>OY987305.1:7829152-10329152 GCA_963920635.1 Pseudeuparius sepicola
AATCCATATTAGGCATTTTTTATTTAAAATCTGACACCACAGCGTTAATCAGGACACACCAAAACCCCCATATACCAAATTTGAACAAAAAATATACGGGGGGGGGTTCCATTCTGGAGGGTGTCAAAGTTGAACAAAAATAGGAATTTTAAAGGCATCTATCTGGCGAGTCAAGTGTGCCATGGAATTACTCACAGTATTGATGTGCAAAGATCCAATAAAAAATATACAAGGTGTTATTATCTGTGCCAACTCAAAATGCTGAATTTTTTGAATCTTTATACGGGTAAAAAATCGAGTATATTAAAACCACCCCAGACACTATAATCGAACGAAGTCAAAAAAATACAGAAGCCTGCCAGTCAGTAAGTCCATATCAGACTTTGTTGAAAAAGGTCCAATATATATTTTTTTTATTTCTTGGTTGTAGGCCATGCCTAATGAAAATTTTGACACTTACGTACGTCATTATGACAACCGCATTATTGGTCCATTTATTATCAATGGTAATTTAACTGGCGAAAGGTATTTGGATCTTTTGCAAAATGAGGTGATTCTTGCCCTTTGTATGCCGATCCAGGATATCTGGTTCCAGCAAGATGAAGCACCTCCCCATTACCACCTTGAGGTGCGCCGCTATTTAAACCAAGTCTTCCCATAATCGTGGATGGGCAGAACAGGGGGCATATGGAATGTCCTCCTCCGAGGTCTCCCGGGCGATTTTTTCTTGCGGGACATCTAAAATCCAGGGTGTATAAGAAACGAAATAGCGTTGATTCCTCCAGAATGGGTTACTAGTTTTTACGTCAGACTGGGCCATTGTCTCGCTGTGAATGGGGAACATTTCGAGCATTTCATTAATTGATTTTTAGGTACCATTGATTTATTGTGCCTATTTATTTACTAATAAACATATTTTGCAAGCTTAACATGATTTACCTGTCGTCGGTAAGTCATCATTATATGCAAAAATGTCAAAATTTTCATCAGGCATGGCCTACTTTTTAGACAACGCTCTCGAATTTAAATTTTGGGATACTTGCAGAAATTCTAGTTTTTCTCAAAAATTTTCTTATGCAACCCTAATGAAGTTTTACATGCTCGTATGTACAAAAAGGAGCTGATTCCAAATTTGAACAGAAAGGTGTACGGTGCCATTTAAAAAAACAAAGTTGGTTGCCATAGCAACGAAATGACTGGCTCACAGAGCTGCGTGTTTTGTTTCTGTTTGTTCACGCAAACCGTTAGAACCTAATTGTAATGTTTTCTGGATATAACCTCGGTCTGACAAGATGTTTTGTCGTGAAAATTGAGAAATGGCAAATAAATGTTAGATGTTTTGTGGTGACAGGATAAGCTTTATAAACATTTAATAAATTATCAAATTCCTGTGTTGACACACTAGTATCAACATCAATACTACAGACTACTAAGAGTACCTACCTACTTTTGGGGTATCGATATAGCCACCGTAACTGTCGCTTCTATTTCAGAAGTCCTCCAATGATTCTCGGGTATACTAATTATTATTCTAGCTATTGTAATCCCAACAGTAGGAATTGTCTTTATAAAGAAGTAATTTCGGCCTTCAAAGGCGGAAATATGAAACGGGGACCATCCGGCAGAGGCTTACCCGGCTTTTGTCTAAGTGGGCATCTAAAATACAGATTAGGGTGCCCTTTTTGGACTTTCCTCATATCAAGCTAGCCGGCGGTTCGTCCGTCAAATTTTGTTTAATAAAACCCTGTTCATTAAGGCCAAGGCGGGACCATTGTTTTGCACGGCTCAATTAAGTCTTAGGGAAGTTTGGATTAACTTCCTTTATAGCGAATTTCCACAGGCTAGGGAGAACGTTAGACGCTGATTTGCTTAAGGTGGCCAAAACCTTGATAATTTATCGCTAAACATGTCAGTAGGTAGCTACAAATGCAAATAACAAAATCTGTGCGTGTAGTCTTTATCTAAAAATTGATATCCTGCACGTATACGCGATAAAACTATCACATCAAATATTAACATTTATCGTTAGGAATTACTAATTATACAAATCTCCCCAAAACGCGGTAAATTAAAACGTTCAAGTTCAAGAATACAGCATATGGCGATTAGTCTTTCTTCTGCGGAAAACTATCTGTTATGATTGGGCGTAGTGTAAACGATGTACTGGGATCATAAAAGATCAAAACACATTAAAAAGAGAGCAATACAGCGATGTAATCAAATCAGATTGCGGCGATATTATACCATTACTGGCGGATATTAAGTTTTTGATGTTTGGATTTATGGGGGAAACGCCGTAAATATGCTCGCGACTCTTTCTGGGCTATTCGCGTGTGACGTCATAGTGGCATGATTTTTATTCCATAGTTCAGGGCCTGCTGCGAACGGCGACTCGAAAGTCTGACCGGGGAAATATAACAACTTCCCACTTGCAACAGAGAGGCCAAGACATGGGGCGTGTTAAATTATGCTTTTGTTGCAACTGCCGCCATCGATTTCTCGGAAAATAGACTCTTCCGTTTTACCTTCCACAAAAAAAAAAGATTGAAATGTGGCAACATAGCTCTCCAGCAAAGTCTAGAAATACTAAAGTCGGCTCACTCCTTTGATCTCTCGGAAAAGCCGACGATTTTTTGCGACCGGTCGTAAATCAGCGTCACCTCGCACGCTTCGCATTTACGAGAGCGACTAAACGAAATCGCCGGCAAGCTAGTTATACGGGGGCAGGTTCATATTGACGTTGCGTGATGATGACGATGTTGACACATCACAATATCCACCACAAGTTTTTCAAGAATATATGGAATCTTACTCGGAGATTGCTCAACCCTATATCGGAGAATATCATGATAAACCGCAGCTTATAGATAAGGTGTATGGGCCGTTTTATGACCCGTCCCAGTCAAAATGGTTTCTAGGAAACAAACTTATCGATTTTGATAAAACGACAGGAGATATTATTGTCGACGGAAAGGATAATTTTAAAGGTACAAAAGGGCTTTATAATTTAATTACAAATATTAGTATACCTATTTGTAGACCTTGGTACAACATTAATTAACTGTACCGTTAGTTTTTGGTAGGTACAGTTAAATTAAAATACAAGATAGCTATTAGCAGAATCTACATAATTAGTAGGTATATCTGTAGACTTTGGTTGGAACATGAATAAAAATGCATTTTTTATGTTTTACGTTCATTTTTAATAAAGCCTAACAAAAACATAGAGCAGACAAAAACATAAATAACAAATAAATATTTAACGACAAAGAGTTAAACTAATCATATCTACTTTTTCATCCTGTAGTAAATATTTTGATATTTAAATTGACATAAACAATACAGAACAAAATATTACGCATACGTACCTACACAAGCATGCGCCTTACCATAAGTTTCTGGCAATAATCTTATGTGCATTGCAAATTCTTATAGGTTTATATTGCCTCTTCAGGTGGAATATGGAATATTCGCAAATTTATGTTCTCCGATAAACCCTAAGGCATTCTTCCATTGCTGGCACCTTCATATTTTCAATATTTTAATATTATATCTATATTATTCTTCAATTAATACCTAAGTATTCAAATGTCACATAAAAATGTTTTAATTTTTGTAGGTAGGTACCTCAAACTCAATCTTATACCTTTCAGGGTCTTTAGGAAATGAAAAAAAGGTAATATATGTAGTCTTTTGAACTGGTTTTACAGCCATCCGCACTGCAGTAAAAAGCGTTACTAGGCATCACTACAACACAGTGACGGTCGGTCGGTAATATTTTGCGCGCACCCGGTAGAATGCGAACGAACCGCTCTCAGCTACACTGGGTATAGCTTATTTTCTTATATTATAAGATATCGATCTTCTCGATGAGGAGGGGAGCGGGAGAGGGCAAGAGGGAAACGTTTGTTTACACAAGGCCGAGTGCCCGGACTTATTAGTATATCTCTGGATGCTGCTCTCCAGTGCCAACCTTGGCGGTTGCCAATGAAGCAGAAGCGTCTAGTTACTCCTTGCCCCACGTTTTAAACTTGGAGAAAAAACAATAATTCGCATGTTCCTTTTTAGTAGACAACTGTGTGGTTAAAATTTTTTACATCATGACTGAGTCACATCACCCTGTATAAGCCACCCTGTATACGTGTCCGCCAAAAAGTGTGCATCATATAACATATGATACACATTCTCATACGGGAATCATAATAATATATGCACTTCAGTTGAAGTTCCATAACCTACCTAATGAAAAGTTTTCGGCTTGGGTAGCAAGAACATATTAGGCAACAATTTTCTTATTATAATCACGACAACTCTAACTTTTTTAGTGGCTTCATTGTTTTATAATGAAATTCCTGTAAAAACAAGTCGTGAGAATTATTTTCGAAAATAAATAAAGATAGGTACCTAGAAGAACAAAACAAAACAAAGTAAGGGTGGCTAGTTTCTAGCGAATAATACTCTTTTCTTGAAATCTGCATTAAAATGTCTCAAAATCGTCATTAAAAGCACAGAAATCGTACAATAATGTAGCCCATTATTGTACGATTTTTTCAATAAGTAGGCCTTGGCGAGATGTAAACATCAAACGTCAGACGCGGAGAAATCGCCCGTCAAAAGTGACCAAATATTCAAAACCCGGCCGATAAAGGCTCATTTAACTTTTCGTACACATTGCGAAATTGTTTCCTATAGAAGCGCAATCCTTCAGTATACATATTTTAGTAAATTTGAAAATCAATAGATTTCTTGTGTCGGCTGCACAAGACGCAGCAGTTTGGTTTTTCTGTCAGAAGGTGCCGTACATCATTATACTTGTCGTAGTTAGAGCGATCGGTAAAGTCAAGCAACGCCGCGCGTAGTCGGTTCGTGGACGGGTGATCCCTTATTATTTTCTTGCCTAATAAAACATTTTTTTTCCGATTTCAAGAAAAATATAATATGTACCTCGGCACTGAAGTTCTTTTTATGACTCATGTGGTTTATTTGCCTCGGCCAGAGGCCTCAGCAACTAAACTCCACATGAGTCATAAAAAGTTGAACTTCAGTGCCTTGGTACATAAATAACTATTATTACAAGCTTTCTTCGAACGATTTGCAGTCTTGTACTTCCGAGACTAAGTATCTCTTTTTAATTCGAGGGGACTTGTTTTGGCTACCGCGACAAGAAATACAAAAGAAAACGAGAAGCAGAATAATTCAACGACGTAAAACGCTTTTAACTTGACTAACCCTTGCCCTGCTTTGTTGGCCGTAATTTCGTTGCTTCCTGAAGTTTTTTGGCGTCCGCGTCTCCTTTTTTATTTAAACTCTTTGCAATTCTGGCCAAAGCGCCTTTGATTTGATTAAAATTTCTTCCAATCTGTTTGCTTTTATACTCGGGTCTTTTTTAAATCCGCAGAATAGCCATGGGCGTACTGCCTTACACTAAAGGTTAGCAGAAAACAGGTTAGAGTAGCAGTGACAACAGCTTCGCAGAAACATAATTGAAATTTGAAATCTGAATTTTAGATCTGATCTAATAGAATAAAGATAAATATTATGTTCTAAATATACAGGGTAAGTTTTTTCGATGACCACTATGGGGATCTCGGAAACTAGCAGAGCTAGAACAAAGGTTAAATGGGGATAGAATTGCAGTTTTGAATGCTCAATCTAATGCTTCTTTTGGATTTTTAAAAAAATTCATGACTCACTAGATATGTTGAAAACAGTGATTTTTTGCTATTTCATCAGATCTCTGTAGCTCCGTTATTTCTGATTATACAGAAAAACTTTAGAGACAAAAATTGTAGATAATTTTGGGCTTAATAAGATAATCTGATCCAATTTTTGTTGTTTGTGATTTTTGAGATATGACATAAACTTGTGTTTTTTAAATGTAAATCATAGTTGGCTGTGGCCTTATCAAATCGGACATTTTTTTATCTTTCCAAAGATATAATACTCCGCATAGTTATTATAAAAAATAAAAGAGCTATGGCTAATTTTCTGATTTTTTTTTAAATTTTCACAGTCAGCCATGGAATACTTTCATAATTACGTTCTATTTTACAATTAGACATACTTCAAACTTTCTAATATTTTGTTTTTAGCTGGTAACAAAATGTAACAAAATAAAACAAAAATTAAAGAACTCAAATTCAAATTATCATTATTATAAAAGGTGTTCAAACAATCCACCATTAGATAATATTTATGCAAATATTGTATCTTTTAAAACTGAATTTGTCGCCTTTCTTAGAGAGCGCCTGTCGATACTGGCATTTTCTTCTAAAACAGCTGCTCTTAATTTAA
The DNA here is from genome assembly GCA_963920635.1 of Pseudeuparius sepicola. Classification (NCBI taxonomy): domain Eukaryota; kingdom Metazoa; phylum Arthropoda; class Insecta; order Coleoptera; family Anthribidae; genus Pseudeuparius; species Pseudeuparius sepicola. Next base: position 7,835,447 of record OY987305.1, read on the forward strand.
CAATTGTCTCATATTTTATTTTGTACTGTTCCCCACAAAAAGAAATCCAAAACAGACAAATCGGGGGATCGGGGCAGCCAGGAAATAGGTATATTTCTCCCTATCCAACTATTTGGATAGAGCTGATCTAGGTAATTTCTTACGGGCAAATAATTATGGGGTGGAGCTCCATCATGATAATTTTTGTTTTATTTTGTTACATTTTGTTACCAGCTAAAAATAAATATTTAAAAGTTTGAAGTGGTAGGTATGTCTTATTATAAAATAGAACGTAATTATGAAAATATTCCATGGCTGACTATGTGAAAATTAAAAAGAAATCAGAAAATTTGCCATAGCTCTTTTATTTTTTATAATAACCATGTATCTTTGGAAAGCTCAAAAAATGGCCGATTTGATAGGGCCATAGCCAACTATGATTTACATTTAAAAAAACACAAGTTTATGTCATATCTCAAAAATGACAAACAACATAAAAAATTGGATTAGATTATCTTATTAGGCCCAAAATTATCTACAATTTTTGTATCTACAGTTTTTCTGTATAATCAGAAAAAAAAACAGAGCTACAGAGATCTGATGAAATAGCAAAAAATCAGTATTTTCAAAATATCTAGTGAGCCATGAACTTTTTTAAAAATCCAAAAGGGACATTAGATTGAGCATCCAAAACTGCATTCTTTCCCCATTTGTTTCCGAGATCGAAAAACTCACCCTGTATATAGTTATATTTTTCTTTGAAATATTTGGTCCTCTATTTTGGTCCTTGTCGAGAGGGACAGGTAAACGTAAGGCGAATAAAGACCCGCCAACTTACCCTCAAGTTTCGGCATAAATTAATTTCGACTGCTGACAGAAAAGCGATAAACTTCCGAGGCAAACCGATTCATAACTCCTAGAGAATCGATCTCGCTCCGAAGTTTTATGGTTCGCAGAATTCGCGAGTACAAAGTCGGTAAAACGTATACTTGCTACACGAGTTTACAACGTCTGCTGCATTCGACGCGAACTTTTGCTGCAGTTTTGCAAGGGAGCCGGTCATTTTTACGTGAAGTTTCTTTAGATATGCAATTTTACGTATTTGTACTTTTTGATCTCCCTATACGTTAGAAGACAAGTTCCTCGCCTGGAATATTATTTCTAAGACTTATCAAACATTTTAGTAACTTTTAAAAAACTCACTCCTGCTTTGTTTGTATAACCTTGGAGCTTGTATATAGATAGCACAGACATAGAATGAAAAATCATCAATCCTTTCTTACACACAACATTTTTATGTCTCCTTACCAAATATCAAGTTATACTTCTGTCTACTTTGATTTTTAGCATAAATTCAAAAACTAAAGTAGACCAAATGACATAAAATTTTTCCAGCTCCCTCCTTCCGTACATACACTTTTCTTGAAATCGGCAGTGAAGTGTCTCCAAATCGTCATTACTGAAGTAGCCCATTATTGTACGATTTTTTCAATAAGTAGGCCTTGACGAGATGTAAACATCAAACGTCAGACGCGGAGCCATCGCCCGTCAAAAGTGACCAAATATTCAAAACACGGTCAATAAAGGCCCATTTAACTTTTCGTACACCTCGCGAAATTGTTACCTATAGCAGCGCAATCTTCGAGTATAAATATTTTAGTAGGTTTGAATATCAATCTATTTTTCAGATAGGCTGCACAACAGGCATCAGTTTGGAAGCGCCGTGCCTTGTCATACTTGACCTAGGTAGAGCAATGGTCAAAGTCAAGCAACGCCGCAGTTGATTCATGAAGTCACTGAAGTTCTTTTTATAACTCATGTGGTTTATTTGCCTCGGCCAGAGGCCTCGGTAACTAAATTCCTGAATTGTAAAATTCAGAGCGACTGACTGCCTACCTACTATTTTTCAAAAGAAGCATCTTGTAGGTATACCTACTAATTTGTGCTTCTCCAAATTATGCCACTGGAATAACATAATATAAAATTCCATTTTCACATAAAATAGATATACTAATATAGTAACTATATTAGGTAAGTTTTGTCAGCCGGTCAAGGTCTCATAAGCTAGCGATTGATGCATTTTTTAGTGTTTTCCTGTTTTTCTCTTTAATTTTATATCACCAGTTCGAATACAACAGTGAAATGGTTTTTGTTTGGAAAAACGACAAAGGGGTCTCATTTTCATGTGTGTGTGATACAAACCTGCAGATGTATATCGAATAATATTTGATTTGTTTCGCAAACAACTACGGCAAATATAGCTCTGATAATAGTATGATTAGAGAATATTGCAACAGCTTCGCAGTTTTTATTGGATGATTTGTTGATGCGGGAAGGTAACCGCTATTTTCCACATACCCGCGTATAGGTAGAATGCATTTAATTCCATGCGTTTATTTTCAGTAAAATTGTATAAAATCGTTAAATCTATTTATTTGTTCTGTTCAAAATATTTTTACACTGGGCTCGAAGTGGAGATTCTATCTACTGCGAGAGCATCTAGGTGCAAACATTTTCATTTAAAATGTAAAATTTAAAATTAACCTACATAATGAAAATCTATTTTTAAACCTGACGTGGGAGTCCTTATTATTCATATTATTGACACAAATAAGGGACACAAATACCACAAATACAATATGAACTTATCAAAGGTTTTATTACAGCTATGAAATTGGCACATGATTAGGTTTCTCCAAAAGTTTCTGGAACAGTTTTTCAACCAGATACGCCTGTGCGCCCTCTTACATTATACATATTTTAAGAAATTCCGCGTAAACATGCAACACAAGGTGTGTTTATTAATGTATGCATTTACCTGCGCATTGTCACACCCATTGTTTTTACTTTCATCAAGAGCGTATAGAAACCTACGACCTAGTTTTACATCTTGAGTAGGTACTTCACGAGTTAGAGATGGTTCTACATTGAATTTCAAAACATATTATTTACATACGTATACGATATTTATTTTATAACCAACCAAGAGTCTATAATATCGGGCCTGTCCCATTCGTAACACAGCCAATATGTCATTGATTTTTCTATTAATTTGAAATAGAGAAAAAAGAGTCACACGAAATAGTTGGTTATAATCGCGCCGATATGTCAAATACAAAATTCTAAGTGAACATTTAGACTTTTTAATATTTATTTTTTTGTTAATGTTTTCTTTTTTTTGCTTCGTGTTTTGTTACTGGATAAAGTTTGACATTTCTAGTAAGTAAGACATGTATAAATTTGTTTTCAAAGCCTACTTCAAAATACAAATTAAATAAATTGTAAATTTATCTGTTAGTGATTAGTGGGCAATTTGAATTAGTTTTACATTCCTTTTAAAGGTAATCTGATCAGGATTTTGCCGGTTTCCTATACAATGTCACTACACTTTCTTGCAAAAAAATCAGGCTGAATAAAAAATAGTGCAGTATTTTCGTCTAGTTGGACAAAACTGTGCTTTATTTATTTATTATCTGTAAAGTATCTTAGGAAGGTGACAAAAAATATCAATATGTAAGCAATATTTAAAAAAAAATAGAAAAAGAAAAAGTAAAAATGTTCAATTGGAAGTTTACTATTTTTATATAATATAGCGTTTCTGGGAAACAAGAATTTGGCTTGAATTTGTGCAGCCAGTCAGCGAGACACTCGACTTTACGTAAAATATCAGGCACTATACAATTTCCGTGTAGGGCACACTTTATTTCCGAGTCCAATAGAAGGTATAAACGATTGGCTATTCTTAATACCTACAAAGCTAATGTTGCGAAACTGAATTCAAAATAGCACAGAATATTCAAAACAAAGTAGCAAAGGTACTATTTAATGATAGACTCATAAGCACGCAAGGACTGTATAGTAATTTAAAGCTTCTTAATTTGGCTAAAATCTTGGAAATTGAACAATGTAAACTCGTATTCAAAATAACGAATAATTTACAAAAATGTAATATTACTATAAGAATGAATAATGAATTACACTCCTATTCCACCAGAGAATTACAGAATATTCATCAGGACAAAATAAAAACTGGAATACTCAGTTGCCCGATTCAGTTAGATGCCTGAATTATGATAATAACCTATGTCAATTTTCTAAAAAATTCAGACATATTTAGATATTCTTTAGTTATAGACTACATGAAACTAGACTACACCTAAGCATCTCACACGTATACATATTACACATAAACTATAATTACAAACTATAATAATTAACTGGATACCAAGGCTACAAGCATTGTTTAGAGGGTGTTTCACTGTACCTTGTATGTATTTAATTGTGAAATAAGGTATTTTCAAAAAAAATTGATGCAGTAGCAAATGAGTTTATTAAAAAAACTGAAATGAAAAGAAACACATTTTATGTGAATTAGGTGCGTTTTTCTAAAATTAGTTACTTTAGTGTGCATGAAAATTATAATAATAGTTATTTATGTACCAGTAAGGCACTGAAGTTCAAGTTTTTATGACTCATGTGGAATTTAGTTCCCGAGGCCTCTGGCCTAGGCAAATAAACCATATGAGTCATAAAAAGAACTTCAGTGCCGAGGTACAGAAATATTATATTATATTTATCGAAAAAAAAAGTTTTATTAGGCAACAAAATAATCATACGGGATCACCCGTCCATGAACCAACTGCGCACGGCGTTGCTTGACTTTGACGATCGCTCTACCTAGGTCAAGTATGACAAGACACGGCGCTTTCCAACAGAAAAACCAAACTGCTGCTTGTTGTGCAGCCTCCATGATAAATCGATTAATATTCAAACCTACTAAAATATTTATACTGAAAGATTGCGCTGCTATAGATAACAATTTCGCAATGTGTACGAAAAGTTAAATGGGCCTTTATTGGCCGGGTTTTGAATATTTGGTCACTTTTGACGGGCGATGGCTCCGAGTCTGACGTTTGATGCTTACATCTCGCCAAGGCCTACTTATTGAAAAAATCGTACAATAATGGGCTACTTCAGTGCCGATTTCTGAGCTTTTAATCACGGTTTTGGGACACTTCACTGCCGATTTCAAGAAAAATATTATTCCTCATTTTTACCCTTGTTGGTTTTTGAGTTTTACATTTTCCTTGCCCCCACGCAGTTTTTGAAAACTCTGCTCCTATGAATATTGGCCCTGTTTCGAAGCTGACAGTAGCAATATTATCGATTCTTTTTTGGTTATAAATCATTGAGAGAAAAAAATAAGGAATAAAAAAGTTTCAAAGTTCGATGCAGACACACGAAATTGAAACGCTAAAGTGGGCCTCCTAAAGGTATCTCGTTGAAATTATGCTATTTTTGCGTTACTTTGTGGCCCGAAATTTTAAATAATTATTCACCTCCACTTCCACACAACAATACTGAAATCAACCAAATCTCATTACGTTTTAACGAAAGGGAAAAATATTGGATAACGAAAAATAAATTAAAAAATCCCGACTGTAACCCCAATCTCTAACCTTTGAAAAAGGTTCTTTTATAGAACGCTGTCAAAGCGGGCTTTTAAATACAATGGTTTCGGTAATTTCCGCCGGCTTCAAATGATTTTTTTTTTATTAATTGTAACAAGCTCGGTATTCGTTAGGCCACCAGTTTTTCAGTCTGATAATTTTGTAATAATATTTTTTTAAGCGCAAATGTTTCATCATTTCATTCAGGCAAATGTTGACTCCATAATTTCTTCTTGAAAAGGATGCTAAATACTGTCCAAAAGCAAACCGGTGGTTTCCTTTATCCCGAAATTTTGTTCAACACACACATTAAAGCAAACTCCACGAAGAAACGTCAATTTGATCTGTTGGTTTACGGGGCTCTCAGCACTTCGTTTCAGGTGTTTCCGTCTCGAAACCACTAAACTTGCACGAGGTATATAAGATCACGACAAGGAAAAGTTTATATTTATTTTTATAGAACATTAGATATAGGTGTCTAAGCATTTTAATAATTAATTTATGTACTCGTCAGAATTTACACAAGTAGAGTGGCCATTATCCAGGACTTAACCAATCGATTACACGGCATGTTCTCCAAAAGTTTTGGAATTTTATTTTCAGTTTTTGATATACAGCCTCCGGAATCAAAATTTCAAAAATGTTAAATGCCGCACTAAAAACAACGATACTTTGGCAACAGCGCAATCTGTTGGGTTATGGTGCGTTTTATTAAGTTGACTCTATTCTTAGAGCGACTGATTTATCGATTTTCAGGGGGAATTTTAGTAGCCAATAACTTCGTTTCGCTTAAATTACATGCAGTAAACTTATTTGCAAATTGGTTTGCGGTTATTTTTTCACCTTTTTCACCCCACTAAAACCTAAATCGGATTTAAATTGCTTCCTATATCATCCTGGAAATGCTAGAATTAGTTACGCCAGTAATTTTTGCGTATACACTGTGTCCCGGATAAGAATGAACAGCATGGGTATATTGCAAACGGTGAGAGATAGAGCAACGGTTAAATGGGGAAAAAGTTGCGCAATTTCGAGGTCAATAAAATGGCACAAACAGATTTCTAATACCTTTTTTCGTTTTTGAGTTATTTTGAAAAAAGTAAAATTTTGCGTTTTCGATTTTATTCTTTTCTGAAGTTGTTATGACAGATAGAAAAAAAAGAAAAACACTTTCTTATGGCACTTTTTAACGGGCTTTAAGATGGCGTTTTAGATTTGTTCTACAACGTTTCGTTTTTGAGAAACCATCTTCAACTTTATTTTTTTAAATACGGACCTGGATTTTTTTTGCAGATTTTGACTTTTCATTGCAAATACCATGATGTATGACACGAAATATTTTTAAATTGTTTTGAGACAATTATTCTGAAAATTCCCTTTTTTCCATTCATTTTTCTCTAATGCGGCCCTGTATTTAATAATAAGAAGTCTAAATATTAATCAGTATTGTCAACAATTTAACTTACAACTTATCTTTCGATTATTGGAGAACCAAAAAAAGGACGGCAAAGACTAATAACAGTCACATGCGATAATAAAAAATAAATAAAAACCCCCACCTAGAAGGCTTTGAAACAACGAAACCAACCCCTTGTCATTTGTCATAACTCCCACTGTATCATTTAGTTAACAATTTGTATCATTAGAAATGGAGAGTGCTTTTTCAAATGGGGACAAATTTAACATGTCAGCATGTTATATCTTGCGTCACAGAAATAGTGTAGAGGCCGAACGAATGTATTGTTGCAATTAATAAATAGCAAAAGTTATTGATTTCGTTGGCTTAAAGCTTTCTTCTGACAATTAGAAAAAGCTAAGAATTTACTCCAAAACACAATGCGACACTGTTTGCTGTACAACAACAGAGGAAAACACTTACCAGACAGGGCCGTATTTAAAAATATTAATTTTTCGAAGTAAAAATAAACTGTAAATAAATTGTTGTCAATACTGATTAATAATTAGACTTCTTTTTAAAAATATTTCGTGTCATACATCATGGTATTTGCAATGAAAAGTGCTTTCAAAATCTGCAAAAAAAATCCAGGTCCGTATTTAAAAAAATAAAGTTGAAGATGGTTTCTCAAAAACGAAACGTTGTAGAACAAATCTAAAAACGCCATTTTAAAGCCCGTTAAAAAGTGCCATAAGAAAGTGCTTTTCTTTTTTCTCTATCTTTGATAGCAACTTCAGAAAAAAATAAAATCGAAAACGCAAAATTTTACTTTCTTCAAAATAACTCAAAAACGAAAAAAGATATTAGAAATCTGTTTGTGCCATTTTATTGACCTCGAAATTGCGCAACTTTTTCCCCATTTAACCGTTGCTCTATCTCTCACCGTTTGCAATATCCCCATGCGGTTCATTCTTATCGGGGACACAGTGTATACCTACCGTTGTTGGATTTTATAGTATAGTAGGTACAATTCAGCTTTAATAAACCAATTCTTAAACTAGTGGCTTTTATAGTTATTTAACCAACAAATATATTAAGAAGGCCTATAGTAATGATAGAGATATTTTAACACATGAGCGTAGCGAATGCGTTTAATTTAATCTACTTTTCGATTATAACAGAATAAGTATATGATTGCATTTAAAATTTCGGAGAAAATTGGAATAAAAGGGAAATTTTTCAAATTGCACCCTCTAGCGGTGACCGCGAAATTCGAAATAACCTTACTGGACAATCGTTTGATAGAAGAAGGAAAGCTCTCTTCAACAAACCCAAATTCGACCAATTCGGCCACATGGCATGTTTGACCACGGAAATCTTTGACAACAAATACCTATACCTTCTTTTTTCAAATATCATGTTAATAATTATTCTTTTGGCGATAACTCCGAAACTAATGAAGATATCGACTTGAACCTGGTATTTTTTCTTTCAAATTTAATCTACTTTTCGATTATAACAAAATAAATTTTTTCGGAGAAAATTGTAATAAAGGGGAAATTTTTCAAATTGCGCCCTCTAGCGGTGACCACGAAATTCGAATTAACCTTACTGGACAATCATTTGATAGAAGAAGGAAAGCTCTCTTCAACAAGCCCAAATTCGACCAATTCGGTAAAGCAAAACCGGAGTTGGCAGCATTTTTGCAAGTCAAGGTTTATCCGCCCGTTTCACCTCTAATTGAAGAGCTAGAGCAAAAAATCCTCAACAAAAATTGTTCAGAATTTACTGAAGAGTGCAATAAAATTACTTTTAATATACCTTTATTAGTAATTTTTTGAGAAAACTTATTTTTCAAATTTACTGTTTCAAATACGCCCCCTAGCGGCCGACCTACGAACTTAAAAATAATTTCCAGCGATTTTTCGTGATCACATTACTTAAGAATATTTTTTTCCCAAAGCACCAGGACTATTAATTCCTGAGATATGGTACCTCTTCACCCTTAATGATACACCCTGTATAGTGCATTTGTGATTTTTATAAAAAATAAAAAAAAACCTTCTATCAACGCTTTCTTTCAAGATTAATGTTGCTGTAAGCATTGAATATTTTCGCCATCAACTTGCTATTAGGCCTTTTTTGCATTGCTCGAGAAGTATATGCCAGCAACACAAATTCCTAGTAACGCGTTACTTGCAAACACCACGAAATAAATTCGACGTAAGTTTTCTGACAGAGGTTTTTTTCGGCAATAAACTTGAAGATGCTATATTTGCACTTTCTGCCACTTCTGGTGGAGTTAAGGTAAAGTTTTCGTCAACTTCCATTATTCCACAATACCTTTGGGAACTACGAAACTATAAAGCTTGACAGTGACAGATATATTGAAAAATGAAAACATATATAGCGCCTCAACCAAAATCGTTTATTAATGAAAAATCATGCATTAATGCGGGTTATTAATAAACGAGTTTGCATTCGTTAAAATAACAAGTTGATACACGGTAGGTAGCGGAAAAAGTAAATTCAAGCTATGAACTCAAAAAAATGGAAAATACTGTTTATTAATGGATGTCGTGGCGGGTGTTGGGGAAAAGTGATATTACTCCAAAAATAAAACGTTAAGAAAAACTCACTTAAGTATTATTAAAAGCTATATAAACGGCATGTCCCAATACAATCATATAAGAAGAAAAAAACATTATAAATTCATGATAAAACACATAGGTACGTTTTACATTATCGTTTATTACCATATAATGGTAGGTGAAATTATATCATTTTATTCTATATATTCGCGATAGTTTTTAAACAGTATTTATTGGTAGTTATATGTGCACTTATGTATCTATTTTTCCACAACTACTTACTTCGACATTTGATAGATATTCAAGTAACAATTTTGTTTTTAAATTACTCTACAAGAGCGCTATATAAAACTGATTTGTAAAACTACTTGTAAAATCAAATAGCCCGAAAAGACTCTAGAAGATTCAGTTAATACCTCCATAACTACTATTAAAATCTTTAGAACTTTTAAGAGACGGTTTTATTAGTTTTATTGTAGGTGGGCTTCAGAAATTCCATAAAACCGTAATTTGCGTTTAGGAGTCACAATAATTTAAAACTTTTAAGGCCCAGACATGGCACACACATTAATATAAACTTTAAAAGTGATCTGAAAGCAATTTCTACTTAGGTACTATTTTCAGAGTAAAGTTACACCTAGGGAGGATGAAAATTATCAACGATGATACTTTTACTGTAAAATATGAGGTACTGGCTCTTAGAAACTCAGGCGTAATCCCTTTTTTGTTAAATTCATATACAGTGTGGTCATTTAAGAGTGCAACATATGGGTTGATGCATGTTCGATAATCATATTAGGCGCACTTAGAATGGTTGCAAGTCAAACAGCATACAGGGTAGGTCAAAAAATATAAAAATTGTACAAGACTAAAGTACCCTTATTTTAGAAAATTCAGCAAAAGGTTGTTAAGAAAAGTTGTTAAGAATTAAAAGCTATGCCTAAATACCAAAACATAGCCTCCTAAGAAAAACATTTTTTTCGTCAATTTCCACAGTTTCTTAATAAACATTTAAAATAAAAAAAATGCACCTTAAATGAGAGTTTTTCAATATACACATTATCATTACTAATGTTTTACCTTGTTCAGAAGAATTCATGCGAATTTTTAAAGTTTTGTTTAATATCGTTGCAACAAACATGAAGTTTGTGATTCCCTAAAAAAATAAGAATTTAAGTTAATTTTACAAATATGCTTGAATTTGGACAAAGTTATTCGGAATTGATTTAATTTTGATTGATTTATGAAATTGTTTAGGGTGAATATTAAAAGAAACTTTTTTTGAGGAAATTATTAATGTTTTTCAAAAAAATATTTTTTTTCTTAGGAGGCCATTTGTATGACAAGCTGTTTCAGTTTGCATATCTGTGAATGTAGTTACCTGTGAATTTTAACTATGAGTTAAGTGTGATAATGTTAAATAAAATGTGTTTTCTTGAAATTGGCAGTATAAAGTGTCCCAAAATCGTCATTAAAAGCTCAGAAATCCGCACTGAAGTAACCCATTATTGTACGATTTTTTCAATAAGTAGGCCTTGGCGAGATGTAAACATCAAACGTCAGACATGGAGCCATCGTCCATCAAATTCAAAACCCGGCCAATAAAGGCCCATTTAATTATTCGTACACATTGCGAAATTGTTACCTATAGCAGCGCAACCTATCAGTATAAATATTTTAGTAGGTTTGAATATCAATAGATTTATTATGGAGGCTGCACAACAAGCAGCAGTTTGGTTTTTCTGTTCGAAGCCGCCGTGTCTTTGTGATACTTGACCTAGGTTGAGCGATCGTCAAAGTCAAGCAACACCGCGCGTCGTCGGTTTATGGACGGGTGATCCCTTATTATTATTTTCTTGCCTAATAAAACTTTTTTTTTTCCGATTTCAAAAAAAATATAATATGTACCTCGGCACTGAAGTTCTTTTTATGACTCATGTGGTTTATTTGCCTCGGCCAGAGGCCTCGGCAACTAAATTCCACATGAGTCATAAAAAGTTGAACTTCAGTGCCTTGGTACATAAATAACTACTATAAAGAGAAAAATCACATTTTAAGATTACATTGGGCATCATGCATTTAAGTATACCTCAGTGAAATTTTAGACAAGCTATTTTATAAATGCGCTTATATCGCTTATCTCTATATCGTAGACACACCATCAATACCTACTCCTACAAAACAATTCTTGTTCATAGAATCTCAAATTAGACGGATCAAGTTTAAAATAGGTGAAGTATCTACGTCACACTGATGAAATAATCCATAATAGTGTAGGTACTATGTTACAGGAATCAATATGTTATGAAATTAACAACTCGAGTGACATTATCAAGTAATTAAAGTTTGTAGCCTATTTTCCGTTCTGTTACGGCAACTGACGCGTCGATGTATGAATTCCTTGTTGAAAACTATAAAATACGAACATGTCAGTACTCTCGTTATTCTTGAGCAGAGGTCAGTGGCTCGGTTTTGGTCTTCCGAATAAAAAATCAATTAATGTGTCGGAAATGGTATCTAATTAGCGTGACGGTCTATAGCAGGGTTCAGGTTCAGTACAGTTTATACTTGGTCAATTATTTATAACGTATACACGCACATTGGTATTTAAAGCAGAGATATTCTAGAAAGAGGCGAAGCATTTTTTCATGGTCAACTATACGTATTTTAGCGAGCATTAAAGATCCACCTGTATACAATAAAAACATATCTCGTAAAGTCCCGAGTTAAAAATAAATCAACCCATCCGAGCTCTTTTCCGAAAAAACCCCAGAGGGGTTGTACGGAGTTTTCCACACTTTACTGATATTCAGTATACCTAGTCCCCAACAGTGCTTTGCGAATTGGGAATTGTGTGACCCCACGTTAATGCCATGTTTTGGAAAACCTTCATTATAATTTTCCTCTCTGTGTTCATTTTGTCTTTCCTGGGAAGGAGCCTTCGTTTTGTTGGTTTTCTATATCGTTAATCACGGAGGCCTCGGGGATTCGGAGCGCCGAATGAAGGAAAATTCTCCATGTTTTTTGCGCGTTTTTCCTCTTGGTTGAGTCCGCCATACTTTACAATGGTTACGGCCTCTCCCTTGCGAATTCTGGAACGTTTTTTAGCGTTTTGACGCATTTCCTTCTTCGAGTGCCGCTCGTTTGCCAACCCATTGTCCCCAAGCTTTTCAGGCGTATACTTAAAAGTTATAAAAAGATGTGCTCGATTCAATCCCATATACAGAAAGCGTATGATCTCTTATATTATTTTTCAAGGGAGCGGGTGCTTTTTCTGTCGAGTTGTTTTGTTTCTCAAAAGGTTGGAAGTGTAAAAAAACACATCAAAGCATTTGTATATTTTGTGCTAATAATATAAATATACATAGTGGACATTAGCATAATATGTTCATATTTAGGACTCTCTGATTAATTGGGTGTTTGTCAAATTGCGGTACCTACACAGGTTGTGAAGTCTCCCGTTGGTTAGGTAATTACTACTAATTATGGTTTCCATCTGTCATAAACACTTTCCCCAATGACCTGGAATTTTCAGGTATAGAATAAAGTATTCTATAAATAAATACAGAACCCTACAAATACTCATTAATACCTATAATTTTGTCATTGTGTATTTTAGTTTATGATACTGTATTATTTTTGGTTTATGTGTATAGTATTTCTAGTCACTTGAAACAGCATAAAAAACTCTAATTGGCGTCACAAAAAGAATATAGGACATAAGCGTCACGCAGTTTTCAAAAATATGCATATTCTACAAGCAACATAATATTTCACTTTTAAGGTTTTTTTAAGGTTGTCGTTAAACACAACGTAAAGGTTAATGCACCATATAGTATTGTCAAAAGGTCATATCGATTATAACTATTTACGCAAGTATATCCTACGATCTGTGAAATTATGGCACGCCTATCCACCGCATTTCGCTGCACAAGTGGCCAGCCGTCGAACAGTGTAACCCATGCAAGTATTGGTTATATTATATTAGGCGAGCATGCAGTCACTTGTTTTTACTACAATATCTATCTATCTTCTGTGTCTCCTTCATCTCTTTTTACTACTAATACCAGGTGCGGTTTAATATGGAATATAATAATAATAATTCTCACCCTCACAATACTCCAAATATGGGCAAACAAGTGTTTTGTCTCGTATTTTATTGCCGAGGCGCCTGTTCTCGAGCTACCCTGGAAAAATATAAATGAACTAACTCACTTGGAACACAGTGATATACGGGGCGCGATCTATTTCATAGCATATACCACGTTCTGCTACTGGTAAAAATACCAGACTTATCAGCAGAAATCACCCGTATAAAATTCAAAGGTTTTTATGCTGTTCCAAGTAACTTCATTTAAACCATACCTTGTTTTGATTTGGTATTGTATAATATGTTGAATGATCACAATGCCATTTGTTATTATTGGTCCAGTTATATTTTGTCTATGTACCTACTTAAGAAGATGTCTGGAATAGAACAGACCGAAAAATTCTTAGAATACAAAGGAGGTAAGAGATGTAGAGGAAATGTCTGAATACCGTGAGAAAGTTGTATTAATAGATCCAGATTTATTTTTGTATTTTATTCAGTTCCTAAAATACCCGTGTCACACAATATTATAAAATAATTTTATCTTTCTTCTCGATTCAATAACTCCGTGTCAACTTCTTTCATCCGGATCTTCGGTTAAAAGAGTAAAAGTGGAATCGGATGAAACGTGAAAGCTTTCCTTCTTATTTATTTGGACGAGCTCAAGTTAAATCTTGTATAAAGTTTCCGAATATTTATCGATTTTAATTGGAACCCCGTTAAGTCCCAAAAGATCATCTAATTTGGGAGGAACTTTTCCTATTAACAACTTATTTCCTTGACACGCTATTCTCCAAATTGAATCGCAAGTGATTTCGGCAACTTTACATTCCACTCCTGCAGGTTAGATTGGATCTTTCCATAAGGCCTTAGAATGGTATTAAGCGTGGAATTTTCTAGATGTTTCGCTGGTGACATCTAACTTCGCACCTTATCGATAGTTGCAAACCATTGTTTTTTCCTACTGGATATGCGGAATAATGGCAATAGTTTCTGTTATGCAGAATTGGCTCATAAATGTTCAAACGGGCTCTAAAAACCCATTTCATTATTTTGGAAAGTCCCATTAATGGTCCCTAAAAAACAACGTGGCGAGAGCTTAATTTTTATGAATGCATAAAATCGATACAATGTTTTCGGAATTTCCATTTTGTATTTCGGCCTTATTATTTAACCCGTATCGCTTGATAAAAAGTTGCATTGTATTTTAGCCAAAAGCCATGTTTTAATATAACTGCGGCCAGCAGTTTCGTCGTAGTAAAAAAATGTGAATAACCCCCGAGTCAAAATAAAATTAATTTTCGGATTTACCCATTTGTGGCAACGATCGGTGAATTTTTCGTTTGCACGGGCTATTTATAGTTAGAGCTCTGCAAAATAAATGCCTGCCGCATACTGCATCTTAGTGGATGCAACATTTCCTCGGAGGTTTTCCGGGAAGTTTACATACATTTTCCACGTGTTAGTTCCCAAGACCCGTTTCTTATTTCGGATGTTGACCATGCGTTAAGAAATTGTTGGATTTTCTGTATTTCCACATGAGAACTTTCACATATTTTTCATTAGTTCCCATTTCAACTTTTGCAGGCAACTAATTGTTTATTCATGAAGTTCGTGCTTTTCTTATCCATGGGAAGATGCTGTACACTTATTTTGCAGAAGTTTCTGTGGCATGTTGGCTTATTAACCTAATTTGTCTCCTATTAGAGTCGACTGGAAACTTTGTAAATGTAAATAATATGCAACGTAGCAACACAATGTTTTCCAGACTATTAAAAACTAGTAGGAGAGTGATAAATTACCATTTAAATACTTTTGTTCGTGTTCACCTATGCGTTGCATAAATTTTCTACGAGTACATTTAAAGCGGCTTTAATGAATGAAACCCGTGGAAATCGATAAATATGAAATTAAGAAATAGTTTAGCATGCAGTGTTTCCCGATCTCCCATAATAACAGGAAATGAAGACTATAGGAAACAAATAGAGATATTGTTTCCAATTGCCATAATTTAAACTTGGTGGGATGCGGTATCTATAAGTTCGGAACTTCGAGTTGCGTGGTGTGGTTTTAACTGATTCAAACTTAGATGTTCGAAAAGTTATTTAAATACATCTCGGTATATAGGATCTATTACTTTATGGCACGCCCAAGGTGTCTGACCCTCTCGAATCCAATCTGATTATGTACTTGGTTGTTCCGGATACTTTCCACCTCAAAGATTTTGACCTCTATTGCAAGGGACAGAGTTGATTGAAGACCAAAGATTCCCTTGCTAGACATAATATCAAACCTCTGCCAGTCAATTCGAATTTTGCACACAAATCCTAAAATATATACCGATATATATGTACTTTCCTCCCCTCATAACCGTCTTAATTTAGTTCGTTTCTGTAAAATAATACCAAAATTGAATTTTGTACTTAAAAAGCATAGAAAACGACAGGTCATTCGCGATTTTCAAATTCACCGTTAAATGCTTAAAAACAACCATGCAATAAAATTTGCTTTATCTGTCAAATGTGACATTAAAAATATTTTGAAAATTACATTATTTCTCAAAATTTGGAAAAATGTCGTATACAAAAGTTGTTCTACTTTCAATTATATGTACAGGGTGATTCAGTTTTATTCTGCGACACTTCAACAGGTGATAGAAAGCCAAAAAATAACCGCACTTCTATAAACTATATCATTTTAAGGCCTCATAAAAAAGTTACAGGGTGTTAAATTTGTAATAAATATGTGGAATTTATTGAATATTTACCAAACTAGTTGAGATATTTAAGTCATATTTGGTACACGTTATAACGGCATGGGTTAGCATGTCAAACACCTTGAACAACCAGTGGCGTAGAAGTGGGTAATTATTATAATTGTTTTTAGAAAAAAAAATGAATCACCTTGTATAGCAATAAAATGTATCAAATTTCTTATGTAAATTTTAATTGTAAACAAAAACGTTCTCTTAGCATTTTTTATATGAGTCATGGTTTCATAGCAAATTTGATTTTTTCGTATTATTTCGGGGTATTTTTGAAAAATTAACTTAAAAATTCCCTCCATAAGTAAGACTCAAAGTAGAAAAAATGTGTTTCTTACTTTAAATACAGTAACTTTTCCCAATAAACTTACCTATTCCAGGTTTTACTTTTCAAGATACAGAGCGTAACATTAATTGTATCTTCCTTAAATGTATTAGACCCTGTATCTTCAAAAGTATTGCCTTAAATAGGTAAGTTTATTGGAAAAAGTTACTTTATTTCAAGTAGCAAACACATTATTTCCACTTTAAGTGACACTTATGGAGCAAATTTTTTAGATAATTTTTCAGAAATACCCCGAAATAATACAAAAAATCAAATTTGCCACGAAACCATGACACATACAAAAAATTACCAAGAGGGCATTTTTGTTAAAAATTAAAATTTACACAAGATATTGAATATATTTTATTGCTATACAAGGTGGTTCTTTAAAAAAAAACAATTATACTAATTACCTACTTCTACGCCACTGGTTGTTCAAGGTGTTTGATATTAACAAGTTTTATGCTAACCCATGCCGTTATAACGTGTACCAAATATGACTTAAATATCTCAACTAGTTTGGTAAATATTCAATAAATTCCACATATTTCTTACAACTTTAACACCCTGTAACTTTTTTATAAAGCCTTAAAATGATATAGTTTATAGAAGAAAGTGCAGTAATTTTTTGGTTTTCTATCACCTGTAGAAGTGTCGCAGAATAAAACTGAATCGCCCTGTATATCGCTATAACGTCATTTGTTGTCACCAAAATTCATTAAAATTTATAAAAATTAAAAATTTTCCAATTGATTTTGTCCATTAGCAATCTGAACCGTTCTATTTTAGGCAAGATTACGTATACCAAATTTGAAGCCGATATCTTAATCCGTTCGAAAGTTATCGTGGGAACACACAGACACCAATTTTCTTTGACAAAACTAAAAGTTGTAGAACATTTTAAGCCGATTTAGCGAATAAAAAAGTTTGATTTTTTTATTGCCCAAAACAAGAGGTACTTTCAGTCACGTAGCGATTTGGAAGTAATAAGATTTTTTGCTGTAACCGATCCAAATTGTAAAAAATGCTTTTAAGTATTTGCAGTTGAAAAACAAAACAAAGTCAACGAATTTCAATTGTAACCAAACCACCCTGTTGAAGCCACAGTTTACATTTCGTGATCGACGGTTCCGTTGTATCGAATCATACATTATTTATTGTATTCGAGAAATGGTAGGTTGATATTTTGTGCTCGTAGTATATAAGTAACTAATTCCGGTTATCTGTAGTTCAGATCGAGAACCCCGCGACTTCGCGTGTTCGGTCTGTATTTTTCTGTTCTCGTAAATCTTTTTAATGCCGACCGTTTTCTGTATTTCACCAAAACTCATTCACCCGTCCGCTGCGCGAAATATTCGGTTTTCGAGTCGTATCTTTAATTTAAAACTGCACACGAAGATAGCAGTATTTCCTTTGATACCGGTATCAAAGCCTAGAGAAGTAGTTAGTATTCTCTAGACTTTGCCGGTATGCTACAAGAGGTTTAAGACTCATTCTGCAGTAATGAACGAAGAATTATCTGCAGTAGACATCTAACAGTTGGCATTTGCGTTGACAAAACCAATGAAACAAACAAGTGTTTTAGTCATGCATTCGTTTTTTAAGAATTTGTGAATCAATGGAAATACCAGAGAAAATAAAACTAGACAAATTTTTCTTAAGAAATAAATCGTGGAATACATCCACTACTGGTTGATAAATTTGAAGGGATTGCCACGTGTTCACCTAAAATATACTATATAAGTATGTCTCATTTTTATTTGAACAATAAAAAAATATATTGCCTACATTTATACTTACGTCATATAATATTATTTTATAGTATAAATGAACTCACTTGGAACACAGTGATATACGGGGCGTGATCTATTTCATAGCATTTACCACGCTTTGCTACTGGTAAAAATACCAGACTTATCAGCAGAAATCACCCGTATAAAATTCAAAGGTTTTTATGCGATCGACGTCGACCTAGTCAAAGAGGCAGCCAATAAGAAAGCGAGCGTAGCGATTTGATTGGTCGGCGTTTCGGATATCCATCAAGCAGGTGTCGACGTGGGCCAGTTAATCCAGTATAACCTAACCAGTGCCGTGCACGGAAATAAGGATTGCCTTTTATTTTACGGATTATTGTGTGGTGTTGTTTTGTGTGAAACAAAATTATTGGTTTGCTTTGGTTTGAATTATTTCAAAGTTTATTTTATTTTTTTAGAGTATTTAAATGAAATTTGTATAATATTATTAAGGGCCGCGCGCCGCCTATGACCCGGTCTTGTTTTACAAAGCAAACGCCGCCCAAGCGTTTTTATGCTGTTCCAAGTGAGTTCATTTATACTATACCGACTTATTTGCATATTTATCTTTTATACATGGTGGATTATTTAAAGGCTCACCCAAATTTTTTTGCTGTTTTTTGTCAGAAAAAATCGGCGGGGGTGCGATTGTCATAAATTGTCATAATGAAAGTTGGTGTCCATAGCCACCTACGAAAACTATGGCCAAACTCAGTTTTGAAATATTTGATATGACGAAATTTGGGCCAATTAAATTAAGTAACTCTAAAAAAAATTTTAATGGCGCATTTTTTATAAAACGAAATATCCCATTTAATTTAATGTGTCGCACTTGCCAGTTTGTTCTGTATTTATTAGAAAAATTTGAAAAAAATATTGCCAAAAATTTGTAATTGACATAAAATATAGTAGGTACCTACCAATGGAAATAAATAATCGATTAATACGTTCAATTAAAGTACACATAGTAGGCTTTAAAATTTTGAAAATAAAGTGATTTACATGCACTTAAACGAATGTCGAATAGCTAATCCAGAATTTTTGTTTTAAATAATAAAACATATCAAACTCATAGACATTCATGTTATGAAAATAAAAATTAAAAATACTTAATATTAGCAAATTTAACACATTACTTAGCAGGTACCTAATGCCTCAGCAATTATGATCTTAAAAATATCAGTAACAAATAATGTAAAATAACCTTTTTTCAGCTACCCAAATCTAGAGAGCTTTAAGGAAACATTCACTTGTCTCTGATCGATCTTGGAGTATGACAATGCATATTCAGCTTGGCTGATCAGTAAGATAGCTCACCATACATAGAACAAAATTAAACATTTACTGTTCTGTACATAAATCATAAAGAGTATTTACTCCGCCAGTAGCAACTGAATAAATCCGTGCACCTACACGAAGATTTGTTTTGATTTATTATTGTATTATGTTGAATGTTTACAGCCATTTGTTATTATTGGGCTAGTTATATTTTGTCTGGGATAGAAATCATTCGAGGAGAGTGAAGAATGTTGATATTTACGTGCGCATGGAACGAAAAAGTAAATAGCTTCATTCGAATATTACTCAGGATTGGATAAGAAATCCCAATGTAATTACGTTCATTTGAGCCGAGAGTCCCTGCAATTTGGAATGTATTCCATCTAAAGTGAATTAATCGTCATGACGTACAGCCTTTAAATAGCCCCTTTCATTTTTCGATCCAAGTAAAAAAATTCAATTATGCCAGAATGACGAACTATTGAATTTCGTCAAAAACTCGAGGCAAGGTAAACTCGACTCGATCGATTAACTTCAGGGGCCAACCCCGCAACACGCTAATTAGAGTTTTCTAAAGTGCAGAGAAAGTGAAAGTTGGGATTCACGATGCCTGCTTTTTACGAATTCATACGCCGCACTTAATAGGAAGGGGTTTCAGTTTCACAGTGGGGTTTTTGATTTCCCCTTTGTCCAATCTCGTGAAGTATCTCCGGAACTGTGGGTTTATAGAGGAATCCTACATACATCCCCCTGCGCTCTATCGGATTCAATGTAATATTGATATATGCCTTTGAAATTGGAAAATACCTAGTTTTGCTTTACCTTCACAGAGCGATATTGCTGAATGTGTAATTCAGACATCCACATACGCCAAGGGATTTTCAACATTGTATATTGTATATGGGATTAGTTTGAACTTTTTTGTTGAACGAAACAGAAGAATTCTTGATTACAGGCTGGGAGAGTGGTATAATATGATTTTGACAAGCTGCACTCTGATATTATGCTTTGTTCTCTATTCAAAATGCTTACAACCGAGCCCTCTGTAAGCGAAGAGCAAACCCAGTCGAAGGTCATCTAAAAATATTTGACAGAGTGCGATTATCTGTATAGTGTGGTTACTGAGGATGGTATCTAGAAATTTTTAGAATGTTCTATTACATAACAAGGCCTCTGGTAGAATTTACGCGGAATGATGCACCGGTTACATCATCATTCAATATTGATTATTTTATATCGACATGGCTGAACGAGCTGCTAGCGATAATATCCTTCTCGATCTCGATCCATTATATTATGTCTGAGTCATTTCTCTCGGTGTGCTTGTTGGTAGATTAGGGATGTATTAATTACAATTACGACAATGAGTTTTTAAATTCCTAATTTAATGCGCTCGATTAGGACCTTACATGTGTATGTGTTAAAGTGGACGCAATTAAAGTTAATGCCATTTTGGTGAGAAAGGAATGTCTGCGAACTCGTGACCTGGTGACATACTCTGTTAAAGGACGGAATCATCGAAATCATCTGACCAAATTAAAAGTAGGGTTTAGGTATAGCCTATATAGGCTATATTTTCTGTGGTATTAATATTATCAAACTTTTTAATTTTAGAATGGATACCTAGTTATCTTGACCGACTTAATGGGCTAATACGATTAAAATTTTAAAATTGATTTGATGATTGGAATTGCCAAAACTCGACTCGCTAGATACTCATAATAAGCCTGTGGTCCAAGCTAAATACCTAAAATCTTAGAAATTTAAAAATAAAATATGTCAGGGGAATCTGCTAAATCTCTATTTCTGCCTGCATGTTGTATTATACAGGGTCAGTTTTTTTGATGATGAGTATGGGGATCTCGGAAACTAGCGAAGATAGAAGGAAAGTTAAATGGGGAAAGAATTGCAGTTTTGTGGGCCCAATTTAACGCGCCTTGTGGATTTTTAGGTCATGGCTTATACTATATATTTAGAAAAAAAAAAACGAAATTTTGTCGATTTATTCTAATCCATCTAGCTTCGTTGTTTCTGATTTTAGATAAAAAGTGTAAATATACCAAATTGGAAGGAATTGTGCGGTTATCATGTCTTAATTTCCGCGACAGCTGCCATTATCGAGATATGACACAAACTTGTGTTTTTTTTAAATGGAAACCATAATTATTTCCGTTATTTTTCAGAATACCAATATCGAGTATTATATCGTTGAAAATCTCTAAAAATGTCCGTTTTTTGAGTCGATGGCCAGCTATGGTTCCCATTTAAAAAACACAAGTTTGTGTCATATCTCGAAAGTGGCAGCTGTCACGGAAAGTAGGACATGATAACCGCATTGTGGACACAATTCCCTCCAACTTTGGTATTTACAGTTTTTATCTAAAATCAGAAACAACGAAGCTAGATGGATTGGAACAAATCGCCAAAAGTTGTGACGAAAAAAAGTCATGACTTACTAGCCATGACTTTTTTCAGAAATCCACAAGGCGCGTTAAATTGGGCCCACAAAACTTCAACTCTTTCCCCATTTAACCTTCTCCGCTAGTTTCCGAGATCCCCATACTGATCATAAAAAAACTTACCCTGTATATGATCAGAATAACCCAGTCTGTTCGAGGAGTATTAGATCATAAATGCCAGCAAAACAGAATAAAACTGGATAAAACCTCACTCATTACATCGGTATACTTTTGATAAAAAAATAATAAATACTCGGTTATCGTATAATATCTCTGAAAAGCGTCTTGAAACAAACACGTAAATCGAGCTAGCCGAAAAAATAACGAATCTCCTGGGACCAGTATACTCCAACCGAATCGGAATATGTACTTTATATACAGGGTGAATTCTGAAAATTTGGCACCTCACCAATGCCGATGGGCGCTGCTCATCTAAAATATTTTGGTGAATCTGGCACTTCCGGCTATACCGGAAGTCGATATAAACTTTCTTATTTCAAATGGAACACCCTGTATATTATTGCATTTTTCAATTCTAGGCATCATTTTGGAACAAAAACATGCAACATGTCCTATGTCTAAATCCAACCGTTTTTAAGATATTTGCATTTTTCCGAAAAAAATTACAGGTGCAGACCTAAAGTCAATTAGTAATTTATACGAGGAAACCGCAAAATTTCAAAACGAATTTTTGGCATCGTGTAACAGAAGCCCTGACCTAGTGATCTCTGCTGAGAAATAAATCCGTTTTTATACAGGGTGTTCACAAAATATGACTAAAAATTACATTCAAAATGTGCTTAAATCTCGAAATTTTCAAATGGAAACCCCAATTTTTTTAATGCGATCTTATTCACCACTAAAAATGATGACAACTTTGTGTAAGGTTTCCTATACCTAAATGCAGTAATTTTCGATTAATTTACGAAAAACCCACTTTTCGCCCATAAAATGCGGGGTTATTGCTTAACGCCCATCAGCATTGGTGAGGTGTCAGAATTTTCCTACTTTTAGTTTTCCATATATAGATCGATGCAGTTCGTGGTGGGCCACCCTGTATTTGGGACTTGGACTCACGGCTCTAGGGAGCTATATGTAATGGGAAGGTGCTCAATAAATATGTGATACTTATTCTAGTATTTATAAATAAAGTATCAGCTGATATTGGACCCCCAACAATCAGAGACATAAATTTAAAGTCTTCCTACTTTCACGTTATAACGTTCTATAAATAATCGAAACGCACAGAGATGGTGCATTTCAAAACTAAAAACTAATTGAAGCGGCAGATATATTGGGTTCATTTAATGATTGTATTTAACTTTTTATAAATTTATATTTTCGAAAATATGTTTTGACAACTGGCAGACTTTTAAAATAAGTGTTCATAATTGAGCCTAAATGTGTTGAAAGGCTCATTCGCATTTAATTACCAAAAACTGAAAAATAACTAAACGATTATGTTGTTTCAGGTATAAGTTCAGCTGAAAAGAGATCAATAATATTTTTTAAATGTAAAACACAAAGGGCGGTCCTGGTACCTAATTGAATTGAATTGTGCTAAAACATTGTGAAATTCCGCAATATTACAATTGTTTCTTGCGAATTTCGTGTACATAATGTCCATTCAACTAATGGATTATTATGTAACCGATCAATTATCTGAAAATAATGGAAGGCATTAGAGCCTGCCGTTGTAATTGCTTTACATATTTCGCTTGTTTATTTTATGGAATTAATAGAACGATTTTATATTTAAATCGATAAATTTACAACACCTGGCGTAGTTATTTAATTTTTTTGTGTCAGTGGAGTAGCAAAATATGCTTATACTCTATATTACATCTGAAATATTATTTATTTACTTAGTTGCTCAGTTATTTGTTTTGTAATTTTGACTATTTTATAAATATTTAAGCAAAGTAGATAATTTAAACCTACGGTACTGATTCATTTTTACTCGATTTATTATTACACCATGTTTGATTGAACAAAATTGAGTGCGTGCAACCAATAACAAGACAAATTTTACACTACTCGTTCTCTAGTCTAGTCCTTGTTAGGTACTACTTTCATATTATCCTATATGTTACTTAGACTGAAGAACTGTCAATTTTTTTTGTGATCCCGTGACATTTTACTCTAAATAACTTCTAAACTTCAGTGTATCAAAGCTCATTAGGACTTTCATTAGGTATTCGTAATTCGTGAACCGAAAATTTCTGAAACCGCTCTTATTTTGCCATTCTATTCATCGGTGAATTCATACGCATTCATGGATAGTCTATTCAGCATCCGCAATGCGTAGGTTCAAAAATCCTTATTCATGATTGCGCCATCAGTTTTAATTTATCCAGAACTTTGCAGACACCTGCTATATAATCTCAAAAAGCTGGGTAATTCCAAAGGTCCTGTATGCTGAGAAAATAATGTGACGAAAGACAAACCCTGAAAGACTACGGTTCTGCATCCACGCACCATCTAAGTATATAATACACACATGAAAAGAATCTTGCAAAAATGTGCATATTTTCTTAATTAATTCGTATTTAAATATTAAAAAATAATACGACTATGAGCAATTCTAGCAACTGATAATGCAAACGTAGAGTTTTTAGAGAGGTAGAGGTTTTAGAGTTTGGTTTGATTTTAAACATTTTATGATGCAGAGACGTAATTTGGAACGTGAAACGATGTTACGTGCTATTGTTATGTTGGAGGCTGGAACTTCAAAAAGGGCTGTGGCAGATAAACAGGATATTCAGCTGCACAATACTCACAATGTACGGGTTAGTGACCAAACTGTCTGAAACAGGATCCATGAAGATCACATTAATGTAATGCCCTTCGTAAGAGTTCCAGCATTATCACGAGAAAATCGCACAACCCAGGTTACAATGGATACAAGAACATTTAAATTGGCAGCAGCAGGAATGGACTCTAATTTCATTTTCTGATAAGTCCCGATTTGGACTTCGGCCAGATTCAAGGAGGCATTGCATGTAGAGGTGTCCTGGAAATGCAGAACGCCTTGCAGCTGTTCGAGCGGTTCGCACCTTTCGAGGAGGTACGATCATTGCATGGGGCGGTATCAAGATCGGCGGGAGAACTAATCTCGTTTGATTGGAACGGTGTTTGAATGCCAATGATTATCAAAACATTATTCTTCGGCCTATTGTTGTTCCATGTGTTGAGCGAATTGGACCAAAATTTCAACTGATGTACGACAATGCGCGTTCCCATGCGGCAAGAGTCGTAGACGAGTTTCTGCAGGACAATTAATGTATTGCCTTGGCCTTCTCGATCCCCTGACCTTAATCCCATCGAGCACTTATGGAATATGCTCGGACGAAGACGTTTGGTCCAAAATATTGTGTTTCAAACTGACCAACAACTATTCGAGTGCCTTTCAAATGAATGGAACGCCATGGAACAACATGACAATGACAACCCAATTCTGAGTATGCCTCGTAGATACAGAGCGATTGTTAACAGTTATTATTTAATGTTGTTAATTACGTGTTACAAAAACATGCATAATTTTTTTCTGGAAACTAGGTAAATTTGAAGAATTTCTTATTTTTTGTGAATTTTGACACTTAGTCATAAGTCTATTTAGAGTACAGCTATAATATAAAAAATATATGGCAGAAAATTATGTTTGATTTAATAATTTTTATCCTTGTCCCTTAGATTCTTTTGATGTGTGTATATTATCCAGAAGCCGAACAAACTTCATTCGGCTATTTACTAGCTATTTTAGCCGCTGATCAATTTCTGTCGCAGTGGGCTTTATTTTCTGTATTAATAGTAAGCAATATGGTCTTAATAAGGAGCATTATGAAGACTCCAACTGCAATATAATTATTGCGGAAAATTTCAACGCCCCCGTAAATGATATCAAAGCGTTTGCGCCAGCTGGGTTCTCCATAACATTTGACAACAATAAACTGCTGTTTTGATGCGACTGGGGCCGCACAATAATACCGGCTCGCACAAAAGGAAGTTATTATTAGATTAATAACGGCACGATTATGAGTTAGACTAGACCGCCAACGCTGCTACGGTGCTGCTTTAATATACATATGGGCATTGTTTTTATGACAACGCCCTTTCCGCAAAAAAGGCAAACAATATTGTGGAAGTAGGTATAATTTTGTACGTTTTTATTGGGTGGAGCATATACAGGGTGACCGTATTTCGAGTCTTTGCATGGGGATCTTGGTTATCTTAAGAGATACGAGGTCGGTTAAATTGGGGCAAAGTTGCGGAATTCGATGCCGAGTAACATGGTAAAAAAAATTTTTGGCTGGCCCTTCTCGTTTTGAAAATAATGCGAAAAAATTGAAAATTGCCGTTTTCGTTTTTATTTTTTTAAACGAAAACGAATGGCGCTGGACATTTCTAAGTTAAACATTATTAAGGCACTTTTTTACAAGGAATCTAAATATGCTCTTGCATTCCTGGACAAAAATATGACGATCAACATTTATTTTTCTTATGGGAGCCATATTGGATTTTTGCATTTTTCAAAAGAGGATTTTTTTCTGGTTAAAATGATATGTCACACATTATGCTTTACTTTGTTTTTCTTGGCGTAATATCAAATTAATCGTTTTTGCATATAGAGTGCCTTGGAAACGTAAGCCCCATAATGTTTGACGTTTTTTCATAGAGTGCCTTGGATACATAAGCCCCATAATGTTAGACATTTCTGCATAGAATGCCTTGGAAACATAAACCCCATAACGTTTCATAGTTTAGTACAATTTTAAATGTCACGGATACTTTATTTTACTGAAAAAATGTCATTTTCACGCATGAAGAAAAGCGTGACATGATTCAAATGTACTATTCCTCAAATATAAATGATGTTGAAGGGATATTGGACGAGCCATAAACAATTCAAAGAAACGTGCTGCATTGTGCCTTAAGGAACAAGGAGGACAAATTGAACATTTATTGTAAAATAGGATTGTCTATTCGTCTAGGTTTTTGTTGTTCTTTGTGTTTCCAGTTTTCCCTAGATTTTCGGGGGGTCAACCCGTGTGGATACTAAAATTTTGAGATTTCACGAAAATATTAAAATTGTTTGGAAACAGGCCTATCCGATGCAGTTTGGTCCAGCTAAAATTGTTACTTTTTAAACGACCTCAGCCTAAAAAATTTCTAAAAAACAGCGGACTTTTTGAAATGGGAAAAAAATTAGGTGAAAACTGGAAACTGGTTCTTTCGTACTTTGACCCGTAGAACTTGGAAATGAAGCTTAAATTCGATCCCTAGCCGTTTACGGGGATTCCGCATAAACAAATTCAGTCAATTAGTGTAAAAAGAACGCCCACAATACATTCATTCATTTCTATCCAGCATT
Organism: Pseudeuparius sepicola; assembly: GCA_963920635.1. Taxonomy (NCBI): domain Eukaryota; kingdom Metazoa; phylum Arthropoda; class Insecta; order Coleoptera; family Anthribidae; genus Pseudeuparius; species Pseudeuparius sepicola. Next base: position 7,862,943 of record OY987305.1, read on the forward strand.
ATTCTCTTTCTATTATGCTAAAAGATAAAAATTATAATGTATAAATAATAATTAATTATAATGTATAAATAATAAAAGAATGCAACGACGAGCTTATTAGTTTGTCTTAATTTTTTATCTCATTTTTTTTGAGACTCAGAAGCAGATATTTTTCTGTTGTCGTTTACCCACAGTACGTATGTAACATAGAGTTTGAATGACCCTGTAAAAGGGAGAACAGTAAATGTAAATAACCTCAACTATTTATTCCCTTGCAAGTTATTTATAACGCAAACAGTGCAGAATACCTGCTTGGCGTCTTGTTTGGCTTCATTCGTTTTTTTTATCGGCCCGTTTTATTTTTCTTAATAAAGGTTAATGGATATGGCGAAGGCCATCCCGCATTGTGTATAAATTCCCTGTGTATTAATATTGATTATACCGGTTCGCGTATTGGTTTCATCCAGTTTTAATAGTCGGAGAAATTGCCTGCCTGCGAAAATAAACATCCGAAAATCGCTGTTTACCCGATGGACAAAAATTACACACGTGAAGGCCCGATTTAATTACGGTTTAGTACAACATGTTTATCGGTGCGGGGATGTTTATAATCCAGGCACACACATGTCTAAATCCTTCAAGCGATGCGGCAGTCTGACAAAAGGATGTTCAGGTCTGACAGTTTCCAGTTCAGGCTTAGATTCCACATATTGTGGGAATGCCGAAAATGTAACCTATTTCCTATTATATTTATAACTTCAAAGCTCAGAAAAATAAAAAACGTAGAACTGGCTTTGTTTTGGCAAGTTTGTTCCCATAATAAAAAAAAAATGTTTACAGTTCGGGTGACAGATCTGGTGCTAACGATTACAAAGCAGTAACGTACCTCTTTTATTTAAACCATGAACTAAAACGGATAAAATAAGTTTAGGTTTTCGTTAAGATAATTCAATACCACACTGCGGCAAGCTTTTTAAATCAAAAAGCTCGTCGCGCGAAATGTTCATAAAAGTATTTACCAATTAAGTTTATCGAACAGTGATTGGTTGATAAGCAAGAATATATTTTCTATTTTCTTTACAGTTTGCGCGACAAACTTTTTGATTTAAAAAAGCTTGTCGCAGTTTGGCATTGAATTATCTTAACGAAAACCTATACTTATTTTATCAGTTTTAGTAAATGGCTTGCTTAAATAAAAGCTTGTTTTTAAAAAGGTTTTTTTATTATTTTATTTTGTGCTTTTTTAGTACCTATTTGATTCCCATCTCAGAAGGGTGGTAAAGAAATTTAGTCTGCCATCTTGGGGCATCGGGTATCCTATTCGATTTAGTATGACGTCAGTCACCTTATCGTTTTCTACTCTTCCAATCCTTTCATTTGATACCCATGTCGAGGATGTTGTGAAGAATTAGGCAATTCACCGTCTTGGGGAGGCCGCCATATTAGATTTATTATGACGTCATTCACCTTATTGTTTTCTACCCGTCGAGCCCTTTCGTTTGATACCCATGTTGAGAATTATTTTCCCTCTGGTGGTAAAGGTATCTTTTACCGTGCCCCGAACTAGGTACGCCTATGTACTGACGCATGATATGTAACCTCCTTTGGCGAGTTGCTTGATTTGCAAACAATACACTTTTTTGCCCATAACGTATAACTTAATTGTCTATATAAGCATTTTAAACCGACGAATACTTAAGAAACACTTAAAAACAGCGAAAAATTGCTTCTAAAAGACACAGCACCAGTTATGTCAAACACAGGTGAGACACACTCTTGACCGATTTGCGCGTTTGTCAGATTGTGCGATTGGTATTGTTAATTGTAGGTATATTATTGTGTCCTTAGTAGTATCGCAGATTAAAGTACTACAGGTAGTATAGAAATACTGCCTAATAAGTGTCTAGATAATTATAAGTACTAGATTCCCCTATTAGTCAGGCAAACCTTATCTCATCAATACTTAAATATCATATATTATCTACCATTATTTACTTCAAAGCAAACGTATTAGCAACTGATTGGGTATGTCTCTATAGTCCCTACATACAACGGAAACCACTGTTGCAAAACTATTATTTGCAATTTGATCTAGAAGATTATCTTAATTTACCAGAGAAATAAGTTTTTCATTATGAATTATTGGCAACGCTATTAAACTTTAACTGGTAAATAAATAATAGAGTATAAAAAGTGCTACCCCTTACAAACATTTCAATCTACAGATGCCATTTCTATGTTTTTTTTTATTTTTTTGAGCTTCAAAGTTAGTGCCAAGGTTATTGCCTTCATCTTCATAGACCGTCAGATAGTGACATATTTAGGGGCCCCATTTTCGCATACAAGCCTCGAAGAGCGTTGAAAAGTACATCGATGCTGAGTAGAATGAAGGGAAATTTACGAGTGGCCTGGGGATAACATATGGAAAATCGAAAAAAAACAACTGCTAAATTTTAAGGACCCAAATTATACTTTCGATGGGCTTGTGTGGAAAAATCGGTCAAAATCTCTATTTTTCTTTAGAAGATTACGCCTTTATTTCAACCCTGTATCCGCACCTGCAACACTTAAGCCTTTTGTTCTCCGAAGCCAGATTCTATTAATTAATCATTTAATGAACACGGCTTGCGTGAAAATTGTGAAAAATAAAAAATCGATTTTTCCATATGTTATCCCAGGGACCACTCGTAAACTTCTCTTCATTCTTCTCAACATCGATGTACTTTTCAACCCTCTTCGAGGCTTGCATGCGAAAATGGGGCACCTAAATCTGTCACTATTTGACGGCCTATCAATAATATTGTAATACATGTAATATGGTATTTTTAGCTTTGTTAGAGAAAAATTCCACTCTCTCTTTTCCCGCCAAAAAACTAGCACCTCCAAGGACACATTATAGTAATCAATGAATTAATTAATGAATGCATTATAAAGTGCCTTTATGATAGCTTTGCGGCTATGAAGTGGCTCTTTATTGTGGTACTAGCAACGACTATATCTTCTTTGGTAGTAGCAAAGATATATACAAATATCTTTGGTACTAGTAAAATAAAGTATTACATTACATACCAAGAAGTATACTATTATCTGTCAATGTCAAAATTGCTTACATACATATATTATTGTTCTCGCTCGCAAACTCGCTCAGACGCTCAGCAATAAATAGACTCGTCAATAAATCCTTATTAGTTTATAATGTACTTATAACATAAAATACTTAGCTATTATTGCTTATTATAACACATATTATGTATATTGTCTCAACCGATCAACTCAAAACTTTCCCCAAATTTCGATTCAGTTTTTTTAAAGAGAAAATGTTACGATCTTTAATGTTTGGACTCCCGTCATCTTCTAGACACTAAAATTTGGACATACAATAATTATGCTATAATTTTTTGTTTTATTGTTTTAAATGTCAACAAAATTAATGTTTAGTCTTTATCCTCTTAATGGCAATAAAGGAATTAAAACTTCAACAAACTATAAATCCCAAAATAGAACACAACTAATCACTTTTTTTAGAAATCAACTCTTGAATATAGGAGATCAGAAAAATAGGGTTTTTCAAATAAACTTTTTTAACAACCTGTTTTCTTTATTTAGTCTCTTAAAAATGATAATTGATTCAGATACTTCCTACCTGCTTTATCATGAGTCATATAAGTATAATATATTTTTTTTGAGATCGGCAGTGAAGTGTCCCAAAATCGTCATTAAAAGCTCAGAAATCGGCACTGAAGTAGCCCATTATTGTACGATTTTTTCATTAAGTAGGCCTTGGCTAGATGTAAACATCAACCGTCAGATGCGGGGCCATCGCCCGTCAAAACTGACCAAATATTTAATCCCGGCCACAAAAGGCCCATTTAACTTTTCGTACACATTGCGAAATTGTTACCTATAGCAGCGCAATCTTTCAGGATAAATATTTTAGTAGGTTTGAATATCAATAGATGTGTTATGGAGGCTGCACAACAAGGAGTAGTTTGGTTTTTTTGTTCGAAGGCGCCGTGTCTTATCATACTTGACCTAGGTAGAGCGATCGTCAAAGTCAAGCAACGCCGCGCGCCGTTGGCTCCTGGACGGGTGATCCCGTGTGATTATTTTCTTGCCTAATAAAACATTTTTTTCGATTAAAAAAAAATATAATATGTACTACCTCGGCACTGAAGTTCTTTTTATGACTCGGCCAGAGGCCTCGACAACTAAATTCCACATGAGTCATAAAAAGTTGAACTTCAGTGCCTTGGTACATAAATAACTATTACTCAGAAGAAATGTTTATTATTCTAACCAAGCTACAAAAGCTGTGGTTATGTTGTCCTCTGTCAGCTAAAGGATATTTTACATTTGACAATTATTATTTTATGATTTCTTCTTCTTCTTAACTTTCGTAGACCTACAGGAATGAAATTTAAAAAATCCACATTTTATTTTTAAATTATTAATTAATGCAACACAAATTCAATTAGAGGAAACTTCTAAACTTCCTATATATTTAGACGAATGTGGGTACTTCTGGCTATTTTTTTATACAGAAAATATTGTTTAATTTTTTTTTGTATTTCATCGATTCAATTTTGACCCTATATTTACGGCACACTGTATATGGGTTTCTGCATTAGGTATGTACATTATTGTAGGATTTTTGTGAATTTACTGTTACATGATGAATTTAAAAAAAGCGATGCGGGAGTATATTGTATTTTATTGACAACGATTTTCATTATACAATAAAAAAATCAGGAAAGCTAGAAATAATAATAATAATTTATTCAACAATACAATTTGTGGTATTATTATCTTTTTACCAAAATAATTTAGACAAAATATGCCAAGCGATCAAATATCATGGCATTTCCAAAGCGAGCCAAAAAAATCTTAAATGCGGAATATCCAGGAAAAAGGAGTAATCTGATCCAGGAGACGCTTACGACAGTGTTGGTGGCCGAGTAATACAAAACCTAAATGGCCCCAAGGGCTTCAATTTAAAATATGGCCCGCTTGTTTTGAACTCGAATATTCATTTTCTCCAAACAATTTAGACAACCGTTTGTCGCAATCGATTTGCAGTCGCCATCGGAGCTGGTGGACGACGGTTTTTGGTTGTCGCACATAAAAAAAAAAACTATTTATTCGCCGATCCAAACGGGCACTAATACTCAAAACTCCCCCATCCCGTAGTGGGACTATTCAGCGAGGACCTATCGGGTATCCCAAAGTGGTCGGCGTTTACTTAGTCTTTTATAATCGTCTGGATGAGCAGATTGCGTCTAGAGTGGCGCTGGTTTGCTGTAAATCCGGAGAAATTCGACGAAAATGGACTGTTCCGAAAATTTCTAAAAGTTCTATTTCAAAGACACCTTCCTATCCGCCTCTGTTCATGTTACTTAAAATTAACAAACTTCAAGATGGAGTGCATTTTTTCAATTGATATCCTTTACCTGATATGCCACTAAAACATCCTTTATATTCATAATTACAGGTACTAAAAATCTTTCTGTGTTTCATTTTCTGGCTTGACATTGTAGGTTAGAATTTCCTCGTTCGATACTTACATTAAGTCGCTATATGTCGAATTTTGTGTGTTGATGAAGAAATAGGAAGTTCACATAACCAACTATAATTAATGGTTACCCTACACCCTCTAACCCCTTCTAGTAGCTGTAGAAGACGCCGAAGTCTCCTACATCTCACCGCTACTAACTATATATCAATTGGAATAAATAACACCTAGCCGTTAAAACCCGTATCTCCGGTAGCTTAGTTGGTTAAGTGCCTACGGCCACAGTAGGAGTCCCGGGTTCGAGTCCCGGCTGGAGTGCATTTTTTTCAATTGATATCCTTTACCTGACATGCCACTAAAACATCCTTTATATTAATATTAACTATAGTACACATTTATTTAGCCCTGACAATAAAGCCTAAATAATAGTAATTTCCACCCCTCGCCCACACATGCATGTGGTGACGTCGTAGGGTGAGAATCATGAATATTACTATAATTACTTCATTTGCAACAATGCATGCAATTGTCAGTTTTTCTTAACATTATTTTTATAATTTTAATGCATTCAATTATATATCATAACAATTGCATAAATAAATACAAATTCTGTTTATTCCTAGTGCTATATTAAACGTATTTAATTTTCATTGTGTAAATAAACATCAAAGTATTTTAATGTAGATTTAATAAAATTTGGTTTATTATGCATTTCTGAAATTTTCGTTGTATCATTTTGTAGTTTTATAAATGTGCATTGTTTTTCGTTCAACGTAAATAAAGCTGTCTGACAATGTGAAAATGTTTGAGATAATTAATTTGAATATACCTAATTAATTTGATTTTATCATAATTTCCCAAATTTTAAAATTATGTAGGGATTTTCTCTTTGATTTAATTGTCCTTTCTTTATTTTTAAACTTCCAGTAATTCTCAATTTGTTATAAATATATTTAAAATACATGTAATGAGGAAGGCTCTCCCAATATCGTATTTTTCACTAATATTATAACAGCACGATGTGGTAACAACAATAATTAACACCTGATACAAACTGTCAAAATCAAGCTCTGATTCTCGTAATAGTTGTTTTGAATTTCCCAAAGGACGATTTTGTGCAAGATACTAAAGCAAATATATAACATATATACCTATATCGTTGAAACCAGAAAATGCGTACATTTCGAAAATCGAGAAACATCTGAAAAAAACATAAGTTTGGTATACAGGGTGATTCAGTTTTATTCTGCGACACTTCAACAGGTGATAGAAAACCAAAAAATAACCTCACTTTCTTTTATAAACTATATCATTTTAAGGCCTTATAAAAAAGTTACAAGGTGTTAAATTTGTAAGAAATATGTGGACTTTATTGAATATTTACCAAACTAGTTTAGATATTTAAGTCATATTTTGTACACGTTATAACGGCATGGGTTAGCACGAAACCTGTTAATATCAAACACATTGAAGAACCAGCGGCGTAGAAGTGGGTAAATATTATAATTATTCCTAGAAAAAAAATGATCCACCTTGTATAGAAATAAAATGTATACAATTTCTTATGTAAATTTTAATTTTAAACAAAAATGTCCTCTTTTTAATTTTTCGTATGTGTCATGGTTTCATTGCAAATTTGATTTTTTTTATTGTTACGGGGTATTTCCGAAAAATTATCTAAAAAATTTGCTTCATAATTAACACTTAAAGTAGAAATAATGTGTTTGCTATTTTAAATAAAGTAACTTTTTCCAATAAACAATAAACAAAAGTAAAACCTTGAATGGGTAAGTTTATTGTGAAAAGTTATGTATTTAAAGTAAGAAACACATTTTTTAAGTTAATTTTTCAAAAATACCCCGAAATAATACGTACAAATCAAATTTGCTATGAAACCATGACACATAAAAAATGCTAAGAGAACGTTTTTGTTTACAATTAAAATTTACATAAGAAATTTGATACATTTTATTGCTATACAAGGTGATTCATTTTTTTTTTCTAAAAACAATTATACTAATTACCCATGCCGTTATAATGTGTACCAAATATGACTTAAGTATCTCAACTTGTTTGGTAAATATTCAATAAAATCCACATATTTCTTACAAATTTAACACCCTGTCACTTTTTATAAGGCCTTAAAATTATATAGTTTATAGAAGAAAGTGCGGTTATTTTTTTGTTTTCTATCACCTGTTGAAGTGTCGCAGAATAAAACTTTATCTCTCCAAAACGTGACATTCATTTGTTTAAACAAAAAAGTTAAAGGGGGGTATATAATGTTATATAATTAACCTTGTACAAAAATAATAAAATATTCACAAACAAAAAAGTTATGGCACGTTAACAATTTGGAACCCCATTGTCTTCCAAAAATACGTTCTCAACGGCATACATTTCTTCCGTAGACGTGCAAAAACCCGGTATTTAGCCGAGGAAAGCCAGGTATTGATTAAATCAGGCGATAAAGGCGCTAGTGTAAATAACAAAACTTTTCCATCAGCGCCGATTCGCGGCTATAAGACTGACGTAGATACGTAATAGGTCTGGTATGTTTGACAATTCGAGTGAATGACTGCGCGAAGCTAGAAATAGAGTCCAAACATCGCCTGAATCGAAAATATAAATGGTTTGTTGAAACGAAGTGGAAAACACAGAAGACAGAGACGTCTCTGAGTAGACTGAAGCTTTGGGTAATTCCATTACCTACCGATATTATTTAGATGGTGGCCATCTTGTGGTTGTACAGAATACAAAATAATTTCAAGAGAACTTCATGAATATTCGCTAATTCATTTACAACCAAAATTATTTTATAGGACAAACGAATAAAAAATGTTTCCACAAGCAAGTAAAAGGTTTCGTTGTGAGCACTAAATTGCCTGTAAAATACACCAAATTAAAGCCTTTTTCTTAAATCCGTTGTGGCATAATATTATAAGAGTATGCAAAGAGGAAAAAAAATAAACGGCTTTTTATTTATCTAACTTCTAAACATCTTACAATTCGATGGTATATCATCTGCCCTATGGCATTTATCTATTGAAACGGCTTTTATAATTTGTCGAGATAAAAAATATTTGGTCAAATTCGATCATCAGTATTGTTTCTCTTTACATGAAATCGTATATTATATTATCTAGATTACATTTAACTTCCATAATTCCCATAATGCTTTTGTTAAGTTAATGCCAAGTTCAAAACAGCAATTTCTTTTTCGTAATAGGACCGAAGCTGTGTATGACAGCATGTTACCTTGTATTATATTATGAAAGTCTTTGATAATCTCATACCCTTTATGTATGTTACTTATATCCTTTATCATCTTCTGGGTACGGAGCTTCTGGTTCTAAATACAGTATATTTTAGGTTTGTGAGCAATTTTTCTCCAACAAAAAGGCTTTTCACGCATGACTTCAGAACTGAAACTGAACACAATAAATACATTTTGTTTTCATCTATTTTCATCCAAAATTGCAAAATCCCTGGTTTAGGCATCTAGAGGTAAAACATGTTCTATATTTAGGTTGGCCCTTTAAGTACCTAAGGTAATGTCTGAAACCTATACTTAAAGCACAAATGTCATTCGAAGAGACCCATTGAACGTATTAGTTTCGCTATTCAGACTTGAACATAAACTTGGTTGTGTTGTTTGAGGTCAGGCATACACTACAAATTTAATTCAATTGGTGATTAGTCAAGTTGGGTTACGAAGCCACTTTCGATTTCAGGACCATTCCAATAAAGTTTTCGACGAAAGTAAAAGAATTCGAAAGTTTGGCTAATTATCAGCTTAGAATGTTTTACTTTTGTAAAGAAAAATGAAATCGGCTTAAACTGTGACCCCGCTTATAAACGACAATAAGAAAGGGAGGCTTATGGCGTTTTGAATTATTGTGAACTGAGATGAAATAAAATAAAATCGAAGGTACGCTTTATGTTACCCGATCCTTATTTTTATTTTGGCGAATTTATACGATGTTTTTCTATTTTTATATCTGTCCCCATTAAGGAAACGATCATAAAATGAAGTGAACTATGTTCGTAAAGTCTTTATAGGGTTACAGAGTGAGACGTTTATAATGTCACTATACTCATTATTCTGGTTTCAGCGGTAAAATGTACTCTCGCGTAAAATATATTATTATAATGTTCCTTAGCCAACGTCAGTAGCGTATCCGGGGGGGGGGGGTAATTTTATTCTTTGGAGGACAAAAAAATATGAAGAAAACCCTGTAAAAAATCGTAGCCCCCTCTGGTCTAGTTACGCTACTAGCCAACGTTGATTAATTACTAATTCTAAGTACAATTTAATGCTTGCCTACCCTGAAAAACTTCAATGAACAGCTATACCTGGTAAATTTGGGCCGCTAATTAAAATCTAGTGTAAAAATTGGGAACAGGCAACTACGTGATTAATTATGTGTTAATTTTTGCTCTATGGAAGCCCCCTCGGTTTTTCGGGTCTATTGTGTAGGTGAGAGTTAATTTCGGGATTAGCCAACTACTGAATTATTCGGTTCGTTAGTTGCTGCTCTTGCATGTGAAAGAAAAGAATTAGGATTAATGGTTACTACCTAGCACGTAGTACGTCGTTAGCAAACGGTAGGCCTCAGTTATAATGTTTTGTTCGCAAAAAATCGCCTGCAAATTCATCTATCAAAACTGTAGGATATATAGTTGCAAATGGCAATGAATCCTAAATAATAGTAATTGCCACCCCTCCCCCGCACAAGCATGTGGTTGCTTCTGGGGTACTCCTAGTTTGGAGTATTGCGAGGGTTAAAATTATTAAGTATTATTATTATTTATTCTATTGTGAAAATAATTGTCAGTGCTGGATGAAAACTGTTTACTTTTGGTATTTTCACCTATTAACAATAGTTTTGTTCCAAATTTATGAAAAAAAAAAAGTTCTGAACTAGTTCTAGCGAATCATAATGCAGAATATTATATTGTAGCTATAACTAATTTATAGACACAAATCAACAAAGCTGAACTCAACGATATAATACGAATAGATGACTCACGGTAGGTAATACAAATAATACGGGTTTTGTTTAGCTTCTACATTAGCGGGTCGGGGGGAAAGAAGACGAGGTAATTTGTTTACGCATTGGCATTTCTTAAATTCAGTCTTTCCTGTTTTGTAATGGATAATAAATAGGTTTTTTCATAGATTTGTATGTCGTATACAGGGTTAGTTACGTAGGTCACGGTGGTCTATATTTTCTACATTGTTATAATGCTAGAAAAAAGTATAGACAAAACTTGTAGAGAAACACGAGTACTACATTCCTAAAATATTTTCCAATATACAGGGTGATCCAAAGTTATGTTTTTTAAATGGAACACACCGTATTTTTTTAGGTACATTTTTAGAAAGCTATTAAAGAGAATGTTCTTTTTGGTATAAGGTAATAAGGGTCTATCTCGAAAGGTTAGGGAGTTATTTTAATTTTAAACGAAAAAAGGGCCACATTTGGAAATGAATTACTCAAAAACCAAATAAGATTTTGGGCTATAACCTGGAATGGAGATTGCCTGCTACGCCTATTAACAACTTTGGACCGATATTGAGTTCTGAATAACATACCGGGCGATTCACTTACGCAAATCCATAGTTTACTCCTATGTTTACTCGCATAAAAGGACATATTCTTGTTAATTTTTGTTGTATTGGAAATAGTTGAAAACCTACCTGTAACGCCATAAATAAAAATGTTTCTCTACAAGGTTTGTCCATACTTTGTTTTTTTAGCATTAACAATGTAGAAGATATAGACCACCACGTCCTACGTAACTCATCCTACATGCTTTGAGATACTTATATCAAAGTCTAGAGAAATAGTATTCTCTAGACTTTGCTTATATTTACAAAATAACCTAGATCTTATCAAAAAACTTGAAACCTTGAATGTGCCAACAATAACATTTGTTTAAAATCATAAAACAAAACAAGTTGCCTTTGGTAATGTATCTATACCTATACATACAGGCCTGGGCGAAAGTATGGAAAAAAAATCATATCTTTTTTCTAGCTTTTTTTCGTACAAAACGCAAAAAACAGGTCAATTTTCTTTCGCTATTCCCCATTTTTTTAGCAATATAAAAAAAAATTTTCCTTCAACCCTTTAGCTGGAAGCCACCCCTCCTTTTTTTTTTTCAAATGAGAACATATGTCTTGTGTGGGCTCGTTGAAAAGCTCGTGAAAAACTGAATACGAGTATACCATTTTTTATTTTATTTATGCTGTTATTACAAAATAAAAAACAAAATCTATATCGATAAAAAATCCTGTGAATGAGTTATTATTTTACGTTGAAGGAATAAAAAACAAGCAAAGGGTGTTGGAGGCAAAAAAGTTACTCCTTTTTTGTATGGTTAAGAGGCTACGATACTTATGAAAGCCGCCTGAACTGCCAGACTCAATTCAGGACAAACGTCGCTCGATTAGATATGCCTATCCTTTTCCTTCCTCTAGTCCCCACGACTCCCCACTCCAGCCTGCCCCTTCATAGTGCTACGATTGAGGGGCAGCCGGTCGTAGTTACTACACTGAGAAAAATCTGTCATTTTGTAAAAAACCCTGTTTAATTCAATATGAGATATTATTCCTCAAACTCAAGCAGAAGCTTTTTTGTAACTAACGATAATCAATTCAATGACAATTGATATTGAATTCTAATGAATAATTTAAATGTAATATTTTATTTCAATAAATAGGATGTTCTGGAATTGATTCTACAATATCTCTTTTCTAAGCACATTCTTTTGTCAGAACAACATAACATAACGTTTCATGGTGTTGAATTGAATAGGGGTACATTTGACTGTTCATTATACTGAAATTACAACTACTGTCACTGAATTTTTGCTGAATTTGTAATAATTGTGGGTACTAATATCAATTATAATTATTAGCAATATATAATATTATTGCCTAAATAATAAGCAAATGATGTGTAAAATCCAAATCAAGTTGCTAGTGTAGCAACTTATAATTGACAAAACAGAAATGTAGCAGATGAGATCATTAAATTAATAACGTTTAATATTAGTGGATACAAGTTCTAGTAACCCCCAGTTTGTTAATAGCCATTCACTTGCACAGTGTTATATATAAAATGTAGGGTGTACTCTTAGATAGTTTGGAGTAGTCTGAGGGTGAGAATTATTATTATTTAAATAAAATAAATTTAATTGTTTAAATAAAACATGAGACATTTTAAAACCGAGGTTATGCTTTCATTGTAGTATGCCAATTTTAGTATCGAAGTGACAATACGTCTTCTTAACGGAAATTTAAACTATTTTAAACTTATTGGTTCATCTGCAATTATCTACGTCAAAAGTATAGATTAGATTAGAAAAGTGACTATATACACGAACTCACTAAAATCACAACAGTCTTTTTTTCCTGTGTAGATAATATGAAATAATAAGTCAGGTGCCGGCCGCCGCCGACGGGTCACACGAGTCTCGCCGATGCCGACGAAGAAGCGCGAATATTTAAAAAACGACGGTGGCCTGTTTGCTTTATTGCAAAAATGGCATTTTTTGGGAGTTATAGAAGGCGTTCACTTTTCGTTGGCAACACACTGCATAGCTTTTTGGCGTCGAAGCAATTTTACTATTATTTTTCATATCAGCAAACGTGCATAGGTACTTTGAAGAGTTCGTGTATAAAAAACTTCTGTAATTGCTCAATTATAAAATCTAAATTAACGATTCGATTACCGAATTCTTCTTGAACCACGTTAGGGTCAGTTGAACATCTATCAATGTTTGATTGGATAATTATTGTTCTGCATAATAGTGTTGTTACGACTAAAAAAGTGCGTCTAAAGTCTACTTCTATAAAATGTTTTATATACTTAGTATTCCATATTTATATTTGTGTAATAATAAATAAATCTAACTGAAAACTTTCTACACTGTAAGAGCAGTGTCCAGAGATATACTTTCTAGACTTTGGTAAGAGTTCACTTTAGAGGGATTAGAGTGAATAGGCCATAGGTATAATATTATATCACAACTATGATTTGTTTATTTAAAAACAGTAAGCGGTTTCGTTAATCTATAAAATTACTTCATCAATGATTACAATATAAGATTTAAAAAAGTAAATAAATAAAGGATAATCACTTATAGTCCAAGAGCTTGCAGGAAATTTGAAGGAGATACTTGAAAAAAGATTATAATTATGTAAATGTTTTTAATTGTTTCAACTTTGACTTGTGGCTGAATGTATATATTTCAAATATATAATGGCTAGGTAAGTAAAGGTTCTTTATTTATTTATACATATACCTACTATATACCTGCCCTGAGGATATAGGTAAATTTATAGAGTTGCGAAACCGGTCTCCGTTTTTAAATAAAGTAATAGTTTTGAGATAATAGGAGCTATTAATTTCTAATCCCTTGTAAATGTTTCATTCAAAGCCCTGTTTTTCCCAGAAAGTTTGTTTCTCAAACCCTATGCACCTGCACTTATACCTAAATCCGAATAATAAGTGTGCAAAATGCAAAATATGTGTTAGTACCCTAGTACCCCTCTCTCAAATTCTGGGAATCATATTAGGTACGGGAATAAAAGCACACAAGCCCACAAATTACTCCTATTGGTTTCACTGTGAGTGTTGCAACATCATTATCAAACATTATAGGTATTCTTGCAATGACTGCCGTTCAGTTTCAGAACCTTCTGACAAATCTGAATTATCGAACATCCTAAAAAATGTATTAAAATGTCATAAATTCGACAGACTGGAACAATAAAATGTACCTTCTATTTTTATTTTGCCCGATTTTCAACTCAAATGACTTTCGAACAATCTTCTAACGAAGAAGTTTCTAAAACTGACTGGGTGTCAGAATTATTATCGTTCCCTCTGGAAAGTATATAAATTAGCTTTTATCATGCAGCGATTTGACACAATAATCGTATTACATAGGATATTATTCGTTTTCAAAAAATGCTTCATATCACCCATTTATTTGACAAAAATATTACTTGTACCTATCACATTTTTAAAGTAAAAATCAAGCGCACAATTTGGTCTAGAATTTAAATTTACTCTTTTTGCACGACCAGGCCATTTTATGCCCTAGGGATTAAACCATTTTACACAAAAGCAAAAAGTACTTTGTGAATAATAATTATTTATTTATTATTCCTGGAGGAATAATAATAATGAGTATTATTATATGCCAGTCGACATACATAATGTAATGTTCTAACATTCAAAACAAGCGAAACACAAATAAGGGAGACTGAGACTAATAAAATGAAAAATGAACCATCTGATATCGATTGAAAGTTCCCCTGACGTGGTTCCCGAGCCCGGTGAAGTAGGCCGAAGTAGGGGGAGTAGGGGAACCACGAGTTCCAGCGAAAGCCCGCCCGCCCGCCTATCTCCGTACGTCTAATTCCTGCTCGGATGGCCAATTCACGGATCATTTTATTGCCGGGCAATGGGTTCGTAGTTTTCAAATCATAGCCAAACGAACAAACGTATCGACTTGAAAGTAGTCTTAAAATAATGTTATCGAATGCCTCAATCGTCGTTGTGTCTTTCGAATTATTTTTGAGCGGCGGAAATACTGGAAATTCTTAACCGAATATAGTCGAATTTCGGGTATGTTTGGCATTTTTTTTAACAGTGTCGCATTAGTCCTGCACAGTTCGTGATACACAACGACGATTCTTCATAGTTTTATCTAAGCCACAAAAAAAAATCAAGTGAAAATATTAAGAAATGCAAGTAGGAGATGTAAACTACGAAACCCTTGAAAATAGGGGGTATCGTAGCGCCTTAAGGAAACACGTAGTATTGTAGTAATTTTCTTATAAATTAAATCGAAACGTCCACTTTAATAATTTGGTAGTGCCAAAGTGTTGTCATTAAATTATTCGGCAGTAATTTTAACGTAGCAAATGCTATTAATGACAACACTTTGGCACTACCAAATTATTAAAGTGGACGTTTCGATTCAATTTACAAGAAAATTACTACAATACTACGTGTTTCCTCAACAATACAAAAAGGAGTAACTTTTTTGCCTCCAACACACTTTGCTTGTTTTTTATTCCTTCAACGTAAAATAATAACTCATTCACAGGAATTTTTTACCGATATAGATTTTGTTTTTTTATTTTGTAATAACAGCATAAATAAAATAAAAAAATGGTATACTCGTATTCAGTTTTTCACGAGATTTTCAACGAGCCCACACAAGACATATGTTCTCATTTGAAAAAAAAGGGGGGGTGGCTTCCAGCTAAAGGGTTGAAGGAAAAAATTTTTTTATATTGCAAAAAAATGGGGAATAGCGAAAGAAAACTGACCTGTTTTTGCGTTTTGTAAGAAAAAAACTAGAAAAAAGAAATTATTTTTTCCAGACTTTCGCCTAACCCGTATACCTATCGTTGGCGGAACTGAACTCACATTCGCGTTTGTTTTCAATGGCCTCCTACTACCTACTTCAATCAAATTTGCCTACCAGACCCGTGACCGTTTGCTGTGGCAACCCGTGCACCATAACACTCCCGCACCGATTGCTAAAAACCGTGTGCAAGCCATTTACCAATTGGAAACCAACATACAATGAGGCCATTTCTGTACAGTCGCAGAAAAAAGTAATTCCAGAACTGTTTTCAACCAATTAGATCGCTGAGAATCGGTTCAGAACTGCTGTTGGATATTATATACCTATATATAGAAAAAAAAGAGATTTTCTTCGTGGTTCTTCCAATTGGTAAGCGATTTGTGGTCTGGCAGTTGATTCCATTCAACCTAACCTTTATATACTTTGTGATTTTGAATTCTTCTTCTTGTTCACATCACGAAAAAACAAGAATTTAATTTTAACAGGCTTCTGTCAGGCTGTTTTGTTTACATCGCGCGACGCGTGTCATTGTCAAGAAAACTTAAGCAGGTATTTGGTTAGGTCTCGAGAATCAATCTTTCTACTTACAGAACCTCTGAGAAATCATCGCCTTGCATTGCATTTATCCAATGATCTTGATTGTAGAAATAACTCTGTTTTATTTATTTCGTTCACTTTCTTTGAGATAAGTTCTATGCTTACACGTAAAATGACTTTCCGCTGGAGGAAAAAAAATGCTCTAAAATGGAGCTGAAATATGAACGAACGCTCCTATTCATTTCCAGCGTAAGCCCCTCTGATGTATAAGATGTATTATTCTCTGAATAACAGCGGTAATGCGTATAGTTTGCCGAGTAGCGAGCCGTGCGTTCAAAGGCAGCACCAGCACGTGGGTATAACTTGAACTAAAGATGTCTACTGTGGCATGAATGAATCTGGCAGATTCTTTGTGCATCACCGGCGCATGACGTGAATACATATGAGATGGCAGTCATTCGCCATCGATCGGAATTTGATAACTTTATTCGAAGCTCGAAGTTTTTAGGCACGTTTCGGCATGCCTAACGATGAAGCTTCCCTAGTTGAAAGTTGGGTCTTTTTTGGAAGAGTCTTCGGGGCCGATTTCCCAATTACCGTTAACAAGATTGTACTTGAGACGCTTCAAACAAAACAACTGCAGATTTTTGTTGGGGCTGTACCGCATAATTTAAATTGGAAACCGTAAATTACTGTAAGGATCGATCTATAGGGTTGTAAGTTTTGTTTCTGTGGGTTTGATCAACATCAAGACATTAAAACCGATACATTTTAATGTTTTATGGGTATAACACAGATGTTAAATATTTTCTAAAATTTATTTGTGGCGTAAACTGATCCATTGAATTTTAATAGGGTTTTTCGCCACCAAACTGGTGAAAAGACAACTTTTTCAAGTTGCCTGGAAAATTAATAAATTCTTAACAGTAAATGAACTAAACTTTGAACTTGTAACTCAAAAAATATCTTCAACAAATTTGTTTCCTGAGCTTTCGGAGAATAAATCTTCCTCCTTTCTCAAAGATCATGTCACGTCAAAGTGAAATAAATTTCAGGTTAAAATGTCATGACAACAGAAACAATAGCCGCCACCTGTCTGATATTGTACCCTGTGTTCTATCTAATTATTTATACTAACTTCTCTTTGAATAAGTGGCAATAATATTTTACTGAATTTCACTGAACATTCAGCAACACAGTTGTCTGTATTTCCTAGAATAACTGCTGATTCTTTAATTTGTCGTCTATTTCCTACTTCTTCTTTTAGAATTGGTTTGGATCTATCCCACAAAATCCTATGATTGTTATTAAAAGAGTGTTCACATATTTTCGACTTCCAAATTTAATTTTATAAATTAAATGGTTTCGTTTTAACTAGCATCGATCTTAATGTATTTTTGGTTTTAAATACTGTTCTAACATTAAAACGATTGCCTATGCGTTTTAGCTTATCTGATAGTCCAGGAATATAAGGAATAATTAAATTTACTGGTCCACCAGATTTATTTCTCTAATTCTATTAGCATTGTTATTTTGTTCGCAATCCTGAAAAAATTGCTCAATAAATTCAATAGGATAACTATTCTTCTCAAGGACATGTTTTATATGTTTAATTGCCTCCTCAAATTTTGTGTTATTAGAACAAATCTCTTTAGGCCTGTCATACAAACTTTTAATTACTCGTTTTTTAACACTAATATGATGATTGGAGTTAAAATGAAAATATCTATTAGTATGTGTTGGTTTTCTATAGACACTAGTTTCTATACTATCTGATTTCAGCATAGAAACATCTAAGAAAGGTAATTGATTATTATTTTCAATTTCTAAGGTAAACTTAATAGAAGGTTCTTGCGAGTTTATAAAATTTAACAATGAATTTAAATCATCTACTACACATAACAAATATGTCATCTCTACATATTTCCACCAAACATTAGGTTGGTGAACATATTTTTTGAGTTACAAGTTCAAAGTTTAGTTCATTTACTGTTAAGAATTTATGAATTTTCCAGGCAACTTGAAAAAAGTTGTCTTTTACAGATGTTAAATGTTTTTTGGTGACAGGGTAATCTTGTTCTATGTTTCTGAGGTAAGGGGTTAGGGAATAGGAATAGTTAAGGAATCATACTTGTTCATTTGTAGACGATACCATAGTTTTCTATTAAAATTTGAACTTTCTCTTTTAATTAACAAAGCCAACGTTTGGCCCTATTAAAAAATTAGGGACGTTTGTCCGCTTTGTGCGTTATATTTAACTTCGGGGAAGATAAAACAAGCTGAAACCGAAGCAAATATCAACATTTCCGGGCTGTTTACTTTGTCCAAATCATTCATTCTCTTTTCAGATGAAAAAATATAAATTCTTCGATAAAAAATATCGTACCCTGAAAGATCAAGGCAGCAATGCTCTTTATACTCCCACGAACATCGTATATGGTTTACAAAAATCCAGTCGGCCATTAAAATTTTATTTCCCATAGGGGGAATCTTTGATGGACGTATTAAAAAGGTAGAAATATCTACATTAATAATTTATTTATGTCTTCAAAACGTGTGGAGCCATCTATGTTTGGCGCTTCCTAGGTGGTTGCCTAAAACTTATATGAGGCCGCGCATGCTTTTAGAGTTGCCTACATTACGTACAGCGTTGGAGCTGGAAGCTCTTCCTGCTTCGGCGATACATCCTAACGTTTTATAATAGGTTTAAGGTGGATGAAGGAACAGTAAATTGAAGACAAAGCGTATTGTCTGCGATAATAACGGCTTTCAATTCTCGACTCTTTGAGCGAAATTTGCGCTACTTGGCTTTTAGCACTTTGAAAAAAGCCGAATCTATTTTAATAAGGAAAAATAGCTAACGGAAACTAGAGGACAGATAAGCACTGTTACATTTTTAGCGGAGTACGGAGTACTGTGCGGATACGATTTTGTGGAACACCGAAAATGCCTTCAGCGGGAAAAGGCACGGTTTAGAATTATTATTTGGACCAGATGACATAACCTCAAAGTCTGCTGAGGGGTAAACAATAAACTAGTCACAAAATCGTCATTTTACTAGTTTTCTAATGAGTTTAAGAGAACAGTAATAATTATAGCAATAACGGTATTAATTTAGTTATAATAACCTAAATTACCTTTGAAAATCTACCTATATAGAATACCTGAAAAAATAGCTTTAGTGCATTGGTTATGAATTTTTTTGAACTTTGTTTCATTCGTTTTTTTAAGAATTCTCAGAGAAATAGAGAAAAGTGCGTACTATGATGATCTTGAAAGTGGTGTGCAGAGGTGATATGATCTATAAACTAAGATTATTGGCGGAGATCCATACATATTGCAGGCGAAGTTTATGTCGCCAAACTTATCGCTTATGCCAACTGATTTTATTGGATCTAGTTATTAATTATTTAATACTGAAGTCACTGCTATGATACAAGCAATCATTTAAAAGTATTTAAGTTTACACTTTTTTATCAGAAATTTGAATATTTTTAAGTCACTTATTCTGTTGTACCTTTGGTAGAACAATGCCAGAGCTAATACAATTAAGTATTATTTATTCACTAACGAGATAAATAATATAATATGGTCTCAATACTGTATTCTTGCTACGGTTTTTGTGCTTAAGTATCTAAGTACCACTCGTTAACACGTTAGGTACATCATATGTCATTTTCGACGTACTGGAATTAAAAACTAAAGATCTAAGTAATGAATTTGTTTTTTAATAAAATAAAAAAATTCATTATACACTGTGGTGAAAAATTCTACAAGCAACATATAATATTTCACTTTTAAGGTTTTTTAAGATTGTCATCAAATACAACGTAAATACACTATATAATATTGTCAAAAGGTCTCTAAAAAGCCATATCGATTATAACTATTTACGCAAGTATATCCTTAGATGTGAAATTATGGCAAACCTATCCACCACATTTCGCTGCACATGTGGCCAGCCGTCGAACAGTGTAACCCACGCAAGTATTGGTGATATTATTAGGCGAGCATGCAGTCACTTGTTTTTACTACAATATCTATCTTCTCTGTCTCCTTCATCTCTTTTTACTACTAATACCAGGTGCGGTTTAATATGGTTAAAAAAGTGTTTTGTCTCGTATTTTATAGCCGAGGTGCCTGTTCTCGAGCTACCCTGGTAAAATATAAATGAACTCACTTGGAACACAGTGATATACGGGGCGCGATCTATTTCATAGCATTTACCACGCTCTCCTACTGGTAAAAATACCAGACTTATTAGCAGAAAGAAATCACCCGTATAAAATTCAAAGGTTTTTATGCTGTTCCAAGCGACTTCATTTATACCATACACTGAATGAAAATATCACAGATTTTATATTAGCCATTAGCGATACACAAAACCACATATTTGCGATACGAAAGTCCCAAAGGCAGGGCGATATTATCCCCCAACAGAACAGATCAGGGACCCGATTTTTCGAGCAAAACCGCTGGAATTCAAACAATCGCACGTTGTACCTTTTCCCACTTTTTTGCACACCCAACCACACAAGAAAATACTGCATTGTCGTCAGATACAACATTTTGGCAATAAAACCACGCAAATTTACAGATATTCACAATAAAAACCCGTTTAAACAAAGGCAAGTCCTGG
Source organism: Pseudeuparius sepicola (assembly GCA_963920635.1). Classification (NCBI taxonomy): domain Eukaryota; kingdom Metazoa; phylum Arthropoda; class Insecta; order Coleoptera; family Anthribidae; genus Pseudeuparius; species Pseudeuparius sepicola. The sequence continues at coordinate 7,884,005 of OY987305.1, forward strand.
TTTGTTTGCGCCTCAGCAGATTCACAAGTGACATCACTACACACTTAAATTGAACGAAGAACGTTGCCGGTTTTAAAGCACATAATCCCATTAATCTCATAAAATATCGGGTATAGGGTTCAACCACAAATCAAGTTTTCAAAATGATCCTTCTTCAAACTGGGTGGCCATATTTCGCGGTCATAATCTATTTTAATAACGAAAAATATCCAACGGAAACTAGAGAAAAGATAAGCCCGGAGTTCTAAAAATACATATACTTCCCTGTACTTAACTTAAGAACTTGGCTTTAATCCGCAAGCAGTGTTTCACTAAAAACCCCGTAGGATGATGTCAACTTAATATTGAAAGTCAAAGTTCAAGCTCCCGTGAAATAACTTTAAAACCGCCCACGCGCCTACCGTGTTCCTATTGCCCTGTTCCGATATGGATGTATCTACATCCCCAGTTTCCAATATTGCAGAATATAGAATCCTGAATACCTATACGTTTTATGAAATTCGTTTTTTGGCCGCCCGCCCACACGTATACACAGGCAGAATTTTATCGCGATTCGCGCGAATTGGAAGATTATAGTTTTAGAGCTTTTGGTTCACCCAGACGTACACAAATGCATGGGTAGAAACGGAATTCCTACTTCTTCATGAGGGTTCTTTGGTAGTTTCCTAAATTTGTACCAGTTTCGCAGCGATTTGGTTCTAGAGCGATCTGAATCGCTAGGAACCCACCAAACATGAATGTGTATAAACAGTTGCGGTAACATTATATTATTTTTAATGCCCGAACCTGATCTTTATGTTTTCCGATTTGCTGTAGCTAGCAGGTGACATAATAATATGAGCGATTTTTTTAAAACATCTTAAGCTAACGCATATATTTTTAATTATTAATTTTAATTACTTGTATAGTAATGTTATTAATTTAGTTAATTATAGAAAGTGTGTTAATTGTACAGAGTTTATTAAATTGTAAAAACGCATTTATTGTCTGGTTAGGTATAACTTTACTCATTACTAATTCCATTAATGGCGATTTTACACATGAATAATAATGGTGAAAACACCATTAATGTACGTATTGAATTATGAATACAGATAATTATAATTGTTTGTAAATGAAAAAATATCAACATAAACAGGGTCGGTAATTTTAAATATCAGACCCGACATTTAATAATGTGATTGTTCTCCATTTGACGAGATACCTATAAAAGTTAAGAAAAAACGTTATAAGAAAAAAGGAATTTCGAACAAATTTAGTACCTACACAAGTATAATATAATAATAATAATTCGATATTAAAAATTATTCGTATAAACTGTCCCAAACAAAATATAACCAGACAAATGTGTCTAAAGAAATAAATTATGGAATACATCAACCTGTTTATGGTAAATTTGAAGCGATTGCCATTTCTACCACCTAAATTATACTATTCAGGAGATCAGTATACGATAAATTATGTCGCGTTTTTAATTTAATAATAAAAATATGGATTGTAAATGTGCCGACATTTATACCATATCATATAATATTATTCAGTGAGTGCAAACGTGTTGTTTCAACTCTAAAAAGTTTATATAGTTGTGTATCAGTGTAATAATTTTGAACAACGACCGTGCGTAGCATGTTAAAAAACGGAATACCCGTGCACCTAAACAAATATTTGTTTTTATTTGGTATTACATGGTATTTGTTATTAGTTGTTTAGTTATACAGGGACCGGCAGAAAATTGGACACAAAAATTTAATATTTTTAAACTCTGATTTCGATTAATTTCATTTTCTAGCTGCTAATCGAACAAAATTAAAGTTTAGTAGCAAATTCATGTGTTATCCGATGATAAGTTGCGCTTGCGGTATTTTGTTTTTTTTTGTAATACTCATAGTGGTCGAAAAAATACAAAAAAGTTAAATTTCTTTTTTTTGACTAGGTGAGGTGGCTGTGACTTTAAATCTGACATCCACCTTTGATTCCAAACAACTTTTGTAATTAACATTTTATCATATTTTAAAAAATAAGGGTACTTTACTCTTGATTTATTTTGACATTTTTGAATCTACCTCGTATCCAAAAAGAGAGATTTAAATTTTGATATGTGCGTTTTGAGTTTTAAATGATGCACCAATTTTTATCAAGAATAAAATTTTCTGAGAAATTAATAATAAAAAAGTTTTCCATTTGTGTCCAACTTTCTGCCGGACACTGTATTTTGTCTATATTTTTATCAAAACCCAAGTAAAAACTCAAACCGCCAGAAATGAAGAAATTGTCCAAAAACCAACAAAAGAAAACCAACAATTTTTTCCATTGCGGATGCCCCGATCGATAACTAGGTATAGTATATTCGCATTTATACGGTTGACCTTTCTGAAATAAATCAACTACCGGACAAGGCCCCCTTATGTACAGGGTGGTCAGATAAGAATGCAAAGTGCTGTATCTCGGAAACTATTCGTCGTAGAGACTTGCGGTAAAAATTTTTTAGAATAAAGTGGCCAAGAGAAAAACCTGGAAATTATTTTCAGATTTCCAAGATAGTCACCAGGGGGCGTAACCGCCATCTTAAACTTTTAAAGTGATTTTTCACTGAAATCCACCTAGTAATGTTACCAAAATTATATATGCTTTTTAAAGTAAGCTTTATTCGAGTAATTTTTGTTTAATACTTTTTGACATATCTATTAAAATAAAGTGATGGGGAGTGATTCAACGTTTTTTTAAATAAACAGCTGTAACTCCTAAATGACTGAACGGATTTTAACAAACTTGGTCTCGTTGGAAAAAGCATTTGTTGGTCCATCAAACCCATCTTACCCGTGATATGTCTAAGTCTCAGTGATGCCGCTAGAGCGCGTTTTTTGATATAATAACAGAAAATTGCAAAATTCTCGAAAAAATTAAATGCAATAATATTTTTTTTTTCATAAAAATGTAGTGAAATGATACCTTAATAGGCTAGTGAAAACCGTATCTCGATATCCTATTCCTAGCTGAAAATATCAAACAAAGAAGATTTAGTTTGATCATAAAATTTTAAAAAGACTCTGTTACACCGGTATTTATTCTTATTTGTCTTTTTTAAAGATTTAATGATAAACTTTCATAATTTTATCATTTTTTAATTATAAAAGTATACTTAGTTCAAAAAATTAAAAAAAAGTGTAGGGGCATAATAATCAATGCATTTAATATGCAAGGCAAAATACGAAGGGTAGGCCATGGAGGATAAACAAATGCCCAAAATCAAATTGTCAACATTGGAGCTGCTATAATGTCCACGCATAAGCAGCTCCAACAATGCATTGACTGTGATGGAAGACAGTTCGAGCATTTAAGGAAGCATTAGTTTTATAAAAAAAAAACATTTTCAGTTAGGAATAGGATTTTAATATTTGTTGACAAGTTGATTTTAGGCATTTGTTTTTCCTCCATGGCCTACCCTTCGTATTTTGCCTACCTTGCACTTGCATATTAAATGCATTGATTATTATGCCCCTACACGTTTTTTTTTTATTTTTTGAACTAAGTATACTTTTATAATTAAAAAATGATAAAATTATTAAAGTATATCATTAAATCTTTAAAAAAAGACAAATAAGAATAAATACCGGCGTAACAGCGTCTTTTTAAAATTTTATGATAAAAACTAAATTTTCTTTCTTTCAGCTAGGAATAGGATATCGAGATACGGTTTTCACTAGCCTATTTAGATATCATTTCACTACATTTTTATGAAAAAAAGTAATATTATTGCATTTAATTTTTTCGAGAATTTGCAATTTTCTGTTATTATATAAAAAAACGCGCTCTAGCGCCATCACTGAGAATTAGACATATCACGGGTAGGATGGGTTTGATGGACCAACAAATGCTTTTTCCAACGAGACCAAGTTTGTTAAAATCCGATCAGTCATTTAGGAGTTACAGCTGTTTATTTAAAAGAACGTTGAATCACTCCCCACCACTTTATTTTAATAGATCTGACAAAAAGTGTTAAACAAAAATTACTCGAATAAAGCTTACCTTTAAAAAGCATATATAATTTTGGTAACATTACGAGGTGGATTTCAGTGAAAAATCACTTTAAAAGTTTAAGATGGCGGTTTCGCCCCCTGGTGACTATCTTGGAAATCTGAAAATAATTTCCAGGTTTTTCTCTTGGCCACTTTATTCTAAAATTTTTTTACCGCAAGTCTCTACGACGAATAGTTTCCGAGATACAGCACTTTACATTCTTATCTGACCACCCTGTACCGGTATAATATTTTACTGGGTGCAGGGGCGGGTTGATACAATTTGCTATTATTTATACCTGCTTAAAATTTTATCTATATATGAATTACGGTTGCAAGTATATACAGGGTGAGTTTTTTTCGATGCCCACTAAGGGGATCTCGGAAACTAGCAGAGCTAGAACAAAGGTTAAATGGGGAAAGAATTGCAGTTTTGAATGCTCAATCTAATGCTCCTTCTGGATTTTTAAAAAAGTTCATGGCTCACTAGATATTTTGAAGAGAGTGATTTTTTGCTATTTCATCAGATCCCTGTAGCTCCGTTATTTCTGATTATACAGAAAAACTGTAGAGACAAAAATTGTAGATAATTTTGGGCTTAATAAGATAATCTAATCCAATTTTTTTATGTTGTTTGTGCTTTTTGAGATATGACATAAACTTGTGTTTTTTTAAATGTAAATCATAGTTGGCTGTAGCCTTATAAAGTCGGCCATTTTTTTAGCTTTCCAAAAATATAATACTCGGCATAGTTATTTTAAAAAATAAAATAGCTATGGCTAATTTTCTGATTTTTTTTTAATTTTCACATAGTCAGCCATGGAATATTTTCATAATTACGTTCTATTTTATAATAGAAAATGGAAATGGAGATGAACTTTCATACGTATAGGACGTAGACCAATGGACATGAAAGAAAGAAAATCGGACATCATTTCAGAAAATCCTTTTTAATTTTTCTGAAATGATGTCCGATTTTCTTTCTTTCATATTTTATAATAAGACATACTTCAAACTTTCAAATATTTTATTTTTAGCTGGTAACAAAATGTAACAAAATAAAACAAAAATTATCATGATGGAGCTCCACGACATAATTATTTGCCCGTAAGAAATTACCTAGATCAGCTCTATCCAAATAGTTGGATAGGGAGAAATAGACCTATTTCCTGGCAGCCCCGATCCCTCGATTTGTCTGTTTTGAATTTCTTTTTGTGGGGAACAGTACAAAATAAAGTATGAGACAATGTCCGAAATTTCAGGCATTTTATAGTCAAAGGGATAATGACCGTTTTATGGTAGGCAAAAGATCAACGGTACAAATGCCAATATACTATACCTTAGATATCTAGGGACTTTGGTCGATCGGCGCAGCGCGAAATTTGCCAAGCGTTACGCACGTACTGCATTTTTCAGAAGGGACGGCGATTATAAACACCTAGGAGGTCCGACAGGGCCGGACTAGGAGTTTATCACAATATGCTAAGGATGAAGTAATCTTGTTTCTGAGGCAGCACCGTTAAAATTTGGGGTTTAAACCTGGTTTCAGTATTATTAATGGAATTTATATAATGATCAGAAGTCGAGAGACGCGCCGGCAGTGTCAAAATCTGGGAAGACGTAGCTAATGACTTTTGCATAATCCAAATTGTTTTATGGCCCGGTTAAATTTTTGCTGCTTAATTTTACCTCAAATAATAGCGTGGAAGTGAATATTAATTAAACTGTTTTGAATACTTAACAAGTTTGAACGTGAATTATGACTTCGAACCTCTGGCCGCTTATAATATGCCGTTAACTTCGCTTTTAATTCATACCATAACTTTTGATATGTTGCATGACTCCGTACCTTTCACTTATTCGGCAAATACCGAGGATGCTTTCACGGATTAATGCTCGCAGCGCCTCTGTCGACACCCCTGTTCATCGATATTTTTGACGAAAAGATTCGAAAAGTTAATTAATTTTCGTATAATTAAACCAGAGGTCATGTTATTCAATTTTCCAAGATAAATATTCAGTCAGAACGTCAGAACTCATAACAATCTGTGAATGGATGGCATGTCGCAGACTAAGAACAGATAGAACCATAGCGTCGCCGTTTTGCATTACTGACTGACACCATCAAGTATTCTGTCGTATTTTGATGCCTATAACAGTGAGTGTTTGTTGGGGACACCATACTACATTGTTATAGGTCCTTAAAATTTGACACAAATTTAGGCGGATCTGCCGTCTCCCTTGCGGTATGTGGTTGTTGAAAAATTGTCGTGACATCTATTCTATTTGGTAATACCTATTTTGGTCGTAGGAATTAAAATTTCCTATATAGACGGTGGCACAACAAAGTTATTTTATGTGATTTATTGTCGACTTTGATAGAACTATAAAATTCGTTCTTTTTTATTCGCAGTGATTCAAGGAAACGCGTGCGACATTACTTTGGCATTTATTGCCGGAGACTCTGAGATATTTCAGAAAATTAAATTTTATTTGTACTTTTGAGCTGCTGCCAGCGGACGGTCACACGTAATCAAATTAGAAATTACTACTCGCTTGTTAGCAAATCAATAAGTAGAACACGAAAAAAGCAGATATTGCTAATTTTGAAACAAAAAAGTTTCATGGTTTCATTGCAAATATAATATGGTTGCAGCAAGGTCCATACTATCACGGATTACACATTCCAGAAGGAAGCTAAATATTTCAGGAGCAGATTAAAGGTAACATTCTATTTTAGTTTTAAGGTAATCTATATCTTACGAATATTGTATTTTGCTATTATTTGCAATTAAAATCTCATAGATATATTTGTTAATGCAGTCAGAAGTTGGCCTCCTTTTGACATAAGTATGTCGTTGACGCATTACTTTTCTAAACTAAAACATAAATATAGTCACTAACATTTTTCCACGGTGGTTTTCGTTAGGACACTACTAAAAGTAAACAGTCAAACTTGAAAGAGTTATTCAATGTCATTTTAGGAAGAAAACTTATGATATTTTTAAAATGTAGTAGTTATTGTATGTTCCTTTATTTTTTTGCATTGGTTAAAATGTATTTCATTCTCAGTCACCTAGGTTTGTTACAATATAAAATGATTTTATAGTCTACAATTTCGCCGTAACTGATTGCTGAAAACCGTGAAACTGAAATCTTACGATGTGGCCTTGCCTGGCAAATATGTAGGTATCTCCTAAAACAGAATACAATTATTAAGAAATGGTCATTCTTTAAAATACTTATAATACAATACAATACAATACACAACAGTACAGTACAGTACAGTACAGTACAGTACAGTACAGTACAGTACAGTACAGTACAGTACAGTACAGTACAGTACAGTACAGTACAGTACAGTACAGTACAGTACAGTACAGTACAGTACAGTACAGTACAGTACAGTACAGTACAGTACAGTACAGTACAGTACCGTACCGTACCGTACCGTACCGTACCATACCATACCATACCATACCATACCATTCCACACCACACCACACCACACCACACCATACAATACAATACAATACAATACAATACAATACAATATAATATATACAGGGTGTCTGGTCATGGAGGGCCACTCGAGAATATCTTGTCAAATATACATTTATCGGAGAACTTTATATTTTAAAGAAACACGTTCGAGATCCATGGCCTACTTTCCGAGATAATTAAAAAAAAACGAAAACTGCCAAAATTTCTTCAGATTGTACCTAACTTTTTTGTTTGAAGAGTTACCGAAAAAAAATCTTGTTGACATTTGTGAGCAAAATTGATTTTTTAAGACTACTTTCTCAGAATTTGGAAAAACGCCACGGTTTAGTGGGTGTTCTCTTAACACTCCAGAAAAATGACTCGATTTGTAGCTGGTATAATACAAAATTTTAAAACTGTCAGAGATACAAATACCTCGCGGGAAATTTCCAAGATTTGCAATGTAGTATGTTGTGAAAAAAAAATACTGGAAGCATGAAAGTACACCATTCGGGGCTACAGCCCGCTATAATAAAGCAAGCACAGCACAGCTAAGAGAGCACCCACTAAACCGTGGAACTTTTTCGAATTCTGATAAAGCAGGCTTAATGCAATCAATTCTGTCCACAAATGTTATTAAGAAACTTTTTCGGTAACTATTGAAACAAAAAAGTTATACATGCCGAAGAAATTTAGGCAGTTTTCGGGTTTTTCAAAAATATGTCACAAAAACCAATCGGCTTTTTAAATGTATTTCAATTCCTTAAGTGGATCTATACAGCGTTGGTTGCGCCATCTGTTGGCAATTTCGTGGGGCTTGCTCAACCCACCTTAAATCCGATTATTTTATGACGAATACACCAGCCTGAAACTGAAAATAATTCCCGAAAATCCTTGATGTTCGCAAATAGTTTTTGTTTACTTTAATGTAACATTTGTTTTTGTTTTCAGGTACGTTTGGCTAGTAAAAATCCATCCTGCATATTACAGCCGACCGCCAAGACAATGGTCTGCAAACCATACACTCTCGAACTGTTGAACATTTTCTAGCGGTCTCCAAAGTATGTATCTTTCTACAATATGTATGTTGCATTAGAAATCATTCTCAAAAGATCACGATTAAAAATATGCGTACGTAATAGAGGAGCTCATTCTTTTGAAAATGGTTTGATCAGTAGTTATTGTGATGTTTGACATAACATAGTTTGTAATGTAGGTATAGTCACTTGTTAAATGCTTAGTTTCACGGGTATAATGTGTAAAAAAGATACACACACATTTTGTGTGTTTATACTACAATTTTGTGTTTTCGAATTATTACACGGCGTTTAGGCAAAATTCTCACGTTGTGGCGTTATTTACTGCTGGCATATTTGAAATGGGGAAATTAAATTAAATGGAGTCTCCACCGTCGCGAGTCCCTAGAGATGCGTTTGTTTTATTACAATTTGTTTCGTATCCATAGTCGACGCGATGCTGAAATTAATTCGGCGAATGCTGGAGATAAAATTCATTCTACGTTCGGTCTATTTTGACAGTAAATAGGATTGGAAAGTTCACCCTTTGTGTTAATGCTTAAGCTTCAGGATATTACTTGCAATCGGGAACGGGAGCTGGGCTCTATCGGAGCAGAAAGTATCAGCGATTAATTTGAAAGTCCCTTGATTTGAATGTTACCTCGCGCTTTTTCTAGTTGTTATAACCGGTTAAATTCCATTCGGAATTCCACTGGATACATTTTCCGATATGGCTTATTCAAATTTAAAATAAAACTCGGTGATTGATCGAGCCTCGATTGATGTTTAAGCAAATATTGATCATTCTTCGCCCTTCGGGATCGTTCATTTTCCTGGCCAACCAGCGATTTGCTACTAGCGAGCAGTAAACGAAAACAATATACATTTGCAAAAAAACAACTCGGAGGTAGTAGTTGAACATAATAATATAATTCGCCAAAATTTCGTTTAAATATCTATAGTTAGGCCATGACTTTTTTCAAAAATCCACAAGGCGCGTTAAATTGGAAAGAATAATTTCAGTTTTATGGGCCCAATTTAAGTGTCCTTGTGGATTTTTGAAAAAGTCATAGCTTACTGTAGATATTTAGAAAAAAAAAACGAAATTTGTTACAAATTATTCTAATCCATCTTGCTTAGTTGTTTCCAATTTTAGACAAAAAGTGTACACACCAAAGTTGCAGGGAATTGTGTCCCCAATGCGGTTATCATGTCCTAATTTCCACGACAGCTGCCATTTTCGAGATATGACACAAACTTGTGTTTTTTTAAATGGGAACCATAGTTATTTCCTTTATTTTTCTGAATAACCATATCGAGTATTATATCGTTAGAAAGCTATAAAAATGCCTGATTTTTGGGGACCATGGCCAACTATGGTTTCTATAAAAAAAACAAGTTTGTGTCATATCTCGAAAATGACAGCTGTCACGGAAAGTATAACATGATAACCGCATTGGGGACACAATTCCCTCCAACTTTGGTATTTACACTTTTTATCTAAAACCAGAAACAATGACGCTAGATGGATTAGAATAAATATCTAGTAAGCCATGCTTTTTTTTTCAAAAATCCACAAGGCACGTTACATTGGGCCCACAAACCTGCAAGTCTTTCCCCATACTGATCATAAAAAAAACTCACCCTGTATACATTCCGTAATTTAAGAAACGGCTATTGTTTTTGAAAAGAGACAATTTAAATTTTTTATTAAGTAAACTTTTTGCAGTAAACATTAAATATCCGTGAAATTTGTATCCAATGATGCTTGTTGCCGCGCGCGATTTCCCTATCTCCCTAGTAATCAATATAGACCATGCAGATATATTCTTTTAGGCGGGGAATTCAAAATATAATTCAATAATACTGGCGTTTTTCTCAATATTTTCTCAATTCAGCTTGTACAAACACGACAACTCAGCAATATTTAAGCCAGACACTGCTCTAGGGCCGTTACGTCACGGCTCTAGCGGGAATTTCAATAATTCATTTTTTTCTGGAATTTCCCGACCAAAAAACTCGAAACAATTTTTTTGGTTCTTCTTCATAGACTAAAAAATGTCATGAAAAGAACCTATTACATAGTTGCATTTTTGTTTCTTCTTATAGTTTATAAAATCAACTCAATCATGGTAAACTTTGATTTTGGTAGCTATTTGTGCTCGTAGAAGAATAAAAATGCCGCATGCAAAAGCAGTAACTGTCACATATATTTGACTTAAAAAAAGGAAAACTTTAAAAAAGTGGTTTATTTGTCGAAATATTGAATAAACTTATTAAATGAAGTTGTTTCCTTTGAAATTCTTCATCTTTTAAAAAAAGGTTTTCCCTGCCCCCCCCCCCCCCATATGTACACTTTACATACTCGCCAACAGGCCCGAAAACGAAAGTCAAATGTTCGAGGTACCCTGTTATTTTGGTTGCTAGCTGCGAAAGTGGTTGCTAGGTACAAAAAGTATTGCCTAGCAATTCTTACGCAGCAAGGACCTTAAAAAGCATTGAAAGAATAAATGTAGCAACGCGAAACTTGCGTCAATTTTACACGATCGTTGTATAAACTGGTTTTAATCAGAAAGAACACGAATTATACCAAAGAAAAAATGATAAAATCAATGTTTCCCTGGCATTAAATAATAGCCGCCTAACAGACCAAATTCTGCCTCTTATATTTATGAAGGGAGGATGGAGTGTATTTTCGTGCAAAATTTTTATTAATGAAATAGCATGGTAAACCGCTTTCGGCTACATAGGCCATCATCAGTACCACATGTCAAGTATGTACCTACCTACAGGAAATTTTGAGTTACTGAGTCTAATACAGGCATAAAAGACGATGGAAGGACCATGTCACCCGTTAGAATTACATTACGGCAATAATCTTATGTAAATTATTATTTCAAACAATAGTTATCATTGTAAAATTGAAAGGCCGAATGCAGAGCAATGTGGATGGCGATGAAGACATTCATCTATGGTAGCTACATGTGTAAAAAGAAGAACATCAAAATAATTATTATAAGATAATTAAAGATTTCATAAAAGGTTTGTGACCACTGAATTTTTCCACCATTTGAAAATAAAAGTTGAAAAACAGACAATAATTGACCAAGGCACGTCACGAATGTTGCTTAAAGCATTGGCATATATTCCAACAAATAAGTCAGGTTTTTAGACTTAAATCAAAGTCTCTAGTTTTACAAAACAAATTTGTCAGTAGTGCATTGAGACAATAAAGTGATTATATTATCAAATAAAATTCACTTTACACATTTTAACTCTTTCTAGAGTTGAGTGAAAAAAATTGATTCGAGTCGTCACCTTGAATGTCTTTTCTAAATTGTACTGCGTCATATTTATACTATTTCACTGCTGTTATTCTTGTAAAAAATCACCTGAAGTGTGTGTCATTAGAAGTGATGAAATGACTAACTGTACAGGCCGTTTTTAAACACGAAATATTCGATTCTATCCCGCGTGTACACATGTACAATATTATCTTTATATTGGTATAGGAAATCCGTGTGGTATTAAAATGTCTTGAGAGAGGTGACTGACCTCTGCTGCTCGCTATCACAAATACCCGTTTCATGAGATTTTCATTGTCACTGCACGCGCAAATATTAAAATCCGCACAGGGTTGCCTGGCTTTCTGCGCTGGTTTAATGAATACCATAAAGTTAATAACATGGCATAACGTAGGTTTCCCCACATCGGATATTTGAAATGTATTCGTGCCGGGAGGTGTATCGGAATGAAGCCTACACGAACGCCTGAATACAGTATAAAGTAGTTGCCCCAGTCCTACACATCATACAACATAAAGGCTATAGAAAGAATAAAGCCATTATTATTTTGAATCAAAATTAAAAACACAACACCGACACCGTACTGTTATTTTTCAAATTTTAAATGTTAACCAGAGAGAACCTAACCTTTTGCAATAAATTTTCTTATTTCTACCTGCTACCTATATTAATGATGAAAATAGAAATTATTAGATGATATTAAAGCATTCATATGCGTCAGAATGTGATGTTGATTAGTGGCACAAATGATATTACTTGGCGTATTTTTGAAGGACACACTTGATGCGAGAAAAGCCTGTTACGTGTACGTTAGCTTATACAGGATGCTACCAGTTGCAACATAGCATTTTAGTTATAAAAAGACAAATCAATCATAAAACCACTTAAAAAATATATACAAAATAGAAACCACGAATATGGAAAGGCTGTAAAATGCTGCCCTAGTCGAGCTAGGACGTTTTTCAGGCATTTTAGCAAAATCACGATTTGAAAAATATAGGTATTCAGTAAAAATACAGGTTTTTTATAACTTTCCAATCTGAATATGAATCCATATATAATGTTTGAATATGAGTTTAATATTTTATGAGTTATGACCTGGGTTATCAATGCGTTAAGGCGAATTTGATTATTAATCCAAGAATAACGAGTGATCAGTTTATTCGGGTCACGGGAATAGCAAAGGATATTGGATTTTTCCGTCGAATTGCAATTTTATTGAACGTCGATTTCTGCGAGACATGTAATACCTACGTGAAAACCAATCATCTTTTTACGCCAAACTATAAATTAAGGAAATTAAACGCTACTCAAAATTCTATTTCGGACGGTTTGCATACAAACGGAAACGGACACCGTCGGGCAATTATTATTGTTGTCTAAATTTAAAACTTTATTGAAGAGCTGTTAATTTTACGAGTCCTGATTAAACGGCTTTCAACGGCTCAACTATCCCGTTTATTAATGCCGTTTCAATAAAATTACAACAGAAATGGGCACGTTAAACGCTTACACACAATTTAATCACGAAAAAGAATTACATTGTTATACGCTAAACACACAGCGGAGAGCGCTACCTTCAGGGTGGTCTTCGATGTTTCAAATAAACGAATCGGAAACATTTTTATTACTAGATTTTTGAGTGCATACTATTACACCCAAAGACGGTCGTGACGTCACAGCCCATGCCTGCCAATGTCAAATTTGACATTTAAAATTAAAAAGTTGAAAAATCGGGTTTGCCTCACACTAATACAAATAACACGGTTTTATTTTGCTTCTACATTAGCTGGTGATAGACTTGTATATCGTATATAATTATGCTTTGAGATACTTATATTTACAAAATATCCTAAATAGTATCAAAAAACTGGAAACCTTGAATGTGCCAACAATAACATATATTTAAAATCATGAAACAAAACAAGTTGCCTTTGGTAATGTATCTATTCCTATATATCGTTGCTAAAAACCGACCATTTCAAATCGTAGTAATGTCGACCATTTTCGATCGTTGCTACAGCTCTAGGGATATCAGTCAATAATAAACAATAATAATAAACAAAAACAAATCGAAAGCAACGAACTTTAATATCGAGAAACCATAAATCGCAAATAATGTAATACAGCAATTAACACATGCTTACGAATTCACTTTGCTTTTGACATTAACTAACGTGGTAAAAAATGCGAAATAAACGCCAAATGTAGTGATCGCACGTTTGTCTAGACTTAGGTATCACATCAAACAAATAAAAAAAAATATAATAAATTTCAAACAATTTATCTTCGTTCCTTTAAATTTGCCGGTGTGTAAAGTTGTTGTGTAACAACACAAAATATTGGTGGAAAGATCGAGCTCATTCCCAATATTTTTACATAAAACACATCCATATTGTACCGGATTTCAACAATAACACTTCAAATTGGTTGCCTCGGTTACCACCTTTATTGTAGACTTCAAACACAAAGGTTCTGTCACTGGCCAAAAATATTCTTCAGCGCTCAGAATTCGAACAAAATCGCGTTCTAACTTTTCACTTACTTCCAGGCACAATTCTCATAGTTTATATACTCAAATAGAAGACTGAAGACTATTCTCAAATATTCCTGGCAATACAGATTTACAATCATAAAGTTGTAGTGCATTTCTAGAAAACCTATAGACGCTCTGCGGGGAAAACAATGAAAAACCAATAAAAACTGGGGCCCTGGGGGGCCTCAGGCCAACATAGTTATAACGAAAAATGCCTCAAAACCAATCTTAAGAATTATAAAACTGTAAGTAGAATACAGAAACGTAACATTTATCTCCCAAATCTTTGAGTATGTTAGAAAACAGTGCAAATATGTTTATTAAAAACTGAAATGTGGTTATTAAAAACTGATGCGTTACAATATTTATGTTATGGTTTCAATTTCAAACACTCTAGAAATCTATGAAGAGCCGAGTAAAATTTAGACTCGTATATTTTCTTAGATTCACCTAAGGGAAGATATCTCAAGCCGGGTTTCCACCAAACGGACAGGACAAAAACAAAACACGAACTGTCCGTTTGAACAGAAAATCCGAACAGTTTTGTTTCTGAATTGTCCCTAAACTGACCGGACTTTGTGTTTACACCTGCCACGAACAAAAATCAATAAATACAGTTTCTGTTTTGTCCGGGTTTCATTCAGTTTACATAGAGACTCCAAAAGTGACGGTTGAGCTGTGAAAATGTGGAGCGCAGTAGAGCAAGATGATGAGGATTTATTTTGCTAGGAGCTACTTATTTTATGGTTAAAAAGATCGAAAATAAACGTTGATATTGGATAAGACCATCTTTAAGACGAAAAGGAGGAAATGTGACTTCTAAATTATTGCAAGATCTTAGAGAAGTGATATAAATCTGGGAGGTGAACTACGATCAAGTTTTAAGAACCTTTTAAGAATGTCAACAGACATTGCACTTGATCTTTTCGCGCACAAAACTAGACCACATAAAAAGAACACTGACCACACTGAACGCCACGCCAACGACAAATAATACAAACTGTTTTCAATTTCTCAAGATGTTTCCACCAAGCAGACAAACATCTGTAGGACACGCGGACCCTTTGAAGTTACCGACATTGGCCGGGACATGCACTGTTCGTGTTCGCAAAAACTGCCGCGGACTAAAAAATTCAGAAAAAAAGTTCGCAAACAGTTCTAGTTTTGTTCGCGGACCGTCACAAACGGACCGAGTGCCTGTTTTGTTTTTGTCCTGTCCGTTTGGTGGAAACCCGGCATCACAGACACTACTATTTCGATTAGGTGATTATTCCATGGCTAATTATGATTTTTTTAAATGACCAATTTTCAAAATATCATATTAGGCATTCTTTTAAGAATCAAATGGATGGTGCCTCCTAATTGGCCATAGCTCAAAACCTTTTATACAAAATATTTTTTTCTAAGTCCAAAGTGGGGCCAAAATTAAATTAAAAAAAAATATATTTATTAAAAAAAATTATCAAAAAAATAGATTTTACATTAGGCCCGTAGGTAACTGTCAAATATGTAGAAGCTATCGTTTTTGTTTTCATGGCATTCATGGCACACCTGATTTGATTGACATGTTGATGAATAAAGCATGATTATTAAGGATGGAGGATGATGCCTCCGATTGTAAAATCAAGTGCAGCGGAATCCCGAATTTTTTCTAAATACATGATTTTTTCTTTAAATATATTTTTTTAAATACGTGATTTTTTCGTCAAATTTGATTTTTTTACGAGCTAGACTGGCTGTACTACGTACAAGAATACCTCAGGCAAAGCTTAATCGATTTGTAAAAAAATATCAGATTGTACATACACGATACTCTAGAAATCCATTTTTTTTTTAAATTTGGCCCCACTTTGTGAACTTGATATTTTGCACAAAAGGCACCATTCTATAGTACGAAAACAATTTGAGAAAATTGTAATTATTTCGTTTATTGTTTAAAATAAGTACCTACTATTATATATTTCTGCGAAAACCTGAAAAACAAGCTGAATTTAAATATGTATACAAATGCAAGGTGTTCCATTAAAAAAAAACAAAAGTTTGCTTTATATCACCGAAATGGATAAAGCTAGAAAAAATCTGACTACGCCACTGGATTCTGCAGAAATAGTTATAGAAAACTTCGTTTTTACTTTTCCTATATGTGAAAAGGTAATTGAGGTACGGGGGATAGCCAAAAACTAACAATTTTCAATTTCGCCCTGTATCTTAAAAACAAAGGTGGCTATGAAAATTTTGTTTGAGGCATCTTTCATTTCATAAAAAAATAATACAGTGTCGCGAAAACCGCAAGACTCTATCTCTAAAAATAAGGCCTCCAAAAGTGTCGAAAACGACACCCTGTATATTATTTGCTTGAAGCCACCATAATAAAACTCACAAAATTTCTTCGTATGTAATAATCATTAAGTGCTTCCGATTTTATTGGTACAAATTTGCTTGAGCTCCAAGGATTTAATTTATGATAAGAAAAGAGTGAGAAAAGTGTGATATCTTTAAAAGCGAAAAGTGTGATATTTTTAAAAGCTGTTCTCTACTGACTAACGTAAACGAACCAAGTATCTGGAACCGTATCCAGCCAGCGCGAAGCAATAACTTTAATTCCCGGCATTCGTCCTTAACCGCAAAACATCCGAAGGACAGAATTTTCAAATTTACGCCACCCGCCACGCATTATTGCAGCTCTAATTCCACCATTCCTCGCTGGACAGTCGCTAGCGTCAGCCAACTGACGTAGCGCCTCCGTCAGTTCCATTTTTAAACGGCCGGTCTTCGGATCGGGATCCCGTCTGGACCGTTTTTTCGGAAACCTCTGCTTGGAATTCATCCAGGGCTTTTAAACCAGTCGCTCCTGGATAATGATATTATGAGTGGGAGCTAACGCCATCTGTTGTATTCGGTTAAACCTGGGACAAGTACAGTACACACCGTTTGTCCAAAGACGTCTTGACAAATTGGACGAATCATTGTTGATTATTTTCGTTGTACGCATGCGTAGAAGTAAAGGCTAATGCAATTGTTACTAATTGAGGTGTTATTGACTCGAAATTTTAAATTTTAAACAATTTTTTTAAACTTTAAACATGTTCTCTTTTTTAGAGATTATTTTATATATATATATATATATACCTATTTTTGACATGTAAAACACTTTTGTGTAATAATTATGAATAAATATTTACTTACTTACTTTACTTACTTACTTACAATCACGTCAGCCTTGATTATCTGTGGCGTCGTGCGAGGCCTTGAGTTCTGAGCTGACACGTTAGAAGTGGCTTTAGTGAACTGAAGTTAAGGCTCAATGTACAGCACGTATGTGGTGATTCAACATTTTGACCCATAAAATGGCTTTTTTCTATCTGTAGCGAATAACACGCATAATTTAAAACTTTTGGTCAATAATACAAATTTTAATCTAAGTATTTACTCACATTTTGAGACAAAAATTATTTAAAAATATTTATCACAATGGACGTTATTAGACTTTTTGCGCAAATGCTAATAACGGCCATTGTGGTAAATATTTTTAAATAATTTTTGTCTCAAAATTTGAATAATTACTTTGATTAAAATTTGTATTGACCAAAAGTTTAAAATTATGCGCGTTACTCGCTAAAGATCGGAAAAAGCCATTTTATGGATCAAAATGTTGAATCACCAAGCACGTGCTGTACATTGAGTCTTAAGAATATAGAAAGAGTTTCTTACATTTGATGCATGTGCAGTGAAATAACGGAACTTCATAACCTTCCTACCAATTATTTCTGTGGTTTCGCCCTTAGGTATATAAAACTAATAAACACATTGGTGTTTAAAGAAGGTGATTTTATTTTGTATTTTTCACAGCAAATTAACTTAATTGCAGCAGGCAAGATCATTCCCTTTTAAGTTAAGCCTAGACGGAAAAGGCGACAGAAAGCAAGCTTGGAAAATAAAAAATAGGTCTGATAATTAAGAGGGGCCTGGGGCCTGTCAAAAAACTGCGGCTCTTGAACGCGGCATTAAAAAATTAAACAAATTAACGGTACACAAAGAAAGAAAGTAACGTTCTGTGAAAACAGTAATAACTTATTTGGATAATTAAATTATAATCTGGAGCGTTTAATGAAAAGCGAGTGCTGACTAATTGAATGGATTTCTTATCCTTCAGCGTGGCGCGCCTTTCTCGGTATTTTCATATTAAAGACTTCAGGACACGCGTCTCTGGCGAAATGCAAAATTCACTTTCGCAGAAATAACGCGGATAAGAAGCGATGAGCGGCAGCAAATAGTAGAGTAAGATGGGGGAATACGGAATACCATTTTTATTTCTTTAGAAAAGACATACTTACCTATTTATTAACAAAATATTTTATTCATTTTTGGTATATTACGCTCATGTCTATTGCTTATATATTGCAATAAGTAGTTTTGAACAGTAATGTCGTGAAATAGGTAAAATAGGTGACTTAAGAAAATGACACGTTTTTCAAGTAAGACCTCCCTCACTGTGTGGTTAATTTTTTTTTACATCAGGATTGAATCACCCTATATATGGGACTTATTCGAGAGCGTAAGTTAACAATGTTCGGTATATTTCCTGTCAATAAGATGAAAAAGAAAATGGCACAAGTCAATAAAAGATTAAAATATCAAGAAACAATTTTACACTTTTTTTGGTTTTTACATTACATTTTACATTACATTGCATTACATTTTTATAAATCACACAAATATGTCTGTTAAATTTTGATCAAATCGTTACTAAGAAAACTTTTATTATATTTTATATACAGTGTGTTTGATACTGGACACCTCAGAACTATATGAAGGACAAGGAAAACAAATGGTCTCTATTTTTTTATTGGTAGTCCCAAGTGAGAGTATCTCATAGGCGGTGGTATTTGCATGGGGTAATTATTTTATGGCCAGCTATGATTTTTTAAAATTGCTAATTTTCAAGAAACCCTATAAGGGATTTTTTTACGACAAAATGTTATTAAGAAAACTTGTTCAGAATGAAAAACTGAGTAGAATTGCAAAATTTCAAAAGTCTAGGCCTACTTTGATTTTAGCTTTTTCGCCTTTTTCTCCCACTTTTAGAAACGTGTCCTTTCTGGAGCTTTCACGTCAAAATATTATTAAGAAAACTTAATCATCGTGAAAAAATAAAATTTTTACGTGAAAGCGCCAGAAAGGACACTTTTCTAAGAAAAAAGTGGGAGATAAATCTAAAAATCAAAGTAGGCCTAGCTTTTTTAAATTTTGCGAACCTACTCAGTTTTTCATTCTGAACAAGCTTCCTTAATAACATTTTGTCGTAAAAAAAATCCCTAATGGGGTTTCATGAAAATTTGCTATTTTAAAAAATCATAGCAGGCCATGAAATAATTACCCCATCCAAATACCACCACTTATGAGATACTCTCCCTTGGTACTACCAATAAAAAAAATAGAGACCATTTGTTTTCCTTGCCCTTCATATATTTCTGAGGTGTCCAGTATCAAATTGAGACACACTGTATATATTATTTTCTAAACTTTATGATACTCTCCTATCTACTTAATTTTGTCAAATTGCTAGTTCTGTCGCTGCAAAAAAGTTATAGGTTTCCTGTTATCTTTTGACAATGTTTTGAGGAAACAATTCGAATTCATTGCTTTTTTGACATACATCTTCTATTCTAAGGCTGCTGAACTAGCTAAAAATATCAAGAAATAACTAAACTTGAAAACCCTTGCAAATGGGGGCACATTTCGTGCTACTTTCTGTAATCCTAGATCTCCACTGTGTACAGGGTGATCCAAACTTGACGTCCCAGGCCTACAGGGGGAACACGAAAACTCAAAATAAAATATCGAAGAGGGTTTCTTAACTGGGACATACTAAGGTCCAATTTTGACCGAAAATAGCTTTTTTGATGTTTGGGAAAATGGCCGCTGTGACGTTATCGATATTATTTTCCCATAAACATACCAGTTTTTCTCTATATATTGAAAGTCTTTATCATTCTCAACAACTTTTGTAGGGAAAGATTTTCTGTGTCTTTTAGTGTTCAAAATATACAGGGTCAAATATATAAAAAAACATGGAATTTTTTCTAGTCATTTTTCGAAATCTAGATAGCTATGGAAACAATTGATAGTCATAAATTATTTAAGAGTATGTTAGGGTGCCTTGCGCACCCTTAAATTTATTCAACTGGAATGTTTTAAAAAAATTTTTTGTAACAAACAATAATAACAAACAAGTTAGTAACAAGCACAATTCCGAAATTTAAAAAATATTCCAGTTGAATAAATTTAAAGGTGCGCAATTCACCCTAACATACTCTTAAATAATTTCTGACTATCAATTGTTTCTATAGCTATCTAGATTTCGCAAAATGATTAGAAAAATTCCATGTTTTTTTACATATTTAACCCTGTATATTTTGAACAATAAAAGATACAGAAAATCGTTCCCTACAAAAGTTGTTGAGAATGATAAGGACTTTCAATATATAGAGAAAAACTGATATGTTTATGGGAAAATAATATCAACGACGTCACAGCGGCCATTTTCCCAAACATCAAAAAAGCTAATTTTCGGTCAAAATTGGACCTCAGTATGTCCCATTTAAGAACCCCTTTTCGAAATTTTATTTTGAGTTTTCGTGTTCCCGCTGTAGGCCTGGAGCGTCGAGTTTGGATCACCCTGTACATAGGAGCGGTTCGTGATACTGCAGATTTCCCATGCAGCCAGCTAGACGATTGATTTTGGTGACTCGTTTGCCGAATGGCCTGGTAAAAAGTTAGATTGGAGTGAGGCATTTCCGATTGCCACTCCGATTTCGGTTATTGTCTCGAACTATTTGCGTCTCTTCTTACGCACACAGAAGGTACTGAGAGTTCCGTTATCGCGTTAAAAACACAATTAGGCAATCGGCACATTTATTTAATTTATTAAATACTCCGTTGTTATCAGTTTCGAGGACGAGATGGAACGCTTTGACATGCAGGCAAACAACACGAATTGGCGAAGTGCTTAACTGATTACATCAATATTCTTCTTAAAAAAACTTCTCTAAATGTTACTGGTTAAATTTGACTTTTTTGGCCATCTTCAGTCGCATCTGCATACATGCGATCGAAGACCAATTATTATTGATCCGATTTTTAAATCAATCTGGTCTGAGATTTTATAGTACCTAAATACCAAACCACCAAGTAATATTGAAAAAAATATATTTAGATAAAAGATTTTTGTGATATGGCAAATTCTTTATAATAAGAAAGATTTCTAAATCACCTACTGATACTGACAAGGGCCCGATTAAAAAACATACAGATTACAATGATTACATAACATACATAAAAAATTAAATAACAAAATCTTATCTTTGGTATCAGTCCCTACATTAATTTGGGTGATCCAAAATTAGTGAAAAGAATAAATCTTGTAGCGATAGAATCTAGTAGAGTATAATATGAGAATGACCATATTACTACGTGAATGGAAGTATTATTTCATCTAAAAAAGATTCTTTGAATGAAACAAGAGATATCGTATTGTTTGAGAGGTGATACAAAATTTTACTTTTTTCTCAAAAGTTTGATTTTTGCGCATTTTTTTATTTGGCTCAAATATTATTCAGAGTATTCCAAATTAAGTGTACACCAATGGTAACTCCGTTGTTATTAAAGATACAACTAGTAGATTTTTTAACATTTTTTTCAGTGCAACCCCTTGCATATTATTTTTTTTATGAAAGATATTGTAATTTAGAATACAAATGGTTATAATAAGGTCCGAGGTCCGTATAAGGGATAATAAAAACTATTGCCAACTAGAGAACACAATTTAATAATCAAACAACAATGAAAACTTTATTTATTTTAAAGCCGCTGAGTCGACTTCAGAAGATGTTCAAAAATTCCTCGTTCTTCAATACATTTCTCTGCTCTTTTCAAGACAACTCGAACACCTTGTAAGAGGACCCTACCGTCTATTTCCATTTGATTCAGTTCTTCCCTAACTGCATTTTAGAGAGCTAATTTCGGATTAGTTTTTGAGTTGTGTAGGACTCTATAGCTCCGTTATTTTTCATCGTAGAGAAAAGTTTGTTATAACATTTCGTCGGTCTCCGCACGTAGTGGCGTAACTGCCAAAAATTCAAAATATGAGTTACGCCCGTTATATGCATAATTTAACGTCCTCTTTCATCTCACGAAGTGGCGTAAATGTATCTCCAGTACTTACGTCAGGATAATTAATTCTTAAATTGGCGCAGAGGCGTATATATTCTTTACGCCACTTTGTGAGAAACGTACATGGAGATTTTTATTTTCCAAAATGTGGCGTAACTTAATTTACGCCACTTCGAGATGCGCGAATTTTTAAATAACCGCACACATCTTTTGGCGTATCTGATTAACACATGAGTAAATAGGCCTCAAATCCTAACCTAGAAATATCAGCTGTGTTGTACTGCGACTCCAATTAGATACTTTCGCTTAAAAAGTCAATTTGTTTTAACAATAAGTTAAGTTTACGCATTTTACAATACTATTCTGACACGACAAATAGAAAAATTTGTGCTATATGCATAAACTGTTTTACGTTTGCATGAAATGGATGTATGTACCATCACTCCTATCGTTGCATCAAATGTGGTGTTGTGGAAAGAACTTGAAACAGAAAAATTGTATAAACGAAGATGGTATAAAGGAATTTTCTTTGTTTCATTAATTTACGATTTAGATAGAGCGATATAGAGGCAACGCAACGGTGCGCGCGGTTGTCTCATGGATAGGTGACCCTTTTTAAATTATTTTGCCTAATAAAACTTCATTTTCCTGATAATGTGTCATTTGTTGAACTTCAGTGCCTTGGTACATAAATAACTATTATTATTGCATTAATAATTATTCTTTAAATAGCCTTTAATTTTGCGTAACTAAAATTAAGATTTCACAAAGTGGCGTAACAACTGCTCAAAATATTTTTTTCTCAAAAATGAAAAAATCCGCAAGTCGTTTAATATTGTCATGTTTAGGCTTCATATCACCGGCATCTTTGAAAAAAGTTTCGTTAGATTTAGTAAAATTTTTACCAGCTATATATGACTGATTATTTCATGCTATTTTTAGTTTCTTAACTCTACTGTAAAATTATCAAAAAGCTAGTTACGCCACTACGTGCGGAGACTGACGATTCAAAATTTCAATATATTTCATACAAAATAAAATATAAGTACAGGGTGTTCCATTTAACAAAAAAGTGATTTTCTCAATAAAGTCAAAAATGCGATGTTCATTTTTTATAGGCAGCGTTAAAAACATACTTTACTAATAGTTTGCCAATTTAACCGATTTTGTATCTTTATTAATGACGGAGTTACCAATGGTGCGCACTTAAGTTGGATCACCCCATATGTTGAAATTCATTTTCAATAAATTGGGTTTTTGTTATATTTTTGTCAATTTTAGAAATATCGAGTTGAGAGTTGGTACAAGCTATTACTATTTAAGACCAATTCGTTCATTTACTATTAATTTGTAAATCAAAATCATTTGTTGTAAGATCTTGACAATGGAAAGTAATAACACAACCCACAATGGAAAGTAATAATACAACCCAAGACCAAAAAAAGTTAACATAGTTAAAGTTTAAAAAGTTTTGTTTTTAATTTATTCCAGTTTTTGACGGAAACCCAAAGGCTTGAAATGAACATTTCAAACGATAATTCTCATTGTGATGCGAAGATATTAATGAAGGTTTATAATTAAAAGTTTTAATTGAAAGCGCATTTCTTGTGTGATATCCTGTACCTACGTGGGAAGGCTAATATTTCTATCGCAAAATATCCCTGGATATGCGAAAAACAAATGTCCTTCCCAATCGGAATTTTAAACGGGAAGTTTGTGCCCTGAATAGTTAGAATGCGCAGAGTTTATTTCCCGGTATTGGGACGGTAGACCGCTTCCAATTGTTTTAAACAACTTTGGCAAATTTACCCAAGGGTTTAATTTATTCGTCGTCTGCCGTGTCCTGTCACAAACATGGCAATACTTCGCCACATTGCCAGGGGGACTCCTAGATCCTAAAAATAAGTTTCATTGTTCTATATCCATCGCTGTTTCGCGGTATAATAATGCGTCTCGCTGAAATTTACTTAATATACCTACCTACTGTACAGTATGTAGCGGCGGCACAGCCAAAAATTACATCGGGAGGGGCCGACATTGGATCACCCTGTACCCTGTACTTACCTCGGTTGCCTAGTTTCCAGTGAACTCAGGCTCATTATTTTCTTCGGTTAACAGAGTTATCAAGCATTTGAAAATAGAAGTGATTTGAGATAAACTGAGTCACGCTTGAAATGTTCCATAGTTTGCGTTAAGGTCTTACACCGACTGTCCGTCCAGTCCCGTTAATGTCAGTGACGTCATTAGATTGCGATATGACGTGTGTGTGCAATTTACTCAGTACTAGAAAAATTGTTGGTTGGAGACCTAGTTCAAACAGACGCTTTAAAGAAGCTGCTTGTTTTTTGGTAAGGTGACGTAAAATCATGTCGTTACTGGGTTTAAAAAATTTAAATAAGAAAGCATCCTTACATTCGACTTTATGACTATATTAATAGACATTGCAGTAAGTACTTAGAATTTTAGCGGATTCGAATTTTTTTGTGACAAATAGTTTACTCAACAATATTCTGTGGAACTTGACGTAAACAGTACGTTTAACTAACCGAATAACTAATTTTTTGAACGGTTTTCGTTTTTATTGAGTTAATAAAACTATTTGTTGATTGCCGACAAATATTTTTTGTTAGTTCAGCCAACAGGAGATCAATAAAACAGTGTAATCACAAATTAATATGTCTATTAATATGTCTAAAGTGTTCATTTAGATAATGATAATTGAAAAATGTCAATAATCTATTTATTTATTACTAAATTACCGTATCAGAAAACTGGATGACTCATACATGTTCTTAAATGAATCCAGAAAAGCTGGAACACTATATTTTAATAGTTTAACCGCAATGTCAAAAATGGGGTCTTGAGTTAAATAAACAAATGGGAGGATGCATAATATTATTCCACTTCCGCCTTCTATTTTATTGACTGGGTATTTTGTTTTAAAAAATCAGGGCCTTTTTTCTTGGGTACCCTCTTTTCAAACACGTCCTGTATAAAAACCTGAATTAACTCTCATTATTTCTTCATAAACAGTACCTCGGGACTCTCAGACCCAAAATTTTCATATTCATGGTTGCTTGAAAAGGTTTTTTTTTGTGTGGCATCAAATAATATCTTCTTTGAAATTCCGACGTGTAAAACATTTTTTACGCCCAACTAAATTAGTTCCAAGGGTCTACTACTTAAGTCCATAACATAAATCATAAATTGCTTTTTGTCGGAATCGTGTTTGATGTCTAACATAGAGGTCATATCTCATGCCAAACAATACAGTCTACCACGCAAAGTTCTACGGTATTAATACGTACACAGTTTTCTTTCTGTGGGTGGCTTTTATGTAACAACGTCGGTCGGTGCAAATTTTTACTCTCCAGTTTGGGCCCGTTTAATTAAGGCATGACCTTTTGGTATAATGATGACCGAGCCGTAGAGCTGTGCTGGCGAGTGAAAAGCTGTCTGAACCGCTCGTCACCGGTGAAATGTTCCTGTGACGTCGGCCCTGACGTCAGATATGATTAAACAGGTGACTCCTGGCTCCCCTCCTCCGCTTCGGTGTATTTTTAATACTCCTAGCTGCAGACAGGCGAACACCGTGAATAATATCGTAGTAATGCTAGCCCGGCTAGCGTGAAAATAAGTGTCGGTGGAATAACACACTTTTAAAGTTGAATTTCGAGGACCCGTGGTGCGCGATGTGGAAGTTTAGGTGTAAAAGGAAACAGAAATCGCCGAGGGTCTTCTAGGTTTGACCGGCCGTTCGAACTACATTTCCAGTATCCCGAAGGTAGCTGCCAAGTTAAAGGTAATGATGGTAAATTTAAAAAAGCGACTGAAAATAAATCTAACCTGAAATATTTTGTGTACTGCCAGCGCCAGCGCAACCTCGTGTTTAGGTTTAAAAATAACGTTGGATACGAACGCTTAACATTTTCTGGGTGGAACTTGGAAAAACTGGGACAATTCCTCGTGTCGTGGTTCCAAAAGGGTGGCAACAATTCCCCAAGGCCTTGCGTCTTATAAATAGTTCATTGAAGGTGATGTCACGGTGAAGTTTAAAATTTGGCAGCCTGCTCGGGCGGCGACGCTTTTTAGCATTGTCGAAAAATCGGAATACCTGGAATACTTCCACGAAAAAGAGCGAGATCGATTTCTCATAAAGGGAATATTAATATTAATAGATATGTAAATTGAAAAGTTTTTTCTTCGAAATTAAATGAAAATATTTTTCCACCTGCGTCAGCTTCCCATATTATGTTTGATTGATGATTGAGGCAATCTAAATATTCCTCAATCTTTTCACTAGCATACCTTTATAAATACCTAGCGTTAGCCTAGAATTTGCGATGCCTATTGAGGAAAGACAAGTACCTAGCATTCCATTCGTCTGTGGTTTCCTCGATGGTCCATCACTTTGCTATTTATAAACGCAAGACACTAGTAACCATAAAAACCACATCGGTTATTTGTATTTAGCATTCTAATTATTGTTACCTTGAAGTATAACATCATCCCGAAGCAGATCCGCAGCCAGAGGGGGCCAAGGCAATGGCCGAACGTTTTTTGCCCGCCCTCGATTTTAAAGTAACGAATCTGGTAAAATCTGGTTTTATATCAATACCTATCGGAAATCGACAAGAATAGCAGACGCCCAGAAGACAGCCACGTTGCTAAACCTTCGAAATAAGTGTAGGTTGTTGAATTGGCGTCATTCGTTTTTTAAATACCCATAAACTTAAAGACACTTTGAACTTTCGTCTGTGAACGAAACTATTTCTAGATTTCTTGATAAGAAAATCTCGCGAATCCCCAAGGCAATTATAAAAATCTTGGATTTATTTAAAATACCTTGATATAAATGATAGAACGAACGAAAATCATGTACAACATTGTTTGAAAGGAACTTTGGTCTTAAAATAAGCCACAGCTGATATCTTATATAAAGTCGAGTATAAAGTATATCGAACCGACTTTATCGACGACAGTTTTTTTTACGGAATAGTGCCGTTATTTTCGTCGTAGGTCTGACGCTGATCTTTAAATTTCCGGTGAAATTCACTTTTATACTCCGATGACAGTAAATCGTTTAAAAGGTGGTTATACGCCGCGGTAACTGGGTTAGTAGGTATCAGCTGTGCAGTTCGTTCACCTGGTCGTTGACATTGCCGATTATGTTTCAATTTTTTGGTGGAAAGTGGGAATAATTGATTTGTTCCGCAATTAGGTTAGCGCAGAAATTCGACAGGAAAGGCAAGTTTCACTTCGAATTTTATGGAGCGGAAAAGCCGATTTGGGGATCCAAGGTTCTTCCCGAATTTAACAATATTTCAGAAATTAGAAGACAGTGGACGTAATAGGTTGTTACTCAGTTTTTAAAAAATGATGAAACCGGTTCCTTGTATACTATAAATGAACTCACTTGGAACAGCATAAAAACGCTTGGGCGGCGCGGCGTTTGCTTTGTAAAAGAAGACCCTGTCATAGGCGGCGCGCGGCCCTTAATAATATTATACAAATTTTATTTAAATGCTCTAAAAAAGAATAAAATAAACTTTGAAATAATTCAAAACAAAGCAAACCAATAATTTTGTTACACACAAAACAATACCACACAATACTCTATACACAACCAAAATCCGTAAAATAAAGCGCAATCCTTATTTCCGTGCACGGCACTGGTTATACTTTCCTAACTGGCCCACGTCGACACCTGCTTCATGGATCTCCGAAACGCCGACCAATCAAATCGCTACGCTCGCTTTCTTATCGGCTGCCTCCTTGACTAGGTCGACGTCGACCGCATAAAATCCTTTGAATTTTATACGGGTGATTTCTGACAAGTATTTTTACCAGTAGCAGAGCGTGGTAAACGCTATGAAATAGATCGCGCCCCGTGTATTACTGTGTTCCAAGTGAGTTCATTTATACTATACTAAATATTTCAAAATTACAGAAAAAGTTGCCGAAATTACGCAACATAAAAAAGTGACTAAAGTTTATCTCGGAAAACTTTGATTTTTAGGTAGATAAGTCGAAGTGTTTTATTAAATTCCGAACACTGAAATATTAAATTCTGAAGTTACATTTTAGTTTTAAAACAAATCATCCTTTTTTATTATTAAATTCCTGCTGAAATTTCAGTAGAAAATTAAAAATTCCAAACAATATTTTGTTTCGTTTTCACATGACACACTTCACGAGGGCATATAGGTACAGCGTGTCCCGAAATTAGCCTGCCATAATTTACCAGCGTGTTCTACGGTTTTTCCATTTATTTCCATATGGAACAAAGATAAATTTGTGAGATTTGACATTTACCGAGGTGGAGATAGTTTGACATTCTTAATCATAGGCGTCCCAAATGGGAGGGGTCAAGTGGTTAAAAATTCCCCAATTTTTTTGCGTGTGCTTTTTTCCTAGATTTCTTGCGAAATTATAAAATTTCAGGTATTCTACGAAAAAATGGTGCTCTTGTTGAACTTGCATGCACAATGGGGAACTTGAACATTTTTTTTTATTTCTTTAATATATTCCTATCTACTTATAGAAAGAGCACATACCAAATATCAGCTCTCAAATCGCAATACATATTTAATTTGCAATAAATAATTAAAGTTGTGACCACAAGGTATTAATTTGAGAAGACACGAAAAGCGCGGGAATGGTCGTAACGTCACACCGCTCGATCGATCGGAAGGCAGTGACAGGAGTGACAGCTACACAGAATTAGAGAAGGGAGAATGAAAATTGAACGTTAAAATAAACAGTTCGGCAACCCATTTCCACAGGGATCTGATGTCCAAGCTTTTCTTTAATTGCTTACATTTATTACAAAAAAATAAAAAATGATTTTTTTGTGAACTGCGTGGTTCATTTAATAAATTACGTTTGAAAGTAATATTTTTCAAATTTAATTTTTGTGCAAGTTCCCCATTTTCGAGTGATATAGTTTTAAAAATTTTTGCAGAGTGTCATTAAAATGCGTATTAGAAATTAGCCTGCCATAATTTACCAGCGCGTACTGCGTTCCACAAAAATGAAAAAGGTTCATATAAACATAGCCTCAAAAATGACCCCTAAGGGTGCTATAATCCCCGAAATGCACGTCCCCATTTGGGACGCCTAAGATGAACAATGTCAAACTATCTCTACCTCTGTGACTGTCAAATCTCCCAGGTATATCAAATTTCAGAACTTTACCTTTGCTCGTTCTGAAAATATCTAGAAAAAACTGTTTGCCGAAGTGACCACTTAGGGGGCATTTTTGAGGCCATGTTTACTGGAACGTTTTTCATTTTTTTGGGTCACAGAACGCGCTTGTAAATTATGGCAGGATAATTTCGGCACACCCTGTATACATACAATAATTGCTAGTTATTCACTACACAAAATATAAAATTCAAATCAAAATATGAAAAACCTAAAAGGTAATATGAAATATTTATTCATGTCTCCAGAATTATTATTGATGTGTATATAGGTAGTGTACGGCATAGCTATAGACCGATAAATACAATATGGTCATGTATCGTTTTCGAATACTGAGAAGCATTTGACACACTAAATCTACTGGATCATAGAGATTTAATGGCTCAATTGGAATCTGGAATATTATGGTATCTATAGTTAAAGTACTTCCGTAAATTACTCTCTAGCTATATTATATCAGTTACAAAAGGCAATTTTGCAAATACTCGCCAGTTAAACTAGTTTTATTTTTATTATAATTAGGGGTGCAAATTCCTACCCCATACCTGGCACCATTTGTGGTGCCCTTATCAAAATAAATATCCTAATTTATATAGTCCGTATGATATAGAATTCAAAGAAAAGAATATCCCAATAAAGTTTTCTTCCAGCTTACCCTAACACAGGGAAGCTGTGGTTTTGTTATCGGAACTACTGTTAATCTAGAAACTTTAATTTTGAGACTCGTTACCACCCAGATGTAAGACACTTTACGGTAGAATTACTTTTTTTTTCCTCAAAATTTTGCCTTTTTTCTCAGAATTTTAAAATTCAGAGTTTTTCTCTGAATTTTAAAATTCAGACTTTTTCTCAAAATTTTTAGATTTTTCTCAAAAAAAGTCTGAATTTTAAAATTTGGATAAAAAAGTCAAAATTTTGAGAAAAAAGTCTAAATTAAAATTCGGAAAAAAAGTCTGCATTTTAAAATTCTGAGAAAAAAGTCTGAATTTTAAAATTCTGAGAAAAAAGTCCGAATTAAATTCTGAGAAAAATCTCAAAATTTTGAGAATAAAGTCAAAATTTTGAGAAGAAAGTCTGAATTTTAAAAAATTTACTACGTGGCCCTTCTACGCTTCCGTACTTTTCCTTTCGTTAATTTATTAACTCATTATAATCCCAATGATAGACAATACCACTCCTTGTGCCCAGTCGTGGTATTTTCAGCTTTGGGATTATAATTCGTAAAATTAACGAAAGGTATTTTGAGAAATAATGCCATTTTCAGAAAAGGATTGTAAATTTTCATATTTTAATTGACACATAGAGGAAATGATGTGATTGCTTAATCATGGGTAAATTAAAAAGAGGGTGTCTTGTAGGTAGGTGTAGCTAGGTAATAATTATTGGTTTTATTTCGGTAATTGTTGCCAAATGGAAAGCAAATATTGTCGTGTAGGATCAATAATTGTTCGGTTCGTTCATTTTGCGAAATAATGTCATTTTCAGAATAAAAAAAAACATATTTCACATATAAAAAAATGACGTGATTGCTTTTGAACACACGAGACTTTAGACTTTATGTGTGACGCTGTCTATACAGGGTTTCCCAACGAAAACTTGACCCCCAAAAAATTGGAAAACCGAAAAATATTTTAAAATTCGCCGAGACCCGTCGATTTTTGTTTTTGGGGGGAGCTTTTTTGACAGTCAAGCCACCCCGATATGTTCATCCCCCTAATCCCTAGCAACCCCAACTTTAAAATTTCAAATGGAACTACCCGCCTTGTGGCGCATCATTTTAAAGCACTTTTTATTGCGAATACAGTGATGTGTCGTTTTTAGAATACTGTTCAGATGTGACAGAATTATTGGCTAAAAACGGAAAGTTGACAATCCACTGTACGCGTAGTAATTTCTTACACAAATGCTCGCCACTAATAAGATTTTTATCTACTACACACGACCAAATTACCTAGTTTTTATTGACTTGCCGATCAGTTTACAAAAAAGTCGCAAATGAAAAAGCTGAAGGAAAACAAAAAAGTTCACACGATTTAAAAAATATGTAACAAAAAGTCACTGTCACAAAAAAAGTTCCCGTTTTTTTGCTTCTTACTTATTTCTCACTCGCTCAATCAATTATTCTATCCTGTTGACCCTATTATCAATTGTCATCTGTTTATTACAACTTTCAACCTAACCTGGATATTTTTGATATGAAATATGTACAATAATTGTGTTTTGTGGATGTCGATTATTTCATTGTTTTGTTACAACAACAAAACACAGTCACACAATTAGGGACAGTTTCTATTATAATTAATAGGTATTGTTAATATACAGGGTGGCCCACCACGAACTGCATCGATCTATATATGGAAAACTAAAAGTAGGAAAATTCTGAAAATTTGACAATTCACCAATGAAGATGGGCGCTGCTCAACTAAAATATTCTGGTGAATCTGGCACTTCCGGTTATACCGGAAGTCGATATCAACTTTCTTATCTCAAATGGAACACCCTGTATATTATTGCATTTTTGGATTCTTGGCAACATTTTGGAACAAAAACATTCAACATGTTCTATGTCTAAATCCAACCATTTTTGAGATATTTGCATTTTTCCGAAAAAAATTACAGGTGCAGACCTAAAGTCAATTAGCAATTTATACGAGGAAACCGCGAAATTTCACAACGAATTTTTGGCATCGTGTAACAGAAGCCCTGACCTAGTAATCTCTGCTGAGAAATAAATCCGTTCTTATACAGGGTGTTCACAAAATATGAATAAAAATTACATTCAAAATGATTTTCAAATAATTTATAAACCAAGTGACATTTCCTCAGCCGCGATTGTCTTTTCAACGTCCGCGGCTAATATGATTTTCCCCCGCATTTTATGGACGAAAAGTGGGTTTTTCGTAAATTAATCGAAAATTACTGCATTTATATAGGTATAGGAAACCTTACACAAAGTTGTCATTATTTTTAGTGGTGAATAAGATCGCATTAAAAAAATGGGGGTTTTCATTTGAAAATTTCGAGATTTAAGTACCTTTTGAATGTAATTTTTATTCATATTTTGTGAACACCCTGTACAAGAACGGATTAATTTCTCAGCAGAGATCACTAGGTCAGGGCTTCTGTTACACGATGCCAAAAATTCGTTTTGAAATTTCACGGTTTCCTCGTATAAATTGCTAATTGACTTTAGGTCTGCACCTGTAATTTTTTTCGGAAAAATGCAAATATCTCAAAAACGGTTGGATTTGGACATGGAACATGTTGCATGTTTTTGTTCCAAAATATTGCCTAGAATTGAAAAATGCAATAATATACAGGGTGTTCCAATTGAAATAAGAAAGTTGATATCGACTTCCGTTATAACCGGAAGTGCCAGATTTACCAAAATATTTTAGATGAGCAGCGCCCATCGGCATTGGTGAGGTGCCAAATTTTCAGAATTTTCCTACCTTTAGTTTTCCATATATAGATCGATGCAGTTCGTGGTGGGCCACCCTGTATATTATTATCTACTACGTGGTCTTTCAATAAAATATGGATAAATTCATCACTATTATTGGTCAAACTAAGCGTAAAAGTAATTTCGGCCTAGGCCAGTTATTACTATTACACTAATTAGAATTTTTTTTCTACTATCGTAACCAATCGATAGTTATCGATAAATTCGTATCTCTAGTATCACCACACAAGCTGAAGATTCCCCCATAGAAAACAAAAAGGAAACTCGACAGCAAAATGACAGTTGCAATAAAAAAAACTTGCATAGCCTCAAACGGGTTTTACCACAAAACGCAACTAATCTGAGCGAAGTGATCAACCTTAGCATGCATTCCATTCAGTAACAGTTCCTCGCAAATGAAAGCTACCCCCGTTCGCCCCGGGAATATTCTCTCCGCAAGGACCCGCGAATATAAGCTCTCGCGACGCTGCGCGCGCTGGACGCTCCGGCAACGCCGACGCCGCCGTCGGCGCCGTCCTCGGCGTCCTCAGTTCCTCGTTCCTCGCGCGCGGCCCGGGCCGCGCGACACCGCGGAATCTAGCTGGCTGGCCGCTTACGTCACAGAAACGGCAGACGTCACATGCATCCCGAGGTAAAGGTCCGCCTAGAGGCGGTGATTTGCGGTTGTTTTTTCGCGGGGTCACCGCCGCCTCCGATCGCATTTGTTTAATTCGGGGTGATTTCTTGCTTGCGTTTTGGAGCCCCTTTATTCGGGGTTTGGTGTATAATAAAAAGCTACGATTATATTTTCAGGTTTTATAAGGTTAGGTACGTGTATTTGGCCGTAGTTCCTAGCGTGGCGCATTTTTGAGTAAAAATCTAATTTAATTCTGGGCCTACCTAGCCGTTTCAATAGGTTTTGCTAAATTGAAGGCAATTTTTATTTTGCTGGTTGTCAATACAGAATAATTTTTAAATAAATTGGTATGAAAAATCCAATGTCCATATTTCCAAATCTGTGTATTTTGAAGGTTGGTACTATGTACAGGGTGTCCCATTTCGGGTGTTTTTGGGTGTTTTTCTCAAAAATCTCGGTTATTATTAAAGCTAGAGGGTTGCGGTTTTCACGTCACTGTACTACTTTTTTTAGAGGAATTTGGTGGACCAATCAGATTTTAGATAAGTTTTATAGTTTCCGCGCATTGGCGCAGGACTGAAATTTTCGATTTTTTGGAAACCTCTCTCCTGGCTACAACTTATATACAGTGTGTTTCACTTCAAGTCGAGACAATTCATTATTTTTTTACGGGTTGACCGATTTTCAAAAACTTTTTTTTAAAAATATAGTGCTCCGAAAGATCTACATTTTGACACTATTTTTTTTTTCAGATTCGTCTTTTCCATGACCTACTACGATCAAAATTACACCCCCAAAAACTGCAAAAGTACATTAGGCATTTTTTTTTTAAATGAATAGCACAGTCCTATTGGCCACACCCAAAAACCCCACATACCAAATTTCACGGTCATAACTTATACAGTGCGTTTACAAAATAGCTTCAAACATAGCAAAAATACGGTTTATCGGAGTACTCTGTACAAACACCGAGAGATATTTTAAAATTATTTCTATGCAGTTTGATTAGGGCTCACATAAGCCATCAATTCCCACGATTTCGTGGCCCTGCCTTATATAGGGCGTTGGCATTAAAAATACAAAAATCGAAAAAAATCGATTTTTCTCCTGGTGCTTTTTTTACATTTTTTTCACGTTTTTAACTTATGGCCTATTAAAAAAACATAAATAATATTAATTTTTAGAAAGTATTTTCAATAAAGAGCACCCTGGATACGTGGATACCAATCAATTTTTAAATTTTTTCAAATAAGAATAGGGTGCTTTTTATTGAAAATACTTTCTAAAATTTAATATTGTTTATGTTTTTTAATAGGCATAAGTTAAAAATGTGGAAAAATGTAAAAAAACACCCCGTGAAAAATCGATTTTTTTTGGATTTTTGTATTTTTAATGCCAACGCCCTGTATAAGGCAAGGCCACGAAATCCTGGGAATTGATGGCTCACATGAGCCCTAATCAAACTGCATAGAAATAATTTTAAAATATCTCTCGGTGTTTGTACAGAGTACTCCGAAAAACCGTACTTTTGCTATGTTTGAAGCTATTTTGTGAACGCCCTGTATAAGTTATGACCGTGAAACTTGGTATGTGGGGTTTTCGGGTATGGCCAATACGACTGTGCTATTCATTTTTTTCCTAAAAAAATGCCTAATGTACTTTTGCAGTTTTTGGGGGTATAATTTTGATCGTAGTAGGTCATGGAAAAGACGAATCTGAAAAAAATTAGTGTCAAAATGTAGATCTTTCGGAGCACTGTATTTTTGAAAAAAAGTTTTTGAAAATCCGTCAACCCGTAAAAAAATAATGAATTGTCTCGACTTGAAGTGAAACACACTGTATATCGACAAATTTAATCAACTATTTTTATACATTTTTTGACGTAGAATCGAATGGAATAATTAGTTTTTTGGTAGCGTTAATAGTTTTTGAGATATGAACCAAAGTTATATATTTTTTTAAATGGAAACCATAGTGCGATCGATAGGTCATGATGAAAATTGTTGTCCATGTCCATGGCCATCTGCGAAGACTATAACAACATGAACATGAAAATTGTTTGCAAGAACCGACAGAATTTACGTATGACATTAGATTTGGTGTGTGGATTACCGTAAAGTTTTGACTCTCTTGGGCTCAAAAATTAAATTATCTGTAAAAATATTTAATTATGTGTGTTTTGTAAAGCAAAATGTCATCTGTCAAAAATAGCGGGGTTATTTTGAGTGACCCACGTATATAAACCGTGTATATTCAAAAAAATCTGCCATGGTTAAGCTAAGACTTCCAAAAGTTGAATAGCTCAAAATATAACATAAATAACATCGTCATAAAATTGCTGTTACATTTTATTCCTATACTTAATCGCAAAGTTTCTAGTTTATCTTCTATCTGCCATTTTGGTGTTTTTTGTTTTCTGAAATTACCATAGCGTGCTAAATTTAAAATATGTATAGCGGAAATGCGGGCTAAGATATACACTTTTTATCGCTCGTTTGTAATATTCCAAATAACTTGGTATAATCTTTCAATAAATGTGGCATATGTTGCGTGGTGTCATAGACAGTAATTCAGACGTTCAAAATATAACATATTTTCGAGAAACGCATATGAGTAACGGGAAATACAAATTATGCGTCCAGTTTACGACAGACATTTTGAAAATGTGTTGTGTGAATTTTTGTTGAGAACTTAGCAAATAATAGAACATCAAAAGAAACAAGATCCGATCATCATTTCAATTCACATCAAACATGATAGGATACCACGTATAGCGCGGGTAAGAGTAATCAAATCTGTCTTGAAATCGAGAATTGTCAATTTGCACCGAAATAATTATCCGAAATATACTTTGCCCTTTATGGTAGATTACCTGAGCAATGCCTCCCGATCAATTCCAACGAAATTGGAAATTGCTGTTCTTGTTAATTCATACGCTATTCATAATTTGATTCGGGCGGAAATATCGGAACATTAGACCTCTACAGGGTATATTATGAAATGTGAAATGAAAATCTATTCATATTTTCTCTCAGAAAGAAAATGAGAATGCACTCTAAAACTGTATTAAATTTAAAGATTCTTCCAGATACACTATGTTGAAAACGAGCATTTTCAAATCAGTGCGATGGAGTAATTTTTAGATATGCCCGTTTGTCGAAAACGCAAACAAAACATTTAAATTCTAACAAGCAGGGCTCTATCTGAGGGGGTGTTTTGGAGGTTCAATCCCCCCCCCCGAAATACTACCACCATTTTATATGCTTTTGCACCACCACTAGAACGAGCTCCCCGAGCATCAGTGAGTGTAATAATTTATTAAACTGGTTTTCCAGTCGAGCATGGAAACCCGCCCGAAAACTGCCAACAAAACATAATTTTTGGATCAGTGCAGTACCGAGTTTTATCATCAGAATATGCTTTGAAATAAAATAAAACATAATTGGCAACACTGGACAACAGTAAACGGTGAACGGTGGTGCATGGTTGCGTGCGCCATGGATTAGGAGAATAGGGGATTCCCAGTCTCTTTTATGAATAGATTAGTACTATAATTTGAATTTGAAGATTTTTATTTTTATGAAACGTTCAGTTATTAGGCAAGTGGCGCGAAGAAATCTTTTACCATGTGTCGTCAGGCCAGGCGAAGGATTTGTAGGAATATATCCATAATAATGAGAAATCAAATAAGTAGAAAAGGGATAGGTATAAATGCGAGAAGGAATATTCAGCTATTATTATAATTAATATGTAATATTTTTAAAGTTTTAATGTTAAACTTGTTCAACTTAAACCTGTTTCAGTTTTTTATTCAAAACCATTTAAAAATAATAGGTTTTTTTAAACCCTAAAGCTATTTCAACTTCAACAGCCACTGGTCTAACCCCTCCAGGGCCGGCTCTAGGCGGGTGCGAAGGCTGCGTCTTACGCGGCCTGCGTTTTGTCTGGCCCCACGCCTCCGAGACCCGTATACAGGGTTATCCAGTCAGTAGCGTATTTAAAAAGGGGGGGCCGAAACCATTTCAAAATTTGAAAATATTCACTGCAGCTTGAAATCTGAAGATATTGGGATTTCCTAAGACTAATTTTAAGTAATTTTCCTTAACATTTCTAAAAAATTTCGCCTGCGGCGCATTGTACGGAATTATTTTGAATGCACAAAAATTGTACCTCCCCACCCGAAATTAATTATTTATATATATACGTCACTGAAGTGATCTAAACTCATTGCCCCGGCGTACTTTTTTAAAACGTGACATGCAAAAAATATACGAATCTAGTGGCGTATCAATTTTCAAAAATTTGTTCTTAATGGATTAAATAATTCCTTGCCGGGACCCCGCACTTTCATCCCAGCCCCACAAAAGCTTGAGCCGATCCTGAACGCTAGATACGGCCCTGTAACAAGGAATAGAACTGGTCGTATAAAAGAAACTCTGAGCCATACAACCTCATTTCGGACCACATCTGACATTGCACATAAAAGATGTAGGCAGTAACTGTGAAATAAGGAAAACCTTACTACAAAGTTACTGTTCCGTTCGACTTTCCCCATAAAACTATGCCACATTTCAGGTTCCCGGATTGTCGACGATGCCGAATTTTTCTCGACGTATAACAGAAAATATAAAGCGAAACGAGATTTTGATCCACGTCCCACGCGGTCTCCAAACAATCAATATATTGAGGCATATATTATACCTACAGGTTGTATCACGGGCGTAGCCAGGATTTAGTTTTGGGGGGGGGTTTAGTTTGAGAAGTAAATAAAACAACAAAAATATACTTACATGAAATTTAATATCTATATATTCCTCCGAAAAACTACGACATATTTATAAAGTTCTTAACTTTAAATGAAATGGATAAATTAATTTCGTTCCTCTGCGCTAAATCTAAAACCATTAAAGAAGAAATCTTCGGCTTTTTCTTTTAAATATATCTACTACTTCATCTGCATGAATTTCTGTTCCATAGTGAATGTTCATTAGAGCCAAACCATTAAGTCTGTTTTCACTTGTAGTGTTTCGTAAATAGTTTTTCAGTCTCCTTAGGCTCGAGAAAGACCTTTCTGGGGTAGCAGTGGATACAGGAATGGTAGCCAAGATTTGTAGTAATGTGTAAATATTAGGATAAAGGTTTTTATCGCACATATCTAGGCTAAATCCAAATTTGTTTCTTTATTAGAAACCCCTTGACCTTGACTACACCACTTTTTCCAGTAGTCCATACCTTTAAGTTTATCACCCTTCCTTTTTTCCCCCTCCATTTTTCGACAGTAATAATGATTCACGTATCTATCCTTAACAAGGTCATCGAATAACAGCGCACTAAAATTACTCACTTACACGGTACACTTAATTCTCTTCACTATTCGTTCACCACTTTTCACTTTTATTCGCTTCGAGTTCGCATGGAACAATACTGCCGTAAGCGCGGTCACGCGCCGCGGCGCCGCTTATATAGCAGCCCAGTAGCCGTCCAGAAACTTCCACGAACTTCCACAAAGTTCCGCTCATTTCGACCGAGGGGCGTTAGGAATAATCGAGAAACAACGCAAAGTGTCCCTACAATACAAAATAGTTCGGCTGCAACTGCGTCTGCCTCTCGTCAAAAGATGGCGCTAGGCGCTACTATTACTACATATAATCAAACGTAATAATAATTTAACTCTTCACTCCTCGTATTTTTTCGGTATAATATTAGGTAATATTTTGCTTATTTCGGGGGGGGGGGGGTTTGAACCCCCGAAACCCCCCCTTTGGCTACGCCCGTGGGTTGTATGTTGTATGTCCTCGCTATATTGCATTCCCTGACATCCTAGAAGATAAGCTCTTTGAATGTACCATACAATATTCCAACGGGCCAACCCATCACCATGTAAAAAGCACAAAATGTACACATCACGTCCCAAATCGATAATGTGTATTTTTACGCCAGTAAAAGTAGATTCAAACACTCGCAGCTAGTGGCATTAGTGGCAATGCAATAATAGGTGTGTTACTAATTTCCAACTGTAACCAAAATCGAGAAATCTAAGTATATACAGAGTGTCCCTAGCTCTTAGGGTTTTTAAGATATCAACTTAATTTTTGGTACGATGGTTGGGGATGGATGGTTGACGGAGTTCGGTTTTAAAAAGGGTACCCCGAGCTCACTCTAAAAACCGAACTCGAACTCTACGAATCGGAGTTTTATTTTTATTGCTTTTATGTATGGTGAAGTTTAATTATTTTATTTATTTAATTTTTTAACTGTGTAAGAATTGAGTTTTATTTTTATTTGTATGGTTTTTTTGGTTTTTTTTTTAATAAACTAGTAATTACAAACATGGTCTTTAATTTTTGATTCCTTTTTTATTTTTTAATTTCCTGGAAGAACATTTGGACACCCTATTTCAAGAAAACGAAAGTGTTCCCACCAATGTTCATTTGGCATTTTTTTCTTCATTTTCAATGTACAGTTGATCTGTAACATTTGAAAGCAGTAGGTGAAAATTTTATTTTTCGAATATTGAAGTCAACATCAGGTGTTTTGGGGCACGTTTTGGCAATTCCAGCACAAACGGTTGATTTTATCGTTATAAAACAAAACTACACTATTGTTGAAAATGAAAAAGATACACTAAACTTTGTTGCAGAATAAAAAGCTGCACTAAAACTAGAATGATGGACCTGCAGGACCGAAAAGATAATCTCAAAAAAGTTACGAGTAAAAGCATGATCCAAAAACAGAGCAAGTGGCGCCCTCTGTGAGATACCTAGAAATTGGCATTTTCAGCTTATTCTCCATCCCCAAAAACATAACAGTGCAAATTTCACTTCAGCAGCTTGCTTATTTTGTGAGATGTAGCCAAAATGCAATTTGAAAAAACAAACTTCAACGCCCTGTATATCTTAAACAAACAAAATTTCTATAAGGCATATTATTAGCCTCAATAGTAATATTTTGGCCCAGTATATATGCGGTTGCACTATGTGCCATTATTAATAACTCACCCTGTATAGTTTAAATGAAAAAAAAAACAGGCTTTGGTTTGGTCGTTCATACATCCTGTATAAAGGAATATCTCAAAAAGGTATGGTTACTAAAAAATAGCAGTACTGTTGTGGTGTTCGTTCACGTTATTGTAATCATCATACTGGGTGATATACATTTGCAGAATCACGTTTCTTGTCAAAAAAAAAAACTTCAAATGGAATAACCCGATTTGACCACATTGTATGAGTTTATTTTCAGAATTTTCTGCGGAATCTCGTTCTTTCCACCGGCCGAGATTTAATATTGCTAATTTAATATCTACCACTAATAATATACCCGCTGAAGTTTGCTTTATTTATTTTCATTGTTTTTACGGCGGAACAATAATTAACAAACTTCAGTAGAGAAGGGATTTTGATTATTCGATTTGTCCACGATTGTAGGTAGGTACCTATAATGTGGATTTAATTCAAAGCCATCAGATTTTTTCTCGTTACGCCAATTCGTGTTTTCGACATATTATTAGTGCTATTTTTTATTTCTCCCTTTCGTAATTCTGCCATTTATGGCGCATACGAAATTAAAACTTGGGGGGATTAAAAAATGATGGACATTAGCCATTTTCCCAACCCCGCATTTTGCCTACGGTTTTCACGTATCTACATTAGTGAAGTAGAGGAAATATTTTCGGAAAAACCGAGTTTTGTTGGCGTTGAATAATAGTTATTTATGTACCAAGGCACTGAAGTTCAACTTTTTATGACTCATGTGGAGTTTAGTTGCTGAGGCCTCTGGCCGAGGCAAATAAACCACATGAGTCATAAAAAGAACTTCAGTGCCGAGGTACATATTATATATTTTTTGAAATCGGAAAAAAAATGTTTTATTAGGCAAGAAAATAATAATAAGGGATCAACCGTCCACGAACCGACTACGCGCGGCGTTGCTTGACTTTACCGATCGCTCTACCTAGGACAAGTATAATGACGTACGGCACCTTCTGGGTGGGTGGAAACAATTTCGCAATGTGTACGAACAGTTAAATGAGCCTTTATCGGCCGGGTTTTGAATATTTGGTCACTTTTGACGGGCGATTTCTCCGCGTCTGACGTTTGATGTTTACATCTCGCCAAGGCCTACTTATTGAAAAAATCGTACAAAAATGTCCAGTATTTATATTGTTTTCTGAAAAAATCATTATCATGGCCTCCTACGATTTACGGCTCCCTTCGAAAGGACGCCGAAGGAAGCCGTAAATCGTAGGAGGCCATGATCATTATTTTTTAACACGTCGCCCCCTAAGTTTTATGCAATATCCTGCAATAGCCTACTTGACCTAAGTAGCGCCCTTATGGACTATTCATTGAATTTTTGAAATGTAGTTCTATTCCATGGCCTTCTGTTACTAAAGCACCCAAAAATCAGAAAACCATATTAGGCAGTTTTTAAAGAATTAAATGGATAGTGCCATCGAATTGGTCATAGTTCATAACCCTTTGTACAAAATTTCAATATTCTAGTTGTACAGGGCCTTCACCAAATGTAGCGTGGTATTTATTTCTGAAGAAAATTTATTTTAAAACAATAGTTCTGCCGCAAATATTACCAAAGAATTTTTTTGAAATAATTAGCCACCCCCTACTTTACATTCTGGCACTATCCATTTCATTCTTAAAAAAATTCCTAATATGGTTTTGTGCTTTTTGGGCGTTTTCTTTTAATAGCAGTAGGCCATGGAATAGGACTATTTAAAAAAATTATAAGCCAAAATGTCACGACTCAATGTGAAATACACTATATTCTGAAAGAAATTTTATGATCTGTTATTTTATAAGTATAAGCTTCGTGCAATGAAATGACGCAACTACTTTTTTAACTTGTCCCAAATGAATATCTTTCGTCGCGTCTTCGCTTAGTCTAATGTCTAATCAGTAGGTTAGATTTAGTCCAGCTGTTTCACTTAAAAGTTCGCCCAATGTATTTTGGGTTGGTGAGTCTGTACTTGCGAATTTAAAACAAAAAATTTGCATTTTTTGTAATATTGACACCCACGAAAAGCGGCTACTGTTGAGGCTAATTCATAAATGGGGACCCCTTCCCTCACTTGTGGAATATTTTGTCTAGCGGTCCTGCCAACAAACGTTTTATTTTGAAATGCCAGTAATAACTAGAATCTTGAGGCAATACCGTTTGAAAATAGAGTGAATAATGGCGGCCAATTTGAAGATAAGTTATTTCGAGGAGCTAGGAACGGGGTGCATATATTGCCGATGGGAGGTTATTATTTCTTGGGGAGATATTGATATCGATATTCTAAAATGTAGACAGGAAAAACCGCATAATATTTTCAGTTCTGGGAATGGGAGCGCTATTACCGTAAGCTAGTTATGCATTTCGAATAGAAAATTGGTTTTACTTTTATTTGCCGGAGTCTACATTTCTATATTGTGATCAATATTCCGGGTAACATGAACTCGGAATTTTCCCACAAAAGTTTTACTGGACGATAAATGTGTTCCGAGATGGGGTATCTACTGCACTATTGTAAAGTTTCTTATATTTGATTTTTCGAGTCATTCTTGATAAAAAAAAGTCTGCTTGTTCTTAAAATAAGATTGGAAAAAGTTAACATTACTTATACTGGGTGACCAGAAAATTGAAAAAAAGTTAATTCGCTCAAAACGCTTAAAAACGTAGTCTTCCAGCTGTCAAATTACCTTCAATTTTCAAAAAACAAATATTTATCGAAAGGTGTATTGAAATTTTGAATTAAACAAAATATTGCTATATAGACATGCTTTATGTTCGCCCAAGAACTTGTGCTAAACCAACCTACGTCACCAGCAGGACGACATATCGAACCATATAAAACTAAAAAGCCACCCGATACAAAATAATTAAACATCGATTTTATGTAAATTCTAAATTATGCATGGAGCTTCTAAAAATC
The DNA here is from genome assembly GCA_963920635.1 of Pseudeuparius sepicola. Lineage (NCBI taxonomy): Eukaryota > Metazoa > Arthropoda > Insecta > Coleoptera > Anthribidae > Pseudeuparius > Pseudeuparius sepicola. Next base: position 7,927,749 of record OY987305.1, read on the forward strand.
CCCGCTAGGTAAAAGAAAATTTCCATTTCCTATCCGCCGGGCTCGGGAAAATTATTCGCTGGCAGTTCAATAAACCTGGAACGAAGTCGAAAATAAAATGAACGGTCCATGTTTGCTTTTATGTCCCGCAACACGAATATTCTTTGCGCTGTTTTACTAGCATGATGCTATTATAAGGTATATTTTCAAGCGACCTTCATTATTATCAGTCAGGGTGGGGCCCTTGCTGTCATTCTAAAAATAGTCATTTTTTTATTGAAATTATAGAAGGTATTTTCATCAGGGTAAAAGGTAACTTCACCTCTCATGGTTACCAAACTACCAAGCACTATTGAAGCAGTTTCGCGTCAGAAGAGATTTCACCAGGGTCTGTACTAAAATACTAGGCAAAACATTGTTTCGATATGGCGTAGTAAGAAGAGATGAATGCGAGAGATAAGATAGATAAGTACTAGTACTACTGTAGTAAAAACAAGTGACTGTATGTATAGTCCTATAATCAATCAGCTAAAATAGTAGGTAATCACGGGGTTACACTTATTTGCGTAAAACATTCTGTGTGCATAACTCTTTACATTATTTTTGACCACAACCCAAGTGAAATATTATGCCTATGTACCTACGTACCTAAATTCTTGTTGCTATAAATTTTCTAATAATGCTACCAGACTTATTTCATAAAATTTTGAAGCAGACAATAATATTGTATCTTGTGGTCAATTTGGTAATAATTATTGTTAATGATAGAAATATTTGTTGAATATGTTTCAATTCCTTCGATGCGTAAACGTAGGTACCTAACTCGTTTGCGAGGTCGGTGACATAACCGCGACGTGATCGGAATGATTTAAAAACTATTCATGGTAGCGACTAGAATAATTTATAAAAAGAGTGTGATCAAACTGTAAAGAAACCGTCCGGGAGTATATAGAAAATAGATATGTTTGCTGAGCATTTTCTATATACAAAAATCGATACTAAAACCCACAATGTAGGATGTAGGGCAGGGCCGTAAAATTGTTATATTAATATTGCCCTGGCCATCATTAGGAGGCTATTCATTATTTTAATTCTCATATTAATAGCATGATGGTTAACGAGCCTTTCATATAATAATAATAAGACTAACAAAAATTCTTCCACATAACATAATACCCCAGATTCAAGAAAAACTTAGACAGTACTTGGGTACTTAATCAATTTGTGCTTTGGAACTTTGATTTGTACTTGCATCAGGTTTCGCTCTAAGAAAAGAAATCTGTTATTCGTATAAAGAACACATTAAAAGTTGAAATGTCCTGGGAATGTTTATCTCATAAAAACTGTATGTATCTACTAATCCACAGCATTTTTATGGGAAAAGTCCCAGTTGGCTGTCGACTTAAGTATTATTTATATTTGCCAGCTTTTATTGTGGGGCCTTTAATACTAGAATTTTCGTAGTTTTAGAGTTTTCAATATACACAGAAACATAATCCAGGTTTAGAGAAAATGGATCAGATCCGACAGCAACTATTTTACGTACAAATATTTTTAAGGCACGTAAAAGAAAAATCTGTCTCCATTTTGGACATCATGAATGTGCTTCAAAAGGAATCTTCAAAATAATGTCCCATTACAATGCAGCAAAAATCGATATTTCAATGGGTCCTTTTCTTGATTTTTTATTATATTTTTTGTATGTATGTATTTGCGGATGGCCAATAATGATTAGTACACAGATAGAGACAACAAGGGCTATTGTCATTGGCACTTCTGAAAATATTTTGTTATTTTTTGTTTGGTTGATTGATCTCGGATTCATATTACGCTAATTTTTATCCAAATGTGGTTAATTTTTTTTTCAAAAACAATACTCGTTTCTTGAATTACGGAATGTGTATAAATATGTTATTTCAATGATTTGAAAAGGATCTATAATAAAAATAATAACAATAATTCTCACCCTCACAATACTCCAAACTAAGCCAAACCGTTGAGTGATTAACGGCCAAAATAATAAGAGTACCCCAAAAGTAACCACATGCTTGTACGGGGGAGGGGAGGAAATTACTATTATTTCGTCTTCGTGGTCATTTGCGGCTGGTGCCGACTTTTCCCGATAAAACGAGGATAGCATTCTCTCAAATACTACGGGAAACCCTAGAAATATATTGGAAATTAAAGTGTGTCGAACCATTTTAATATTGGGTTTGCCATTATCGTCGGAAGGTGTAGACAGAACTGAAGTAGGTATTGATTATGTTGCATTGGGTTTGTTTTACAGTTCTCTCCGACAGTCCTTTAGCTTTTCCTACGGAAAGTTATAGGTTTGTTTTTGTATTTTTTGGTCATGCGGAACTCCTTCAAGAGATAAATTGCGTTTACTTTAATAAGTGACTATAATTTACGATTTATCTCATTTATTTGTCCTTGGAAAAGTTTTACCGGGAGTGAAGAGTAAGGGCTCTTTTCATAAGGCTCTTCGTTTCTATCTAAAGTAGCTTTCGGGTCGGTCTACAGCAACACTAGATGATTGGTTGTTGAACCCTCTGCGTTTTAAGAAATTACTTGAGAAATGAGGTTTTATTTTTCTTTGTTTAAAGGTGAGAATCAGTTCCTGGTGATTAAAGTATTCCTACAGTCGTCACCAGTTAATATTTTAATAGCGTTCTTAAAAGTAGGTGTTTGTTTTTTGATATTTTGAGGAGAAATAAAACCCAGATAATTTTGTGATTCTTTTATATTTATAGCGGATGATACCGTTATAAGTAATATTTAAAGATGAGCTAAAACGTCAGTGTGACGTCTGACATGTCCTCATCATTTTATTGTATAGTGACGTCAATAAATCTTTATCTTCTTACATGAAATACTTGGTACTTACTTATATTAAGATAGCTCACGAACCTATTCTTCAGTAAACACGACGACTTTTTCTAGTTTAGTATCAACGAACGTCAAATAAAATGAGGTGCAGGCAGTCCTAAATAATATCACTGCAGGTATGACATTTAATTTGATTTATTAACATAAGTCAATTTATAGTAACATTTTTTGTATTAATTTTTACATTTTATTAATATTAATATCTAAACTACTATTCAGTACTTGTGAGTTTCACGTCACTGAGTAAACAAACAATTCTCACAAACTGGTCTAGATTAACGATGATTTAGGTTTAGGTACCTATTTTCCCAAAAAATAATTTTATTTTCTTGGACTCTCAGTCCAGAGAAATTAATTTATCTCCCGTCAGGATCAAAAAGTGTTTGCCCTGAAATTTTATTAAGTAAATTGAGGTACATAATTCTTTAAAAATAATTAACACTCAGCAGGGCGACACAACAAGTTAACGTCATATCCTTTCCAGTAATGTGCCAATTTTATTAATGAAGTGTCACGGGATAAATTAGAAACAGGAAGTTAACGACTTAATAGGGATTGCCATAATTACCTATTTGTACGGGGTTATCCAACGGAAGAATCCAAGTATGTATTGTAACACTTTTAGTAACTTAGTAAAGAACTTTTAAGAATTAAGTTCCATATTGCACTCTCTCAGTTTCCTAAATACGCTATAACATTCTTAAACTGTCAGTCAGTGAAAAAAATTAGGTGCCCCAAAACTAGCTTTTTCCTACTAGTTCAATAAAGATTTGCTCGCATAGGAGCCGCAAAAAATATTCAGGGTTGCTCGGGGATTGCCTCCTGAGTATCCAACCAAAAGATCACACTCGAACTCCTGGTACGAATTGAGCTATAGTGTGGTTTCCTAAACAATATGGGTGGTTTCCTTGAATTTTTTAGAGCAAAATGACCTAATAAAAGTTGTAGGGGATCAAAGTGTGAACAACATTTCCTCATACAATTTTTTTGTATCTTAAATACATAACAAATTACAGCGTATTACTTATATGACAAAAATGCAGGCGTGGACTTGTAAACATTTTTTTACGAAAAAATTACCATAATAAAAGTTTTAGAGGATGAACCTCTAGTCAACATTTTTTTCTAAATTTTTTGTGTCTCCAATACTTAATGTTTTACAGGGCATTATGTTTTTAATTAATTTTTGTCATGCAATACCCTGTAAATCATAAAGTATTAGAGACCCAAAAGAATTTATAAGAAAAAGTTGACCATCCTCAAAAACTTTTATTAAGGTTTTTTTTTGTAAATTTTTTTTACAAGACCACCCCTGCAGCGTGAGGAATTTTTGTCATAATAAGTAATGCGCTGTAACTCGTTAGTTATCAGAGATACCAAAAAGTATGGAAGTGTTGTTCATACTTTGATCCCCTACAACTTGTATTAGGGTCATTTTGCTGTAAAAAATGTTTAGGAAACCACCTATACCTCAATTCGCACTAGGAGTTCAAGTGTGATCTTTTGGTTGGACATACAGGAGGCAGTCCCCAAGCAACCCTGAAAAAAAATCATCCTGTTTGGAATGTTTTTTTTTTGCAAAACTGACATCATTATTTTACTATACATATTTCGATTAAATTCGATTCCGTTTAGCCTTTTTTCGAGGATTCCGCATTTAAAGTTCAAAATTGCCTCCAAAGTTGATGGGGCGAATTATCAAAAAACCCTTTCGCCCTCAAAATTAAGTCTTATAAAGTTCAAAATACACCCTTCGGTGCGGTGAAGTCCCAGGCCACATGTGAACTATACGTTCGCATAATTATTAATTATTCAGTTCTGGCAAGCTGCCGCTGCATTCTAGCAGCACTCTAGCATTCGCTATAAGCGAAGCTATTCAGGTCTTTGGTATCATGGATATTTTCAACATACGGGAGGGTAGTACTAAGTGAGGCGCTTTTCGTGTAGGTATTCGTTTCTAAAAAATATAGGAGTGATGAAATCATTTACAAATTTTTACCTTGCATAAATCTGAAGTTTAACTGTCATTTAGACAAGAATTTGGATAACAAGTAATTGTCATAAATATATTAAATAAATATAAACATTTTCTTTAAACTCTGTAAAATGTCTCACTTAATGCCGCCAGTGTATATATCGTAGGCATCGGGCGTAATACGTCATTTCGCCGAATGTCTAGTCATTACACGTATTGCCGGCAAAAGCTCTAATAAAATAACTATTACCTTGTTTGACTCAAATTTTGCGTCATTTCAGGGATTGCCCTTCTTTATGTTAGTCAAACAGAGTAATCGGCCGTTACAGCGTCTGACTGCCGTTTGTTCAGTCAAATTCTACAATTTTTCAACAAATGACTGAACAAACGGCAGTCAGACGCTGTAAAGTTCAATGGTTCGACCGATTACTCTGTTTGACTAACATGAAGAAGGGCAATCCCGGAAATGACGCATAAAATTTCAGTCAAACAAGGTAATAGTTATTTAATTACAGCTTTTGCCGGCAATACCTGTAATGACTAGGCTTTCCGCGAAATGACGTATTACGCCCGATGCCTACGACATTTATATTAACTGAGACTATTGCTGGTCCAAAGCGAGACATATCTGAGTTATACTAATACGCAACAAATACACTAGAGATAAGAAACACATTTCTACACAAACATTTTTTTCTAGTACACAAAAAAATAAAAACCTAATACCAGTGTCTCACCTATATTATATATAGTACTTACATTATATATCTACATAGGCGTGTCTCACTTTGTACCAATGTAGCAGCTGTGAAAATGTTGTCATGAAATTTTATTCTCGAACCCTAACTTCAATTCGACTATTATCAGTGGCGGCGACTTCGTGGGGGGGGGGCACGGTGCGCATACTCCCACGCAAGCAGTTTACGTGGGGGCTATGCCCCCACGAAGGACTCGCAGGAGTTTTGGCCTGGAATTTGTGCAGCCAGCCAGCGAGACACTCGACTTTTCGTAAAATATCAGACACTATCCAATGTGAATTAGGTGCGTTTTTCTAAAATTAGTTACTTTAGTGTGGATGAAAATTATAATAAAATATTATGTTTATAAAAAGAAAGTTAGCGGCTTCATGGGACTAAGTATACGCCGCTAACTTTCTTTTTGTAAAAATCTATTGGGGACGTGAAATTTTATCATCTTTTTAAAATTATATTCCTCATTTTCACCCTTGTTGGTTTTTGTGTTTTACATTTTCCTTGCCCTTGTCCCCACGCAGTTTTTGAAAACCCTTCGCCTATGTAATACATATTACAATCGTTGATTCCATCCACGATTCTCTATGCTCACTTAAAGCACGGTCTCGCTGAGTACCACCTTCTACCTATCGCCCCCCTGATAAAAATTGACAAGATGAAAACTCGTTAATTGGTGGGTTGTGTTTGTGTATTAATTTATAAAGTGTGTTTTCGCGTGCAAAACCCTACAAAATATTTTTAATAAATATAATAAATAGAAGTTAAAACAGGTTTCCAAAAACATACGTGATATATACGATATATAAGAAAATGTATTTAGAGGGAGAATGGAGAATATTTTCATGACGTCAGACTTATCAAACAAAACCTGAATATAGTTAACGATATGGTGACGTCACACCCCATTTTCAAAAATTTATTCGTAATGGATGAAATAATTCCTTGTCGGGATCCCGCACTTTCATGCGGCACCCGGCCCCGTAAAAGCTTGAGCCGGCCCTGGCTGTTGTCTTTTGTTTGTTGTTTTTTAATCTCTAGTTTGCTCTGTAGTTCAGACCCGCTCGTAAATGACGTAATAGTAATACACCACCGCAACCTGGTTGACGAATGCAAATCGCCAGGTACGCTTTAAACCGCACAATTTTTGACAGTTAGTTTTCGTTTGGTATTTTTTGTTGGTTAAAAATAATTTAGTTTAGTAAAATTTATTTAAATAATGGTGTTTTTCAACTTAAGAGAAGATTTATCTGTCACTTAGCGAATAGTAAATTTTTTTACTGGGTTTTCAGTCAGCACAAAAGCATATAAACAAGGTATGCCATTTTTTTGAAAATGTAGGTTATGTTTACAAATTTTTGAAGAGAATTTTAAAATTTTTGCTTTCCTAAACATGGATTATTTACTATGTAATTATAAACAAGGACACATTCTTTATAAATACACATATAAAACTATTGAATTTTCCATTCAAAGTGTATATCTTACACAGAGTGATTTTTGCATGCCATGTTATGTGATTAAAACTACTTGTGTCTTCAACGAATGACATTGTGCTCTTCTTTTCTAGATTTGTAAGAAATGGCTACGATAGACGGCCGTCCCGCACAATATGGAATATCCTTGAAACAACTACGGGACCTCATGGAACACCGAGGTCCCGAAGGAGTCCAAAAAATTCAAGAATTAGGAGGAGTACAAGAAATATGCAAGAAATTATACACATCGCCCACCGACGGTAACTTGAACTTTAATTTTAATGTAGCGAACGAATTTTAAGTGACAATTTCGTACCAGGTCTTAGCGGATCACAAGTAGATCTTCAACATAGAGCAGAAACATTTGGTTCAAATTCAATCCCCCCTAAACCTCCAAAAACGTTTCTGCAGTTAGCGTGGGAAGCTTTACAAGATGTGACCTTAATTATTTTAGAAGTAGCAGCCATAGTGTCTTTAGCTCTTGCATTCTATAGTCCTCCAAAAGAAGAATCAGATGGTACGTACCACATTTCTCATTCACATTTTGTTAATGTTCACACATCCGAGTAATCATACTGAATCGGGATTCTTTTAGATGGAGGTTTCGAGGATGATGAGAGTAGTCATGGTTGGATAGAAGGTCTGGCCATTTTAATTTCAGTTATAGTAGTAGTATTAGTAACAGCGTTTAACGATTACACAAAAGAAAGACAATTCCGTGGTCTTCAGAATCGAATAGAAGGCGAACATAAGTTTTCAGTTATTAGACAAGGCGAAGTCAAACAAATCTCCGTCAGTGATATAGTTGTAGGTGACATTTGCCAAATCAAATATGGTGATCTGTTGCCAGCAGATGGTATGTTAATTCAGTCAAATGATCTTAAAGTGAGTAGGCGCAGCTGTGAAAACCATTCTCGGTAGCCCACATTTTAATAAACTTTTAGGTGGACGAATCCTCACTAACGGGTGAATCAGACCATGTGAAAAAGGGCGAACACTTTGACCCTATGGTCCTCTCAGGTACCCATGTGATGGAAGGTTCAGGTAAAATGCTTGTCACTGCCGTTGGTGTTAACTCGCAAGCCGGTATCATTTTCACACTTCTGGGCGCAGCTGTAGACGAACAAGAAGCCGAAATCAAGAAAATGAAAAAAGGTACAACCATTTTTACTATGATTAGCATGTTTTCTATTAATGTTTGACTCGTGCCCCCTTTCTACCCCTCATCATATGGACGCACCTATTTAATATTACGATAGCGCAAGTCTGAACAATACATCGAATTTGGTTTCACATGCATATTTTATTTGTTAATTTCTGGTTTGTGGCCGATTGTAAATATTGTCTTATCTATACTTTTAGCACCCGCCTTCGTAATACCCTTCCAAAAAACGTAACCGCGAAATTTTTACTTAAGTTATTTAATTAGTCAGTTTGGAAGAGCATTTTGTGTTAAAAACTGTTGAAACCAAAGATGATCGAATTTGTTATATATCGAACCGATAAGGGGGTAGATAATAGATTTGAAGGGTTCAGGCCTGCCAAGGGTTTATTGATCTAGTTACAGCATACTTACAGTTGCATTCTGGTCTTTTTCAATGTCTCAGTACCACTGTTAGTTGCACATCTAAATGTATGTATACTACCCCCTAGAATGATTGCAACTATTGATATTCTCTGCCCTACCCCTGACTTTTATTTATCTCTCTTCTGTATACATACATGAAAACTTATTGTGTTTACATCCGTAATTTTCAGCATTTCAGTTTGTTAAGATGTTTCCATGTATGTATACTTTATTAGAATATTATTTTTTTACCCTTTCGGCTTTTAGCCACTTAACAATTTATGGCGTAAATATGTTAAATTTTTATTTCTTTATGTTTTCCTGTTTGGCTCCTCATTTTGATATCAGTAGATACATTTTGTTCCTTTTTGTTCTAATAACAACTAACAATGCAGTTGATGGAAATTAATTTCGTAGTAGTCATTATGTTTTTTTTATTGTATTTCCGCCATAAATTGGATTGAATTGTATTTTACCCATGTCAGGACTTTGGGAGTGTTTTTGAGATTGCTAATGTTCTCCTTTTGCATGTATTTTTGTACAGAAGCTAAAAAGCAGCGGAAGAAGAAAAGTTTAACAGGTGAATAAATTTATTTATTTATTATAAATATATCGAATAATAACAATTATTGTACTTAATTAACAGACTGATTAAATAATAATTTATTTTTAAAAGGATATTTTAACTAACATAATGTGCATGCTAATATTCTTTAATGATTTAAATGTTTTTAATTGTCTACGTGCTACATTTATTAGGAACTAACCAAACTAAACTGTGTAAACTGCTTCAAGGTAAAAACAATATGATAACTTCTGCCGGTGGTATGCCCAGTAATAAGTTTGAAAGGGTTCAAAGCTATTCAAGAAGTTATCTGAATAAATTGAAAAGTTACAAAATAAGTTACATTTTGGAAGCGCCTTACTTCTCCTCTGGGTGCGTCACTATCTCAAATCATATTAAAATTTTAGTCGTCGCCTTATAAGGACGATTATATTATTTACCTTAAAGCATTTTATTTATCAGAATTGTATTTTTCTTTTCAATGTAACATGTCCCTGAAAGGCCGTTGCTCTGTAGGTGAGGATGAAAATGTAACGGGCAATAGCCATATGAACTCTCCAGCTCCTGTTGTGAACAAACATGAACCCACCGAAGATCTTGATACAAAAGAGAACCACGTTAGTACAACGGAGAAACCTGCACACGAAGGTCACAAAAAAGAAAAGTCTGTCCTCCAAGCCAAACTCACCAAACTTGCCATTCAGATTGGTTATGCCGGCTCAACCATAGCCGTTTTAACCGTTGTTATATTGATCATCCAGTTTTGTATAAAAACGTTTGTTTTCGATGGAAAAGTATGGAAGACTTCTTATGTTAGTTATTTGGTACGTCACCTGATCATTGGTGTCACTGTACTTGTTGTGGCTGTGCCTGAAGGTTTACCATTGGCTGTAACTCTATCCTTAGCTTATAGTGTTAAGGTAAGAACACAAATACGCAGAAAAATAGTCGGTATTTCTTTCATTCTGCTTGTAGAAAATGATGAAAGATAACAATTTAGTTAGGCATTTGGATGCCTGCGAAACTATGGGTAATGCCACCTCTATTTGTTCAGACAAAACTGGAACATTAACCACTAATCGTATGACAGTTGTACAATCATATATTTGCGAGCAACTCTGCAAGACCATACCTAAATTTTCCGACATCCCTTCGCACGTTGGTAACCTGATCTTACAGGGTATTTCAGTTAATTGCGCTTATACTTCTCGTGTTATGGTGAGTCTTGTCTATCCACCATGTTATATGTCATCTACCGTTAACTCTCGTAGATTCCCGATGATCCTGCCGAGTTGCCTAAGCAAGTCGGTAACAAAACCGAATGCGCTTTGCTAGGATTCATTTTGAACCTCCAAAAGAGCTACCAGACTATTCGAGACGACTACCCGGAAGAAACCTTCACTCGGGTGTATACATTCAATTCTGTGAGGAAATCGATGAGTACGGTCATCCCCCGTGAAGGAGGTGGCTACAGGTTATTTACTAAGGGTGCTTCTGAAATTATATTAAACAAGTACGTCCGCATTTCACTCCCATTTGGAACACGTTTCATTCCACTATCTTGCAGGTGTGCCTTCATCTATGGCCACGACGGCCGTTTGGAAAAATTCACTCGTGACATGCAAGAAAGGCTGTTAAAGCAAGTCATCGAACCGATGGCCTGCGACGGTCTTAGAACCATCTGCATAGCCTACAAAGAATTCGTGACGGGCAAGGCTGAAATCAACCAGGTCCACATAGACAAAGACAACAGGCCGAACTGGGAAGACGAAGACAACATCGTCAGCAACCTAACCTGCCTTTGCGTGGTCGGTATCGAGGATCCGGTTCGGCCCGAAGTTCCGGACGCTATCAGGAAATGCCAGAAGGCCGGAATCACCGTCCGGATGGTCACCGGCGACAATGTCAACACGGCCAGATCGATAGCGACAAAGTGCGGCATTGTGAAACCAAACGAAGACTTTCTCATCTTGGAAGGGAAGGAGTTCAACCGGAGGATTCGGGACGCCAATGGAGAGGTCAGTAATGGAAGTTTTAAAGCTGAGCGATATTGAATTTTTATATTCATATTCATTCAATATAAATATCCAATAATCGATATAACGATATTTTTCTCAGACCTATCTCGGTCATAGCAGGCAAAATGCATGTTTCAGCAGTGAATATTCGAATATTCGGATACTCATCACTTGGATACAGAATATATCAAATATTCAGATACTTACTCAATGTATCGAATATTAAACTACAATTTAATCACACTAGAGACGACACTGTAATCATGCCGATTTCCTATAAAATTCTGTTAAGGTATAAGGCTCCATATTACAAAGTTTTTTTAATTATACAGTTTAATGTGGGCATAATGCCGACCGTTTTCAGTACTAGTCGGCTTGTGAAAAGGAAAATTGTAGTCTCTGTTATTGTATCTGTGGTTAGCAATTTCGGAGTAGAAATAGTTTGGGTACCGTTTTATGAATGAGATGCATTCATAAATATAGCAGGCCGAAACAGTTAGAAAACCTTTGTGAACACTCCTTTGCGGGACTGCCTAAAATCCATTTGCAGCATTATTCGTAGAGTTCGATTTTGTATCTTGAAAATTTGTTCAATTGCAGAGGACTGGCCCCAGAAAATTATACCGTACCTTATTAAAGAAAGAAAGTTACTGAAGTAAACAGTTCTTGCAACTATAAGCTTAATGTACTTTTCAAGTACACTTAATGTAAAACAAGTTGACAATTTTTTTACTCAATTGCATTATACTTTCTACTTTCAAACATATACAAGTCCATGAAATCTTTATCCACCTTAACTCATCTCGACTTACTGACCGGCAGACTTCTGTAATTTTTAGGTCTAGTTCGTGTAAATAAAAATCCATCGGGGACAAGTCTGGCGGTCTTGGCGGCCATCTAATTTATGGACTATTTCGTCCTATCCATCTAAAAGAAGACATTAAAATGAATGGTGCAATAAACTGGGAACTTATATAAGTTTAACAATACCTGTTGGGAAAATTAGCGTTTAGCCACTCAACGACCGGCCCAGTTGGGTGGGTAGGTGCTCCATCCAATTGCATCATTAAGTCTCTGGTTCCTACTAGTAACAGCTCGTTAAGTGCATTTTGGAGCTCCCCGCTTAAGAATTCAAGAAAACGGGCACTGTTTAATGATCCGTTAAAAAAGAAAGGCCCTATCACCCTTTGGCAGGTTATTCCACAGAATACATTTATTTTATGTGAGAACTGACTCTTGCAGCACACAACAAAATTGGGGTTGTGTTCTGCCCAGTGATGGGTGTTTTGAGATGAAACTATACCATTTGTAGTGAAAGTGGCTTCATCCGTAAAAATATATTTTTATTTTAGGAAACTGTCATCGTTTATATATTCCACTTATGCCCACAGATAATACTCTAATCTTTTATCCATATCACCTTCTTCTAATGTATGCAAAAACATTGCTTTAAATGGTTTTATTTTATTTGCTTTTAAACTTTTACAGATGGTAAACTTTTTCTGGCGTAAATCTCTGACTGAATTTAAAGAATTTTTAGGGTTATTCCGGAAATATTCCAAAACTTTTTCAGATCTTTGGTTGACGTTGCGTGGTGTGGGTTTCGTCTTAATATATTTCTTACAAAACATTGCAGTTTATAGAACATTACATACTTTCCAAACTTTTTAAAGCTTGTTCCACCTCTTTCATAAAATTTCTTCTTTATTATTGCCACAGTTGTAAAATGTATGTTATGTTCATGATGCGCATTAAATTATCTGGCAATTTCACAAAAGGGCACATTTTCAAATGTTAAACGTACAGTTTAAATTTTTTCTCTCAAAGTAAGATGATTCATTGCGTTTCAGAGTCAGCCAAACACTTTTATTATTACCCGAATGTCATGTTTAATGTAGTTGTAAATTTAATTGTTTCATAATTTCCACGGCAGATATGATTTTTTCAAATATCTCTGCTGAGAACACACTAGATAAAGAGAACTCAAAACAATAAAACGGTACTGTAAAAATATTAAAGTAGATCCAAAAATTATTTTTTAATTATGAGTTGAGTGATTTACTGTAAACGAAATAAAGTTTTCACCGACACCAAATCGAAACAAGATTATCATCTTAAAGGATGGCTTCGTCGAGAAGAGTCCAATAATGTAACAATTTTTTTCATGTTGGTTGATATTTTGTAAAATAAAAATAAATTACTTTTGTGTTTATTAGCAGTTTTTCAATAATTCCAGGATGCTCTGGATCCTGATAAGTGTTAAAAAAATTCTGCATTTTGAGATGACCCAGAGTCAAACATCCTGTAAAATATTGTATTGTGCAAATGACATTTGACAGCGGCCAATCACGGCCCTCGTGCATTTGACAGATAATGACGTGTGTGCCCAATATGCGGAATGGAACTTCCTGTATATTTCTTGTTCAAATTTGGTATATGGGGGTTTTGTGGTGTCCTGATTAGCTCTGTGGGGTCGGATTTAAAATAAAAAAATCGCTAAATGGCTTTCGTGAAAATCTTGGAGTATAAAAAAGAATCGCAGCCAGTCCTGAATATTTTCATTTTTAAAATGGTAGGAAGGTCAAAAGAAGCAGGTTTTGAAGGCCTTTCGAATGAAAAAAAAGTTCAGGTGATTATCTCCAAGAATAAAGATTGTGATTTGTAATTTCCAGTTTAGGTTTGAGTCTATATACAGGGTGAGTTACGTAGGCCGCGGTGGTCTATATCATCTACATTTTTAATTCTATAAAAAAAAGTATAGACAAAACTTGTAGAGAAACATGAATACTACATTCTGAAAATATTTTCCAATGTACAGAGAGATCCAATAAGTTGTGGCGCCCCAAAGTTATGTTTTTTATTTTGTATTTTGTTACATTTTTAGAAAGCCCTTAAAGAGTATGTTCTTTTTGGCACAGGGAATTAAGGGTCTATCTTTAAAGGTTAGGGGGTTATTTTAATAATTGCACAAGACAACATAAATAATTTATTCGACATCAGTGATTTGTAAACACCACCATACGTGGCAAACATTGACAAATATACCATGGGACAATGAACAACTTGTCCATGCAATAGGTTATGAAACGCATCAGTGATTGACTAATTTGTCGAATTTGTTAAAATTTAGGTAATTGTGACATAACCTTAAAGAGGTTTGAGGTCATAGACATACAATTTAAACTGGCCGTGTTGCCATACTGAAGCGCAAAAAAAATTCACAGGGATTGACAAAAAACTATAGCTTCAAGCTACTTGGTCAAGTAGCATAAATATTGTTGATAGTTTGGTTTTAGGTGCAACAAAATTTGCTGGATAAAGTTTGGCCTAAACTGCGTGTGCTGGCACGTTCATCACCCAGCGACAAGTACACACTGGTCAAGGGAATTATCGACAGTAAGATCAGCGACAACAGGGAAGTGGTGGCCGTTACAGGTGACGGTACAAATGACGGTCCGGCATTGAAAAAGGCAGACGTAGGCTTCGCTATGGTAAGGTTTTGATGTTTTCCGCTCGGGAAAGGGTATACGCGTTTATTTTGTAGGGTATCGCCGGTACTGACGTAGCCAAGGAGGCGTCAGATATCATTTTGACTGACGACAACTTCAGTAGTATCGTGAAGGCTGTAATGTGGGGTAGAAACGTATACGATAGCATAGCGAAGTTCTTGCAGTTCCAGTTGACGGTGAATGTCGTCGCCGTTATTGTGGCATTCATTGGTGCTTGTGCAGTGCAAGACAGCCCTCTAAAGGTACCGATTCCAATAATGTTTAAGGGGGTGAGGTTACCAGTAAAATTTTAGGCTGTGCAAATGTTGTGGGTAAACCTGATTATGGACACCTTGGCTTCATTGGCTTTGGCTACAGAATTGCCTACTCCCGACTTGCTTCTTAGGAAACCTTATGGTAGAACAAAACCTCTCATTTCTAGAACGATGATGAAGAACATTTTAGGACAAGCTGTTTACCAGTTGACGGTCATCTTTTCTTTGCTTTTCTTAGGTAACCGCACATATATTTTGTTTTACGCTTAGGGAATAGTATTTTATTTTTTATTTTTCAGGTGATAAACTTTTGGATATCGAATCTGGTAGAGGTGCAGATATAACACAGGGGCCAACCCAACATTTCACTGTCATCTTTAATTCCTTCGTTATGATGACACTGTTCAATGAATTCAATGCCAGGAAAATCCATGGGCAAAGAAACGTTTTCGAGGGAATATTTACTAATCCTATTTTCTATACTATTTGGATCGGAACTTGTGCCTCACAGGTAATTTTTTAAAAACTGAATAATTTTTATGTAATGTGCAATTCATGTATCATACAAATTCCACATTAGGGCTATTTACTTATGAATATAGGTTACACTGTCTAGTCAGATTGGTAACTTATCATTTTGGTAAGTCACCAATCAATCAAGGGTAATATAACAAGTGGTGCACCTATTATCAATAATAATACCTTTCGTTAATTTGACGAATTATAATCCCATAGCTTAACTAGGGCGTAAGGAAGAAAGTACGATTTCAGCAATAATACCATAATACTTAGTGGTATTATCACTGAAATCATCACCTGATTGGTTAATATTTCACAAATTATGTAATTTAATTGGTTCATATTGGCAGGCATTGAATTCTCTAGCATATACATTTTTTAGGTTGTAATTATCCAGTATGGAAAGATAGCTTTCTATACGAAGAGCCTATCCTTAGAACAGTGGCTCTGGTGCTTATTCTTCGGCGTTGGGACGTTACTTTGGGGACAGTTGATAACGACAATCCCGACACGCAAAATTCCAAAGATATTTTCGTAAGTGCCATGGGGTCATTTGTGATGGTTAACTTGTGATTTCCTGATATTATTAATATTGTGATTTCATGTTTCATTGTTCTGTGATAGCCTGTGTTATTTGTCGTTTAGGTTAATTGCTGTTGACTTGTCAAGTTGTTTTACGTTTACATGGTCTGAATAAAAATGCTTATCATGGACATAATTCTTTATTAGGTGTGAGTGCTTTGTTGCGATTGTATCACAGAGAGTTACAAAAAAATAGACCATCACAACACTAACATAGTTTATATTTTATATTGGGTGACAATTGAACATTCTCAAAAACTGAGACTTTTCTTAAGAAGTTAGGAACTTTTAAATTGCAGATTTCACTTTTAAAATACAAAGTTGTTGACACTATCATCTGAAAAATAAAAAAGAATGTTCAGTAATGTTAAAAAAAAATTCAGTCTCTTTGACTAATTACACTCAATGTCCTATTTTTTTAAATAATTTAAAACTAAATAGTAGGAAAAGGAAAGTCATACATGGTGTCCCAAGTTTTTTGATCAGGACTTTAACATTTTGTAGAAAAACTCATTGTAACTCATATAAACATTGGTCTTAATGTTTTTCGTTTCTGAGAAGTTGAAGTTATCTCACAGTTGTACTGTTTTTGGATTGTGCTTTTTTGAGGTTATCTTTTTGGTCTAGCAGGTCCATCATTTTAGTGTATCTTTTCATTTGTGAACTCTTGTTATGTTACAGATCAACTGTACATTCAAAATGAAGAAAAAATGCCAAATGAATGCCACTGGTTTTCTTGTAATAGGGTATCCAAATTTTGTCGAATTCAATCCTTATTCCGTTTTAAAAGCGTATAATTTTTGGTTCATCGTTCATATGGATTTTTTTTTAAATGGTACGGTTGATCTGTGGCATTTGAATGTGGTAGGTGAAAGTTTTATGTTTCGAATGTTGTAGTCAACAGGTGTTTGGGGGCACGTTTTGGCAAATTTCAACCCAAACGGTTGATTTTATCATTAGAAAACAAGAGTGCACTTTTGTTGCAAATGAAAAAATGCACTAAAATGATGGACCTGCAAGACCAAATAGATAACCTCAGAAAAGTTGTGAGTACCTAAAAGCACGATCCCAAAATAGCGCAAGTGGCGTCCTCTGTGAGGTATGTATAAATTGACATTTCCAGAGATATTGCTATCATTCAATTTCAAAAAGATAACTACAACGCCCTGTATCTCAGAAACGAATAACTTTAGGACCTATGTTTATATGAGCAACCCACCTTACAATGAGTTTTCTACAAAATATCTAACTCCTGATCAGAAAACCTGGGCCACCCTGTATAAATAATCATATTTTACAACAGGTAGTATAGTTCCAGCATTTCAACATTTTTTTCTGGCAATTCAATTTGTTACTGACAAATAGGCAATTTTCCAAAAAAATGAAACTAGCGCAATTCTGGAATATGAAAATGTCCTCTTCTTGAATAAACCAGATATTTAAAACAAATAGATGGAAAAGGATCACTCATTCTAAAAGTGGCGAAGGTAGTATTTATAAAAAATTGTAGGTCATACTAATCCTGTCATTTTTAACAGGATTCGTATGGTTGATTGGTTAAAATTTGCAAGTCAAGACGAAGAAATACTGCACGATGGAGTCAAGAAACTTGCTTAAACATGTCTAGAAAATGCTGCTGAAAAGATGGACACAAATTAATGTGGTGTGCACTTTTATAAGGTATGTTTGGTATTTAACAATATCTTACTGACTTATCTACAAATGTGTTAACAAAAGGAAAACCGTTTTTGAGGTTCGGTCAACAAAGGTTTCCTTTGGCCTGTAAAGAGCAAAAAACACGTTTTTAGATAAGTCAGATATTGGCAAATATCAACTATACGTTATAAAATTGCAGATCACATTTTTGTGTATATATATTCGGCAGCATCTTCTAGAAATTTTTAACCCAGTTCGTCGATTCCTTTCGTGTACCTATTTTTTTCCCGACTTGCATAGTTTAACCAAGAATCTTTGAGAACCTATCTTGGGTCTTCCTGGACTTTTACCATGAACGTCAATATTTGCAGTTGCAATATATATTTTTATTAGGATAAATTGTCATTTTTGCTGTAGAGAATTCACTAGCAATATGAGACATTGTTTTGCCTTTATGGAACTGTTGAATAATAATGTCAGACACTTTTTTATCAATAGGCTTTCAGCTTCCCATTCTTGTAATTGCAATTCTAGAAATGACACTGAAACTGGGCTTAACAAAATAAGTTATAATAAGCAACAATAACTTTAAAAACATTGCTTGTAACACCTACTTTATATGCTTACACTGAGAGCAGTATGTAGCGTGGCAAAACAAATAATTGCACAAAAAAAAGACTGCATTAAATGATTAATCGATGAATTTTAGTTAGACAGCTTATTATTCCCAAAATAACTGCTTGTTCCAACGTATAGTTGTTAGGGCTCGTAAATGACAAGTTATCACATATTAAATTATTTTTATATTTCCTTATAACCAAAGTATATCTCTAAAGTGACCAAAATCGCTAATACGTTAATGTCAATCAATGATGTCAAACAAAAAACAGTTCCTGTTAAATTTTTCTGCTGAAATGACATTTCCAGATTGAGGTTAGATCTTAATAAATTCAAAAGTATTTTTAGTTCTTTCACTTTAAAATGGTTGGTTATTTTATTTTCCATCTATACTTAAAAATAGTATATTATGCTTCTTGCATTTGCATTTCTTCTAACACAGGTTGTAATAATGCAAAGTAAGAATTAATTTTTAAAATTTATGAAATATTTCAAAATAGCATAATAATTTTTTAGATAACTCACATTAAGGGATTCTCTGTACGTGTTAAACTTATTTTTGTCTTATGTTTGTGATGATTTTACAGGTAATTAATTGTTTGAGATTGTTGTAGCCTGTTCGACAGATGCTGGTTCAATTAAATTCTCAATTTCTCTCACTATCGCACCTGCAAGAAGCACAAATTTTTAGATTATACTAAATGAATAGTAACTTGGAATTGTCAAAATTGTTACATTTTTAATTTGTCATTGTCATGGCAATCTAT
The DNA here is from genome assembly GCA_963920635.1 of Pseudeuparius sepicola. Classification (NCBI taxonomy): domain Eukaryota; kingdom Metazoa; phylum Arthropoda; class Insecta; order Coleoptera; family Anthribidae; genus Pseudeuparius; species Pseudeuparius sepicola. Next base: position 7,946,874 of record OY987305.1, read on the forward strand.
GTAAATGTTTATTAAATCAATTAAAGTATGGGAGTAGAAAAATAATATTAACAGTTCAGAAAGCAGAGTTGATTGAAGGATTTATTAAGAGGAGCCTGACCGTTCAATCTGGCATATTGACAGATCTCTTAATAGTTACTTCGCACGACAGTAGTAACACTATAACACTATAACACTAGACTTAAGAAGTAGTAATGACTATTTTAACACTGTGTGCATGGTTGTATGCGTATTGATGAGTTGCTACCTGCGCAGGTGGGGCCGTGGGCACCCCGAGGACTACACGGAGGCCATCAACATTGGCGAAGAGAAGTTCGACGTGGACTCTGACAAGAAGCCCCGTGCCGGCCAGATCTTGTGGATCAGGGGTCTGACGCGATTGCAGACGCAGGTAACTGCAACAAGTGCATTTCGAATGATGTGCAAAATGCGATGTGTATTCCACTGTGCACTGTAGTAGGTGAGAGGCTGGCACGTCTGGGCTCGGACATCCAACAAAGGAACACGTCGGAAATAAATTAGATATTCGTGAAAGCGACGATGTTCTTTTCTTGGAGATCGTAGCCCTGGAAAAACGTACAACTGCCAAATCACCTCTGTCCTACGAGAGTGTAAAACGAGTGATTGATATGGAACAGAGCTCAGAGAAAAGTAGGGTTTTAAAAGAACAAATGTCAGTTGAGGTTCTCCCATCTGTCTCGTCCTTATTTATCCTATACCGTCTATTTTTAGTCTCATTTGACCAGCATGATGCTGCTTTGACAGTTGATAATGTGTGTTGCAAAATTAATCACTCCAGTGGGTGGTACGCACCAAATTTGAGATTTAAATGAGAGTGACAAATTTAAATCTCGTCCATTTGGTGCCGGAGATACTTGGGCATAAATTTGACGGTGCACGAGTATCATGAGCGTACGAGATCGTTTCGAGGCGCAGTTGTCAAGCTAACGTATGTTTTGCCGAGTAACACTTGGAACGATGTCATACGCTCGCTACACTCTGACTCAAAGTTAGATTAGTCGATTTATCTAGCAATCGTTGTAAGTCTGAGTATCCACCCAGAAGTAACTGTTTTGCTTTTAGTTGTTCGTGTTTTTTTTTGTAGCATACCTATTTAATGTTCGTCAACTAGAACAACAATGCCTTGCAAACGCAATAAGAATATTAATATGTTGTGTTTTTTATTTGTTCTATTTGAATAATACATTTAAATCTTTCATTAATTGGCCAGCAGTGGATAGACACCCGTCCTCTTGCAGATTTTTTAGTTTTATTAGAAAGAGTTGGTGATATTTTAAATAGTATTTTTGCTTGGATTTTTTTCTAACACTATTTGATTTTACCCACACCCCTTTTAACCTCTACTTATACCTGCATGCTTTTCTTTAGAATATACGGAATCGCTCCCGCTACATAACCCCGTAGTTAGTTGTTTGGTCACCGTGTGAACTTCATGAACACTCCCGCTATTAGTATACCTAGTTTAGTATGTGCATGCCCGAACGTGCCACGTTCGAGACATCCGTCAGTGCGAGCTCGAGACCCAAAATGGCTGTGTTGTCTGAGGTTGCACTTTTACACCCATCGGCAAAGACAAACCGTCTTGCCTCCTGTTTCATTGTTATTTCACTGTCCCGTTTGAATTGTTTTTCTGTCACAATCTCACTCCCCTTCTCAAGTTACTCTAGATGTTTTATTCTCATGTTTTGATCATTGTGGAAGTTAATGTTTTTTTTATTGTTTCGACGTTGTCTGTTTGCCAGAGTCATACAGAAATTTGAGTCTATGGCAGAAAGGGCAAATGCATCTCTCTGGTGAACACGACAATAGCAAGTTTTTAATTGTTCAGGAAACTGTTTAATACCTACCACTAGGAATGGCTAGTTCTAGTACAATTCCTTGCACGTTGCAAGCTACACCTTTTTTGAGTAGTAACACGACCACTAAAAGATAAGGAAGTGACATTAAACGATCCGGCCTTTTAACATGATTTTTATGATTTGTTAGCCAGCGGAACCCATGAAAGAAACTGAGGTATAGGGTGTCTCAAGCAAATTCAGCCACAATATAACAAGTATGTAGTTTGTAGTAGGCCTTCTTTAGCTGAGATGCAATATGTGTTTTGCACTGTCGTGTTAGATGTTAGATCGAACCCCATGGATGTCTCTTGGCCCTTCCCCTGTACCTCGTGTTTAGAAGGTAGATGATCATTTAGAGAAAACAGACAGTCGAAAACCATAACAAAACTAATACCAGTCTAGTACCGCCGACAACACAGCCAATCAGAAGCACGGTTCGCGAATGCAGGAAGGTGCGAGCGTGTGATATGGTGTCCGCTGCTTTTTATTCTCAGGCGCTGAATGCTCGCTGCTTTTGCTTAGTCTGAATGATGGTAATGAGTCCTATGTAACGTCGTCTACAGTTTGACACATGATTGATACATCTTACTTCCACACATCAGAGTAAAACTAAACAGCAACCGTTGCCTCTTTGTGGACCTGGGTGCATTATCTGCGTTATTTTTTACGGGGATTTATTTACCCTTTACTAAAGGTCACACACCACATCATCATTAAACTTGTCGAAACATAATCCACAGTTTATTTTTATTCTGATACTTTGCAGTAAAATTGTGCCTGTCTTTCTCTTGTCTCTACTTTAATTTCTTCATCTTTGTTTATTTTTGTCTATTTCACAAACGTCTCAGATAATCATCTAAAGACCATGACTGCATCAGTTTTTAATCTTACCCACCATCACCACTTCTTTGGACTAATACCTATTTCACTCTACGGTACCATACTTTCAGGCTTCTTAATATAATTAGGGATATCTCAAGAAATCATGTAAATGTAAAGTTTAAATTATCACCAGCAGTAAGAAATTGGGCGGGGACACGGGATTCCGCTGTTGTGCAATATTTCTAGGACGATATATCAATATTTTATATCAAATTAATTTTAGGCTGAAAGATTGAGCGGCGTTTTTGAGCATTACATGCCAGTACTTGCAAACGGAAGATTTTATTACAACACGTTTTAATACTAGACGACTATTTAATTTGACTGCAGATGTTAGGAGAATCTCCTATAAATTGATGACTAGAAATTACTCAATTAACATATCAACATAACGCACCAGTTAGAATTTTGTAAGCTTTCAACATATTTTGTTATTATTTCAAGAAAATAAGATATAAATTAAAAGTAACAATCATTAAATTATAGGAGTTTAGAGATGAGTGGGACAGGGCCCCAAGTTTTTGTTGGCTTCTTATGTTTATTTCTTCATCAACATATCGTAATAGATTTTTTATTTATTTTTTCCTAATGTGGACCGTTATCTGTCAAAGTAGATTGATTTGAAAGTGTCCCGTCCAGAATGTCTCTAGGCTGGAAGCAGTTGAAGCTACAAAAAAAATTAGTAAAGAAGCTTTCAAAAGATTTATTTTGGCAAATGACTTTGCCTCAAATAAACTTAAAATGGAGTATATATTGTTTCTGTTCGCATACTTAAAAATAGTGTCAGTTTGGGGAAGATTTGGATTTATCCCTTTTATTTTATCCAATAAATACATTTGAAAGGAATAATTATATAATATGATAAGAAGTAATAATAATGATCTGTCTTTATCAGCTGTTTGTGATAACAGTGTAATGCAACAAAATATTTACCGAATATTAATTTTTTTATATGGTAAATTTGCACAATAAGAAAAAGTCAAGAATCTCATAATTTATCAAACTCAGATGTACATTTATGGAGTTATTTTTCGATGAAAATTTAGGAAATGTAAGGTAGATTTTGATTTATTTGTTAAGTTTACTTTAATTGCTTAGAGAAAACAGAATCTTATAATTCCGCTTTATAATAAATTCATGAAACAGGTAAAATATAAAATCCATTCAGTCGCAAGATAAAGACATAAAGAAATGTTTGCAAAAACATGAAAAATGAGACATGTGTCAAAGTGCAGGAAAGTTGATTTAGTTAGTATTCAGTATTTTTGATCATGCCCTTTCCTTGAGACTGAAGGAACTATAATGGACAATAAACTATGCATCCTCTCTTAACAGGGTGTCACCCGCGAAAGGAATTAGTTTTAAGAGTGAGTGTGGTGTCGTACTTTATTTTATTTTCTTTCTCTTATTTAAAAAAAGGACACTGAGAAATAAGAGATAGTTACGGATGGTTAACTTATTTTCCGCTGTTTGGTTTACTTTCCGAGTGACACTTTTTGAGAGAGGGTGCTGTATCCGGAGCCAACCGACTTGGGTGCCCTTGGAAGCGAGTGTCAATGTCGGTGTCATCAAGCGAAGGAAGTGCATGGCGTGACTGAGTGCATGCGACTCCTGGCCTGATGAGTACCCGCTTCCCTGTGTTTGCAGCTGCGAGTAATCAGAGCTTTCAAGTCCACCCTGGAGGATCTGGAGGAGCGCCGCTCGGTACATAGTTTACACAGCTTACACAGTTTGCGCAGCTCGCGCAGCCACACCGGCCCGTGGCCGCCGCGCCCCCTCTCAGACATCACTTACATTGACGAGGACCCCGGCAACCCGGCCGCCAAACTGTCGCCACAGCCGCAGGGGGGTGACCGCGACCAGCGGCCGCTGCCGTCCCCAAACACCCTCAGACCGCCCCCCCACGCTCACCATGCCCCCACTCCCAGCGCTGCCGCTAACAACTTGGAGCTGTCTAAGCCCGTGCATGAGACCCGCATCTAGTGTTGCCAGTCCTGGCCGCAGCGGTCGACGCCGCGCCAAGCACGCTCGGGCCACCGCTCGCGATCTGCCCCCCGGCTCTCCCGCGCCAAGACACACTAACCGCCGATAAGCAAATTAATTGTCATTTAAGTCGTTTGTGTTTGCCATCCTTCGTTCGGTTTGTTAATGCTCACAAACAGTTGAAAATAATCAATAATCGATCGATACACGGGCAAAGAGTACCCGCCATGAAAATATAAGGAGAAAAGTAGTTAGTGTGTTTTTGGGTGAGACGCAGTCCATAGGCCTGCGCCGACGCTAACGACCCCTGCCGCCCGGACCAAACTGAGCTAATGGTAGATGTCAGATGATGTTTTTAGTGTCTAGTAAAGACCTACCCTTCTCCCGAACATATCCGGAACTCGAGCCTAGCCCACCCGCCCACCGACCGGTCCCTCTCCGTTAGAATAGCACTAAGTAGTCTATCTTGACGAGACCCAAACATTTGTATTATTTTTGTACATAATATTTCGACGTTTACTGTAGACTAGCTGTATGTATAGCAGTTTAGTTAGAGTTAGAACTCTCAGGTTAGTGGTGATGGAGACGAAAATTTTATTTTTTAAATTGTTTAGCGCATGCACATTTATCATGAATCAACTGTATTGTGTGTCGACCGATGAAATTACATAAAGATTTAACAACAAATGTGATAATAAAATCATTAAAAACAAAGTCTGTCTCGATGTAAATCGACTTCTTAATTAACGGTTCATAAAACTTTATTACAACTCTATTCTGTGCTGCGCTGGGCTGTGGGTCTACAGGCTACATTACTTAATTTTTTTTTTGATATTATAGTCTATAGGAACTTATGTTTATTAAATGACTCACTTTACTAAATATGTTATGGATTTATTATCCCTTCGTACATATACGATTTACATATACCTATTATGCATATTATTCATACAATTTATTTCAGTGCGAACCAGTAGAACTCACTCATTCGTATTGACTTATTACACGACATATATCGACACAAAAACCTCATTTCGAACCGGAAATTGTTTTGACTTGGCACAATAATTTTTACTTAATTGACTTATGTTTTCGGAAGATGCGGCTTGGCGTCTTGTCGATATTTTGAGGTTAATTTTGTGTTGTTATATAGATATACATTTATAAGATTTTTTCATAATGAAATGCTCTGTTCTCAATATTCGGCATAGAGCCAGGTGAGATACACATTTGAGCAATCGTGTGTCTGTTGATTGAACACATCTATAGGTGAACACGTGTAAGCGTACTTAGGTAGCCTCCACGTTTTCGTATCTACAGTGAAAAAGGCAATGACCACCCACAAGCCGCAACTGTATTTTTGTATATTATGCCCAATGGTGGCCCTTTTCACTGAAGCCTCTCTCTCTTTCTCTCAGGTATTAGTAGTATCTATACTCTATGCACTTTTTATTGTTTGTGTCTCTCACTGTCTATCGAACCACTCTTTAACGTTGCCCTTTACTCTTGAAGGTGATAGGTGGTGAATTGCAAGAACGTTTGATTCCGGTTCCGTACAGCAAGAGCTCAACTGACCAAGCTGTAAGCCGCTTTTCCTACATCTTTTCTGTCCGCTGTGTAATTTGTATTGGCTGGTTGCTCTCGTTTGTTTGTATTTGCACAGCTTACACTGCTTCTAATTTGTTTCGTAAAGGCACAGATATGGTATTACTGTTTCAGTGTACTGTGCTTTTCCATCATCGGCCTTTATCGATAATGAAGCAGTGTTCTGGTTTTGTTCGTTTTTCATAGTTTTCTTTTTCTGTGTAGTTTTAGAGTTTTGAGTTGATTTTTTTTTCTCCCTAAGCATGTAGTGTGCATGATTTTTTTTATTTTTTTTTTAATTTATTAACACGTAGTTCACAGATGCATAAGATCGCTCAAAAGATTGCTCGGCCGAATCGATTCAAGTCTTTGTCAATCGGTAAAGCATTAACCCAACTGCCAGGCAAAGAACGCGTATCGTGTTGACTTAACCAATTTTTGGCCTGACGTGCTGTAAATTTCATATATGGTAAGATGTATGTACCGACCATTGTAGTGTAATTTATAAAAATTGCCAGACCTAAATTTTATGTTGTTTTATAAGCTATCAATTGAAGAGTGATTTCAATGTACATAAATTTATTAAAGCTAAAGTTAATTAGAATAAGTTATATTTTTTATATCGAAGTAGTAATAAAGCAATTCTATCATGTCAAGGTCATCTCTCAATTTTAATAACAATCCTTCGATTATTCTTCTTCAAACATGCCTGATGCTTATTAATACAGTAATAACGGCCTCGTTGCACATAGAAATAGTGTTGTTTGTTAAATTATTGTAGAGGCTTATTTATTTGTATCAAGTTATTTACAGCGATTTTTTGTAACCATATATATTTGTATGTGTCCATTCATAAAATCAACTTGTGTTTAATATATGCCCTAGGTGCGTGTAATAAACACTCACCCTATCGGTGGAATATGTATAGATACATATAAATATACTATTAATGGAGTGTACTTAGACTTTTTTTTGTTTTAACACCCTCGTTTCCATTATTTTTTTTTTAATAAAGTTAATGAATATCTTACAATTTTTGTTTTTAATGATGGTAGGTTGTGTTAAGTCGCCTTTACTTCTTGTCTAATTATCTAATAATGTTTTCGAGTTTTTTTGTGTGTTTTACTAATACCCACATATACATACATACAGGTGGGGCAAAGTCAAGTAAGCAATCTAAGCAATATCTGGTAAAAACTGTATGTATTTGAATATTGTTATTCGTGTGTGTTTAAGTGGTGCTCAGAAAATTAAAATGTGTTTATTTATTTGTGGAAATTTTGCAAGTTCAATGTTTTCTCCCGATCACTCGGTATGACAAGATCTGACTGCTTGCTACCAACGAAAGTACAGCAGAGAAGTCTCGAAGAATGGAGATCATATGGCATCATTTCAGCTTCCATCTCGGCGTTTCCAGCATGTAAACATCGCTAACTTGTACATATTTTCCACACTATCACATCTAGTTTTTAATTAGTTGATAAGTGACTGTGACATATATATTTATATATATATACATATCCCCTACCCATATCAAATAATATGTATATATATTAGATTTCAAACTAATGCCAATGCCAATCAACATCATCTCCATTTTTTGTATTCACTCTGGCTGCCGGCCCATTTACATATATGTTTAAACTGACTGGAAGCATCCAGCTTAATAGTGTCTGCAAAAAATTCAGTACCCATTGTAAAGCTTAAACCCGCCTCTAAAGATCCAATTCACGGCATGATGGCTCACACAAATACATTTGCTCCAACAGTACTCTACTGTCATATATCAATAATGCCTCTTTTCACGTGTATGTATGCAGCCACAGCAGCCGCAGTGGTGTGGCATGTATATATGGAATTTGCATGTTTGTTCGATGTTCTAGCCCCACGATCTGGTGCGCTGTGCAACGCGTTACCGCTTCACCTCACGTTTTTGTACTTAATCTAGTGCGCTGTCGATTTTTTTAGCTAAAACTCCTTCAAACACAGACAATATTCAGCCATATCGCAACGTGTAGCGATACCCGCGCACCCACCTAATGTTTTCGTGCTTTGCAAAGATCAACGGTGACCGTAAACCGGAGAACAAAGAGTGAAAGTAATAACTACCGACTATACCACCGTTCTTGGGGCTAACAGTAAAGCACGGATTTGTTTTGAATGTACTAATAGATCACCATGACTTTCCCGGAATGATCTCTTTTTAATTCTGTTTGTTTGGTGTCTCTTGTTAATTTCAGATCCGAGTAGTTAATGCTTTCCGACAGGGCCTAGATGCTCGGTATGGTGAGCACAGCAATACTTCCTTAGCTGAGGTGCTCCGTAAACAGAATTCCCTCTCAAAGCGGTTGTCTCAAACTTCTTCCATAGAGTACGCAGATAATATCCCAGACGAACTGACAATACCAGAAATAGACGTGGAGCGACTGTCCTCCCACAGCCATACGGAGACGGCCGTTTAGCTGTTTAGCTTGAAATCCATGTGTAGCACAGTCTCAACGTCCACGTAGTCCCGTCGCCACGCTGCCGTTGCCGCCGCATACCCGTAACTCTTAATCAACTTTTATCGTCATTTATCGAACAGAACAAACAGCACACGAAGTCTGAGCAGTACCTGTCCATCGAGCTGATCGACCGCACCCGAGGCGGTCGCGCGTTAGGTTAGTAAGACCGGGTAAGACGGCCTCGGGGCAGGGCCGTGACACTGTGCCGTGACGCGTGACCCTAAATTCGCAATCGCCACCTCTGCAAATCCACTCTCCACTCTCGAGCAGTACGAGCTGACGTGCGAATAAGTTCGTTGATTTGTTTTAAGTGAACACTATCACGTCGAACGATCGTAAACCAAGGTTGACCCGTGCTGTTGATTTGAACTACTAAATTAGCAATAAATGAGTGATCGAAAGTTCGCTCATAGCATTAATTAGGTGCCTAGGTGGGTGCCGCGTGATTTTTACGAGGCTCCCACGCGATGAGGACTAGCCCACCGAACTAATCATGTTTGGTTCTCACTTTAATCTCGCCTCCTTTACAGGGACTAATTTTTTATAATTCCGTTTATTTGTAACAACAGTGACGTGGGCTATCTTTGTTTATCAATTTACGCAATCCACACCCTCGGACATATACAGCTATCCACCGGTGTGTCGGAGCGTGCGGCTTGGTATATTTTTAATCGTAGAATAGGAAAGGTTTGTCTGCCAAATATTTGGGGAGAGACAGTGGTCAAAATTACGTTTAGATAAATATTTATAAGACACTACTACTATTGTTAGATATGTTATTACTGCCTCTCTCCAATTTGATTCTATTGTAACTTAGGTCTAAAATTATGGTTATTATGTAGATAGACTAGAGTGAATTAACTATAAAAATTAAATTATATATATATTATATATACATATATAGATATACCTATACATACATATTTCAGAAACTATATAACTTTGAACATTATTGAGGTGCAGAACGGCGCTGAGCTACTGTTGCTTTTACCTCATCGTTTACTTTATAGTTGTTTTGTACTTGTGTACTTCATCAGTATGATAAGCATTAAGGTACTCGTAATTATTTATTATATACTTAGGATGTATTGTAATAAAGCTGTGTCTACTGGCAAGCCAAAAAGAACAGGTCGCAACTGCCTTCACCAAATATTAGATTAGTTGTGTAGGCATGGCGTGATACTTATCTTTTCGGCCTTATTAGCGTTACTTTTATAAGTACCTTGACACTTAGTATTTATCATTGCAGCCTCAATATGCGATACGATAGGTATGGTAAGCTTATAGTGTAACAGTATTTATGCATCCTGAGCGGCCTGTTCGGTGTGGCATGTTAACACGCACACGTTGTTTATACATACACTCCGTATCGGAAGCTTTCATACATAGAATACCACCATTCGGTAGGGCTTGCTGCCCCATTCGTCTTGGAAAACCCGAACTCTGCTCAACACCGCCCGACGTCTATTAACGGCCTACCGGCACGAGGCGGTGTCGGTTTTCCATATTCGGCAACATGTCCCCGTGATATCTCCACCTTCGCCCACACCGGCGGCGACCTGACTGCCCTGCCCGACGCACCTGTAGGTCCATTCATGTTCCATCGCGTCTATCCCTAAGCGAGCCTCGGTTCTCGGCAGCGGCAAGCCAGCTGCTGTGAGTAACGGTTGAGCCGATCGAGTGGGCGTGTGCCCCGTCGACTGATGGCCTTTGCGGCGGGGCGCGTGCCCTCCTCCCTCTTCGACCTCTTATCTACTGTCATATGAATGTGACGACGTTATCGCTAGATTGATTCGTGGTTTGCCGTTCATCAGCCCCGAGATTAATTCTAACTGCTTTTTATCGGAAGGACCAAAAAAATTCGCGTCTTGTATTTTTCCTTGTATGTAGTGATACCTCCATAATTTCTGGCAATCGCCAAGGTCTATTTTGGAACATCTATAAATATTTTTTGATCCACCCGATACTGGATCGACCAGCCTCGTAATATAATGGCAAAATATGATATGTAGGTATAACAACATAGTACAATACACAAGTGATTTCCTTTGTTTTCCTGACTTCATATTTTACTAGGAAATATATTTAAAGATGGGGTGTTGTTATATAGAATTGTAATGAGTAAAATATATATGGTGTTCTATAAAACACGAGTGTCTGTGAACCAAGTTGAGACACTTCTGCGGTTACAATACCACAAATTTCCTATTTATCTATGCCAAACATTTGTGACATGGCATTTCATTTGAATGTTGTTATTTGTAACTTTAAACGTACAATATTAAATCGTTAATTTGTTATAGTTGTTATTTTATATAAACTGAAAGAATGAATTGTAAAAAACTTCCCTGAGTTTCGGAGCCTTCGATTCGGCAAGTCGGAGGAGCAAACTCTACAGTGTGAATAACGAATAAACTTTGTCGCGGTCGTGTGTGCGACTCATTTACCTATCTATACATAATAACTTTTATTGTCTGTCTTAAAATGTGCTTTTATTTATAAAATAAAGTTTTCAAGCTTTAAATTAAAGAGAGGTGAATAATGAACTTAATAGTAGGGTGTTTTTGATGTTACATTTCAGGATGGATTATTGTTTTTACTTTTGTGATTTTTTTATCATTGTTGTCAAATATTTTTTCTTCATTGTAAATGTTAGTTTCACACAATGTAACATAAGTTAAGAAAATCACAAAATGCTACGAATATTTTCATAATAATAAACATAAATTTTAAAAATATAATCACGCATATATAATTAATCACGGAATTTTATTTAACAACCTTGCCTCTGTGTAATTTTATCTATCCCTAAAACGTGAGTAAGCTTAGCTTTTAATAGTTCTTTATAGCTATAGCTATATTAGATACTTCCAAATCCTTTGAATAGTATTTATTGTGTAATTAATCTTATTTGAATTATACAATACGGTAGGTAAAAATCTATTAATTCGCTTTAGATTCTAAAGCATTACACTATACTGTCGTGCTAAGACGGTTGATGTTGCCCTACACTTCTTTTTTGTTCTCGTAATTATACCATGTAAAGGTCTCTCCTAGGACGACGGGATAGTTATTGTTTGTTATAAATTGTTTTATTAATAACCCATAAGCAAATAGAAATCATTACAGTGAAATATCTAGCTACCTATTATTGAAATATATTGTATAAATTACTGCAATCCGTTTTTTAGGGAATTGCCGCTGAGCGCCAATTCCCTAATTTTTGAGAGTGGTTTTGATATTTTTGTAAATTGATGGGTCTTCTAACGCCGAAGAAATAATTAATAAAAAGTATTGTTTTTTTAACGTTGTTTCTTTCAGTAGGTACCTACCTATACCAACTATAAACCTATACTTTCACTGGCCATAATGAACAAAGAAAAAATCCGTTAAGAGCAGAAAAAAATAACCACTACTACTTTGCTTAGCTTCCATAATGGAACTAGCCCTTTTCCAAAATAATAATAAAAAACATGGAAATGTCGTCAAATAACTTAAATTAGGTAAAACAAGCTACCTTAGTTGACATTCATTTTAAATTGCTGTTAATGTAAAACACGTAGTCTATAACCAGAGAACTGTTCTCTGCTATAACACTGCATGTCCTCGTAATTGTGAAGTGTGAATTACATCTGCATCGCAGAGTTTTAATAGATTAGATATCGAACTTCTTCCAAACTCTTTGGATTTAACACATGAAGCTATTCAAATGGTCTACAAACTAAAAAACCCTCTACCCCCCCCTATATTTCCGCCTATGGTCACTCCCAGGAAATGTATGTTTTCCAAGAAGCCGGATGATGAAGTTCTTCCCTCAACTCATAGATGTCTCTTTCTGTATCAAATGCAAAGAGCAGATATAATATGTAGGTGGGGAGCACAAAACATATGGGTTAGGTTAGTGGCGATATGATCTCTATAGAGATCATTATGGTCTCTATGATGGAGAAGAATGAGTGTCAAGCTGCGCGAACTTCGTAATCACCTGGAAAGCCATTGTCTAAGTTAAGTTTGCAGGGAATAGTTAATTCATACAAAATTCTTGCCCACCGGTTTTGGGCACTTTTTTCTTAAATATTTTCAAACATCCACGAAGATCCAAGAAACTGAACGCCTCCGCCTAAATGCCGTCAATGCCCGCACCCGAAATCGCCAGAATATCGCACGGCAGTCACACATCGCACATGTGTATCTCTGGTTGCAGCGTTGTCAGAGAAATTTTCTATCATTTTTACAGTCTTTCACCGCATAACATGCCAATAAAATCACTTAACAAAAAACACTCAAATTTTTAAAATATTACACAAAAATGCCGTAACCAACCACTCCAACCAGTCGTAAACAAGGAGAACGTTGGTACTAGAAAATGGCGGACCCATAGTGTGTAAAATTGGCTGCGCACAGTCTAAGCGCCTTTTTTAGGAAAAAAAATGAATAGCACAGTCGTATTGGCCATACTGTGGCCAATACTGTGGTTTTGATGCTCTGAATCCGAAAGTCTATGCCGATCCGGAGATACAACTAAAAAACCGAATTTCGATTTGACTTTGAAGGCCATTTGCGCCGAAAAGGTTAGAGCTAGAACGTTCTACATTCTTCATCTTCACTCAACGGTTCTACCTTGCGCCAATCGTCGCAGCTTCTTGAGATGTATAAGACACTTTGTAATCATATAAAATACCTCGAAAATTTCCTGCGCGCGAATATTTCTCCGAGATTTTCGGGGGGTCAACCCCTTTGGAAAATGAAATATGACCATTTTGAAAAAAAAAATAAAATTGTCAGGAAACAGGTATCCGACGCAGTTTGGCCCGTAGATACGGAAAAACCCGGTCGGAATTGAACTTTGCGCACTTTATTTGGAAAACACAATTTTTTTAGGAAGGCCAGTATGACTCAAAAACAGACCTATCAGACGTAAATTGACCTGTAGAACAAATTCTCTAAACATTTTCTAAATTAGAACTTTCAAAAATATTAACCTGTTCCGAAAACGAGAATTTCCGGCTTGGTTCGACCCGTAGATGTCGGAAATGAAGGTTAAATTCAATTTCGTTTAGTCGTTTCCGAGAATTTCGTATTTAAAGTAAAAAAATTTCCAAAACCTACAAAATACAATAGATACATACTCGGGTACACAGGTACAATATTATTATCATTATTTCCATATAAACTTGCAAGAATAGGACTGACAATAGTGAATTCATTCCTATTTCCACCAGATTTAATGGATAACTTGCTCAAAAGCAACCCGAACTTTGAAAATATTTTTATATAACGGCATTCAAACCCCTTTTCGTTTCGTGAAGATCTCGCATGGGCGCTAGAGCATATTAATTAGAATTATGCTGCTGTCATAACTTTTATATGTCTAGTACGGACCACAACTTTAACAGCCCCTAAAAATTCAAATCAACCAACCTCTCGTCAGCCGAAGTATATGAATAACTTCTTTTAAGTGTTAAATAATGGAACACTAAAGTGGACTGTCACATTGTATCAATCCGCATATTCCGAAATAAATAAAGCATCCATAAAAACCTACATGTGTGCTCACAACATATTATTTTAATATTTATAACTCCTTGACCGCTGTTTTTGCCGTTTGCTCTAACAGCTCTTTCATATTATTTTCTTTTAATGGCTCCAAAAGGGCCATATATTTTATTGGGTTTATTGCAGGATTAATTGCTCAGCCTCTAACAAATTGCAATCCCATTTCACATAAAAGTCAACTAAAAAATAACTTTTCGTTCTGAGAAAACAAAACCATAATGCATTAAGCCCATCTGGTTACAGAAAAGTATCAATTTTCCGTTTATATTCCAATTTTTAAAGCTATATCGAATATAGTATAGTTATTTGATACTTTAGGAATTTTGTTTCTACTATATATTTTTTCAGAACATATACTGTATATGTCTGCGTATAGAAACATCTAATAAGAATTTTACAATTTTACAAAATGGACACTCTTACATTTCCTATATAGAGCTTGTAATTTCACCTTTAATGATGCAGAGCAGAAACTACATAATATATTCTTTTAAGATTTATTTAGCAAGATAAAAAAATAAAAATAAATTATGAATAATAAAAAAACTTACAATTAAAGGCGTTTAACAAAACAAAATAATAATTTTTATGTATAAAAACAAAATTCGTAAAAGCAAAACTTAGAAATTATTGTAACGTTTTTATATTATTTAGGATGCTAAGAAATAATAATATTTTTAAAAAAATTGCTGCCATGGTTAAGCTAAAGGATCTACATATAGGTATTAAAAAAGTGGTATATCTCTAACCTAATAAAACCAATAAAATACTTTACTATAAATAAACACCGCGTAGTAAACAGGCAGTCTATGTAGGTCCTACGTAATTGATATACGGTACTAGAGTAGTTGTTGCAACCAAAGCATAATGACCTTATCAAAATTTCTGTCCAAACATAAAATGCGGTCGGAGGGTATGCGTCACCTTTACTATGTAGAAGGGCATGTTGCACGTTGTGATGTACCATAGAAGAATCTACTACGAAGATTCTTCAATGGTTATACGTTTAATCGGTCAGAATTCTCTACCGAATTTTATAGAGACAGGGGCATATTAATTTACCTAGTATAGGTATATTAGTATTATAGGTAGCGAATGAGAATGATGGCATTATGAATATTACGATAAAGGGGATAACACCGCATGACACATGGACCAAGGGGATTGCGGACAGTCATTTTTGATAAGCTTTTGATTGCTCACAACCTATCACGAAAAGAAGTAACAAAAATACTAAGCTATGCCTCCGAAATGGACAGTTTCGCAAACGGTTTTACAAGCTTTTATTTAACTTTCAATGTATGTATGTATGTATGTATGTATGTATGTACATATGTATGTGTGTGTGTATGTATGTATGTATGTATGTATGTATGTGTGTATGTATGTATGTATGTATGTATGTATGTATGTATGTTAGTTTGTTTAGGTCAAATCTTGCAAGCTGAATTAGAACCACTTCTTGACATCCGGATTCAGCTGAAATTTTGCATACACCTTTAGTTCTGGTAACAATACAATATGGAATACTAAATATAATATAATACTTTCAAAATGGCCGCCGCTCCAAGATGGCTGATGATATATATTTTGTCAACCCCCTTAATATATGGGTATCAAATAAAATGGTTTGAAGAGTAGAAAACGATAAAGTTAGTGACATCACACTAAATCCAATATGGCGGCCGTCCCTAAATGGCGGACTAAATTTCTTTACCACCCTCCTGACATCGGAATCAAATAGGTACTAAAAATCACAAAATAAAATAAAAGATAAAAAACTTTTAAAAACGAGGTTTTATTTGCACTAAAACGAAAAAAATAAGTTTAGGTTTTCGTTAAGATACTTCAATGCCAAATTGCGCCAAGTTTTTGTAAATCAAAAAGCTTGTCGCGCGAATTGTTAAGAAAATACACAATTTGGCAAGTAGGTACTATTTCTTATCAACGTGATGTTCAATAAAATTAATCGGTATCCACCTTTATGAACATTTCGTCCGACGAAGTTTTTTGATTTACAAAAACTTGCCGTAATTTGGGATTGAATTATCTAAACTTTTTTTTTCGTTTTAGTATATGGCTTAAATAACATCTTGTTGTTAAAAAGGTTTTTTTTATTTTTAATATTTCTCGAGCGAGAAATCTTCTGTGAGAAGAAATCGTGAAAAAAAAAACAAAGTTTTGGGGTATTTTTAACTTCTTGACCCCCTAATTTGGGACGCTTATAATGAAAACTGACAAACTATGTACCATGTACCTATACCTCGGGCAATGTCAAATCTCATATAAATAAATACACAGAAATAATGAAAAAAATACAAATAATATTATAAATTCTACGAAAAAAGTGAAAAAAAATATATAATAATTCATTTCGGGATCCCATCCAAATCCAAACAATAATATTGTAATAGGGCAACAGTGTTGCCAAGCCATTGCTTGGCAACACTGTTACCTGCTGAATCATTCAAGTTTAAAGGTGGGAAGAGACAGTTGTCTGTTTCTAGCCTATTATGGCGTCATCAGCCGTCCATAACCCAGTACAAAATACGGAGCCCAGGAATGATTCTAAGTAAGAGTAAGTAAGTAAGTAAGTAAGTTAATCTTTAACCAGGAGTAGCCGGTAAGATCTATATTCTAGCGCCATTTAGTTAACTTTGTCAGAAGCCGAAAACCCAATAAAAATATAAGAATTCGGCCAAAAATGGCCGAACTATGAAAAATTACAGGTACCTAGGTACCGATCACAAAATAAAAGAATAAGCGGACATGGCAAACCAACAACTTTTGGCCATTAACCAGTGTCTTATAATTTTCGTTGAAATCAACTAGGATTTGAACCCCGAGTTGTATCTACGTGGAGCTTAAATCTTTAGCCGAGAAAAATAATACTTTACGAGTATTTATAGAATAAAATCTACTATTTCACTTCAGATGCGAGGCCTTCTTCTTATAAGAAAATATATTTTCTTCTTATGTTTCACTATTAATAAACTTCAAAGAACATCCTTTTGTGGTTTATATATCCTTATACATAAAACATATAATCTTGAAAGGTTTCTGCAGAGCAAAATTGCAATAATGGGGTTTTTCTCCTTTGCGACCACAGAAATAATTTACTATATTAAATGAGATGAGCTATTTTAACCACTGCCATTTATAGAAATCAAAATTTTTACCACTAATAGGATTATGATCATCTGCTTCTTTTAATAATGCTTTGGAGTGCTTCTAGTTCAGCTAATAATAAAAAAAAGAAAATACTTACCATGTTTATGAGACCACCGCTTCTAACTCCCGAATGAATTTTGTTAATTTGTTCACGTTCTTTTAAGTTACTTAGCCTGCGTTAGAAAGTGCAAAAGGGTCCTCTTTTAAGTAAGCAAGGAGGTCTCGACAACTGAATACCTAATTGATGTGGCACAATAAACAACAATTATTCCTTAATAGACATTCAGATTTCTCCACAGTTGATCCTCTGCTTTATTGCTATTCCACACCACGCGACCGCCTCGCTGGAGGTAATATTTTTTCTTTGATTTATCCTACACCTTACAGAACAATACCGTAAAAAGTTTGAAATTACTCTAAGTTGATTGGAGGTTGCATCTATACAAGGATATTGCCTCCGTTTACTATCAATCTTCCTTTGAATATTGTTACCGTTTACCGTACAAACACATAACAACAATGTTAGCTAAAATTTTAAGTTCTTATTTCATACAGGGCCGTTCTTAGATGGGGTGCAACCATCGGAGGGTGTTGAAAACAAATAGGATATAAGTAAAGAATATAAAATGAACATGATTACATTACTGGTATGGTATGGTTCATTATAATACACATAGAAAATGCACGTAACACAAATGCATAAAAAAGAAACACTAAAAACCAAATAAAACTAAAGAATGTCTGTGCAATGAGATAATACGTGGCTCACTCAAATTTACACGTTTAAATATTGAGCTAGCAAAAAAATTAAATCTGAACTTAGAATCCTGTAATTCAATAGGTGGCGCTTATGTAAGTTCTGTGCTGTATATTGTTTAGATGTAGAAAGTTGTGTATGCAGAATAAGATAAGACAATACAATGTAAGCCCAACAGAGGTATTATATACGGACTATAGACCAAGAGCAAACACTTCCTACTTGTAATCAATAAAGATTACTTCTCTTTAAAAACGACTTTGCGTCAACCCGCCTCGTACGTGGCAGTCGTTCGGATTTTCTTCCCACATTTTTGTCATTTTTAAATAATTTTTCAAAATGCCAATTAATTATAATCTATTAAGATATCAGGCAGACAACATCCCTTTATTCGATGGAAATCCCAAACTTTTGCAACGTTTCGTAAATTCTTGTGAAAATTTTATTAAGGCTTTTCAAAATTTACAAAATTTAAACGATTCAATTAACATTGAGGCCGCGGTGGCGTCGCTCGTACCGGCGCTGACTTTTTAGACTGCATGCTTTTCTGCCTTCGATCGACCTTGGTTCGAGGCAGGCGCATGCATATGTCTTTAAAGAAAAACACCGCCATGGCCAAGAGCGCTGGACAAATGTGGGTTCACGGTATTGCTCCTAAATAGGCTTTATCCGTGTGATTTACTAATTTTCCTACACTCACTGGGATTACTACGGTTTTCTAGGGTTTTCCGTAGTACTTGAGCGAATGCTATCCTAGTTCTATCGGAAAAAAGTCGGCCCTAGCCGCAAATGGCAACGAAGACAAAATAATAGCAATTGCCCCCCTCCCCCGCACAAGCATGTGGTTGCTTCTGGGGTACTCCTAGTTTGGAGTATTGTGAGGGTCGAATTATTATTATTCTTATTATTAATTTGTATTTTTTTGTATTTATTAGGAAAACTGAGAGATCGAGCAGCAGATTTGATTGTTTCGCGAGCAGAATTAAATAAAAACAATGCGAAGTGTTTTAAACAATCTTTCGATTAACCTTGTATATATTTATTTACCCAAACTCGATGCTAAATTTCCAATCGATAATGGTAGTACACGTTCACTTATTAATCAAAAACTAGCGCGTACATATTTTCAAAATTACATTCAAAATGAGATATGTTTAGTGCAAACTGCACATGCTACCTCTTTTCATGATCAAATAGCAATTTTACCCTTATATTTCCAACTTTCAACACTGAAGGATATCATAAATATTTTATTTTCGACTTTTCGGATGAATTTGACGGACTAATAGGACTAGATTTAATAAAACAAGTAAATGCTGATATTCGATTTGGTCAAAAAGCAAAAAGCATAGTTAAGGAATGGGGACCGAGATGGGGACTAATTTAGGTTGTCAATGTCAAATTGCTATTTACTATTTCACAATAAAAACATCTCTGGTAAACTAAATAAGAAAGGATAACAATTATTAAGACTGTCACACCTTTGACTTAACAAAAATGTCAACGTTGTTATTATTCAACTATCCACTGCTGTAGTTTCCGCAAGACTCCAGTTGCAAAGACTTGTATGATGCTGTAAAACCAGTCTACTACATACAACATTTGGAGTGCAATTTGCCACAATTAATCTGAATCAGACTTTTCCACTTTGCAAGAAACAAAATTAACAGTATTTTTATAATAGTAAAAAAACCTGTACCTAATGATAAACAACCTAGAGATTATTTTCCCCCTATTTGTATTTTCGAGGTAAGTAGAGCGGATAATTTAAAAGAAATCGAATACAAGACAAATACCTACGCTTCGGGCTGACCATAGCCTTGCTTTCATAGCATAATATTATTTCCTCGCGCATCTCCCTGTTTCCACAAAAGCAAGAGAAAAAGTGATTTAAAACACGATTCTCGAATTCTTTATTGGTAACTCCTACTATTAGCCCTGTGCAAAGGTCCAATACAAAATATAGAGAGTGTTATTATCTATGCCATCTCATAATACTGAAATTTTTCTAACTTTATACGGGTCAAAAATCCATACTCTATACTATAAACGAACTAAGTCAAAAAATACAGAAGCCTGCCAGTCACTAAGTCCGGTGTGCCACAACAGGAAACGCACAGAAAATGTATCGTCTTAGACAGTGACTTTGTTGAGAAGTTGCCAAAAATTTTAATTGTTTTTATTTGTTGGTTGGCATTTTGTTCAGGATTAAATTACTTTTGTCCTTTTGTGTTTATTATTATTTTGTCAATGATTACAGAGCATTATTGATCCCTATAAAGTTTTTTCAAATTTCACCATTTTGAGATGGCCCAGAGAAAAATACCCTGTATATATTCGTATTAAATCTTTGCACACCAATATTGCAGACCATTCGACTGTTTTGAAGGGATTTCATAATATCACACTTGACTCGCCAGGTGCCTTTAAAAATCCTATATTTTGCTCAACTTTGACACCCTGCAGAATGTAACTCCCACTCCCTGTATATATTTTGTTCAACTTTGGTATATGGGGGTTTGTGGTGTTATGATTAGCCCTGTGGTCTCAGGTTTTAAAGAAAAAATATCGCTAAAAGGTTTGAATTTGCATCATGACACCATTGTCATGATGCAAATATCACTAAATATCGCTAAAAGGTTTGAATTTGCATCATGACACAATTGTCATGATGCAAATTCAAACCTTTTAGCGATATTTTTTATTTAAAACCTGAGACCACAGGGCTAATCATTACCATACCAATAATCTACCATTAGAAAGGTCGGTTTTCGAAGGACTTTTAAACAAAAAAGTTTAGGCGCTTGATGCACAATGAGTTTTCTACCCTTACGTACAAAGAGTGCTTAAGATACCTAGATGATATCCTAGTCTTTAATGCAGGAGACGTCGATGAACTTTAATTAGTTCGCTTTTATCCATTGCTGCAGCTTCTTCAGCTTCTATGTTACTCGAACTTATTCTGTCTTGGGAACAACCTCAAATAGTTGAATGATTTTAATTTAGAGAACGGCCGATCTGCGAAGAAGCAACAGTTACAGGGAGCAACAGTTACAGGGAGCAACAGTTACAGGAAGCAACAGTTACAGGAAGGGTCAGAAATATAATATCTGCAACTATAGCTGAAGATATCTTTTTTTATAATGTAGCGACATAAACGTAATATATGTATATGTAATATAAATGTCCATCCCCGTCATATGTAGATATTAATAAGCTTTTGCACAACTTTCAAAGAATAAAATTAATAACATAGGTACTGACTTGTTGACCACTAAATAAATATTAAAGTTAATCAAATACAAAATATTCCAATTTTATGGATACCATTATTATACATATATATATATATATATATATATATATATATATATATATATATATATATATATATATATATATATAACAAACTATTCACATATGACATATAACCTACCTTTGAAATTAATCATTCTGATTATATTCGTATGTAGCCGCTGATATTCCAGTTAGCTTTGGTGCACGCCTGGAAAATGTAAACAAGCGATTATACAGGGTGTTCATATGGGTCCGCAAAGCTTTCATTTTTGAGAAAGATTTATTTTTATGTATTTTTGTTTTTTCTAAATACCTAATTTTTGAATTATTGTCGACATTTGTAAGATAATTCGTTAAAAAACTATACCAAAAATACAAATTTTCGTCCAAATATCGGCATTAAACTGAAAATTATTTAGAAAAAACAAAAATAAAAATAAATCTTTAACACCATGTATCAAAAATAAGGGCCATGCAGACCCATTTTTATATGAACCTTTTATCTTAAAAATACCTGAGGGATCGTCCTCTGAAATGTCGGACACTTATTTAAATAATGTATGGTATAAATGAACTCATTTGGAACAGCATAAAAACGCTTGGGCGGCGTTTGCTTTGTAAAACAAGACCGAGTCATAGGGGGCGCGCGGCCCTCAATAATATAAAATTTTTATTTAAATGCTCTAAAAAAGAATAAAATATACTTTGAAATAATGCAAACTAAAGCAAACCAATAATTTTGTTACACACAAAACAACACCACACAAAAATATATATGTATGTTACAGCCCGTAGGTATATGAAAACAGACCGTATGTATACGGTCTAGGCTGTATCTATACGGCCTAAATGGCACAGACCGTAGGTAAATGACATGGCATTTCATATACGGACAAGACCGTTAACATACGGACTATTGACATTCAGACTGTATGTGCAATCGTAGTGAATTACCTTTCTTTTTTTATATAGGCCCATTAAAGAAGAATATGCCTTGACGGACAAGCTTCTTATACATATGGACTAATATCTTCAGTCCGTTTACATAATATGGACTAGTCCTTTTGTATACGGCCTGTTTTACATATACGGTCTGTAACATATACACAAAACAAAAATCCGTAAAATAAAGCTTAATCTTTATTTCCGTGCACGGCACTGGTTATATTGGCCTAACTGGCCCACGTCGACACCTGCTCCATGCGGATCTCCGAAACGCCGACCAATCAAATCGCTACGCTCGCTTTCTTATTGGTTGTCTGTTGCCTCCTTGACTAGGTCGACGTTGACCGCATAAAGCCTTTGAATTTTATACAGGTGATTTCTGCTGATAAGTCTGGTATTATTACCAGTAGCAGAACGTGGTAAATGCTATGAAATAGATCGCGCCCCATATGTAACTGTGTTCCAAGTGAGTTTATTTATACCTACTTTACCTATGTCTTCCCACAGAAGCCTTCATAATTGTAGAATCGGAACATGTTTCATATTTACTCATTTTATCCATTTCATATTATTCATGGCATTTTCATTTTCCCCCAGAAATGCTGGTTAGATAATAATACACAAAAACAGCAACAATTTGGAGCTAGGACGCTTGCGAATAATGATAGGGTTAATAGTAGGGATATTAATTTATGACAATTACCATTACCTACATTGAAAGAAGTAAAACCATACATTAGTTGATATTGTTTTAAAGGCAACAGTTTATTGCCGAATTATGGCAACACAACAAAGTAACAATGTATTTCACGTGATATATCGTGAAATACTACATTATAGTTGGCTGGTTAAAACAGTTTTCATTAATTACAAAGTAATATACCCATTAATAGTTGGTCGAGCAAAATAGTTTACTTGGGAACTTATTACACGGGCGAATATGATGCTTCTAAAATGGTCCCTAACTCTATTAGCGTTGACTGAAGGTTTAAAAAGACCTCTCACGGATCCAGATAAAATGCCGAGCGCTTTTGGAGGCGAAGGACTATGGATATTCGATTGTATTTAAAACTTTTTCCAATGATCGTAGTCATTCGCCTCCGCGCACCTACTCCATCTACTGGTGTATAGCGGTATTATTATTTCTATTTAGCTCTCGTCCAGTACTACTGTTTAGCACCATCTATTTTCGATAATTACAATGACTCTAACAAAATCGATAATTAGTGGTAGATTTCGTACTCGACAATTTCGTATTCCAAAAGGCTCGTTTGTGTTCGGGGCGGGGCAAACAAGTCTAAAAATAGACACTGGGGGAGAAGGGAGAAGGGGCCAGTGAAATAATTCTACGATTTGGCTTTTATAAAATTAGGAATAGATTCAGGGTTGGGCGTATTTCAGTTTGATATTTGACGATTTTAACGGATTGGCAGATTTTTAAAATTCTCTTTTTTAGGATATAGTGATCTACATTATGTTGCTTCAATTTCTTACGTTGATTTGAAAAACAAAACATATGTCCAAAATGAAAACTTTGAGAAAAGTGAAAAAACTGATTGCCTTCAATCTATTAGGGAGTATTTTTTAATGTACCTAGGCGTTTTTCTGGAAAAATGTTGAATACAGAAAGAGGTTGTTATTTATTTTTATTTTTTTAGCTTAAGTAACTAATAAAAATATATACTGTGTGTCCGGCGATTCAGTGCCCAAGGGGTGTAAACGATAAAAAAATTCTAATTGTAAGTTGACATTCTGTTTGGTGTTGCCCCAATAATTGGCCGAACCTATCAGCAAAGTCTAGAGAATACTAGACTTTGCTATCAGTACACAGTGTATACAGGGTGTATTTTTGTCGAAAAAAACAAGGCCGGAGTAAACTGTACCCTCAATTTTAAAAGCTAGCTAGCTAGGACAATGCCTGCCATTGTTAAAACGATATTATTGCTTATATCTGCCAAACTATGATACCACACCACTTAATCAGTGGCGGCTCGTAACTATTTAAACTTAAACAGGCGGGGCCAAATATCGGAAGACATTTAAAAATCAATGTGCCTAACTAAACCGGTGTAAAGTTAGTAGCCGATTTTCTGACAGCAAAAAATTTTCCTCGCCCTTATTTCCACAAATTTATTTTGATAAAAATAGAGTAGAAAGGGTAACTATTATTAAACCTTCTAAGCAGATTAAACCGGAGAATGAAGAAAAATATTCATCAAAAAATAAACGTTGAAATTTTTGGCTCCTAGAAAATTGGCTGCTAAGTGCTAAGTTCTTTGTTGAATTTACGTGATCGCGTTTTTTATGTTCTGCCGTTTGATTTTTCTCTATAGTTAAATCAAGGTAACGGCCTGCCCTCTATAACTGTTTAATTTGCAGTTTTTGCTCAAATTACATTGACGAAAATGAATTTCTTAATAAAAAAAACTAACACTGTTTTATGAAATGCTACTTTTATTAGTGATATAAACAAAAATAGTAAAAGTAGGTAAATAAGGATTTTTTAAACTGTTGACTATGTATGTACCTACATGTAGGAATTGAGATTTTTTAAGTAGGTATTGACTGAACACGCCAGAAAGTAATTACCCATTTTCATTCAGAATTACCTTTGAACATTTTTTGACAGAGAGGAATAAAATAAAATAGTTAAATGAGAAAACACATTTATTAAAAAAATACCTAAATACCAAATCCAGAAATATTGTCAACATAAATAAATTATATAAGTAAGAACATTTTAACGCATATACAATTATTATACAGGGTGTCCAACTTTAAAACTGTACAAATCCGTAAAATCTTCATTTTTAGAGATAATCGCCTAAACCCTTTTTGTTTGAAAGGCCTTCAAAAACCGCTTCTTTTGACCTTCCTGCTATTTTCCAAATGCAAATCCAGGGCCGGCTACCATTTTTTTATACCCCCAATTTTCTCGAAAACCATTTAGCGATTTTTTTATTTAAAATCTGACCCCACAGCGTTAATCAGAACACCCCAAAACCCCTAAATACCAAATTTGAATAAAAAATATACAGGGAGTTCTATTCTGCAGGGTGTCAAATTTGAGCAAAATAGGAATTTTAAAGAAATACATTACTTTTGTGTTTATCAATATTTTTTCAATGATTCTACAGCACTCATGACCCATATAAAGTTTCATAAAAATTCAGCATTTTGAGATGGCACAGATAAGAATACTCTGTATATTTTGTATTGGACCTTTGCACACCAATACCTTGAGTGGTCCTATAGACCATTGAACTGTTTTGAGGGGATTCCATGGCAATCTTGACTTGGCAGATACCTTTAAAAGTCTTATTTTGCTCAACTTTGACACCATGCAGATTGGAACTCCCTGTATATTTTTTATTCAAATTTGGTGTAAAGGGGTTTTTGGGTGTTCTGATTAATGCTGTGGGGTCAGATTTTAAATAAAAAAATCGCTAAATGGTTTTCGTGAAAATCGAGGGTATAAAAAAATCGCAGCCGGCCCTGGATTTGCATTTTGAAAATGACGGGACGGTCAAAAGAAGCGGTTTTTGAAGGCCTTTCAAACAAAAAAAAGTTTGGGCGATTGTCTCCAAAAATGAAGATTTTACGGATTTGTACAGTTTTAAAGTTGGACACACTGTATGTTATTTGTTTTGGCAATAATAATAGTCCCCCACTAGTCAATAGTTTCACAATGTGTAAGAAGAGTTTCAAGGCTAAAAAAATTCGAAGTCTCGCCCGCAGCTCTAGGGTTTACTATAGATCCCAACCCCAACGTACCCGTTGAAAATAAACACCATCTATGGAGCTGGAAATATAAAATTTTGTGTCTGTATTTTCTGGTCGTGTGTGGTTGATGTAATATACGATTTCTATTAAAGGGAAAAGGATGGAATGATACCCCTGTTTAATAAGTGTATTTGGGCGGGTCCTTTCCCCAAGTAAATTTCTGGTCGCGAAAGGGAGCAGTGAAAGGGGCAAATAATATTCTAATGAATCTCAAAAATCACAGTCCAAACTCGTTACCTTGGTTACCACCTTTATTGTTTAGCCTTCAAAAATCACAAATAAACTTGTCAGATTACTGTCACTGCCCAAGAATATTCTTTCAGCTCCAAAATTCGCACAAAATCGCTTTCTAACCTTTCACTTTCTCCAGGCCCAATTCCCAGGGCTTAATGTCAAGTAAAACCCTGTCAAAAGTCAAAATCAAGATATTGCCAGACTCGAAATGTCCCATCTGTAATTCCCACCGAGCTATCCCAGTATACCCCAGAAAACAGTGTGCTGTTTTCTAGACTTTGCTTTCGAGTCAGCGACACCGACTGTGAATAATTGTTACTTCCGCTAGCCGCAAGATGGCTCCGGCGAAGATGCCAGAAGATTTTCGATATCAATCCGCTTTAATTTCTGGTCCGGAATGTAGAGGGTGCCAGCGGGCTCCGGAGATGTTTTTAAATCGGCACGCTGTTCCATGGGCGTAGATTCTCTTTTTAAATCTTCACCCTCACCCAACGCTATTAGCCTTAGTATTACAGTCTTCCAAACGAACTGAGATTGTGAGATTCTCTAGGTTTTCAATATAATTTTTCAAAATCACCTTTGTACGCAATGCCAAATTAAGATAAGAGTTTTGAGTGAAGCCAATTATTTTTTTACCTCGCGTATAATTACTACGTTAAAATATAATGAATAAAAGCCAGAAGCTTATACAATTGTGTACCTAATTTAGTTAATATCCCTAAATATTTCCGGCTAATATAAATAGTTTATTAATGTGTTTGAACAAAAAAGCGATAAGCCGTCAATCTTGGTTGACATTCATTAAGATAATGTCGGCGGCAGATTGCAGAAAAGAATAATTCACACATACGAAACTATAGTTTTTTCAAAACAACAATACCTACATAGGACTCGCCCAACATGTCAAATAGGGCCCAACTTTATTGTATATTGTGTACCCACTTCATTCATTTCATCACCAGACTAATTCCTTAGCGACATGTGTCAAAATGACATTTGCTTTTAGGCGAAATATCTGCTGAATAAATAAACATGGTGTACTTTATTTGATTTTAGGTTAATTTACATAGCAAATATATTGTATTATAACCAATTTATGTTTAAAATACCGGCCATTTTTCTGTAAATTAAAATGTAACTCGCATATTTTTTTTGTTCTGAAGCTATTTATTCTGCGATTTCATTTACAACCGAGAAAACTGATCCACTGTGACCTACAATATATTAATTGCCGTTTAAAGTGGACTCCATCTGATAAGCCGAGTTGTGATTTGATCCGAAAACAAAACCTAGAAACCTGTTGTTATGTATTCACTACTCTTGCACTTGCACTATCAAATGTCAATGTAATCGTTGTCTATTATTTCTAATTTCTATTACTTACTTATCTGCTCATATTATAACTATGTATAGGGTGTCCACGCTAAGTCTCTCACTACCCCTATAACTCTTTATTTGTTTGCGATAGAAAAAAAAATAGATAAAAATTGTAGGGAATTTCATGCAGTTTTCTAGTATAGTATTAAATGCATGGCAAACCAAACTATATTTTTTTAAATGGAACATCCTATACATTTTTGCATTTTTGAAAAACAACTTTGTATCATTATCTTTTTCCGCTTTTGAAATACCTACTTCTTTTTCAAATTTTTTACTAAATTTATTTAAATGCAGTACCAAAAAGATTTGTTTTTACCAAGAGAATAACGCAATAAAATTCCAAAATGTTAGAAGCTATACTTATGTTTCTTATAGATGGAACACCCTGTATTTACAGAAACAGAAATATATAGAAATATCTTTCGAAATTACGAATAAAAATTACATTCAAAATGTGCTTAAATCTCGAAATTTTCAAATGGAAACCCCCCTTTTTTTTAATGCGATCTTATTGTTGACAATAATTTATAAACCAAGTGACATTTCCTCAGCCGCGATTGTCTTTTCATCGTCCACGGCTAATATGATTTTCCAAGCGTTAAGCAAACCCCGCATTTTATGGGCGGAAAGTAGGTTTTTCGTAAATTAATCGAAAATTACTGCATTTAGGTATAGGAAACCTTACGCAAAGTTGTCATCATTTTTAGTGGTGAATAAGATCGCATTAAAAAAAATGGGGGTTTCCATTTGAAAATTTCGAGATTTAAGCACATTTTGAATGTAATTTTTATTCATATTTTGTGAACACCCTGTTTAAGAACGGATTTATTTCTCAGCAGAGATCACTAGGTCAGGGCTTCTGTTACACGATGCCAAAAATTCGTTTTGAAATTTCGCGGTTTCCTCGTCTAAATAATTGTTAATTGACTTTAGGTCTGCACCTGTAATTTTTTTCTGAAAAATGCAAATATCTCAAAAACGGTTGGATTTAGACATAGGACATGTTGCATGTTTTTGTTCCAAAATATTGCCTAGAATTGAAAAATGCAATAATATACAGGGTGTTCCAATTGAAATAAGAAAGTTGATATCGACTTCCGTTATAACCGGAAGTGCCAGATTTACCAAAATATTTTAGATGAGCAGCGCCCATCGGCATTGGTGAGGTGCCAAATTTTCAGAATTTTCCTACTGTTAGTTTTCCATATATAGATCGATGCAGTTCGTGGTGGGCCACCCTGTATAGTTCCATTTGAACCAATCCACTTTATAAAAGTGTTATCTAAATGCCTCTGGGCAGCATTTGATTTATGTGGTAGAGCCCGTATTATTGCCAAACAATATTCGGCTCATTAACTTGATCCAATGATCAGAAATTTCTTCTTTAGAGCTGTAAATATTTTAGCAAAGTTAAACCACGTTCAAAAAACACTGGAACAATTATGCGATTCCGAAAATTACCACACTAAACATTTATTGAAGTTCGGCTTTGTCGTTGAATTGAAATAAACTGTCGTGTATTTTTTGATGGCCAATAGTGAGTGTTTCTTATATCAAAAACGCCACATGTTGTAAAAGTGGCTTCACCAGTCCACAATATAGAATATCTGTAATAGTCTGAACCGTAGGAGTAGTAATAGTATAGCAATATCTACTAGTAGTTATTTAATAGTAGTATAATCTTTATAGTGATAATTTACGCACCTATAAACTGATCATTTTCCGCTTGCCTCTCAAACACTAAACGGAAATATTCTCGCCTTCTATAATTATCATTTCCATACAGATTTTGAACTGGGCGATAACAATATGGTCTAAACTTATCCATTTTCAACACTCTCTGGACTGAGCTCCATGATATTTGCAAATATCTCGATGCATCTTTAAGATTTTCCACGAAATATAATAAGACTGCTTCCTGCATACTCTCAGTTAAAACATGTCGTGGTTTATCTCTCTTTTCTTTTATTTTTTAAACTTCCAGTATTTCTCAATTTATTATAAATACATTTGAAATACGTGTGATGAGGTAGGACTCTCCAATCTCCCTGGGTAGGTATGTATATTCGTGCGTATTCACGCCTTGGACGCTTCGCATTCTTTTGCAAGAAACATAACATTCAACAATGTCGTTTTTTTTTCACTAATATAACAATAATGTGCCATATTCACAGCACGATGTGATAACACAACAATTAACACCCAATACAAACTGTCAAAGTCAAGCTCTGATTCTCGTAATAGTTGTTTTGAATTTTGAATAATTGTCATATTTACAAAAATATTAAGGCAGGTAGAATGTTATATGAATAACCCTGTACATAACAATTGTAATGCCCATGGTACAATTGTCGTGGCCCAAGGTACAATACCACATTGTACCTTGGGCTATTTGATACGAATTTTAACACATTTTAACAAAAATATAACATGTATTTAATTTATAAGCTCTCAAACTTTTTTGGATATACGTCAGCATAACATCTAATTTGCTATTTGATACGAAAAATAAAAAACGAATTTTAACAAAATTATGTATAACATGTATAACATGTATAAGTACTGTTTAATTTATAAGCTCTCAAACTTTTTTTAGCATAAGTCAGCATAACATCTAATTTATGTTGCTAAATTTTATGAAAGTTAAGTACCAAAAAAGGGCCCTACAAAAAATCCGACCCAAGGTACAAGGACTTCCGCTTTGCGACATTAGGGACTCAAGTTTTTCAAACAATTTTATTTGGTTTTGATGTGAAAGTAAATACCTAAAAGTTTTTAAGAATGTGGTAGGTAAGTACTTAGTCAATTTTTCATACTTTCTAGAAGAAAGTTTAAATTGGAATATTTCCAAAGAAAATTCCTCTCGCGCAAGGAAGACGCACAGATCCCGTAGGCCGGACGTAAAGGGCTTGTGCGCACACATGGTGGCGTGGCCTGACAAACCCTATATAAAACGGGCCGCAGCCAGATTCCCAACACACCGCTTCTGACGTTTTCGAGATATTCGAAAGACTTGTACGTGCCACATCCCAAGTAAGTCCCAACAAAGTTCTTTTGGTTGTTGCCTGGGTGTTTTGTACCGCTTCGTAGTTTGCGCGATCCTTCCAAACTACCTGGTGGTATTGGGAGTTTTCGGAAGTTTGTCGGATTTAACTCTGTATATTACTTGCTCGCTTTTTAGAAAATAAGTTAAGATAATTATAATTAGAACAAATTAGGTCCAAATGTTACAAGACGTGCTCAAAAGTAACCACGTAATTCTTTTTCTGAGCAATTTTCTTCTTCTGTGTCAAATTTGTCTTTTTTTTGAAAAATATTGTATAGAAGTTATTCTCCTATCAATTTATATATTTATATTTCTAAATTAAAAATTCTACATGTATTTCCATTATTAAATTTCATATTAAATTCAATTTTTTTTACGAAAAATAAGAATTTCCAACTGAAAATTCGTCAAATTTGATGCAAAGTTTATGTAATTTCCACAGTTCTCTTCTCTTTCAATATTTGGTGAAAATCATCCATTATTTTTTTAAAAATATTTGTTTTACACATCTTTATTGCAATGGCGAATGCCTCTTACACAGAAAAACTAAGAGGGAAGAGAACCATCTTCAAGTCGGTAGGTATTAGTTTCAAAAACGACATTTAATAATGAAAATGCATAAATATATATAGTAAATGTACTAAAATTTAATGACTTTGATGTAAGTTTAATGTGAATGAAATATGTGTCAGAAAAATCAAAGTATTTGCTAGGGGTCTAAAATGTAGTACAGTGTTATAAAATTGAAAGGCAAACAACCTTTGTTTACAGCATTTCTCTAAATTTTACGAAATAATGTCATTTTCAAAAAAAACTCAAAAGATTTCATATATATATGTCACCGGCAGAATGTATGTACGCAACAAATGTTTTTTTTTATTTTGCATCGAAATAAAAAAACCACTATGGGGCTACATCATTAGGCATGTCCTAAAAGCAAAATAGGGCCCGAAAAACTACATGCAGATGTGGCGGTATACGAGGGTGAGTCAAAAACTTAAACGCGGACAAGAGTAAAGCAGTGGCGTAGCAAACTTTATGAATAGCACTGTAAATATTATTAAATTTATTAAAAAATAATGCCTTTACAAAAAATCATGTTGTTCTTTTGGTTTAAAATAAAAGTAACACCTGTCATATATAAAAAAAAACAAAACACGTCAGCCTCCGAGCCCAGAGTCGAAATAAGTCAGCTACGGCTCGACAAAAAGGGTCAATTTCTGACAATCTCGCGACATTTTCGGAATAATTTAATGGAGCGCTTAGATTGGGATTAGTTCTGGGCGTGAAGCGTTTATCAAAACAAACCTGTCTATAGGTTCTGACGTCATTGGGCGCATGCAATATATAATAATAATTTGATGCGCGCACTTGACTCACTAACAATTATTGTACCTATTGCACTGCAAATAATGTTTCCCAATGGCAGCTACTTCTCTACACTCCTTACTATTATCTGTTGCACGCGCCTCACGTTTTTAGAATCTTTATGGGGCTAGGAGAAATTATTTTATATTTTAAGCGTGTTATAAAAAATATTCTAGCGGGGACTGCGGGCAGTGAGCCAGATCGGCGCAGGCGGCAGGCCAGGCTAAGAGGGCGCTGGGGGGGCATTGCCCTCCCTTGACCCCACCTAGCTACGCCACTGGAAGTACCCTTATTTTGCGTCGTAGAGAGAAATGGTATAAGAGAAAGATGTTTGCAATGAAAAAGTGTAAATAAATATAATATCACGGTCTTCTGTTAAAAAATATATCATTAGTTGCAGTTAAAACCTAAAAAACCGGGAATAAGTGATTGATTTAATTAAAAATATCATACCAAGCACATTTTTGTGTAAAAAGCTATTCACAAAGTCTGTTTTTGTGAAACTTGGACACTATTTTACGGGTTTTTTCACATTCCCATTTAAGACTGACGGTCAGTATAAACGCCAGTACCTTATTTAGCGCGAAAGGGTTTGTTGTTAGAATATGCTGGCGTAAAATTCTCTTCACGAGCAAATATGAACTGCAACTAATGATAATACAACTAATTTTTTAATAGAAGACCCTGAAAAAACATTTGTTGCGTACATTCTGCCGGTCACTGTATAAATAAAATTTCGTGATTGCTTCAAGCACGTAATTTGTCTTCATTTTTAATCAAGAACAACTACTGGCAACATCAAAATTTACTTAAATCGGATAATAAAAAAATAGAGTTTTCAAAATTACACATTTTAACAAATAATATTTCTGTTAGTTAAAAATGTCGCACAATATCGTCCGCCATTTTGGATATTTTAAGCTCTACTTTTACTTAAACGGAATACATTGACATTTATCTGAAAATATAGTTTTAAACGACCAGAATGAGGGTGTCCCAGGTTTTTTTATCAGGACTTTGATATTTTTCATTGGAAGGTAGGTTGTTCATAAAAACATAGATTTGGCACTGCTGTACTTTTGGGAATGGAAAATAAGCTGAAAATGTCAATTTCTACGTAACTCACTATTTTTACATCGTGCTTTTACTCATAACTGTTTGAGGTTATCTTTTTGGCAAGTCCATCATTTTAGTGCATCTTTTCATTTGCAATGCAACAAAAGTGTACTTTTGTTTCATAATGATAAAATGAACCGTTTGGGTTGAAATTGCCAAGACGTGCCCCAAAACACCTGTTAACTCCAACATTTGAAATATAAAAATCTTCACCTACCGCTTTCAAATGTTACAGATCAACTGTACATTCAAAATGATGAAAAAAATGTCAAATGGACATTTGTCAAAACACGGTTTGTTTTCTTGAAATAGCGTGTCCAAATTTTGTCATATTCAATACTTTGAATTTGAAAGAGCATAATTTTTGGTTGATTGCTCATAGGGATTTTTTTCTCAGTGATCTGTAACATTTGAAAGCGATGAGTGAAGATTTTATAAGTATGTCGAGTGTTGGAGTTAACAGGTGTTTTGGAGCCAATTTCAACCCAAACGGTTGATTTGATATCGTTATGAGACAAGAATACCTCTTTATTCTAGAATGAAAATATGCACTAAAATGATGGACTTGCAAGACCAAAAAAGTTACGAGTAAAAGCACGATCCCAAAATAGCGAAAGTGGCGCCCTCTGTGAGACACGTAAAAATTGACACGTTCAGCTTATTCTCCATCCCCAAAAACAAGGCAGTGAAAAATGTCAGTTCAGCAGCTTGATTATTTTGGATGATATTGCCATAATTCAATTTCAAAAAGATGACTACAACACTGTAGATTTGTCTTAAGTAAGTTACCTAGAAAAGCTTTTGCGTAAACAAGATAAAAAAGAACACTTTTTTAAATATCTTCTGAATCACATAACTGAAAAAGGTTATCTTAGCGCGGATATCCGCTAGAAGGAATATAATAAACTGGCATTTTCAATTTAAACGACTATTGATCACATATTGCAGTTAGTAAACTGAAAGCGACATCATTTTCTACTTACGCTTCTTTCTAGTAAGTTAGAATCCACGTTTTAGACCTTAGGCCAGCAATGCTGTTTTGAAATGAAAATCAAGAGGAAATCAAAATTTAAATTTTTAAGGAAGAAGAATTTAATAAATATAATAAAAAAAGCGATAATGAACAAGCCCTCAAAATGTTTTTTTAACGAAGAATTTTAAAAAATGTAAACTTATTTCTCTATGTCTAAAACAAGAAATGTATCAATTTCAAATTGATATAAATAGGTAATCTTTTTTGTGAAAATATAGCAATTAATGTTTAATGAACTACATACCATGCAAAAAAACAGTTAATATAAAATGTAATAATTATTGCAGCAATTTAATAATTCTGTTTTTATGAAAGCTGGGTACATTTCATTAATTTGACGGATTATAATGTTGACATGTATTAAATAACCGTAAATGATTTAATTAATATTGAATGACCGCAGATTAAAACAAAGTTTAGCCATTTATGTTATACCAAATAAGAACCAAATACGATCTCTAAGGATTTTTCACTGTTGCAATATGGAATTGGATGTAGTTAATATTCTGTACCAAATTAAAAAGTAACTTATTCAAATTTGAGTCTAAAAAGCTCAGCAGTTTGTAAAATCTTGAGCATTAGGTAAGAATGAACGCTTTACCTATACCAACCTGAGAGAACGGTGTTTGGTAATTGAAATGAATAGTGCGAATACGTATTTAGAACTTATTTAAACGCCTTCGATCCTTGAAATTTCAAATAAGATGCACGTTTACGTTATCCTGAAACATCCTGAAAATTGCCAATAAAACGAAAGCTTTGCAAATTAAGATTTACGGCTTTGTAAAATATACGGTTGAATCTGAAATTACCAGTCTACATACTGACACTTACTTTTACTTTTTAGTTAAAACCATAAATATCTTGCACTGAAGCGAAATATCAATGTCAAGGTGGTTTTAAGCCTTACCTTACAAGAAGATGTGATTTATTGACACTTAATAACAATTTATAGTTGTACGGAATCACTCGCAATCGAAACTAATAATATGTGACTCATATTCGAACTTTACTTCTACTTAAAAACTCCCAATAAGATCGAACGATTTTTAAAATCACTAACGACAGCACAAATATTGCTTAAAAAGCTAGTAATTTTTTTAGAATTTTTAAAAACGGTTAATAAAATCTAATAAATAAAATTAACCAACAAATCAATCAATTAAACAAATTAGAATGATTTTCAATATCACTAAACTATTCAAACTAAATGCAAGTGACGCGTAAACATTTACACGATTGAAACACGTGAATAATTCTGAGGGCTAATACGAGGCAGGGCCGCATTAAGGACGATCTCTATGAATTTTATAATATAAAATATTAAAATAATATGCCCCAGTATTAAGAACTTTAAAAACAAACTTTTATGGTACACCTAGACTTCTTGAAAATGTAATCGTAGCTCCAACGATTAATAAACAGAGAAATAATTATATCGGAAGAAAATAATTGTCCACTTGCAACTCGATACACCTCTGTAAGAAACACCGACTCGCTGCACTCGCCCGTCGGGTAAAATTTTATTGCCGTCTAGCCAATAGTAAGCCGATCACGTGCGTATCACGCTCTAGCCATGCAACAACTTGTGTTTATGTTTTACTTGCGTTTAGTTTGAATAGAGTAGTAGGTTCCCACATCATAACTAGGGTTTAAAGGCTATACTACATAAAAGTAGTGTAAAACAATCTCGTAGATCTGCAACAAACCTTCACTTTCAGAATGCAGCAAAGTACCCTAGTAACGCTGTCCTTCGCCGCAGTGGTTGTCATAATCTTCTCAATGACAGCTTCAATGACAGAAGCTGCGGTCATCAGCTGTCCTCCGAATGGAGCTGAAGCTAGCCCCAACCACCGTCAGCTATGCTTCGCCATAGAGCAGGCCATAAATGAGATCGCTTCCCAACAAGACAGCTGTAAGTTCTAGCACAGCAGCAGGACTTCCATTGCCTCATATTGTTTTAAAAACACAACTCAGGTTCTGGTTATTTGACAGAAAACGACGCAGTTTATTCAATTATTATAATCTAAAACTTTGGAAGCACATATCTAGCAAAGTGTGGGCGTAAAAAAGCAATGCATACGATTGACATTTCTGCATTTATTGTGTTTCTCTAGCTTTTGTAGTCGCCCCTGAAAATTTCTAGGTTACTAGAAAATACCTGAAGCACTATCTCGACTTGAATACAAATTTCATATCAATTTCCGATGCCTGGTAGAAAACACTTTGCTTTTATAAAATTAATTGATTTATGGTTGAAATTTCCAGAAGCCATTTTCTCTAAAATTATGTAAATGAAACTTTAGCGCAAATATCAAGGAGGCTGTGATGCATAAACATCACTTGTTTCGCGAATTGTTTCTCAGCCGACTTTGAATATTGTTGCAAACGACGGTGTAGTATTCTAATATATAAATGATTATTCATTACAGTTCCTGGTAGACTGGTGGACGAAAGGAATACCAATATAAATGCAAAGAGGCAAGACGTGGACCATGTATTCCTGAGATTCGGCAAGCGATTCCTGCTCTAAAATGATTCTAATAATTGACATCGCATGGTGCAATATCCATTATGTTTAATTGCAACGTTGGATTCAGTTGGATCTCAGATTTACCATTAAGCAGCTTGAAGAACACTCCACTATTCCGTTGGTTTCATTGATATTCACTGTAAATTATTTGTACCGTTAATAAAATTATATTTATAAATGCCTTATGTTCTTACGTGACTCACTTGGCAAGGGGCTTGAAATAAAACTCCAGCAAATGCATTTTAGTATTTTATTGGAACAATAAATTCACATACAGTGTGACAAATAAAGTCTGTACTTGAAGGGCAACATTTTTGTTTAAAAACTGTTTAAAATAATTAATTAATACCATAGGTAGGCTATATAATTGAAAATGTTACGCGAAGTCCTGTATCTTGTGGTAGGTTAGTTAACGTTTGGTATATTATGGGTAAATAATTACAAAGGAAGCATTTTCTTCGATATTTCGACAAAAAGATCTAATTTTTTTTAAGTCAAATTTGACAGTTACCGTAAGTCGAGCGACTGATTTTACATTTATCCTTGTATAAGCCCAATTGATCGTAAAGTCAAATTTTGTATACAAAAAATATGCTCCTATGATGCAGACTTTGTTTGTCACACTGTAGATGTAGTTTATTATTATAGATCTATTGAGGTAAACAAACCAATGCCAACATTCAATATAAAAAAATTGAGAAAGGTAACAAAACAGACAAATATAAATAAATTACGAAAAATAGAGCGATACTTAACACCAAAGAAAATAAGCATTTTGCATAATCTATAGTCTTGGATTAAAAATCTTGGAATAAAAATACGACATTCATTGTTATTTTTAATACAAGTCAACAAATTTATAAAAAAAGTAGCCTCCAATATTAATTTCGCATAAATCAGACATTGTCCTAATGTTAATGAATGAGTTTGCTCATTCCAAGAAATTTTATATTAACGTAAATAAACAAAATAAGGAACACTTTAATTATTACTCTTGCATTTTTCCGGGTAATACAAAAATTAGACAGAAACTGTCATTTTCCAGCATTTGCCCAAAAGACGCACGTATACAGGCTAATACCAAAACAGTCCTGAATAAATTTGATGTACGGTTTACGTGGCAGACACCAAAAATTTTAATTAATTGCGTCGAATTATTTGAGAGCGCTAGCAAATGTTTGCCTTACATACTCGTTTAAAAGTTTATTTGTATTAATTTGCCCAATTCGGTTGCCTAATTCGCGTAGGGAATACATGCTGATTGCTGATTGTCGGTTGAAATTTATATTGCTTTTTGTAGAGCATATGGACCTAAGCTAAGACTAAAAACGACTGTATTGCATCATTTTAATAATTAATTTAGAAAATGAAGCTAGCAAGTAATAATATGGTCAAGTTACAGTATTGTTGGTATTGTCATAATTTACATCTCGGACAAACAATAAATGAGACGGATTTATTTTTTACATTTTTGAGCATCGCCTCGATGTCATCAGCTGATTTGGTTACTGTTTGTAGTATTAATATTATTATTCTCAAGTAGATTACGCAGGCGGCTTGTACCAGAATATTCATATTTACAAAAATTTTAACAAAATAGAAGTACATACTTAAATTGAAGAGGCTGTTTAATGTAATATACCGAGATACGAATAATGTGTCCCTTTTATTTTTTATCTGAGATTTACACGTAATTCTATGTTATAGCGTTGACTGAAATACGAATATTTCAGTCAACGGTTATAGAGAGACGAGCCGTATGATGGAAGGTTAAAAAATAATATTTACAAATAGTGCAGGAATCGATTGAAATTTCGAAACGTTTCATACCATTATTATGCATTTTCTACAAAAAAAATATTTTTTAAACGTGGATTTTAAAACTACGGTATAGAACGTCTTGGTACTCAAACAAGCATTTTCAAACTCTCAAACAGTCTTTTTTGTCGAGAAAGAGCTGTGTACAAATGAATAATTTTAAAATTGAGCAACGGGCGAAAAAAAAACACTCGAAAATATACAGGAGATTGCTTCAAGGGGATATTAACCTAGATCTTGTATCAGCTGCGAAAACAGTTAATAAAATATCTAATTTAATGTTTCAATTTATTTATAGGGGTCTAGGACGTAAACTTTCAGAACCAATAAATTTCTCATTTATCCGTAATTTAATTAAAAAATAAAATCCTTTACGAAATTTTGAAGCCCACGTGGCTTTCATGGCGACATTTATTTCTCGAACGTAAATTAAGTAGTTTAGAATCTCATTCACGACCCTGTAGAGGTCACTAAAGTAAAATGCTATATTAGTAATAAAGCTGTGGCAATAAAATATAGCCATGAAACTCTGCCAATGTTTGCAAATGATCGAGTTTTATTAAATTCTTGAAAGCTACTTTGTAGAACACACATAAAGAATTTGCGGCTTGAATTAGCTTTACCTCCTTAAAACTACTTAAAACAATCTACTGCAAAACTGAATGACACCA
The DNA here is from genome assembly GCA_963920635.1 of Pseudeuparius sepicola. Classification (NCBI taxonomy): domain Eukaryota; kingdom Metazoa; phylum Arthropoda; class Insecta; order Coleoptera; family Anthribidae; genus Pseudeuparius; species Pseudeuparius sepicola. The sequence continues at coordinate 7,986,394 of OY987305.1, forward strand.
ACAAAATACACAAAGGTGTCGACAGCCCATTTAAACAGTAAGCCATGAAGTAGAATGTTTTGACATTTCATAGCCTTGTAGATTTCCAGCATTTTTCTCATTTCCTGAATCGAATAAATAATAATAAATAAGTCGAAACGGAAAACACCAAAATGTAAGTGCTTAGTACGTACTCCATAGAACTATTCGTAATAATACAAGAACACTCCGCTACCAGAAAATATTTCTATAATCACATGTGTCAAAAATACTTCGGTTTAAACTTTACATCAACAATTCTCTTCTTTAAAATATGAAACCGACACTACGTCTCCTCCTACGTTAATAAGGCATTGTCCCTGAAAAGAAAATCCATTTGTAATATGTATTCGACGAGTATTTCACTTTGTTGTTTATGACAAATCAAATATGTCAAACAATACCCCGTTATAAATCGGTACTCGGGTTTAATTAAGGCATCGATTTTAGCCTTTTGGCACAGAATAGCCAGTGGCTATTCTGTGCTTTTGGGGAATTAACTGCATAATAAACCAACCTATATCAATGAAAACATGTATTAGTATATAAAGTTATATATATATATATTTTTTGGAAAACAAAGTTATATTTTTTTTAAATGGAAACCATAGTTCATATCTAAAAAACTATTAACGCTACCAAAAAACTAATTATTCCATTCGATTCTACGCCAATAAATCTATAAAAATAGTTGATTAAATTTGTCGATATATATAAGTTGTAGCCAGGAGAGAGGTTTCCAAAAAATCGAAATTTTCAGTCCTGCGCCAATGCGCGGAAACTATGAAACTTATCTAAAATCTGATTGATCCACCAAATTCCTCTCAAAAAAGTAGTACAGTGGCGTGAAAACCGCAACCCTCTAGCTTTATTGATAACCGAGATTTTTGAGAAAAACACCCAAAATGAGACACCCTGTACGCTTATTTAAAAATTCAACATTTGCGTATATAAAAAGAACGCAAGGAAATATCTTCTCTTCGAAAAATACACTCACCTTCTGTGTGAAGTTTGCTGCGCTTACACTTTACGTATCGTGTTACGTTATTATCGCCTTTCCACTGCCTTTACGCTAAAAACTTTAGCGAAGGAGATTGTTTTAAAAAATTGTCGCCATAAAAATATGCTTCCGTCCCGTAGTATCAATATCACTATGTCCTCCACCCTTTTATAGTTATGAGAAACCACATACCATTATATCAATGTCTGGAGTTTTATCAAAGTTAAAGAAAACGCTTATAAAAATATGTTATCTCACTTGTGACATAATGTGGTGCTGCGTGGTGTATATACCACCGCTTACGTAAGAGCTTCTGCACTTAGGAAAATATCTCAGAAGCCACCTGTGATACTTTCAATCTACATGAAGTTTCAACAGAAAATTGGACAATCTATAGAAGCATTTTAATTTTTTTATTAAATAAACTTTTTGAAGTACCTGTATATTAAATTAAAGTCTAATGAGAATAGCCTTTTTTGCCGCGATTTCTCTATCTAATCAAAATCGGCCATGCGCACGTATATTCTTTTAGGCGGGAAATTCAAAATACAACCCAATAATACTGACGTTATCGCCAACATTCAAAATTGTCTGCTCTCCGTTTAAACGTTAAAACCCAATCGATGTTTACTCAATATGGCTTGCAGAAACCCGGCAACTCCGCAATATCTTAGCCAATCACTGTTCTAGGGCCGTGACGTCAAGGCCCTAGCGGAAATTTGAATAATTAATTTCTTTGGCATTTCCTGGTTGAAAAAATCGACAAAAAAAATCGTTAAAAGGACCTATAACGACTTATATAAGGACGTTTTAGCAAAGTCCATTCGTCCTGTTATTTTCTCGGCATATTATTACAGTTCAAGGGAAATTTCCCATTGATGCCCAATTAATGCGGCTTAATTAATTTACCACTAAATACATAATTACACAGTGTGTGGGGTTCTTATTTCGTTTTTATGTACCAGTTTACTGCACAGCCCCTTAAATTGAAGTTGGAGGTGTACACAGAGGGGATCTGTTCGTAATGAAGTTGACGCGAATTAATTAAGGTTGCTCACTTAAAAAATATTTACAAAAATAAATTGGGCGGTGACACAACAATTTTGGCTTTGTACCATATTCAATATTTGCAAAACAAACAGTCCGAGGCTAATGGGGATTCTACGTCTCCTAAATACGACTTCCTAGCCGTTTTTCTTCTTTCGCCATAACGAGATATGATTTAAAAACAGTTTAAATACGTAGGTACCTGTCTCAAAAATTACAGCTGAAACATTTTTAGAAAAAATCGAGGTGTTCCTTACCATGGACTTTTTTTAGAATTCGTTTTAATTTATTAAATAAACAATTTAGTAATTTAAATGGACCGTAGGTACCATGTGATCACGTATATTTTTACACCCCCCCTTATTTTCTATATTTTTGAGGTTAGGAAAAAAAGTTTCAGATAAAAGTTGGAGAAGCCAAAGCAAGCTTTTTTCAGCGTTTATTTGGTTTTATACAGGGTGTTCAGAAAAGCGGTGCCAAACCAAACTTGTGTTTTTTTAAATTGCAAGAAGAAATCTACAGGATGTTTTGGTAACATTTAATTTATTTTTTATTTTTAATTCGAAAAAATCGGAAATTTGAGACGCTGTAGAGAAAAACATCCTATATATTAAGTCCCTATTTTGCTCAACTTTAACACGGTGTAGAACCGAACACCCTCTACATTTTTTCTTCAAATTTAGTATATGGGGGTTTTGGGGTGTCCTGATTAACGCTGTTGTGTCAGATTTTAAATAAAAAAAACGCTAAATGGTTTTTGTGAAAATCGGGGTATAAAAAAAATCGTAGCCGTCCCTGGATTTGCATTTTGACAAAAGTAAAAACGTAAAAGAAGCGTTTTTTGAAGACCTTTCGAACAAAAAAAGGTTTTTGAAAATATCTCTCAAATTCATTTTTTATCGATTTGTATACACTTAAAAGTAGACACCCTGTATATCACTTCAAACATCTTAAGAAAATGTTGTATTTAGATCATTTGCTTGAGGTCTATTCGCGAATTTACGCACACACATTTGTATCACAATTTCTAAATTACACGAGAATATTATTGCAACTGGCAACGCGTAAAAACGCTTACCGCGATCCATATTTTGCACGTTTTCGTTTTTTATTGTTTTATTCTAAGCAACAAAAGAGCCATATAGTGGTTATTATGACATGATGGCTTAAGCCGAATTCGAGCGAATTACCAATAATTACCGGTAACAAATGGTATTTACCAATGAATTTAGAGCGGTTTTGGTTATAAACGGTAATAGAATTTCACGTCATGGGCAAGCCCTTTGTGACGTCATCAATATGACATTTTATAACCGATAAATACCAAGCTTTTGAGCTGTTTTATTATGTTTTATCTCTCTCCACTATCAAATTTTTGTAGTGTTGTGGATTGTGGGCAGTGGCGTAACCAGAATGAAATTTGGGTGGGCTAATTATTTAAAAAAAAATCCTCGGTAATATTTACGGCAAAACTATTGTTTTAAAATAAATAAAAAAAAAGTTAAACAAAAGACTGCTTTTTCGCGAGTATTATAAAGTTAGGAATTTATTTGAAATGGACGAAGATAAATACTTAATAAGTGTTGAAGAAGATAGAAGTACCTGACCTGAAGACGGCATATTTATTACTTAATGGTAAGTAACTTGGAATAGTAAAATCCAAAAGTTTTTATGATTTTATGTACCTGTCTATACCTTTGTCATTGAAATTTTGCAAATTATTTTAGATCATGAAGCTGCATGTGCTTTTGTAAAGTCCAAATTTGGTTATTCTGAACCTAAACTCTATTCAAACTAAACGCAAGTGAAAGATAAACAAAAGTTGTTGCATGGCTAGCACGTGATCGGCTTGCTATTGGCCGGCAGGCGAGTTCAGCGCGTCGTTATTTATTACAGAGGTGTATTGAGTTGCAAGTGGACTTTTAATTTTTTCCGATATAATTCTTTCGCTGTTTATTAATTGTTGGACCTACGATTTGTGTTAATAGTAGAAATTTGCAGATAAGTGAATGACTAGGTGTGTCATAAAAGTGTGTTTTTAAAGTTCTTAATACTGGGGCATATTATTTTAATATTTTATATTATAAAATTCATAGAGATCGTCCTTAATGCGGCCCTGCCCCGTATTAGTCCTCAGAATTGTTCACGTGTTTCCATCGTGTAAATGTTTACGCCGAACTTGCATTTTGATTGAATAGAGTGTAGGCCTGTAGATCATGAAGCTGCTGGTTCTTTTGTAAAGGCCAACAAATCTGGTTATTGTTAGCCTAGGCCATCAACATCGTCATCTACTTTGAGTACACCTTCCAACTCAGAAATAATTTGGACAAAAAAAAGGGTACAGAAAAATATATCGAGGTCACTCATTTACTTCGTTTAAGAGAAAAAAATGAAAAACAATTGATGACAAAAAAAACTGTCGAGGCCAGTCTCTGGAACGAAATTGCCAACAACATGGAAGCGAACAATTTTCTTTTAGGGGAAAATGCTGGTGAAAGATGTCGGCAAAAGTTTGCCACCAGCAGCGAACGGGAAGTGGTGAAGAAGATGATGATAATAATCATTGAGTAAAAGAACATATATTTTAATATATTAAATATATATTTAACTATATATTAAATATATATTTAATATATTAAAATATATATTCTTTTACTCAATGTAATAATAAATAAAATAATAAGATAATCTTGTCCAATTTTTTATGTTGTTTGTGATGTTTGAGATATGACAAACTTGTGTTTTTTAAATGTAAATCATAGTTGGCTGTGGCCTTATAAAATCGGCCATTTTTTGAGCTTTCCAAAGATATAATACTCGGCATAGTTATTATAAAAAATAAAAGAGCTATGGCTAATTTTCTCATTTTTTTTAAATTTTCACATAGTCAGCTATGGAATATTTTCATAATTACGTTCAATTTTATAATTAGACATACTTCAAACTTTCTAATATTTTGTTTTTGGCTGGTAACAAAATGTAACAAAATAAAACAAAAATTAATAAAATAAAATTCAAATTATTATTATTTAAAAAGGTGTTCAAACAATCCACCATTATTATTTATGCAAATATTGCATCTTATTAAAACTAATTAATTAATGAACTATGTAATTAATTTTTGTTTTATTTTGTCACATTTTGTTACAAGCTAAAAATAAAATATTTGAAAGTTTGAAGTATGTCTTATTATAAAATATAACGTAATTATGAAAATATTTCATCTCTGACTGTGAAAATTTTAAAAAAATCAGAAAATTAGCCATAGCTCTTTTATTTTTTATAATAACTATGCCGAGTATTATATCTTTGGAAAGCTCAAAAAATGGCCGATTTTATAAGGCCACAGCCAACTATGATTTACATTTAAAAAACACAAGTTTGTCATATCTCAAAAATCACAAACAAGATAAAAAAATTGGATTAGATTATCTTATTAAGCCCAAAATTATCTACAATTTTTGTCTCCACAGTTTTTCTGTATAATCAGAAATAACATAGTTACAGCGATCTGATGAAATAGCAAAAAATCAGTCTTTTCAAAATATCTAGCGAGCCATGAACTTTTTTAAAAATCCAAAACGGGCATTAGATTGAGCATTCAAAACTGCAATTCATTCCCCATTTAACCTTTGTTCTAGCTCTGCTAGTTTCCGAGATCCCCATAGTGGTCATCGAAAAAAACTCACCCTGTATATAAATTTGTAGTTTTCATTTGTTTATTTTTTGTTCACTAAATAAAAATATTATTTTGTTTTATATTATAATGCTTTGCGATACGCCGAACATACATACATATTAAAAAAGTAGGCCGGGGCGATGAGTTTAGATCAGTTCAGTGACGAATATAGAAATTAATTTCGGGTGGGGAGGGACAATTTTTGTGAATTCCTTTCAAACAAGTGCATTTAAAATAATTCTGTTAAATGTGCCGCAGGCGAAATTTTTTAGAAATATTAAGGAAAATTACTTAAAATTAGTCTTAGGAAATCCCAATATCTTCAGATTTCCAAGCTGCAGTGAATATTTTTCAAATTCTGAAATGGTTTCGGCCCCGCCCTTTTAAATACGCTCGTGACTGGATTACCCTGTACACGGGACTCGGAGGCGCGGGGCCTGTCAAAACGCAGGCCGCGTACGCCGCACCGTTCGCACCCGCCTAGAGCCGGCCCTGGAGGGGTTAGACTAGTGGCTGTAGAAGTTGAAATAGCTTTAAGGTTTAAAAAACCTACTATTTTTAAATGGTTTTTAATAAAAAACTGAGACAGGTTTAAGTTGAACAAATTTAACATTAAAACTTTAAAAATATTAAATATTAATTATAATAGCTGAATATTCCTTCTCGCATTTATAATATATATAAATATATAATATAAATAAGAGAATAAAACAATGGCAAATATTAATCTAAAGAAGAAATATTAGAAGCTGTCATGAGAGCATGGAATAATGTTTCGCAAGAATATAGTGATAAATTAATATCCTCTCTATCTAGAAGTTGTTCAGAAGTTATAAAAAATCATGGATAGGCGACTCGTTAATAAAATATCCCTTGTTAATTAATTTTTTAAAAACTGTTTCTTTACATATGTCCGCCCAAATATTAGTAGAAAAATACTGACCCTAAACGTCTTGCATTTTATTATTAAAATTACTATATTTATAACCCTATAACATATAAAATAGCTTTCCAGAGTTTAATAAAAATTAAAAATTTAAATAAAATTAACAGAATTATATATCCAAAATTTCTTTACTTATGGCCGGTACTATATTTCTGCAAATTTAAATTATACTATACCTCTTATAGAGTTTTTCTTAATTAATATTTATTAATTTTCCAGTAGCGTGTAGTCCCTCCAGTTGTCATTTGATTGCCTTTGACCCCGTCCATACCTGTAGCGGCTGCGTCAAAGACATTATTTAATCTGCTCTCATTTTGTTTGCCCCGTCTCAATATAGCCAACTATATACCTAGGACCGTTAGTAAATGGTAAGGCTTCGCCCCAACAACCAAATGTCAAAGTATGCCCGCAGCAAATTACCGTTGACAATTTTCTGCAATTTTGCCAGTTAATTAAAGCATCCAGATATCGCCGGATTGATCTTTGATATAAGGACCGGAATTCGCTCTGACTTAATGTTAATTAAATGTTTATTAGGGTATTGTGCTGGGTCGTGGTAGGCGCAAAATAATTAATTTCAAACAATTGCGACCGCAAAACGGTCCTGTTCGCGACACCAGAAATGCGCCTTTAAAAATATTCAGAACTCGCTTATATAAATGGGAAAATTGTATCCCACGCACCACCGTTGAATTTTATTATAATTTTAGCTTCTTCTGTGTTCTGTGGGTCACCTTACACGCCAGATTTCCGCGAAGTTGTTTATTTTTGTTTTAAAAATAAAAATCAGTAATTATTGTTGGCGTCAAATTACACGTCTGCAGCTTTACAGGTTCCAGATTCCAGATATACAAATAAAACACTCATTAAAATGTATATCCTCAACATCGATACACAACAAAAAGACGATATTTGTGAAACAAACTAGAAATTTTAAAGGAAACATAATTCATGTGATTTTTGTAAATAAGGAATTTTCTTAAGTTTTTTGCAGATTTAACTCACCGTAAGAATTATTGTGTTCAATATGCTCGAAATTAATTGATCCAAACTGCACTTATGCATCCCAATTTATTACCAAAATATTGCCAGAACTTTGTCCTGCAACCTATCGGTGAAGTGGCAAGCGGTTAAAACAATCCATTAAAAATTGTGGTCCACCACGAAATAGGGATATTTGGGGAAATTTCGTTATTATAATTTAGTTTATTTTGCCGTAAATGATCAGTGACATGTTTGTGTTGTTCGTTCCGAAATATCTAGAAATCAATGAAAATTCAATTTACTTAAAAATACATAAAATGAAAAAGTTACATTATGTCGGTATATCATTATTACTTGCCCAAGAAAAATATACCTAATTTATTAAGTTCGCTTTGTTTTTCACACTCTCTTAAAAGAGTCTTACACGTGGTGTAGGTAACACTAAATAGAGTAGCTAGCTGTACTGGAGCAAGTGTAGTAAATGTGTCAAATGGTCTAATAAATATTTTCTATTTGCGATATTGATCATCGGTTTGATCGGTTATTAATCTTCACATGGTCCCCGTTCCACGCTTCATAGAAAGCAGGATTTCGTGTACAAAAATTTAGCCATATTAATTTCTTGTTGCGAGCTCCGTTTTGTTCAAACTTTGAGTAATTTGACGCGGGGCGCCATTGAATATATTCTTTATTTTTATAGCAAATTTCGCCCTATGCACTTATACGTATACCTCGGAATTAGTTCCCACGACCTCGACAAAGTGTACAGAATATTTTATTCTGTAAACTTTGACCTCGACCTGTCGTATATTTTGTCTTGCACCCGGGTAAAGAAAAACCGAGAATTCGAGTTGTCTCTATCACCCGCGGGAGTTCCGTCATGAAACGGTCGGCGGGAAGACACGAGCCTTCTCGTAACTTAATATCCAAGTTGCATTTTCCATTTTCCACGTGAAGGATTCTGCGTGCCCTGTCGGCATACTATGTAGATTGGAGTGTCAGTTTTCAGCCTCCCCCCCTCTTTCTCCGTTATGAGTACGATACTTTTAGATAAAACACTTTCAGGATTGCATAACGCCAAGAAAATCAACGTTGGCGTCCTACTTGCGATTTCGATCATTAATTTTTGGTTTCGGCTGCGGACTTATTTGCATGGGTTTATTAATCTTTACAGGGCCCCCGAGAATAGAGTGGATACTTATTTGGCGTGTTAACAGGAACATGATAAACTCCAAAAGCGGCATTTTGTATACAAAGACTTAGCCATTTCTTGTCCCGCGCTTCGCTTTGTTCAAGCTTTGAAGCAGCTAAAATTATGAGACGCCTGTAACTTGACGCGGGGCGCCATTCAATATATTCTTTGTTTTTATCGCAAACTTCGCCGTATATTCTATTTTCCAGGCAAGGTGCCAAAGGCAAGGCAATATCCCCCGTGTAACAAGAGGTGGTTTACTCCGCATTTATACCTCGGAATTAGTTCTCGCGACCCCGACCTGTTGCATAGTTTGTCTTGCACCCGGGTAATGAAAATCCGAGAATTCGAGTTGTCTCCATCACCCGCGGGAGTTTCGTCATGAAACCGTCGGCGCGAAGACACGAGCCTTCTCGTAACTTAATATCCAAGTTGCATTTTCCATTTTCCACGTGAAGGATTCTGCGTGCCCTGTCGGCATACTATGTAGATTGGAGTGTCAGTTTTCAGCCTCCCCCCCTCTTTCTCCGTTATGAGTACGATACTTTTAGATAAAACACTTTCAGGATTGCATAACGCCAAGAAAATCAACGTTGGCGTCCTACTTGCGATTTCGATCATTAATTTTTGGTTTCGGCTGCGGACTTATTTGCATGGGTTTATTAATCTTTACAGGGCCCCCGAGAATAGAGTGGATACTTATTTGGCGTGTTAACAGGAACATGATAAACTCCAAAAGCGGCATTTTGTATACAAAGACTTAGCCATTTCTTGTCCCGCGCTTCGCTTTGTTCAAGCTTTGAAGCAGCTAAAATTATGAGACGCCTGTAACTTGACGCGGGGCGCCATTCAATATATTCTTTGTTTTTATCGCAAACTTCGCCGTATATTCTATTTTCCAGGCAAGGTGCCAAAGGCAAGGCAATATCCCCCGTGTAACAAGAGGTGGTTTACTCCGCATTTATACCTCGGAATTAGTTCTCGCGACCCCGACCTGTTGCATAGTTTGTCTTGCACCCGGGTAATGAAAATCCGAGAATTCGAGTTGTCTCCATCACCCGCGGGAGTTCCGTCATGAAACGGTCGGCGGGAAGACACGAGCCTTCTCGTAACTTAATACCCAAGTTGCATTTTCCATTTTCCACGTGAAGGATTCTGCGTGCCCTGTCGGCATACTATGTAGATTGGAGTGTCAGTTTTCAGCCTCCCCCCCTCTTTCTCCGTTATGAGTACGATACTTTTAGATAAAACACTTTCAGGATTGCATAACGCCAAGAAAATCAACGTTGGCGTCCTACTTGCGATTTCGATCATTAATTTTTGGTTTCGGCTGCGGACTTATTTGCATGGGTTTATTAATCTTTACAGGGCCCCCGAGAATAGAGTGGATACTTATTTGGCGTGTTAACAGGAACATGATAAACTCCAAAAGCGGCATTTTGTATACAAAGACTTAGCCATTTCTTGTCCCGCGCTTCGCTTTGTTCAAGCTTTGAAGCAGCTAAAATTATGAGACGCCTGTAACTTGACGCGGGGCGCCATTCAATATATTCTTTGTTTTTATCGCAAACTTCGCCGTATATTCTATTTTCCAGGCAAGGTGCCAAAGGCAAGGCAATATCCCCCGTGTAACAAGAGGTGGTTTACTCCGCATTTATACCTCGGAATTAGTTCTCGCGACCCCGACCTGTTGCATAGTTTGTCTTGCACCCGGGTAATGAAAATCCGAGAATTCGAGTTGTCTCCATCACCCGCGGGAGTTTCGTCATGAAACCGTCGGCGCGAAGACACGAGCCTTCTCGTAACTTAATATCCAAGTTGCATTTTCCATTTTCCACGTGAAGGATTCTGCGTGCCCTGTCGGCATACTATGTAGATTGGAGTGTCAGTTTTCAGCCTCCCCCCCTCTTTCTCCGTTATGAGTACGATACTTTTAGATAAAACACTTTCAGGATTGCATAACGCCAAGAAAATCAACGTTGGCGTCCTACTTGCGATTTCGATCATTAATTTTTGGTTTCGACTGCGGACTTATTTGCATGGGTTTATTAATCTTTACAGGGCCCCCGAGAATAGAGTGGATACTTATTTGGCGTGTTAACAGGAACATGATAAACTCCAAAAGCGGCATTTTGTATACAAAGACTTAGCCATTTCTTGTCCCGCGCTTCGCTTTGTTCAAGCTTTGAAGCAGCTAAAATTATGAGACGCCTGTAACTTGACGCGGGGCGCCATTCAATATATTCTTTGTTTTTATCGCAAACTTCGCCGTATATTCTATTTTCCAGGCAAGGTGCCAAAGGCAAGGCAATATCCCCCGTGTAACAAGAGGTGGTTTACTCTGCATTTATACCTCGGAATTAGTTCTCGCGACCCCGACCTGTTGCATAGTTTGTCTTGCACCCGGGTAATGAAAATCCGAGAATTCGAGTTGTCTCCATCACCCGCGGGAGTTTCGTCATGAAACCGTCGGCGCGAAGACACGAGCCTTCTCGTAACTTAATATCCAAGTTGCATTTTCCATTTTCCACGTGAAGGATTCTGCGTGCCCTGTCGGCATACTATGTAGATTGGAGTGTCAGTTTTCAGCCTCCCCCCCTCTTTCTCCGTTATGAGTACGATACTTTTAGATAAAACACTTTCAGGATTGCATAACGCCAAGAAAATCAACGTTGGCGTCCTACTTGCGATTTCGATCATTAATTTTTGGTTTCGGCTGCGGACTTATTTGCATGGGTTTATTAATCTTTACAGGGCCCCCGAGAATAGAGTGGATACTTATTTGGCGTGTTAACAGGAACATGATAAACTCCAAAAGCGGCATTTTGTATACAAAGACTTAGCCATTTCTTGTCCCGCGCTTCGCTTTGTTCAAGCTTTGAAGCAGCTAAAATTATGAGACGCCTGTAACTTGACGCGGGGCGCCATTCAATATATTCTTTGTTTTTATCGCAAACTTCGCCGTATATTCTATTTTCCAGGCAAGGTGCCAAAGGCAAGGCAATATCCCCCGTGTAACAAGAGGTGGTTTACTCCGCATTTATACCTCGGAATTAGTTCTCGCGACCCCGACCTGTTGCATAGTTTGTCTTGCACCCGGGTAATGAAAATCCGAGAATTCGAGTTGTCTCCATCACCCGCGGGAGTTTCGTCATGAAACCGTCGGCGCGAAGACACGAGCCTTCTCGTAACTTAATATCCAAGTTGCATTTTCCATTTTCCACGTGAAGGATTCTGCGTGCCCTGTCGGCATACTATGTAGATTGGAGTGTCAGTTTTCAGCCTCCCCCCCTCTTTCTCCGTTATGAGTACGATACTTTTAGATAAAACACTTTCAGGATTGCATAACGCCAAGAAAATCAACGTTGGCGTCCTACTTGCGATTTCGATCATTAATTTTTGGTTTCGACTGCGGACTTATTTGCATGGGTTTATTAATCTTTACAGGGCCCCCGAGAATAGAGTGGATACTTATTTGGCGTGTTAACAGGAACATGATAAACTCCAAAAGCGGCATTTTGTATACAAAGACTTAGCCATTTCTTGTCCCGCGCTTCGCTTTGTTCAAGCTTTGAAGCAGCTAAAATTATGAGACGCCTGTAACTTGACGCGGGGCGCCATTCAATATATTCTTTGTTTTTATCGCAAACTTCGCCGTATATTCTATTTTCCAGGCAAGGTGCCAAAGGCAAGGCAATATCCCCCGTGTAACAAGAGGTGGTTTACTCTGCATTTATACCTCGGAATTAGTTCTCGCGACCCCGACCTGTTGCATAGTTTGTCTTGCACCCGGGTAATGAAAATCCGAGAATTCGAGTTGTCTCCATCACCCGCGGGAGTTTCGTCATGAAACCGTCGGCGCGAAGACACGAGCCTTCTCGTAACTTAATATCCAAGTTGCATTTTCCATTTTCCACGTGAAGGATTCTGCGTGCCCTGTCGGCATACTATGTAGATTGGAGTGTCAGTTTTCAGCCTCCCCCCCTCTTTCTCCGTTATGAGTACGATACTTTTAGATAAAACACTTTCAGGATTGCATAACGCCAAGAAAATCAACGTTGGCGTCCTACTTGCGATTTCGATCATTAATTTTTGGTTTCGGCTGCGGACTTATTTGCATGGGTTTATTAATCTTTACAGGGCCCCCGAGAATAGAGTGGATACTTATTTGGCGTGTTAACAGGAACATGATAAACTCCAAAAGCGGCATTTTGTATACAAAGACTTAGCCATTTCTTGTCCCGCGCTTCGCTTTGTTCAAGCTTTGAAGCAGCTAAAATTATGAGACGCCTGTAACTTGACGCGGGGCGCCATTCAATATATTCTTTGTTTTTATCGCAAACTTCGCCGTATATTCTATTTTCCAGGCAAGGTGCCAAAGGCAAGGCAATATCCCCCGTGTAACAAGAGGTGGTTTACTCCGCATTTATACCTCGGAATTAGTTCTCGCGACCCCGACCTGTTGCATAGTTTGTCTTGCACCCGGGTAATGAAAATCCGAGAATTCGAGTTGTCTCCATCACCCGCGGGAGTTTCGTCATGAAACCGTCGGCGCGAAGACACGAGCCTTCTCGTAACTTAATATCCAAGTTGCATTTTCCATTTTCCACGTGAAGGATTCTGCGTGCCCTGTCGGCATACTATGTAGATTGGAGTGTCAGTTTTCAGCCTCCCCCCCTCTTTCTCCGTTATGAGTACGATACTTTTAGATAAAACACTTTCAGGATTGCATAACGCCAAGAAAATCAACGTTGGCGTCCTACTTGCGATTTCGATCATTAATTGTTGGTTTCGGCTGCGGACTTATTTGCATGGGTTTATTAATCTTTACAGGGCCCCCGAGAATAGAGTGGATACTTATTTGGCGTGTTAACAGGAACATGATAAACTCCAAAAGCGGCATTTTGTATACAATTGTTTTTATCGCAAACTTCGCCGTATATTCTATTTTCCAGGCAAGGTGCCAAAGGCAAGGCAATATCCCCCGTGTAACAAGAGGTGGTTTACGCCGCATTTATACCTCGGAATTAGTTCTCGCGACCCCGACCTGTTGCATAGTTTGTCTTGCACCCGGGTAATGAAAATCCGAGAATTCGAGTTGTCTCCATCACCCGCGGGAGTTTCGTCATGAAACCGTCGGCGCGAAGACACGAGCCTTCTCGTAACTTAATACCCAAGTTGCATTTTCCATTTTCCACGTGAAGGATTCTGCGTGCCCTGTCGGCATACTATGTAGATTGGAGTGTCAGTTTTCAGGCTCCCCCCCTCTTTCTCCGTTATGAGTACGATACTTTTAGATAAAACACTTTCAGGATTGCATAACGCCAAGAAAATCAACGTTGGCGTCCTACTTGCGATTTCGATCATTAATTGTTGGTTTCGGCTGCGGACTTATTTGCATGGGTTTATTAATCTTTACAGGGCCCCCGAGAATAGAGTGGATACTTATTTGGCGTGTTAACAGGAACATGATAAACTCCAAAAGCGGCATTTTGTATACAATTGTTTTTATCGCAAACTTCGCCGTATATTCTATTTTCCAGGCAAGGTGCCAAAGGCAAGGCAATATCCCCCGTGTAACAAGAGGTGGTTTACTCCGCATTTATACCTCGGAATTAGTTCTCGCGACCCCGACCTGTTGCATAGTTTGTCTTGCACCCGGGTAATGAAAATCCGAGAATTCGAGTTGTCTCCATCACCCGCGGGAGTTCCGTCATGAAACGGTCGGCGGGAAGACACGAGCCTTCTCGTAACTTAATACCCAAGTTGCATTTTCCATTTTCCACGTGAAGGATTCTGCGTGCCCTGTCGGCATACTATGTAGATTGGAGTGTCAGTTTTCAGCCTCCCCCCCTCTTTCTCCGTTATGAGTACGATACTTTTAGATAAAACACTTTCAGGATTGCATAACGCCAAGAAAATCAACGTTGGCGTCCTACTTGCGATTTCGATCATTAATTTTTGGTTTCGGTTGCGGACTTATTTGCATGGGTTTATTAATCTTTACAGGGCCCCCGAGAATAGAGTGGATACTTATTTGGCGTGTTAACAGGAACATGATAAACTCCAAAAGCGGCATTTTGTATACAAAGACTTAGCCATTTCTTGTCCCGCGCTTCGCTTTGTTCAAGCTTTGAAGCAGCTAAAATTATGAGACGCCTGTAACTTGACGCGGGGCGCCATTCAATATATTCTTTGTTTTTATCGCAAACTTCGCCGTATATTCTATTTTCCAGGCAAGGTGCCAAAGGCAAGGCAATATCCCCCGTGTAACAAGAGGTGGTTTACGCCGCATTTATACCTCGGAATTAGTTCTCGCGACCCCGACCTGTTGCATAGTTTGTCTTGCACCCGGGTAATGAAAATCCGAGAATTCGAGTTGTCTCCATCACCCGCGGGAGTTTCGTCATGAAACCGTCGGCGCGAAGACACGAGCCTTCTCGTAACTTAATACCCAAGTTGCATTTTCCATTTTCCACGTGAAGGATTCTGCGTGCCCTGTCGGCATACTATGTAGATTGGAGTGTCAGTTTTCAGGCTCCCCCCCTCTTTCTCCGTTATGAGTACGATACTTTTAGATAAAACACTTTCAGGATTGCATAACGCCAAGAAAATCAACGTTGGCGTCCTACTTGCGATTTCGATCATTAATTTTTGGTTTCGGCTGCGGACTTATTTGCATGGGTTTATTAATCTTTACAGGGCCCCCGAGAATAGAGTGGATACTTATTTGGCGTGTTAACAGGAACATGATAAACTCCAAAAGCGGCATTTTGTATACAAAGACTTAGCCATTTCTTGTCCCGCGCTTCGCTTTGTTCAAGCTTTGAAGCAGCTAAAATTATGAGACGCCTGTAACTTGACGCGGGGCGCCATTCAATATATTCTTTGTTTTTATCGCAAACTTCGCCGTATATTCTATTTTCCAGGCAAGGTGCCAAAGGCAAGGCAATATCCCCCGTGTAACAAGAGGTGGTTTACTCCGCATTTATACCTCGGAATTAGTTCTCGCGACCCCGACCTGTTGCATAGTTTGTCTTGCACCCGGGTAATGAAAATCCGAGAATTCGAGTTGTCTCCATCACCCGCGGGAGTTCCGTCATGAAACGGTCGGCGGGAAGACACGAGCCTTCTCGTAACTTAATACCCAAGTTGCATTTTCCATTTTCCACGTGAAGGATTCTGCGTGCCCTGTCGGCATACTATGTAGATTGGAGTGTCAGTTTTCAGCCTCCCCCCCTCTTTCTCCGTTATGAGTACGATACTTTTAGATAAAACACTTTCAGGATTGCATAACGCCAAGAAAATCAACGTTGGCGTCCTACTTGCGATTTCGATCATTAATTTTTGGTTTCGGCTGCGGACTTATTTGCATGGGTTTATTAATCTTTACAGGGCCCCCGAGAATAGAGTGGATACTTATTTGGCGTGTTAACAGGAACATGATAAACTCCAAAAGCGGCATTTTGTATACAAAGACTTAGCCATTTCTTGTCCCGCGCTTCGCTTTGTTCAAGCTTTGAAGCAGCTAAAATTATGAGACGCCTGTAACTTGACGCGGGGCGCCATTCAATATATTCTTTGTTTTTATCGCAAACTTCGCCGTATATTCTATTTTCCAGGCAAGGTGCCAAAGGCAAGGCAATATCCCCCGTGTAACAAGAGGTGGTTTACTCCGCATTTATACCTCGGAATTAGTTCTCGCGACCCCGACCTGTTGCATAGTTTGTCTTGCACCCGGGTAATGAAAATCCGAGAATTCGAGTTGTCTCCATCACCCGCGGGAGTTTCGTCATGAAACCGTCGGCGCGAAGACACGAGCCTTCTCGTAACTTAATATCCAAGTTGCATTTTCCATTTTCCACGTGAAGGATTCTGCGTGCCCTGTCGGCATACTATGTAGATTGGAGTGTCAGTTTTCAGCCTCCCCCCCTCTTTCTCCGTTATGAGTACGATACTTTTAGATAAAACACTTTCAGGATTGCATAACGCCAAGAAAATCAACGTTGGCGTCCTACTTGCGATTTCGATCATTAATTTTTGGTTTCGGCTGCGGACTTATTTGCATGGGTTTATTAATCTTTACAGGGCCCCCGAGAATAGAGTGGATACTTATTTGGCGTGTTAACAGGAACATGATAAACTCCAAAAGCGGCATTTTGTATACAAAGACTTAGCCATTTCTTGTCCCGCGCTTCGCTTTGTTCAAGCTTTGAAGCAGCTAAAATTATGAGACGCCTGTAACTTGACGCGGGGCGCCATTCAATATATTCTTTGTTTTTATCGCAAACTTCGCCGTATATTCTATTTTCCAGGCAAGGTGCCAAAGGCAAGGCAATATCCCCCGTGTAACAAGAGGTGGTTTACTCCGCATTTATACCTCGGAATTAGTTCTCGCGACCCCGACCTGTTGCATAGTTTGTCTTGCACCCGGGTAATGAAAATCCGAGAATTCGAGTTGTCTCCATCACCCGCGGGAGTTTCGTCATGAAACCGTCGGCGCGAAGACACGAGCCTTCTCGTAACTTAATATCCAAGTTGCATTTTCCATTTTCCACGTGAAGGATTCTGCGTGCCCTGTCGGCATACTATGTAGATTGGAGTGTCAGTTTTCAGCCTCCCCCCCTCTTTCTCCGTTATGAGTACGATACTTTTAGATAAAACACTTTCAGGATTGCATAACGCCAAGAAAATCAACGTTGGCGTCCTACTTGCGATTTCGATCATTAATTTTTGGTTTCGACTGCGGACTTATTTGCATGGGTTTATTAATCTTTACAGGGCCCCCGAGAATAGAGTGGATACTTATTTGGCGTGTTAACAGGAACATGATAAACTCCAAAAGCGGCATTTTGTATACAAAGACTTAGCCATTTCTTGTCCCGCGCTTCGCTTTGTTCAAGCTTTGAAGCAGCTAAAATTATGAGACGCCTGTAACTTGACGCGGGGCGCCATTCAATATATTCTTTGTTTTTATCGCAAACTTCGCCGTATATTCTATTTTCCAGGCAAGGTGCCAAAGGCAAGGCAATATCCCCCGTGTAACAAGAGGTGGTTTACTCCGCATTTATACCTCGGAATTAGTTCTCGCGACCCCGACCTGTTGCATAGTTTGTCTTGCACCCGGGTAATGAAAATCCGAGAATTCGAGTTGTCTCCATCACCCGCGGGAGTTTCGTCATGAAACCGTCGGCGCGAAGACACGAGCCTTCTCGTAACTTAATATCCAAGTTGCATTTTCCATTTTCCACGTGAAGGATTCTGCGTGCCCTGTCGGCATACTATGTAGATTGGAGTGTCAGTTTTCAGCCTCCCCCCCTCTTTCTCCGTTATGAGTACGATACTTTTAGATAAAACACTTTCAGGATTGCATAACGCCAAGAAAATCAACGTTGGCGTCCTACTTGCGATTTCGATCATTAATTTTTGGTTTCGGCTGCGGACTTATTTGCATGGGTTTATTAATCTTTACAGGGCCCCCGAGAATAGAGTGGATACTTATTTGGCGTGTTAACAGGAACATGATAAACTCCAAAAGCGGCATTTTGTATACAAAGACTTAGCCATTTCTTGTCCCGCGCTTCGCTTTGTTCAAGCTTTGAAGCAGCTAAAATTATGAGACGCCTGTAACTTGACGCGGGGCGCCATTCAATATATTCTTTGTTTTTATCGCAAACTTCGCCGTATATTCTATTTTCCAGGCAAGGTGCCAAAGGCAAGGCAATATCCCCCGTGTAACAAGAGGTGGTTTACTCCGCATTTATACCTCGGAATTAGTTCTCGCGACCCCGACCTGTTGCATAGTTTGTCTTGCACCCGGGTAATGAAAATCCGAGAATTCGAGTTGTCTCCATCACCCGCGGGAGTTTCGTCATGAAACCGTCGGCGCGAAGACACGAGCCTTCTCGTAACTTAATATCCAAGTTGCATTTTCCATTTTCCACGTGAAGGATTCTGCGTGCCCTGTCGGCATACTATGTAGATTGGAGTGTCAGTTTTCAGCCTCCCCCCCTCTTTCTCCGTTATGAGTACGATACTTTTAGATAAAACACTTTCAGGATTGCATAACGCCAAGAAAATCAACGTTGGCGTCCTACTTGCGATTTCGATCATTAATTTTTGGTTTCGACTGCGGACTTATTTGCATGGGTTTATTAATCTTTACAGGGCCCCCGAGAATAGAGTGGATACTTATTTGGCGTGTTAACAGGAACATGATAAACTCCAAAAGCGGCATTTTGTATACAAAGACTTAGCCATTTCTTGTCCCGCGCTTCGCTTTGTTCAAGCTTTGAAGCAGCTAAAATTATGAGACGCCTGTAACTTGACGCGGGGCGCCATTCAATATATTCTTTGTTTTTATCGCAAACTTCGCCGTATATTCTATTTTCCAGGCAAGGTGCCAAAGGCAAGGCAATATCCCCCGTGTAACAAGAGGTGGTTTACTCCGCATTTATACCTCGGAATTAGTTCTCGCGACCCCGACCTGTTGCATAGTTTGTCTTGCACCCGGGTAATGAAAATCCGAGAATTCGAGTTGTCTCCATCACCCGCGGGAGTTTCGTCATGAAACCGTCGGCGCGAAGACACGAGCCTTCTCGTAACTTAATACCCAAGTTGCATTTTCCATTTTCCACGTGAAGGATTCTGCGTGCCCTGTCGGCATACTATGTAGATTGGAGTGTCAGTTTTCAGGCTCCCCCCCTCTTTCTCCGTTATGAGTACGATACTTTTAGATAAAACACTTTCAGGATTGCATAACGCCAAGAAAATCAACGTTGGCGTCCTACTTGCGATTTCGATCATTAATTTTTGGTTTCGGCTGCGGACTTATTTGCATGGGTTTATTAATCTTTACAGGGCCCCCGAGAATAGAGTGGATACTTATTTGGCGTGTTAACAGGAACATGATAAACTCCAAAAGCGGCATTTTGTATACAAAGACTTAGCCATTTCTTGTCCCGCGCTTCGCTTTGTTCAAGCTTTGAAGCAGCTAAAATTATGAGACGCCTGTAACTTGACGCGGGGCGCCATTCAATATATTCTTTGTTTTTATCGCAAACTTCGCCGTATATTCTATTTTCCAGGCAAGGTGCCAAAGGCAAGGCAATATCCCCCGTGTAACAAGAGGTGGTTTACTCCGCATTTATACCTCGGAATTAGTTCTCGCGACCCCGACCTGTTGCATAGTTTGTCTTGCACCCGGGTAATGAAAATCCGAGAATTCGAGTTGTCTCCATCACCCGCGGGAGTTTCGTCATGAAACCGTCGGCGCGAAGACACGAGCCTTCTCGTAACTTAATACCCAAGTTGCATTTTCCATTTTCCACGTGAAGGATTCTGCGTGCCCTGTCGGCATACTATGTAGATTGGAGTGTCAGTTTTCAGGCTCCCCCCCTCTTTCTCCGTTATGAGTACGATACTTTTAGATAAAACACTTTCAGGATTGCATAACGCCAAGAAAATCAACGTTGGCGTCCTACTTGCGATTTCGATCATTAATTTTTGGTTTCGGCTGCGGACTTATTTGCATGGGTTTATTAATCTTTACAGGGCCCCCGAGAATAGAGTGGATACTTATTTGGCGTGTTAACAGGAACATGATAAACTCCAAAAGCGGCATTTTGTATACAAAGACTTAGCCATTTCTTGTCCCGCGCTTCGCTTTGTTCAAGCTTTGAAGCAGCTAAAATTATGAGACGCCTGTAACTTGACGCGGGGCGCCATTCAATATATTCTTTGTTTTTATCGCAAACTTCGCCGTATATTCTATTTTCCAGGCAAGGTGCCAAAGGCAAGGCAATATCCCCCGTGTAACAAGAGGTGGTTTACTCCGCATTTATACCTCGGAATTAGTTCTCGCGACCCCGACCTGTTGCATAGTTTGTCTTGCACCCGGGTAATGAAAATCCGAGAATTCGAGTTGTCTCCATCACCCGCGGGAGTTCCGTCATGAAACGGTCGGCGGGAAGACACGAGCCTTCTCGTAACTTAATACCCAAGTTGCATTTTCCATTTTCCACGTGAAGGATTCTGCGTGCCCTGTCGGCATACTATGTAGATTGGAGTGTCAGTTTTCAGCCTCCCCCCCTCTTTCTCCGTTATGAGTACGATACTTTTAGATAAAACACTTTCAGGATTGCATAACGCCAAGAAAATCAACGTTGGCGTCCTACTTGCGATTTCGATCATTAATTGTTGGTTTCGGCTGCGGACTTATTTGCATGGGTTTATTAATCTTTACAGGGCCCCCGAGAATAGAGTGGATACTTATTTGGCGTGTTAACAGGAACATGATAAACTCCAAAAGCGGCATTTTGTATACAATTGTTTTTATCGCAAACTTCGCCGTATATTCTATTTTCCAGGCAAGGTGCCAAAGGCAAGGCAATATCCCCCGTGTAACAAGAGGTGGTTTACGCCGCATTTATACCTCGGAATTAGTTCTCGCGACCCCGACCTGTTGCATAGTTTGTCTTGCACCCGGGTAATGAAAATCCGAGAATTCGAGTTGTCTCCATCACCCGCGGGAGTTTCGTCATGAAACCGTCGGCGCGAAGACACGAGCCTTCTCGTAACTTAATACCCAAGTTGCATTTTCCATTTTCCACGTGAAGGATTCTGCGTGCCCTGTCGGCATACTATGTAGATTGGAGTGTCAGTTTTCAGGCTCCCCCCCTCTTTCTCCGTTATGAGTACGATACTTTTAGATAAAACACTTTCAGGATTGCATAACGCCAAGAAAATCAACGTTGGCGTCCTACTTGCGATTTCGATCATTAATTTTTGGTTTCGGCTGCGGACTTATTTGCATGGGTTTATTAATCTTTACAGGGCCCCCGAGAATAGAGTGGATACTTATTTGGCGTGTTAACAGGAACATGATAAACTCCAAAAGCGGCATTTTGTATACAAAGACTTAGCCATTTCTTGTCCCGCGCTTCGCTTTGTTCAAGCTTTGAAGCAGCTAAAATTATGAGACGCCTGTAACTTGACGCGGGGCGCCATTCAATATATTCTTTGTTTTTATCGCAAACTTCGCCGTATATTCTATTTTCCAGGCAAGGTGCCAAAGGCAAGGCAATATCCCCCGTGTAACAAGAGGTGGTTTACTCCGCATTTATACCTCGGAATTAGTTCTCGCGACCCCGACCTGTTGCATAGTTTGTCTTGCACCCGGGTAATGAAAATCCGAGAATTCGAGTTGTCTCCATCACCCGCGGGAGTTTCGTCATGAAACCGTCGGCGCGAAGACACGAGCCTTCTCGTAACTTAATACCCAAGTTGCATTTTCCATTTTCCACGTGAAGGATTCTGCGTGCCCTGTCGGCATACTATGTAGATTGGAGTGTCAGTTTTCAGGCTCCCCCCCTCTTTCTCCGTTATGAGTACGATACTTTTAGATAAAACACTTTCAGGATTGCATAACGCCAAGAAAATCAACGTTGGCGTCCTACTTGCGATTTCGATCATTAATTTTTGGTTTCGGCTGCGGACTTATTTGCATGGGTTTATTAATCTTTACAGGGCCCCCGAGAATAGAGTGGATACTTATTTGGCGTGTTAACAGGAACATGATAAACTCCAAAAGCGGCATTTTGTATACAAAGACTTAGCCATTTCTTGTCCCGCGCTTCGCTTTGTTCAAGCTTTGAAGCAGCTAAAATTATGAGACGCCTGTAACTTGACGCGGGGCGCCATTCAATATATTCTTTGTTTTTATCGCAAACTTCGCCGTATATTCTATTTTCCAGGCAAGGTGCCAAAGGCAAGGCAATATCCCCCGTGTAACAAGAGGTGGTTTACTCCGCATTTATACCTCGGAATTAGTTCTCGCGACCCCGACCTGTTGCATAGTTTGTCTTGCACCCGGGTAATGAAAATCCGAGAATTCGAGTTGTCTCCATCACCCGCGGGAGTTCCGTCATGAAACGGTCGGCGGGAAGACACGAGCCTTCTCGTAACTTAATACCCAAGTTGCATTTTCCATTTTCCACGTGAAGGATTCTGCGTGCCCTGTCGGCATACTATGTAGATTGGAGTGTCAGTTTTCAGCCTCCCCCCCTCTTTCTCCGTTATGAGTACGATACTTTTAGATAAAACACTTTCAGGATTGCATAACGCCAAGAAAATCAACGTTGGCGTCCTACTTGCGATTTCGATCATTAATTTTTGGTTTCGGCTGCGGACTTATTTGCATGGGTTTATTAATCTTTACAGGGCCCCCGAGAATAGAGTGGATACTTATTTGGCGTGTTAACAGGAACATGATAAACTCCAAAAGCGGCATTTTGTATACAAAGACTTAGCCATTTCTTGTCCCGCGCTTCGCTTTGTTCAAGCTTTGAAGCAGCTAAAATTATGAGACGCCTGTAACTTGACGCGGGGCGCCATTCAATATATTCTTTGTTTTTATCGCAAACTTCGCCGTATATTCTATTTTCCAGGCAAGGTGCCAAAGGCAAGGCAATATCCCCCGTGTAACAAGAGGTGGTTTACGCCGCATTTATACCTCGGAATTAGTTCTCGCGACCCCGACCTGTTGCATAGTTTGTCTTGCACCCGGGTAATGAAAATCCGAGAATTCGAGTTGTCTCCATCACCCGCGGGAGTTTCGTCATGAAACCGTCGGCGCGAAGACACGAGCCTTCTCGTAACTTAATACCCGAGTTGCATTTTCCATTTTCCACGTGAAGGATTCTGCGTGCCCTGTCGGCATACTATGTAGATTGGAGTGTCAGTTTTCAGCCTCCCCCCCTCTTTCTCCGTTATGAGTACGATACTTTTAGATAAAACACTTTCAGGATTGCATAACGCCAAGAAAATCAACGTTGGCGTCCTACTTGCGATTTCGATCATTAATTTTTGGTTTCGGTTGCGGACTTATTTGCATGGGTTTATTAATCTTTACAGGGCCCCCGAGAATAGAGTGGATACTTATTTGGCGTGTTAACAGGAACATGATAAACTCCAAAAGCGGCATTTTGTATACAAAGACTTAGCCATTTCTTGTCCCGCGCTTCGCTTTGTTCAAGCTTTGAAGCAGCTAAAATTATGAGACGCCTGTAACTTGACGCGGGGCGCCATTCAATATATTCTTTGTTTTTATCGCAAACTTCGCCGTATATTCTATTTTCCAGGCAAGGTGCCAAAGGCAAGGCAATATCCCCCGTGTAACAAGAGGTGGTTTACTCTGCATTTATACCTCGGAATTAGTTCTCGCGACCCCGACCTGTTGCATAGTTTGTCTTGCACCCGGGTAATGAAAATCCGAGAATTCGAGTTGTCTCCATCACCCGCGGGAGTTTCGTCATGAAACCGTCGGCGCGAAGACACGAGCCTTCTCGTAACTTAATATCCAAGTTGCATTTTCCATTTTCCACGTGAAGGATTCTGCGTGCCCTGTCGGCATACTATGTAGATTGGAGTGTCAGTTTTCAGCCTCCCCCCCTCTTTCTCCGTTATGAGTACGATACTTTTAGATAAAACACTTTCAGGATTGCATAACGCCAAGAAAATCAACGTTGGCGTCCTACTTGCGATTTCGATCATTAATTTTTGGTTTCGGCTGCGGACTTATTTGCATGGGTTTATTAATCTTTACAGGGCCCCCGAGAATAGAGTGGATACTTATTTGGCGTGTTAACAGGAACATGATAAACTCCAAAAGCGGCATTTTGTATACAAAGACTTAGCCATTTCTTGTCCCGCGCTTCGCTTTGTTCAAGCTTTGAAGCAGCTAAAATTATGAGACGCCTGTAACTTGACGCGGGGCGCCATTCAATATATTCTTTGTTTTTATCGCAAACTTCGCCGTATATTCTATTTTCCAGGCAAGGTGCCAAAGGCAAGGCAATATCCCCCGTGTAACAAGAGGTGGTTTACTCTGCATTTATACCTCGGAATTAGTTCTCGCGACCCCGACCTGTTGCATAGTTTGTCTTGCACCCGGGTAATGAAAATCCGAGAATTCGAGTTGTCTCCATCACCCGCGGGAGTTCCGTCATGAAACCGTCGACGGGAAGAGTATTTTCGTAACTTGATATCCGAGTTGCATTTTCCATTTTCCACGTGAAGGATTCTGCGTGCCCTGTAGGCGTACTGTTTAGATTGGAGTGTAAAATAACACCTTTAGGTTGCATAACAACGTCAAAAGCAACTTTGGCGATCAACAAGAAGATGGTTGTTTTATATCGCCTGTGCAACAGCGATTTAGCTAAACTGCGTGTGGCCATGGTATAATGTATAAACAAGGGCACAAGTCAACAACAACGTCAACAGCTCAGCAATTTTTGATATGTTCAAGTGTGTGTTTTGTTTTTGTTATAGAAATTATCTACAATGTGGCAAAGAAAAAATATTTCACATTTATCTAATACAGCATTGCATAAACAACTTATGTATCTATTATAGTAGGTATGAATTCGCATATAAAAAAAAACACCCCCATTTTTCGCATTTTTTACATTTTATCGAAAACCGATGAATTTTCGAAAAAACAAACAAACAAGAACACTTATTTAAGCAGCATAAGAGATAATAAAACTTTTAAAATGTTCCAACTTAGTCTAATATCATCTACTTTTAATAAAGTTAGGAACTAAAATTCAAATTACCGATTTATTGTAAATAATTTCCATATTTAGTCATTTACTGGAAATAGTTTTGCCAACTCGAAGAAATAAGGCGACACTGTTTTTGGTTTCCTGCTTTGACTTGAGCTACAGCACCGCAGTACGCGTCAATCAACGTATGTACAAGGTTTTTCCAAGGTAGCAGCAAAGTCTAGAGAATACTATAAGTCGGCGCACTCGGCCTTGTGTAAACAAACGTTTCTCCCCTGCCCTCTCCTGCTCCCTCGGCCCGCCGCCATCGGAGTACGGCGATCGATATCTTATTTAATAAGAAAATAAGCTTATAGACCGGGAGATAGTGACAGATTTTTGGACGTGATTTTACTCAGTATGCCTTTCATAGGGCATTATGTTGCGTATATTCTCACAATAATAAGGTATGAATCAGAGAGTCATCCTGGGTTCTTCATATGGAAAAATGACTTTTCATTTATTCGAAAAATATGCGTTTTGATATGATTTTAGTCAGGCTGCCATGTGTTTTATAATGAAGTTCAAAATAGAAAATTCCTCGGAAAACCATAGGCATACCGTTAGCGTGGGTCCAAAGGGCTATTATTGCCATGTGAACTTGTATTTTAATAATTAATTTTTCCACGTTTCTAAACAGGCTGCCAATGAGAAGTATGCAAGCTCTTGTTATGAAACTGCTGAAGAAAAGATGGCATACCATTTACGCATATCCAAGTACACTTTACATCGAATAAATCGTTTAAATTATTAAATAACATTCAATTTAAACAGTACTTGGACAAGCGTAAAAGGTATGCCATCTTTTTTTCAGCATTTTCATAACAAGCACTTGCATACTTCTCCTTGGCAGCCTGTTCAGAAACGTGGAAAAACTAATTATTAAAATACAAGTTCACGTGACAGTAATAGCCCTTTGGACCCACGCTAACGGTATGCCTATGGTTTTCCGAGGAATTTTCTATTTTGAACTTCATTATAAAACACATGGCAGCCTGACTAAAATCATATCAAAACGCATATTTTTCGAATAATTGAAAACTCAGTTTTTCATATGAAGAACCCAGGATGACTCTCTGGTTCATACCTTATTATTGTGAGAATATGTGCCACATAATGCCCTTTGCAAGGCATACTGAGTAAAATCACGTCCAAAAATCTGTTACTATCTCCCGGTCTATATGTAGCTGAGAGCGGTTCGAGGCTGATTTACGACCAGTCGCAAAAAATTGTTGTTTTCTCCGAGAGAACAAAGAAGTGAGCTAACTTATAGTATTCTCTAGACTTTGGTAGCAGTGCTAGAAGCAAAGTCTAGAGATAGTATTCTCTAGACTTTGCTAGAAGTTCAAGAATTTCCGCCTGTTTTTGGAGAGTGTCGACAAAATGATTCAAAAAAAATCTGACATTTTACGCTGTAAATATGGTCGGAAATTTCTTTGTGGCGCAAACAGATCCATTTAATTTTTAATTGGGTTTTTCGCCACGATACCTGAACTAACTTTTTCAAGTTGTCAGGAATATTCATAAATGCTTAACAGTAAATGAACGAAACTTCTAACGTTTAACTCAAAACATAACTTTTTTGTGAGCTGTCAGAGAATAAATCTTCCTCCTTTCTAAAAGATAATGTCACATCAAAGTGAAATGACAGAATCAATTATTATTGATTCTGCCATTTCCCTTTCACATATCAATTATTATTGATTCTCTCATGTCACTTTAACGTGGCATTATCTTTGAGAAAGGAGAAAGATTAATTCTCCGAAATCTCAGAAATAATTTTTGAGTTAACGTTCAAAATTTCGTTCTTTTAATGTTAGGCATTTATGAATTTTATTGGCAACTTGAAAAAGTTGTCTTTTAATCAGTTTAGTTCGGGTTCTGTGGCGAAAAACCCAATTAAAAATTAAATGGATTTTACGCTGTAGATTAAGCGAAGAGGAAAAC
This sequence comes from Pseudeuparius sepicola, assembly GCA_963920635.1. Classification (NCBI taxonomy): domain Eukaryota; kingdom Metazoa; phylum Arthropoda; class Insecta; order Coleoptera; family Anthribidae; genus Pseudeuparius; species Pseudeuparius sepicola. The sequence goes on from OY987305.1 coordinate 8,013,811, forward strand.
TCGGATGTAGATAAAACAGTCGAATTCGGAGTCATTCACTGCTTTCATACAATAGTAATTGACGGTGCTCCTCTAATACATGTTTTAAATCCAACATCTGAAACGATCACTTTCGACGATTACGTAAATAGTTGTTTTTTGACCTATTTATCTGCAGAATTTAAAAACACCTCGCAATTGCACATAGCATGGGACAGCTAATGAGAAATATGTATTAAATCGGATACAAGAGAAAATCGCGGTACCAGTGCAAGAATCAGAACTAGCCCTAGCACGAAAATACCAAAGAAATGGTCAGAATTTCTCCGCAACTAAAACTAATCTGTTTCCATATCTAACTACTGCTGTTTGCTCAAAGCTTAAATTAAAATTAACACCCCAGTATGTTGTGATCATAAAGAGACACAGAAATTATTCTTCATATAATTCGTGCCCTAGAAACAGGTTCAGTATTACCAGAGCATATAAAACAACCAGCAGTATAACTCCCCACGCGGAGGGAAAATTCTGCGCACCTGTTCGCGCAGCCGCCATGTGGGAATAGATTCTGTCAAATTGATGCAGTGTCGGGGCGATTGGGCAGTTCTTTTTTGGCTGTATGAGAGATATTACAGTGCTGTGCAGTGTGCTTTTTTGTAAATTGTGCTTTTTGCTAGTATCTTTAAATGAGGAATCCCAGGAAGGAGTCAAAGCTGCTTGTGCTTACCACACACTATATACTTTACGAATACTACTCTGTATTTCTGAATTGATTTTCCCGACTACACCTCTGACTTCTATTCCACCAATATAGCTCAAGGTCATTGAATTTGCGGATGATTTCTCAAGAGTAAGTTATACTGCTGGTTGTTTTATATGCTCTGGTATTACCAATGGTTGTTCAATATACACATGTTTTGGAACCGGAGAGAAACTTTTTGAGTTACTCACACTAGGTATACTATTCATATTCATACCTACTACCATATTATAAACAGTTTTAATAATCAAACTTCTGCTATTTTCCAATTACAGCGGCAGTGCCATCTACCAGGCAGCTTCCAAAGTTGGGTTCATAGCACAGAGAAAATCAATTTTCAGAGCTGGGAGGATCACTGGGCTTGAAATATTATTTTCTGTATTATTAACCTAGTAGATTTTCTGTGAAAATTAGGGGAAAAGGAAAATAATATTAATTTTGAAAAGAACAGGGCGAATTTCTCCTGTAAAGTAACATTTATAAATTTAAAATAAAAATAGATTTTGAATTTGCCAACACGCTTACCTACCTTAAGCATTTGAGTAGCTTCACTCACAACATATATACTGTAATGTTTTGTTACATAGAAAGGCAGAAACCCCTCAATACGTATGTTAGATAATAGCTAAGTGTATCTCAAGGATATACCATTTTATTGACAATGAAATAGTCTTTGTAGAAATATTCACAGTAAAGAATTGTTTGTTATTTTCATTAGTTACGTCAGAGTAGACAGCATAACAATGCAACGCACTATTAATACAAATACATTGAATATTTATTAAATAAAAATTAATTTCTAATAAAATACTAATAAATGCGAATCATGGGCCGCGGTGGCGACGTTCGTAGCGTCGCCGAACTATTTAGACTGCATGTTTTTCTGCCTTCGATCGACCTTGGCGATTGACATGTCTTTATAGAAAAACACCACTGATGGCCAAGAGCGCTGGACAAATTGTGGATTCACGGTGCTGCTCCTTAATAGGTTTATCAGTTTGATTTACTAATTGTCCTACACTCACTGGGATTACTACGGTTTTCTAGGGTTTTCCGTAGTACTTGAGCGAATGCTATCCTAGTTCTATTGGGAAAAGTCGGCCTAGCCGCAAATGGCAACAAAGACAAAATAATAGTAGTTGCCCCCCTCCACCGCACAAGCATGTGTTTGGTTCTGGGGTACTCCTAGCTTGGAGTATTGTGAGGGTGAGAATTATGGTTATTATAATGTTGAAAAACTTACTTGGTTCTTATGAAGGTTGTGGTTGAGTATACATTCAGTCAGAAAAAAGGCCACCAAAGCGTTTCCACCAAGGGCAGTGACGTGAGCTCTGACTATGGCTAACACTTCTGTTAGAAAACTGTGGATAAAACCACTCAATCCACCTTCCTAAAAAATTAATATATTGCAAAACAATGCTTTCGATTGTAATTTTACAGTAAAAAACCTCTCGAATGGATGTGGTTTCTCTTATGAAGAAAAAGTTAATGTTGCCTAGGTATTGCTCGATTTTACCTCCGGGAACATAAGATAACGGGGTTATGTCCACTCCATGACGTTCCTTATGGGGAACCTAAAATACAAACATGAAAATAAGTTTGAAACATTATTTAAAAGTATTTACGTGTCTATGTTTTAATGATTGTGATCGTGGATATTTTGCGGGAGATTTGAGTTGTTTATATTTTAAACTAGACTGTCCAAATTTACTGGTTTGCGCAGTTTCCATCATTTGGTCTTCATCTAATTTAAATATCAAATCATCATCAACTAAAAAATAATTTCGACATTATAAAAAAATATACATGGTTTTTCGAAACCAACCATTTCTCTTTGATATTATAGCTTGTTTTGGCTTTCTAAGCTTTTTTCCAAGGCCCAAAGCCATACCTACAAAATAAAGCAATAATTACGGAGAGGTTTCCATAATTGACACAGATAGCTGCCAATTTAAATCAATTTCTAGGTAAAAAAATAATCAAATTCAATAGCCTGTTTTAACAAAAACTCCTCTAAATTGGCAATGCTCTCTGTCAATTGCCACAATGTCAGTTCTAAGTTGGTGATTGAGTTAACTTGATACCTATTACACACAACTGTAGCTCATCAGACTCAGGTACATCAACCCTAAATTGTAAATCGCACAAAGCGCAAGGTACCATTCTTCTCAACTTAAAATACACACTCTGGAGTAACCTTAAGAAATGCTTATGCAAGTTAAATGGGGGATGAAACTTCACCCTATATATCTGAGTGAACATTTGCAGGTTTTTTACAATCTCTAGGTCTTCCAAACCTGGCACTGATTCAGTATTAACGACATGGAAACCATCTGGTATTCTTTCCTCCATTAGGAGATCCAACACTTCTGCATCATCTGGGTCGTCAACCTTTTGACAAATAAATAGTTGTCAAAACACATTTTTCAATATACCCGGTGACACAGAAAGTAGTTGCAGCCCCAAATAAAAATTTAAAATTTTCATGGATTCACTAATACGGAAATACCACTTCTAATTAAATAGACCTTTGAAACTACTTCAGGTTTAACGGGAAGTGACAAATTTTCACTCAAAATTTACATTCTGTTCAAATTTTCCTTTTTGTTGGCATAACATACATTATCACTTGTTTAAAAAATAGCCTTCTATACTAAAATCAAATAACTCTTAGGCTTGATGTAAACAAGAACGTATGCGTTGAGATTTTCGCCAGAGCCGCACTGAAGCGCGACCTTTATTTAATTTTACTTTTACAATTGTTTACGTCAAAATATTTCGGAAAAAAAATATTGGCTTAATCAAAATGAGTCAAAACATCAATAACATTATTTGTGGCAGAGTCTAAATAGCTGAAAACAACAAGATAAAACCGCATAAATACGCTTTTGCGATCGAGTACATCCCTGTTGCCAGACGAGCTGATATTTTATGGCCTATTGACCAATCACCTTATTTCGCGCAACGACTTCGATCACGTGCTTTTATTTAAGCCAGACGTACGAGTTACTTGATTTTAGTATAGATAAATTTTTGTCAATTTCTTAAGATAGCCATGAAATTGCAGAGGCCTGCTTGATAATATCCAGTCAGCTGATTTTAGCAACATGTATGATTGTATGGATTAGGAACACTTTATTCAATTTTAATTTCATAAAAAATAACGTGAGATATCACAAATTCTTCAAATGAAAACCTACTGCTTATTATCACCACTAAATTCTCCATTAAATTTGCCCTTTATTGGTGTATCATAAGTAGAAAAAAGAAAATATTAATTAAGTGTTGGAAGCAGATTTTTATAATTTTTAAAGATGGGTATTTCGGCATAAGTGAACCCATGAAAATTTCAAATTTTTATATCAAAACTGCGCAAAAAACTACTTGCAGTGTCAGCCAGTATTTTTTTTAATTCAAAATTTCATCACTGTTCACTGTAAAAACATAAGAAACCAAAAACTTATTTCTTTTCGTATTTTCATACTTTTAGTGTTTGTTAGTTTTTGTTTAAGATCAAAAGTTACCTCTAAAACACAACAGTCTTTACTGGCAAGTGGTAAATCAAGGGAAGCTGGTTCTTCATCCGAGTCATCGTCAGAAAAACATTTTCCATTTTGATTTTCATCCTAAAAACAACACTCCTCAAAAAATCAATAACAAAACACAAAAGCCAGTACTTTTATTTGATATATTTCCTTATTTCTTCTCACAGTTTCGTTCAAAGCATCCTGGAGTTCTGTCAACCTCTTCTCGTCAGAATTCCTATCCGAAACTAATGTCGGCAATGCAGGCTGCGACAACGATGACAAATACACTGCCGTACCTGTCGCTATGCCTACCATCATCCTCTCTCCGACCGAAATTCGAATCTTAAGACTAAATATCGCGTTCATTCCCTTTATCCGCAGCTTGTTCAACAACAACCTGTGCAGTTCGTATTCGAGAAATGGGAGACCGTCTGAGATTTCTTTCGCTACGTATTCGCCTCTAACGTCTTTTATCGGACGACAAACATAGGATTCTATAAAACAACCTCGACTTAAGTTTGGGATATTGTCAGGGGGTTCGATTGTTGCTATTAAGACTTCGGGAACTTTTCCTTTGCTAAAATATTTTATTAAAAAGCAGGCTATAAAGTTTCGGTAAAAAGTATTTACCCGCAAGTAAGGCATCTTGATATTTTAGCTTTGAGTGGAACTTTTTTCTTATCATATGGGAGGTGGGTAATCAAGCAAGTATCAATTGACAGTGGAAAATGGTCAGGGCTATCGTACGGAGGTTTTATATTTGTAGGTCGTTCATTCTACAATAACAATAATTGTAAAATATTTTATCTGTAAGTTTTGCACAAAATTGTATAGTAATAAACTTATTGTTAATTTGTATACTTACTGTAGATTTTTCTTTCTCAGATCTATCTAAAGAAGTACTGATAATGTCCTTATTCGCATAACCAAACTTATTAGAAGTCAACTGAACGTTTTCATCAGCTTCGTCAAAATTATAAAACTCTATAACTGCTGCTGTACCACAAGCACTAAGTACACAGATATCTTCTCTAAAATAAAGTTAAAATCGGCAAAAACAGAATAAATTAAAATATATATATTCCACAAACTACCCAATACTTGCTGCCTCAGAATAACCGAGGACTGCATTGCAATTTAAACTTCTAGCATGAGACCTTATTTCCATTCTTATCTCAGACCACCAAGTATCCCTTGATTCTGGTTCCTCTACATTTGTTATGCGTTCTAACAGTTTCACTGATCTTGCACTTACTGCACCACCTAAAAATTGCCACTTATTCCCTGATTTTTTTTTATATTTTAGAATAAATATGTAAAGTAACAATTTCTGCCATTTCATTTGCCTCTTTATTACATTTTGTCGGTCTCCGCACGTAGTGGCGTAACTGCCAAAAATTCAAAATATGAGTTACGCCCGTTATATGCATAATTTAACGTCCTCTTTCATCTCACGAAGTGGCGTAAATGTATCTCCAGTACTTACGTCAGGATAATTAATTCTTAAATTGGCGTAACTATTAAAAGTTACAGTGTGTCTCACTTTGTGAGAAACATACATGGAGATTTTTATTTTCCAAAATGTGTCGAAACTTAATTTACGCCACTTCGTGATGCGCGAATTTTTAAATAACCGCACACATCTTTTGGCGTATCTGATTAACACATGAGTAAATAGGTCTCAAATCCTAACGTAGAAATATCAGCTGTGTTGTACTGCGACTCCAATTCGATAATTGCGCTTAAAAAGTCTTTTGTTTTAACAATAAGTTAAGTTTACGCATTTTACAATACTATTCTGACGCGACAAATAGAAAAATTTGTGCTATATGCATAAACCGTTTTACATTTGCAGGAAATGGATGTACCTAACACTCCTATCAGTGCAATGGAACGACGGTACATCAAATGTGATGTTGTGGAAAGAACTTGAAACAGAAAAAAAAGATAGTTTAAAATAGGAAATAAGATATCGATGTTGGATAAACGAAGATGGTATAAAAGAATTTTCTTTGTTTCATTGATTTACGATTTAGGTAGAGCGATATAGAGGCAAAGCAACGGTGCGCGCGGTTGTCTCATGGATAGGTGACCCTTTTTAAATTATTTGGCTAATAAAACTTGTTTTTCCTGATTTTCAAAAAATATAATGTGTCCGTTGGCAGTGAAGTTTCTTTTTATAACAATTACTCTGCTTTATTTGCCGAGGCCTTACAGGCCTTGGCATCTAAATTCCACATTTGTTGAACTTCAGTACCTTGGTACATAAATAACTATTATTTTGTCGAAATTTGCATTAAGAAAAATATTCTTTAAATAGCCTTTAATTTGGCGTAACTAAAGGACAAAAAATTTACAGATTTCACAAAGTGGCGTAACTGCCCAAAATATTTTTTCATGTTTAAGCTTCATATCACCAGCATCTTTGAAAAAAGTTTCGTTAGATTTAGTAAAATTTTTACCAGATATAATACTGATTATTTCATGCTATTTTTAGTTTTTTAGCTCTACTGTAAAATTATCAAAAAGCTAGTTACGCCACTATGTGTGGAGACCGACGATTTATATGTAATTTACACATAAAAGTGTAAATTTACACAAAAAGTTTAGGTTCTAAAATACACTTTTTCTGTAATTTTTGCATGGCTGTGTAATTTTTACTTATGAAGATTTTACAAACCTGACACACCTGCTTCGCTATCTTCGCTAGAAAATATATAATCAGTACTCCTAAAAAAATGAAACAACTTACCGATTTGGACTATAAAGTTTTGAGGAAATTTGGTGGTTGTCAAAAACGGATATTCCAATATGTCAAAATTGTCCTGATTTATTTGTGGTCTTATAAGGTGATTATTTTTCATAAAATATCCTGGAGGATTCCCTGCTGACCTGTCACTTCCTGTCAGGCTGTTTCCTAGGAAACACAGTACAGTTGTTCACAGCATAACAGTCCTTATTTTTTTGTTTGCTACATGAATCGAGCAAACATAAATCATAATTGAAATAGTGTTGCTTTTTATCTAAAGTAGAAATTCCGGGGTCAATTTGTTAATTGCAGTAATAAAAAACAACATATTCTTTATGTAGAGATGTGCAATTTTTCACTAGGAACCATGCAATTGAGAGGATAATTTTTGTCTCGATCCACATAGTGTTTTTGGTTGCTACATTTAACAACTAGGTAAATTGTAACATAAAAGGAATTTAGTCAATACAAAAGGGGCACATTTTTATGAGTTACATGTGCTAAGTTTGGCAATGGTTTTTGGCACATTTTTCTAAGGGAGAAATTATGAAATCAATAGGAATAACGTGCTAACATTGCAGATTTTGATTTTGAATTTTTTTGAAACTCACGCAGTTAGGTATAATAGGTATTGTTCTCGGATCAATGATGTAAGGTGTAGATTTGTGTCTAAGTGGGCCAATGACTTTTAATGAGATTTTTAAGTGGGTATTTAAAATTTAGATGATCATTTACTATGCGATGATACAGATGTGCCGCAGGTGAAAATTAAATTTACAATACCACGTGTAAATCATGAAAATGTGTGAAGAAGGTACCACATAACCCGGATAAGACTGGTGCCATTTCCGCGAATAGAAACTAGGAGAGACACGATGATCCTAAAAAATAATGACATCTATAACGACCAAATGGTTTTAACATCAAGTGAATGAAAAAGTAGAGAATGATACATTTAGAGGACAACAATCATTAAGTAGTTCAAGCAAGCAATCAATACTCACTTTTTCTAAATAATCCTAATACTCCTAATGAGATTACAAAGAAAATTCAAATGAATATGTTTGAAGGTGTCATATTTTATGATCCTGGTCTAAAAGCCCAAACTATTTGACCCTTACCTTTGGGAGTTACGCTTAAATCCGAATCTGACGATCTCCGGAGAAACGCAGCTGTCGCAGTTGTTTTTGAAGGCGACTGAGAAAGCTTTCCGGGCAGTTCGGGGCCAAGTTGGTCTTGGATATTGCCGCCATTTTGCTCGGATGGAGATGATATGTTATGCCTATTCGGGGTTATGCATGCATGCTTAGTTTTGCTACAAGAATTGTCGTGTTCAAATTCGATATTGACGGACAAATTGGTTTTAGTATTTTTAGTTTCAGATAGTACAGGAGTGGGAGTTAAGGATTGTTCAAGAAATTCCAAAGACGTTTGAGTACCTTCGTCGATGTTAGCCGTATCCGTTAAAGTTTCTTTGTCGTGTTTGTGGAAAATTCGCGAAAGTATCGTTTTATGACTTTCGGCATTACTATTCTTTTTAGTTAGTTTGAATTTCTTCTTGTCGTCAAGTGAAGATTCATGACTGTGAGTTTTATGCTTCAAGTGGAAGAAACTAAATTTGTGCTTGTGTGAATGTTGTTTTCCTGTGGGTTCGAGTAAGTTGCTCTCAGAAAAGCAAGTATGTTGTTGGTTTCTCAACAAATTCGAGTCAACATCAATTATTGATTTTGAAGGATTGACTGGTAGGTCTAACAAGCAAGGATTAGACTGCTGTTTCATATAATCAGCTCTAAGCTTGGGCAATGCCGTAAAAGGTATCCCAAGAACAGTTTCTTTATTATTATTGATATATTCAGAAAACGTTGCCAAACTCATCGATTTTGGGATCTTTTTAGGCACTTTTCCGTCATCCATTTTAGCAACATTAAAAGTAAAATTATTACTATTGTCCTGACTTTTAGAACTAAGAATTGGTGACGTAGGTGGTGTATAAGTTCCCATAATATTAACCTTTTCTAACAGAATAGTCTGCATTGCAGTTCCCATTAAACTATGTGAATTAATATTCACATTATTCATAGGAATAATTCCTTTTCTAATATCAGCGGCAGGGGATAATGTTTCAGGAGATAAATTAACTTTATTATTCTCAGCAGGCTTAGAAATTTCTTCTGGTGGTTCATCAATTACAACTTTGTCAGCAACATCAATATTTACTTGTTCAACCTGCATTGTCGGCAAAGCAGTTCCTAGTAGACTTGGCGAGTTAATTCTGACATTTAAGATTGGACTTTCGATTTTAGGAGTTTCAAGAATATTGTCTGTCCGACATTTTTCTGAAAGCATACCTTTTTCTTCAGAATCTTCATCTGGTACGATGACCTTTCCATGGGATATGTCAGCAAAGTCAAGATTAACTTGTTCGACTAACATTGTTTGTAATGCAGTTCCTAGTAGGCTTGGGGAATTTATTTTCATGTTCGACATTGCACTTTCAATTTTAGGATGATGTTCAATTTTACATTTAACGGGTTCTTTAGATAGTTGCTGACTTTTGTCTGGTAGATCAATTTTTCCATGGGAAATGTCGGCAATATCAAGATTTACTTGTTCGGCTAACATTGTTTGTAAGGCAGTCCCTAATAAGTTAGGCGAATCAATTTTGACAGTTGACATTGCACTTACAGGTTTAGTTTGTTCACTTTTTCCTGACATCTCAATTTTTCCATGAGATATATCGGCAAAATCTAAATTAACTTGGTCCAGCAACATAGTTTGCATCGCAGTACCTACTAGAGTGGGAGAATCTATTTTTATGCTAGAAAACGGATTTCTGATTCTATCTATCAATCTCCTCGATGGGGATTTATCTAAATCTGTTTTCAAACTTATAGTGGGGAATTTAAATTCGGATTTTTCTAATCCAGCTGTTGCTATATTTGTTTCGGAAGCGGTAAGTTTAGAAAATTGTGTTTTCGGTGATACATCTGAAACTGAAACAGCAGGCTGAATTTCTCGTTGATATTCACATATATCGTTTAAATCTTCTCTACTTGACTCTACAGAATACGTGCTTCTTGGTAAAACAGGTAAAGAATATTGTTTTTGTAACGGTTCCTTTTTCAATGTTCTCTGAATTCTCTCGACATTATCAACGATGTTACTGATCGTCTCGAGATCTATGCGTGACTTTCTGAAATCTCTGTCATCATATTCCTCATAATCAGAACTACTGCTTTCTGTTGTTGTATCAGACTGCTGATCACTGCCGTTTTCATCATAATGAATTCCAGGTTCTGATGTGGTTTTGCTAAGTAAGTTTGCTATTGGCTCTAATTTTTCAATTGTATTGTCTTCTTCTTGTGACTGATTCGGGTCTTCTAGAATAGATCCTAAACTGTGATGGGCTTGTAGGGCAGACCTTGCCAGTAACTCAGCCATCGCACTTGTTTCACTACGTGTTTTCTTAAAAAGCGCCTTTCGTGATGATGTTGATGTTTCGTCAAGTTCTTCGCCAATGCTATCGCCTAATTTTGCTTTAAGAGCTATCATTTTTTTAGAAAAGGCGTTTTGCCCATATTTTAAATTTTTTATTTTTTTCGAGAAACCAGACCCGGTTCCTCTCTTGTCTTCTTGCTTAAGAAGAGTTTTTATGAAGGTGTCGTCTTCTTCGGTCAAGGTAGGGTTTGAAACGGAGGGTTTTATAGCAGGGGAATCGTAAGATGAATAAAAACGTTTTATATGTTGTTTAGATCGAGGGTTAACTACACTCGTATCAAAACTGGGTAGAGGGAACTCGGGAAATGAGAGTTGGACATTACTGGATTGTGGCACATTACGGCTTAAGCAAAAGCTTTTCTCTCCACCAACAAACTTTAGATAATTTTCTATATTCCTGTGTTTGAGAAATAAAAAAAATGTTTCAGTAAGGCAGATATAATAAAAAATAAAAAACAAAATATATTTTTGTAATAAATAAATAAAAAAATGTAATTTTGTTGGTGCAAAGAGAAAAAGTGATTCGCAGTTCAAAAGAAACCAAAAAATTATTTACTTACTTCTGAAAAAATATCCAAAATATAATCAAATTTGATACCTATTTGCTTGCATAAAACAAATTATCCATTTTCCTAGATTTTCAACATAATTTTCGCACGTTTTAATATAAGTACAAAAAACATTCTTTTGAAAAACAAAATATAAGTGGTTTTAGCCACTCTAATTTTGAAAGATATTACACAATTTACAGGGTTGTCCATAACTTCCGAACATGCGAATTTTTCTCAGCCCTATCTCATATAGAATTTAATCATAAATAAAAAAAACCTTTGGCCACTTTTTTGGCACATATCTATAATGATTTCACAGTAAGCTTGATTTCCTGATTTGAATCAGCTGCAAAATATTGTTTATATGTTATTGTGAGATATAAAACTATAAAACATAATACAGAAAGGCTGTGGCTCAGCCAAAATATCTCGGCTATTTTTTAACAGAAAAAATCGGTGGCGGATGCTATCAATAGCTATTTCTTTTGCCATAATGAAAGTTGCTGTCCATGACCACCTACAAAAACTGTGACCAAAAATAAAATAAAAATTAAATTTTTTTAGACCGCTATTAACTTCTTGAGATACACAAAAATGTTTAAAATAAAAATTGTTTGCAAGAACTGTCAGAATCCAAATATTAAATCAGTTTTGAAATATTCGATATGACTAAATTTGGGCTCCCTTGGGATCAAAAATTAAATTATCTGGAAATAATTTTAATGGCGCATTTTGTATAAAGCCAAATATCCAATCAATTTGTTGTGTCACACTTGCGAGTTTGTTCTGCATTTACTATAAAAATTTGAGAAAAATACTGGTAAAATTTGTGATTGGCATAAGATCTAGTTACCCATGGAAATAAATAGTAATCGATTATGGCGTTAAATTAAGGTAGACATAGTAGGCTTCAAACATTTGAGAATAAAGTGGTCTACATGCACTTAATTGAATGTCAAATAACTAATCCAAGATTGTTATTTTAAATAATAAAAAAATATTAAACTTGTAGACATTCTTTTATTTTATGAAAATAAATTAAAAATACTTAATATTTTCAATTTCACGCAACACTTAGCAGGTACCTAATCAGTGGCGGATTAAGAAGTTTGCCACCCCTAGGCATTTCAATAATTGCCGCCCCACACTTGGTAATAATAACAATACCATTAAATTATTATAAATTATAGTTTATTGAACGTAGAAAATATAAATAGTTAGTTCGTAAACAACAAGTTGGTAAAGCTACATAAACAAAAATAAAAATAGGATTGGTTATTTAACATTTAATTTTTCTTGTCCTAGTGTTCAACGTAAATATGATTTTACCAATTTGAGAGCCGAGAAACTTCTTTCTGCGCTGCAATTCGATGCAGGCATAGATGAGAACGTTCATAACGCAATATCCACATTGGGAAAAACGGCTTGAAGTTTGTTCCTCCTCAAAAGTGAACACTTTTCGATGATTTCAGTGATTCAAGATTCAAGGGTTGACTGATTTGGCGGACTTATGCTGCCCGCGCCCTGCACCCAATGCTTTTTTATAAATTCAAGTTGTCTTACAAAAAAGATTAGGCGCTCGGCGCACCAACAGATTTGAAAAATATTTGTTATATATTTTAATACAAAACTGTGAAAGTTTAACAATAATGTAATATTATTCATTTAAGTATTTTACTGGTTTACAAAAGTAAAAGAAATATTGGCTATACCGGGTGGACACTTTTTAATTGCTCACCATAGGGATTTTCTAAACTACATACAGTTTGGTAAATTGCCGCCCCGTAAAGTTTGCCATCCCAGGCCCGGGCCATGTTGGCCTAAGCGTTAATCCGGCCCTGTACCTAATGCCATAGCAAATATCTTAAAAAATGATAATAACAATATTGTAATGTTACAATAAAAAATTGTCAGTGAACACCTTGTACTTTTTTATTTACACCTACTTTTCACAACAAACAACATCACATTCTTCAAGTTTTCATCTTTTAATCCTCAGCATTTCAGCTGCTGCTAATGTCGAATATTTTCATTTTATACATTTTGTGGAACTGTTGAGTACACTTTTCTGTTTAGGCAACCTCATATGAAAAATTCAATTGGGATGTCATTATTAACATCACACTGCTGTTTCCGTGGGTAAACTAGACCTTATATCAACCACAAATAATAATATTGCTAATATTTTTTCTTAAATTTTTGTTGTAAATTCAGAACAGAACAGCCGAGATATTTTGAGTGAGCCACTTCTACGGGGTGGCCAATTTAAAACAGTCCACCTGAAATATTTTCAATGGAAATGGTTTTTCCGGAAAACCCCGAGACAGGTCGGTTTTGCTTTCATGGGGGACATCTTTTGACCGTAAATTCATGGCTGTATGGTCATCCCCCTAAACGGGGTGGCAACCCCTTCAGGAATCTTAAATGGCACGGGGGGTCAAGTGGCACATCAATGAATAGGTATTTCATTGCTCTTTACAAACATGCTGAAATTTTATTTTTTTGAGTTAACATTAATGTAAAAAAAGCAGTGAATGTGTCGGTGCAATAAATCGAAAAACACTTCAAAACAGAATTAAACTGCAAAAAATAAGGCTTATCAGAGAAGTCGTGGCAAGGTGACGGGTTTTATTAGAATTTTAAAGGTAGTCGTCTTCCGATATTTTACTAACCAGAATTGTCTAAGAAGTGAAATCTGTTTATTTGTTATTATCCGCTGTTTTGTTGCGACTACCTTTAAAATTCTAATAAAACCCGTCACCTTGACACGACTTCTCTGATAAGCCTTATTTTTGCAGTTTAATTCTGTTTTAAAGTGTTTTTTCAATTTATTGCACCGACACATTCATTGCTTTTTTTACATTAATGTTAACTCAAAAAAATAAAATTTAGCTAGTCACAGACGGGCGTAATTGTCTTAAAACATCAACGCGCATTCATATACGACGTGCATCAACGTATAACTCTGTTTATCCACACACCTTGATTGATGTTTTAACACATCAGTTCGCGGTAAACGACATACACGAACGCATATTCTTCGCAGAACGATGTCGGCGGAGTTGCATTTGATTGCAGTGGCGTGCGCTATATTTTTAAATTCTCTTCTGAATCCACCACGCAGTGTTAATTTTTTGTATAACTGTACTCTTTGTCGCATCTGTCTGTACAACTTTTAATTTTTTCAGCAAAATATTATATAGGATGCATTTTTTTCATTTTTGTCAAGGTACTCCTTTGACTTGGTTTTCCATAAACAATGATAACCTCGATATAACTCAATAAATTCTCTTAATAGATCTCGAGTTAAATTTCTTGAGTCTGACATTGTTATATTACTCTGTACCTAATAATAATAAAACTTCTAGTAATAAAACTTCTATGTAAAAAAACTGTCTGGTAAGTAGTAACTACATTTACTATATCCGAGGAGACAATATATTTATAGTGCGATAATAAACAAAATTTGAAGTGTTTATTGTAATAAATCCGGAATAATCAATAATTATTAATAAACTCGAGGTGACAGAAGGGATTTTAAAATAGTATATATCTACTTCACTGAAGAAAGCCGCGGCAATGATGCGCGTTTGTTAACTCACACAGTGAAACATCAACTTGCATTCATCAATGCACACACATGTTTTCAGCGAGACCAGGTTCAAAAGTGCGTCGTACTTCTTCAACGCGCATTCAAGTACGTGGCGGTATTATCACCACAGATGGACGGTGTTGAACGGGCGTCCATGAATGCGCGTTGATGTTTTAAGACAATTACGCCCGTCTGTAACCAGCTTTTCAGCATGTTTGTAAAGAGCAATGAAATACCTATCCAATGATGTGCCGCTTGACCCCCCGTGCCATTTAAGATTCTTGAAGGGGTTGCCACCCCGTTTAGGGGGATGACCATACAGCCCTGAATTTACGGTCAAAACCATTTCCATTGAAAATATTTCAGGTGGACTGTTTTAAATGGGCCACCCTGTATAAGCCACTCATATATAATAAGTTATAAGTTCTTATTATATAATATATTATATTATATCTTACTTTGTTTCATACGCAATTTACCATATAGGAAAAACCAGTGGTTTTAAAGGAAGATTTAACTTGTATTATTATTTGAAGCATTCAAATTGAATGAAAAATTGTCTAAGATTCTGTATATTTCATAAGCAGCTCATTCAACCGAAGCTACTAAAACTTGAACAAGTCAATATCTGTCAAATGGAAGGACTCTGTACCCGGTATGTTATTTCCGAGGTTATTTTAAAATATTTCCTCTGTGAAACAATATTATATAATGTAATTATAAATTGGCAACAATTAACTGTTTTAACTAACAACACTTACTCATCTTTTGATGTAGGTTCAGAGCTGGAGTGCATACTGAAATGTTTTGCCAAAGTGACAGCTGTTCCGATGCCTCTGGCGACGATGCCAGATTCCCCCTCCAAATCAAAACTTTGCT
Organism: Pseudeuparius sepicola; assembly: GCA_963920635.1. NCBI lineage: Eukaryota > Metazoa > Arthropoda > Insecta > Coleoptera > Anthribidae > Pseudeuparius > Pseudeuparius sepicola. The sequence continues at coordinate 8,029,346 of OY987305.1, forward strand.
TATAACCGATCACCGCATTTCCTCCCAGATTTAAGGCTTTAACTCCGATTTTTCTTTGCAATTCTCCTGACAGCTTAAAGAATAAGGTTTGCCGAGCTTCATTTGAGGCTCGAGGAGTCCGGATTTTGTCAATCCATTGATATTCGGGGTCGTCATTTACTATTAATTCTTCCACGAATCCGTGAATGACTCTTATGAATGACCCTTGAGGAACTGTAGGAGCTAAAATGGAAAATTTTAGCTTTTCGACGTCAGTTGTTTGAGGATTTAATTTATTGTCAATTAAATATTATACTATTTACTAACAGTAATAAAACTGTACTCCACACGAAGACTGTCTGAATCTATTAAAATCCGAGAACAATTCTACTTTAACGGTAATGTTAACTTCGCCTCGGATACCGTGCATGGTATCGTAAACCGGTATCCATCCAGATATTTCATTATTTGCAGTTCCGTCATTATTAAAACCATGTTTGGCTAATTGTCCTGCAGGCAATAATAAGGGGTTTAAATTTAAATACACTTTGCCTATCGCGTCGTTTGCGGAATAGGTGTCATGATCCATCAGCCTTATCTGTAAAGGTTCGTCTTGTAGTTCCGAGTCATCGACCTGGAGAAAAAAATGTAAATAAAGTATAATACAGCATTTCTCTATTAGTTACTTCAAAACGATACCAATCGGTGTTCCACTGAGGATGCAAAGTTCTTCGGCAGACATCTGTCTTATATGTAGTATTAGCAAGCTTTATTTCAACATAAGCATCAGTTGTATCGCTTGATCTGTCCATAACAGGCAAATTTTTACCCGATATAATCTTTACTTTAACTTTGCCTGGCATTTTGATATGATTTAACAATTGTGTCCAATCAGCACTTTCAAATAAAGGATAATTACAAATGAAAGAAAAGTATGATAGCAGCAGCAGATTTCTAAATAAACCTGTAAACAGTTGTATCAGGTATTGCCTTGTAACAACAATAACGACATTTACTGGTTTTACATTTTTATACAAATCAGAATGGCTTAAATCGCAACTATTTTTAGCAGTATTCGAGAAACACTTGCCTTTGCCAGTAATTTTTGAGGTTATATTTTGATTCGTTTTGCTTCTTCTTCTTTTTGTTTATGGGTTCGGCCCTTGTTCGGACAATACACCATTCCCCAGGTTCGGTACCTCATGCAGTTTTGCTTCTTCTTCTTCTGCGAGGTATTTGACGTATTTCTTCTTCTCCTTCCTTTATGGGCTGGGCATCAAGTAGGTCATTTACTCGGTATCGGTGAATTACTATTTTTTGCATTCTGAATTTCATTTGCAGTAGCAGAGTGACGACTGGACTGACGCCCACTTAGCCTAAGTCACACAACACATAACCAGAGCATATATAACAAATAACAACATAACTAGTCTCAACTGTCACAAGAATACCTAAGTCGTCAGAACAGTGAGTCGTATTTAAAATTTTAAAATTTATTTTTATTAATATCTGGATGGATACCGGTTTAAACGACACCGTGCACGGTATCCGAGGCGAAGTTAAGAATTGTTCTCGGATTTTACTAGATTCAGTGAATTCAGTCTTCTTGTGGACTACAGTTTTATTACTATTACTGTAAGTAAATAATTCAATATTTAATTGACAATAAATGAAATCCTCAAACAACTGACTTCGAAATGCGAAAGAAAATACGTGTTTTGACAGATTTAGAGAACACATTTGTTGGCACAGAACACTATGATCATATGAGCTCCACAACTTTTTTGTATTTCAATGATTTTCGCGCCAAAGGTTGGCAACGATTTAAATAATTAATTCCCTAGATTTAAGCGCGAATATGCCGTTGTGGCGTGTTTGATGTCACGGCCTCGTAAGTCGTAAATGCTCCTAAAGTTGATGTTTGTGCCCGGAAACAAGAAAAAACGTGTTTTGAAGTCGAAGTAAATTTTAAAATCCATCATGACGCAAAATTACACGAACCGCCCATTTAACGTGATAGTAGAAGGGAACATCGGAAGCGGAAAAACCACATTTTTAAACTACTTCAAAAAATACGACAATGTTTGTGTTTTAGCTGAGCCCATCCAGAAATGGAGGAACTGCCATGGTCACAATTTATTGGGACTTATGTATAACGATATTAAGAAATGGAGCTTTACTTTTCAGTCTTACGTTACTTTGACCATGTTGCAGCTACATACCAAACAAACTGACCGACCTATTAAACTCATGGAGAGGTCTGTTTATAGTGCTCGGTAAGTACATTTTTTATCTAATTTTTTATCTTGTAAATAAGAGAAATTTTAGGTATTGTTTTGTTGAGAAAATGAAGCATGACGGCCTAATTCCAGCACCATCGGCATCTGTTATTGATGAACACTTTAAATGGTTTACCAATTATGCTAACGTAGATGTAGATTTAATAGGTAAGCTCCTTATTAGCTATTAAAATCTACCATTTGGATTTTTAATTTTTCGTTTAGAAATTAACAATGTGTAAATTGTAGTGTACCTACGAACAACCCCCGAAGTCGTTTATGATAGAATGATGGCCAGAAATAGAGCAGAAGAAAAATCTGTGTCACTTGACTACCTCAAATCTTTGCACAAAATACATGAAGAGTGGTTATTTTATAAGAGGTTGTACCACTGTCCCGCTCCTGTAGTGGTTTTAGATGCAAATTTAGACAGATCCCACATCGAGCAAGAATATGTAAAGTGCGAACCACACATTTTCAACAAATTCTCAGTATCTGTCAAGGTCTAGGCTTGGCCTGTTCGCTTCATATTTATTTTTGTAGCTTTTAGATTACACACTCGTCACTGTAAAAGTTTGAGTTAAGTTTTTAATAATTATTATGTAATTAAAATTGTATTGTGTGCTAAGCACTATTCTAAACAATAAGAAAAATTTAGTCAATTATTTCAGAACCACTTTTTACCATGATTCAATTTTATATTTGACTCTGCAGAGTATTATAGATATTAATTTTTAAATGTTGTTTTATTTTGAAATTATACCAAAAAATATGACTTAAATTTATTATATCACATTTTTGTTCAAACTAGAATTTACATGCGCGTAAATAGATATTATAAAAGAATCGAAGTATAAAATGTAAACCTGGTAAATATTTCAAACAAATCGCATAGGAATACAGCATTTAAAATTAATTCACTTAAAATATATGGCAATATTACAAACATACTTCAGCCAGTTTTTCCACTGCTGGTTTTTGATCATTTTCCCACAAAGCTCTGGACAGTTTCCCGATAGTTGCCAATTTTGATTTATCCTGCTTCCAATCCAACAACAGCTGATATATCACCTTCAACAAAATGAAAATGATTTCAATCTGCAATAAATAAGAGTGCTAGGTACCTCTGAAACACCCCGACATAAGTGTTTTTCATAAAATTGATCGATTCTGGCATCAGCATTGATACTTAAAGGATCCTCTTTAGATTCTTCTTTCAGTAACGCCCTGACCGAATACCTCCAGTCAGAACTTAACTGCTTCGAAACAAAGCGGATTTCTTCCTCAGTTACTGGTACTTTGCTTTCCATTAGCTTCAAAATTTTTTCAGTCTCAACAACATTATTAGTAGGTCTGCTTGGCTGTGCCTTACTAATATTTGTTTTACCGTAGTAGTTATAAACTGACCCAAAATGTACCGTCCCAGCGTTGATATTCAAATTATTTACTGTAAAAATCTTAGGATAAAAATTATGATTCACAAAGGGACATTTTTTTATATAAGTACTTGTGCTGGAGTTTGGCTGCTTGCTCTTTGATTTTGAAGGTCGAGGCTTGCTAGAATTCTTGAACCTTGTATTTTTCGGAGATTCTTTGACAGGATCTTCCTTAATATCTTCCTTTATGTTATTGGTCTTATCAACATTTTCCTCTTGTACTGCTGGGTCACTTGGGACGGCATCAGTTGTTAAATCTCTAGACATTTTTATAAAGCAAATTGTAAAACTAGGAAATGAAATATGAGAACAGAAAAAAGTATAACGAAAAAATGTCAATACAGGGTCACAGATCATACATGATGACGTTTGACGTGGCACGTGATCACCATATAGTGATCACGGACAGAACCACATTATTATATAGCTTGGTACTTGGTACCAAGAACTGTTTTCAACCAATCAGATCGCTGAGAACCAGTTGAGAACTGTTGGAACAAACCCCCACAATATACTAGCAAAGTCTAGAGAATTAGTATATCTCTGGACGCTGATACTAGATAACCCATTACCATCGACAAAACTCTGGCTAAAGTACCTAAAAGTAGTTGCTTGGTAAAGCCCAGATGGCGCTAGTAGTGAACAAATTTCTCTATCGTAATAACTAATAAAATAACGTACGGACAGTACGAATAATTGTGAATACTTTTTGTAAGTTTTTTGTGTTTATAGTACCACGACTCGTATTGCCTGTGTTGGAGTAAATTTGTCAACAATAAGCGCCCATCACTACTAGCGCCATCTGGGCATTTCTGACTGGAACTAGATTCAGTTAGGCAAGTACTCGTCAGTCATCTATAACAAGGTTAGGTTATTAACCTTGGCCTCTAACAATGGCCAATGACCCCAACGAAGGCGCCGATTTCGTGGGGACAGCGGGGTGTGCGTGCGCCCATGCAGGCAGATTATTTATGGAGGATGTAGCCTTCATATCTTTGAATAAAGAACCACATATTCAAAGCAATATGTGGATATTATACATAATAAGACAGACATTTATATTATGTATAATAGGTACCTATATGGTATATATTATGTAGGTACCTACCGCACACAATTTATTTTTGAGCGCCATATGTAGGGAAAAATAGTCATGGGCGCCCGCAGAAAAAATCTAGGGGGTACAAAAGTCAAATTTAAACTTTATTATTTTTGTTCATTTCCAACACGAATTTTCTAAAAATAAAAATTTATGGTTAGTGTTCCATTTAAAAAATATTTTTTTCATCTGTAACTCTTAAACCATTGACTTAAAAAAGAAATGTAGTAGCAGCATTTGATTCTACGTAAAAAAGTGCTTTAAAAATGTTTTTACAAAAACAGAAAATTTTGTCTATCTATGGAATATTGTCATGGATTTTAAAAATTTAAAATTTAGTGTATTAATAAGGGATAAATTGCAAACTAAATCCAACATTGAGGCTACTAGACTAAATAAATAGCCAAACAGGTGGAAGTTTTAATTAAATTACCTATATTAAATTAATGCGCAGGTAGAGGAATGACAATTCTGAGTTGGTGTTTGAAAATGTGCTATCGTGAAATTGGGAATTTAACTCCACCAGAAATTGTAGAACAGGCCACAAGAGTTGGAATTTATTATCCATATGGGCTGCGGTGGCGATGTTAGGACCATTGCTCACTACAAACAAGACTGCAGGTTTTTCTGCCTCCAATCGACCTTGGTTCGAATCAAGGTCGAGGCAGACTGCATGCTCATGTCTATAGAAAAACACTGCTGATGGCCAAGAGCACTGGACAAAATGTGAATTCACAGTATTGCTCCTCGATAGCTTTATCTGTGTGATTTACTAATTGTCCTACACACATTGGAATTATTACGGTTTTCTAGGGTTTTTGGTATAGTACACATGAGTGAATGCTGTCCTAGTTCTATGTGGAACGTCAGCCCTAGCCGCAAATGGCAACGAAGACAAAGTAATAGTAATTGCCCCATTCTTCCGCACAAGTATTCAGTTGCTTCTGGGGTATTCCTAGTTGAGGGTGAGAATTAGTATTATAAAATCAGAAAAACATAGAAACAAAAGTAAGATTAATATAGGTGTTCAAAAAACATCATTTTTGTGAGTTATTTAAAAAACATAAATCCACAAGTATAAGGATATGATATAGTATTTCTATTCTGAAATATTTCATTGCAAATCATTTAAAACCAACTCCTCTATACAGGAAAAATAAAAAGTTCATATGAACAGCTTAGTTTACGAGATATCAGGGTATTAAAGTTAATAATATTTCTTCGAAAATCTCAAAAACTTTTGGCCGATTTTGATAAAACTTTGCATGCTTTTATTAATAATGGAACTTAATTTGATGCAATTAGATTTAATTAATTTGGCGGTGCAGGGGTATCAGCTAAACATTTTAGGAAAAAATTTAAGCACACTAATAACTTTGATGTATTATTTTAATATTAATGATCAAGACTTTTAAACATTAAGATTTTTGCTTACTTTTCGAGAAAAAATAGTTTTCTTACTTTTCGAGTAAAAATAAAATCCGTTGAATCCTGAAGAAATTTAGTACAGTTAATTAAATTAAATATTAAAATATTTTTTCCAATGAGCCATGACATTACAGAATTTTGACAATCCCTGGTTAGCAATTCCAACAATATCTAAACAATTCCCCCATCTAAAGTTTAAAAACAAATAACAAAATAAACACCCCGTATACCTGACACCCTGTATATTTCAAAAACTAGAAAATGTGAATGTAAGGGAAAATAATTATTAGGTATGTAATAATAGTCCCATGGAGGCATGTTATTTTGTAACAGTTGTGTTTGCAATTATTATTGTTGTAACCATTTAATAAACCGTTCATACACATAAGAATATATTAAAGCACATTAGGTTGTAACAAACAATTTTATTTGGTTTAAATTCAATACATCATAGATAAATAAACGTCAGATTAATATTGCACATGATTGAAAATTCCTATGTCAAATGGACGTAATAATATGCCATGGATATGATTTCTTCAGTTAATAATAGTAAAATAATGAAATGATACAGCTAACATTAAAAATGGCAGGCTACAACAAATATGACTATATATACATGATGTAGCTGGGTATTTCGTCCATTTAGAAATAAGGTTTTATTTTTCCGCTTAACATAAAGAAAAAAATCAAATCAATAATATACATTGTCAACATGGATACTTAATAAGAACTACTACACATTGACGAGTAAATAATAAATGTTCAACAATGACTGAGAGATTAAACTGACTAATAAAGAGTGCAGGACAAGGAAGCCAGTAGTAGGTCGATGGAAAATTATTTACCGAGGTTAACAAGAAGGCACAAGCGGGTCGCAGCGGAGTGTGTGTAGAATGGCGCAATACCCTGTGGAAGTCGACATAGATAATAAAACGCATCGAAGTGGTTTTCAGATAAAATGTAAATGATGACTAATAATTATAAGACATCAAACGGTGTACTACACATAGTCGCATACAAGGTTTCCCTGGTAAAATGTCTCTACACCTTACTTCCACATCGCGTAAGGTACCACCGAGCGATATACCAAACTCGAATTTTATAGATTTTGCTTATTAAAAACGTACAGGTATACGTAAGTATTTGAGATGGAGAAGGCTACGTAAGGTATAGAGGTAGTTACTCTGGAAACTAAGTATGTACTGTCGAGGCACTGTGAGTAAGGCAATCCTACAATAATTCAGTGGAGATAGGGTCTTCCGCAACAGCGGCTGGCAGGTACGCGAGGTACAAGGAGACCGGTGATCCCCAGGCAACTTGTTATCATATAAACTTTTAAACTATGTGCAAGGTTTGTGCACACAACAGTAGATAAAATATATTATGTATGTATATATATTATACAATTTTATAATTTATATCTTTATATAATTTTTCCTCTCATTTGTGTAGGTCAATATACAGAATAGATATCGTACTCTGAAATCACAAAAAAATTGAAAAGGCTACAACAATGAACACCCTAGGTTCCTTGGGAAGCAGTACTTTACATACAAAACATCGATGGGGCAGAGACCACCAGGCCGCGGCCAAGACCTGGCTTGCTCCCTCTCTAACAGCCAGTGGACAGAGTACATTCCATCAGGTTGGGGAAAGCACCAATACGATACAAATTATACCAACAATTACAATGATGATACAGAACAGACGACGAGAAGGGCCCGGCCCCGGGAAAATCAGCCGCCCTCGCTTAACCTAAACACTTTGCGGCTAACTTTTGTGGCTTTCGCTCGAATACCAATTCGGCTACTAGGATGAGTGCCGCCAATTTGCCCGGGGCGGCACAGTGTCTAGCCTAGTCTCAGTATGTTAGTGGTAGAAATCTTCGCTAAAATAACAAGTGTACATTTTAAACAATATTCTATTTCTCTAAAAACATTTATAAAAAAAGACACTAATAGTTACAAGAAAATAATGGCACTATATTAATTCTTCATACGAGAACAGAAAGTTGGTGCCAGCACATATGTACACATACATGAATATACACTAGACACACAGAAAACATTGTTGTATAAAGATATACGTATACGTATGCTGTTGCTTGGCAACTTTACCACAGCACACACACCACACTAACCAACTTCTAATAAAAAATCTCACACTCTCTCTACAAAAATCGTTTTTGTTTCACTTAGAAATGACTATCTTTTTATAATAACCAGTTTATAAGTTATTAAAATGTTTTTCTAGACTCGAAGTTTATCACATGGATGACAATTGGCAAAATTGAAACTGAACCATGTTCAGTCCATATTCACGCGCTATCACTATGGCACTTAGCGTTCTTTGCGACACCTAATAAACTAAACTCGCGGCAGGACAGGGTGTGGCCTTTTTAAATCGCACGCACGTTTTTTTCTGCTTCAATTGACAACCACCTAATTTATGGCACTCCAAAATATCCTATTTTGTGATGTAAACATACCTAAGCTTTGGACTACATTATAATACTCAGTTCACCGGGATTAAAATAAAAATATTTTCGAAAAAATCTACCCCACCTCAACTCAATAAAAAACCCTAAAAACCCAAAATTCAAAAGTTCAATTTACTATTGGTCCTCTCACTAGTAAGGCATTAAGCAACCAAAGCGTTCAGCAATTTGGTGACTGCTTATTTTCTGACTACAGTCTTTTTGGCATTTGTCCAAATTAACAGTATTTAAGTAATAGTTTTTCTGCTCCCATATTCTAGTTGATTTATTAGACATTTACTAGCAGTAATTAGACACAGATTTTTCATTATGATACAAGTTTATAACCAATAGAAATGCACGGCTAATCAATGTCATAGATTGCTTGATTGCTACAACCATAGCAGATTTAAAAGGTATCAATTTTGACACTTCATAGCTACAGTTTACTTAGATAATTTCTAAAATTTGTGTTTTTTTGTATTGAAATCAGTGAAAATGTGCGATAGAAATCCCACAAGAGTCGCAAACAATTTATTACGCGTAAAAAAACGGCTTAATTGTTTATTTTGCGAGTTATCAAAAAAAAAAAATCCACAAGTTTATTGACACAGTATTTTATCTTGAAATACGGTTGAGTCGTGATTTAGTGAACTCCACTCCGAGTGAACTACCCCGTAGAGGTGAACACATAATTTTATTTTATGTAACTTTAAACAATCCAAATCATGTTATTTTTCACGCACCTTCCATAAAAATGTTATATTTTAAAAATTATTTTATATACAGTGTGATCATTGAAGTGTGCAACATAAGGGATTTTTTTTATTATTTGCACAACGAAAATTTCAAATCTTCCTGAAAGTTGGTGCTTGTTCGATAATCATATTAGGCGCACTTAGAATGGTTGTAAGTCAAACAACATACAGGGTAGGTCAAGAAATATAAAAATTGCGCAAGAGTAAAGTACCCTTATTTCAAAAAATTCAGCAAAAAGTTATTAAGAAAAGTTGTTTAGAATTAAAAGCTATGCCTAAATACATAACCTCCTAAGAAAGGGAAATATATTTTTTGGAAAAACATTAAAAACTAAAGTTCACTAAATCGAGACTCTACTGTATTTCATTATAGATTTAATAAACTTTGAGGATTCAAGTACTTTTGTTTTTTGTTATTATGACTGGTCGTAGAAAAAACAGTGCATGCAAGTCACATTTAATCACTATTAAGTCACTCCCACCGATTCTCATAGTCGTGTCTCAATAGCTATCATTAAATGCTCGTTGCATAGTAACTATTATGATCTCAAAGATTAAAGCTTTGTCGACACTAAATTGACTTCATTGACGCAACCCTAATTACACCCTGTAGTTAACATCACAATTTTCAATTTTCCCTTTTGTTCCTAGCTCTATTCTCTATCCTTCACACCATAATTTTAAGCCGATCAATTTCTTGTTTGCAAATAATATTTTGTTGCAGTTTTACCAGATCGATTCAAAGAATTTTGAAATTTTAACAGAAATAGATATTATATTATATCTAATATATAAAACATTATCAAAATCAACAAACAATTTTTTTTAGGTGGTTTAATCGCGCACAATTTTAATTATCTCTTTATTTTGCCGGTATATAATATGAACGGGACTGCCAAATATACGGCTTGACACGTATATTTTATACATTCGGCCCAATTGTACTGTCATAACTTCAATCTTTCTGCATTTCATCCTTTGGATTATTCTAACATGAACTTCAAAATGTTATAAAATAAGTTGTTGATAGAATTGAGATATTAGTGTTTCTATCAGTATATTTATGAATAAAATATCAGCTAAAAAATCTGGTTAATAGTTCAAAACTATTCTTCAAGCAGATGAACTGGCATTTTTCTATTTTTATGCAACATTAAGAGGGAACACTTCTGATGATTTCATTAAAATGTTATTTGTTCGCTATTATTCCTTTCATTCAGAAAAACAATTCACAAGAAAGTTTTTTGAGATCATTGGGTACGTAGTAATTTAAAAAAATTAGATCAGTAATTGATAGTTTCCGAAAATAATGCACAAAACAAGATTTAAATACAAACTCAGTTTTATGCATTTTTTCTGAAACTATCGGTTACCGAACTAATTTCTTGTACGACTAGGTGCTCGATGATTTCAAAATAGTTTCTAATGAATTACTTTTTGAAAAAAGGGATAATAGCTTAAAATCCACAAATACCTTGAAGTCGCCGGAAATGTCCCCCCTTAAGTTTTCAGTTTTATTAGCTGTTTTTCTTTTTTAATTTTTGTAAGTAAAAAATCTACTGAACATACAGTGTGTCCCAATTTGATACTGGACACCTCAGAACTATATGAAGGACAAAGAAAACAAATGGTCTCTATTTTTTTTATTGGTATTCCCAAGGGAGAGTATCTCATAGGCGGTGGTATTTGGATGGGGTAATTAGTTCATGGCCTGCTATGATTTTTTAAAATAGCTAATTTTCAAGAAACCCTATTAGGGATTTTTTTACGGCAAAATGTTATTAATAAAACTTGTTCAGAATGAAAAACTGAGTAGACTTGCAAAATTTTAAAAGTCTAGGAAAACTTTTGTTTTTAAATTTATTTCCCATTTTTTTCTTAGAAATGTGTCCTTTCTGGAGCTTTCACGTCAAAATATTATTGAGGAAACTTGATCATCGTGAAAAAATAAAATTTTGACTTGAAGGCTTCAGAAAGGACACTTTTCTAAGAAAAAAGTGGGAAATAAATTTAAAAACCAAAGTTGGCCTAGACTTTTGAAATTTTGCAATTCTACTCAGTTTTTCATTCTGAACAAGTTTTCTTAATAACATTTTGTCGTAAAAAAAATCCCTAATGGGGTTTCTTGAAAATTTGCTATTTTAAAAAATCATCAATCAAATACCATCGCCTATGATATATTCTCCCTTGGTACTAATAATAAAAAAAATAGAGACCATTTGTTTTCCTTGCCCTTCATATATTTCTGAGGTGTCCAGTATCAAATTGGGACACACTGTATATTATGTCATACACGTAATGCTCGCGAAATATATCATCTTTTCTTAAAACAAAAAAAGGTTCATTTGTGTTTTTATTACATTTGTATTAAAAGCTGTAAAAAAATCTTCAATTCTGAACGAAAATTAACACATTTTCCATTTAGTATAAAATGCGAAACAGAACAAATTTGTTAAATATTTTATATTATTACTCCATAGAACCAAGTAATAGGTACTCAGTCTTCTTTGTTACGGATTCCAAAACTCCTTTTTCAGTCGCAATTTGAATATTTTATAACTTCTCAGCCCTCCCGAACAGGTTCGCAGTATAACAGTTGCAGTTATCACAGTAAACCGACCGAATCCGCTCTAACGGGGGCCGATCCCGGAAATCGTTTCAAAAACTCATCCCGACCGACCTCCTATTCCCAAGTCGCGGCGGCCGGTCGCGCGCGACCAATCGGCCCGCCGGCCCCGCCCGTCGCGCGCGCCCGCGCCCCGCCCACCCGCCGTCCCGGCCGATCGCGCGGCGCCGCCCGCCCCCGCGGCCACACCCCTGCCCGCGCCCGCCTACGCCGGCCAATCGGCGAGCCGCGCGCGCTTGTGCATCTGCTGCGCGGCCTCGTAGTCGCCGGGCGCGGCCGGCGACGCCGGCATGTGCGTCGGCGTCGCGCCGCCCGTCGGCGTCGGTGTCACGTGGCCGGCGGAGCTGGGGCGCGTGTGGTGGCCACCGCCGCCGCCGCCGCCGCTCGACGACGACGAGCCGCCGTGCTGCGCGCTCAGGTTCAGGGTCTGGACGTGGTGCTGGACCGCGCCTGCAACAAGCGGAGGGGGATTTTCAATTTCGCGCCGGAACTTAACGAGCTGGGAAAATATAGCGGATTTTAGGCGATCGTCTGGTTTTAAACGCGGTTATCTTTCTGGTTGTCCTTGGTTTTAGCCCTTGAATAACCAACAAATGTCACCATTGAATCTCGCCTAAATGTGTATGGTTAACCCAAAAGTAATTTAGGCGAATAACCAAGGAGAAATGTCATACTACTACACGTCTATAACCTCACTTATATTTGTGTATGTTGGGTTTTGTTTAAATTTGTTACAAAGAACGAATGAAAAGCATGGAATAAAATTACATTTAACCTTTCGATACCTGAGGGGGGTACAACTGTACCCCAAACAGTTATTTTCCCTTGTTTTGTGGATTAGGGTTGTACTTTCGGCTAATCCCGTTGACTTATCTTTGTTCGTAATGGGTGCTAACATTATGTGTACATTGCGTCGTAATTTTATGTTTTGTGTTCCTAAAATTGAAGAAAATTATGCATGGGGTACGACTGTACCCCCCTCCGTCATCCATGTTCCATTGTTGAATTCTGGTAATATTGGGCAATATGACGAAAACACTGTGAATCACGTGTTCTTATTGAACCGCTATTGTTTTATTCTCTGAGCGTAAGCCAAGCAACGAGGGTGTTTATTGTTATTGTGTTTATTTCCACTTTGTGTCGAAGTGTGTTTTTGTGCAGATGTGCAAATGTGCTGTTGGCTCCTGCCTGGACTTCATTCGTTGCTTTCCAAATCATTCCTATCTCTTTTTGATTTGGTTGATGTTGCACCGTACTGATGATTGCCAAATAGCATGAAACACGTGTATACGGTTACTAGTATCTTTTTTGTTTTCTAACTTTGAGTGCTAATGCCCATTATCACTTTTTCTTGTATTTACATTTACACTCACAATCTTACATGTTTGTTGTCATTGTATCTTGGGCTATGAAGATTTCCACGCAGGTCGCTTTAGCAGCATCCGCGGCGATGTTAGTACAAGCCCCTAATTGGGGATGTAATATCTAATATATTGCCTAATTTATCCTTTTTCACTTTACTGACCGGCTGTATGTGAATTTTTATAAATAATCTAACCGATAATATGGGGTACATAATGTACCCCCTTAGTCAATGACGTTATTTTTCACCCTCCGGTATCGAAAGGTTAACAGAAGACTTGCTATTTCCATATCTCCGACTTCAACCTGGAACCTGGACATCTTCACACTCTTCACCTTCAGCCTTTAACATTTACACAAAAGAGATATTTTCACTCCTATTCATTTTTTAAAGAAAATTATGGATCTAGACGAAAATATGAAATCACTACACTTGTCTATATCACCAAATATATTTTTAAGTTTTGAAAAATTCAAACTCGCAACAAATTGGCAAATATAGCAAATCACATTTGTTATTTTCAATAACCGCGGTAATTACCCTGCTCCTGAGTTGAGTAAATACCGCGGTTATTTTCGGTTATAACGATGACGTATGAAGGGCTTCTTTGTGACATCAGACAGCTATAACCAACAATAACTCGTAAAGTGTTTGGTAGGTATTTACCGGTTATTAATGGTTATTCGCCTAAAATCGACTTAAAATAGCAGGTTATCGTTATTCAGTTTTTTTTTTATTTCGATTATTTGTAATGGACCGGTTGCCCAAAAAGGCCGAAGCTGATCCGAACAAGCAGGGACGTAGACAGAATCAGAATCAGTTGGGGCACATCTAAATTTAGGGGGGGCACTCGTATTATCGAATTTCACACTAAAAAGATAATTGTGGAAAAACTCAACACTACCTACAAATATATTTTTTTTAATTAAAAAAAAAAAACGTCTTTCTAACTTAAATGCATTTAATACACAAATTTAAAAAAATGTTTGAATACATAAAATAAATCTAGAAACAAGAAACATATGGACCTTGGCCAAAATGAAAACATAGGTGGTTAGGGTAAAAACAACTACTAAAACCTAGGTACCTACAGTTATAATTGATATTAAAATAATTAAAAACATAGGTTCATTCTTCTCTTTTTTTCTGCAAATAAGTATATCAATAATTTTGTTAATATCTATTTTTTTACTATTGATTTATCAATTGATAAAATGGCAAGATTTGATAGTCGCAATGTCCATTCTATTTCTTAAATAGGTTTTTATAATTCTCAAACAAGAAAATGTTCGCTCACAAGAAGCAGACACAGGAACTAGAACAGCAATTAAAACTATCTTATATGATTCTGCAAATGCAATCTTATATTTTTCTAAAAAACTTAATAACTTAAATATATTTTGAACCTCAATGTTATTTTCTTTTTCAAAATTTAAAATGCTTTTTCGTAAAAAAATTAATTTCAGATTCCAAGCTCTCAGTATCACAATTATTATAATGAATTGCAATTTTTTTCAAAATAGAAAAATCAAGAAAATGTTCTTGGTTTCCCTTTAAAATGTCTCTATTTTCTTTAAATCTGTTCTGCAGTTCCATAACAATCCTATCAATTATAGGAATAAATATTTTAATTTTAAATAATTATTAGTGTTTGTCTCAAACTCAAAATTTTCTTCAAAAGAATAGCTACCTTCTGAAATAAAGAGATTCATATTTTTTTGGAATGTTTTTTGGCCTGTTGCTTTTAAAATCCGATTTAATTTCAATATTATTGTGAAGGGCCTTGGAGCTAGCCTCTTCAAAAGCAGAATTAAAGTGTAGATCACTGTAACCTTTACCAAAAGTTGTTTCATTTTTTTTTACTCGTCGAATTTAGTGGGTCTGTTCTAACAACTCAAAAATATCTAGGGCAGGCCAGGCCATGGCGGGGGGGGGGGGGCACTAAATAGGGAGGGAGCACTAAATAGGGGGGCCGCGGCCCCCCCTGACCCCCCCCTGTCTATGGTCCTGCGAACAAGAGCAGCGGTAAGCGGTTTAATTCAGTGGTTGGGGTTGTTCAATCTGCTTCTGCTGCTTTCTGCTTCGCTTTTGTTAGTGACATTAATAGTGAGCACTGAGCAGTCGTAGTTAGCCAGTTGTTATTTTATATATGTTATTTTTGTGCACAGACAACAGTGGCGAACTGTTGTTGCCAAATAACAGTTATGAAATAACTGATCGTTAAATAACAACCCGTTCTCCAGTTCTTACCGTGTTGTGTGTGATGTACTGTGGCGCCGAGGTGTGCCGCTACGTGCGGGTGGTGTTCTCTGGGCGGTGATATCGGTTCGCTTTTTATTTTCACTGGTAGGGGGGACGATGACGCCGGCGGGGGCGTGCTACTGGAGACGGCTAGGTGCGGTAGGCAACCGCCACCTCCTCCTGGAAAAATATACACATATTCTTTAACCTGGAAATTACCTTCCATCTTATTCTCAGATCATCTTTTTCGATTATTATAAAATATTCTGGACAACACACAAACTACATGTTATATAAAGCGTTCTTGCACAATTGAATCAGCAGTTGCACATCGACACACGCATGCAAAAACATTGTAACTGACAAATGTATACTTTTGAGGAGAGGGCAGGCATTAGGTGGGAATATACTAATGTAGTTACTCATCAAAAAAGCGAGATTTTCTACCTTTTTTGTACTAATAATTTCAAAATGTCCATCAATTTTATGGTCAAAACATTTTAAACGCCTTTACAATGTTTTTTCTCGGGACAATGTTAAATTTTAGAAATTACAATGCATTTCTGATGAAAAAACAAGAGCTGCATTTGATTGACAATAAATAAGTGATCTGGATCGATCCACAGTGAATTCAGATCACTATACGGGTTCGATTTACATCCTCTGATCTTTGGATCTGGTTCAAAATTAACTGATAGAATACATAAGTTCAGATTGAACTTATTTACAATAATCGAAAGAACAACGAAATATTCGTGACGTGGGGAGTGATTAACCAAAACGGTAAAAGGTAAACACTTTACCACTAACAGGATTTGTGATGTTCACAGCACCACCCTCGCTTTCTGGATATTAATCTATCATATTTACTACTTTTGTTTTTCCTCTGCATCTATTTTTATGAAACGAGGTTATAAAATAACAAACTGAGCCAGCTGATCCCAAAATTTCTAGGAGTTGGAAGGGTGGGGGGAGCACACCAGATCATTTTAAACTAAGTGGTGAGGGAGTGGCCTCGATCGAAAGAATAATTGAACTGAATCTGATAGATCAGTAGGGGCATCACAAAAGAATACCACTATTGTGATCCGATATTAGTTTTGGCAGGAAGCTATATTTAGAAGTTAAAACCACACAAATTAGAAAATAAATATTAAATAAGTGGTGTTAGTAGTGCTTTTTTAACAAAATTGTGTTATTAAAAACGAAACGAAAACTAAAATAAACCACAAAATATTATCCGTGTTTTGAGAGGTTATGTGTGTTATGAGGTGATATTCCAGCGGCATCATCATGTTCGTTTGACACATGAAAATTTCTTTAATGCGGGTGATTTCTACCGATTTTTATAAATCGAATACAACCATGGCTATCTCAAACTAGATAATATTTGTTTGATCTTAAATTATGCTTCTTTTGATCTATAGCAAGTAGTTATTCACTTTGAAATTGTAAACATATCATATTTCAATTACAATTCGTGTAAAAACATCGTGATCGTGAATGTGATTTTCTCTACTTTTGTTATTTCATGAGCCTTGGCTTCGCTCATAATCAATCATCCCAAAATCCCGGGATCCAATTTTTTGTCGGGATTGAATTATAGAGCATTATAAACACAAAAATTTGAATCTATCAAATGCTGGAAGAAAACAATATACGAATAAATAAATATTTGAACTTTTGATTTTTATACACACTCTAATAAGCGTCCTAAAGCCCTGTGTTAGAGTCAGCAATTTTTATTGACGGCAATAGCTGACATTTTTGTTGCACACAATGTTTGTTGCAAAGGTGGTATCTGTTTACAGTTGGCAACTTATCTAATGCAATTCTATTTTTTGGTGAATACGTGAATACTGCCAACCAAATATTTAGTAAATAAAATATTTGAAGTTTTTGCGGTGTGTCTGTATACATAGTTTCAGGTTATATTAATTTTACTAAAGATTCTAATAATAACATATAATAACATAGAAAGATCGTAATAGTAACATAGAAAATGAAAGAAAATAAGGTTTTATGTTAGGTTAGGTTTTATGTAGTGTTTTTTTATTACTACGGTTGTTAGCACAAAAATCTCTAAAAAAAAAACTAGAATTGCCATTGCAATAAAAATAGGTCTGGAGCTACTTTTTTGCAATGCAATAAAACTTGGACTCAAAACGGAGTTAATGCGCATGCGCACAACAAAAATGTCGGCAATTTTTATTGCCGGCAATAAAAATTGCCGACTCTACACAGGGCTTAATAACACCTTCCTATATAACATGCCAAAGCACCTTAAAATTCCTCTTAGCGACCAACAATTAGTTTCACATCAGACAGTTCCATAGTGACAGATGTTAAATAGACGCCAACTTGATTAGTGAGGCTTAATAGTCGCATTGCACATCTGCCACTAAGGAACAGAAAAACATTCGATGGAAAACTTACCTCCGCCGTGCGTCAACGAAGTGGGTATCTGGTGGCCGGACCAGGGCATAGAGCCCAGCCCGCCCATGTCAGATCCGATGCTGAAGTCCTGCGGGCCGAACGAGGACAGCGAGCCCGGATAGCCGGAGAGGCTGGGTGTCTGTAACGCCACAACGGGTGTGTTTAGCGTGGACTGGGTGCGGTTGTGCTGCAACACAGAAACGTGACAGATCGGGAGGACGGTCCCCATGCAGCCAACGCCACACCCAGCCCGAACAAAATTTTGGGCGAAATTTATACAGGGTGTCTAACTTTATTACTGTACAAATCAGTAAAATCTTCATTTTTGGAGATAATCGCCTAAGCTTTTTTTTTGTTTGAAAGGCCTTCAAAAACCGCTTCTTTTGACGTTCCTGCCATTTTCAAAATGCAAATCCAGGGCCGGCTGCGATTTTTTTATACCCCCGATTTTCACGAAACCCATTTAGCGATTTTATTAATTAAAATCTGACCCCATAGCGTTAATCAGAACACCCCAAAACCCCTATTTACAAAATCTGAACAAAAAGTATACAGGGAGTTCCATTCAGTGGGGTCTCAAAGTTGAGCAAAATAAGAAATTTAAAGACATCTGGCGAGTGAAATGTGCCATGGAATCCCTTCAAAACAGTTGAATGGTCAACAGGACCACTCAAAATGTTGGTGTGAGAAGATTTACTGCAAAAATGTACAGGGTATTTTTCCCTGAGCCATCTCAAAATTCTGAATTTTTATTAAACTTTATACTGGTCAGGAGTGCTCTGGAATCATTGAAAAAATATTAATAAACACAAAAGTAATTTATTTTTTACAAAATGCCAACCAACAAATAAAAATAATTTAAATTATTGGACCTTTCTCAACAAAGTCACTGTCTAAGATGGTAGATTTTCTGTGCGTTTCCTGTTATGGCACACCAGCTACCTTAACTGATATGGACTTACTGACTGGCACTTCTGTATTTTTTAGATTTAGTTCGTTTATACTGTGTGGAGCGGTTTTGTTATACACGATTTTTTACCCCTACAAAGTTCCAAAATTTCAGTAATTTGAGAGGCACAGAAAATAACACTCTGTATATTTTGTATTGGACCTTTGCACACCAACACCTTGAGTAGTCCTATTGACTTTTCACCTGTTTTGAAGGGATTCCATGGCACACTTGACTTGGCAGATGCCTTTAAAATTCCTAATTTGATCAAATTTGACACCCTGCAGAATGGAACTCCCTGTATATTTTTTAATCAAATTTGGTATATAAGGGTTTTGGGATGTTCTGATTAACGCTGTGGGGTCATATTTTAAATAAAAAAAAATCGCTAAATGGCTTTCGTGAAAATCGTGGGTATAAAAAAATCGCAGCCGGCCCTGGATTTGCATTTTGAAAATGGCAGGAACGTCAAAAGAAGCGGTTTTTGAAGGCCTTTTAGGCGATTATCTCCAAAAATAAAGACTTTACTGATTTGTACAGTAATAAAGTAGACACCCTGTATATTACTTTTAACTATATATTGTTTATTTAACTTCTCAGTCTCATTGCGGAATTGTTACCTATAGCAACGCAATCTTTCAGTATAAATATTTTGGTTGGTTTGAACCAGTGGCGGCTCGTGTGGTAAAATTTTGGCTAGGCCAGGCCAACACATGAAAAGTAAATAGTATGAAGTATAAAAGTTTGAGCTAGACTTTGTGATTTTCAACTAAAAATTAGGAATCTAAGTGATACAAAAACAAAATTAGATTTATTTTCTCTCCCTATTTTGTTAGAAATACACATAACAACAATATGAAATAATTATGCTTTGCTATTTTCCCATCCTTTTGTTCGATGCATAATTCTAGAGTGGGCCGCTCACGCATAATAATATTTTTTCTCTGGACTTCGGCTCTTCTGGCTAATGGCGATTCCAATAGCGAAACAACGATATCCAATATTAGTATTACTAGAACTAGCTGTAGCCTCAAAACAACACATTTTTCTTTAGTTAGTGCCGTACTCACGAAATCACCCCAAAAAAATCAGCCGCGAACGGCGAAATACAGTGGAAATTATCAAATACCTAATAACACAGGCCAGTATGAGGCGGGCCTAAAAGCCTGTAATACACCGCTAATATAAACTCTGCCTCACGCCGCTGCACAGACGACACACGCCGTTTCTACGGAGCTCCTATGTAAACGTGGTCGGCCCATTAGATTCGGGCCTATTCAGTGATTTTTAAATTGCGTTAAGACGACTCGGTGTTTTCGTTATGAAATAACTTTTGCACGCACATTATTAAATGAATGATTCTTAATATTTAGAAGATATTTTTATTCCTTGCCGCTATTTTTCAATAAAATTATGCGATTATTAGTATTCCCAAGATTATTGGGTAGGCCCGGCCTACCCTGCCTATCCTGACAAGCCGCCACTGGTTTGAACATCAATAATATTTTCTACGTAGACTGCAGAGGAATCCTGCAGTTACACCGTACCGCATCATGCTCGTTTTAAGCAGAGCGATATAGAGGCAAAGCAAAGGCGCGTGCAGTCGGCCCATGGATGGGTGACCCTTTTTAAATTATTTAACCTATTTTTCCAATTAAAAAAATATTTTTTTCCGGCTATGGAAAGCAAGGGTGCCACAGTGGGCCACCGTACTTGTGTTGACAGTTGTCAGCTGCGCAGCTTGTGTATTGTTCGATTTCACACTATTTTCAGGGGTTTCCTGCCTATTCCTTTGCGTTTCATAATGTTGTGTGCAGTGAAAAGCTGCAACAATTAGAAATCGCGAAGAAAAGAAGGGCTATCCTTCCATCAGTAACTAGAGATCTCTGTTGGTAACTCGATCTGTAAGTTGGTTCGAACCAATCAAACCGCTGTTTATGTTTTAGATATATTTTTTGTATAATGAGAGACTTAGTTTTTGTTTATAATAAATAATTCTGACATATGCCAATTTAAAACAAAATTATAGCATCTTCTAGTAGGGCACTTAATTTTGTGTCACCTATTCGTTTTAAATCGTTTTAATTGACAATAATAATAAAACGGCTTTTCTCTTATCTTTTACTCAATGGGGACATAAAATGTTACAGGGTGTTAACCTCTGATGTTTCTTTTAGTGTTTCACTATTTTTGAATATTTAGCTAAAAAAAAGAATATACAGGATGATTTTTTTAGGTCTACCACCGCGATTTTCTCGCTTATTTTGCACCCTACAAAAAAAGCGTAAGAAACAAAAATGTGGCAATTTTGGACAGCTAAGTGGTGCTGCAAAAGGCATCCATGGCCAACTTGTCGTGCAATATTAAAAAAACCTCAAATTGATCAAAACTATTAATGGCCGTGGCATGTTTATATTAAGAGACAGAGGAAAACTTTTATGTTGAAAATTGATGGCAATGAGAAGCTTTATCCATCCAGGTGCTCAGAGAGTTTCAGCAAATTCCACAGGGTCTTCGGCTCTTTTGAGACAATGGAAATTTTTGTCGATTTTAAGTTTTTTTAGTACACCGCGAAAAGTTGGGCATGGAGGCCCATTCATTTTTTAATGTGGCCTCGCTGACTAAAATTGACATATTTTGTTTCCTTACGTATTTTCTGTGCGGCCCAAAATAATCGAGAAAATCGCTTAATAAGAAATAAACAAAAAAATTTCCATAGCATCAAGAGAGCCGAAGACCCTGTGTAATTTTCTGAAACTATCTGAGTACCCATTTGCATAAAGCTTCTTAGTGCCATCAATTTTCAATAAAAAAGTTTCTCTCTGTCTTTTAAAATAAACATTCCACGGCTATTAATAATTTTGCTCAATTTGAGTTTTTTTTCATATTGCGCGACAAGTTGGCCATGGATGCCGATTTCTTTTACAGCACCACTTAGCTGTCCAAAATTGCCACATTTTTGTTTCTTACGCTTTTTTTGTAGGGCGCAAAATAAGCGAGAAAATCATCCTGTACACCAGAATGATGCTTATCAATATGCCATCACTTGGTAATATCAGCTTACAACTTCATAAAAAGCTTCTTTGTGCCTTTGGTATCTCTCATAATTATTTCTGAGAATTTTTAGAGCTAGAATTTTTGCTCGTGTATCTCCAATTTTGCACTTAAAATAACATGAAAAAGTATGCCCTTAATTAAAAACAACCTGTATATTTACCCAAAATTTTGTTGTTACAACTTCAAGCTATGTCCATATGTTAGTTAAAAAAATCCTTGAGTGTTAAATATTTAATTGTACACCAATATAATGAGTTTTAGATAAAATTCCATATTTTGCGTTGAAGTTACTTATTTCAACATATTATGATAGGGTTAACTAGAGTTATTAAGTTTTCTCTATACTAAAATCGGGCAACTCTTACGCCTGGCGTAAACAAGAGCACGTGCGTTGAGATATTCGCCAGGGCCGCACTGAGGCGGGGCCTTTATTTAATTTTAGTTTTACTATTGTTTACATTAAAATATTTTGGAAAAAAATTATTGGCTTAATTCAAATGATTCAAAACATCGATAAAATTATTTGTGGCAGTGTCTAAATAGCTAAAAACAACAAGATAAAACCGCGTAACTACACTTTTGCGATCGAGTACGTCTCTGTTGCAGAGTCGGGTGAAATTTTATAGCCTACCGACCAATCGCGGAACGTCATGGAACACATGGTTTTATTTACGCCAGGCGTAAGGATTGCTCGATTTTAGTATAGATATTTTTTCTTGCCATGCTTTTACGTGTAAAAGTATTTGTGTCAGTTTTCACTAAAGAAGTAATTCATACACATAACCATAACACATTTTTATAAATTTTCATCAAACATGGTGTAAGCACCACGTTTACGAAACACAAGAAAATTTCTCTTGAAAATGAAAGAATTAAATTATGCCATTGCAGTTTTGTTCATTTATATATAAAAACTCGCGGTGACTTCTAAGTAACTGTTCATTTTTATATAGCTATGTCTACAACCCATTATTTTCGCATAAAATTAAATAACCAAAGAACCCCTAATTCTCGACCGTGATCGTACTCCCGTACCTCTGAGTAAGCCACCTCATCCGAAGGTATACACGGTCCGAGCGGCGTCGGTATGACCACCCGAAGATTTGACCGTGGGCCGGGCGAATGCTGCTTCGGGTGGCCCTTGGACGTGCCGACCCCCGGCCCGGGGCTCGGCCCCGGACTGGGGCTACCGCCCATCGGGCTGGCCGAGTTCGGGTAGCCGTTGCTCATCTCGAGCATGCCCCCGCTCGGGTACACCGAGTCCGTCTCCGAGGATGACGGGCGGGGGCTGATGCTCGTGTGCGCCATCTGCGGGCTGGACTGCAGCAGGCCCGAGTCGCCGTAGCTGATGTTGACCGGGACAGAAACCGGCTGGGAGTAGTTCGATGAGCTCATGCTGACCTGGGACGGGAAAACATTGTTTAAAATGAATATCAGAGGTTTGGCCGTTTTTACAGCTAAGGCACAGGTAGTTTTAAGCAAATATGTTTTTCAAAAATTACAAAAGGTCGAGTTTTTAGAATTGAAAGAAAAAAATTATTGCACACTGTAAGCCTTAAGAACAATACTATTTATATGTTGTGTAGTTTTGCAGATTTTCGTTCAATGCATAAACCATATAGAGATAAACGAACTGATAGTACTGTGGTTCCCCACTATCTGAAACTTATTCACAATACACATTCTTTGATACTCGAGGAAATTTACTGAGCAATTCAGCAATTTCGATTCATTAAGAGAAAGTGGTATGGTATCTTACCATTTAATAATGAAGGGTCAATTAAATACAAATGCTTTCTTAATAGAAGAAAAGGGGAATTTGAGAAAAGTGTGAAAAGATCATTCTCAAATCTACACAAGTTGCATTAGAAAGATTTTGGTGAAAAATAACATGAACCATTCGTTTGCGAGTTAGCTTATCTCACAGAATAACCAAATTCTGTGCTTATGTATAGAAACAACATTTAACCATGATACTCAGAGCTGGGCAGATCTATTTAAAAAGATCGTTTTAAAGATCTAAGATCGCGATCTTGATCTTAGATCTAGATCTTTTTTGCTTCACTAAAGAACGATCTTTTTTAAAAAGATCGTTTCAAAAAGATCTGATCTTTGATCTTAATTTGACGATCTTAGATCATTTTAAAGATCTAAGATCGTTTAAAAGATCTAAGATCGTTTTAAAGGTCTATGATCTTTAAAAGGATATAAGATCGTTATAACGATCTAAATCTTTCCCTCATTTTTTTTCGTTCATTTTTGAAACGTTTCTGTGATTTTTTTTATATAAAATAATGTTTTGTTTTTGAAGAATAAAAAATAGAGCTCTAGGTTGTTGTAGGAATAAGAGATTTTGTTTTTATATCTACATATTTGTAAAATATGTTCTCATTTTGACCTCAATTGTTAAGTAGTTCGTTTTTGAAACGTTTCTGTGACTTTTTTATACAAAATAATGTATGTAGAAAGGTAGGTATATATTTTTTAGAAGAATGAATAGTTTTGTACGAACAAGGATTTTTCTTTTTATACATATAATCTACATATTATTTCTAAAATATATGTATTACGAATTCAGTTACTTACGTTACTAACGAGCGGTCATTTAAAGCAGTTTACCTTAGGAGATCTCTAAGTCTCAGCTAAAGTGCAAATTGTCAGAATTCGCGAAAAATGACAAATAATATAAACAAACTGACGTACATTTTACCCACAACTACAAGAACCTATTTTGAGGTCAAATTGAAATGAATGCTTTAAGTTAATTTGTATTTTATTTTCAACTATCTATTTCTCAAAATTCCGAATTTTATAACTTAAATTATAAAATTATAAATTGCACAAATAATCGTGAAAACGTTTTTAGAAGAAAAGTTTAATTCTCCATAGGTATATCAACTGATTGATTACGCAACCAGTTCAGTTAGAGTAGTAACTTTACGTAACTAGTTACGTAAAATTGTACTTTACACAACTAGTTATGTAAAACTTGACGTATCATCACTTGCTCAGGTTTTGAAAGATGTCACTTTATACTAGGTCAAAATTAGGAAAAGTATTTATTATAGACATCTATATCTATTAACTATATGAAATCATCAATTTTGTTCAAAGATCTTAGATCATTTAGAGGAACTTAGATCGTTTAGAAGATCTTAGATCGTTTAGAAGATCTTAGATTGTTTAGAAGATCTTAGATTGTTTAGAAGATCTTAGATCGTTTAGAAGATCTTAGATCGTTTAGAAGATCTTAGATCGTTTAGAAGATCTTAGATCGTTTAGAAGATCTTAGATAGTTCAAAAGATCTTAGATCGATTGATCTTTTTAAATAGATCATTTTTGGACGATCTTTGATCTAAGATCGTTTTTGCATGAAAAGATCTATTTTTAAACGACCTTAGATCCCTTTTTGAAAAACGATCTGATCTATGATCTAGATCTTTTTTGGCGTGATCTTTCCCAGCTCTGCATGACACTAAGACACATACCCTCTGTTGTCCGTTAATCTGGTTCCTTTGTAGCATCATTTGGAAGTCCTCGTCGATTTTGCTGTACTTGGCCTCAGTGCGTGGAGTCAGTTGGTACTCTGGATCCGGCTCCGGACTTTCTGGACTCATCACTCCGTTCTTATGCTCCTTCTTGTTAAGTGCCTGCAAGTGTCAGTGGACCAGCTCATGGAAAAACAGCCTCAGGGGGCCACTGACGCGCAACAAGCACCCTCTCATTCACTCTGCACTCTTCTATATGCAGTGTGTCCCAAAAAGTTGGACACTTTTTAATTTTTTATTTGTTAAAAAATTTTATTCTTGATAAAATTTCGAATACCACAATACAATATTTAATTAAACATTGTTCTCGCTTTAAACAAGTCATCTTAAATATTCTGGTATTAATAAAAAATTAGTTTTGTTTTGTCAAGCATAAAATTTGGTTAAGTGCATGGGCAACACCCTTCAACAAATTGTTTGTTTTTTAATGGTAATGTAGGAATATTTGAAAACTACTGAAATCAGCCCGAATTTAAAGTTGCATCGTCTCGTTTTTGATAAAACATAAAAAAATCGAATTTCATATTTACACGTTCCAAACAACTTTTCCTTATAACTTTTTATGTATCTTTAAAAATTAAGGTATGTAGTATACTTTTAAGGAAATTTCAAAAAAAAAATTCTAACAAATAAAAAATAAAAAAGGTTCAAACTTTTTGGGACACACTGTATAATAGAACATGATATGAGCAAACTGAAGGTTCTTTGCTTTGTTAGAACGAATAGCAAAAATTGATGTAGTTGGCTATGTTGTCATCTCAATACAAAACAAAACAACAGTAAGAAACATCAAACACTATTTGTAAATAGAAACAAGGAATCTTCTGTTGTGACACTATATTTTCTGTAGTACCTACAGGCTGTTACATAAAAGGGACCTAATCACTTTAAATGTGTACTTAAATATTTTTACAATATCAAGACATATTTTATTGGGTCATAATATATGATCTTTGTGGTTTTCCTAAACGTTTCACACATGGTGATTTTTGTGTTTTTTTTACATCACAATAATTTATTAAGAATTGATATCCGAACGCTGGTGTCAACCGTTTTGCCATAATGCTATACCGGGTATACCAAAATATTGTTAATAAATAAAAAATGACAAAGTTATGTATGGCTAATTTTACAAATGTTGATAATGTTTGTCCCAGTTATTTTTATTAAGAAAATATCGGAAACATCGATTGTTAACAAAATGTGATTATTATGAAATTCGATGAGGGAATGTAATTTTTAATTCATAACAACATCACACATAAAAGTCCGCAGCAATTGATTTTGATTATCGATTTAAGTAAATTCAACTTATTTTCTTTATCTGTCAAATATGCAATTTTTTATTTTTTTTTCTGAAAGTGGCATTATTTCTCAAAGTTTAGAAGAATGTTGTATAGAAAAGTTACTTTTCTTTTGATTTTATAGCTCTATAGAATTCTGATCTGTAGATAACAGTTCTGACTTTTCTAAATACACATATATTTTCATTCAAATGAATTTTAGTGAACCTAAATTTTACTACGTTTACAGTCTACATTTTCATTATTAAATGTCGTTGTAAAAAACCCACTATCCACTTAAAGCTTTTTCCCTCTTTAGTTGTCTGTGTTAGCGTCAAATTAATAAAAAAAAAATAAAAACTAAAAATGATGTTTGCACCAGCAAAATGCCCCTTTGGTAGGTTTTACGACAAAATGTTATTAAGGAAAGTTGTTGAGAATTAAAAACTGAGTAGGTATGCAATTTCAAAAGCTTACACCTACTTTGATTTTCTTCTGCTAAAAAAATTAAAACACTGAAAAATTTATATTTAAAAAAAGGTACATTTTTAGAAAAAACTCAAGAATACTTTTTTTCTTAGAATTGATTGGAAAATTTAGTGAAGGCAGTGTCTAAACTGTACCAAATATGTCTGCCACAGCTGTCGTTCTTTAGGAAAAATAAAAGTCGAAAAAAAAAACTTTGAACGAAAATCGCTAGGATTTCGACAAATGTAATCTCCTTTTTTGAAATTTTCTAGTAATTTTTAATGTATTGCTGATAATATTTAGACCACCCTGCATATTTTATATTTTACTGATTTTAATTTTTTTAACACAATTAAAAAATAACCTCCGGCTGTATGTTTCTTATTTCTACAAAAAATATACACTGTATAATACAATTTTTCGATTTCTCGGTGAGGAAAATGAAGGCGGTGAGGAAAATGAAGGCTACGTTTGTTCTGCGTTTTTTGAACGAATTTGTTCTTCAAATTTTGACATTTCTAAATTAAAGTAATACACATTTGGCATTTAACTTCTGAATTCACGATTCGAAAATTTGTGTAAAATTACGTAGGCATACAGTAAAAGCAAAGTCTAGAGATCTAGACTTTGGTAAAAGTACAGACCTACTTATGTTGCTTTGCTTCCCTATATATGTTTTCGCTATAAGTTATATATCTGTGGTAAAAGATTTATACAAAGGAGGAGCGATTTCTTGAGTCAATCTGTACATTTTTGAGATTCTGGGTTTCACATTTCGACAGGCAGTAGGCAGGGAGAGAAAACCCAACCAAAGTTGATATGAATTACATTATTCAAAACTGATTTTACCACAGTGTATATCAAAGAACGTATACAAGTTTTTCTATAGGGAAATGTATGCAGGCATGGGACGTAGGAAGTCCCAGAAATCGGATCAATATGTAGGTAAATTTAGTTTTCTTTGAAATTCTGCGTGTTTTATATTTTCCGTCTTATAATAAAGAGCCCCTTGTGATTAAACTACAATAAAGATATTAGGTACTACACCTCGAGATAGATGTGATCCCTGATAATCCAAACATGTATGAAAAGTTTCTCCGATATTCTACATTCCTGAAATATTTCCCCTGTAATTTGAATTTGAATCTGAGCATGAAATAAGGTTGTAGACAGAGAAAACCTATTCGTATTTCTCTACATTTCCCCTCTGCCAAATGGATGATATGAATTAGATAATTCATATCATCCATTCAAAATAATTTTATATCCTTGACATCCGGGAACTGGTTTTTATTTCACACAAAAACGCAGTTTTGCAAAATATCGTTCAAATATATCCGAATTTTCCGCGAAATATACTGGCTTAACCGAACGATTTTCTCATTTTAACATTGCACAATAACAGATAAAGAGCAAGTTTTGAGTTACAAAAGGAATGCCAGGCTTTGAAGCTGGAAACACTTCCAATTTGTAACGCGAGATTTACAGTCATTTGACAAAAAAACGAAATAAATTTCGACTAAAATTTCAAAGGTACCCTACCTATTTGTCCAAACGCATTCCAAATAAATTTGACCTACAAACAAATTATTCTAGTCAGAGTTGCATACCTACAGACTCGAGAATCGGCCAGTGCTCAAACCAACTCACTCATCATTCATCCACTCGCAATCGTCTTAAATCTACAGTTAAATGTCTCTCAATACTTAAGCAACAACTCGTGTGAATAACAGGCAGATGCAGCATACCGATAACTTTAGTCAAGCAACAACCGAAACTCAGTTAACTTAAAAAAAAAGTAAAATAAAACCAAACCGCGCCAAGTTATCGTGTCGTGCATGAGCCGAGATATTGGGGCAAGTTGCTGCTGGGTTTGATGTACCTCGATAATGTTCTTGTTGGTCAGAGACTCGTGCGGCTCGTTATACTCTGTGTACTTGAGGAGGACCTTGTCCATGTCCGTGCTGGCGTACTGGTACAACTTGTTGCTGCTGCTGAATATGATCAGGGCAATTTCGCAATCGCACAGCACCGACAGTTCGTACGCTTTCTTCATCACGCCGAATTTTCGCTTGTTGAAAGTCACCTGCAAGCGATAAACGGTCAGTTCCCGCATTTTTACTAAACGGCACTTTTTACTAAACGGACGTTACTAATCAGCACGTTTTACTAAACGGCTGTTACTAAACGGCACTTTTTTCTAACCGGCGTTTTACTATAAGCGTCTGAACAGTGTTTCTACTAAAATGTGGGTACTAAGAAACGTTTACTTGGAAATATGTAAAGATGAAAAATATAAACGAAAAACTTGCTTTATAGCATTCCGGAAGCAATCAAATTATTGTATAGGGTGACCCCAACTGCTAGAAAATATTGTCACTGAAATGGTATGGCTGGCGTTTGCATTTCTCATTTAATATTTGTTTTGCTATTAGTCGAAACAACGATAAAAAAGCTGCCCTCAGACTTAGTAGTAGTAATACAGCTTTAGTGATTGATTTAAGAGCAAAGAGTAAACACTGTAGAAAAGCGTGGCAGTAAAAACACTAACAATGATTAATACTCTTACATGTATGTTGTGGGTTTTAAATACGCGGAAAATAATGCGCACATATCAATAACGCAAGAATAAATAAGTAAGGAAAAACATAAATTGATTTTGGCATGATCAAGAGGATTATTGTAATTCGTTTCTTATACCCGCATGACAGTCCGGGCATTTTCAAGAAGAACTTACCTGACGATTCCGTTCATCCGTAATCCTGGATATTTGTATTTTTTTGCGACCCATGGCAGCAATTTTGGACTACTGTGTAGCAAACCCGTGGCTAGTAGAAATGACAATGTCGCTATCGACGATTCTTCAAGAATCTCAGCTCAAATCAGCCGCCTCTTCCGTAACCTGCGACAAAGGAGCAAACCATTAGTACAGAAAATCCAGAAAAATCAATATTATAAAGAGCGGAATAATAAAAGTCGGTGACTCAAAATTGAAGACACATGAAAATATGTAGGTACCTAATCGTTATTTTAGTAAGTAATTCCGAAGCTATAATGCTAAAAAAGGTTTCATGTTTGATGGTTTAAAGAGAAGCAACACATTGCAAGTCGCAATAATGTCTAATACCTTCTATTCGTCGTGTGCGGAAAACCACACATTCGACTACATAATGTTGGGTGAAATATTTGAACAGCTTAAATTCGCGTTCTTGGCACAGAAACAATTTGTTTATAAACTGTACTAATAAATTTGTGGGTATATTTACTTAATTTCACGTTTATTTTAATGTAGTCTCAGATAAAATGATCGGTATGTTTTACTAGTTTTAAGCCAGAGGCCAGAGGTGTATTTTTTAAGTAAAGAATTAAAAATGAAAGTTTCTTAATATACCTAAGTAAAAGTCCGGCCCTGTATGAGATTCCCCTTCGCATACACAATCATATACCTACTGTATAGTTTCCCTTTAGCGATGTTCATATTTATATTCGGAGCTGTATTATTTATACAGAAATACAGTATTATTTGCCTAATGGAATATTTAAATTAGTACAAACCCTATTATTCGGAAAATTTATGATAAGCACATTACTTCAATCTGATTTGTGCGTAAATTCATGGAAATACGGAGCAAACTTACTTAGCACGCTAAAATGCAGATAAAAGGGTTTAAAGTAATTTTCTTGAAAATAGGAAAACCGAAAATGGAAACGACCCGACAGTGTTTAAAAATTTAAAACAGGAAAAACCAGGCTAGTAGGTATGAAAAACGTTTCCCAGGCGTTATTGATTTGGCTGTATGACAGTGTTTTCACATAGCATCCTGAATAAGGGACAAGCTTTTTTCTCTGGCGACCTCCCCATGCAAAGCCCCATTAATTAAACTGGACATTAAAATTTGAAGAAAAATTGTTGTGTTTTGCGAATAAAATATACTACACTGGTATTTATAATTTCTAGGATACCCTGATCTAGGCAGTTCTTTCAGCATAATCTTTAAATTTTAACAAGTAGGTAATTAACTGAGTATTATTGTAAACCACAATTTTGAAATAAACGATAGAAAATTTGATTTTGAGCAACA
Source organism: Pseudeuparius sepicola (assembly GCA_963920635.1). Taxonomy (NCBI): domain Eukaryota; kingdom Metazoa; phylum Arthropoda; class Insecta; order Coleoptera; family Anthribidae; genus Pseudeuparius; species Pseudeuparius sepicola. The sequence goes on from OY987305.1 coordinate 8,060,858, forward strand.
AAGTTCATGTGAACATGGGTCGGGAAATGCTTAATAAAAAAGATACAGGGTCTTTAAGTTTATTTTTAAACGGATTTTTAATATTACCTCAAAAACGACACATGATATTAACAACTTTAAATTTGGTACATATTGGTAAGCGGGTATAAAATGCAATAAACAGAAGCTACTAGCGCTTTGTTGTCATAACCAGTGGCGTCCTGGAAGGTAGGAGACGCTTCCTTTTCAAAATTGGACAAAATTTTTTAATTTCCCGTTCATTTTTAGATAAAAAATGTCTCGTTAGTTTGCCCTCAAACTGCTGGATTTTGAGCAATTAAAACAAATTCAAGTTACTACTCAGAAAAAGTAACAATTATTTAAATTTGGGGCCTATGTGTACAATTCAACGCAGGAAAGAAAACGTTTAAAGAATGCGGGCAGCGTTTATCCTTCCTCCATAGTCTAACGCATCACCGTTAAGAATAATATTAACTATAAATTAAAGAACAAAGTATGAAAATTAAGTCAGTGAGTTACACAAAATTGAGCTACGACCCTGAACTGTGACTAATTCCATAATATTTACGCGTTCTTCCCCCTTGCGTTGCACGCATTCTGCCGTAAGAAGGACTATATGACTACCTTTTTGCTATTGAGATGCAAGAAATCCATTGCCAAGGTAGAGTATATTCTTTTTGGTGGGAGTTATTTTAATTTTAAACGCAAAAGGGGCCACTTTTGGAAATGTATTACACAAAAAACAAATAAGATTTTGGGCTATAACTTGGACTGGAGATTGCCTGTTACGCCTAGTTAACAATTTTGGACCGATAGTGAGATAAAGTTCTGAAGAATGTACCGGCGATACACTTACGCAAATCCTAAGTTTACTCGCTAATTTTAAATGGAACACCCTATATTTTATTACATGTTAAAGCCCTTAAAGAGTAGATACTTTTTGGTATAGGGTATTATGAGTCTAACTTTAAAGGTTAGGGAGTTATTTCCTTATTCCAAGAAAGGGCTTCAAAAGGACCGATTACATGATTAGGGTGTCAAAATGTCACTTTTTAAGCTGTAAAAAATAAAAAGACATATTCTTGTTAATTTTTGGTGTAGTGCAAATAGTTTTGAAACTACCTGTAACGCCATCAATAATAAAAAACCTACTGCACATGAAAAAATAAAGTTAACGCATAATAAATTATGACATCGGCTTATGTCATTTATTTATTGCGCTACAGGTAGGTTTTCAACTATTTCCAATACACCAAAAATTAATAGGAATATGTCTTTTATTTTTTACAGCTTAAAAAGTGACATTTTGACACCCTAATAATGTAATCGGCCCTTTTAAAGCCCTTTCTTGGAATAAAATAGAAATAACTCCCTAACCTTTAAAGTTAGACTCATAATAGCAAACTACACCTACCAATGTTTGGTTCCTTATTTTTTTGATAGGGTGATATGATGAAGCAATTTTGTGATTTGTGACATGCTTGTGAGACGGGGTAGGTTCATTACGTGCGTGCGACATTCTAAATATCGTGTGGCATGTCAATTTATATGTTTTTGGGGTCAAGGAATTCAATTTTCGCATTATTTCAGAGAACCGACGAGACCGACTTTCCAAATTTACTATTCCAAAACATTCCCGATCCTCCTAGATTATTTTGAATAAATACACCATAGGAACTTCTTCTTCTTCTTCTTTCCTTTTTGGGCTAGGTTTTCACCATTAACCCAGTGTCGGTGTTTATTTCACCACCTTTACTTGTCCAAGGAGTACCGTCTGGGCTTAATCCATGCCTCCTCGAACTACTATTTGAACTGATGTGCTCCTCGAACAACTATTTGAACTGATGTGCGTCTGGAGCTAATCCATGACCCCACGAACTAATATCTTGATTGAATTATTGGTCAGCAGTTTAAAATTTCTTCATTAAAAGGGAGTTAGTAAACGTTACAACACAGGATAAGACCCTTCTCGCTCCCGAGCACCAGAGGAGCTACACACAAATCCCGAAATGGTGCCTCGGATGATAGGAACTTGTATGTACGATGTCTACTACGTACTCCCAAAAGTTTTCAGAGGTTATGAAGCATTTACCGCTGTCCAGAGATGGGTTAGGTGCACATAACGACCACATTTTAAATGGCACGTGACATGTCAATCTACATACATGTTTTTTGGGGTCAGGAAATTCGATTTTCGCGCCGTTTCAGGAATCCCTTCCAAAATGATCAAGGAGGCCGCGGCGCGAAAACCCAGCCCGTTCGCCGTGCGGAAAGCGGCGGGGTGACGCGAGAGCGCGAGGCGGGGGGGAGGCGGGGGAAGGAGGCCACCCGCAAACACAGTGACCTGATTCGGTCTTATGGTGTGGAATCGCGGCGGATCGATGGCTGAGGGCGAACTACAAGGCCGGCGCGTGGCCCTCCTACGCTGCAAGGGCGCTACCTGTATCGGAAGTGGCCGGAGCCAGGGCCGGGCCGGCCCGCGCCGCGGTTTTCGGAACACCGAAGGTTATACGGCAACTGGTGTAATCTCGGTCGGAAACAAGAAACAAGAACGGTAGACGCACAGGATTACTCGATCTCATAAGCGTAATGTTCGCCAGTCGGTAGACGCAAGGCCTACTATAAAGACAGGCCCTGGCGCACAAAAATCACGTGACCATCTTAGTCAGACGTTACATGTCATTTGTCACATAACTGAAAGCGGCAACTTGGGTTTAGAGAAGTTTTCAATGTTTAAAGTGTTTTTAAACGTCTTAGTTTATATTTTAGAAACAAGTATGTGTCTAGTGCGCGTGTGTCCTGGCGGAGGGGAACCGGGAACCGCCCAGGTGTTATTATGGCCTCTGGGTGTCTGGGTGGGAGTCGTGAGTCGTGCCGTCCAAGAGTATTGGTGCCGCTCGCACCGACGCGACGCGTGAGCGCTGCCGAACCACAGAATAGGGAACCCGGAATGGACTATTATGGATATGGGACAGTATTAGTATTGGACAGTGGAGCCTGAGACACAGAGGGGTGAACTGCTTACGGGAGATCCGCGAGTTCAGACGGTCCGGGTGGCTGGAAGCCGTTCCCGTTGATCACGTTCGGGTTTGTGTATTTATTGTATTCACCATTCACCTTGTGCGAAATAAATCAGTGTTGTAACGTACTCGAGGATTTTCGTTGTCGACCCACGATGATATGGTTTCTATTCGGTCTTTCACGCTGCCGATCAACTGAGACCTCGTCAATATTTAGAGTATACCTACTGAGGTTAGTTTTCATTTTTATTTCGTAAAAAATGACCTAAATACCAAATATTGGGTGTTTATATTATATTTATACATATTACAAAAGCCAGGAAGAAAGTGTCGCCATAACAAACATTTGTTTTGCCTCGGGATGAAAATTTCCGCCAAAAATGGATTCGTCAAATCCCAACTGAGATTTAATTTCTAAAAAACCCTTAAGTATGTGTGGCTAACACATTTTCAAGAAAGTTTAAAGTGGACAAATGTGTTGTGGGAGGAAAATACCTATAGAGAATATCACCTAAGCTAAAGGAAGGTGATGCCCCAACAATTTTTGAGAAGTGCCAAAATATTGTGAGTGCAGTGCCGTAACACTCTCAGCCTAAAACAGCTGAGGCAGGTTGAAAATTTTGAAAAAACAATTAGAGAAAGCTTGGATGCACAACTCCAATAATGTAATAGATGAAAGAAAACTTGCCAAATTGTTACGAAATTTGTTTTTTCTACTTATCTCCAAAAATGCCTTTCATTATATAGAACTAAGTTGGTCACGTGACTACACGATTATGCGTTAGCGCCGTGGCCTGTCTTTATCGTTGGCCTCGCGGCAGACGGGTGTGAAGTCAGCGCTAGACCAACGGTTAATTTGTATATCGTGCGGGTTTTGGCGTGTGGTTCGTGTATTTTATTTAATCTGTTTTTAGTTTTCAAACTATTATTGAATCTTTATACTAAATTAGTACATCTTACTTAGTATTAAAAACGTAAGAACTAATATACAGGATGATTTTTTTAGGACTACCACCGCGATTTTCTCGCTTATTTGGCGTACTACAAAAAACGTAAGAAACAAAAATGTGACAATTTTGAATAGCTAGGAGATGCTGAAAAATAAATCGGCATCCATGGCCAACTTGTCGCGCAATATAAAAAACTTCAAATTGAGCAAAACTATTAATAGCCGTAGCATGTTTATTTTAAGAGAAAGGGGAAAACTTTCATATTAAAAATTGATGGCACTAAGAAGCTTTATGCAACTGGGTAGGTACTTAGATAGTTTCAAAAAATTACACAGGGTCTTCGGCCCTCGTGAGGCTATGCAATTTTTTTGTTTATTATTAGCGATTTTCTCGCTTACCTTGCGCCCCACAGAAAATTCGTAAGTAAACAAAATATTATGACGATTTTGGAGCAATACGAAGAAACTCACAGAGACAAAAATTTAAATGGCTTTAAGAGAGCCGAAGACCCTGTGTAATTTTCTGAAATTAACTGAATATCCTCCCAGTGCTATTGTTAGTGCCATAAATTTTTAATATAAAAGTTTTCTTATATCTCTTAAAATAAACGGCTATTAATAATTTCGCTCAATTTGAGTTTTTTTTATATTGCGCGACAAGTTGGCCATGGATGTCAGTTTCTTTTTCAGCGCTACCTATCTCTCCAAAATTCCCATATTTTTGTATCTTACGTTTTTTTTTTGTAGGGCGCAAAATAGGCGAGAAAATCGCGATGGTAGTCCTAAAAAATCATCCCGTATTTTGTGAAATTATCTCTCCAATAGGTATCGAATGTGTTGTGCCATTATAGCATATCTAGAAGTTAGATTTGAGATCTCCTCGTCATTGTCGTCGATTTTTTTGTAGGTACTGGGTGATTTAATACTTAGTCTTAATATATTCTAAGTAAAAAATAAAACTTCTCTTAGTAGTATCTAAAAACCAAAGGATTGGCAAAATTAGTTCAATGATACAGAATATCCACACTATATTTTAAAATTTTAAACGGTAGCGCCCTGTGCGCTTAGCAGGTAGAGGTCTAGCGGTGACGTCACGCGTGCGGAGAATTTTGTCGGATCGAGCAATCCTGTGCGTCTACCGTTCTTGGGTCGGAAAGTGCTCTGTGGATTATATTATGCTAACTCTTGCCTGCAAAGCTAACACAGTAAATCTGAAAAAACAATATTTAATTTTAGAAAAAATGTATTTGTTTTTGTTGCCATTTTCTTTTTCTATTTAAGATATGAGGTTTGTTTATGGAATGAAAGTAGGAAAATGTGCGTGACATCATTGAGTGGATAATAATCTCATTTCTTTAAAACGGTTTGCTTATGAAACGAGTGAAGTATACTGTTTTGCCTTTGCAGTACGCGATGAGTGTTTTAGACTTTTTCGAGGGAATATCAGCATATGTGTTGCTTCTTCTCAAAGAAAATAAAAAAAAAAACACTACAAAGAAGTATACAGTGTGGACATTTAAGTGTGCAACATATGGGATTTTTTTAATTAATTGCACAACCAAAATACAGATATTGCCGAAAGTTGATGCATGTTCAATAATCATATTAGGTGCACTTAGAATGTTTTCAAGTTAAACAGCATACAGGGTAGGTGAAAAAATATAAAAAATGTACAAGAGTAAAGTACCCTTATTTCAGAAAATTCAGCAAAATGTTATTAAGAAGAGTGGTTTAGAATTAAAATCTATGCCTAAATACCAAAACATGACCTTCTAAGAAAAAAATTCGTTTCGTCAATTAATTTCCAGTTTCTTAATAAACATGTAAAATAAAAAATATTTGCACCCTAATGAGAGTTTTTTTAATGTACACATTATCATTACTAGTGTTTTACCTTGTTCAAACGATTTTTTTCGAAAAAAGTTTTGTTGCAACAAACATGAAGTTTGTGATTCCCTAAAAAATTAAAAACCTAAGTTAATTTTCCAAATATGCTTGAATTTGAACAAAATTATGCGAAACTGATTTAATTTTGATTAATTTATGAAAGTGTTTAGGGTGCATATAAAAAAATGAGAAAATTATTAATTAATAAAAAAATTTTTTCTTGGGAGGCCATGATTTCGTATTTAGGCATAACTTTTAATTCTAGACAACTTTTCTTAATAACATTTTGCTGAATTTTCTGAAATAAGGGTACTTTACTCTTGTACAATTTTTATATTTTTTGACCTACCCTGTTTGCTGTTTGACTTGCAACCATTCTAAGTGCGCCTAATATGATTATCGAACATGCACCAACTTTTGGGACTATTTGTATTTTGGTTGTGCGATTATTAAAAAAAAAAAACCAATATGTTGCACACTTAAATGACCACACTGTATATGTTTAATAATGCATTCTTCTTCTTAATTTTTGTTGTGTTTATTTTATTAAAACGATTAAAACAATGATATTTGACCTGACTGACAACTCAATAGTTTTCTCTGTTCCATGGTCGACTAGTCATAGATAACTGAGATTTATTGTAATGAAAAAATAAAATGTAGGTATCATTTCTGATTTTAATTTTTTACATTTTTAAATATATCTAAGCACATTCGAACAAAAAATATTGTATGATATACGGCCGAAAAGCAGTTTTTTGTACTCCTGCGGTTCGCCAGCCTCGGCTGTGCTTCGGCCGGCGAACTCCGCAGTCCGAAAAACTCAACTTTTCGGCCTTGCAACATAAACTATTATTACCAGGCAGGATACCATTATTTTTTCTGTAAAAAAAAACAACGGTAAAGTCAGATATATATATATTCCTATGTATCAGACTGCCATGGGATAAAAGTAAAAAAATATATAACTTCAGTCCACGTTAAAATATACGTATATCCGACACACGAGAGAAGTCCAATGAGAAACTAATCGCCCATGCTCACATTAATAACATACGGATGGCGCTAAGACTGAGTTTTTTAGAAGGTATCAAAAGATTGTTCTGCTGGGCCACCTAAAATCCAGCAGTAGGTACAGAGCTTGATGGTCGTACTTATCATACAAACTATATTTTGAATTACAATTCGTCTTTTGTGCAATACGTAGATATATGTACCTACTCAAACGTGTCTTTAACAAAGAAGGGGATCATTAGTTAAATGTCTTTCAAAAATCGTTAAAAGCAACAGCGACATTTTTTGCGAATACAAAGCCGAAAAGAAATGTCGCGATAAATCGCCAGAAAACGAATTTATAACCTCCCGGTCCGGTCCTGCTCTTTTAATTTAGTCGGATGGCGGCACTTAAACAGACCTCTACATCAAAGCCTCTTGCCTATCGTATTTTTCCCTCTGAACCGATTTTATTTCCTTAAAAGTTGACAGCTTGCCCACGCAATTAATTACTTCTGCAAAAATAAGTCAACCTGAGGATTTTTCTTTTCTCTGTCAATAAGGGACCATTAAAAATTACCCCGAGCGCAAAAGCTTCAGAAAATTGAATTTTGTTGCTGAAAAATTAAAGAAAGTTCCTTGTAAGCTTTTTATTAAGTTGGGATTTTATCATTTGGTGCGCAATAGTTAAATGTCAAAGTTCAAACACATGTTCAAAAGGATCAAATAGTTTACAATCAATGTAGTAAAAATTGGATTATTTACTACGATATTATAAAATTCTCTTGATGAGGACCTGAGCTCACCACTACATGAGAGAATATGAATTTTTAACATCTTCGAGTCCTGAAAATTGTGATAAGGATATTGTTCATTCTGAACTTGATAGTTACAAAATATAATGCATATTTTGTAACTATGTTCGAACAATCCATTTTTTAGTTATATCTTTCAAAAAGCAGGTTTTAACCTTTAAATACAAAAATAAATTTTCAAATAGGTATTTCGAACATTTGTACGATTGTCATTATTTTGCGTAAACTATGTAACACTGTGCGAATAAATATTAGGAAATAGGTACGTTGAGACGTCTAAAAATACCATTCTGAAAGATAAAAATAGCCGAGCAATACATATTTTTTTGCTAGAAAATTGTTTAAAAAGCATAAATTTTACTCTGCACGTTTTGAACGTAGCTTGTAAAATAGATACCTACGTCTAAAAATACTTTTAATGTATTGAAATAATTTCTGTGAGATTTATTTATATAAAATATGTCTAAAAATAAATAACATTAGAACACGCTGAAAAAGTTGCAAGTACCTATTTGGTATATTATCATTCAAGTTGATTTTAACCTGTTATTCAGATAAGGCACACCCTGTAGATTGTATAATAATTATTATTGACGATTGAGGGTTCAATGTTTCCCATGATTACATTCTGATACAAAACGAAACAAAAATGTGGATATATCCGATGATGAGAAAGAAAGTCGCCTCGTTTCTGAAATACTTATCGATGAATAACGCCCATCGAGAAACTAAACATCACTCCCATACATACACGCCAATTAATTCCCTTAATGAAATTGACACCTTTAATTGAACGGCAACAAACTTTATCGTATGATACTGCGAGAAGCAAACAAATTATTAAAGTCACGTTAAAAATAGTAGCGCACACTATTTTTAATAAGTCGATAAAACCATTGTTACTAAATATAGTTACAAACATCGCGGAAAATAAACTATACGTTTGTTTTCACAAATAGCCCGCCGACTAGTACCAACCAAAATAAACAAACTTGCCGGTGTCAATGGAGTTCGTGGTCCGAGGGTCTGCTATTATACCATTCTGGTTGGTCACTTTTATTTAGTACAGTTAGATCTATCGCAGTTAGTAGACATTACGTTAGCTATTTCGCCGTATGAAATACTATAAATTTTATGTTAATTCTAACTGGATGTTCTTGGTTCTTTTTTCTTCTATTCAAAAACCTTTAGAAGCAAGTTACTGTTTGCTGCAAGTAGCTTCCAATCTCTGTCGTTTTCAACTGAAAATGAACGATTTCATGTAGGTATTTAAATAAATAATCTTTTGGAAAAATCTATGTTTAATTCAAAAATTTTCTATAATAAATAAGTCATTTGAGAGATAGAATATGAGCAAAAAATAAGTATCAATACCGTAAAATGTATACATAAAATGTGATTGAGTTACAAAAGCAAATCGATAATAAAACTTGTATGATATTAAACAGTAGAACATAACCACATAGTCGTACTTGTAATTTGTGTTAGAATTGCATATAGTATAGATACTTTCTGAGTTTAGCATGTTAATTATGGTATTGCGGTATTGCAAGATGTGGTAAAAATCCGGAAATCTAAAAAAATACTTACCCTAGTAATTAATTTTCAAATGAAGACAAATATTTGCCGTAAAAATATTTTTCCGGCTTATAAGGAACTGTTTTACTTGAGGCTTGTTGACACAAGAAGAAATAAGATGTTAAAGCAAAAAATAAGCGTTAATTGCATTGCAAGGTCTTATTCTAAACAAAATAGGCGCAACAATAAAAATGAACGTATATACAACGTACCCACTAACCTACTACCTACATATTATGTCATATATTATTCCTAATAATAGAAATATCATTTTGAATGAATCTCGTGTCTCAGTCAAAATTATCACCAGATTCATAGATACTTTGTTTATTCTAAGTATAATTCTAATTAATTATCTAAACTAGTGACAGCTGCTTTCCAAACTTCAGAGAATGAGAGAACGTTTTACTTAAGAGATTTTTTCCAAAAGTATTAACAATGTATGGCATATAACAAAAAAAGTTCGAAAATGGATAATTAAGCACGCCTATGGTGTTGTGAAACAGTCGGTAAAAGTAAACTATCGTCGATACAGGACCGTGCCCGCGAATTTGGCAACACATAACCTACACATTACACATTGTTTAAAATAAGATTCGGAATATATCAGGAAACGAGCTTTGGGATATTGAACTTTTCATCGTCGTTTTCAACGATTCTCTAGTTATATTTATAAAAAAATAAGAATGACTCAAATGCAACAGTGGACTAAAAACTTAGCAATTTTGTTGGAACACACACGGATACCGTTCCTAAAATAAAAAGTGAATTTGTTGAAACATAATAATAATTATAAAATATAGGTTAAAAACGCAAATTGAAAATTATGGTTAAATAAAAATATCAGTACAAATATATGTATTTAAAAATTAATGTAAAAGGACAGGTGTATGAAAAAATAGGGTAAAAGTGCGTTTATAAATTATTACTTCCACTTCACCACCTGAGTGTAAATATTGCGAAAATGAAAATAATAAAATATTTTATAGTTTTTAACAATCTAAATTAGTAAATAACTTTTGGTAGAAAGCATTATTAAAAAAGGAGGTGCTAGAAAAGGAGTGTTTTTGGCGTCAAGGAATTCAATTTTGGCATTATTTTGAAGAAACCAAACTGATTACGATTAGGAAGGCCTGAAAGTCTATAAGAGTTAATATGTTGGTTTCTTTATCAATTTGTTTTAGGATTTGCCTGAAATATTAAATTAATATAAAAAAGTGATGCAGATGTTATTATTTTATTGACAGCGGTTTTATTAAATAAAAGTATGTAGCAGTAGACCTACGTAGAATTATGATTGTAATGAGGGATGATGATGTTTTAAACATCGGATGTCCTACAGACGGCGCCTCAGGGTCGAGGTAAACAACAGAAAAACGAAAGAAAAAAATTATTGAAAGGTGTGTCTTAAATGGGGCCCGAAAAAATTTTGAGAATTTTGGGAGAAGGAGTGATGACGTCATCAATTATAGTTTCCCAGGAATATACCCGAATTTTTTCATATTTGCAAAGCCTGTGTTTTTCTGAATAACTTTTGTTAAAGATTTTTTTCTTATCTGTTTCCGTTTAAAATCTACAAAAAAACATTATCTAAAATAACTGTAAAAAAATCAAGTTAGCCGAGGCTCGATCAAGTGTTCCATGGAAAACAGTGATGGTGGGAGTTGTTTTATATTAGTAGCTGTGACTGTTAAGGCTCAATGTACAGCACGTATGTGGTGATTCAACATTTTGACCCATAAAATGGCTTTTTTCGATCTGTAGCGAGTAACACGCAAAATTTTAAATTTTTGTCAATACAAATTTTAATCTAAGTAATTACTCACATTTTGAGACAAAAATTATTTAAAAATATTTATCACAATGGCCGTTATTAGGCTTTTTGCGCAAATGCTAATAACGGCCATTGTGATAAAGATTTTTTAATAATTTTTGTCTCAAAATGTGAGTAATTACTTAGATTAAAATTGGTATTGACAAAAATTTAAAATTTTGCGCGTTACTCGCTACAGATCGAAAAAAGCCATTTTATGGGTCAAAATGTTGAATCACCACGCACGTGCTGTACATTGAGTCTTAAACTCTGTTCAACGAATGTTCATACCTACGTCACAACTCCCGTCCTTGTCTTCCAGCACTCTAGACTTTGCCGATACCATCGAATATTCATGAGTAAGAGAAAGACGGGAGTTGTGACGTAGGTATGAACATTCGTTGAACAGAGTTTACCAAGCGTGTTTAGTTAATTTAAATTTAAATGAACACAGTACAACTTTTAGAAGATTAGAAAGAATATTAGGTACGACAGAGAGAAAATGCTTTTCCTTTAGAAAAGGAAAAATAATAAGAAAAGTCCGCAATTACCAATACTGTAGCATTAGTATTGCAGTATTTCCGAAGATATCCCAGCTATTTTGATTTTATCTATGAGTATTTCTTCGATGTGGATTTCGGATAAATATTCCAAATTATGCAACGATAACCATTTTTTTGATAATCTTTAAAACTCAAGGCAAGCTTGTCTTATTGAATTTCAGGGATATCTTTTTTTACAGTTGTTTCACAACATAATTTGCTTCTAGATTTTAAACGAAAACAAATAGAGCACATTTTCTTTTACAAAAGTTATTCAGAAAAATATAGGCTTTGCTAATACGAAAAAATTCGGGTATGTTCCTGGGAAAAATATAATTTATGACTTCCATCACTGCTATTTCCAAAATTCTCAAAATATTTTTAGCACCAAATGGACCTCACATGGCCCCACTTGAGACCCACGTTTCATTTTTTTGTTACTTTTTCTGTTGTTTACAAGAACCCTGAGGCGTCATCTCTGTACATACAAGGCATTCAATTATTTTGTCCCAATGAATCTAGTGTCTCAGTAGGAAATTGTCACCAGACTCACCCAGATTATTAGTGCTTAGCTCCAGTTTTTGAATTTCTGTTGTTTTTGATAATTACAATAATTTCAAATAAGTAAATGATATTTATTGAATTTATACTTTTGACTGAAAAATATAAAAGATATAGCGATGTATCCACATTTAGCGTGTTCCGGGGTATATTAGTAGGTCTTAGTTTCATAATTTTTGTCATAACTTTGATTTTGCTTAAATTTGATACCTACAGATGAATAAATAAGAACCGATTACGCATCTGGGGTTTTTAACCCAGTCCGCTAGGTACGCTTTTCCACACATGAATAATTTCGAAACTTATGATACCATACCATATGATACCATAATCAAGTGTATATCGAATTTTATTTTGAAAAAAGCACCTTTTCATTATTTTTAAGTTACTAACTTAAGTATTACCAACTTGCTATATTTTTCTTGGTGGATTTGTTTCATTATCAAACAATTAAAAAAAACAACACGTGACTGCTGAAAACGCTCACAATAAGCTCACGTAGACACACACTATTTTTATTTAAAATTGTGCCCTACGCCATTTGGGACTCTGGGAGTATTTGGTTAGTATTTTCCTAGCAATGTTTATGAGAAAATATATCTTATAAAAGAGACTTGAAAGAGAATTTGAGATGATACGTCATTTTGCGGGAAAATTTGAATTTAATGACTTTAAAGACTTTTTGACAACTGACAGACTTCAGAACGTTCTTAAATAAAAATAGCTGCAAAGGCATAAAATGTTGTGGATGAGCGTGACATGATGAAGTATTTAAAAAAGTATATAAGGATTACGGATGTATGATGCTTTGTTGAATTAAACAATAAATTTTTTTGCCAATGAATCTTGTGTCTCAGTAGGAAAATGTCACCAGATTCAGTCAGTTTTTTTAACTGTAATATCACGAATAAATGTCGACTCTTATCCTAAACATTTCTTGTCCATTTCTTATAAGCGCTAAATTTAAAACGCTCGAATTTACACTTTTGACACAAACAGTGGCGTAACCAGAATGTAAAGTTGGGGGGCGGGGGTGCTAACTATTTCAAAAAAATTCTTCGGTAATATTTACGGCAAAACTATTGTTTTAAAATAAATTTTATTTAGAAATAAGTACTACGCGACAGATGTTTGGGGGGGGGGGGGGGGGCTAAAGCCCCGAAAGCCCCCCCCCCCCTGGTTACGCCACGCGACACAAACATATAGAAAAGAAAGTTATGTATCCACATGTATAGTTTGTTCCAGAGTTCCAGGATGCATTAGTATAGGGCCTTCATTTCGATTACTTTGTCACAACTTTTAAACGCACCGACCGATTTTGTCTAAAGTTGATCCCTACAACAGAGTCCACTAGAGCACGCTTTCAACAGTCATGTGACCTTCGCTTTTCTTGGTGGTTTTGCTCTAGTATCAAACAATTAAAATCACACACACAACATTTTTAGTTAAAATTGTGCCCTACGACACTTAAGAAGTGATATATGGACAGTATCCTACCGCGACTTGCAAGAAAACCCTTCAACAAATTCTCTAAAAACCAATCTACCCCGTATACGAAATAAAAAAAACCGTCCGCGATCCGGCGCGCGCCCAAATTCTACGTTTTGACACGAGAAAATTCAAGTTACAAAGTGCGAGTTATTTTATTCAAAATTGGTTAGTATTTTCCTAGCAATATTTACGTGAGAATTCAACGCCTGCCAATATGACCCAATGAAATGACATAATTTTTGAAATATTAACCAATTAGGTGATGATTTCAGTGAAAATATCACTAGTGGTATTTTCGCTGAAATCCTACTCTCTTAGTTACGTCCTAGTTACGCTAAACCAATATTGTGGCAGCTAAAACTGATAACCCGATAATTTCTTCACATTACCAAATTTAATATAGGACTAGAAGATATGTCTTCAGTTAACACATTGATCGTTAAATATCTGTTAGCACAAAAAACATATTCAGAACCGAAAGCTCAACCTAAATGACAGCTGTCAAATGCACTTTAACTTTTAAGCATGAGAATTAAATTTATATACGGCTAGTTAAGTAAAACATTTAACTGACCTCGATGGGCTAGGGGCATGATCCTCGCTTTGCGTGCGAGGGGTCCTGGGTTCAAATCCCGGTTGTCACTACTTTTTTTTTATTTTATTTTTTAAATTACATTTTCGTAGAGGGGAAATATTTATAATTCTTGTAGTTAATTTATTCCTAAGAAGTTCGGTTGATAAATTATGGCTACATACACACTGAATAATAATTATTAAACTATTTGTAGTTGTTAAATTCTCTCTTTAAATACAACTTGTGGTATGCGTAATAATAGATAATACCTTTAGTTATTTTATCACTCATTATAATCCCAATGCTAAGAAAATACCACTCTTGGTGCGCAGTCGTGGTATTTTCAGCTTTTCAGCACACCCATGAAAATACATATTAAAAGAGTAAGAATTTGAGATGATACGTTACTTTGCGCGAAATTTTGAATTTAACGAATTATTTACAAAAAAATTACTCACAGACTATAGAATACTCCTGATAAAAATAGCTAGAAAAATACAAAATGTGGGCGATGAGCGTAATTTGATGAAGCATTTAAAGAAAGTAAAGACGTATGAAAGTACATGTTCGTAGAAGATGATTAAGATGATGATGCTATGTGTACACAAGTAAATTTTGTTTCCAATGAATCTTGTGTCTCTTGTGACACAAATCTCGATTTTAACTTCGTTTTAAATGATATTTTATTTGAATTTTGATAACATTTATTGCCCATACCCTATTTTTTGTACAAAATTTAAAAATGCTCGAATTTATACTTTTGACTTAAAAATATACAAAGGTAGTGATGTATTCACATTTATAGTGAGTTTTTTACTTATTTTGTCGCGCAATAACCGATTTTGCTTAAATTTGATATCAAGACATGAATCGAACCCGATTGTGCGCCTAGAGGTTTAAAGCCATTCAACTAGAGCACGCTTTCAACAGTCACGTGACCTTAGCTTTTCACGAATAATTTCGAAACCTTTTTAGATACCATACCTGAAGTAATCAAGTAGGTAGGTATAGAATTTTATTTTGAAAAAATCACATTATCGTTATTTTTGATTAGTAACTTATGTATTACTTGTTAAAATTTTCTTGATGCATTTGTTCTATATAAATATAAGCAAACTACAACACGTGACTATACCGAAAACGCTCACACCAACGCTCACGTAGACATAACATTTTTATCTGAAACCGTGCCCTACAGGCTTGCGAGCGACATCGGGACAGTACCCTACCGCGACTTGTGAGGAAACGCGATCTTCCGGAAACCAACCCGCCCCGCGTACGAAACGGAAAACCGTCCGCGATCCGGCGCGCGCCCACTCACCTCAGCTCCGTCCTGGCGCCCGCATCACTTCGGAAAACAGGGAAGGCGGCACAGACCCGGGGGGCGACGCGTCGCGAGCGGCGGCCGACTGAAACGCGGCGTCGGAGCGTGGGCCCCGAAACCGGGCGGCCGGGACGGCGGGAGCGGAGCGCCGGTTGGCCGGCGGCGCCCGTGACGTCGGCGCGCCGGCCCAATGGCGGCGCGCCTCCCGCTCAGCTGGAAGGGAAACGCGTGGGGTGGCGCGGACGGGCGCCCCGGGTTTTTTCCCGGACGGTCCCGGGCCTCGAGCCGGCGGCCTCCCGCCGCGCGCGACGCCGGGAGGTGGAGATTGCCGGCCTTCGGAGGACCCGACCGGAGAGTTTTTCGGCGCTCCGCGAAGTTTGCCCGGCGTTCTGAAGAAGCTGGATACTAAGAAGGCCTGGAAGGGACACTCGCATTTTTTTCTAGGTCCGCTCCTAAAAATTCGACTTGCCTATAAGTCGAATCTCTAACATTTCGACTTATAAGTCGAAATATTGACCCAAAATTTCTACTTGTAACTCGCAGCTTTAAAGTTTCGACGATATATTGAACTAATATTTCGACTTATAAGTCGAAACTTTAAAGTTTCGAGTTCAGTGGCGTAACTACAGGGTGTTCACTGTTCAGAGTGTGCGGTGAACACGGGCCCAGAGCTGCTAGGGGCCCACCGCCACCAAGATTCACGCAGGGCGCATAAATTTCGGTTTTTCCGATGCGAGCCGATTGATGTGGTGCTGCGTAATAACCGACGAGTCAGACTCTCTAATGGGTTACATAGCGGGCCATTGAAATTTCGCAACAATAAAAATGCAAGGGTAGTACAAAAAATGTATAATAACTTAAGAGTAAATGTACCTACAGGATGATCCAAACTCGACGCCCCAAGCCTACTGCGGGAACACGAAAATTGGAAATAAAACTTGGAACAAGGGTTCTACTATAAGGCCCAATTATGACCGAAAATTTGCTTTTTTGTTGTATGGGGCGCTGTGACGTCATCAATATTTTCCCTCAGAAACATACCATTTTTTCCTAAATATTGAAAGTCCTTACTCACAACTTTTATAGGAAAAGATTTTCTGTATCTTTTATTGTTCAAAATTTACAATTGATAGTCAGAAATTATTTAAGAGAATGTTAAGTTGCCTTGTCCACAATTAAATTTTTTCAACTGGAATATTAAAAAACATTTTTTTGTAACAAACTATAATAGCAAGTCAGTAACAAGCACAATTCAAAAATTTAAAAAATTCTCCAGTCGAACAAATTTAATAGTGCACAAGGCACTCTAACATATTATCTACTATTAAATAATTTCTGACTATCCCAATTGTTTTCATGGATGGCTAGATTTCGGAAAACCGATCCTAGTGAATAGAAAAAATTCCATGTTTTTCATTCCATTCCATTTAAGAGCCCCTGTTCGAAATTTTATTTTCAGTTTTCGTGTTCCCGCAGTAGGCCTGAGGCGTCGAGTTTGGATCACCCTGTACAGAACGTACATGGTGATTCAACATTTTGACCTATAAAGTGTCGTTTTTCGACCTGTAGTGAGCAATGTGCATTAGGTATTTTTAACTGTTGGTCAATACAAAGTTTAAGTTGGATTATTCTCTATGCACCTACAGGGTGTCCCATTTGCGATACTTTACGAGGTATCTCGGTTATTTTTACAAATAGGGAGTTGCGGTTTTCAGGACACTGACCTACTTTTTCATAAAAAGAAAGGCTCATATACAGAATTTTCATGCGGCCTCCTTAGTTTTTTTAAACACAAGGTGATTTTCAAAATTTGCCATTTTCAGGCACCCCCCTATATCCGTTATACGCTAACTGGTTGAAATGGTAAAAATCGACCGTTATAGATTTTTTCGTGTAGAATTCAGTGGCGTACACGGGTTTTTCTAGGAGGTAAGAATTTCCAAATATAGATATAACTTGCAAAAGTATCGAAAATGGGACATCCTGTACAATGTTTGTCATTGTTACACCGCACTTTCAAACATACAATAAAACACAGGGGCCCACTTGAAATTTTGAACACGGGCCTACTCTTCCGTAGTTACGCCAATGTTCGAGTTATAAGTCGAAATATTGACCGTCAATGTTTCGACTTATAAGAAGTCGAAATATTAGTTCAATATACCTATAAGTCGAAACTTTAAGTCGAAATTTTGGGTCAATATTTCGACTTATAAGTCGAAATTTTAGAGATTCGACTTATAAGTCGAAATTTTAGGAGCGAATCTAGAAAAAAAGGCGAGTGTCCCTTCTAGGCCTTCCAGTTTTGATCATGACCCTTCATCATAGGCGCCGACTCCGCGGGTGCTCCGGGGCTCGAGCACCCGGCCAAAAGTTTGGCCAGTTGTTGGAAGCTCATAAGCAAAGGTGACAAGGTGACAACCAGAGCTGGGCAAACTGGCAAACTACTTTTAAAAAAATAGTTGAATACAACTACTAACTACTAAAAAAGTAGTTTAACTACATGATATTCTAACTACCGGGCCTAAAAGTAGTTAAAATGGTAACTACTTTTTTAACTACTTTGAAAAAACTTCGTAGAACAAGTAAGTTTATTGATTACTGACTATATAACAAACAAAACAAAAACAAGAAGAAAAACGTTCTAATAAATTAACCAGTACATTTTTCATACAGTGATGAGTACAGCGATATACAGGGTGTCCCGAAATTAGCCTGCAATAATTTACCAGCGCTTTCTGCGACCCAAAAAAAATAAAAAGTTCCTATAAACATGGCCCTTGACATGGCCTCAAAAATGACCCTTAAAAGGGGGCTATAACTCCCTAAATGGACACTTTAGCAAACGGTTTTTTTTCTAAATATTTCCAGAATGAACAACGATAAAATTCTGAAATTCGGTATTGGATATACATGTGACATTTGACATTTACCGAGATAGATATAGTTTGACATTCTTTATCATAGGCGTCCAAAATGGAGGGGTCAAAGGGTTAAAAATACACCAAATTTTGTGGGTGTGCTCTTTCTCCAGATTTCTTACGAAATTATGAAAATTCTATGAAAAAACGGTGCTCTTATCGAACTTCGATAGCACGCACTGTTTTCGAGTAAAATCGTTTTGAAAATGTTTTGCAGTGTGCCATGAAAATAGGTACCTATTAGAAAGTAGCCTGCCGTAATCCGTTCGTTCTTTCTGCGACCCAAAAAAATTAAAAAAGTTATTATAAACATGGCCTCAAAAATGCTATAAGGGAACTATAGCCCCGAAATAAATAGTTTCGCAAATGGTTTTTTTTTAATATTCCCAGAACGAGCAAAGATAAAATTCTGAAATTTGGTATGTGATATACATATTATGAGATTTGACATTCACACAGGTCGAGATAGTTTGGCATTCTTCATCATACGGGTCCAAAATGGGAGGTCAAGGTGTTAAAAATACCCTAAATTTTTTTGTTTGCCTTTTCATGACTTCTTCTCCCAGGTATATAACATACAAAATTTCAGACTTTCACCTTTTTCCTTTTAGTTAGGTAGCTAATTAGATTACTGGAAAGTAGTTAGATTACTTTAAGTAGTTTATAGGTGGTAGTTAACTAATTCTTCAACAAAATTTTTGAGTATTTTACGGAATTAAAAATGTAGTGGAGTATAACTACTAATATGAAAAAAGTAGTTTAAGTACAACTACTTTTCCTCAAAAAGTAATTAACTACGCAGTTAATTACAAAAGTAGTTAACTCCTGCCCAGCTCTGGTGACAACTAAACAATTTGAAAATATTATATGTCAAATGTTCCCCATAAAATCGTCCATAAGACTAAGCACTTTTGCGTTATTTACGCAAAGTTAGGTAACTACTCGTTTTTTGTTTTTGATCTTGTTTTGCTTTTTGTTTGTTTTTGTTTAAAGACCGCGTCTTAAAATTCAGCGGACTCTCATCCGGATGTCGGCGCCTATGCCCTTCATTATGAAGAAAGCCTGATTCATGCAGCAACTTTATCTTTATCTTTATGCTTTTGCTTTATCTTTTAAAAACTGAGCATATTGTAAAATAATGGAAGCGTTCAGGCAACACTTTTGCTTTATGTTTTGCTTTTTCTTTTATTTAAAAGTTGGGAAGTTTCAACTTTTTCTTTATAATCTTTATAATTCTGAAAGCAGTCAGAACTGCGCACGCGTCGTTTTGTCAAATTACCAATTAAAGGTTAAGAAATACGAAATTGTTTGCAAAATAAAAGCTATATGGTTAACTACAATCACCAAGAAGAACTCCACTACGTGAAAACGCTATTGCTATTTAGCAGAAAAAAATTCCGTATGGATTCAAATTGCGCATGTGCAAATAATTTTTAAAAAGCAAGCTGCCTGAACTTATGCTGTATTTCTTTAAAGAAAAACATAAATCAAAAGCGTAAAGATAAAGATAAAGTTGCTGTATGAACCAGGCTGAAGCCTTCTTAAAGATGTGGCGTAACGAATACAAACTATTAAATTTCTTCAAAACCTTGTACGTTAGAACAGATTTTTTCATTATGTTTTTTAAGAAAAAATGTACAGGGTGAGCGAAACGACGTCCCAGACCTACAGCGGAAACACGAAAACTCACAATAAAATTTCAAAAAGGGGTTCTTAAATGGTCTTAAAGGTCCAATTATATGGCCGAAAATTAGCTTTTTTGATGTTTGGGAAAATGGACGCTGTGACGTCATCGATATTATTTTCCCAGAACCATACAATTTTTTCTATACATTGAAAGTCAACAACTTTTGTACGAAGAGATTTTCTGTATATGTTATTGTTCAAAATCTACAGGGTCAAATATGAAAAAAAAAAAACATTGACGCGACAGGATCGGTTTTCCGAAATCTAGCTAACCATAGAAACAATTGATAGTCCAAAATTATTTAAGAGTATTATAGGGTGCCTTTTGCACCTTTAAATTTAATCAACAGATCTTTTAAATTTTCTAAAAAAATTTTGTACAAACAATAATAGCAAAAAAGCTAGTAACAAACATTATTCAAAA
This sequence comes from Pseudeuparius sepicola, assembly GCA_963920635.1. Lineage (NCBI taxonomy): Eukaryota > Metazoa > Arthropoda > Insecta > Coleoptera > Anthribidae > Pseudeuparius > Pseudeuparius sepicola. Next base: position 8,081,436 of record OY987305.1, read on the forward strand.
AAATAAAAAAAATCCAGTTTAATAAATTTAAGGGTGCACAAGGGACTCTTAAATCATTTCTAACTAACAATTGTTTCCATGGCTAGCTAGATTTCGGAAAACTGATATTGATCTATGTTTTTTTTTACATATTTGACCCTGTAGATTTTGAACAGTAACAGATACAGAAAAAATCTTTTCCTACAAAAGTTGTTGAGCATGATAAGCGACTATCAATATGTAAGAGAAAAAATGGTAGGTATGTTTCTGGGAAAATAATATCGATGACGTCGTAGCGGCCATTTTCCCAAACATGAAAAAAGCTAATTTTCAGTCATAATTGGACCTTAGTATCTCCCATTTAAGAACCCCTTTTTGCAATTTTATTTTTAGTTTTCGTGTTCCCGCTGTAGGCCTAGGACGTCAAGTACCTACGGTACCTAAGGTACCTACGGGCCCTTAATATGGGGCTTCGGATAGAATGCCGCTGCGCTACGTGGCATTTGTTTTTGAATAACCCTTTAGATATATGTATATTTTATACTCGTATATAGTATGCCCGCGTATGGAGTTTAGAAGAGGTGAAATGGACCGAAAAATGAAAGATTCGAAAAAAAGTCATTTTTGATCAAAGTTTTTGCTTGTGTCGAAAATAAGATTCACCATGAGAAACTTAAATTTTGTTGTACGGGGTGGATAAAAAATAAAAAATGTTATTATTATATTATTATTATTGTGTAAAAGAATTACGGAGTAAACAAAAACAAACCTTATTTCAAAGATACGTAAAAAAATCATTCTTGATAAAAGTTTACGATTCACCAAGAGAAATTTTAATTTTATTGTACAGGGTGGGTAAAAAATAAAATTAGTATAAATGTCAAGAAATAAAGCAATTCTCAGCAACAGTATGATTTTTTGTAATTTGTCCTACACTTATCTTTAAGCTTGTAGCATAGATTTAGAATTATAACTTAATTTTTTGCCTAGGTAGATAGTGTAATACAAAATAAACATGTTTTCCATATTCAATTACACAATTGATAAACAGCGAATTTATACATTTTTTGCACAATTCAGCACGTGCCTACCTTCAACGAAATGAAACTAGGATAGGGCATGGCTTAACAACATTTAAATGAAAATATTGAAATTTTCAACCAAAAAAAAGAAAACATCTAAAATTATTGATATTTTTAAAATAATGCTGTGTTTATAAAGTTTATCTTGAATAGTGGATTTTTTAGGATTTTTCCTTTTGTAATTCTTCTGGCTCCCAACCAAAAACCATGTTCCATAAAATCAGCCTAATTTTTAAGCAATCTTGCTGGCTCACTTACCACCTTATTATTTTACAGAAAACATTTCATATATCCAGCAAATTCTCTTGTTTGGTGTACGCACAATTAATCTACATTACCCAAACTTTAACAATCACTTCCACACAAAGTTTCCAAGCCCGCACAACGTTCCGTTTTCGATTATGCAGCCACGATTTTTGTGTTCTTGGCTCCCAACACGACAAACAAACGTACCTATCGCGAAACTGGATAACTTGGCAAAACTGATAACGTGGTTGTAGGTTACCACCATTTACAATGGGTCAGTGGCTTATCAGTACCTCCGGAGATAAAAAAAACGATAGCAATATAAGCACAGACTGAAAAAATACGAGTACGTTCGTTTTTTGGAAACTGCACTGTTCAGATAAGTGGCAGGTATTGAGTACATTGATACCGATTACTAGAAAACCGGACAAGCAAGGCCTGTAGATGTGTAGATCCATCATATGATAAGATGGTTTTGTTTAGAAATGTGGGACTAAACACCATTCCGTGACTTTTTTCGATTTCCAACACATTGATTTAATAAATACGGTCCTGTGTAAAGGCAACATAAGACTACTATGGTTATAATACTACACACAATAAGCTACATCAAAGTCGTATCAGTTTTCATATTTCTGTGAATCATTTTTTTATCGAATGAATGACACTGGATAATTGAGGAAACTGGATCGATAGCATTTTTATTTTATTAAAAATTTAATTTGAATACCAAAAAAACTAAAATCCATTCGTTTTTTATACTATTTTTACTTCGTTCAGATCAAGTTTTATAACTTGACCAAGATTTGTGAATTGCCCTAAACATAATATTTTTTTCTTGAAATTAGTTACAATATTGTACAGGGTCTTTTGAGGTGCCCCGACAGCTAGAAAAACTTTTCATACAAAAGTTGCAATTTTTTTCCCAATCAGTAGATGGTCACTTAGGTGTTTTTTTATTTATGAAATATACTCATTAGGATTAAAATAATAGAAATTTGTACTCCAAACAAGGAAAACCTCAGAATCAATCACATGCTTGTGCTTCATTGCCATTGAAACCTTAACATATAGTTAATAATAAGTACTACTTATCTCTTAACCGTTTTTGATATTTTATAATAAATTTATTTAATTATGATAGCAGATTCTGGTGATTCAGAAAAATATACGATTTGTGCAAGGTTCCAAAAATATACGGAAATATACTTAACTATGTTGCCAAATTAAAAAATATATATTGGACTTATATCTCTAAATGAGACATAATTTGGAACCTCTTACCTGATTTTGGAATTATCCCACACTTCATTATTAGCAATTACAGCCGAGCAAATTTTGCTAATATTTCCGTTGATGGCAGATGCAAGATTAACAACGCAATCATCCAATATGAACAATTAAGCTACCTGTAATGCATATTTGCTGTCATATGGGTGTGATTTAAAGATATTATCGGCTTTAACCGGCTTCTAATTTCCTAGATATTTTTATTAACGTTTTTACATAAACAATTATTTAATTTTGTGAAGAATAACCCAACGCCACGGCGACACAATCGTCTAGGCTTTAATAAGTTGTTTTACGAGTAACCATGACGTAACCGTATTACTATGTATATTGTAAAAATTACTAACGACCAGTTTGTGACGTTTTAATGGGAATATGACCATTATTTTAATAGTCTTTCGGAGTCTTTCAAATGCAAACGACAATTTTTTAAGCATGGTGAACAAAATATAATTTTTTCCACTATACGCTCAGTTCTAGATTCACTGGTATGTCGTACATTTTGTAGAAATTGAGTTACCGTGATTGAGTGTTTAACCAAGAAACTCTTGGGGTTCATTATTAGCCTTGTCTTTGTTATTTCGTTTTTTGTTATGAATATAATGGTTTGTTTTATAGTGTTCAGGGGGCAGTCGATGATCATTATAATATTATTCAGCGTTCGAAATATTCAAACTCCACCCAGACTCAGACTCTCAGCCAGGCGAACTAACACTCGAAACCGCGTGGTGTTCTAAAATATCTGGCCGGCTGCCAAACTACACATTACAGCCGTCTTACTGGTCCCAAATGCGAACAAAGATTCAAGGTTCTTTCTAAGTAATAAAGAAAAACAATAGGAAGGCAACCGCGGCGGCGAGAAGTTCACTCGAAATACATAATGCAGAAATTCGCGGCTTTCTTGGAAAGGATCATGTATCAGGAAACTGAAATTGGTGGAAGTACCTTTTACCAGGAACAATAATACACTTGAATGAGTAACAAGCAAGAAAAATGTAATCAACCGAAACTACGAAATGGTTTCTGGAATTAAGTTGACTGTTTAAAGCCATAATTTATGTTGCTCCAGAGTGGATATATCACCAAGGTCTGAAGTCTGAACGTTAGATGTGTTAGATGTGTCACCCCAAAACAGTGGCATCCAATACTGCATAAACAACGTATCATATTAACTATTTCCGCTGATACTATCGACAGAAAATAACGTTTAGGCATATTCCGCAAAAGTAATTTTTCTCACTCCGGTGGCCAAATTGATTTTGAGTAATTTCATTTTTACAAAATAATTTCATCTTTCCCAGTTGAGTCGCCCACACCCAGTAATCCAGTAATATTTTTTGCGAAGAATAATAAAATTCTTGCGCTGCTAATGAAGAACGAGCGGGCGTCCATTTCTTTTCATTATTTCAAATTTTGAAATAAAATTGCGTACGGTTTCGTCGTCTACCCACGCCACTTAATAAATTTAAAGGAAAGAACGTAAGCACCAAATCGCAATCTGGCCGAAGCACCGCTTCGACTGAAATGTTGCGTTTTTTCGTCAGTCAAAATATTCGCTTCGGATTGCTTTTGAGCGTAATCGTTACACGGAATGACTTAAGGTAAGTTCAAATTGGGAAGGTACAAGAAATCTTACATACAATAGGACGGTTCATGTTGTTCATGTGTAGGAGCGGAAATGGGGATGAAAAAATGTTTATTCAGAAACCTGAACCAAACTGACTAAAAGACAACTTTTTCAAGTTGCTAGGTTAACATTAAAAGAACGAAACTTTGAACATTAACTCAAAAAATAACTTCAACAACTTCGTTTTCTGAGCTTTCGGAGAACAAATCTTTCTCCTTTCTCAAAGATAATGTCACGTCAAAGTGAAATGACAAAATAATAAATGTCAAGTTAATATGTCATGACAACAGAAACAATAGCCTAGCCACTTGTCTGATATTGTACTCTGTGTTCTATATCTAATTATCTATACGATTTTCTCTTTGAATAACTTGTAATGATATTTTAACAAATTCCACTGAACATACAGCAACACAGTTGTCCGTACTTCCTAAAATATTATTCCTTAATTTTTCGCCTATTTCCGACTTCTTCAATGTTTCTAGAAACTTAGATCTACCAATTTTTGTCACAATTGGCAATTAGTTGCCATTACAATTTCCTTGAGAAGCTAGCGATACTGTGTCTAGTATGTTGCTTTTCGTCGTTAACATATTTGCGGGCTTGACACAACAGGCGAATTCCCAACATTGTAGAAATTAATTCTCACGAGATGATCAGTTTCCTACCCCTAATCAAAACTTGGAAATTAAGTTTGAATATGGGGCGGTTCCGCGCGTGTGGGGTCGCCAAACAAAGGCTTGTTTTTCCTGATTCGAAACTTCCCACGACTCCTCGAGCCTTCGAAGGTTCTGGACGTAAAGAAAACCACACAAAAAATAGGCACTTTCAAAAATATAATATACAGGGTGATCGTATTTCGCGTCTTTGCATGGGGATCTTGGTTATCTTAAGAGATACGAGGTCGGTTAAATTGGGGCAAAGTTGCGGTATTTGATGCCGAGTAACATGGTGAAATGAAATTTTTGGCTGGCCCTTCTCGTTTTGAAAACAATGCGAAAAAACTGAAAATTGTCGTTTTCGTTTTTATTTTTTTAAACGAAAACGAATGGCGTTGGACATTTCTAAGTTAAACATTATTAAGGCACTTTTTTACAAGGAATCTAAATATGATCTCGCATTTTCTTTTTTTCGCTTCCCTGGACAAAAATATGACGATCAACTTTTATTTTTCTTATGGGCGCCATATTGGATTTTTGCATTTTTAAAAAGAGGATTTTTTTCTGGTTAAAATGATATGTCCCACATTATGCTTTACTTTGTTTTTCTTGCCGTAATATCAAATTAATCATTTTTGCATAGAGTGCCTTGGAAATGTAAGCCCCATAATGTTTGACGTTTTTGCACAGAGTGCCTTGGAAACATAAGCCTAGTTAACCATTGTTGCGAAGTGTGCTTTGGAATATTGTTTAACGGTTCAGTAAAAATTCGGTTAATGTTAAATTTATTGATTAAATAAATCATAAACGTACCGCGAGGACAAGAGTATGATCTGAGACCTTGCTATTTATTCGCCATTTGCACACATTAACACTAAAAAAGCCAAACTGGAAACACAAAGAACAACAAAAACCTAGACGAGTAGACAATCCTATTTTACAATAAATGTTCAATTTGTCCTCCTTGTTCCTCAAGGCACAATGCAGCACGTTTCTTTAAATTGTTTATGGCTCGTCCAATATCCCTTTGACGTCATTTATGTTTGAGGAATACACTTGAATCATGTCACGCTTTTCTTCATGTGAAAATGACTTTTTTGGCAGTAAAATAAAGTATCCGTGACACTTCAAATTGTACTAAACTATCAAACGTTATGGGGCTTATGTTTCCAAGGCATTATATGCAGAAAAATGTCAAACATTATGGGGCTTATGTTTCCAAGGCATTCTATGCAAAAACGTCAACCATTATGTTTCCAAGGCACTCTATGCAAAAACGACTAATTTGATATTGCGGCAAGAAAAACAAAGTAAATCATAATGTGTGACATATCATTTTAACCAGAAAAAAATCCTCTTTTCAAAAATGCCAAAATGCAATATGGCGCCCATAAGAAAAATAAAAGTTGATCGTCATACTTTTGTCTAGGGAGGCGAGAAAAAAAAAAGTGAGATCATATTTAGATTCCTTGTAAAAAAGTGCCTCAATAATGTTTAACTTAGAAATGTCCAGCGCCATTCGTTTTCGTTTAAAAAAATAAAAACTAAAACGACAATTTTCAGTTTTTTCGCATTATTTTCAAAACGAGAAGGGCCAGCCAAATTTTTTTTCCATGTTACTCGGCATCAAATTCCGCAACTTTGCCCCAATTTAACCGACCTCGTATCTCTTAAGATAACCAAGATCCCCATGCAAAGACTCGAAATACGGTCACCCTGTATATACGATCATTGCGACGTTAAGCTACGCCCACACAAAGGCAACAAATATAAACTTCTATTTCATGTTCTGCAACATGTTCCGAAACAAAAGTTACCACTTGTTTTCGTCAAAAAACTGACATTGTCCTACATTTTGAAGTAAACAAAATATTTGCGATAAATATGGTTTGAGGTTAATTTCTGTGATTGGTATGGGACTTGGAAAGTGATTATTTCAATCTGTGCAAATTCACGAACCTATCCCTACATCATATAATATGTACCCTTGATTTTTGATAAGATCCCTTATCATTTCAATTCAAGCATTTTTGTAATATAAAGATATGATAGCTAGATGAAATTCTTATCTGTTTAAACATTAAATAATATTTTTTTTAGAGTTGTCAGAAGCTTTAAAAAATCGTTGTGTTATCATAAATCCACCCTAAAAAAGAAAACACAGTTCAATTTCCACAGTGCAACTTATGGTTTATATTATAGCTAAATTCTAGTATTATGTTCTGTAGGTACTAAAACATTGTAGACCTTCTTTTATTTAATTTTAATTGGAAACATTGTAACACGTACTTAATACGTATTCCTGCTATTTGTTGTTAAAAACTATCTAATATTTATATCTACTCTTTACTTCACCATTAATTAAAATGAATGTAAATGTTGATTTAGGCAAAATCAACAAAATTAATCACTTAACCACAGAAAAGTATCTAACAGGGATGCTCAAAAATTGATTCATAATAATACTTATTTATCGAAAATTTTTTGAGAAATTTTGAAGAGGATATTTTGTTGAAATTTGGCAATAACCGAGGGAGGATTCATCCCTGTGCGTAACCCTAAGGGTCGTCTTGCCCTGTGTGGGGGAGGGTGAAGGCGTTGACTCCTCTGCGACTTAATTATCATAGACAAGGGGCGGCAAGCATGTGTTACAATAAGTATTAAAATATCTTCATTTTAACTAGAACGCAGAATACACCTAAAAATGATCGACTAAAAACAACTAAGCACAAGATGCAGAATTATGTTCGTGTATAGATATAGGTACATCCTTACAATCAAATTCAATTTTTGCAAGAGATAATACTGGCTGTACCCATGGGCGCCCGCAGAAAAAAAGCTAAGGGGGGGGGGGGGGCAAAAGTCAAATTCAAACTTCAAACTCGTATCTCAAACACGTTTTAATTTTCTAAAAATAAAAATGTATCGTTAGAAAAACTAATATTAAAATAACATCAATCCTAAACGAAACAACACGACAACAAAAAATATGAAATCCTAAACGAAACAAAAAATTAATATTTCTCCGTATCTATGATTAAATATTGGATATACTCTTTGGCATATTAACACAAACCACAAATGCCAATAATTATCACTAATGTTACCAAAGTCTACATAGACATATTGTGTAAGTATGTACAAAACAACACGTAAGTATAACAAAAAATATGAAATCCTAAATAAATCATAAAAAATAAATATTTTCTCGATTTTCAGATTCCTACGTACCTAATATGCTTGTTACAATATTCATTTTATGATGTATTATATAACCTTGTTCGATCTTGAGCAAAGATATCCAATACTGTCTCAACAAATTGTAATCGTTCGGTAGGTATCTATCTTTTTCCGATGCACACTATAGTAGTAGGCATAAACCTGTTTAAACGTTTTTCCACCATGGTTGACCTTAACCAGTAACTCTAAATTTTTATAGTCATGTTTATCATTCTTCGCACGTGGTTACAAAAGTGTGAAGCGAAACAATGATTTTCCGGGGGGGGGGGGGGAACTGCCCCCCTTGCCCTCCCGCCTGCCGGCGCCCATAGCTGTAACATTTTTGTTGTTGTTTGTTAAAATCGCAAAGAGCAGAAAGCATGTGTTGGCTGGACATGCAAGGTCTAACCTCAAGATGAAGCTCAAGGGCAGATTTAGACCACATGTGATTGTCCCAAGCAAAAATATAGTACTTAATTGCCTTAGACATGTTTTGGAGAAAAATGAGGATTTATAAAGTAGTCCTGGCCTCAAGCCAAATTAAAAGCAAATTAATTTAGTCTACATTAACATTAACCATTGTGCTTCGTATCTCTAAAATGAACTGAACAAGTCTATGAAACTAAGAAATGTATACAAGTTCCAGGTACATACAGAACTGGACATGACTAAAAATTATAGTCGAGCTGCTATACTGGCAGACAATTAATAACGTTTTGACCTCATCGCTTCAGCCTGATAACCGAGATATCACATTTTATATGTTGCAATCAAAAAAATTCCTAGTCGCGCTTGACCAGTTCATTTGACTTGTGTTCAACTTTGACCCTTCCAATGTTTTTATTTAGACCTTTTTTATTTCTAATCAAACTTTTTTTATATAAAAAAGGTTATCGAAATCGTTTGATTGCATATTTCGGAATTAGAGTGGCGCTAGGTTCTCCCAACTTTCTACATACGGCAGTTGGAAAAACGTTTATGGTGTTAGGTTAGGTTAGACCTAAGCCAGCCAGTATATGTGAGGTTAGATAGTTGACAAGTCTGTTCATATATTGACCTTCAAAAAAAAGAAACGAAAATTCCCACTAACGCTAAGGATACAGGGAGTAAGAACAAAAAGTAAACAGACCAACATCTTTTTGAACGATGTCACGTACTCAATTGTTTACAGCATTTCAAAATGGACAAGTTTAATAATGGGATTAAATGAAAGCACACCTCCCACAACGCTAAATTAACAAATAATGTAGCTATTAATTTCTTGTATGTAACAATTTTAAACTATAAAACTAAATTGCGCTGTAATTATAGTAGCTAATTATCACTTTAATAAAATCGTCAACAGATACCTCAAACCGCCCAACATGGCAACGCCGCCGTTGCCGCCGCGTCCAATACTCGGCGGTATTTGTTTTGTGTTCGCCCAGCAAATCAAGTTTTCCGATTGTTTACATATGTATTTTTCGTGTTTTCAAAATTGTTTTTCTGTCAATTTTTAGACTGTTTATTAGTATTTAGGATATAGTGGCTGATTTTGTATACAATGGGAGGCAGAAAGTGTGTGGCCAAATTGATATTGAGATCACAGGTAAACGTTGTACATACACACGTGCGTAATGCTGTTGCTCCTTCTATCCCTGGTTATTTCTCTGAGGTGTAGCGTGTAGCCAAAGTAATTTTGATGTTGGCATTGAATACTTTATTATTTATTGTCACCATAAAACTTGCTATAACGATGGTAATCTGTGCCCTACTTTTATGATACAGTGGGAGTTATGACAAATGACAAGGGATTGGTTTCGTTGTTTCAAAGCCTTCTAGTGGAGGATTTTTATTTATTTTTTATTATCGTATGTGCCGTCCTTTTTTTAGTTCTCCAATTGAAAGATACGTTGTAAGTTAAATTGTTGACAATACTAATTAATATTTAGGCTTCTTATTATTAAATTCAGGGCAGCATTGGAAAAAAAAAAATGGAAAAAAGGAATTTTCAGTATAATTGCCTCAAAACATTTTAAAAATATTTCTTGTCATACATCATGGTTTTTGCAATGAAAAGTGCTTTCAAAATCTGCAAAAAAAAATCCAGGTCCGTATTTAAAAAAATTAAGTTGAAGATGGTTTCTCAAAAAAGAAAAGTTGTCGAACAAATCTAAAAAAGGCCATCTTAAGGCCCGTTAAAAAGTGCCATAAGAAAGTGCTTTTCTTTTTTCTCTATCTGTGATAGCAACTTCACAAAAAAATAAAATCGGAAACGCAAAATTTTACTTTTTTCAAAATAACTCAAAAACGAAAAAAGATATTAGAAATCTGTTTGTGCCATTTTATTGACCTCGAAATTGCGCAACTTTTTCCCCATTTAACCGTTGCCCTATCTCTCACCGTTTGCAATATCCCCATGCTGTTCATTCTTATCCGGGACACAGTGTATAGAACTAAGTTGGTCACGTGACTACGCGATTATGCGTTAGCGCCGTGGCCTGTCTTTATCGTTGGCCTCGGTACTGCGGATGGTGGCGCTCCACCCCGAGGTGTGCTTCGAACCTCTTTGGGCGCGCAGGCCGGGACCAGCTGGAGGCACTCCCTGTCCCCGGTGGCTTAGGTGGTGGGACCGGGACCAACGCCATCCCGGCGGATATCCGGTTTGGGGGCTTCTTGTCTGCTGCCGTCTCGCCCCCTACGCGAGGGCCGCGTTCCGATTCCGCTGGAGATCGGACGATAGTTCATTAAGGGAGATACTCCGAGTTTGACGCAAGTTTCTTTTTTTTAGTTCCAATGAGTTATCGGTGGTCATCTCCCTTGATTGTTTATTAGGGAATTAGAAAATCGAATTATATATTAGAAAGACCAGTGGCGTATACATACAGGGTGAGTTTTTTTCGAAGACCACTATGGGGATCTCGGAAACTAGCAGAGCTAGGACAAAGGATAAATGGGGAAAGAATTGCAGTTTTGAATTCTCAATCTAATGCCCCTTTTGGATTTTTAAAAAAGTTCATGGCTCACTAGATATTTTGAAAAGAGTGATTTTTGCTATTTCATCAGATCTCTGTAGCTGTAGCTCTGGGCTTAATAAGATAATCTAATCCAATTTTTTTTATGTTGTTTGCGATTTTTAAGATATGACATAAACTTGTGTTTTTTTTAAATGTAAATCATAGTTGGCTGTGGCCTTATCAAATCGGCCATTTTTTGAGCTTTCCAATACTCAGCATAGTTATTAAAAAAAATAAAAGAGCTATGGCTAATTTTCTGTTTTTTTTTTAAATTTTATATAGTCAGCAATGGAACATTTTCATAATTACCTATACGTTCTACTTTATAATTATTCGACATACTTCAAACTTTCTAATATTTTGTTTTTAGCTGGTAACAAAATGTAACAAAATAAAATAAAAATTAAAAAACTCAAACTCAAATTTTTATTATTTTAAAAGGTGTTCAAACAATCCACCATTATTATTTATGCAAATATTGCATCTTTTTAAAACTGAATTTGTCGCCTTTCTTAGAGAGCACCTGTCAATACTGGCAATTGCTTCTAAAACAGCTGCTTTTAATTCATCAATTGTCTCATACTCTATTTTCTACTGTTCCCCACAAAAAGAAATCCAAAACAGACAAATCGGGGGATTGGGGCTGCCAGGAAATAGGTCTATTTCTCCATATCCAACTATTTGGATAGAGCTGATCTAGTTAATTTCTTACGGGCAAATAACTATGTGGTGGAGCTCCATCATGGTATTTTTTGTTTTATTCTGTTACATTTTGTTACCAGCTAAAAATAAAATATTTGAAAGTTTGAAGTATGTCTTATTACAAAATAGAACGTAATTATGAAAATATTCCGTGGCTGACTAGTGAAAATTAAAAAAATCATAAAATTAGCCAATATAGCTCTTTTATTTTTTATAATAACTATGCCGAGTATTATATCTTTGGAAAGCTCAAAAAATGGTCGATTTGATAAGGCCACAGCCAACTATGATTTACATTTTAAAAAACACAAGTTTGTCAAATCTCAAAAATCGCAAACAATATAAAAAAAATGGATTAGATTATCTTATTAAGCCCAAAATTATCTACAATTTTTGTCTGTACAGTTTTTCTGTATAATGAGAAATAACGGAGCTACAGAGATCTGATGAAATAGCAAAAATCACTCTTTTCAAAATATCTAGTGAGCCATCAACTTTTTTAAAAATCCAAAAAGGGCATTAGATTGAGCATTCAAAACTGCAATTCTTTCCTCATTTAACCTTTTTCCTAGCTCTGCTAGTTTCCGAGATCCCCATAGTGGTCAACGAAAAAAACTCATCCTGTATAAAAAAAATTACTAAAATAAATCTACACAGAACACAGAAGTCGTCAGTTAAATAACCAAAAAGTACAGGAAAAGGTTGTTCAATTTCAGATAAATACCTCACGATTTTTATACAAATTAATTTGGTCTATTTGCTAATAATAAAACAATAGTCTCAAATTGTTGGGTCACCTTTTCACTTTTTCTACAAAACACGGCCAACTTATAGGAAAAAATCGCACAATAATGATCTTACTTTACTTTGAACCGATCGAAATACGGTAGCGTCTATCCGGCCGTGCCGTGCGTTCTAGAATCCCTTTTCCGTTCCACATATTCCCCATCTCCGCTCGGCCGGTCAATGGAACGGCAAAACCGAAGGGAAATCGCGTTCATTCACGGGACCGCGATACCCGGGGCGCTGGGCCGCGGCTGACGTCAGCGCGGGCTGTGCCGCGTAGGGCTTTAGGCCCTTTTTGCGCGCCCACGCGCGCGCCGGCACGCACCACGGCCCCCAGGGATCCGGGCACGCCAGCGCGAAGCGAATCGGGCGTTCACGCGCTGGCCCGCGAATAATGAGGCCGGTGAAGGTGGGAATAGCAAAAAAGCGCATCCGGTGCCCATAAGGCGCAACAAATTCCTCGGAACGCGCAGAACGCGCCGCGCGCTGCGCGAAATTTGCTAGTGAATACGCCGCGCCAAACGAGCACGTACGTGCAAAAAATTTTCCGAGGCTTGTCGGTAAACCGGATTTGCACAAAGTACAAAGGGATTTAGTTGTTCGCTGGTGCGCAGTGGGTACGGGTGTTTGCAGCGTTTGCTTTGTTCGCAGCGTTTGCCCTGTTCGCAGCGTTTGTTGTTTCAAAACATACAACTAAACGCATCAACTTCTCACAATCTTCTGCAGCCTTCCTCGTAAAATTCTGCAAGTGTAGATGATATCCATACCCCGGAGCAGTGCCATATTTTTATTTTGTAAAAAAATACGTCTTGTCCACACTTTTATTTTTTTTCTCGGGTTTTTTCTTTTATCTCTTTTTTATTGCTAGTTAAAGCATCTATAATCAAAAGAGTGCCGGCAGCCACTACCACGTTATTATCTGCGTCCATCTCTCTGAACAACGCGCGGACCGTCACAATTACTACTACAACGGCTGCTGCCACTCCAAACAGCACGAACTTAAAACGCTAAAATTTTTGATGCAGCGCGCGCGGCGTGTTTTGCGCGTTTGGAGCATTTTGTTGCAAGTGAATACGCGCCTAATGCGATCTTATTTTCGGGTTATATTTACGTGATTTTGATAAATTGCAAAACTTTGGACTTCAAAGCGCCTGTAACCCTAGGAAACGGGTATTTCGGGTTGTACCCTGCAGCGCGCGCAGCTCCGGAATACAAAAGCGGTTGAGTCACGTGGTGTGGCGTTAGGCTCCGCCCCGATTGCGACGGTTTCCATGGCGACAGTTAGTTGTCGTGTATGTTGCAAGAGGCGGAGCCAAGAGATGTACAGTTCATGCACTCTAAGCTGACACGCGAAAACCTCCATAAGCAGCTTATTGTACGGCGCTTAGACTGAGGTTCTCGCATGTCAGCTGTCAGCTTAGAGTGCACGGACTGTACTACTTCGGGTTTTTTCTAAATGCGGGCCTAAAATTTCAATTTTAAACACATCTTAAACACTCCTGAGAACCGACAACTGCAGCTGTATGCCTACCTTTAGTGTTTTGTTATTCCAGATTATTTCGTTGACAACAGAAAGTTATGATGTGTTCAATTTGACATTTTAGGATAATCTTCATATACGCTTGTACAAAAAGTATAGACACCCTATAAGTTCTAGCATGTCCTTTTATTGATTACAATATGAATATTATGGCCTCAGAGAACAGAGGCATCATCTTTTTGAGTGATACCACGTACTCCATTGTTTACAGCATTTCATGTGAAAATTAGACGGGTTTACACCTCCGATGACATTAAATTAACAAATGTAGTTATTATTTATTTTATGTGACAATTTGAAACGAAAACTAAACCGCGCTGTAATTATAGTATGCTAATTATCACTTTAATAAAATCGCAAACAGACACCTCAAATCACCCAACATGGCAACGCCGCCGAACGCCGCCGCGTTCAATATCTCTGCATTTCTGCTGTTTACACCCCGGGGTGTCATATTCTCTGATTGTTTACGTGTGTATTTTTCGTGTTTGTAGGCGATTTTTTTATACAACGAAAACGAAAACTTGACCTTCCCCAAATTAGAAAACCGAAAAATATTTGAAAATTCGCCGAGACCCGTCGATTTTTGTTCTTGGGGGGAGCTTTTTTTTACACTCAAGCCAACTCGATATGTTCATCCCCCTGATCCCTAGCAACCCCAACTTTAAAATTTGAAATGGAACTACCCCACTTGTGGCGGTTTTCTAATTTTGGGGGGGGGTCAAGTTTTCGTTGGGAAACCCTGTATAATGGGACGCATAAAGTGTGTGGTGAGTGGCCAAAGTGATATTTTTCAGGACATGAAATATCACAGGTAATGTTTGTTTATTTTGATAAATTTCCGTTATAACATAATATGTTGGTTGACTACAAACGTGGGTATTTTGATGCTTTTGCCCCCTTATGTCGTATACCTTCAAAATTTCTTTGGTTGTAAATAAATTGTTCCAAATATGTACATTAAAATGGCAACAGGAAATAATAGTTTGTATAAATTTTCAAATAACCCTTTCCCCTCTAACTTATGGCCCTAAACAATGCCGATTTCAATTTCTTATTGCTCCCCCTCGCCACTGTATTGGGATTATCAACGATTATCTTACGCCATTGTAAAATCCGATAAACATCTTTTGGCGCGTGCAACGCGAGAGATGTTTCTTTAGTAACGAGATCCGTTAATTTGCTCCAGAGGGGGTGGGGAATCATTCGGTATAAGCACGTGGGTATAAGGTAGCCGAGCGCGTAATTGGCTGAGACGGGCAGATCCAGGGAACACAAAAAGGACGGACACCTACGCAAAAACAGTGGAGACGCACCTCGGCCCCCAAGGCGATTACTGTATCCATGGAGATGTCGGGCTGATAGGGTTCCATTACAGGAGTGCTCTCCTTGAAGTTTTTTTTGGGATTAAATAATGTCACTAACATGTTTACTAAGGTTTACAACAGGAATAGAGCCACGGGAATAGGGCCTACAACCACAAAATATCAATAAAACAATAATTTGACGGCGAATTTTTCGAAAGTTTTGGAATATTCTTTTCGGACGACAGCTACGTTTCAGGAATCAAATTCGAAAACAGTTTTTGCGGACTACAGATAGCCGCTTGAAACCAAAGTTTTCGGAATCATGGCTTAGTAAAAAAGGTAAAAAAAGGATTTCCCTCTTCTTAAAATAAAAATGTGACAAGTCTCGTCCTGCAGTGAAATTTAAATTCCACTGAGGTTCATTGACATCCGCGCTTCGGAGTTACGGCAGGAGGTGTATTTTTGTAACAGAATGCTGTTTAGAAAAATTTACCTGGGACGAAGGCCATTGTAAAACGTCGTTAGGTTTTAAAACAGTACCGATGTCTCTGGAGATCAACCATGCACATTGCCCTTAAGTATAACTGTTTCGTTTTTATTGTGCACGTAAAGGATATAACTAACATATTTTCTATTAGCAAAATAAATACACATCCAACATCCAGTTATTCGATTTTGTTGCCTTAATTAAGCCAAAAATGAAAATAGAAATTTAAATTTCCTGACAGGTCGAGCCTCGGGCAACGCAGCTTTTATCGATCGTTTTTTATAATCGGCGCGTCACATTTCACATAAAAATGTCGTCTATCTGTATTGCAGGTTATTATGAACAGAAAAGAATTCAACCCTTAAATTGTTTTTCATATTACGTCGAGTTCGACGCTGAGGTTTAGTAGAAGTGGTTGAAGCATTTGTCACATCAAAATCATCATCACAATAGAAAAAAAATGTTTTATTTGTTTGAGATTTTATGGCTGCCAATTGATTTCGCCGAAATGCATATATGCAGAATTAATTTCTCTGAGTTGTCGCTGGTATTGATACAACAAAGCACAAAACACTTTTTTACTTCCATTGTGAGGATATGTCGCAATGTAAACTAAAGAAAATGAAATTCTGTTATTCTAATGAACGTTCATGGGCTTTGCTTTTGACTTTGACAGAGGCGGCCGGCCAGGGAGCAAATGCAAATAAATTGCCGCTTCATCACCATTGGTCTAACTGAGGCGGGAAGACAAACAGCGTTGCCAATATTTTACCTGACCGTAACGGAGACTACCATAGATAGAAGTTTTCTATATATAACATTTATTTTCATATGCAAAATTACATAAGTATATGAACTTAAACAAATGGATAAACACTGCTACATATTAAAAATCTTACATAACAGCAGTTTACACACATATTAAAAAACAATCACGCAATACCAAAGTAAGTCCAAAAATTCGGCAATGTTGTAAGGGGAGGTTGACACTAGGAAATTCTTTCTTAAATACTCCAATTAAATGTGCCGATTTTATAAAATCGAGAAGTCATTATACAAGTACACGCGCGGCCCTTGAAATCGTTCCAATACGTGCGGACGCAAAGGCATTCAACTGACAACGTTCCAATTACCCCCTCCCCTCTCTCGCGGTTTGAAAGCCAGCGATAACCTTAAAAGCGTAAGTGACGGCAAATCTAACATCTTATTACGCGACATTACCTTACGTGACATTGCCAGTTACAGTGCAAAAAATAGTAAATTCGGCGCTGTTATCCGACATCTAAAAGAAATTCCCGATTCACGATTAACCACTTTCGGCTGTAGAATCAACGAAACTGACGGAAAATCCTCTGAAACCACTATGGAAATTGCTTGTTTTTTCTCATTTCTCGATTTTTCGGGGGCCAGGGAAGCATCAGAACCTCACCCGAGGACTCCAGGGAAGCTTTAAAAATTGAAATAAACCAAAGATTTGGTTCGCGGTTAAGATAAAGAAGTGTAATAAACCAATGTAAAAAATCACTACGAGATTCTTCTTAAATAACACAATAATTATACTTATACTAAAATCGAGCAATCCGTACGCCTAGTGTAAATAAAACCACGTGTTCAATGACGATCCGCGATTGGTCGGTAGGCTATAAAATTTCACCCGACTCGGCAACAGGGACGTGCTCGATCGCAGAAGTGTAGATATTCGGTTTTATCTTGTTGTTTTCAGCTATTTAGACACTGCCACAAATAATTTTATCGATGTTTTGAACCATTTTAATTAAGCCAATAATTCTTGTCTGAAATATTTTGATGTACACAATTGTAAGACTAAAATTAAATAAAGGTCGTACCTCCGTGCGGCTATGGCAGATATTTCAACCCACGTGCTCTTGTTTACTCCAGGCGTAAGAGTTGCTCGATTTTACTATAGATATTATACCTTATTTAACTAATACCACTTTGACAATCAAAGAAATCCGCGTAATTTCACGTTACGTGAATCTCAAAACACCAAGAAACTGTGTAAAACTTTAAATCCACTTTATTATAATGATAATGCAATTTTTATTTTCTACGGGAAGGAGCGGGTCGGTACGAGCGAATGTAGGGGAAGTTGTTGATTTGTGAAGCCGTGGAATTGGCGCAACGTTGCCGCACTTACCCGAAATTCTTGATTTCTTGCTTATTTCTCATGCCTAGTGGAACGATTTATGAGGCCGCGCGTGTACATCGTACAGTACTGACATATGTAAGTTACATGTGAGATCTTTTTGCCTTTTCCATAATTAGGTATGACCAACTATATTGCGGTTATATAGATATATTATGTGTTCGAACGAAGCACATAAGCTCATAAATGGAAACGGAAGCAGCTGTCAATATTTTATTATTCCGAAAGACCCCCCTGCAACTGTCCCTATAACCTAAATTAAAAATGATTCGTATTGCGTACTTTTGGATAACGAATATTGGCTGAAAGCAGTGCTATAGAATTCTAGAGTCACAGCAAGATCCCAAAATGCAAACCAATATTGGCGCTATCGCCAACATTCAACACAACAGTGATAGTAGCTAGAAGACCGGAAGATAGTAACATATTTATGGACATGATTTTACTCAGCCTTTCAAAGGGCATTATGTTGTATATATTCTCTGCCATGTGTTTTATAATGAAGTTCAAAATAGAAAATTCGTCGGAAAACCGTAGGCATATCGTTAACGTGGACCCAAAGGGCAACTATTGTCACGTAAACTTGTATTTTAATACTTAATTTTTTCACGTTTCTGAACAGACTGCCAATGATAAGTATGTAAGTTCTTGTCATAAAACGGCTGAAGAAAAGATCGAATAAATCGTTTAAATGATTAAATAACATTCAACTTAAACTGTACTTGGACATGCGCAAACGGTATGCCATCCTTTTTCAGCAGTTTCATAATAATAACTAACATACTTCTCATTGGCAGCCTGTTCAGAAACGTGGAAAAATTAATTAATAAAATACAAGTTCACGTGACGCGTGCCTATGGTTTTTCGAGGAATTTTATATTTTGAACTTCAATGTAAATCACATATCAGCCTGACTAAAATCATATAAAAACGCATATTTTTCGAATAAATGAAAACTCAGTTTTTCATACCTTATTATTGTGGGAATATATGTAACATAATGCCCTTTGAAAGGCATACTGAGCAAAATCACCTCCAAAAATCTGTCACTATCTCCCGGTCTATAACACTAAATAGTATTTGCAAACCAAAAATATTAAACAGAAAATAAAAGGTTAAACTGCGCGTGATGCTGGTCAAAAATCGAAGTGCCGGAGATCATCCAACGTTAAGACATACAACATTTTTTTTACTCGGAAAAATACACAACCTCTTCATATTTAGGTAGCTGTAAAATTGTCACACCAAAATTATTGTGATTCATCTCTGTTTATTAATAAATATCAGAAACTGATACCACAATAATTAGATTGTTTTAATGGTGGGTCTGATTAGTTTGACTCTGATTTTTATCTATGTGGAAACGGAACGAAGCTATTGTTTTAGAAATAAAACTATTTTTGCAAAAATATATTTTGAACACGATCATTTTATAAATAAGGACATAGATTCGGACGTTGCAGGAAGCAAAAATCTCTACCACTGGAAAATTTAATGTATTTGACAAACAATACTCGAGTTTTGGTATTCTTATGCTGATGCGTTTTTCTTTATATTGACATGCATATTTTTGAATAACCATGGCGATTTTTATCTCTAAAAATCCGGTCAGGCATGAACGTAAAACTTACTACAAAAGAATCAGAAATAATATGACTGCGAGGTTCCTTCCCAGGAGAATCGTTGGTAACATGACCTAACCTAACGTCGATTTTTTTTTGTTGTTTCTCAAATGTTATCGGGTTAGTTACCTTGCAATAAACAGAAGTTAACAAACCATATCGTGACCCAACAATCCGAATGTTGCGCACGCTTCACCTTTGTCAAATTGACTGTCAAACCTCGCGAAAATAACAGGCGAACTTCTAAATTTTCACCGGCCAGAGTATTTTAAGATACGGTTATAGCAAGTATAGCCGCATCAATAATAAAATCGTTTCCAAAAATAATTGTTTTAAAATAAATCTACGAGATAAATTTTCATTCATACAGTTGCCGGCCAGACAGTGTGGCTCTACTACAGAATTACCCAAACCGAACCGAAATAGAAGATATTAATATTGGGCGAATGCAATATTGAGACCGGTAAATGTTTTGGCTTCGAAAATACCACTCTTCGTAATAACAACATACAAAACAAAGTATCCCCGGTGAAAGTTATAAAAAATAGTAGGAAAAGTTGTTTATAAAATTTTACATAGGGACATAATTAATTTGATGTTCGATAAAACTTTTCCTAATCATAGTCTTTTATGGAAAAGGCAGAAAATAAGTTTCTGCCAGTTCAAATTTCAACTCGAATTATGGCATATTTCATGGCAAATTTTATTTTAGATTTTATACCAGGAAAATTGGAGAACAATTTAATGATAAAACAGATAGATATTGTTTCATATTAAATTCTTCTCATAAAAAAATTGTTTATACTGTGGATATATTTTAGAAATCGTAAACTGAAAGCATACACGGTTTAATTATTGTTGTCCCCCGTATACAGGGTGTTCCGAAATTAGCCTGGCATAATTTACCAGCGCGTTCTGCGATCCACAAAAATGAAAAAAAGTTCCTATAAACAGGGCCTCATAAATGCCCCTAAGGGGGCTATGACCCCCGAAATTGACACTTTGGCAAACGGCTTTTTTTATATTTCCAGAATGAACAAAGATAAAATTCTGAAATTTGGTATGTGATATACACCTGTGAGGCACCGAGGTAGATATAGTTTGACATTCTTCATCATAAGTGTCCCAAATGGGGGGTTAAAAGTACCCCAAATTTTGTGTGTGTTTTTCCCATAGTTCTTGCGAAATTTTGAAATTTCTACGAAAAAATTGTGCTCTTGTTGAACTTCGATAGCATGCACCGTTTTCGAGTAAAATCGTTTTGAAATTTTTTTACAGGGGGCCATGTAATGCGTATTATAAATTAGCCTGCCATAATTTATCAGCGCCTTCTGCGACTCAAAAAATTAAAACGATTTCCTATAAATATGGCCTCAAAATGCTCCCTAAGGGGGCTATAGCCACCAAAATGGACAGTTTCGCCAAAGGTTTTCTCTAAATATTTCCCGAACGAGCAAAGATAAAATTCTGAAATTTGGTATGTGATATACATTGGAGAAGAAATCATGCAAAAAACACAAGAAACAAATTAGGGTATTTATTCAATCCCTTGACCCCCATTTAAAACGCCTATGACGAAGAATGTCAAACTATCTTATCTGCGAATGTCAAATCTCACCGGTATATCACATACCAAATTTCAAAATTTTATCTTTGTTCGCTCTGGAAATATTTAGAAAAAACCATTACAAAAGTGTCCATTTCGGGGGCTATAGTTCCCTTAGGGGGCATTTTTGAGGCCACCCTTATAGGAACTTTTGTAATTTTTTTGGGTCGCAAAATGCGCTTGTAAATTATGGTAGGCTAATTTTTAATACACATTTTTATAGCACTCTGCAAAAAAATTTTCAAAACGATTTTACCCAAAAACGGTGGATGTTATGTAAGTTAAACAAGAGTGCCTCTTTTTTTGTAGAATACCTTCAAAATTTCGCAAAAAATCTGTGAAAAAAGCACAGACAATTTTTTTGAGGTATTTTTTAACCCCTTGACCCCCTATCTGCCTTGCCTATGATGAAGAATGTCAAACTATCTCTATCTATATCTTTGTTCGTTCTGGAAATATTTAGAAAAAACCGTTTGTCAAAGTGATTATTTTGGGGCATTTTTTAGGAACTTTTTTTAATTTTTTTGGATCGCAGAACGCGCTGGTAAATTATGGCAGGCTAATTTCGGGAAAATGTTGAGGTAGCCAATTTTTCTGCTGCTGAAAAACCTACATAAAACCTTTCAACTTTATTACGAATTCGTAAAATCTTGCGCAAAATTTATGTAGTTTCAATTCTTTTCTCCAAAACTCGCTTTATTTCAATATTTTGTGAAGTAACGAACCCATAACAAAAAATAGAACAGGGTTTACTAAAATTAATTTGAATAAATGTGTTTATAAAAAAATTAAAAAAAGAGGTCTGAAATCTTAGTAGGTACGGCCAAGAAGTTTTGTATAAAACATTTTTCTAAATTTTGAGAAATAATACCACATTCAGAAAAAAATTTAAATAAATGTCATATTTGGTAGATATAGATATAGATAATATCAGAAAAAGTCGAGAATATACAGGGTGTAACTAAACTGATGGTCAAAAATGAAACCACGTATTCTAGGAGTCAAAATAAGGGCAGTTCTTCATATATTTTTTTCTCCTACGGGCCATAGTTTTTTTTATACAGAGCGTAGAAGTTTGGAGAAAAATACACATATTTCATAGTATTTCTAGAAGTATACGAGATATTTTCTTCAAACTTGGCGTGTCACATGAGCAGATGAGCCGTCAAACTTAAGGTTGACATGAAGCTTCTGAGGCTCCCAGTTGCGGAGATACAGGGTGGTAGTAAAATTAATTAGTTCAGAAAAATATGAATACCCTGTATAATCGCATTTTTTTAATTTGTTTTGAGTGGTGAATAGAATGGTTAACAAAAAGTATCTCTTAGTATTTTTTCATATTCGCAGCCCTTTCTTAATTATTTTCGAAGAACGGCAACGCTGCAATGAACAATAGTCACTAATCTAGCAATCTGTGGATGTCAATTAAACTTTATTTAACAAAATACAAAGGCCAAAACAATAATAAAAGAAACGTATTGCTATTAGAAAATTAAATTATTAAATGTTCGAAATGACCGCCGTCTCTTTCAATACACGCAACTATGCGTTTCCGCATGTTTATTATTGCCATTCGCAAGTCCATAGCAAAAGTGCATATCAGTCAATTCTTCAAATGAAAATATAATTTTTCAAAATATTGATACTAATGTGCAAAGTTGGCAGCCAAATGATTCAAATAATGCCAAGTTTAATTGACATCCACAGATTGTTAGATTTATTCTTAAAATGACTTTTTTATTGCAGCATTGCCGTTCTTTGAAAATAATTAAAAAACGGCTGAGAATATGAAAAAATACTAAGAGATACTTTTTGTTAACCATTGAATTTGCCATTCAAAACAAATTTAAAAATGCGATTATACAGGGTATTCATATTTTTCTGAACTAATTAATTTTAATAACACCCTGTATCTCCGCAACTGGAGGCCTCACAAGCTTCATATTAACCTTAAATTTGACAGCTCATCCGCTCATGTGACACGCCAAGTTTGAAGAAAATATCTCGTATACTTCTAGAGATACTAAAAAATATGTGTATTTTTCTCTAAATTTCCACGCTCTGAATAAAAAAACTATGGCCCGTAGGAGAAAAAAATATATGAAGAAGTGCCCTTATTTTGACTCCAAGAATACGTGGTTTCATTTTTGACCATCAGTTTAGTTACACCCTGTATACTTGCTTAAAATTTGTCACACGTCACAACCAAGTAAGAACCGTGCTTTTCATCTGTAAACGATTATCACGCGTCTGTCTGTTTTGGCTTTAGTTCGCCTTGGATTTGAACGAATTTTAGTATTAGTATCACTATTAGAATTATTTGTTTACTTTTTTTACTGAGATTAGTGAAATTTTAAGTTCCTATGTTTTTGTGATAAGAATTTTTATTTTGTTATTAGCTGTTTTTGTTTCGCACATTTAAAAACACATATTGTGTTTAAGTGTTTACCTGTTTAGTTGTTTTATTTAACAATAATAAAATGTAATTAAGAAAGTAATTAGAAATTCCTTTTTCTGCAAACAAAAGTAATGTGTAATCTAATTACATTTTTGTAAAAAGGAATCATTCCTTTTGTAATTTCATTACATTTTTCTCAAATGTAATGGGTAATGTAATTATTAGGTACTTTAAAAAGTAATTTGGCCCAGCTCTGTACCTGGCAACACAAAAATGTACTTAAATGGAATAAAAAAATTTCCTATACATACGGGGGCCGGCAGAAAGTTGGACACAAAAATTTAATATTTTTAAACACTGATTTCGATTAATTTAAATTTCTAGCTGCTATTCGAACAAAATTAAAGTTTAGTAGCAAATTCATGTGTTATCCGATAATAAAATGCGCTTTCGCTATTTTGTTTTTTGTAATACAAAGGGTGGTCGAAAAAAATACAAAAAAGTTAAATTTCTTTTTTTTTTACTAGGTGGCTGTGACTTTAAATCTGGCATCCACCTTTGATTCCAAACAACTTTTTTAAGTAACTTTTTACCGTATTTTAAAAAATAAGGGTACTTTACTCTTGAGTTATTTTGACATTTTTGAATCTACCTGGTATCCAAAAAGAGATATTTAAATTTTGATATGTGCGTTTTGAGTTTGAAATGATGCACCAACTTTTATCAAGAATAAAATTTTCTGAGAAATTAATAATAAAAAAGTTTTCCATTTGTGTCCAACTTTCTGCCGGTCACTGTATATGGTGAGGGAGTTGTTTCTAAAAACATAAGGTTAGCGAAGCTATATAGGTCTGTGATAAGGTGCATTATTTATGCAGTCATCCGCTGGGGTTCTTAATGCGGCCCTGTTTAGCTAGAGCGTCCACGCCACGTGTATTTGTTTACATTCACTGCACCTTGAAATCGAATTTACTTCAGAAAACGCCACGCAACAATAATAAGTTCATAGGTAACAGTCAATCGATGCCGATTACGTGCCGTCTGCAAGCGGACACTCGCGTATTTGTCGGAATCGGACCCGTGGCAACGGAGACGATAAAAACCGGTCGGGGAACGTGATCGAGCGCGTCTACAAAACGCAAAAATCCAACCCCGGCGGACGGCGGAGCGGAGCACGTGGGGCCGCCCGCCACGGGCGCGCGCGCGCCTCTCCAGCCTCACAACATGTATTTTAAGCCGGACCAACCGGTGGTGGTATGGTAACACCGATAATAAAATCGCTTCCAAAAATAATTGTTTTAAAATAAATCCGCGCGATGAATTTCCATTCATACACCACTTACCCGTCGGGTTCCAGCCTGGGCCGGCACAGTTTCACTGCAACTCCGGCGAGCAAAAGTCCAACCCCGGGTCCGGCGCGGTCCTCACAGGCGCAGCGGCGGGGAAGTACGGGCGAAGACAGGAAATGTGCGCGATTTAATCAGGTAGGCCTGCATCGGGTGTACGCCGCGCCGCCGGGCGGGCGAGCCTTGTGCGCTTGCGTGGCTTGGACGCGACTTCGACACGACGCGAACTTAGGAACGAAAATCGCGCACGCGACGGAAAGACGACAAATAAGAAACGAAGAAAGAACTGCGTCGCTGAGAAAGCCAAATCAAGGTAAACATAAACGGGGAAAGATACAGAAACTCAATGCAAAACACTTGGGCCAACTGCCAACTGTTCAATTTCCGAGAAAGAAAACTGAAATTCAACGTCCAAAGACAAAAGTTCATCAAACTTCAAGAACGGGAGTACCTACCTACAACATTAGCAAAGTGAGTCCCAATTTAATACTGGACACCTCGGAAATATATGAAGGTCGAGGAAAACAAATGGCCTCTATTTTTTTATTGGTAATTCCAAGGCGGTGGTATTTGGAAGGCATCATGGCCTGCTATAATTTTAACTTTCTTAGCGTGTTTTTTTACAAAATGTTATTAAGGAAACTTATTCAGAACAGAAAACTGAATTTCAAAAGTCAAGGACTACTTTTATTTTTAGCCTTTTCTTCCACATTTTTCTGAGAAAAGTGTCCTTTCTGTAGCTTTCACGTCAAAATGTTATTTTTTCACGATAAACAAGTTTCCTTAATAACATTCTCTCCTGAAAGGATACTTTTCTAAGAAAAAAGTTTGAGAAAAGGCTAAAAATAAAAGTAGGCCTAGACTTTTGAAATTTTACAAATCAAATAGTTTTTTTTTTAATTTGCTCTTTTAAAAAATCATAGCAGGCCATGAAATAATTACCCCATCTAAATACCACCGCCTTTGAGATACTTTCCCTTGGAACTTGGAATTACCAATAAAAAAATAGATACCATTTGTTTTCCTTGTCCTTCATATATTTCCAAGGTGTCCAGTATCAAATTGGGACACATTGTATTTGTCAACAAAATGAAAGATGTTTGGTATAAGATTTCAGAATCTTACCCGTCTCTGTCTGTCTGTAATGGTTAATTTTTCTCTCGTTTTTTTCCTCAAGAATCCATAAGGTGAATTCCAGTTTGATAACTGTGAAATAAAAACAACTGACAAATAAAAACAATTGCTTCTATTCTCTCCATGGCCTACTCATCAATATCGATTAATGTGAAATTAAACTTAAAGATAATAATTATTTGTTCCAAAAAGTCAAGAATTTTGCTTAGATACGTAAATAGTTTGATCATATTTTAATTTATTATTATTTTGGCATCAATTTAGAACTGGGAAACGTAATGTAACTAAATTTATACCTATACCCCAAATGCTAGACGGTACATCAACTTTGCAACAAACATAACAGAATTTTAAAGAGTAAATATCATTTTCTTTTGAAAAATGCCTATTCTTATCGGTAATTAGTAATAAAAAATTAATAGAATGATAAAGCTAGTGATATAAAATAGTTTTTACGAAGTTTCGAGTCTTTAAAATTTTCAGAAATTTCATAATTAATATTAAAAATTGGCAAAAAATTAAATATTTTAGTAGAGCGTTCAAATTTGGTACACTTACGTAAAATTAAAAAACAAACAACGTTTTCAAGTAAATTTTTTTGATATTTTAACAACTAAACCCATTTTTGGCGATATATTTTTTAAATGTCATTTTTGACAGATAACGAAAGTCACATGACCACGTTTGAGTGGGTCACTTTTCATCTTTTTTAAAGCAAAAGGTAACCCCAAAATTAAATTTCAAAATAAAACGTTAATTAAAAATTTCCCCCCTATGGTGCGAACTTTTTGGAGGACACTGTATATGTATTCCAACCATCTTTAACCAAAATTGATTTCGCTCACATTCACCTCATTGTAGGTCCACCACCTAAACCATCTTCGTTTTCCCCTGGAACTTCTTGCCTAATCACAGTACCCACTGATGTCTGCAGGGAGAATTTATTGACGCCCGAATCATTGGATGGTTCTAATTAAAAGCAAAAATCTTCACCGATGAAAATCCCCGTATTAACCAAACCCCCAGCATCCCCCGCACGCCACTGTCCGCATCCCCCGTGTCCGGGGCTGTGTGTCGCACACGTGCCCCACCGATACCCCTCCCCGCCCCTCCCCTCCTTCCCCCGGCCTCGTTACCGCGTCAATCGCGACTTTACTCCGAGTAACGAACCGGGAAAACGGGCTGGCGGCCCAGACGGGGCCCCATTCAGAGAGCCGGCAAGTGGCCCCCCTAATGGGGGCCAATTGGAGCCGATTTCGGGAACCCCCCCGGCCAGGCGCAATCAGCGCGCGACGTCTGGAGGTTACGGACAATGCGTGCGGGAAACAGGAATCTCGTCCCGGACGAAATTCGATTTAAAACGGCGCTGGTGACCTTTTGTTTTGGGGGGGCTTAGCCTCATACATAGACTTTGGGTTTAAGCCCCTGGGTCCTGGCAGACTATATCTGACAGTGGCAGATATAATAATAATAATAATAATATTTTTATTGCCAACAAAATCATACAAGCTATGACAAAGCAGCGTCAGTTATTTGTATCAACAGTTTCTTAGAAATCAAAAGAATACATACACTTTTCAAGTAAGTATGAAGTTACTGCTCTTCTAAACCCTTTCTCGCTCTCTATCAATTTAATATTTTGTGGAAGGCTTCGAAAAGCCCTAACAGCTTTGTAGTATGGACCTTTCTCATAGAAGGACGATTTATGTACTGGGACCGACAGATCATTCCTCGTCCTAGTGACGATGTGAAAATCCTCATTATAAAGATTCATGTTTGTGCTAGCATAGCATATACAGTTTGTTCAGCGAATATTCGGCCTTACGTCACAACACCCGTCCTTGTCTTACTCGTGAATATACGATGGATATATCGGTCGTATATTCACGAGTCAGACAAGGACGGGAGTTGTGACGTAGGGCCCAACATTCGCTGAACAAACTGTAGCTAAAATCACCATATTTGTGATTATTATTACAAAATAAATTTTGTTAACAAGAACAAGTAACAGGATTGTTTCACATAACAAAATAAACTTACATTATTACATTAGTATTCTGCGGTACAAATAAAGTTAATACGGTGTTACTATAAAAAACCTAATACATATAGTGATTCATATAAAAAATACTACCTACTCTTAATAATTTAACAAAAAAAGGTACAAAAATAATATTTTTTTCCGTAGTTGTGTTAGTAACGGTATGGTACCGATTTGGTAGCAAAGAATAAATTTGGAGGGCGAACTCAAGATCTGAAGGAGCTTAGCCCCCACAAGCCCCCACCTAGAACCGCCTATGGAGGTACACACTTCGATGTTCTGTGGTTATCGATGGAAAGATCTTCCAGACGTTTCCCTGCTCGTATACAGGATAGCTCTCCATTTCTCTTGGGTCCTACTTTCGTATGGAATGCCTAACCGTCGACTGGACCACCTCGTGCTTGAAGCGGCATTGGGGTATAACAGGAAACATCTTGAAACACCTTGAAACCACGACTCACCTTTCAGGAACCGCATGGATCACAAGTACAACAGACAAGAAAGCAGTATGCAACCGCGGGAAGCTACAAATTTTTCAAAGAAACTGCCTGTACGACGTACAAAATTTGCATAGGATCTGGAACTCGCATCAAATGCGCGTAGATAAAATAAATCATAAAATAATGGGTGCGTTTAAGATTTAAGCAATCGCTTACAAGCGGATTGATGCTTGCGCGCACTTTGAAGCGCTTGGTCGCTCGTGATTGCTATAAGCGGTTTATTCTAGCTTTACTCTGTTGTGTCAGTTCCCTTTATTGGCTTTATTTATGTTATTTTGGTGTGGTGAAAGCAATTGTAAGGCTTCGATTTCGTGAATTACTTTGTTGTTTAACGAAATGCTAGCGCTAGCAAACGAAATTATAGAAAGCGCTGCAATCAAAACGCTTGGTATGATTGGGAGTCTTAAACAACCAATAATTATTTCCCAACATTATTCAAAACAAATTGTTTTTTTTTTCACTGTATTTTAAATCACTGTATTTTAAATTGCCGCTGAAAGAATTAGGGATTTTGTTATTATTTGTTGTTGTTTTTGAAAGTTTGTAACATTATAACGCACATGGGCGTAGCAAGATAGTCGAATAAAATTTTTGTGATTCACAATAATTAAATATTCATAATTTTATTTTCGATCGAGAACAATTTTCAAAAATCAGTTTTCCAACAGCCTTCTACGAGCTGATTCCAAAAACCTACGCGTTTAAGGGACTATCGCAGCGGATCCAGAGATAAAACGAAATACCCAACATGGTGTAGCGTTTGTATGTTACACCACTTGTTTTTAGGTAGGTATAATAATTTACTAATGGTTTTATTGTTTATTCAACTAGTATCTATTATCCTGAGAATAAAAAAAATAAACAAGTAGGTACAAGTAAAACATAGTTTTTAATCAATCACAAAAAGAAATATAGGCATATACAATATTATATCTGAAACATAATTCGTGAATGTCGATTTTTTTTATGAAGATCAGAATGACTCAAAAACCAACCTATCCGACGTGAATTGATTCGTAGAATAGGGATTCGCCCTCCAAATATGGGTTTTTCAAATAGTTCGACCCGTAGATGTCGGAAATGGAGGTTAAATTCGATTTGGTCCAGTAGTTTCCGAGAATTTCATATTCTATGTCCAAAATTGTCGAAAACCTCCAAAGTGGAGGGATCGAATTTAAAAAATAATAATTTGTGCCAAACGTATCCATTTGGGAGAGTCAAGAAAAACTGTGACCGCTCTCCAGACTTCCCAACCTGACCGAGCCTATAGGTACTGTGGGGTCAATTTTGATCGAATAACAAATGCTGATTTTGAAATATTGGTTAATTTTTGGAAATTTTAACGATAAAAAAATATGTAAGTATCATGGCGATTTCCATGGAAAATGAGTGAAATTTGAGGTCTGCGCACGGCTGGCCCAACTGGTGTACGCCGTACAGCGAAATAAAATTTAATTGGTTGATTCTGTTTGTTTTGCTTGTAATTATCCAGGGCTAGGGTAAACATTTAAACCGGCGCGATGGACCCTGGGGCGTTTAAATTTTACAGAGAAGAACCCTACAGATACTTCCACGGGACAGATAAAACACCTTTTGGAGTTTGTTAAGTTAGGTTAACGATGGAAAATACAAACATAAAAGAATCTAGGGACAAATATTTTCTTAATTATTTCGTATTTAAATATAAAAAAAATTAATACAACTATGAGCAGTTCTAGTAACTGATAATGCAAACGTGTTCGTGTTTTTACATTAAAAAACCATTGCAGATTTTTTTAAAATTCAAACGAAAAACCTTTTTAATTTAATAGGTATTTCATTTAGTGCTGGGCAAGTTTGGTTTGATTTTAAACAGTTTATGATGCAGGGACATCATTCGGAACGTACTACTGGCATGTTAGAATCTGGAATTTCACGAAGAGATGTCGCAAAAACTCTTAACACAAGCAAAAGTGTTACTAATCGCTTATGGATAAGATACCGAGAAACAGGGGACGTCAGAGAACGCGGCACCCAGGCCGCACAAGGGTAACTACCCCAATTCAGAACAGATTTCTAAGATTGCTAGCCTTGCGAGAGCGCAGTATCACTGCGTCGCAATTGGTTATTCAGCTGCACAATACATGGGTTAGTGACCAAACTGTCCGAAACAGGCTCCATAAAGATCACATTAATGCCCACCGGCCTGTAAGAGTTCCAGCATTATCACGAGAAAATCGCACAACGTGATTACAGTGCGGGTACAAGAACATTTAAATTGACAGCAGCAGGAATGGACTCCAATTTTATTTTCTGATGAGTCCAGATTCAAGGGGGCATCGTATGTGGAGACTTCCTGGAAATGCAGAACGTCTTGCAGCTGTTCGAGCGGTTCACACCTTTCGAGGAGGTACGATCACGGTATGGGGCGATATCATATATCGGTTGGAGCGGTACCTGAATGCCAATGATTATCAAAACATTACTCTTCCGCCTATTGTTGTTCCACACGATGAGAGAATTACAGGTGCGCAAATTTCTGCAGGATAATGAAATTAATGTTTTGCCTTGACCTTCTCAATCCCCTGACCTTAATCCCATGGAGCACTTATGGGATATGCTCGGACGCAAACTTTTGGTGCAAAATATTGTGTTTCCAACTGACCAACAACTATTCGAGTGACTTTCAAATGAATGGAACGCCATCGAACAACATCACATTGACAACTTAATTCTGAGAATGCCTCGTAGATGCAGAGCTGTTGTTAACAGTCATGGTGGTAATACTATTATTATTTAATGTTGCTTTATTGTTGTTAATTATGTATTGCAAAACATGCATAATGTTTTTTTTTTCTCTGGAAACTATAAATTTAAGGAATTTCTTAATTTCTTTGCGAATTTTGACACATAAGCCTATTTCGAGTACAGCTACAATATAAAAAAGATGTGTGTAGTTTGGAATTTAGTATATGGTCTGAAGATCTATAGAAGTTTCAAGATTTAATAAAAACCTGTTATGGCTTTATATGCGAAGAAAATTATTGATATATATCTGGGGTAATATGTGTGTAATACATCACTGCATCTTAACGTGAAGAGAAAAGGCGGTGTGATGCATGCATATAAGATTGCTATCCGCCGCAAAAAAATGCATTATCCTCACATTTTCTAGTCTATTAGTTGGCACCATTTACCATCATAAAATTTGCAGGTTTTCTGCCAAAATATTTTTCCCTAGGCGTCTTCTCGATCAAAATAAAACATTACCGGACTTCCTTGTTAGCGACAAGGACGAATAATGTGAGAAATATATTCGCAATATTTGTTTATTTGGCTGTTTTGTTTAATTAAACAATAAAACTTCGTAGCAGTTTTTCTGCTAGACATTTAAATATTATATCATACAACGATGTCCGAGAGCGCTGGGTTGTGATAACCTTGCACAAAATATTTATTTTGCATACGAATTCCCAATGCCAAACCTTGTCACATAAATCACGTTCATTATGAGAAGACGTAATTTACGGATAAAAAAGTGGAACCATCTCCTAAAATATTGGGAAATATCGGAAAAAGGCATGGTCGGGAAACGCAACACGTTGAACATTCTCTGGTAATTGGATTTTCATTAAACCCCGTTGTTGCGAAGAAATAATGGAAGTTCAAGTTCAATAGAGAAACTTGAGCTAATGAAGTTTGTTAAATATAAATTGGGGCCCTTGTAGGCTTAAAGGTCGGACTCTTTGAAGCGTAAATTTATTTCGCATATTTTTATTATCGGAAGAAGCCATCGAAGGTGGAAAGTGAAGTCGAGGGATCCTGTGTACAGAGACACATAAACAGGAATGGAGAAGTCTGGCGTATATTAAATGACGCGATCGAAAAACACAAAGCGGATTTTCCATAATATGTCTACAGTGACATAATTCGAAGGGATTGAATAATTAATAACCATCACTGTCCGAAGATTTATCCCAGTCAGATGAAAGAACGTAAATTATCCATCGGTCTTTTAATAGATCGAATGCATCTGCCAAATCGAGAGAAAACCCTTTGGAACGATAAATATTCAAATATCCGGAATCCCGGGTTCAATATTCATGAAACGTGAACTGTGTACGACTGAGTGTATTCGGTCTCGGTCAGCAGCAAACAGGGAATGAAGCCAATTCGGCACGTGCCACATTATTTCTAGTTCCGAATGATCCAATAATATTTGCAATTGCAATTATACGATCGGCTAATAATTCTTAGCGACACTACCGCACAACCACAGTTTGAAGTGCGATAAAACAGCATGCAGCTGCTTCCTTGAAGTCGACTCTAATAATATAGCATCTGGATACTATCGGAAACGCACGTTTATTAAACAATGCACCTTTCAGTATCCCGGAAAATCATTCCATTTAGAATTTCATTACTGATCCCTTTTCTTGCGGGAAATACATCTACAACAATATTTGGCAGAAAACAAACACATTTAACAAATTTCCTGAGAAAATCGTCAAAAATCACGATTTTTAAAAATCCAATATTCTTTACTTGAATACAGATTTTGTAAAAATATTCACAGAAAACAATCGTTTATTAATAATTTTTCAAATCAAGTCGTCCAAGGCGCTATCTTTTCATTTTTCAATATATCTGTCACTGTCAAGCTTTATAGTTTCGTCGTTCTCAAAGGTGTTGTGGAATAATGGAAGGTGACGAAAATTTTACCTAACAACTCAACGAGAAGTGTCGGAAAGTGCAAATATAGCATCCTCAAGTTTATTGCCGGAAAAAAACAAAGTCCTCTATCAAAAAATCTACGCCGAATTTATTTCGGGGTGCAGAGAGAAGCAAGTAACGCGTATTTCTGGCATACTTCTCGAGCATTGCAAAAAAGGACTAATGGCAAGTTTATTGGCCAAAATATTCAATGCTTAAACCAACTTTAATTTTGAAACAAAGCGTTGACATAAGGTTTTTAATTTTTTAAAAATTACAAATGCACTATACAACCAATCAGGATAAATACATTTTTTACAAGCTTTTATTTAACTTCACCTCTTAGTATGTATGTGTATCGAATCTTGCAAGCTGAATTAGAACCACTTCCTGACATCCGATTGAGCTGAAATTTTGCATACACCTTTAGTTCCGGTGATAATACAATATGCAATACTAAATATTGTAATACTTTCAAAATGGCCGCCGCTCCAAGATGGCGGATGATGTATTTTTTGTCAACCTCCTTAATATAGGTATCAAATGAAAGGGTTTGAAGAGTAGAAAACGATAAAATTAGTGACATCACACTAAATTACCCCCTTAATATGGGTATCAAATGAAAGCAGGGCTCGACGGGTAGAAAACAATAAGGTGAATGACTTCATACGAAATCCAATATGGCGGCCGCCCCAAGATGGCGGACTAAATTTCTTTACTACTCTCCTGACATGGGAATCAAATAGGTACTAAAAACCACAAAATAAAATTGAAAATAAAAAACCTTTTTAAAAACAAGCTTTTATTTAAGCCATGTGCTAAAACGAATAAAATAAGTTTAGGTTTTCGTTAAGATAATTCAATTCCAAATTGCGACAAGTGTTTGCAAATTGAAAAGCTTGTCGCGCGAAATGTTGATGAAAGTAGGTACCAATTAATTTCATTGAACAGTGATTGGTTAATAAGCAAGTACCTATTTGCCAAAGTATGCATTTTTTCTTTACAATTCGCGCGACAAGCTTTTCAATTTGCAAAAACTTGTCGCAATTTGGAATTGAATTATCTTAACGAAAACCTAAACTTATTTTATTCGTTTTAGTATACATGTCTTAAATAAAAGCTTGTTTTTAAAAATATTTTCTGTCCTAAATGATTTTAACCTAATATTTCGATCCTTTGTTCTCGACGTCAGGTAGCACAGGTCCGTACTTATTGAATCCATAGGAAGGCGCTAGAGAAACCTTAAAAAACATGAATTGTTTTAGTTTTTGTCCAGAAAAAATTTTTAAGTAAAAATTATAAAATAGCTAGTGCTGTCGCGTCTGCGGTGAGGAAAGTCTTTCGGTGCGACTACTTAAGTTCATAGACACCTTCATGGCGCTATGTTGGTGTAGCTTCTAGGACTTCCCCCAAACTGATGAGAGCCGCGCTAAAGAGAAATATGCCAGAATGCATTTTCGATTTAAACCCAACACAAACGGCCTGCAAATTCCCACGTCAGTCTCGAATTTTATATTTCGGCGAATCCATCACCTGATGCTGTACCGCGCTGTTCGGCTGCTCTTCCCACGTCCACATTTCAGTTTCCAATTGTGAAATCGTCCGTCAGACAGAAAATTACTATCGATTCGGTCTGATCTAAATTTCGTGTTCACGTGGCGCCTGATAAAATCGGTAAGATGTTTCTAGCTGCCTGTTCCGCAGCGAAGGGCATAATATTTTCCGATGGTTACTGTCGGAACAACTGACAAAGAGACATGCCTCGCAGATCCTTAGAGCTACAGCGCGGACAATACCTCGACGTTTTGTATTTTGAGAATATTTTTTTCTAAAAATGTGCACAATCATTTATTATACTAAAATCCCTCTTTAACTGTACACTGTATGCGTCCAGGGGAGTATTTAGCATGCCTGGCAGACATGTCAGAACTTGTGACAGATGCCTAACCTCAACCTTGTTATTCTGTGATTCGAATACAGAAACTATAGCCTTTTTCTTTGCTTCAAACAACAGAGTTTAATGTTAATTTCTATATAAAAAATTAAATTGAGTGTTTATTTCAACAATCACCGCACTCACAACTAGAGGTTTAATATCACGGAAAAAAACAGGAAAAATTGGAAAATTTCAAACAAAATAAACAAAAAAAGTTGAAGAAACACTCAAATTATATTTTTGTACACCTACATATTTTGCTCGAAAAAACCTCAAGGAGTATAAAAATAACATATTTTTTATATATAAACAAAACACTTATTGATCAACAATAAAAAACTAAAAACAATAACTCTTTAACTTTTTATTATATATGTTTTATATAAATTATTTTATTTAAAAATATTTATTTTATTTCTTTTTTATTATGTGTTATTAAAAAATTGTTTTTTTTTCCGTTTTTTTCCAAA
This sequence comes from Pseudeuparius sepicola, assembly GCA_963920635.1. Classification (NCBI taxonomy): domain Eukaryota; kingdom Metazoa; phylum Arthropoda; class Insecta; order Coleoptera; family Anthribidae; genus Pseudeuparius; species Pseudeuparius sepicola. The sequence goes on from OY987305.1 coordinate 8,117,268, forward strand.
TTTTCCGGGAAAAAAAAAGTTTTTTTCCCACGATCAATTTTTCCGCAAATTTTAAACCTCTACTCACAACTATGGAAGCTGAAGTGTAATGTGTCAGTGGTAAAAGACTATTTAACGATGTAAATTCGATCTCTTTCTTATAGCGTTAACTAACAGCACATTTTGAGTAAGTATAAGTTTGTTTGTACCGCACTCTCAAACGCACGTATAAAATATACAGTGTGACCAACTTCAAACGGGAACACTCCATAAAATTTGTATTTATCATCCGATTTTGATCAAGTTTTTAAATGATAAGGCATGAAAAATTGCACTGTAGAACAAAACAGTACATTTCATTAAAAAAAAAACCAAAGCCTGCTATGTTATATTTTTTGAGTCAAAATATACCAATCATATTTAGGCATTTTATAGAAATTCTGACTAAGCCACTGGATTGATCATCCCTTAAAATGGTTTTGTACCAAATTTTGTTAAAAAATATCGAACACTAAAAATTCTAGAAATAAAAAAAATCGCGATTTAACTATATACAGGGTGAGTCACATCTAAAGGCAGAGCCGAAAACACAAGGTAGAATTCGCTAAAATAAGCACATATGCTTAATAAACATTAGCTCAAAAACGCTTGGTTCTCCACATACAGCGTGTTGAAACTTTTCCAAATATTTTTTTCTAGCCCGTTTAGGAATTATTGTATACATATTATGGGTTGTCATTTTGTGCAATAATTTGGCCCTGTTCAGATCAGCAGCGGCGTAGATACAAATAATTTTATTTTAAATGCCAGCATAATCACCTTGGCGCTAGTTTAAAAAATCCGAAATTACGAATAAACTGTACCAGAAAGAAAAAAAATACCAAGAGGCGCTTTTTGTTCCAAATTGTATGGGCTATCCAAAAAAGGCAAAATTTTTGGTTTTGCACAGAACCGTACTACTTTTTTTCTACAATTATTTACAGTAACTATTTGTACCTACGCCGCTGGTCATCGGAACGGGGTCAAATTATTGCACAAAATGGCAACCGTCCAGTGCATAATGTGTACCAAATTTGGTTGGAATTCCTAAATGGGCTCGAAAGAAATTTAAAAAATATGTTATTTTTGGAATGTATATGGAGAACCAAGCTTTTTTGAGCTAATGTTTATTAAGCATATGTGCTTATTTTAGCGAGTTCTACCTTGTGTTTTCGGCTCTGCCTTTAGATGTGACTCACCCTGTATACCTATTTTACCTGTCTACTCGCTTAAATCAAGTTGTATGTGAATTATAAACAGTTAAAACTGTAACTTAGTTTATTACAAACAATAATAATGCCAATAAGTATACCTAAGTACAAAACACTTAAAGTAAAAATATGAGGTATGAAAAATTTATCGAGACAAATGGTGGAAAAAAATAAAATTTAATTTTTACTTAAGTTTTTTGTATTTAGGTACCTAATCCTATTTGTCATAAGGAAACAGAGTTTCAATTGTTTTCAATCCACATGAAACTTTATTTAACCCGTTTTAAGGAATGCTCAATCTAGTGGCGTATCCAGATTTTTTTTATCCCTAATAGGATTTCTCCAATTTTTTACAACAAAAATATGTGGTAGTAGGCCTTGGTTTTTAAAATAAAAGATGCCGTTGTGCCCTAAAGTACCAGTTTTTGACCTATCATTTAAAAAAACACGATCAAAATGACAAATACAAATAATACAAAATTTATGGGGGTGTCACGGTTTTAAGTGCGTCACACTGTATGTATACGGGAAAATTACTAAATTTACTATTTAAAAAATACTTTTATTTTTCCATTTTTTTCAAATTTTTCCAATTTTTAATTTTTAAATAGGCAAGGCGCCTTTCCTAAGCAAGATAAAGGAAATTTTTATTCTCAACCACTATCCTTAATAAACTTTTCGCCAATTTTGCACAGGAAAGGCACCTTACCTATTGAAAAATAAAAAAATAAAAAAATTACAATTAAAGTAGGCCGATTAGCATCAAACTTCTGAACAACTTTTTCAACAAGATTTTCCCATATCCTGCACAAAAAAGGCACATTACGTAGACAGAACGTGAATTTTTTCCTTATGCCTACTTTGATTTTCGAAACTGAAAATATGACACAAATTACTAAATCAAGCGGAACTAAATGGTCAAATTTCACTTCAGACTAAGTTTTTATTTTCGTTTATTCTTCTACAAAAAGTTTTCATTTGCGTTTTAAGTAACTAAAACCGCACAAAAACACTGGCTGTATCGCTAAATTATTTTTGGCAACCTCAAAGTACGCCTTGTATCGAGGATTCCAAATGTCTCGATTTTGGATGCTCGCACTCAAATTAAACTGGTGCCAATTAAACGCGCCTTTGTCAATGTCAAAAAGTCTTTTGCGATTTTCTAACAAGCTTGTATGCCAAATTATAATTTATGTGGAGCGGTATAATTAGAAATGGGCCATGCAAAAATCGGCTTAATTTGTTTTCGAGTACCTAATAATTAAATTCCAGCTTAGTAGGAATTAGGTTCAAATTCTGACGAAAATAACGTCCTTTGCGTAATTTAGGAAGAACCTTTTCAAATACTTCCTGTGGGCTTATTAATTTACGTCGACTTTATCGCTGTTTCAGGAAAAAGGCAAATTGCCACTTTATGAGGTATCCTAGACTTTGAACGACAAGCTCAGAAGTGTTTTGTTGTAAAAAAACACATCATGCTATTATAAATCTTTCAAAATGTAATAAAAAACGTAAATCCAAAAAACAAAATTCTGGTGGCATTCTAAAAATATCTTATTCGGTGTAGTAATTCTTTCTGACTAACACTTTCGGGAAAAATACAAATTCATCATTCGGTAGCTAACGTTTCCTATTTTCACTTCAGTTTTTTTTTATATAGGCACCTGTACCCACATTTATATTACTTTAAATGAATCAATCTGTTAACTATTTATGTTGATTCTAGATTTTAGCAATAATATTTACGAGCGTTGTTGCCCCGCAACATTAAATTTTGGCAACATAAAAATTTGCTGTAATTGACACAAAAAAAATATTTTTGTTAGCAAACTTTCTTATGTTGATGTTCGGTAGCACGTAGGCAAGAAAATCGTCGTTCTTTTGTTACCCCTCTTCACCTAAACAAACGAAGCATGGCCACCGCGATCTGGGGACCTCCTGCGCTCTGCCAGATTTTTTGTGAGGCTCTCGTTTCAACGCCACAAAATAATAATTATCGTATGCGATTGCCCCGCATCTGGCAACAGCGTACCGCATGCACACGTGCCCAAAACTATCTTTAGATCATGGCCCCATACCGCGTTTTTTCGCTTCGATTTATTGCCCAGTATTATGCACGACTCATCGATCGCAACTCTCTTCTCTTATTATGAGGGGAGAAGGCAAGATGCAGTTTCCTCATAGATGAAGAAGTTTGTTTTAGGGCGAAAAATATGCGGTACTCAAAAGTGGGTTCATTATCAGGTATCTACGAGTACCTCCTATTATAAGCTGAATATAGTATTTTTCTGAAAAAAATATGGCTAAAAATGCATAACGTATATCAAAGAATGTACCTAGAATTCCAAATTCAGTAAAAAGGCCCATCATCTTAAATCTTTAAATGGAAGATTAAATACCATACCAACATCGTTTGCGTACTCAACTATGTCATCTTAACAATTAAAAGTTTTCCCCCCTATTTTACAAAACAAATGTTATCTTCTTATATTACACCATGAAAACACAATAACATTCAACCTCTAAATGAAAAATGTTCAATTTTATTCTGTAGCCTGATGATGGCCAAGATAAAGGTCGAAACGTTGCGTAAAATTTTTTTAAAATAAATAAACTGATGATCTACAAGATGGAAACGTAGTTTAATTGAAAAACTCACGGTCGGAAACTATCTAAGAAATATTTGAATGGAAGAGTCGACTTTTTCAAAAAAAAAACCGCTAAAGTACCATTTCACGGAATTCGAGCGCGGCACAATTTCGTAGGTCAAATCGGAAGAAACCGTTTCAAAGCGTCAACCTCAAAGAAAATCAGGACGCCTCTGTCCGTGGAGTAGACGTCAGCGGAAAACAAATACATCGCACTCGACGCCGGTGCGATGTGGCAACGCCGCCGAGACGGTCACCCGGGCGTGAGGGGTGGGGGGGACGCTCTGGCGTCTTGGCGTCACGACGGCTGAATCGGTTGACTCACGCGCAGCTCTGTCTCTCTCAAACCTGCACCTGCGTCGATTAGCGAATAGAAGGTTTCACTGAAAACCGTCGGGTGACGTGTCAAAATTAAGCCCACCTTCGACAAGAAACATCATCGATTAGAAAAGTATCTTTTTAATAGGGTTGTTTCCTTCTACCAAATTTTCAAAACAGCGGTGTTGGAAAGGACCACGATTAATAAACATGTCTACATATAGGCGATGTTGTTCTATTAATTCTTTCGAAAGCCCACAATTTGAAAATAAAATTTGAATTTCCGAATGAGAGCCGAACGTAAAAATACGTCATTGCGTAGGGCCGAATATTGCGGAAAGCAGTGACAAGTGTTCAATAATCCTGATTCCTGATCTACAATAATTCATCAGTTATGTTTTGTGGTTTGGGAAAAAGAAGACTTATCGGTTATGTTTTGCGAATTGGCGGAAGAAGATTTAAAATTTTTAGGTTAACTTTTTCCGAGAATTGTAAACTAATAAGACCATTTAAGTCAACTGTCATTATAGCAATAACAATGGTACTTTAGAGACTTTAGAGTTATAATAGCATAAATTATGTTTGAAAATCTGCCTATATAGAAAACCTGGAAAAACAGCTTTAACGTAGTAAGAAGTGTTTTGTTTCGGTCGTTTTTTCTAAGAATTTTCTGAGAAACAGAGACATGTACTATGGTGATTTTGAAAGTAGTGTGAAGAGGTGATATGATCTAGAAACCATGATTATTGGCCGAGATCCATAGATACTGCAGGCGAAGTTTATGTCGCTAAACTTATCGCTTATGCCAACTGATTTTATTGGATCTAGTTATTAATTATTCAATACTAAGTCACTGCTACTATAAAAAGCAATAATTTAAAATCTTTGAAGAGCTCTGGAGCATATATAAGGAATTCAGGACAAACGTGTGCTAAATTAGAAGACAGAAGAACTTTTATTTTCGTCGCTAAGATAATACATTTTTACTATTTCTGTAGAACCCTCAGTAGAATCATGTGAGAGCTAATGCATTTATTGTTTATTCAGTTACGAGATAAATATATGGTCACAATGCTGTGGTCTCGCCATGGTTCTTGTGCTTAAGTATCTAAGTAACACACTCGTTAACACATTGGGTATTTATATGTCCTTTTCGGTGTACTGGAATGAAGAAAACAAAGATTTAAGCAATTAATTGTTTATTTAATAAAAGTGAAATTTCATCATATATGCTACTGAAATGGGATAATAATTATTATTTATATAATATGGTAAAATTGTACAATACTACACATTATACAATACGTAAAGAAGTGTACTCTGAATAAAAATATCACAGTTTTTTTTAACAATAAACAGAAAACAACATATTTGTGATAGAAATCTCAAATCTCCAAAAGGCAGTGCGCGATAAAACCGCCAGAATTCCAAACAATCGCACGTTGTACCTATCCCGTTGTTGCACACCTAACCACACAAAAAAACACGGCATTTTATATACGTCTTACATCAAAATGATCTTCACAACAATAATATATCTTTGGAAGAAGGTCCATGACAGCGACCTGCATAAAAACCATAATTTTCTCGTCTCGGATCCAGGTGTAATCGAACAAAAATCTTGTTGCTGTTGTTACCTATTATTACTGCAATACCTCACAAAACACTTTTTAAACATAATGTGGTTGTTTTTACAGAAACTTTGCAAACAAATCACTCATAAACGTTGTAAACATAAAACTTTTCTAATACACAGAACAAATCTAGGTTAGGATTTAGGATTTTCTCGTTCCATAAAATGAAAAAGTAAGGCCGCAGCGATTGTTGATTTGTAGCTAACTTAACCTATGACCAGGAAAGCCTGATTTACATCCGATCAAAAATTCGATAGGATTTATTTACGTAGTAAAAATACATTATGATGTAATTTTCGGAAAAACCGTTACCTATATTTTGTAAATGAAGAAAAATAAAGTTTCTTTAGTAAATAAACATTTTATTTTTTTTTTAAATCGCTTTACACTAATCTGAACCGCAAAAGGAAACAAATAATGCCCACTTTGCAAAATCGTCAACTTCCCTACTAAAGTCACTGTCGAACTTTAACAAACTTTTGTTTTAGGTAGTCTTCAGAAGGCCCGCTGTGCCGCAGCCCTTGCCAGCAGCTCTGGGGCTGCCTCCCCCGCTCTCTCCACCGCAGTCCTGCAGCCAGCAGGAACAGCCGGTTACTCACCTTTATCGGCGGCCGGAAAGGCGTAGCGAAGCGCCTGGCCATGTGTCCCCATCATTAAATCTTTCTGGAGATGTTTTCGTTGCGACAGGAAATTAAAAAATGCGGCGCGGTCTGACGGGGGTGCGAACTCGCTACCCTCGACTTCGTAGGTGGGTATCGCCCTCTGCGCCACCGACGTCTATACGCCGGAGGAAGGGTATCAAAAGCCCTGTCATATAAATTTTTAATAACTTATGATGATTGGATTTAAAATGGAGATATATTAATTAGTATGTGTTGGTTTTCTATAGACACAAGTTTTTACACTATTTGATTTGACTACAGAAACATCTAAGAAAGGTAATTCATTACTATTTTCTATTTGTAAGGTAAACTTAATAGAAGGTTCTTATGAGTTTATAAAATTTAATGATGAATTTAAATCATCTACTCCACATTATCTTTGACAAAGAAGAAAGATTTATTCTCTGAAAGCTCAGAAGACAAAGCTTTTGAAGTTATTTTTTGAGTTAACGTTCAAAATTTCGTTCTTATAGTTAAGCATTTATGAATTTTCCTGACAACATGAAAAAGTTGTATTTTTTAACCATTTTGGTTTAGGTTTTTGTGGCGAAAAACCCAATTAAAAAAATTACTGGCACGTTACATTAACTTAAATTTCCAGATACAACGGCTTTCAGAAGAATACCTGGAATTTTCTAATTGCAAAATACTAAAAAAAAATATTTTGTACGAGGGGGTCGGATCCTGGTTTATTAAATTTGGCTTCTGCTAACTTATCCGAACTTCCCAGAAAAAAAAACAGTTCGTTGTAAACTCGAAGTTCACGTTCGAACTTCTCGTTTCAAATTTAAATGAAGGCTTCGGCGACAATTCAAAATTTTGTATGACTTGTACGACCTCCAGACTTTAGGAGAAACCGGGAGGAAATATTGAGGAAATATTTCTCGTAGTTCTTCATAATGACGGTTTCATATAATATACATTTTTAGGAGGGTTGTTTGAGTTACGTCACGATGAACAATAATAGGTATATATGTGTTTAATTTCTTAAATTGCTTTCATTAGAGTTCTTCGAAAGTGGCTTTAAACTTGGTACATCTTTTTTTTTTATTAGTACCCAATGCGCTTTATGCGTGACATTTTTTAAAATGATTTAATATCAGCGTGCGAGTGGACTTGTTTTGTTAGAGGGGGGTAAATAGGATTTTTTTTTGCTCTATTCAATGGTGTAAAAATCCAATATGGCGGCCATATAAATAAAACGAAGTTCGAACTGATTGCTTGAAATCTAGGAGCCCTAGAAACGGCATCCACTTGGCCATGACCCGAAACCTAAACCTATCAAGTTTCATTAAATTTGGGTTACCGATGAGGAAGAGATAGCGTTTTTAAAGAAATCGAATTTTTTCGTTTTTTGAGTATAAATCACCAACGAATCAAGTCTAATTTGACCGAGGTTTTTAAAAAAGAGGGTTTAGCCAGATCTCCGCACATTCCATCCAAGAAACGTGCACTTAATTACGTAGAACCGCTAATGATTCCTCATTACATGAACGGTAACCTGAGAATTTTCCGCGTAAATGCATAGATCGTGGATCTACCTGTAGACTACAGACTACAAGTCGCTAATTTGAATAAATCCAGGCAGGTATCTACATTAATGTTGCAACATGAATGTGACACGTATGGAGTTAGGCTATTCCCATAGACTTAGAAAATTCTCTGGCTTTCCTAAGTCAACACACGCACTTTTTAAAGTTTGTGAAATGTTAAGAGGCAATACCATGTCAATTTAGCGAAGGTATACGAGCCCGATCCACACTAAAATTTCGTGGACGTTTAAATGTTCAAACGCGTTACTTTATTGTATATCGATTATGATATTGATACATCCGAGTGAGAAAGTTCACGTTTTATAGCAGAACGCGCACATTTTTTATATACTGACCACTGGCCAAACTTCGCATGACCCGTTTTCGAAATGTTTACAGGCAATAAAATCCGAAATTCATAACGAAAAAATATTATTAGACTGTACAAATCAATGTGATGGTAACGAGAGGAAAAACAGAGACGAAAATGTGGCCTTGGGTATTATTTTTTGGATTATTTGTGCCAAGGCAAGGGGACGGCAATGCGCTTGCCAATATCTTGGCGCTTTGTGAAAATGTAGGAATGGCGGGAACGCGCTCACCTGGTATTTTAGGGACTTCCGTGCATAACTAACGTGTCACTGGGAGTATCAATCTGAAAAAGGAAGAAAAATACTGTTTTATTGAATGTTCAAAAGTGTCTTGCTAAAATATCAAACTTCGTGTTTTATTGTTTTTTTTTAGAATGTCATCCTGCGTCGGCGAAACTTCTCGTTACGAGCTTTCGTCCTCCATTGCACGGGACATCCTTAGGGCGCGACGATCACATTTGAGACTGAAAAGTCTCAGGTTGGCACGAGAAGTTTCGCTGACGGAGGATTCATCCGGAAGAAACTGCCTGTGAAAGTTTCCAATCCAGATTGGCACTTAATTCTTTAATTCAAATGAATCATTTCAGCAAAAAATCCTGGGGCTTTTCTTGGTATGTATTAATCATGAATAAAAGCACTTAAAGTTTTGAATTTTTATTTACCACAACACTTCCCAATCCTTTAATAAAAAAGAAAACAACAAGGTGTACCTGCATTGTAGTATCATAGAAGAATTTACTACGACTAAATTCTTCTATGGTAGTATGGAGAAAATTTTGGTATAGAAACAAAAGTTATATCTAAAAGTTGCATCCAATTTAAATTTATGCAGAAATATACTGCTTTTATTGAAATAATTGTAAAGATTTATCTGATTACCAATGTCTTCACTTGCGCTACTGGTTAATTGTAATAATAAATTTAATAATAATAATAAATTTGTTGACAATAATGATACAGTAAAAAAACATTTTCCCTTTCTTGTGTCCATCGCGTAGGCAAAGTCCCAAAGAGCTGGCTAGCTAGTAAAATTGTAAGATAATCCGCATCAAACTAAAGCCATGATTTTTTTCACAAATCCACAAGGCGCGTTAAATTGGGTCCACAAAACTGCAATTCTTTCCCCATTTAACCTTCCTTTTATCTCAGCTAGTTTCCAAAATCCCCATACTGATCATAAAAAAAAAACACCCTGTAGATCAAATTGGCCACTAATGACAGATTCTCCAGTACTCTATGTATATATAGTATGTATATATTATCTCTGTGGTTGTTTTACCCGGTAGTAACGGAAATTTTTAAATTTTAATATATTTTTTATTCTGCATTTTCTATGTTCAAAACAACTTTTTAATTATTATTTTATACTATTCAAAAAATATTAATGAAATAATGTTTCTATTTCCAAAATATTACGAATTTTAAATGCCATCTTTTCTTCCTGCCTCTCATTACAAGCTTGTCTACAAAAAAACCATAAGGTTCTAACATTTAACAACATCTTCCGCAACAACTACGTCTTATCGAAATCTTGACGCTCTGTGCGCGGCCAACGGCCCGACCGTCCGTGCAATCCGTCCCGACCGCCGGCCGCGACACGGCGCTCCCGTCGAAACCCGACGCACTTGGCCGCCGCGGCGCGCCTTAAAAGGCGGGGCGCGAGCGCCGCAGCAGCCCGCGCTACCGGGCGCGCCCCAACCGCACGGATGGGATCCACCGGTTGAACAACCTGGCGGTACAGGGTCATCCGACGTAAGTTTTCCGCTTGAAAAATGTTTTTGAGCTGACAAAATAAGAACAATATTTCTACACCACTAAAAAATGTTACAAAATTGATGTTTGCTTTATCATATTATAAGAACATTTTATGAATTGGATTTAAAGCGAAATCCCACGAACCATAAACTAACTTTACGTTGTTTCCTTGTTAGGCGTAAGAAATATATATTTGAAACGGGGATTATTATTATTTACGTGATCAAATTATTGCGGTTGGTCACCATAAAAATGGAATACTAATTTTGATAAGCCACATTGCCCAACAATATTTTTTATCAATATCATCTCTTGAGACGAATGATGGTAGAATTTTTTTCATTGCAACGATGTTACAAAACGGATCCTTAAGTCAGCATTTTCTATCCAGTGGTACTACACTACAAATAAACAAATCGCTACTGCGAGCCACCTTGATTTTTCAAATAAGTATGCTATAGAAATTACCTACTTTCCAATCAAGCAGGGCTGAAAACCAAATCGACAAATTCCAACAAAAAAAAATTTGACTTTCGCACCTCTATTTTTCACTTATCTAGGGGGCGGGTGAATTTTAGAGTATTTAGCGCGATCCGACTAATTGCAGAATTGATTGAAACATATTAAAAATGACAAGTGTCTCTGACCCTCATACGGTTGACGACGTAAAATACAGCTTGGCCGCAAAAAAACAAAGACCCCGTACCGTACACATATTTGTTTGGTGCGATAGTACCCTTCTGAGATTTCCTGGGGCTTGTGGCCAGGCCGGCCGCAGCGGCAGCTGCCTTTACGCCGCGGCGTCTTGGCACGTGCCACATACGCTCATTTTAATGAGCTTGTTTGTTTCCCTTCCACGGTTCCACGGCGCGTCGAACTTTCCTGCAGCACCAGCGGCGTCGGTACCGCCTGCGACGTCGGAAAATGAGTATTTGAAAAGGAACCATAGAAAACACTAGTAGTTCTTTGCACATTTGACGACAAAACACAGGAGAAGTCATCTTTCAAAAGCATTGTTGTAACTTCGTTACACCTCAAGTTAAGACTGGATCTTCTAGATTCTTTAAAATCTTACGCGTCCAATTGAAGTACTTTTCTAACCAAAAAAATAGGCAAATCGACAACAACTGTTCACTGCGCTTGACCGTTGAGTGAGTCACTCAACGGCTTGACTCAGTGGTGGAAAATTCAATGATGCCCAAGATTTAACCTGTGTTTTTTCGCAGTACTTGAGCAAATGTGATCTTAGTTCCATCTGGGAAAAAAGTTGTCCTCACAATAACCAGTATGTTTGTTTCAAGCTTGGAGTAGGATAAGAGTGAGAATCATTATTATTATTATTATTTCTAACTGTCTCAAATTGAATTATTTTTCGGTATTTATAAAATAAGATATTTTTCTCGAGTGACCGTGTAATCCGAAGCAAATAAATTTCCGTTTAGTATTTTCACTCTCGGTGAAGACTGAATTATGGATGCTTTTACCTAGTCTCTTATTATAGACGTGGCTATTTTTAGTATTTCAGCTGTAATAGCCAACGCAATACTTGGAGGTGTATTTTCACTGCCAGTTTACCTCTTTCACGATTTATCGTAGTAGAATGTAGATAATGTTATAAGTAATTTTTAGTTTTACTAAAAAAAACTTTTTCGTACAACATAAAAGACTGCAATATATTTAACGCAGTTGTTATTGCACTTGAAAACTTGTTGAACTTGGCAGTGCCAATAGTGGCATCATGCAGCAGAATCTCTGCAATGTAAAAAGTGTGGAGTACAAATTGTGGGATATAGGTTTAATTCCGTCTTTGATATTTTTGTGTTATTGAGATTTTTTTTTATGAAAATGTTTCTTCGTGGTGTATTTCTTCAGCTCATTTCTGCAAAATAAATTCGCCAAAGGAGTTTATTGTCTAAATTTATAGAATACGTAATGTGGAAGTGTGGGGACTCATAGAAACGTTTCCACAATTCTGAAAAATTGCGTCATGACTCTTCCGAATTCTTATTATTCGAATGGTTTCAAAAGCATATCGTTAAAACCCGTATAACACACAATATTTTATTAATTGCGTTCGCTTATTTAAAATTCGCAATTTGAACCGCTCGTTTCGCTGTTGTAAAACCAAGGCGTTCCCACAATCGTAAATTTTCTTTTTACGACACAAAATTCGCCCATAAATGCATTTAAAAATTAGAATAAACGGGAACGAAACAATGTACGAATAATTGTGCTCTTTTATTAGATAATCTGACCGTTCCAACTATATAACCTCGTCCATGTGCTACCCAATGCCTGCACCTTGCTCGTAAATTTCCACTTTTTCTTTTCCACGCAAAAACCAGGTGCAACACAACCCTTAATATGCATATTCATGCGAAGTCACGGCGCAAAAAAAAACGACTTTAAAATAGGCCACACTCTAAGCATAATAATATACATGTACGCCTAGACAAAAACGGTCATCTTTAGCCAAAGATGTTAAGGTTTTATGTTACACCGACAATTTTTTTGGGGCCATACACTGGCGACGTTGGACATGTGCCACAAAAAATCCCTATGGCCTCGCCGTCGAAGGGGAAAACAGGTTATTATTTATGCAAATATTTCAGCGTGGTCAAGGGCGAAACTCACATAAAAATATTGTTTCATAGATAAATCATCGTAAACACTAATACACTATAGCGACGAATCGATTTTTTTCTGTTAGGCGCAGAACGAGACTCAAGGCGGCAGGCAAAGAACAGGTAAAATGTTTTCCTGGAATTTGGAAACTTTCATTAACTTCATTTTCCACAGTATTTTCAGAAATAGCTTGCGTCTGCGAAATATCTCATCAAATTCATTTTAAATTAGAATTAGGTTTATGAGATACAAGAAATGTTATATATTTATATATTTGGGAACAAAGCGTAAGTAGCAGGTTTGCAGGAAATGTTCCAGAAAGGTCCAAACATTTGGTAAGATTACCAGATTCAAGATGGCACAGTGGCTTCAATAAACATACTGACATGAATGTTTCGTACGAAATTACGAAAATGTATGGAGTTTAGGTACATACAATACTTATTACATTTATTTTTATGTATGTTTTCTACCCAGGTTGAGTACCGCTTGGACTGTTTCAAGTGCATTCAAAGAAAGACAAATTTAAATGTAACAAATCGTTGGAGTCCGACATTCCTCTGTGGAAGATCTCGGAGAAAACCCGATATCTTCTGGCCATACATACTTTTAATTCATGCAATATTTTGAGAGGCTCGGGCACTGTGTCGAAGTTGGAAACTCGCCAAAAAAGACGTGCTTATGTGCTTTCAAGCCGCTTTCCACCGACCTATCAACTCCGAGGGGTCTTTTATGCCTATTATACTGTCGCGAACAAAACTTTCGATGTGCCGATGCTTTTTTTAAGAGAGTTCGAAAAAGATGGGATTATTGGGTAACCGTGTTCGCGAATGAAAATTTTGTCTTGACGTACACGTTTCAAATATTAACTTTTGTGGCCGGATCCGTGTTCTGCGGGTCAATTTACGTCGGATAGGCTGGTTTTGGAGTCGTCCAGGGCACGTTTAAAAAGTTGCCATTTTAGGTTTTTTAGGTGATTTTCAGAAAAGTGCGCTGGCCGGGCATTTAGAAACTTCCAAGTTCAATTTCGACCGGATTTTCGGTTTCTACAGGCCAAACTGCGTCGGATAAGCCTGTTTCCGGCCAATCTTATTTTTTTGCGAAATGGTAAAATTTCAGTTTACAAAGGGGTTGACCCCCCGAAAATCTCGGACGAATATTCGCTACGCGCGCAGTTAATTTTTCAGGGGTCTGATTTCACCGTTAATTATACATCTCAAGCCGCTGCATCGATTGGCGCAAGGTGTAAAAATCGATATTCCAATTACGTTTACACTCCAAAAATCAAAATTTTTATGTCGATTTCATGTGGAAAAAGTGAACAATTGGCGATATCTCAAAAAGTCGATATACCGATGACGTTTTGACATAAAAAATAAAAATATTAGTGTCCATTTCTCATGAGAATAGAGTGGAACTGTAAAAAAAATTTAGAGTGCTAAAAATCATGACTAGATTATTAGATGGCCATCTTTGCAAATATCTAAGGATAAAACTCTAGACTTGACGTGTAGAACAGAAATTTCTAGCTAAATTGCAATATATCATATTTTCTAGAAAATAGAAAACTTAAAACTCCGAAAACGGTGGTAGACAGAGACAAATGACATGTTGAAAAGGTTTAGAAAATACACACACTTACCTACATTGTTATTCACAGTCGATATCAATGGCCTGTGTTAGTGCACATGAGTACTAAACTTGTTATTCAATTTAAATTATCAAAAACGAGACAAAGCAAACATTAATTAGGAAGTAGTGTTCATCATGGTGTTTTGCCTTATTTAAACACAGCATAATCCACTACTAGGCCGCTGTTTACGGTATCTTCTCTCTTTGAATAATTAATTCTTATTTGTTTTTTGTTTCTAATTATTTTGATAATAACTAATAATAATTGTTTGAATTACCAGGCGACATTTCTTTTGTTGCATAACGCTTGTACATGACAATAAGAATTTTTACAAATAAAAATTAGCTTACTCTCACAAAACAATACGTCAAGGTGTGAACCAGACGACCTATATTACACTTTATTTTTAGCAACGAACAAGTCCCATTTTCAAAAACTAGCACATCATTCGACAGAGCTATTACGATATTTTCTTAGAAATACGTAATTCAGAAGTAGGTTTTTCGTAGAATCTGGTATTGTTTTCTTTCAGTTCGAAATGTGCAAAAGTCTCTTTAATGCCAAAACCTGGGTTAGGTTAATGCTCTTCGCGTTCTATTTCGAGATTCCAAAAAGGAAAACGAGTCCGCTCTGCAGGAACGCCAAATTTGCTAGAAAGGAAAGTCCAATATGATAATTTCACGGTGAACTTAACCTCAATATTTCGCTTAATTCAAAATTTGAGTGAACGTCATTTCGGTTCATTTTGGTTCTTTTAAGGTAAACTTTGCCAATACTAGAGCCAGAATGGCCTGTAGTTAATACATTAGCCTGAATTAAAAGAAAAATTTGACCGCTGTTTTGCGTGGGAGTGTTAATTTTTTTGATAATTAATTTTCTCTCCCATTTATTTTATCAATAACGACATGCGTGGTAGTGAGCATTTACCCTTGCTGCATCGGGTAAATGGTAAATAATATGTTTAGTGCCTGTGTGTGACGTCAAACGTAGCGTGTTTAAAGTATTCGATTATAATAAAACACTGTCAAGGGAAGGAAATGCAAAATTCCTCCTACCCTATTAGCATTTCTACAAGTTTCTAACGCTTCCACCCTTATAAGCTATTTTAACGCCAGCGATATGCCCGGTTAAACATTCTAGTGCTAAATATAGAATTTACAGCCCTTGGCAAAGAAAAAATTATTTGCCTTGGAAAGCCATTAAAATTTACAAAATGGCATTGGGATAATTATTTCACTTAAGGGGGCATTTCACAGTTTACTGCTGAAGGGTTCTTATGGCCCATCATCTTCACAGAACACAGATCAAAGATTAAATCAAATTTCGGTTTCTTTTTAGTCCTTCTCCGAGATATTATCAATGTTTTTTAAACGAAAATAAATATTCAAATAAAAATCATGTTCCTTTACGTATACAGGGTGAGTTTTTTTCGATGCCCACTATGGGGATCTCGGAAACTAGTAGAGCTAGGACATAGGTTAAATGGGGAAAGAATTGCAGTTTTGAATGCTCAATCTAATGCCCCTTTTGGATTTTAAAAAAAGTTCATGGCTCACTAGTTATTTTGAAAAGAGTGATTTTTTGCTATTTCATCAGATCTCTGTAGCTCCGTTATTTCTGATTATACAGAAAAACTGTGGAGACAAAAATTGTAGATAATTTTAGGCTTAATAAGATAATCTAATCCAATTTTTTATGTTGTTTGTGATTTTTGAGATATGACATAAACTCGTGTTTTTTTAATGTAAATCATAGTTGGTTGTGGCCTTATCATATCGGCCATTTTTTGAGCTTTCCAAAAATATAATACTCTGCATAGTTATTACAATAAATAAAATAGCTATGGCTAATTTTCTGATTTTTTTTTTAATTTTCACATATAGTCAGCCATGGAATATTTTCATAATTACATTCTATTTTATAATGAGACATACTTCAAACTTTCAAATATTTTATTTTTAGCTGGTAACAAAATGTAACAAAATAAAACAAAAATTATCATGATGGAGCTCCAACTTTATTTTCTACTGTTCCCCACAAAAAAAATCCAAAACAGACAAATCGGGCTGCCAGAAAATAGGTCTATTTCTCCCTATCCAACTATTTACTGTTTGGATAGAGCTGATCTAGGTAATTTCTTACGGGCAAATAATTATGTTGTGGAGCTCCATCATGATAATTTTTGTTTTATTTTGTTTTGACTATGTGAAAATTTAAACAAAATCAGAAAATTAGCCATAGCTCTTTTATTTTTTATTATAACTATGCCGAGTATTACATCTTTGGAAAGCTCAAAAATGGCCGATTTTATAAGGCCACAGCCAACTATGATTTATGTTTAAAAAAACACAAGTTTATGTCATATCTCAAAAATCACAAACAACATAAAAAATTGGATTAGATTATCATATTAAGCCCAAATTATCTACAATTTTAGTCTCTATACAGTTTTTTGTATAATCAGAAATAACGGAGCTACAGAGATCTGATGAAATAGCAAAAAATCACTCTTTTCAAGATATCTAGTGAGCTATGAACTTTTTTGAAAATCCAAAAGGGGCATTCAAAACTTTCCCCATTTAACCTTTGTCCTAGCTCTGCTAGTTTCCGAGATCCTCATAGGGGGCATCGAAAAAAACTCACCCTGTATAAAATTTTCCGGGAGCGTATAAATCTAATTTGTAATTATTCATATTGGGAAACCTATAAGCTTCTAGTCATAATGTAAATCAGATCATCACGTTCCAAGGCCAATGATGAACAATTGAACCAGATCATCCCGAGTAACCCTATATTATTATCAGTTTATATGTATAGGACCACTCGTATGCTCTTCAATAGTTTAACGTCCACTGGGAAATAAGCCTAAGGTTTTTTATATGCCTACAGAGACCAAACAAAATAATATTCTCCGTTTTCCAAAGTAAAAAATCAGGTAAAGAGAGAATAAAGGGAAGGCAATCAATTCTCGTATATCCGCCAACTTTGGCAGGACGAGTTCCCTTCAGTTTTTTCCTTGTCCAACCAAGAAGAAAATTAAGGTAAAACTTCGCAGAAAATCTTACCCTCGTATGGGGCTTCTAAATCTTTGTCAGGCAGAAAGTCTGTAATTCCGGGAATCCCGTGTCCTTTATTAACTTGAGTGGGGGTATAGACGTTAATTATTTCTCGTGTTATCCATAGAACAGAATTAAAGCGGAAACTTATAAGTTTTTTTATTATCTTGTACAGTGTACGCCAAAAAGGCGCAATATGGGTACCTTTTTTATTATCTCTTTAATGGTTTTCGGCATTAATTTCTCCATCATTTATAACCAAAAAGTAGTCGATAATGTTGGTCCTGTCAGATTCTCAACATAGTTAACATGTCATTTAAAATGTTTTTTTTTAAGTCGGCATTAAGAGTCTCAAAATAAAGTAGGTATCATTTAACTTTTCAGCCTCATTGCGGAATTGTAACCTATAACAATGCAATCTTTCAGTATACCTATGTACATTGATCGGTTTAATAAGACAACAAGAATATTTTCCACGCAGACTGCAAGAGAGGGACCAGAGGACTCCTGCAGGCAACTTGCACCGAACCGAACCGGGCTCGATCTAAGTAGAACGATATAGCGGCAAAGCAACGGCGCGCGCGGTAGGCTCATGAATGGGTGACCTTTTTTTAATTATTTTGCATAATTAAACTTATTTTTTCCCGCTTTAAAAAAATATAAGGTATCCCTCGTCACTGAAGTTCCTAAAAAAGTTGAACTTCACTGCCTTGGTAAAGAAATAACTATATTGATTCCCAAAAACGCTAGTATTAACCAAAGTAGAGAAAAATGACAAGAAATAGTGGTTTATAATCGCGTCAAGCTATCAAATACGAAGTTTAAAGTGAATATTTTTACTTTTTATTGTTTATACTGTCGCCGAAAACCATTTTTGGGAAAAGAAAATAAGTTTCCCATTATGATGTAAATCTTTGGCGAACAACGCATATATTTGAGGCCACATCGTTTTTTTTTTTGAGTAAATTTAAAAAAAGTAAATTAACTGTGAAAATTAGAAATATTATTCCTGTCTTTATCTTCGAAATACCCGTTTCATAGGTTTTTAAATATTGTATATCAACCCTTCGCTTGGGTTTCATCCCCCGACACATTATACGCACATCTGATAATTAGGTGGAAAATTCATTGATTTATCTCATCCTCATCCCCGTCTGCAGATCAATATAAGCCACGACCTGTAAAATTTGTATTATTATGGGCTGATAACTTCTTAAAACATAAGCAGACGATTTTAAATTTTACAAATACCTAGTCGTACATGCCTATTTTCCGCTACTGGTTACTTATTAGATGCTAAATGTGGTATTTGTATATATATATATATATATATATAGGATGATTTTTTTAGGACTACCACCGCGATTTTGTCGCTTACTTTTGAGCCCTACAAAAAAAACTTAAGAAACAAAAATGTGTCAATTTTTGCAAGCCAAGTGGTGCTGCAAAAGAAATCGTCATCCATGGCCAACTTGTCGCGCCATATAAAAAAAACTCAAATTGAGCAAAACGATAATTAATAGCCGTAGCATGTTTATTTTAAGATAGAGGAAAACTTTCATATTGAAAATGGATGGCACTAAAGGTGGATTCATGCAGCATTCTATAAGAATAGCAATAAGAATAATAATAGTAATAGGAATAGCAATAATAGCAATAACTTTAAGTGGTAATAACAATAGTAATAAGCCAAAATTATGAATTTATCAACATAACCATAAAATTTTAAATGTTACAAAAATAATGATTACATACTGAATTTAGGGATCATCGGAGCTAAAGGTTGCCCGTTATAAAATCTATTTTCATATTAATTTGCAATCAGTGGCGGATCCAGCAATTCACTAAGGGAGGGGCACATGCTATTATAAATGGACTTGGTCAGCGATCACAAATAAAAACCACTGCATATATAATTATAGTAAATTAAGAGGGGCCATTGTTAGTAAAAGTCCGAATAGTACAACAAATTTTTATTAGACTCCTAGTTTACAGGATAAAATCTAATCTATGTTTTGATAAATCTAGGGCCAAGGGGGGGCAATTGCCCCTGTGCCCCCCCCTTGGATTCGCCACTGTTTGCAATGTTTGGGTCTTTTCTTGCCTTTCGCGAGTGTTCGCGCATGTGCACATGCAATCTTGATATAAGAATAAGAATAAAGAGTTAACCAACTTCAAGGTCAATTCTTATTTCAATAGTTTTAACTTTTATTACTATTACTATTCTTATTGCTATTCTTATAGAAAGCTGCATGAGAAGCTTTATGCAACTCAGATAGTTTCAGAAAATTATACAGGGTCTTCGGCTCTAATGAGGCCATGAAAATTTTTGTCGATTTCGAGTTTTTTTTTAGTTCAGCGCAAAAAGTTGGGCATGGAGGCCCATTTCTTTTTTAACGTCGCCTGGCTGATTAAAATTGCCATATTTTGTTGCAAATGCGCGTGTCCACAAAATGCCCCTTCATCATTGGTCTAACTGCGCCGGGAATACTCGATAGTAACGGAAATGTTTGAATTTTAATATTTTTTTCTGGCAATTCATGGTTGACATTTTTTATAAATAAATACCATGGAGTCTGCTCAACCCACACAATCGGATAAACAACTAAACAAAAGTTAAGGGTAGTCAAATATGCTATTTACTGATCGCTGATATGACTGGTTCGGTATTTGGCAAGGGTGCAATATTCGCGAGATGGTAACCCGAGCAGACGTTACAATAATAGAATAGCATTCTATCAACGTGTAGATCAATTTCTTGGGGATCAAATCCGATAAGAGAGTAAATAAAATCGTTGGCAGGGCTAGTTCGGCCGACCGGTGCTAAGCATTTCCTTTCTCAAAAATGTAAGCAACCCGATGTTGGTTGTGCCAAACGATTTGACGTCATCAGATATCCCAGGGCTGCCAAGTGCATCACATTAAGATTTTTACGCAGCAATAAAAACTAATATTCACCAACGAAATAGGCTTGCATGTACCCGCCTAGGCCAACTAATATTGTAATAGGCATTAGATAAGGAGTTATGTTATGGCTTTGTTTTCTGGCTGTTTAAATTTTAATTTGTACGAATTCTCTACCTTCTTCAAAATATTTCCATAATAAATTAATGGGAAAGGTCACCAAACTTGTTCCGCACATTTTATTATGGGGGGTTTCGAATTACGTAACGCGACAATTTTCATTTAGGTACGGACTTAGCCGTTTTACACCAAGATTTCAGCTCGATAGCGGGTCCATATTTCAGGTTCTTGCTCAACACACAAAACCACATGTCCTCTGTGTTATCGCATGGAAATCTCATAGTTTCGGCAAAACAAAAGTAGATGGCACTATAATCAGAAAGTAAAGGAAAAATGGCAAGTATTATTTAAAAAGCGATACACATAGTAACCCAGCGTATATTTGTATGAAAAACTGTCTAGAAACACACAATAATTTACGCTTGGTTTTTATAAACATAAACGAATACAAATAGAATGCAAGTATATAGTACGTAGAATACACTCTGCGATCGGAAACATTTGGAATGCCTTGAATATAATATTTCTCCCATGGCATTAAAAAGAAAACATGTGATAGCATTCTAACATCTGGTCGTACAGCTTTGAGACACGCTAATGTGATATCAAAGATTTTGACTACTTTCTGAAAGGCGACACTAGGGGGGCGAAAACTACTACCTAACAGTCAAATTTACCGATGATTGACAGACACTTCGTGCAACAAAACTGGTTCTATAACATTTGACGCACAATAACAAACGGAACAATTAGTACATTGTGGCATACAATTTTTTGCATCTAGGAAGTAGGGTTCGCTACAGTCTTTTTTTTGATTGCCGAAAAATAAAAATGGCATTACATATGCTAATAATACGAAGGTTTGGCATCATTTATAGTATTATACTGTGACCTGTGACATTTCGACGGCTCTGGTATAATAATTTTTTAACCTTGTAGGAATTCTGGCGTTGTTGGGACACTGGAACTGTCTGCATCAGATACACACGTCTATCGAGCGACCCAAAATTTTTAGACAGGCTCGTATGTTCACTGAAATTTAAAGAGGACGAATCAACTAGAATTCTAATTGTATTAATGACTAGAATTGAATTGTATATTATACAATGTTCTTTCACTGTTTTACGGAAAAATTTTGATTGAAACTGCAAACACATACCTTCTGTATCTTCCATCTAAGTAAGCTGTGATTAAATAGAATTACTGAAAACAATAGGCGACCGTCGTAAAATGTGTTTGTGCCCTCCATGGATATCTACGATTATTTTGCAAATGGCGATCGACATTTAATGTTTCCGGTGTGTGATGGCGCATTTTTCGCCACATTCTGGCGAACATTTATTATAATTTGTAGGTAATAACTGTCCCGGTTTTCCGCCGTGGAAGTGTACTACAAGCATGAACTACTAAAGATTGTAAATTCCTATTTAAAGATGCGGATTTGAGGGCGACCCTGATTTTTGAAATTCTAATGGGCTTGAACTTGACTCGACTTAGAAGGGAAAACTTTTGGTGTTGGTTTCCATGCAATATATCTTTCACAATTAGTATAAATTATGAGGTAAATAGCAGGTGAACATTTTATTTGGAAGTTAGGTACTCAAGAACTTATATACACTGTGTCCCGGATAAGAATGAACAGCATGGGGAGATTGCAATTTTGAGGTCAATAAAATGGCACAAACTGATTTCTAATATCTTTTTTCGTTTTTTAGTTATTTTGAAAAAAGTAAAATTTTGCGTTTTCGATTTTATTTTTTTCTGAAGTTGTTACCACAGATAGAAAAAAAGAAAAACACTTTCTTATGGCACTTTTTAACGGGCTTTAAGATGGTGTTTTTAGATTTGTTCTACAACATTTCGTTTTTGAGAAACCATCTTCAACTTTATTTTTTTAAATACGGACCTGGATTTTTTTTGCAGATTTGGAAAGCACTTTTCATTGCAAATACCATGATGTATGACACTAAATATTTTTAAAATGTTTTGAGACAATTATACTGAAATTTTTTTAAATTTATTTTTTCTAATGCGACCTTGTATTTAATAATAAGAAGTCTAAATATTAATCAGTATTGTCAACAATTTAACTTACAACTTATTTTTCAATTGGAGAACTAAAAAAAGGGCGGCAAAGACTAATAACAGTGACATACGATAATAAAAAATAAATAAAAATCCTCCACCTAGAAGGCTTTGAAACAACGAAACCAACCCCTTCTTATTTGTCATAACTCCCACTGTATCATTTAGTTAACAATAATTAGTATCATTGGAAATGGAGGGTGCTTTTTTAAATGACGGCAAATTTAATATGTCAGCATGTTATATCTTGTATCACAGAAATAGTGGAGAGGCGGAACAAATGTATTCTTGCAATTAATAAATGGCAAAAGTTATTGGTTTCGTTGGCTTAAAGCTTTCTTCTCACAATTAGAAAAAGCGAAGAATTTACTCCAAAACACAATGCGACACTGTTTGCTGTACAACAACAGAGGAAAACCCTTACCAGACAGGGCCGTATTTAAAAATATTAAGTTTTCGCTGTAAAAATAAAATGTAAGTTAAATTGTTGTCAGTACTGATTCATATTTAGACTTCTTATTATTAAATACAGGGCCGCAATAGAAATAAATGAATGGAAAAAAAGGAATTTTCAGTATAATTGTCTTAAAACATTTTAAAAATATTTCGTGTCATACACTATGGTATTTGCAATGAAAAGTGCTTTCAAAATCTACAAAAAAAATCCAGGTCCGTATTTAAAAAAATAAAGTTGAAGATGGTTTCTCAAAAACGAAACGTTGTAGAACAAATCTAAAAACGCCATCTTAGAGCCCGTTAAAAAGTGCCATAATAAAGTGTCTTTCTTTTTTTTCTATCTGTGATAACAACTTCAGAAAAAAATAAAATCAAAAACGCAAAATTTTACTTTTTTCAAAATAACTCAAAAACGAAAAAGATATTAGAAATCTGTTTGTGCCACTTTATTGACCTCAAAATTACGCAACTTTTTCTCCCAATATCCCCATGCTGTTCATTCTTATCCGGGACACAGTGTATATACAGTGACCGGCAGAAAGTTGGACACAAATGGAAAACTTTTTTATTAATAATTTTTCAGAAAATTTCATTCTTGATAAAAGTTGGTGCGTCATTTCAAACTCAAAACGCACATATCAAAATTTAAATATCTCTTTTTGGATACGAGGTAGATTCAAAAATGTCAAAATAACCCAAGAGTAAAGAACCCTTATTTTTTAAAATACGGTAAAAAGTTACTTACAAAAGTTGTTTGGAATCAAAGGTGGATGTCAAATTTACAGTCACAGCCACCTAGTCAAAAAAAAGAAATTTAACTTTTTTTGTATTTTTTTCGACCACCCTGTGTATTACAAAAAACAAAATACCGAAAGCGCAACTTATCATCGGATAACACATGAATTTGCTACTAAACTTCAATTTTGTTCGATTAGCAGCTAGAAATTTAAATTAATCGAAATCAGAGTTTGAAAATATTAAATTTTTGTTTCCAACTTTCTGCCGGTCCCTGTATATATGTTACAAACCGTATATATGTAAAACAGGCCGTATACAAAATGACTAGGTACTCCATATGTAAACGGACTGAAGATATTAATCCATATTATATGTATTAAGACTCAATGTACAGCACGTACGTGGTGATTCAACATTTTGACCCATAAAATGGCTTTTTTCGATCTGTAGCGAGCAACACACATAATTTTAAACTTTTGGTCAATACAAATTTTAATCTAAGTAATTACTCACATTTTGAGACAAAAATTATTTAAAATTATTTATCACAATGGTAGTTATTAGGCTTATTGCGCAAAGGCTAATAACGGCCATTGTGATCAATCTTTTTAAATAATTTGTGTCTCAAAATGTGAGTAATTACTTAGATTAAAATTTGTTTCGACCAAAAGTTTAAAACTATGCGTGCTGCTACAGATCGAAAAAAGCCATTTTATGGGTCAAAATATTGAATCACCACGCACGTGCTGCACATTGAGCCTTAAGAAGCTTGTCCTTCAACAAACGGTCTAGTCGGTTTGCAAAAGGACTAGTCCATTTATATACGGTCTATCTACAACTGGACCATATATCACAGAGAGATTTAAACAAAGTTAGAATGTATGTTCAATCATTTCCAGGGTGTTTTGTGAATTACCCTTCCTTTTTTATAGAGGCTCATCAAAGAAGTATATTACTTCTTGCTGGTACGTAGTATTTTGAAGGAAAACCGGTAATCATTTAGTATAGTGTGTAGGTACCCTAGATTTTTTTTGCAAAACATTTACTAAAAACAAGGCATATCCTTCCTTAATAGGCCTGTATAATAAAGGGTAATTCACTGCGAATGCACATACAGCCTGAATGTCAATAGTCAGTATGTTAATGGTCTAGACCGTAGATACGACCTAGACCATAATATACATACGGTCTGTTTTCATATATGGCCTGTAACATATACATTATTTCACAACAGGGCAGACAGAAGACACTTCTACAGGCGCTTTAAAATTCGAAAATCGGCACAGATTAGATTAATATCAATTAACAATGTCAAGCAGTTTAATTAGTAAAATTCCGCGGCGCATCCTATAGAAATCCATGCCATTACGGTTATGGGTTTCTAGTTTCCCGACATCTCGGAAGTCGAGTCAATTCCACAGGGATAACGAATGTCTAAGTCGTCAAGGTTGGGATTCAATAGCACGCCAAGTTTTCTATTACATGATATTTCTTCGCCGTTTTTTGTTCACATGTGACGTGAGCTGTAAAGGGAGACAGAAATCTATTGAGAGACGGGACAAGAAACTAGATACGGTTTTTTTTGCGTCTAGTGATGAGATGGTTTCGCAAAAATAATGAGGAAGAACAAGAAAATAGTCGTGAAAAATTGTAACTTACGAGGTATCGTGTTAAAGTAATGCTTGATTTTAATTTTTTGCGGTATGGTCTCATATTTAATGTACCGGTTAAACGTTTGCGTTCATATGTAATTATTCCGAATCGACAACAAATTGTATGCTTTACCACTTGAATAGTGGCTATGCAAATGACGGATGTAATAAATGGAATTTATTTCACGGAAATTATCGTACGGATAATAAAATATCATACAGGAACTTTAAAAAAAGTAGGTACCATAATCATTTTTGCTTTTTTATACTGCGAAACAGAAAGGTTATGTTCAAAATTATTGTAGCCAGGATAATAATAATAATAGTAATTATAATAAGTCTCAACTTCACAATACTCCAATACCCCAGAAGCAACTGAATGCTTATAGTTTGCACAAAAACCTTCTAATAACTTATAAAATTCATTGTTATAAACCTGTCTCCTATCCCTATCCAG
This sequence comes from Pseudeuparius sepicola, assembly GCA_963920635.1. Lineage (NCBI taxonomy): Eukaryota > Metazoa > Arthropoda > Insecta > Coleoptera > Anthribidae > Pseudeuparius > Pseudeuparius sepicola. The sequence goes on from OY987305.1 coordinate 8,143,143, forward strand.
TATACAACTTGTAAGAGCACATTTTATCGGCAATGAAAAATATGATAAACTCGAATTAGAGCCAGTAAACCATATAATATCCTTTCACTAGAAAACCGAATTACTTAACCCATAATTTTTGTATCAGTTCCTAAATTGAAACCTTATCAGTATGATAATGTCGTCCGCAACTGGTTTCTACTGTTCCGCAAACTTTTTAATTGACCCAGCCACCCAAAGCCGTGAGACTTAAACTTTTCTTTTAAATCTAATTGAAAGTTGGAATCCTTTTGAAACCTGACACTGGGAGAAACAAGCCACCTCGTTTTCTAATGCATATTCAGAATTTGTTTTAGTGCCAGCAATTTAGTTGATTTTAAAAATAAAAAAGTATCCGAAAATCTAAAGAAAAACCATCCTTTTTAAACTACTATAGGCAGCACAATATCATAATATCAAAGTCTGCAACTAGCCAGTGGCGTAGAACGGGTAAAATAAAATAAAAGCGATTGCGAGCCTACATTATTTAGAGGAAATTCTTTGCTAAACCTTTACCGAAGAATCACCTCCAGAATTTTGAAACTCTCTGTATATATTATTGTACTGATACTATCTGCTTCCCGGCCTTCGGTTTATTTTTTAAATGTAAGTACATTGTGACGAAAACCAAAATGTATCGATCAATTTGGTGGTCATACTTAAGCATTAGAAAAATAACTTCAGCCCCAGGGCCGTAGCAAGGCATTTTCATGAGGGAAAATTAATAGTTATTTATGTACCAAGGCACTGAAGTTCAACTTTTTATGACTCATGTGAAATTTAGTTGCCGAGGCCTCTGGCTGAGGCAAATAAACCACATGAGTCATAAAAAGAACTTCAGTGCCGAGGTACATATTATTTTTTTTTAAATCGGAAAAAAAATGTTTTATTAGGCAAGAAAATTAAGGGATCACCCGTCCATGAACCGACTACGCGCTTCGTTGCTTGACTTTGACGATCGCTCTACCTAGGTCAAGTAAGACAAGACACGGCATCATCGTACAGAAAAACCAAACTGCTGCTTCTTGTGCAGCCTACACTACAAATCTATTGATATTCAAATTTACTAAAATATGTATACTGAAGGATTGCGCTTCTATAGGAAACAGTTTCGCAATGTGTACGAAAAGTTAAATGGGCCTTTATCGGCAGGGTTTTGAATATTTGGTCACTTTTGACGGGCGATTTCTCCGCGTTTGACGTTTGATGTTTACATCTCGCCAAGGCCTACTTATTGAAAAAATCGTACAATAATGTAGCCCATTATTGTACGATTTCTGTGCTTTTAATGACGATTTTGAGACACTTTACTGCCGATTTCAAGAAAATGATATTTTCTGTAGAAAAAAAACAGCGACAAGTATAGTATTGCTAAAGTCACTGGAAACAGCATAAAAAACTCTAATTGGCGTCACTGCACAAGTGGCCAGCCGTCGAACAGTGTAACCCATGCAAGTATTGGTGATATTATATTAGGCGAGCATATGCAGTCACTTGTTTTTACTACAATATCTATCTTCTCTGTCTCCTTCACCTCTTTTTACTAGTAATACCAAGTTCAGTTTAATACGGGTAAAAAAGTGTTTTGTCTCATATTTTATTGCCGAGGCGCCTGTTCTCGAGCTACCCTGGTAAAGTATAAAATGAACTCACTTGGAACACAGTGATATAAAGGGCGCCAACTATTTCATAGCATTTACCACGCTCTGCTGCTGTTAAAAATACCGGACTTTTCAGCAGAAATCACCCGTATAAAATTCAAAGGTTTTTATGCAGCCGAGGTCGACCTAGTCAAGGAGGCAGCCAATAAGAAAGTGAGCGTAGCGATTTGATTGGTCGGCGTTTCGGAGATCCATGGAGCATTTGTCGACGTGGGCCAGTCAGGCCAGTATAATCAGTGCCGTGCACGGAAACAAAAATTGCGCTTTATTTAAAGGATTTTGGTTTTGTGTATAGATTTTTGTGTGGTGTTGTTTTGTGCGAAACAAAATTATTGGTTTGCTTTGGTTTGAATTATTTCAAAGTTTATTTTATTCTTTTTTAAAGCATTTAGATAAAAGTTTTATAATATTATTGAGGGCCGCGCGCTGTCTAAAGACTGGGTCTTGTTTTACAAAGCGAACGCCGCCGAAGCGTTGCCAAGTGACTTCATTTATACCATACCTATATTATAGGTATAGTATAAATGTTACTACTTGTTTGTAAGGGTGCAATGCACCCATTCATATGATATTTATGGGTGCATTGGCCCCTTTGCCCCTGTTTAGTCGCCGCCCCTGGGTTTACTCATTACAAGAAAGAATTTAAATAATTATTATTTATGAGGAAGAACACTATTATTGTGCACGTAGGGCAGCTAGTGTGTTTAATCAGATGACATCCAGACAAAAATGTTGTGTACCAGTTTATACTAGCCGACTGAAATATTTTTGTTAACGTTGAGACTTTTGGTATCGATGTTTGGGGCACACCCTGGCTACGCTCATGATGCATCAACGACACCTGGCGATGTGAAAAACATCGTTCTATTAATGTCAAAAATGATACGAACCGTTAACCGGATTTTCCGCACTGTTACTTGGCGGCCTGCGAGACCGTCGACCGTACCTGTTCGGAGGCGCCGAGTCCGTCCCTGCGCCGTCGGCCGGCGCCGCCGCCGAACACGCCACTCACGCACACCGCGACACCTGGGGGACGGGCCGCGCCCCCCAGGGGGGACCTGGGGCGCGCGCCCCCCCGAACCGCGGCAGCCGCCACCGCCGCATCCGCTCCGTAAGTACGGACTATCCAGAATAAAATCAACGGGCGGCAAACGCTCAAAATACAAGTTTTATTTCAGTACTGGTATAGCACGGCTTTTTGAGTATTTTTGACCTGTCTAAATTGCACACAGCATTGCCCCGAACAATTTTTAATGTTAATTATAGACATAAACAAACATAAATATCTATCTATACATAGATTCGCGTTGGGTGCGTGGATTATGTTGTCCTGGTAGGCTGGGGAAGGCTTTCGGGGCGGGGTAAGCGAGTAACCCCTTTCATTTGTCTGAAAACGCTTTTTTAAAAATCATTTTTTCTTCACCGGCGTATGGCCCAGCCGACGCGTTTGGACGGCTAATTCCAAAAACCTATATGCCTTTAGGGATTATCTCCCGTACTGTAGAAGTACGCTTAATTCGGACGCGCAGTAACAAAGTTGTAGAAAATCGAGAACATTTTCTATGCATACTATTTGGCAAAATCAAAATGATCAAAAATCTATCTCTCGGAATCTAGGAATAGCTGGATCGGCGGGAGATAGCCACCAGCCGATAAGGAGATACAACAGATACAACCTTGCGCCAATGGATGCAGCGGCCCGAGATATACAGTATGTCCCCGGCTGGGGTTTACAAGAGGTGAAATTGCCAAAAAATTTAACTTTTCGCAAAAAAGTTACTCTTCACAGAAGTTTTTGCTTCCTCGAAATCAAGATTCACGTTGAGAAAATATTAATTTATTATACGGGGTGTTCAAAAATTTCAAATTTTGAAATTAGGTCAAGAGTGAAGTATCCAAATTTCTCAAAATATTTAATTAAGTTATTTACAAAATTTCTTTGGAATTCTTCATTTTTTTCAAATAATACTAGAATGGCAATGAAGATTTTATTGCAAAATTGATTATTTTTAATTATTATTATTATTTATTGAAAAACTTTATAACACGGAGTAAACAAATACAATTACTACGTCATAAGACCAACAATAATAATAAAAAAATGTTTTTCGAATGTGATTTGGTATTTGACATCGTCTCTCAATGCCAAACAATTTTTGTAAATAACTTCTTATGAGTATTTGACTCTTGCCCTAATTTCAAAATTTGAAATTTGTGAACACCCCGTGTAATAAATTAATACTTTCTCATCGTAGATCATCATTTCGAAGGACGCAAAAACTTTTATAAAGAGTAACTTTTTGCGAAAAGTTAAATTTTTTGGCAAAATCAGACCACTGGAAAATTCACAAATCACAGCGCGCGTAGCGAATATTTCTCAGAGATTTTCGGGTGGTCAACTATTGAGCGATTTCGCAAATTGACAACTTGGCCGGAACAGGCAGTTTGACCTCTGATACTGGAAATCCGGGCAAAATTGAATTTGGAAATTTCTAAACGCCCGACCAGCGCACTTTTTGAAAAACAGCTAATATTAGTTCACACTTAGTCTAGATCTGTGTGGTGGACGGAACAAAAATTAATAAAATATTTATTTTTTTTATCTGATATGGTTATTACTCCAAGGACATTGCCCTGTCTTGGTTTTAGTATTCAATTATTTGCAAAATTTATTGTCCCTAACCAAAATAATTATATTTGCAATAATTAATTGTGCTATTATGTTGTATATAATATTGTAGTGAGATCTTCAGTCATCAAAATCCAAGAAATAATAGTTACAGTATAAGGGACAGTATAGGTTTTCATTTTATACGTCAGCGTAGCTTACCATCTATAATTTTTATTCAAAATTTAGAAAAATAATCTGAATATTGAGGTTTTTGTTTCACAATTTTATGAATTATTGACAGAACCAAACAGATTTTTTTTAATAGTTTTTTTTGTGACGGCTACTCAATGGGCGTGCCCTTTCTTCATTTAGTCTTCACATTATTATTAAAAAGTAGTGACCTTAACCAAAATATTTCTAGTCAATTTATCGCGCTATTCTTTTGATGGCGATGTTCGTAGCGTCGCCGAACTATTTTTCTGCCCTCGATCGACAAAGTGTGGATTCACGGTTATCTTTATCAGTGTGATTTGCCAATTGTCACACACTCACTGGAATTACTACGGTTTTATAGGGTTTTCCGTAGTAATTGAACGATTGCTATCCTAGTTCTATCTGCCCTAGCCGCAAATGGTAACGAAGATAACATAATAGTAACTTCCCCCTCCACCCCACAAGCATTCAGTTGCTTATGAGGTACTCCTAGCAAAGTCTACAGAATAGTATTCTCTAGACTTTGCTCCTAGTTTGGAGTATTGTGAGGGTGAAACAGTGAGAATTATTATTATAATTATTATTATATTCTGTTGATGTTGGGGATCCATATTAGTTGTCGGTATAATAATATAATCACATGTAGTGCAACTAGACACTAGAACAATAATTAATAAACAAATATTGATAATCACTCAAGTGAAGTGGAAGTGAAAATGCAAAAACCACTGAGAACATTATAGAGAGAAATTTTATAATTTTCTGAAATACTTTGGGGACAAAAACAATTTAAGGTAAATACGAAACTGTGCTGAGTAAATTTGGACAAATTAATTCGAAAATGACATAATTCTCGAGGTGTATTACCTCTTAAACAAAATTAAATAAGGCACGCCGAAACAAAGGAACAATGTCGAACATTATATTTCATCTCTACGAAGGCATACATTTTAACAGGCAGCTTCAAGAATTAAAATAACAAAACTAAATCGCATTATTATAATAATTAAGCTGTACCACATATTAGAATTTCGATGACAGGAAAGGTCAATAGATATCTCATCCAAAATATTCGAAAAAATATCAAAATTCCACACGATTCCTTTTACATAACATTAGAGGCACAGAAAAGCGCGTTGGTCGTTTTTCTGTGTTAGAGGCCATTAGGTTTGGACACCCCGGAGCGCCGCGCCGCCGTAGCCAAATTTTTTTATCTGTCTTGTCAAAATGATAAAATAATTTTATCGATAGCGTCGATAAGAGCAAAAGTCAACGGACAGGGCCACTGATATTTAGATGTCAGCAGCCAATTTCATGCTGAAATGATGATGACATAAGCAAAACTCGGCACGTACGCCTTTTGTTTGTCTTGATAGTAAAGATTTTTCGAATGTATGTACCTACAATGAGTGCACTTAAAACTACATTACTACGTACAGTTTGCAGAAAAATTACATTTACAGACAAATGCTTGCGATATCATTTCTAGGAACGCTCAGCCTCGAAACTGAACTGAAACATTTTACAGACAAGCCTAGAAAAAATAAAATTCCATTTTCATTCTACAGGTCAATTGAAAAATGGCTTTGAAGAACGCGACTCCTTTGAGTCAACCTACATTTTTCATTTCTATCCTGTTAACTTTTTTATTAATTCCGTTGTTTGCAACTATTTAACGGAAATATGGGCTGTAATCAATATCCAATCACTGGACGCGAGTTTTATACATATTACACAACATATGTCGTATTGTTGGGAATTAACAAACGTTTAGATGGTAGAAATTCGAAATTCGAAATGCGCCATTTTAATTACTAAAACGTACATATATATAGTTGTTGGGTATTTATTTGAAATTCTTTCAGTGGGATAATTAAATTTATCGCTTTCAGCAGTTAACGATATCGGTAAAATGCGATTTTTAAAACCGGCGAATAGTGCAGCGAGTAATGCCCGTAGTAAAATCTTTTACTGCTGAACTGCCAGTTCAGAAAACAAAAATTAATAACAACTGTTTACACTGCTATAAAGTTCTTTTACTACGGATAGATAGTACGCGATGTCTTCATTACTTTGCCTGTTGCAAAACGACTACATACACAATTTATGCAAAATGTATGTAAAGTTGATAAGAAGTGTCTGAACTCATCACATGCTCATCTAAAGATTAACTTAATAATTACCAAATATTTCCATAAATGTGACGTATCAAAAACGACAATCAATAATTCAAAATTTATTTATCTCTATATGTTATCTATGGCCAGGTATCAATCTTGAGGTGTTACAAATTCATATCTGTTGGAAAACCTTCTAGACGTAAGAAGATAAACTAAGATTACAAAATATAATGTTGATTTTCCGTCAATACTATAATACTATTTAATCGCTCATCTTGTGACCGTGATACATATTCCAGAATTTCCTGATAAATTTTTCTTAGATACGGAAAAAAACATATTTTTTGTACCTTCTTTATATCGAAAATGAAGCATTGCACCTTATGATGGAATGAAATCTTCATTATATTATCTATTTGCAACGTTTTAAATTAGGATTGCCCTCTATTATATAAATTTTAATCCAAAATAAAAAATATCTACAGGTGCCTATATTGAAAATACAAAATATCCATATTTTGCAATATAAATTTGAATTATTTTAGATATGCTGAAACTTTTATGTAATTTTGGTCCTAATGTGACCTAAGTATGTAAGTAAGTGTACAACGTTTATAGATTAGACAGTTAAGCCCTGATGTGCCTAGACAGGGGCGAATAATAAGGAAATAAAGAAACATAATTTTTTCTTTAACAACTCCATTTATATATCTGTATTTATAACAGTGCCTTCACATCCAATCGCTAAAAGGTTCTTTAAAATTATTTATAAATTCATCAGTGTTTTGTCTTTTCTTCAATTGAAATAGGGTCCGGAATCGGAATTTTTACTTGAGATCTTAATAAAATTTGCCTCTTCTTGTCTTATTTTACTTCTATACGCTATTTTGGAAGCCGGGAGTAGTAATTATGAAAATAATGTCCCTAAAACGTTAACTATTATTTTGTATTATCCAGAAAAAAAGTTAAGGTCCGGTGCAAAATTTATAATCTTTGTAAAAATATAAACCTTGATTCGGAGTGGTTTCGAAATGATTGTGAACGTTTTAGGAGTAATATTTTCATCATTTTTCCTTATACGTATACGTGATCAATTTATCCGCATATGTTTCGTTTCCGAGGTACAGGAGGACAATAATTTCAACAGATCATGGAAAAGCCCACCAAAAAACCTAAAACTTTTATGTCCACCATTTTTTTAGCTAAGGGGTGAAATGTTATTCGGTTCATCTCGGACGTCCATGAAGCCGGGAAACATGTATAAATTAATTTCCTTAGTCTTTTCGATGTTGCATCTTTTTTGTCTCAAAATGTTTTGTTTTGAAATATGTTTTTTTAACACGCCCCAAGACAAGAAAGAAGATTTCGACTAACATTTAACGCATTTTTCCTAAAAATAATTACTTTGGAACATAAAAGCTTTGGAAAAGATAAGTTGGCAAAAAGCGACTCAACCCTTACCCTTATATTATATTATGTCGAACGTTGTTTGTTAAACATATAAACCACTTTAGCTTTCAAATAAAGTTAAAGGTCGCAGCAGCGTCACTGATCCGATAAAATCATATATAGAAATCTTTTTGATCTGTAAAATTTCACAAAATCTGACGAGGTTCGTAAAATCTAGTGAAATCTTGAAAATGTCATAAAATCTTTTAAAATCCCAAATCTGCTGTAAGATATGCTTGTTCTTTTACAGTGTGACCCCACTTCAAACCGGAACACTTCCATAAAATTTGTATTTGTCATCCGATTTTGATCGATTTTTTTTAACTTTAGGTCATCAAAAACTGGGCTTTGGGACAAAACGGCACATTTTATTTAAAAAAACCAAGGCCTACTACGGAATATTTTTTGGGTCAAAATTGAAAAAAATTATATTAGGCATATTTTTATAAAAATTCTGACTAGGCCACTGGATTGGGCATCCTTTAAAACGGGTTTGTACCAATTTTTTTAAAAAAATATCGAATAATAAAAATTCTAGAAACCAATGAAAATTGCGATTTAACTAGATATTTTACTTACTTGCCTACTCGCTTAAATCAAGTTGCATGGGGGATTGAAAGCAATTGAAACTGTAACTTGCTTTATTACAAATAGGTATAGGTACCGACCTAAATACAAAAAGACTAAAGTAAAAATGAAATTCTATTTTTTATGTCTATTGACCTTACTATTATTTGTAATAAAGTAAGTAACAATATTAATTGTTTTTAATCCACATGCTACTTGATTTAAGCGAGTAGGCAAGTAAAATAGGTACTTAAATCGCGATTTTCATTGGTTTGAGGAATTTTTATTGTCTGATATTGTTTAACAAAATTTGGTACAAACATTTTAAGGGATTCCCAACCCAGAATTTGTATAAGACTGTGCCTAATATGGCTAGCCCAATTTTGACCAAAAAAATAAACTCCTGGACAAAATTAACGCAACATCATAAATGTGCCACTTATTTGATGCTATTTTTGTTCTGAATTTATGATCCGATTTGAATGATATTTTTTTTTTTGCATTGTAGGTTGGTTCCTTGACAATGTCATAGTTTTCGCTGTTTATGATAAAAAGTTCATTTTCGATTTATACCGGGTGTAACAAAAATGTTATGTTTTTTTTTCCGAAAATTCGTATCACCCTGTGGAGTATACTAACAACCGAAACATATAGCAGTTGACATTAGACGGTAGGTCCATCTTTCTTCCACAGTTTCTTTTTTGGTTTACTTCATTATCTCCGTTATTAAAGGAGATACACTGTTTTATATCGTAACAGGTTTTTATAGACTTTATTATTCAACACAGTCATTGTTGAATGTTTTCAAGTAGGCTATGGAACTTTTCTGACATTTCAAGCGATGTGTCAACAGATGTTGTGTTTTAAAGTCACAAAGGTCAAATAAAATTCGCCATACCGATAAAAACTGTTCGGAAACTGCTTATTAAACGTTCGTTTCATATGCCCAGTTGCCCGACGAGTATTTTAAAATTGAAAAATGAATCGACCAAAAAATTTATCGGCAGAAGAAGCAGTAAGAGCTTTAACTTTGGTGGATGAAGGCTATTCGATGTGTCATGTTGGTAATGTGATAGGAAGACATCGTTCGACTATAAGTGGTTGAACGATTTAACGAGACAGGATCTTACTCTCGAAGGTCAGGCCAAGGGCGAAACCGATGTACCGATCCAAGGGATGAGCGTTTTATTAGGAAAACTGCTCTAAGAAACAGGAATATCACTAGTACTAGGCTAAAAAGTGAGCTTAGAACTGCTCGCCATCTTACAATATCGTCTCGAACAATCAGAAGACGTTTAAATGAGGCTGGTTTAAACGACAGAATAGTCGGGCAACTGGGCATATGAAACGAACTTTTAATAAGCAGTTTCTGAACAGTTTTTATCGGTATGGCGAATTTTATTTGACCTTTGTGACTTTAAAACACAACATCTGTTGACACATCGCTTGAAATGTCAGAAAAGTTCCATAGCCTACTTGAAAACATTCAACAATGACTGTGTTGAATAATAAAGTCTATAAAAACCTGTTACGATATAAAACTGTATCTCCTTTAATAACAGAGATAATGAAGTAAACCAAAAAAGAAAATGTTGAAGAAAGATGGACCTACCGTCTAATGTCAATATGTTTCGGTTGCTAGTATACTCCACAGGGTGATACGAATTTTCGGAAAAAACAACATAACATTTTTGTTACACCCGGTATAAATGAATCTTTCATCATAAACAGCGAAAACTATGACATTGTCAAGGAACCAACCTACAATGCAAAAAAAATCATTCAAATCGGATCATAAATTCAGAACAAAACTAGCATCAAATAAGTGGCACATTTATGATGTTGCGTTAATTTTGTCCAGGAGTTTATGTCGTAGTAGGCCTTGGTTTTTTTTAAATAAAATGTGCCGTTTTCCCTAAGTGGGTCACACTGTACAAATATCCTATTAGCAAAAATAAATCAATTATTACATTAAAGATATTTTCCTCTTGGCATACAATAAATACCTATGCCAAAATCTTAGAATCAGAATGCCATAATGTGCGGTGAATTCTGTCGTACTATGCGATTTGTGGTGACTCTTCTGATTCCAAACAACTCATACTTTGTGATTCGATATCCCCTCGGCGGGCGCCCATGGAGGAACACCCTGTACACCGCGCCCCCGTTCGGGAGAAGAGCCGGCCGACGACGGGGCACGCAACCGATTTTCGGTGGGGGGAAGGGGGGGGGCCGGCCTGAATCGATAGGGTGCCCGGTGACGCCGCCCCCGCGCGAGGGACGCGTGTGGGCGCACGTGCGCGCCACCCCCGGGTCGCCCCCGTCGCCACGCACCTGACGGGTCCTCCAGGTCTTACAACGATGTCGGCATATGCGTACGATACTGTCGAAATATACAGGGCCGTTCCTAGCGGGGGGCATTGGCGTAGCTAAGGGGGGGCTGGGGGGGGGGGCTAAGTCCCCCCTGGTATAAAAATAGCCCCCCCTGACAAATTCTAGCGTTTATTTTTATAATTTTTTTGACATTATAGGCTTACTTTAAAAAACATTACTAAGCTGATTTAATATTGTTGCGTGTTCGTGTTATTGCGTATAGTAATAGACACTGACTAAAACACTAATAACAAAATAAAACAAACTAAACAGCGGCAACACTGAACACTGGCAACACTGCCGTCACGCACTCACCCCGCACCCGTCCCCGTCAGTCCGCCACACGCCACACGCCACACTCGCAGCATTAGCATCACTCAGGGACTCTTTAAAATAAGGGGACCCAGCATTTCACAGTCTATCACATAGGAAAAGTGAAGCCTTGAGGGGAAGTTTGTTTTCTGTAGACTCCAAGGAGACCACAAGGGGGCTGGTACAAGGTTATGTTATATGTGCCAGTGTGTCCAACTGCCATCAGGTTTTATGTGATAAGATAGTGCCATAAATTCTAAAGCAGGCAAACAATTTCCCATCATAATTCACAATTTTTAAGTTTTCTAACTTCCAGATACTCAGATGTGACAATTAAAGAATTTCAACTATACAATAAATTTGTTTCATTTGACAGTTGCCATATTCTGTATTTGTAGACACAACATTGTCAACTCTAATTTGTAGAAATCATGGAAACCATTATTAATTTTTACTAACAATCAAAGTACCTGTTTTATTAATAGATTCTCCAATAAAATGGCACACTTGGCATCACTGATACCATTAGAATGAGGAAAGAGGCTTCACTCTGGAAAGTATAATGCTGGGTCCCCTTACTTTAAAGAGTCCCTGGCGTCACTGCGAACCTGGACGGCTGGACGTGACTGCTTACTGTGATTGATATGTAATACTGCGAAGACGCCAATGTACATCTATATTTTTACTTATGCAGTATCAGTATACAGGGTGAGTTTTTTTCAATGCCCACTATGGGGATCTCGGAAACTAGCAGAGCTAGAACAAAGGTTGAAGAATTGCAGTTTTGAATGCTCAATCTAATGCTCCTTTTGGATTTTTAAAAAAGTTCATGGCTCACTAGATATTTTGAAAAGAGTGATTTTTTGCTATTTCATCAGATCTCTGTAGCTCCGTTATTTCTGATTATACAGAAAAACTGTTGAGACAAAAATTGTAGATAATTTTGGGCTTAATAAGAAAATCTAATCCAATTTTTTATGTTGCTGATCTAGGTAATTTCTTACGGGCAGATAATTATGTGGTGGAGCTCCATCATGATAATTTTTGTTTTATTTTGTTACATTTTGTTACCAGCTAAAAACAAAATATTAGAAAGTGTGAAGTATGTCTAATTATTATAAAATAGAACGTAATTATGAAAATATTCCATGACTGACTATGTGAAAATTTAAAAAAAAATCAGAAAATTAGTCATAGCTTAATAAGTAAATAATCTCTACTATAGTTTGCGTAAGTACTTTAATTTTTTTCATTTGACAATTGACAATTGACAATTGACTATTCATTCATCCGAGCAATAATCCGCGATACACAGAAAACGGTATGCCCGCGCGCAGGTGCTGTGACGTAAACGGTGACGCTTATTCGACAAATTCATGGCTTACTTTTATTTTTAAACGGAAATTTGAGTTGTTTTATAGTGAATCAGGTAAACACACCAAAGTGTTTATATGCGGCGCTCCGGCGCTTTTGCAGCTTTTGCGGGTTACTGAATCTCATCTCCTTCAGGGGCTTAAGCCCCCCCGGAGAAAAAAGGCTAGCTACGCCTATGGCGGGGGGACAGACCGTGCGCTTGCACGGGGCGGCACAAACAGGGGGGCGGCAAAAAAAATAATAACAAAATGAATATTTGTCGACTTAAAAAAACCACTGCTTCAATAAAAGCGCAGAGTGTTACTTTAATAAGTATCATATTTTCTTAATACCTAGTTTTAGTTTGTTAGTTTTGTAAATATTCCTATATTTTTGTGTTTCTTTTAGCTAAGGGTAACATGATTAGAACTGAGAATTTTTTTGCCTTTATATGTACTATAATGTATGCATGTTCCTTGTACCAGTGACTATACCTAGTTCTATAGTCACTGCTTGTATAATGTGTACGGATTTATACCGTTGACCTTTCTGAAATAAATCAACTAAATGATAATACCCCACTGTATATAGGTATAATATATTACTGGGGTGCAGGGTCGGCTTAAACATTATTGAGATATTATTTATTTTTATTTTAAAATAAGTAAACATTCTAAACTAAATAAAAATACAAAACAATGAATAATAATATTTTATTAAATATATTAAATTATACAGGTACGATATAGAATTTAATAAAATACATACTTAAATTTACACATTCAGATTAAAACGCAGCACAATTTAGGAGTTTTTCAAATTGGCTTGTCGGTATGAAGACATAATTAAATTTGGAAACCCAATTGTTCCTTACTCCATTAGTTCTGTGTCACTATCACTATTATCCTCATCTAAACCTAAACTTATTATCAGTGGTTGAACATTTGTACGCATACACATATAAGAATTTTCCACCTTAATTACATGTTGTATACAGTTTTTCCAAATGTCCGCAGAGGTGTTACTTACTACGTTTTTTATTAATTCTACTACAGATATATTTAATGTGGGAGAAATATTATTTCTTCTAATATTTGATTTTAATTGGTGCCATATTAACTCAATAGGGTTAAAAATATAGTAGTAAGGGGGAAGACGCAACACTACATGTCCATTTTCAGCTGCAAGTTTGTCACAGACGTATTCTCTATCAATTTTGAAAGCTTTTAAGACTTCCAAAACATCCTGTTTTTTGTACGTTTCTTCAAAATAAATATCATTTTCTATCACGAAATGTTGAATCTCCGCTTTAGTACTGCTACAATTGGGGATTGTTTTTAGTTGCCCGCTATAAAAACGCGCATTGTGGTATATTTTTCAAAAAACGATGTTCAAACCAATCTTCAAACAGTTTTGCGTCAGTGTCTTGGTGGTAATCTAAGGAAGTGACTTCTATGTTTTTAGCTGAAAGCAAAAGACAGTTCCGAACAATCCCATTTTCTGAACCTGCATGAATTATCGTAATTCTTTTGCCTTTATTTGAAGGGGCCCTGGTTTGACAGTTTTGTGAAAAATCAACCCATTTTTTTGCAGTGTCATAGGGTATCAAACCATGTTTCGTCAATGTAGATAATTGGGCGATTTTCTGCTCTATATTGTGTAATAGCTGTTAGATATTGATGACGCCATTCTCGTAAACGTTGAGATTCCATTAGAGTTTGTCTCTGGAATTAAGGCCTCTGGCCAGCAACGATTGATACGCATTTTTAATTATTTCTTTAGCATCAAGAGATAAATGCTTTCTTCTGAACATGACACTAGATGACCCACTATCAGCACAGAGCACAAGCACCAGAACGCCACACTATAACACTAAGACAAGACTAATACAACGCTGATACAATTAGCTATAAATATAAAAAAATACCTGCTTAAAATTGTATTTATATTAGGAATTACGGTTGCAGGTATATACCTACTCCGACCATGTACGAAATTCGAGGCATTTTATGGTAGGCAAAAGATCAACGGTATAAGTGCGTACGTAGGTACCATACCTAATTAATTACAAAAGTAAGTTTACGTCTTTAATGAAGTGCATCTGTATTATGCTAAGGATTTTCACGATATTTTGATTTATTTTCCTATATTTGAACGAACAAACTATTTTTTTATGGGGGGCGGCAAATTTTATTTTGCACGGGGCGCCAAAAGGGTTAGGAACGGCCCTGGAAATATATTCGTAAAGTTCGCGCTCTCCCGATTTCGCAAACGTAACTGGCGCAGTTGGTAGGACTGTGTGTCCAGTGTCCATTATTTGCGATTCGTAGAATTTGACCGTATAGGCACCGATTCTATAATAATTATTAACAACAATCTCGATCGCTGCGTCACAACGTAAAACGTAAGTCTCGGTTCCATTCTGACACATGAATAGATCGCGTATATTCATGAGTTGGGCAAAGAAGAACGTTGTGACGCAGGTAAACAACATTCGTGTTGAGAAGAGTAGGTATTTACGTAAGTGGCTCGTTAGAAGTTTACGGGGAAGGGGTGCGAATTTTGATTTGAAATTTTGGTTACTTATATAACAGGTTGTAAACTTTCTTTCTAAAATATTTTCAACTTCCGATCACTTCCGGTTATACCGGAAGTCGATAGCAACTTTGTTATTTTAAATAGAACACCCTGTATATTATTAGACCATTTGGTTCCCCATTAAATTCCAAATATTTCTTTTTAATATAATGTGTACCCTATTCCTAACCCTTTTCGAGATATTCGCAAGTTTTTGATTTTTTGTGTGAAATTTATGAATCTGGAAAACTGAAATTTTGGACTATCGTAGACGAAAGTCAACTTTATTAAGTGGTCTGTATGCCATTTCAAAATATTGTACAGGGTGTTCGGGAAAAAATTCCCAATATCAACATCGAAAAATTGAAAAATCTAATTTTTTTCAAATGGAACCCATATTTTTTTATTGCACCATTGAAATGCTTGTGAACAGACAGTTCCAAAAGACACACTATATGTCTAAATGAAGCGGTTGCTTGGTTATTACGCAAAATACGTATTTTTGCTGCTCCATATCAAGAAACAACGGACCTGGATTTTTATTCCATATTTCGAAATGAATCGCTCTCCTGAGTACAACGATGTATGACACATACATATTTTTTCTCGTTTTGGCCGCTAAAATGCACATTTACTACGAAAAAAATTAATACGGTCCTGAACTATGCATTTTTTTCTTTTTTTAAAGCTATTCCAATTATAACCGGTGATCATTATTTTAATACCTACTGGATTAAACTCCATGTTTGTCATATTTTGAAATTATTTTTTATACTTTAGGTAAAATGTAAGAAAGTTATTGTTGTTATTTACCTAAAGTATTTATAAAAAAGAATTTCAAAATATGATAAACATGGAGTTTAATAAATCCAGTAGGTATTAAAATAATGATCTCCTGTTATAATTGGAATAGCTTTGAAAAAAAAAGAGAAAATGCATATTTCAGGACCGTATTAATTTTTTTCTAGTAAATGAGCATTTTAGCGGCCAAAACAAAAAATATATATGTATGTGTCGTACATCGTTGTACTCAAGACAACGATTCATTTCGAAATATGGAATAAAAAATTAAGATCCGTATTTAAAAAAATTAAACTGATCCCTCTATCTCAAAAACGAAACGTCGCCCCGAAAATCTAAAAATACCATGACGTAGTCCAGAAAAAGTATAATTTATTTTTCAACATTATCGCAAATGGCGTTAGAAAAAATAAAATTTAATTTTCAAAAACTGGGTTTTTCTTAAATATCTCTCAGCAACCCATCAAAATATTTTAACTTTCTTAACGGCACATTGTTACGTGCCCAAAGGCGCAACTTTGCCCCCATTTGACCGACTTTGTATCTGTTTCCGACATCCCCATGTTGAGCACCGGAGCTGAATCACCCTGTATAATATGTTAATAATTTTTTTTTATGTTTTTCGTGCTAGTGACGATGTACATTTTCATACTTTCGATGGGTTTGTGTGGAAAAATCGGCGAAAATCTCGATTTTTACTTACAAAATTATACGCCTTTATTTCAACCATTTACCCACCTACAACATTCAAGCCTATGGTTTTTCGAAGCCATATTCTAATAATTAATCATTTAATGAACACGGCTTGCGTGAAAATATGGGCAATAGCCACCTTTTATTTATGTTAAGGAAAATCGAATTTTCCATATGCTATACCCAGGCCAGGGGCCACTCGTAAATTTCCCTTCATTCTACTCAACATCGATTTACTTTTCAACCCTTTTCGAGGCTTGTATGCGAAAATCGGGCACCTAAACCTGTCACTATCTGACGGTCTATAAAACACGGCTTGGTTCGGCTCTCTCCGAGATGATCTGAGGCTGAAAAACAATCGGTTACAACAGAGCCCTCCGCGAGCTGAAACTAAGCTCAGTCGAAATTAGTCGAAGCGCGGGAGTCTGAAAATATTTGAAAGATTTATACTGTGCGGCATAAACAGGTAAAAGAGCAGTATAGCCAAAGTCTAGAGAATAAATGTGTTAGCAAGCAACGAAATAATCTAGTTGGTAGCGCACCCGATTGGAGTTGATTTGGTCTTTAATTATTGTCCGCTTCGGTTTTGGGAGATATAACACGCGATTATATTTCGTCCTTGGGCCAACGTGTTTACTTAGAAAATTTAATTTCCGTTTGATACGGAAAACACCGTAATCATCTAAATAATTCGCTCGAATAAAAGTAGTATCTCGGGGGTATTTTAAGTATTCTCATTACAAAAATAAATATGGGCTTTCTTAATATGTTCACCGAGCTTCTAAATATAAGTTCAATAAATTATTAAACGTTTGATATTTACGCGAATCAAAATCGTCCAACGCTATTTCGTCCATGACGATAAGCGGGATTTTGTTTACCGATGACCCAGTCGAAATTATCTCACTGTTTTGTGATAAAATAAAAATATTGGTTTTAAACGGCACATCTCTGTTTATCCTGCTGCTCTACCGGGAGTTGAGGAAAAACAATTCGGGAAAAATCCGGGGCCTCTATTTGTTTAATAAACTTTCCGAAATGTTATGCTCTCGCTTACGTATAACGGATACACAGAACGTGCCCCAGGGGCGTCTAGAGATTTTTCTGCGCGATTTAAATCCACTCAAGGAATTACAAAAAAAATTGCCGAATATATTACGGTTTTCTGGTAATTACATTTGAGAGCACACCAGATCTCTTCCTAGAACCTTAATTTTAGTGTCTATCTATTCTAGCTCAGTGTATGACATTATGCATAGTATAGTATGTATGTCTACGTATAAAATTTAGTTCGGTCATGTCTAACCGCATGAAATAAAAACTCTATGGAGTCCTAGATGTGGGAACGGAGTTGGAGATTTCAGAAGCGCGTTTATTTACAAAGGGTTTTAACGGCGTACAAACACAAAATACACAATAAAACGATAATTGTATGCAACCATAAAAATGTTTATAGCCGGCGTAGCCTTAAACTTAAAGATGAGAACTTGCGTGACGCGGCAAAGTCACTCACGGTAATCGCAGATTTGTTCATTTTGCTTGACAAATATGAGGAAATATTATTTAATACCTACCTACCGTACATCATATTTACACAACGGATATGTACATTAAAACTCAAAACTATCAATAATTCACCTTAACATTTCTAATTAGAAATTATCGAATTCACAAAATATTGTTTGATCAATCAAATCGATTTTATTTTCCCCAGAACTGCATCTAAAAGACGCTTATAGAATTTAAAAAATGAAGTGTAAGTTTCCCTCACAATTCTAAATAGGTTCACTCTGTAGCGAAATGTTTATCCCAAAATGAACGCCAATTCGAATGAAAAGCTAATAGACTAATACTTGTCAACGTTGATGCAGTTGAAAAACAACTTAATTGACCCGCCCCGTACATTTACCTTGAAAGCAAATAAGAAAAATTGAATGGATTCAGCAGTTTTGAAAAACAATCCGCCCCACCTCCACCGAATAATAATGTAACTCTACACAAACAGTAATAATAAAATTGTAAATATTTACACAATGTTTACGGCAATCAAGGTAATAGTTTAAACACATAGCATATGGTTCCTTGGTTCCTGTTCGAAAAAATTACAGCCGTCTCATGTGGCAGGTACACGCGCTTTTTTCACATAAACACTAATGGCCCAGTTTCCAGCAAGCCAAATAATCAGAAAATTGTTACTGTTGTTTCTGGGTGCTATGAGCAAGCCATGAGTGGGTGTGCAACGGAACAAAACATCGGAAAACGCTATAGGAAATAGTAATCTTCAAGTCAAATACGCGGCTTTTCAAAACCAAATCAGATTTGAATCGCTAATGCTTCTCAAGTTCATTCTTAAGCGTTTTTAGAATGGCGTCGTTCGACAACGCAAAGCGTCGAGACTCGCATTACTGTTGTATAAACTACTGAAAGGTACAGGGTTGTCTATAACTCACTGCCGTCCTACATAGGGACCTAAATCTTAGGTCCTTTTTTTTAATGTGGGCAAAAACGCTAATATTTTTGGGTTTTATTCTGAAATCCCCTACAAGGATATACAGGGTGTTTCAAAAAACAATGTACAAGTTTAGATAGAGGTAGGGTCAAAAACGCATACCTAAAAAGATACAGGGGGTCGA
Organism: Pseudeuparius sepicola; assembly: GCA_963920635.1. Classification (NCBI taxonomy): domain Eukaryota; kingdom Metazoa; phylum Arthropoda; class Insecta; order Coleoptera; family Anthribidae; genus Pseudeuparius; species Pseudeuparius sepicola. Next base: position 8,162,524 of record OY987305.1, read on the forward strand.
AATTTAAATTTTATTTTATATTTTTCCAAATAACTTGAACGTCTGGTAACTGGGGTTATTTTGAGGTTAAAGTGTATTTTTTTCTGACGTAAATGTGTTCTCCTATAAGTTATTTTGAAAAATATAAAATAAACTTGACCCCTCTTTTACATGAACTGTTCGTCTTATTTTTCCATATTATTCATTCAGCCCTAGAAATCTGTTTTTTGAAACACCCTGTATATGCGCATGGCCGATATTGTATATTGCAAGGAGTTTACTTAATAAAAAATTGAAACTGATTCTTTAACAAACAATAGTCATTTGTTAAATTACGGGATGTGTATCTATTTTTTATGAATAGAAAATATGTTATTTCATAGTAAACCAGTTTTTTAATTAAATTAGTGTTATTATGAAAAATCTAATTTGACTTTTATTCAAAGAAGACGACCGAAAACAGTATGTTATGATTTTAATTTAAAACATTTATACAAGTACTAAATTATGTTTTAATTGTTTTGCTTAAAAATGGCAAATTCTTGCATCCAAAATTTGAAAGTTGCAACTAAACTTGCAACCTTTCCTTAAACTACATTGATACGGACATTATTTATATTACAGTTTGATAACAATCGAGAAAACATAAACACCGAGTTTATATCTTTCTTAGTCAAAACGTTTATCTGCATCCGTAATGATCAGTATGAAAGCAAGAATGTATTCACGATAACAGGGCTGTACTCGAAGCACTAAAAAATACTTTTCTGCAAATACTTATTGCGTGTACCCAATTAGCGGCAAAAAATAATAAAGCATAAATATTGTGCCCTTGTCAACTATTTGCACACCTATTATTATAAAGCACAGAAGCTATTAACAAATAGTGTGGTTGGGAGGTTAAAAATTATAGCACTTAAAAAAATAAAACTACATCCACTGGAGAATCGCCCTGTATAATAGTTAAAATTCCGTGAAGGCGACTGCAATAATAATACACACTTGCGTAAAACGCGTATGATTTACCTCATTTATCTCCAAATGTTTGAAGTGAAAACGCTTGAGGAAAAAATCTAGCAGATGCCCCCACTGAAAAGATAGTTCCAAATGGATTGATAATTCGAGTAGATACATTGAAGGAGACTATCGAGAAATAAATAATACCAGATCAATCCAGACGTAAACATTATACACCAATAATGACGATTGTTCGTGTCGTTTAGTAGACCAGGTCAAGTAACTGAAATTTAATAAAGATGGAAATATTATATCAATATTTCAAATTCAAAAAACATTTTGCAACGTTCTAAAGTGACATTTTTAGATTTTAGGCTATTTCAAATTATTACAATAAAATGTATGATAGCATTACCACAAATCAACTTGACATAGTACAAATCCTAAACAGGACCTAAAATACAGAATAAATTTCCGTTGCAGAGAAATTAAATTGTAAAAAGTGCCTAAGTACATGTAAGATACCTACTATCAAAACCTATTAATACTTTTTGTTTAATATGACAGTTATTTGAATATATTTCAGTGTTTCTAACTAATTAAAGATATCAGTTTAGATAATTAAATTATAGCAACTTTTGCTTTCATAAAAACGATAAAAGAAATTCCAATTCTAAGAAATTATGAGATATAAATTTAAAAACTGTTTCTCTGGAGAGATGACTGTACCAAAACAACAATTTGATGTTCCAAAATGTCAGATTCCATATTAAATATAAAAGTTTTTCACATACTACAAACTCAAATTGCAAGGAAATGAAGCATGAAATGTTAAGAGGCTACGATACTTATGAAGTCCGCCCGAAGTGCCCGACTCAATTCAGGACAAACGTCGCTCGATTAGATATGCCTATCCTTTTCCTTCCTCTGGTCCCCACGACTCCCCACTCCAGCCTGCCCCTTCATAGTGCTACGATTGAGGGGCAGGCCGGCCGTGGGTACTACACTTAGAAAAATCTGTCACTTTGTAAAAAAACCCTGTTTAATTCAATATGAGATATTATTCCTCAAACTCAAGCAGAAGCTTTTTTGTAACTAATCGATTCAATTACAATTGATATCGAATTCCAATGAATAATTTAAATGTAATATTTTATTTCAATAAATAGCGTGTTCTGGAATTGATTCAATAATACTTCTTTTCTAAGCACATTATTTTGTCAGAACAACATAACATTTCATGGTGTTGAATTGAATAGGGATACATTTAACTGTTCATTTACTGAAATTACAACTATTGTCACTGAATTTTTGCTGGATTTGTAATACTTAATTGTGGGTACTAATATCAATTATAATAATTATTAGTAATATATCATATTATTGCCTGAATAATAAGCAAATGATGTGTAAAATGCAAATCAAGTTGCTAGTGTAGTAACTTATAATTTTTTAGTTTGTTAATAGCCATTCTCTTGCACAGTGTTCATTACTACTACGAACGATATAGAGTGTAGGGTTGATTCAAAACCTTTAATTTGCGATCACTGTGTGCACTCCTAAGTTAACCCCCAGTTAACCCTGAAAAAATCAGCTTGTTTTAAAGAATTTTTTTTTACCCTTATAAAGCACTTTAGATAGTGGTGATCTTTTACCTATATCTCGTGAAGTATTAAAGTTAAAAAAAACTTCATGAGGGAAAGTTGTAGAGAACGTAATAATGTATACATACGAAGAAAAAAATTGTACACATGAGAAAAAAAAATTGCAAAAAAATGTTTGCAAAACCACTCCTATTGCGGGGTTCGTAACACGACTTCGACGGTGATTTTTTGGGGTTATACTCAGGACGCTACCCACAACCAACCCTGAAAATATCTACCTGTTAAGAATCTTTTTTTTTCTACCTCTATAAAAAAATGACAATTTTCTTGGACTATGATTACATTGATGAATATAAAAGTTGCAATTACGTTGTTTTGTTCATCCAATGAATTATAATGTTTTTTTCAGTTGCTTCTGGGGTACTCTTATATAGTTTGGAGTAGTCTGAGGGTGAGAATTATTATTATTCAAATAAAATAAATTTAATTGTTTAAATAAAACATGAGATATTTTAAACCCGAGTTTATGCTTTCATTGTAGTATGCCAATTTTAGTATCGAAGTGACAATACGTCTTCTTAACGGAAATTCAAACTATTTTAAACTTATTGGTTCATCTGCAATTACGTCCAAAGTATAGATTAGATGGATTTGCTTGTATATTTAAAGTAGGTAATGGAAAAGTGTCTATATACACGAACTCACTAAAATCACAACAGTCTTTTTTTCCTGTGTAGACGTGTAGATAATATGAAATAATAACTCGGGTGCCGGCAGCCGCCGACGGGTCACAGGTCACACGAGTCTCGCCGATGCCGACGAAGAAGCGCGAATATATATTTAAAAAACGGCGGTGGCCTGTTTGCTTTATTGCAAAAATTATATTTTTTGGGAGTTATTCAGGGCGCTCACTTTTCGTTGGCAACACACTGCATAGCTTTTTGGCGTCGAAGCAATTTTACTATTATTTTTCATATCAGCAAAGGTGCATGCTATGAAGGGTTCGTGTATAAAAAAACTTCTGTAATTGCTCAATTATAAAATCTAAATTAACGATTCGATTACCGAATTCTTCTTGAACCACATTAGGGTCAGTTGAACATCTATCAATGTTTGATTGGATAATTGTTCTGCATAATAGTGTTGCTACGACTAAAAAAGTGCGTCTAAAGTCTACTTCTTTAAAATGTTTTATATACCTAGTAGGTATTCCATATTAACATTTGTGTAATAATAAATAAATCTAACTAAAAACTTTCTACACTGTAAGAGTTCACTTTAGAGGGATTAGAGTGAATAGGCCATATTATATCACAACAGTTTCGTTAATCTATAAAATTACATCCTCAAGGACTAATTTATAGAGTTACGAAACTGGTCTTAAATAAAGTAATAGTTGTGAGATAATAGGAGCTATTAATTTCTAATCCCTTGTAAATGTTCCATTCAAAGCCCTGTTTTTCCCAGAAAGTTTGTTTCCCAAACCCTATGCACCTGCACTAGTACTTATACCTAAATCCGAATAAGTGTGCAAAATGCAAAATATGTAGGTACCCCTCTTTCAAATTCTGGAAACCATATTAGGTACCTACGGGAATAAAAGCACTCAAGCCCACAATAAATTACTCCTATTGGTTTCACTGCATGTGACTGTTGTGACATCATTATCAAACATTATAGGTATTCTTGCCCTGACTGCGGTTCAGTTTCAGAACCTTATTCTGACAAATCTGAATTATCGAACATCCTAGAAAATGTATTAAAATGTCATAAATTCGACAGACTGGAACAATAAAATGTACTATTTTTATTTTGCCCGATTTTCAACTCCAATGACTTTCGAACAATCTTCTAACGAAGAAGTTTCTAAAACTGACTGGATGTCAGAATTATTATCGTTCCCTCTGGAAAGTATATAAATTAGCTTTTATCATGCAGCGATTTTACACAATAATCGTAATAGGTACATAGGAATTAGGAATTCGTTTTCAAAAAATGCTTCATATGACCCATTTATTTGACAAAATTATTACTTGTACCTATCACATTTTTAAAGTAAAAATCAAGCGCACAATTTGGTCTAGAATTTAAATTTACTCTTTTTGCACGACCAGGCCATTTTATGCCCTAGGGATTAAACCATTTTACACAAAAGCAAAAAGTAGGTACTTTGTGAATAATAATTATTTATTTTCTAAAATTTATTTGTGGCGCAAACCGATCCATTTAATTTTTAATTGAGTTTTTCGCCACCAAACTGATCGAAGGACAACTATTTCAAGTTGCCTTTCGATCAGTTTGGTGGCGAAAAACCCGATTAAAAATTAAATGGATTCATAATTATTTATTTATAATTCCTGGAGGAATAATAATAATGAGTATTATTATATGCCAGTCGACATACATAATGTCGCGGTAGAAAATATTTTCTTCGGGTACTCGGAAATATAAATATTTGCTAACGTACTAACATTCAAAACAAGCGAAACACAAATAAGGGAGACTGAGATTAATAAAATGAAAAATGAACCATCTGATATCGATTGAAAGTTCCCCTGACGTGGTTTCCGAGCCCGGTGAGGTACGCCGAAGTAGGGGGAAGTAGGGGAACTACGAGTTCCAGCGAACGCCCGACCGCCCGCCTATCTCCGTACGTCTAATTCCTGCTCGAATGGCCAATTTACGGATCATTTTATTGCCGGGCAATGGGTTCGTAGTTTTCAAATCATAGCCAAACGAACAAACGTATCGACTTGAAAGTAGTCTTAAAATAATGTTATTGAATGCCTCAATCGTCGTTGTGTCTTTCGAATTATTTTTGAGCGGTGGAAATACTCGAAATTCTTAACCGAATATAGTCGAATTTCGGGTATGTTTGGCATTTTTTTTCACAGTGTCGCATTAGTCCTGCACAGTTGGTGATACACAACGACGATTCTTCGTAGTTTTATCTAAGCCACAAAAAAAAATCAAGTGAAAATATTAAGAAATGCAAGTAGGAGATGTAAACTACGAAACCCTTGAAAATGGGGGGTATCGTAGCGCCTTAACACGCCTATGGAAAACACGTGGCGAGGATGGCTATGTCCCCTGCTGCTTGGTCTGGTACGGCAGTAGGCAGTACCGTACACAACAATTTTCTTAAGGGAATTGCCACTTAATTTACAGGGTGTTGGTAAATTTCTATGGCAAAGCTTTATACAGTGCGTCCCAATTTGATACTGGACACCTCAGAAATATATGAAGGGCAAGGAAAACAAATGGTCTCTATTTCTTTTATTGGTAGTACCAAGGGAGAGTATCTCATATGCGGTGGTATTTGGATGGGGTAATTATTTCATGGCCTGCTATGATTTTTTAAAATAGCAAATTTTCAAGGGTTTCTTGAAAATTAGCTATTTTAAAAAATCATAGCAGGCCATGAAATAATTACCCCATCCAAACAGCACCGGCTACGAGATACTCTCCCTTGGGACTACCAATAAAAAAATAGAGAGCATTTGTTATCCTTGTCCTTCATATAGTCCTGAGGTTCCAGTATCAAGTTGGGACACACTGTAGACAACAAAAAACGAAAAAATATACATTGGAACTTTTGGACAGATGAGTACCATTAGGAACTTGGGGTCAGTTTGTCCAGAAACAACAAAACATAGAAACTATCCGAGCAATGTATTCCGAACTAGTAAATATTTAATCTCTAGATAGACCGATATCGTTGATTGTTCCTCCATCGACGCCGATATCTAAAAATTCCTTGTTATAGGTTTTGTGCCCTTTTGGCCAGGCTGTCTCCGCGCCAATGTGTAAACTTTGAAGGGTCCAGATTTGCTTGAAACCCGACACCGCACCGAAGCTACGATGGGAGCAGTACCCCCATGCAAGGGCGATCCTAGCAGGCGTCTTTTGAGGCCACGTGTGCCAGACATAGGCGTGCTTTTGGGTAAGAACAAAAAAATAAGACATATTTTTATTTTTTTGGATACCGCAGTAACTTATTCCTCACTCAACGCTAAAACATACCTAACAATCAAACGAAGAAATTGGTAGACAAATTGCCGACGAGAAAGAATCGGCCAAAAGTCTGTCTATGAATAATGTGTTGTTGATTCATAAAGAGAAAATAAATTACCTATAATTATTTTGCAAACAGAACAAACTTTAATTAAAATTTTCGGGAGTACCTACACCTACTTACGATGCGATTTCCAAGGTGAACACTAATAATAATTATTTTAATCGCGCTAAAACAATTATTCCGAGTTTTAAGTAGTTAGCTAAGCATGTCGTATACAAAGCAATTTAATAAGAACATCCGAATTTTTTAAGGTTTTCTAAAATGTGGAATACAAAATAGAATAAATAGTACTAATAATCTTGGTGTCTGTAGGGTGTTACTAAAAATGCAAAGTTCCAGGACATTTTGCAATAATTTGTTAGTGATTTAGTATTTTGACTCAGTTGTGACTTTGGCCAATAGAGAACAAAAATTTCAAAGCCAACTGAACATGCATTAAAAACCATTTACATACTCTCACAAAAACTGTATTTTTTTATTTTTCGATTAAACACAAGTAACCACACGTCAGAACATCAGTAAAACATCAATGCTAATTTTTTTAGATCTGATTAATATTTTGTTGACAATTTGCCAAGTTTAATTATTACTTTTATAGCCGAAAACACCACAAAATGACACACAAAAGGCACTTGTGTCCTGTGTTCATTCCAAACTAGTATATGAGGTCCAAATTTATATTTTTTCCAGAAACATACCCGATTTTTTTCATATTTGCAAAGCCGGTATTTTTATAAATAACTTTGGTTAAAAATTAAAAATTTTCTCTATCTGTTTAACGCCACTTCAACCGTCACTGCTTACCATGGAGCACTAGATCGAGCTAACGCTACCTTTTACAGTTATTTACGAACATATTCGTAGATTTTAAACGAAAACAGATAGAAAAACAAAAGTTATTCAGAAAAATATATGCTTTGCAAATATGAAAAAAATCGGATAGGTAGGTATCTTTCCGTGAAATATATTTGCGGACGTCATAACTCCTACTTGAAAAATTCTCAAAATATTTTTTTCGCGCAAAATTAACCTCACATGGTCCCATTCAAGAGCCACGTTTCGAGTTTGTTTCGTTTTTCTGTTGTTTACAACCGCCCTGAGGCGTCAACTCTGGGACACCAAGTACAATTCAGGGTTCTTCTTCACTACCCTGAACGAGGAGCTCTGACATGGCACGACAAATTCTGAACAAACGACCGCTTGATTATTCCAGTGGTTATTTTGCCGAGAATTTCGGGACATTCCGTCCAATTTTCGTATAGTCGCCGCCATAAAAAAAATCACCAAATTACCCATCTTCGGGACGTGGAGGCCTAATTACCAGGCATTACCCGAATTGGGACGAACGTCGGGGTTATATGCCTACCACCGGAATCGATATCATCAACTTTTCAACGTCTAACGAACACGTAGCATTTATCGTAAGTAGGATGGTGAATTATTTAACTGTAACGATCTAATAAGGCAGGTTGCCACCTCCCGGGGCTGACGTCTCCTTGGCGAAATTCTTCTTAGGGGATTAAATTAATTATATTGGGACATTTATAAAGTCGCAGGATTTGGGAGTTTGGCGGAAACGTAATATCCGATTAAATAAATATTTTATCGTTAGGTATATTTTATTCGGGCAAGTTCCATAAAGGTTTTAGCCACATAAGTAAAAAAAAATTTGACCAAACTTAATTTTATTTGGCCCCGTACTAGCTACTACGAACGGCCAATGTCCACATTCCAAGTTTTGAGATATTTATTAACAAAGACTTCGCCTGTACTAAATTGGAAAGAGGACATTTGAAAAAAATATATTTGACCAAATCTGGATATTTTTAGAGGTTGGTCTTTTTTGTATAAGCAATCCTGTTCCATAGCATCACAGCTGTGACATTATCTCACAGAAAATGACAGATTTTATCGGGTTACCGATCAGTTTGTAACTAGGGCGTAACTAATAGAGTAGGATTTCAGGCATACCACTTCCTAGTGATTTTATCCCTGAAATTATCACTTGAGTGGTTAATATTTTACAAATTATGTCATTTCATTGGTTCATATTGACAGGCGTTGAATTCCCAGGAGAAAATGAGCCAAATGAATAGAAAACTGCAAACTAAATTATTTTTTATGGCTGCTGTAGTTTTGACAAATATCAGTGTGTGCCTAGTTTTTTTAAGAAACGGCATGGAAATTAAAAAATGAATAGTAGGTATATTGTGTGTCCGAGTTTGCTTGTGAACACACTAGAAATCTATGAAGAGCATTATATATTTTTTTAGATTGGCCTAAAAGAAGATTGTATCACAGACACTTCTATTTCGATTGGGTGATTATTCCATGGCTAACTAAGATTTTTTTAAATGACCAATTTTCGGAATATAATATTAGGCAGTATTTTTTGAATATATGGATGGTGCGATCGAATTGGCCATAGCTCAAAACCTTTTGAACAAAATATCAATACTCTTAGTTATACAGGGCGCTCACAAAGTGGGGCCAAATTAAAAAAAAATAGATTTTCCAGAGTACCCTGTATAAACTACAAGGCAAAGGTTGGTGATCTTTTTTGCAAATCAATTAAGCTTTGCCTAAGATATCATTGTACGTAGCCAGTACAGCTCATACAGGATGTTCGTAAAAAAATCAAATTTGACGAAAAAATCATATATTAAAAAAATTATCCAAAGAAAAATAGATTTTGCATTAAGCCTCTAGGTAACTGTCAAGTAGAAGCTATCATTTTTGTTTTCATGGCATTCATGGCACACCTGATTTGATTGATATGTTGCATAAGCATATACAGCGTGATCAGTTAAGGGCGGCCCTCGGCCATTTCTCGGTAACTATGCAAGCTAGAAAGATGCGGTAAAAAATTAATAAAAGTGACCCACATAATTTCAATGAAAATGTTTTCAAGTTATTTCGTTTGCCGTTCGTTCGTTTACTATTTCAGATCCAGATAAGGTAGGCGATTTGTGGAGGAAAAGACAGTTTTATACAACAACATGGCGAATTCGCCCCCTGGCGGAAAACGAAGGAACTTGACAACATTTTCATTGAAATTATTTGGGTCACTTTTATAAACAATTTTTTTACCGGATCTTTCTAGCTTGCATAGTTCCCGAGAAACGGCCGAGGGCCGCCCTTAACTGATTACGCAGTATATTAAGAATGGAGGATGATGCCTCCAATAATTGTAAGGAAATATTAAAATCAAGTATGTTTTCCAAGGGGGACCGACATAATGCAGTGGAATTCCAATTTTTTTTTAAATAAATTTTTAAATACACATGATTTTGATTTTTTTACGAACACCCTCTATGAGCTAGTTTGGCTATACTAATACGTATAATAATACTAGAGGCAAAGCTTCAGGTACTCCGGAAAATCCTTTTTTATTATTTTGGCTTCACTTTGTGACTTAGAGTATTGATATTAATTTTGGGGTCCAATTCGATGGCACCATCCATTTTATTCTTAAAAGAGTGCCTAATATGATATTCTGAAAATTAGTCATTTCAAAAATCATAGTTAGCCATGGAATAATCACCCAATCGAAATAGTAGTGTGTGAGATATCTTCCCTAAGGTGAATCTAAAAAAATATATGATGCTAAATTTTACTCGGCTCTTCGTAGATTTCTAGAGTGTTCAGAGGCAAACGCGGACACACTGTATATATATAAGAGAGGTAGCACCTACCTGGGTATTTTGAGTTTCAAATTTCTATCCACCTTTCGAGTTGTTTGCGAATTTTATCAAAAAAGTCAAATACCTCTTATCTAAAGTCTACTACTAAAGAACAATTATTCTAGTTTATACTATGTACACAAAACTTTTTAATTCCGATGGTTTGCTTCTTTATCACGAACTGCCATATCATTTCTTCTGATTAGATATGTACGTATTAGGTATTTAAGCAAATGGCATATACAATACAGCCTTGAAAAATAATATTATATTTATGGAAAGCAACAAACCGAATTCGGGCAAGTATGCATCTCTCAAGGAACGCACTATATTGTTGAGGTGTTCCAGAAGCTCCAGGAGTCAATGCACTCGACGGGACATCGGGATGTTTCAAAATATGTGACTTAGTTTCTGTCTGGTCTGAGACAGAGGGTAGGACCATAAGGTTCTCATTCAGGGAGGGCGGCGCACGTAGGTAGACATTGGCGTGGATAGATTTTTTTCAAATAAATATTAGTTTCCATTTTTCAAAAACTGTAAGATTTTGATTTTAATAAAGTAACAAAATAAGTCCCTTTTCAATGCCGAAGAAATTATCTTAAAGAGGCTGTTTTCTGTTACCAGTTTATATTTTATCTTTTTTCTTTTCATTCTGTATTCTGTCAATGTTTGATCAGGGTTGCCACTATACAGGGTGATTCACGTAAGTGGTTCATTAGAAATTTACGGAGAAGAAGAGCGAATTTTGATTTGAAATTTTGGTTACTTATATACCTAATAGGTTGTAAACTTTCTTTCTAAAATATGTTCAACTTCCAATCACTTCCGGTTATACCGGAAGTCTATAGCAACTTTGTATGCCAATTCAAAATATTGTACAGGGTGTTCGGGAAAAAATTCCCAATATCAACATCGAAAAATGGAAAAATCTCATTTTTCCATATGAACCCATATTTTTTTATTTCACCATTGAAATGCTTGTGAAAAGACAGTTCAAAAAGATATAACACACTATATGTCTAAATGAAGCGGTTGCTTCGTGATTACGCAAAATACGTATTTTTGCTGCTCCATATCAAGAAACAACCTTTTCTAATAGGCGGCCATGGATTTTTCCTTTGTGATTGTCATTTATTGTGTTCCAAACAATAAAATATTAACTGTTGACAAGAATGGCTCAAATTAACTATTCTAACGAAGATATTTTGAATATGTTTTACACTCATGAAGAGTATAAAAGAATTTTAGAAAGAACAATTAGAGTTTTTAATGAAAGGCACTTGCATTTACCACCTTTGACGAAAAGAAAATTCAGAAAGTTCGAACGAAATTTCATAGTCCATGGCAAGGTCCAAACAAAGAGAAGCAAATGTAAATACGTAACAGGTAAATAGCATAATATGAATAAAGTATTTTACTTATATGTAGTTTAATGTTTTTTCTTATAGTACCTATTATTATGTAACTGTTATATTATTTATTTTTGTATTGTTGCTTCTCAGGAAAAAAATATTATTAAATAGCCCTTAACCTTGTCACATAATTGCGTTATTTCATTTTCCATGGCCCCCTATAATGTGACGCTCCTTGAGAAATGGCATCTTTGTTGATACAGAGCAGAAAAAATACGTATTTTGCGTAATAACGAAGCAACCGCTTCATTTAGACATATAGTATGTTATATCTTTTTTAAACTGTCTTTTCACAAGCATTTCAATGGTGCAATAAAAAAATATAGGTTCCATTTGGAAAAAATGAGATTTTTCAATTTTTCGATGTTGATATTGGGAATTTTTTCCAGAACACCCTGTACAATATTTTGAAATGGCATACAGACCTTTTAATAAAGTTGACTTTTGCCTACGACAGTCCAAAATTTCAGTTTTCCAGATTCATAAATTTCAAAGTTATCATCACTATGGTCGATGGCTGCAACACTCAAAAAAATCAAAAATTTGCGAATATCTAGAAAAGGGTTAGGAATAGGGTACACATTATATTCAGAAAAAAGATTTGGAATTGAATAGGGAACCAAATGTGATCGGAAGTGATCGGAAGTTGAAAATATTTTAGAAAGAAAGTTTACAACCTGTTATATAAGTAACCAAAATTTCAAATCAAAATACGCACTCCTTCCCCGTAAACTTCTAATGAACCACTTACGTGAATCACCCTGTATACATTTCTAATTTTAAATTCCCTGACTTTTCCAGGTTTTCCCCGACCAAATACAGTGTGCCCCTCTGCATAAATGAACAAAGACCTTCTTGATTAGAAACTAATTGGTGACATAATTTTAATTCCGAAAATGAAGTATTCCTTGGGAATTTTGAAAAAACTGATTTTTCCCACCTACTAACGGCTGTTTCTGAAGTTTTTATGACAATATATTGTTAAGGAAAGTTGTTCAAAATGAAACACTGAGTAATTGTGTAAATTTTCAAAATCTGGGGCCCACTTTGATTACTTTTCAATTATTTTAGAAAAAAAACTAAAAATTCAAAGTAGGCGAACGGTTGTTAAACTTGCTAGAGTGCCCTAATTTTGCATCCTGAACAATTTGTCTTAGTAATATTTTGTAACGAAAAACGAGAAAAAAATTGAAAAGAAATCAAAGTAGGCCTATAATAGGATTTTGAAATTTCACACACTTACTCAATGTTTCATTTTGAACAACTTTATGACCTTAATAACATCTACAGAAACGGCCCTTTTCAGGTGGGAAAAAAATAACTTTTTCAAAATGTCCAAGGCACAGGTTGCTACTTGATTTTTCGAATCTAAAATTATGTCACAAATTAGTTTCTAATCAAACAGGTCTTATTTCCAAATGATCAAATTTCAACTCGGAAATTTTTTGTCTTTTACATCTTTTTGTTCACTTATATAATCACTATCACTTCTACGTTACCAGTTTTAAGTCGGCAACAAAATTTCAAAAACTTAATTTAAAAGCAAAAAAATAAATATCGGAAAGTCAAATTCCATGACTTTACAGCAATTTTCCCTGACTCTGTTCACATTTCCCCGAGTTCCCTGAATTTATTGCAATATTGAAATTACTACCCGACGAGCCACCACTGCTAACAATTCATAGAGCAATCACAATAAGTAGGCAACCTTACAAAACAAAAATGCAATGAAACTGAAACTGTCTTTAATGTTTCGGTTGGGGAACTTTCTTCAAAGTATATTATGTTCTGACGCCTACAAAAATTTTCAACTTGTGTACAGGCAGGTCTAAATTTCTGCGATTCTAAACCACGCTGATACGTAGTAGAAAGAATTTTATGATATTATGTGTGATTATACATATAACCCACATACTGTGTGGGTGGTTCGCTAATGCAGCAGGCATTCGACAAACAATACTAGCCTTTAAGTTACCCAACGATAAAAAAAATCACACACGTTTAGTCGGAGCTATCGTCAGTTCTATCTGAAACCGAACTAATCATTAGTAATTAATAAGATAAATTATTATAACTTAATATACCTAACGGGGGAAAAATAAACGCGTAGGTATTTATATAAAATTTGCACTAGTTCATTGCACGGACCACCCACTAATAGCGCGAACACAGTTTGAATCACCCTGTGCGGCGGAAAATTCTAGATCCGAGACACCTATACTACAAACACCTCAGCGCTTTTTTTAAATTCGGAACGTTTTTTTTTAAATAGCTCTATTTGCCGTATTTCCAAATAATATTATAATTATAATGTCGAAGGTTAGGGGTCGCTATTAGAGAAGCAGTAAGGTAAGGTTGCTACTATAGCACTCGAATGGAAACAGGGTTAATCAAATTACTGCATGGACTAAGTGAAAGAGGCAAATATTGCCTGGCCGAAATGTAATTTTGCAGCCGCTATATCAAAGACTGGATGTTATAGGTACATTAAAATGGTAGGACGAAACGGTCCGCAACTAAATGTTTGCCTTGGTTAAATTCTTTATATTTGAGAGCAAACAGTCCTTATCTATTATTACTTAACGTGTGTATCAAGGTCAATGTCTACTGCAGTTTTTTTTAACGAAATTTAATACCTAGTCCCAAACAGAGTCCAAGTCCAAAATTATGAAGTAGCAGCAATCTCTTTCACTATTTTGCTGCTCGAAAAAACAAAGATTAATAAAATGAATCTGTGATCTGTGTTTTTTTTATAAAACATTACCTATTTGTCTTTTGAGAAGCATCTGCTAAATGTTGTGTGTTGTGTCCAGTTTATAACTATTCAAATTATGTACACACAAATTGTTGAACACACCAAACAAAATTAAAAATATACGATGCTCATTCATTACAAGTAGACTCATAACGATTTTAAACAAATACTTTCATTCCTACATTTATACGGCGTAGGTACCTGTTTCAGTTTCACTTTGTACATAATTTAATACCTCACAATTAATTATTATTTAATCCCTTTTAGAGCTAATTTACTTTATAACTAGGCCAGGTGGGTGCCATTTTTCATGTCGCTAATATACTACACACAATATTCAAACCTTTTTTTTAATTTTAGCAATCTACAAGAACACAATAATATGAGCAAAGAATATAATATTTTCCGACACCGTTACAAAAGCACCTGAAAATTTAATAATAGGCAGTAACGTAGGTACATAATATCCATAACGACAAACCAATTAAAACAATGGAGTGTCAACGGTTGTGTAGGGCGAACATATTTATGTTTTGTCCAGAAATACCTATCTAAAGAACAATTTGTTTATATGTATGTATATCAACATAGTGACAAACAAATATTATTTTAGTGGCATGTCAGGTAAAGGATATCAATTGAAAAAAATGCACTCCAGCCGAGACTCTCTAGTAGCTGTAGAAGACGCCGAAGTCTCCTACATCTCACCGCTACTAACTATATATCAATTGGAATAAATAACACCTAGCCGATGGAACCCGTATCTCCGGTAGCTTAGTTGGTTAAGTGCCTACGGCCTCAGTAGGAGTCCCGGGTTCGAGTCCCGGCTGGAGTGCATTTTTTTCAATTGATATCCTTTACCTGACATGCCACTAAAACATCCTTTATATTTATAATTACAGGTACTAAAAAATCTTTCTGTGTAAATATTACTTTATCTGCTTTAATCTGCTCACCTTTGCGAAGAAAGGAAGCAGGTCCATCACGCGACGTCCACTGGCCTGTATAAAAAAATCTCGAATTAATAAATATCCAAAAAGTAAGAAAAGTAATTTTCATTTAATAAAAACAAAAGATCATGCATAGAAAAACTCATTGATATAACAGATTGTATTAATTTATCGTCCACATAAATTATTATCTTTGGATAACAAAAATATCGGCTTTCTTGGACACTACTGGGACAAAATTTATGGGTAAATTCTCTGCAATCCTTGTCAATCGATTTCTTGATTCCTCAAGCTAATAAAACATTTACCTATATGAACGAAGGAAGGAATATAGCAGGGTTGATAAAAATCATGATTTTTCCAAAGAATAAAAAAACAACGATTTTTTTTAAAAACATCTTGATTTTTTGATTTTTTAATTAATGTTTTTCTAGTTTTTATTAACATGCATATTTTCTAACTGTTTATATCTTGTTGCGGCAAATGAAAAAATATTTTCAAGCATGAGTATCGAGCATCAGTATTCCAGTATTCGAGTATTTCTTATACATTTCCCAAGTCTTTTTACCCACAATAAACCAATAAAGTTCAACAATATTTATTTTTTTATTTTCAGGTTTGGCTCTCTATTTTTTGTTAGAAGGATTTTTTGAAACTTTCATTTTTGTGAAATGCTGCTACATCCCTTTTCAAGTAGGATAATAATTAGATATTATAAAACTTTGTCAGTTTTGTTTTGTATCCAAAACGATTTTAAGTTTTTTTTTCTATGATTAAATATATTTTTTTAAGTATGCCGATTATTGTAGTAATGATTTTATTAAAAAAAACTATTTGATTAAAATCATGATTTTAATCAAATAGTTTTAAAATCATGATTTTAATCAACTGATTTAAATCATCTCAACCCTGGAATATATGGGAGAACACAATTTTATTTTCTAGGTACAATTTTTTCTATGCATTCTCAAACTAGATGAAGTGTTTAAAATTTTTTAAAAGTTATGTTTCGTTATGTATATAACGATCTTGTGACGATAAATTATTTTAGGCTTGCTTTCTTTTGTGAACCTTTATACTAAAGTAATACCTAAGTGCTTGCTGTAGTTCTGTTTGAAATTATAATTTCTCTTGATAAGCCCATCGAATGAACCCTAATGAATGAAGATAAGTTCGTTAACTTTACTGGAATTTCATCATAAATTATAACCTCTGGGTATTTCAAAATAAAATTACATGTAAAAGATATACAATTCGAGTAAAACTCTTTTGCCATTCTTCAGATAATAGAGCGCGAAAAGAATATGCGGTCTTTTTCAAGTTCTAAATCGTGTGTAGTGTGTAGGTCTGTAAAAATGTGAACATTATGCAAAATTCCAGGAATTAAATAAGTAGGTACCTCAGGTGTTCCTGGTTCCTGCCGGTGAAGGACTCTTTTGAAACAGTGTAAAACATTCACTGATCATTAATCAAAAAATTATTACAAATTACATATATACATTCTGAAGTGTGTCCAGGGTATTATGAATATGAATAGTAGGTAGGCTCACGGAACTTTTGAAAACGGGTTGGGAATACAACTCCAACCTTGAACGATTTTTCGGCGGCATCGATTTTCAAACAAAGCCAGGGAGTTTAGCGAAACTATAACATAAAGGTAAAACTATTACCGATTGAAAGCAAGAGTTAACAGCACATTGTTTACTAACAATAAACCAGCGTGTAGCATGTATAATAATTATGAAACGGCTACGACTGCGCCAGGAGGAAACACGTGCTGAAATAAACGGTCAATATTTGAACGGAGTCGGGACACAAACGACGTTATCATATCCATATGTTCGTTCCTGCTACCCGCTGGAGAAACGAGATAATTGTTTTATTTTCCCAGCCGCTAACCTCTGCATCTGCAACCAACTTTACTTAGCTCAAGTAACGCTGCCTGTGTCGGCGATATTATTCTCCTGCTGCTGCTGTATTCGAATACTTACTACATGTAATTATTACTCCTCTTAATTATTGTTTATTGGCAGTACCGAGGACTCGGCAGGGGCCTTATTTGTTTTCTTTTTAGTCTTGACGCCAACGATAACTGATACAACCTGTTCTGCTACTGTTGGACAGGATGAAGTCATTTTTTTGCGAGACCTAGCATCTATTTAGCTCGCAAGTGCTGAAAACTGGGATTAAGGCGAGTAATAAAAGCGAATAGTAACAATAAACGTGGGAAAAAATCCCGGGATCAAATGGTTTTAGCGGGTTTTCTCATACCTATCTGGCGCGCTTCGAGAAGGGTCACAGGTCGCAGGATAGCCAACCAAGAGATCAAATCTGATATAAAGCAGGCGCTAGCGCGACATGATTATTAGTATGTAATGGAGCGAAAAAATAATAATAATTACGGCCGTAAATTTTAATAGTTGACCTCTAATGGCCTTTTGCAGTCTTTGCGTAGACCTTCAATGTCAACAGTAATACGCCGGTGAAGGCCACTTAGCACGTTACTGAAAGAGAGCACAAATCGGACAGGCCAAACCCAACCCGCAATTTTGGCAATTCGTCGCCGCCCAAATATAAAATGTCGTACTTACGCCGAATTAGCGCTGTGCACACAGGAATTCATCACAAAACATAAGATTGTTGGTAGAGTCACTTGCGCGGATACATGACACTACTAGCCAAGTTACAAGTGCACTACCCCCCTCCCGCTTCGCTGATAGCGCGATGGAACCAAGTCTGACGTCAGCTGCTATTGATTCTACAGCGCGGCGACGAGCAACGGCAGGCAACAGCCGACAGCAATGGCGTTGAATTAGCTACCACATGACAAGTTGCGAGCAACGATCAACCGATCAACCACCGTCCGTCGGCGCCGCGGACTGTTAGCGCACCGCCTCCCGACTATAAAAATGTTTTGTTGTGGCCGATTCAATTCCACTCAATAGTCGCAGCGTTTCCCGGTGATGTCATTATGACATCACATTTAACTGGCTTCAGGCGAAATTAGGACCTTGATTCTAATTGGCTCGTTGGGAACCTTTACGCCTATTTGTTTCCCCATAAAACAAATGCAAAACACTTGTCGCACTCAAATTTTCTCATTTTCGTATTAATTTGTTGCGGTCGACGCCGTGGTCGCATATTTTTATTCATATACCCTGGCAATTTTGAGCTATTCCATAATTGCCACTTCCTTTCCGCAATTATTAAAATATTATTTAACTTCGTCACGTTTCGTCAACAAGTTATAATATTCAACAAGTGTCTGTTTGCAAATTTGTTCAAATTATATGCACCCCTAAATGCAGGCAACTACTGTTGCACATGACATAATTTTGCACAAATTTGGCAAAATCAATATCCCAACCTACTCAGCACCACTCAAGGGCGGGCCAACCGCCAACGCTTTATTGTCACAGAGGAATATATCCGGTAACATTTTCCTGAAAAAATTTATCCTCTTTTATGTATCACATACTTTGTTACCATTTTTCAACAAAAAGGAGCAAAAATTAAATTTTTCGCCCAATATTTCAGCATAAGAAGCACTCTTTTCACGGACCACCGACAAAGCAATACGACACAAACAGATGGCGCCTCCGTTCCTTTTGTCATCATCCTCATACCGCTGTTTTCGAATACCCAGTTGTTTGTCTTGCTGTCGGCGCCTTTGATCTTGACGGTAAGTGATTTTCGTTTTTTTATATAAAGCATTCTCCAATAGAATCACATTTTGAAGCGTCGATGGAGGAAGGAACAATCAACGTTTGAAGTCAGGTTTTCCTAATTTTAGACTAGGCCCTTCAAATCTGGTATAAAAGTGGATGTCACACAGGACCGGATTAAATTATTTTCTAACATTATTGGTTTGGAGGTTGAATTATTATTATTTTCATGTTATTATTGTTATAAGGGACTGGGTAATTTGATTGATGATGCAAAACGAGTAGACTGGCAGAGAATAGGTAAGAGAATCGCAGGAAATACCGATACAGGTGGGAGTTTCATTATATTCGAATACGTTCCTGATGCATTCCTCGCATTCCATTCGTCCTTTATTCTGGTCTGCTCGTGTTCTGCTCGATAAAAACATTTTACCAGTAATGGTGTCGAGTTAGTTTACTGGGTACAAAAGTTCGCATCATACGTTCTGTCAGTTCTGTCAGCTGTCAACACCTAACCTATTTTTTAGGTGGTGTCAAACAGCTGAGGCTTTTTACAAATTTTAAGAAATTTCAGTGATTATATACATTATTTGATCTGTGTTTGAGTGGATTTCATAGTCCAAGTCGTCGTTCGTCGCTAAAATGAATTTGTTTTCATTCTATACCCTATTTTCTACTATAACGAGACGATGCTAAACTTGTTCAGTAATAAATCGTGGTGTGGTGACAAAGATAAAATACAATTAAAACAAAGAATCCGCTTTGAACATGGCACAATGCAAACAAACGCCACAAGAATTCATAAAAGCTGCTTTCACCCCGCATGTAGCAGTCCTTTCAACCCCCCTCGCAGAGAAATTGTGTGAGAAAAACAACTTGAGTTTTATCGAACTATTACAGCCTTATTCGAAGCTAACAAATGACGGTAAGCTGCTAAAATGTATCCCGAAGCTCACTATAGCCCCTATATTTTAGTACACTACAAAGATCCTAGTGGTGCTGTGACAATAGTTAAAAATTTAAAGCTGACATTTTTGGACGTTCAAACAAGACCACCTCAAACTGTCCTAGCACGAAAATTACTAAACTCCTCTGTTAGCGATACACCAGAGCCAAAGAGTGTCGTTGTAGATGTAGCAAAGTATCAAGTAGAAGTACCTGTGTCTACTCCATGGTACGAAAATTGGCGGGACACTTTTTTGAAAGTGCAATATCCATCGGATCATGAGTTTACGAAGCACTTCCTCGCTTGTTTATTGGTCGTGTCTTCTGCCGACAATAATCCTCTGGAAACGATGGCTCAGCTTGTGCAAAATGTGAACCAGATTCAAAATTCAACTCCTGGAAAGTTGCCGAAGTGGTTTAACTCAAATGTTGTCAAGTATTACGTTATAATGCATGATAATGTTGAAGGGAATGGCACAATGTAAGTAGTACTTAAAAGTAAAAATAAAATAATATAAAAAATTGATTTTAAAACAATAAACGATACAAATATTATATAATTTCAGTGAAAATGGAAGTAGGTAACCGACATTAAAAGAATGTTGCAGGTTTAATTTTATGACAATTTATTAGTTTCCTTGATAATATCCTTTTTTCAATATTTATACCACTTGTTTGTGATTGTACTAAAACATTTTTTAATGAAGATTATTTTATTGCTAAACTTTTAAATAAACTAAGTACACGAGTATTTCATATATGATAATTCTAGGGCAAGTGAAGTATTTGAAGACTTCAAAGTTTCTTATGGAGCTTCAAATAGTTTCTTACTGCGGATGAACTCTCGACCTCCAGGCCCTATATTATCAGAACACCTACCAGACCCTTGGAGTCAGTTTATTAATAATCAAATTGATACAAGAGATTTCAAAATCACCCCTGAAAGTTCTCCAAATTCTGTAAGGCATCCTTCGTGGGAAATCGGCCAAGAAATTAGCGAGACTCAGAGTGTTAACTATCATCCGTTGAGCCCAGATACAGAGGAACTAATGGTTGTTTTGTGGTTGTTTTCGATTGTTTTATTGTTGTTTGATTTTTAGATTGAAAGCATAAATCATAAAAATGATAAACCTTTAGTAAATCCTAGAACACAAAAAAAGCATGGGAGCTACTTGTCGGTAGATGATGTTGAACAAATTAAAACGTTTGTGCTTGAATTTGCGAGAAATTGCTTATTGCCGTATGTCGAAAAACAAGTAAATATATTAAACGATATTGTTTCGAACAAAAAAGGCGTAAGCAAATCGTTGTTTAGTGCAACAAAAAGGTGGTTTAGTCCCAATAAACCTGGAGCAAGTTCTGTAGCCGTCAATAACCTAATGTAAGTGTTCTACGATTCTTTAAATTTTTGTTATTTTAAAAGACTATTCTGTCAATTGTTTCTTCCCTAGATACTCCCCAGATTCTCCTGAACTACAAATAAGAAGGTTGGGAGATCTTTATTTTATGTTCGGGAACTACACGGCAGCATTTCAGTCATACCATTTGGCTAAAAGAGATTATAACACAGATCAAGCGTGGCTTTACTATGCTGGAGCACTTGAAATGGCCGCACTAGCTGCTTTTATGACCAACGAACCTACAAGAAAAACATTTGATTACATGGAGGAAAGCATAACAACTTATTTAAATACTTGCAAGTAAGAATAAAGGCTTTTAGGAATGTAAAAATTACTTTTTCAGCAAAGGAAAACCTGTGCATATGTTCTAAATGTTAGTCTTGATAATTGCAGCAAATATCATTTAAATATACCTGTGTTAGAGGATTGAGTGTATAATAAAGTGTAACTGACAAAAAAAAATTATTGGAGCTGAAATTTATTATCTAATAGTAGGTACCTACATAATAATTTAGAATAAAATGAATATTTAACGTCCCCAATAATAATTTAAAAGAAATGGATCCTGGCTTATGGGATAAAATGTTTTGGTTCTGGTCATAATGGAAACTATACTAAAATCGAGCAATCCGTACGCCTGGCGTAAATAAAACCACGTGTTCAATGACGATCCGCGATTGGTCGGTAGGCTATAAAGTTTCACCCGAGTCGGCAACAGGGACGTGCTCGATCGCAGAAGTGTAGATATTCGGTTTTATCCTGTTGTTTTCAGCTATTTAGACACTGCCACAAATAATTTTATCGATGTTTTGAACCATTTTAATTAAGCCAATAATTCTTGCCTGAAATATTTTGATGTACACAATTGTAAGACTAAAATTAAATAAAGGTCGTACCTTCGTGCGGCTATGGCAGATATTTCAACCCACGTGCTCTTATTTACTCCAGGCGTAAGAGTTGCTCGATTTTACTATAGTTTGGTGTTGCCAAGAACCAAAACATTTTGTCCCATATGCCAGGAGCCATTTGATTTTAATAATTGAGAATTATTCTAACTTCCTTTTTTGGAATTTCATCCCTTTGCAACCATTCTTATTCACTGTATTTCTTCAATATAATGACAAAATTGAATTCCTTAACTCCGAAAGTAGTCCTTACTAATTTCAAATAAATTTTCTTAATAATGGTAGAATAGCTTTAAGCTAAACTTCCCCTTTTCATGTACTTACATCTATGTGATTACTAGGTGCATTAAAGTCGATTTATTATTATTAGTAATAAGGTTTCTCATATTCTTCAAAATAAAGGTAGTTCAAGTACGGGTGTTCAGAGATATTTTTTAAGGCCGGTCCACACGCAGCGATGTATTGTATGATTTGCATGCGCAAGTAAATCGTTGCATGTGGACAGCAGATTTGAACAAAATTTAGAACTGTGCAAAGTTGGACGTCCGAGTAGAAAGTCTGAGCTGAAAATAATAGATTTTGGAGATTTGCGCATGCAAGTCGTAACGTGTGTACGCTTGTCCGAAATTTGTACAGTTCTTAGGTGCGACGGTAGCTAACTTCTATCTATTTTTAGTCCAGAAATTATTAATTTGGTTAAAACTAAAACAATAACTGATTTATTTTAAATTAGTTAGAAAATATGTCAATCATTTCTCATAATTTTATAATAGAATTCATGGATATATACAAAAGTTTCCCATGCCCCTTGCATATAAAATGCTCTAGATCATCTATACTGTCTAGTTCTATTTAAACGTTTCCTGATTTCTCTTTTCCTTTTAACGCTTAAACAAAACGTCAAAATTCTCCACAGTAACACTTCCTCCATGATTATTGTATCAAGCGAAAATTGCAACTTTACTACAATAAGTTGTTATAATGTGGATGCACTGAATTTGTAACGATTTTTCTGTAACGATTTACTTGCGCATGCAAATCGTACAATACATCGTTGCGTGTGGACCGGCCTTTAGTTTTTTAGTTTTAACCTAGAAAAAATATTAAATAAAAAGTCATAGATAGAAACGTGTATTTTTAACCATTATGCGAAAAATTATACAGGGTATTCCACTTAAGCATGGCAAACTATAAGTTCTTATGTTTTTTTATGGAACACCCTGTATATTATAGACTCATCTTAAAGTGCTCAAAAAGGGCTTTTCAACAATATATTATACTTGGTATGTTCAAATGGCAGTTTTTTAATATTAATTATTTTAATTTATTATTTGGTAGCATTCTTAGTTAGCCATGAAACAAAACAATGCGTCCTTAACTGTCACATCATAACGCTTCTTGTTTTATGACATCTATGTTGTTCTAAAATGTCATATGTTGAACCAAGTTTTCATTCAATAATTATTGTTTTAAATTTATGGTAATTTGTTTACTAAATCAACAGGTTGTACCCACAAAGATTTCATTTTCTGAACAATGGGCATCAAAAGTGCAAAATTGAAAGTTTCAATGTCGAACATCTGAACCAAATATATAACATCTATAATATATTGTTGGAATTGCAAAATACATAGAAAAATATAGAGGGTGTTCTATTGAAAAAAAAAACATAGTTATATCTATATCTCCAATTTACTCGACGTTCTGAGAA
The DNA here is from genome assembly GCA_963920635.1 of Pseudeuparius sepicola. Lineage (NCBI taxonomy): Eukaryota > Metazoa > Arthropoda > Insecta > Coleoptera > Anthribidae > Pseudeuparius > Pseudeuparius sepicola. The sequence continues at coordinate 8,186,568 of OY987305.1, forward strand.
TGCACTTAAATAGCTTTTTTGGAACCAGTGCCGGTTTAGCCAAACTTCGGGCCCTGGGCGCTATATATTTAGGGCTCGTTTTAATGGTCTGCCTTCTGCCTCTTTTACAAATGAAACTAAATTTGAAGTTTCAATTTTTATTACAAAATAGAAAATAATAAATAAATGTACATGCAGATTATTTTCTCAAAACTGATCAAATAAATTGCATTGTTTTTATTTTCGCAGAAGATATTTTTATTTTTATTACACATGCAAGAGCATTGCAATTGGCATTTTTGAGATTTTCACTCTTTCACATTTCTGGGGTCCGCCTCGAGCGCCCAGCGGATAAACCAGCACTGGTTGGAACCCTACAATTTTTCTATTTAACATTTTTTCTAGGTCAAAAAATAAAAAAGTTAAGGGAGGAGGGTAAAAGTTAACTATGAATGTCTGATACTTTGAACTACTCTTTTGAAACCTACCCTGAAACAGTATCATGATTAATTTCACTCTGTTTGCATTCTTGAGATTAAACGGGACTGATTCTCAGAATAGCATCTATCAACATGAAGTTTTTCAGACATAATAATTCTGGAACATACTCTATTATTGCCTAACAATTATTTTTGTGTGTATTGTTTAAATAAAAAGGCAAATTTTACTCCTTGGTTTTTCAGCATTTTATGCACACTTCTATTATACTTCTATGTATAATCTGTTTTGAGAATATTTGGTTTAATTCAAAATTTATGTATACAGTGTCCTCCAAAAAGTTCGCACCATAGGGAGGACATTTTTAATTAATGTTTTATTTTGAAATTTAATTTTGGGGTTACCTTTTGCTTGAAAAAATATGAAAAATGACCCACTCAAACATGGTCATGTGACTTTCGTTATCTGTCAAAAATGACATTTAAAAAAATATATCACCAAAAATGGGTTTATTTGTTAAAATATCAAAAAGTTTTACTTGAAAAAGTTGTTTCTTTTTAAATTTTACGTAAGTGTACCAAATTTGAACGCTCTAATAAAAGATTTAGTTTTTTGCCAATTTTTAATATTTATGAAATTTCTGAAAATTTTTAAAACTTGTAATTTCCTAAAAACTTTTACTTTTTATTACTAATTACAGATAAGAATAGGTATTTTTCAAAAGAAAATGATATTAACGCTTTAAAATTCTGTTACGTTTGTTGCAAAGTTGATGTACCGTCTAGCATTTAGGGTATAAATTTAGTTACATTACGTTTTGCAGTTCTAAATTGATGCCAAAATAAAAATAAATTAAATTATCATCAAACTGTTTTACATATCTGAGCAAAATTCTTGACTTTTATGGAACAAAATAATTATTATCTTTAAGTTTAATTTCACATTAATCGATATTCACATTTTCTTATGTCAAAACATAAGTTTTGAATTTTATTCAAAATTAGCCAGTATTTTCCTAGCTAGCAACCTTTATGTGATAATTAGGCGAGAATTTAGATGCGTGACTGTGTGAAATTTTTAATGAAAGGAACTATTTGGAGCTATTGAGGAATATAGTTTCGGAAATAAAAAACTGGTTTTCTATTTTAGTACGTTAAACAAAAGTTTAGGATAGATTCTGTTTTTCCACAGCTACCAATCATTTGAGGTGCCAAATTATAACTTCCCAAACTGGGAATACCCTCAAGAGCCCATCTCTAAAATAAAAGAACCGTATTATTCTAGGATGCCTCAGTTTGCAACGAGAGCAACAATATTGAGCTTAGAATGCCTGAAACATAAAACCATGTATGGCGAAGCCGCCCACCAGCTCATAAGAATGACAAGCGAAGAGTCCGACCTCCGATCCGCTTTACTTTTAGAACAAGCATCATACTGTTTCCTACAATCGAAAATGATAAGGAAATACGCTTTCCACATGGTTTTGGCAGGCCACAGATTTTCTAAAGCAGCGCAGAGAAAACATTCATTGATGTGCTACAAACAGGCATATCAGGTGTACGATAATACAGGGTGGGATTTAGCTATGGATCATATACATTACACGATTGGGAGGCAGGCGAATAATTTGCAACATTTCGAGGAGGCTGTGGAATCGTTTGCGAAATTGTTGAAGGGGGGTAGTCAACAGTCAGCACAACAGCAGGCTGTGTTTTTGAAGGAATATTTGACTATTCTGGAGGTAAAGAATATCCGTTTATATGTATAGTATATATTCCCTTATGAAAACAGCACTTTTTCAATTTGTTAATTCCTAATATTGATAAATGAACACCTATCATTTGTTCTAAAAAAACGTCTGTTACAACAAAATCAAGGCATCTATGATTACTATCAATTGTTTTCACTGATTCAAAACATTTGTAGCCTTTGACGCGTCTTCAGTAGGGGCCGCGGTGGCGTCGCTCGTATCGGCGCTGACTTTTTAGACTGCATGTTTTTCTGCCTTCGATCGGCGTTGGTTCGAACCGATGTCTAGGCAGGCGCATGCACATGTCTATAGAAAAACACCGCTATGGCCTAGAGCGCTGGACAAATGTGGGTTCACGGTATTGCTTCTAAATAGCTTTATCTGTATGATTTACTAATTGTCCTACACTCTCTGGGATTACTACGGTTTTCTAGGGTTTTCCGTAGTATTTGAGCGAATGCTATCCTAGTTCTATCGGGAAAAAAGTCGGCCCTAGCCACAAATGGCAACGAAGACAAAATAATAGTAATTGCCCCGCTCCCCCGCTCAAGCATGTGGTTGCTTGTGGGGTACTCCTAGTTTGGAGTATTGTAAAGATGAGAATTATTATTATTATTATTAATTTAAATCCTCTTTTAGATATCTGTCAAATAACTGGGCTATTTGAAAATAGCCTATAACTATATCAAAATTATTGCCTTGATAATCTTTGATAGATTATAGTTCCACCTACTACTACACCATATTATTTCGTATGTAACATCTAATCTCTTTTTTTTTGACATATCCATTGCTGGTGTCAATTTTCAGGGCTACTATGATATTTCTTTTAAAAAGATTTAAGTATTTGTGATCTACCACAAAATTTAACTTCCCTTTTAGAATAAACTAAAAAACGAGCCTGAGGTAACAACACCGATTCTACCAGTACCAGAAATAAATAATACTGCAACAAAAGTCTTAGTTGGGCCCACAAGGCCTTTGTCAACTCCCGGAAAAATTCCGGCATTAGGTGTAACATTTAATAGTGCCGAAGATTCGTCTTCGGAAAGCAAATGGACTCGCCTGGAAGAAATGCTCGTGACGGAAGCAGAAGGACAACTACCAATGTTGTTCAAACCACAAATAACTCTGTTTACAATGAATAAATTAGAAAAAAATAACCTGATTGCTATTATAAATGAGCCGATTCATGTATCGATGCAAATGATAAATTCTCTACAAACGGTGTTGCCTTTGAAGGATATTTACCTATTGTGGACATTTACAAATGAAGGAGAAACAATTTCAAATGCAACACTTGACAGTTCTCTGGACGATTACGTTAAAACATACACGACAAAGTCAGTAATTATTCAAGGTAATTCTAAGCAAGATTTGACACTTTCCATTACTCCATTGACTATGGGGAGTATAACTATTACTGGAATTTGCTATACTCTTACCGGATCCAATACAGGTTCCGGTACTATTTTTATTAAAGGAAGGAAACTTATAGATATTATGAATTGTAATGAAACTAGGCCGATACAAATAAATGTTGTACCATCTGCACCATGTTTACAGGTAAAAATACAAATGACGGTATTTTTAAAGTTAAATGCATTTTAAATTTTAGGTTACGTTCTCTGTGATGAGCCTAGATTTCCTCACAGACGAGTTTCAAAGGGTTTCTGTAGATTTCCGAAATACTGGCACAGTTCCATTACGAAACGTTTATATGGCTACATCTGTTCCACATATGGTGTCAAATTGTGAATTTAAATTAGAAAATAACGAATTTGTGGTTCCAAGAGATGTTGATACGCCAGCGCTACGAGATAAACTGGCAAGAAAAAACCATATCACATTAGTGCCTCTTCCAGAGGGTAAATTAGAAAGTGGCCAGTCTTCCACGACATACGTTTGGGTGAAAGCACCAATTTGCAAAGGACCTGCCACTATAGATTTACTTATTTATTACGAGAATGTCAATAAGAAAAGTACGCCAAGGTAAGGCATCTGTCTCCCATTTTTGTATTAGTAACTTTGACTGTAATTTCTATAAGAAACTGCCCACCTATATTTTCAGATATAGACTAGTTAGACATAGTTGGAACCTGTCTGTGCAAGAGTCCATAGCAATCGACGTGTCGTGCCAAAGTAGCTACAATTCGAGAACCGAAGAAGAACTAGCCTTAGCAATTAAAACAACAAATCTAAATAAAGTACACAGCTCAATGTCATCTGAAGTAAAACTTCTCGCAATAGGAGTGCTGAGCAAAAATTGGGCTCTAATAAAGGACATAGCAACACCACAATTCATAAATCTGCACTCTCAAGAATCTGCTCATATTTTGCTAAAAGCCAAACGAACAGGTTTCGCAGAAAGCAAGTATTCGACTATCCAATTGAGTTCAGAGCGAAAGTTGATACCAAACTTAGATACCGCCTATTTGGCATTTGCAAGGAAAACTGCGAGGCGGTCAATCAATGCCTTTGAAGATATAGATTTATACAAGAAAAACGATGAAGGTATTTTATTGTTGCAATGGTCGGCACTAGTCAGTGAAGCTGGCAACAAAAGGATAGTGTATGGTCAGACTCATGCCAACATTGAAATTACAAGAAACCAAGGCGATTTTCAGTTAGATAGACTACTTTCAAATCCTGTTATTGACATAAACGAAAAGCCGTTGCAAGAAATCAATGCCGACGCTGCTCAAAAGCAGCTTGCATACAATATCATGTGCCCACCAGTTGTTCAGCATCCGTTTTCCCAAGAAAAAACATGTATTGTGCCTATAACATTAGTGTTGCATAGCATTGTTGATGACAATACTGTTAGAGTCACTGTTAATACCACCGATCTAAGGTAAACATACTTTAACCTAAAAGTTTGCCATGAAAAACAATAGGATGTTTCACGTCAAGCACACATTAGCTTTGTTCCAAGACAGCTCTGAACCAGTTATAGCGAATCAGAATGCAGGAATGTAATTCCAGAACTGTTTTCAACCAATTAAATCGCCGAGAACCGGTTCTGAACCGGTTCTCTGTGATCTAATTGGTTAAAAACAATTCTGGAATGAATTTTCTGGATTCTCAGTCACTATAATATAACCTAGAACTTGTTCAGAACTATTTGTTGGAACACAACTTATAAATTGAGACAATAATATCGGTGTGGCATCTATCTGTATGACATTTTTTTATTTTTCTTTTTAGCATTAAGGGATCAACAACAAAATTAAACAGATCTAACTTATTTTTCTCGAACGCATCAAACAGCTTCTGTTGGGTTGGAAGTGGGAAAATCCAAAGGACGTTAAAGCCTCTTTCGACAGATAGTGTCAGTTTAGCGGTGCTAGCAACGGGTCCGGGAACATTCGATTTAGCTGCACATATTGAAGTCCTTTGTAGTAAAATAAATGAAAGAGAAGAACAAACTGTGCAGTCTTGCCAAATACACAATTCACTTATCGTTGTGGACACAAGCAGCGAAAATAGAGATAAATTAAGTGAATCCCGTGTTCCGGTGATTTGAGTCAAATATTTTTGCTTAAGGGAATGTGAGAAGCAAATAGACACCAAATACCCTAAGTTAGAGGTGTTATAGGATTTTATTCTGGACCTAAATTAGTTAATTCTCCATGGGTGTAATTCGTTTGACAAAGTGTGTCGTCAATCATCAGTTAAATTGACACATTACGTGCCAACTGCATAAACTCTGTTCAACGAATGTTCATACCTACGTCACAACTCCCGTCCTTTTCTGACTCGTGACTATACGACCGATATTCATGGTATATTCATGAGTAGGACAAGGACGGGAGTTGTGACGTCAGTGAACAGAGTGTACAACCTGTATACATACCAAATACCAGTGACAAAAATTTTAAACCTGATGTGTAACATCTCCGCTTTAAATTTAAAATGTAAAAAGAACTAGTTGCTGTGTCAACACATTTATTAGATTTTTTATTATGTTAATGATGTATATAATTATTATATTGTAGCCTAGCCTAATACATTTATAGAGTTTTTGAGAAGCTTGGCGATAGATTTTTTTTGTCTGAAGGATTTGACAAAAATCTGTGATACATACCTACCTAGAAACATTGAGTACATTTACGTAGAACATATACATATTATTTTCAGTTTACTGTATCATTTGTAAGTCATGAACTTATTAATCACATATACCTACCTACCTTTTTACACAACATTTATTTCAACAACTATTTATAATTTTTGTATATATATTATGATTATTAATTCTGTATATACAGTGTGGCCATTTTAGTGTGCAACATATGGGAATTTTTTTTATTAATTGCACAACCAAAATACAAATATTGCCGAAAGTTGGTGCATGTTCGATAATCATATTAGGTGCCCTTAGAATGGTTGCAAGTCAAACAGCATACAGGGTAGGTAAAAAAATATAAAAATTGTTCAAGAGTAAAGTACCCTTATTTCAAAGAATTCAGCAAAATGTTATTAAGAAAAGTTGTTTAGAATTAAAAGCTATGACTAAATACCAAAACATAGCCTAAGAAAAAAAACATCGTTGCAACAAACATGAAGTTTGTGATTCCCTAAAAAATTAAAAATCTAAGTTAATTTTAGAAATATGCTTGAAGTTGAACAAAGTTATGCGAAATTGATATAATTTTGATTGATTTATGAAATTGTTTAGGGTGAATATAAACAAAATGTTTTCTGGGAGATTATTAATGTTTTTCAAAAAAATATTTTTTTTTCTTAGGAGGCCATGTTTTGGTATTTAGGCATAACTCTCCTAAGAAAAAAAATATATTTTTTTGAAAAACATTAATAATTTTCTAAAAATATATATTTTTTAATATTCCCCCTGAACACTTTCATAAATTAATCAAAATCAAATTGATTTATCATAACTTTGTTCAAATTCAAGCATATTTGTGAAATTAACTTAGATTTTTAGTTTTTTAGGGAATCACAAACTTGATGTTTGTTGCAACGATATTAAACACAACTTTAAAATTTCGCAAAAATTCTTATGAACAAGGTAAAACATTAGTAATGATAATGTGTCTATTAAAAAACTCTCATTTAAGGTCCAAAATTTTTATTTGAAATGTTTAATAATATGAAACTGGAAATTCATCGACGAAAAATTTTTTTTTCTTAGGAGGCTATGTTTTGGTATTTAGGCATAGCTTTTAATTCTAAACAACTTTTCTTAATAACCTTTTCCTGCATTTTTTGAAATAAGGGTACTTCACTCTTGTGCAATTTTTATATTTTTTGACTTACCCTGTATGCTGTTTAACTTGCAACCATTTTAAGGGCACCTAAATATGATTATCGAACATGCACCACCTTTCGGCAATATTTGTATTTTGGTTGTGCAATTAATAAAAAAATTCCCATATGTTGCACACTAAAATGGCCACACTGTATATTATGATTATTAATTTTGGTTATGCTACTAATTTCCAAATTATTAGCCTTGTTATTAATAAATTATTGTTTTTTATAATGTTTGTTTCATTTCCATCTAAATGTATTCGTATAAAACGCTTTTTTACGGAGGCCTGGAAGGGTCACTCGTCTTTTTTTCTAGATCCGCTCCTAAAATTTCGACTTATAAGTCGAAATATTGACCTAAGATTTTGACTTATAAGTCGAAATATTGACCTAAGATTTCGACTTATAACTCGAAACTTTAAAGCTTCGACTTATAAGGCGAAATATCGGCGGTCAATATTTCGACATAAGTCGATACTTTAAAGCTTTGAGTTATAAAGTCGAAATATTGACCGTCAAGATTTCGACTTATAAGTCGAAGCTTTAAAGTTTCGAGTTATAAGTCGAAACTTTAAAGCTCAAAGTTATAAGTCGAAATTTTGGGTCAATATTTTGACTTACAAGTTGAAATTTTGAAGTTTCAATTTATAAGTTGAAATATTGACGGTCAATATTTCGACTTAGGTATAACTCTAAGCTTTAAAGTTTCGACTTATAAGTCGAAATATTGACCTTTAATATTTTGACTTTAAGTCGAAATTTTAGCAGAGCTCTAGAAAAAAAGGCGAATGTCCCTTCCAGGCCTTCATGCATTTTACTTACATATTCGTATTTTTCTATATACCCAACATTTGCTCACCTACCTTTTGAAGTCGCTTGATGTTTTGAAAAGGTTCATTTTGGTAGTGTTCTCCAGTTAAAAAAATTGTATTTCGCGCACATTGAACCATCAGCGCCACCAACTAAGTTCATTTGACATGCGCTGAGTCGGCAAAACGAAAGTCTTCCTTTACGACGGCCACTCAGTGGTGTACGGGGTATATATAATTAATGACCCGTTTCCCCGGTTCCTTCAAGCAGGTTAGTGTCAAATTATTTTGCAAACTCATTTCTCCGCTGCATTTTCTCGATTCGAATAAAATTTCCAAATTATGCCTGGCTTTTTGTTCGACTTTTGGGAGACACGTGTGAGCAGGAAGTCGCAAGCACGCCACTGCTCTGCCTCGCGCAGTTGCCGGGTTTACTGGAGCGGTTTTCCCCTAGCCTAACGTTAATAACCTAACCACCCTTACGGAAGGGAAATGTAACAGAAATATTCAAATGTAACAGAACAGGTATACACTATTTTTGGGGTAGACTTGTTTTGTATTTGTGGAGCTTTATATCAAATTAGTTAAAAAGTTTTTTCTAATTACTCGACACAGCCGCAAACACTCCCTCTTTCTTCGACAAGAGTGTTCTAGTTTTACCGTATATCCATAAATTATATTGTTTCTTTTAGAGTTAATACTTATTTTATTTATTTACTATTTAATTAATGCCATTTTTATCGCAACCTACTGAACAAAACAAAACATACTTTTTTGCAACAACACCCCCAGTTGTGCAGGTCTCGGGACACCGCTGTGCATGTTTGACAGTTTAAAGTTCTCGCTATTAATTTAGTTCAGGTAGATGGCGCCACTGTTTGGGGGATTTCGTTTGGCGTTTTAACTTTGAAAACGGACCTCCAAGAGATCCGTTACTTTGAACCAACCAACAGGCAGTGTCAACATGGATTTGGCACAGCTTACCCTAACGGTAAGCTGTGCCTATGCTATGCAGTCCAAAAGAAAAAATTGTTTTTTGCAACGGCGCGGCACCCAGTTGTGCAAGTTCCGGGACACCACTCTGCAGAAGATGGCGCCCCTGTTTGGGGAATTTCGTGTGGAACCAAACACCAAACAGTTGGTAGGGTTTCTGTCGTGACTGGTGGCTTCCATTTTAGTTTTTATTGCTATGTTTGTGTGGATATAGACGTACATACGTACTTCGTTAACGTTTATTGCCCTCATTTCATCACCCCAATGTATCGAAACGCAAGTTAGATGCGGATCAAGTTGGGTATGGTAAGTATCTACTGTACAATAGTTGGTTGTGATACCTAGGAATATCATCGTTGTTCGCTCCCGATGATGATGATGTTGGTCAAGTTTTCCGTTTTTCACTTTTATTGGTATCTTGTCCCAAATTTATAACTGAAAAATACGTATTCAGCTAATAACGGAGGTTTATGAATGTAGCCCACCTTTGGCAATACTCACCTTGTTAACTATAATTTTCCATCCAAAAATATAATGGTAATTTTGAATTTAGTAAAAATTATGCTCTATTATAAAGAGCAATACTAAATTTAAATTTTTCTCAAAGCTCTTCAGCGGATTTTGTATACAAAGCAGTGGCGGATCTAGGCTGGAGTCAAGGGAGGGGCTCCTATTTCCGAAATTTTGTAATAAAATAGGAAACACATTTTTTATTCATTTTATTCATTAAAATACAATACTATTAAGACATTAATATTCTTAGTTTCGTTCAGTTCCGTTCCGCTCTTCCAGTTCCGCTCTACTCGTAGTAATAGAATAAAACAACTGTGAACGTGAATTGTCGATCGGTGAAGGCGGTGACTGACCCGTGTTCTGTGCCGGGCCCTGTCCCAATCCCATTGCGTTCACCAAATTTTTAAATTTGTACTATAAAAACTATTTAGCGTACCCTCTTTAGAAACGGAAGCAATATTTATCAATGATTCAATATTCAATAATAATAGTTACATTGCGACCTTCACGCCCACATAACCTCAAAATGGCATGTTCCTGTCAGCGCATTTACAACCGGTCCGAAACAAGTTGTCAGCGAGTGAATCAAATCGTACCTGTTGTAAACGATCTGAGCGCTGTAAGGACTGACAGCGCGATTCGGACCACGGCCTTAGAAGACTAGAAGTTAATAATATTGGAACTGGAACAGGTTTTTTAAGAACAGGTATTGCCTGGAACTGGAACAGGTTGTACACCTGTTCCAAGAAAACGCAGTTCCACAACATCTCTAATTGCCAGACATATTTTTTAAGTGCCTACCTTACGGTATTAGGCCAAGGGGCTATAGCCCCTGTAGCCCCCCCCCCGTAGATCCGCCACTGATACAAAGATTTTTTTTTCCCATCCGCGTTAATTTACAGGATGTTTGTGACAATGGGATAATTACATAAACCAAAGATGTATAGGTATATTTATATTATGGATTGGGTCAGTTTTGTAGCAGCACTGTAACATTGGTTAGAAAACGACATTTTAAAACCAAAATTTTATATCAACGAATGGTCCTCAAACCCGACTTTATTTTCAAGATACAGGGCGTTAAAATTTTGGGGTCCAAATTACAGGTTTTTTTATTCCTTGTAGGTATGTACTTAATTTTGATCGATTACATAATATTTCTTTTTACCACATTTTTTTTTTGAAAAATAATTTTAGTTTAATTTTAAATTTTTCTTTACTGATGAACAATTATTCGAAAAAAATGAAAATATACATAAAACCGCGTAATAGTAAAAAAAGCCGAGAGAGTAATTGTTCATAATTAAATTTTGCATTACCTATTTATATATAATAATAATAATAATAATTATAATTCTCACCCCCACAATACTCCAAACTACGAGTAGCCCAGAAGCAACTAAATGCTTGTGAGGGGGAGGGAAGCAATTACTATTATTTATGAGTGTATTCTCTAATTCTATACAGGACATATATGATCATATATTTTTTGCTGAACTAAAATCTCCTAAACTCTGAAATCCGTACCTCCGCCATTGCCATTGGTTGCATGAAAATAAGCGAGAAAATAACGAAATTAAGCGTTTGCGGACTTATTATTGACGTGCAATTTTCGTTTTAAAATGTTTGCCCTGTAAATCTAAGATTTATTAGATACCATCTGCGTGGATAAATTCAGATCATAATTCATCACAATGTAAACTTATTTTGTCCAAAAATGGGGCTCGCACCGTCTCAGGTTTGGGCTTTTACGACCGACTGACTGAATACTCTCAATTTAACTTTTGCGTTTCTTCCGAAGGACCGAAGGTAAATGATAGCATTGAGTAAAGGAATACATGATAGTCTTTCTTGAAATAGGTGTTCAATGGTAGTTTTCGTTATATTATAAAAGGAAAAATGGAACGTGGCAACGCGGCCTCGGGCCGTGCAATGTGGTTTTAGAGGGGTACAGCTTATACCGAAATAAGTGGTTTACGGCTAGCTTCGAAACCAGTCTACTCTGGCGGTATGGAACTTCCTTCCATCTTGGTTCTTTACTAACTATAGTTCAAGAAGCCGGCTTGTAGTGATTAAATAAAAATTAGGGCATTTTTTAAATTACTCCAAAAGTATTGCGCTTGATATGTGGGCTTTTAACGGACATTTCAGTACTTAAGTTTACTGTGGAACAAACTAGGTATGATGTATTTAACTGTAGGCTATCTTTCTAAAGTCTAGTATGTGGGGAATGGCGTGTACCTTTGCCTACCTATACAAGGCTGACTATGAAAATTTGAAGATTATGATATGTAGTTATGCTGATTAAATGTACTAGATTAGCGAAACTGTGCTTTCAACAAGGTAACGTGAGCCGGTGTTAGCTAATAGATTTATTTTACATGTATTCCATACTTTGCCTGGTTACTAATGTGTATTTTTTTGTTTGTTGCAGTGGGAAACAAAGCTTATGTCGGTCAATTTACATTCAAATCTGTAACTTGTAGAAATATGGCAGTAACTAGTCGAGCTAGAGTCTACGCTGATGTAAATTCTCACAAGCCGAGAGAGTACTGGGACTATGAAAGCTACGTCGTAGACTGGGGTCAGCAAGATGACTACCAGCTGGTGCGAAAACTAGGCAGGGGCAAATACAGTGAAGTGTTCGAAGCCATTAATGTAACAAATAACGAGAAATGTGTAGTTAAAATTTTGAAGGTTAGTGTACACCACACATTCATGTAAGAGATACCCTTTGCTTCTTATCTTATAGGAAGTGGCTATTTATACGTCCGACGGATACAAACGTCAGTATACGTCTTGCGCTCTCATTGGCGGGCTGAGTCACGTGACTTCTTTGGACGTGCATTTAACTCCGTACACGTCCGAAGCCGAAGTAAACTAATATTTAGATACGTCGGAAGTGCATTTTTCTCAAGCATCTTTGCAATAAGGAGCGTATGCACTGCTCTTTTTTGGGGGATAGACGCTGCCGTATGAAAAAAGTAGTGGTAATAATTTCCAATGGTGTAACTCACCCCCGATTTTCTTGAAATTTTGGCTAGGTAGGTACCCCGTATTTTCGCCCGATGCCACGTTCAGCGTTGTAACCCACCCCCGATTTTCTTGAAATTTTGGCTACCCCCCGACATTCGCCACCTGCGATGCCCCCGACATTGTCGGGGGGTAGCCAAAATTTCAAGAAAATCTGGGGTGGGTTACATCATTGTAAATAATAAAATAACCACTTCATTTTTCATTCCGCAGCGCCCATCGCGGAAAAAGTAGGGCATACGCAATATAAAATGAGACAAGATAGGTCTGAATAATCTCGGACATCATCCAATCGACTTATAGTAAACAAGCCGATTCATAATCCATCGGACGGTAGAAGTAAGGTTATGTGTCACGTGGCTCAATCGACCAATGAGAGCGCAAGACGTATACTGACGTTTGTATCCGTCGGACGTATAAATAGCCACTTCCTATCTTATAATTCTTATGCTTTAACTTTTCTTTGTAAATCATTGCAGTATATCCTAAAATATCAAATTCGGAAATTTGTATTAATTTCGCTAGTCTTATCATTAGCCGAGGCCGAAATGTAAACATCATGAATTAACTATGTATATTTCGCACATTTAAATGTCCTACTATCCATTGCAAATTTTAAATTTGTACATTATGGCCTGCAAAATGTAATTTTGGACAGTGTTGCTGATTTAGACTAGCTATTTAAATATTTGATCCCTTACACTTATTTTTATTTCTATATTGCATTCAACCATTTTCCGCAATTTTATTCCGAGTAGAAATTACTGAAAATTAGTCTGGGCGTTTAAAAGAAGCAAGTGGTAAACAATTTTTCGGTGTATTCATTTAATTTATTTATTTCATATTATCCTGACAAACCTAAACAGTTTATGTAGGGCATCCGATAAGACAAAAATATTTGGTACAGAATGGACGAGTCTTCATATGAAATTCTTTATGTCCAATATTTCCGCAATCCTAATTGGTTCAGTTTTATGGCTTGATGACCCAATAAATATTTTTAACCTTTATTCTATAGATGAGAGACTATGAAACAAAAATAGTCACAATACTTATAGCTATTTTCAAAACTTGACTTAAATGTGTGGCACTGCGAGTCTTGTTATTTATTTGAATTCGCTAATTTTAACTTCCTATTGATTCTTTGTATCACATGGCCAAAGAATGACGTTTGCCAAATCAATAAAGTTATTACTGCACCTGCAGAACCCCTACACGTCTCTTGCAATATTTTAGCCTGTAAAAAAGAAGAAAATCAAAAGAGAAATAAAAATATTAGAGAACCTAAGAGGTGGTACAAATATTATAACTTTAGAAGCCGTTGTGAAGGACCCCGTATCACGGACGCCGGCTCTCATATTCGAGCACGTTAACAATACAGATTTCAAGCAGCTCTACCAAACCTTAACAGACTATGACATTCGTTACTATTTATATGAATTGCTCAAAGCTCTGGACTACTGCCACAGCATGGGGATCATGCACAGAGACGTGAAACCCCATAATGTAATGATTGACCATGAAAATAGAAAATTACGCTTAATCGATTGGGGCCTGGCAGAGTTCTACCACCCCGGGCAAGATTACAACGTCCGAGTGGCCTCTCGGTACTTTAAGGGGCCTGAACTGCTGGTGGACTACCAGATGTACGATTACTCGTTGGATATGTGGTCTCTCGGCTGCATGTTAGCTTCGATGATCTTTAGGAAGGAGCCATTCTTCCATGGCCATGATAACTATGACCAGTTAGTCCGTATAGCCAAAGTTTTAGGAACTGAAGAACTGTTTGAATATCTTGACAAGTACCATATAGAATTAGATCCGAGATTTAATGATATTCTAGGAAGGTAAGTAACCAAAGCTGGAGGTGAAGGGTAAAGTGGTTTGAAACAAGTAAGGGTTTCAGGCATTCAAGGAAACGGTGGGAGCGTTTTGTCCATAGTGAAAACCAACACTTAGTCTCTCCCGAAGCGTTAGACTTTCTTGACAAATTACTTCGTTATGACCATTTAGAACGCCTTACAGCACGAGATGCCATGGAGCACTCCTACTTTTGTAAGTATCATTTAAAATAATTATTGGTTTTTAATCATTCTTTTCTGGTAAATCAAATGCGAAAAAATAAAATTTTGAATCGTTGATATGGCTAATAATGTTAATGTAATTAATTTGTTTATTCAAGTCTAATTAATTTGTTTATTCAAGTCTAAATAATAGGTTGTTTTCGTGATAATTACTACCTGGGTAGAGTTGTCAAATAGTTAGACATTTATTTTTGGGGATATATCTGGGCAATGCATGTGAAAGTGTCGGGACATTTATAAAATCGCTTAAAACGTGCACAATTTTATATTATGTGTATATTTTTGATACAAAAAATGAAAAAGTACTGAATAGTAATTTTCTTAAGTCGGGATAAAAGAAGTTTTATTTGGCAAAATAATTTAAAGGTCATCCATCCATGAGCCAAACGCGTGTCGTTGCTTTGCCTCTATATCGCTCTACCTAAATCAAGCACGATGCGATAGGTACGGTGCAAGAACTTTAAACGGTACAGAGCGACTGACTTGAGAGAGTTCTTTGGCCCGTCTTGCTACATAGAAAATATTGTAGTTCAAATGATCAAAATATTGAAACAACGCATTGTTTTATGTACCAATTCCGCAGTGAGGCTGAAAGCTGAATTGTAGGCACTTTATTGGCCGGGTTTTGAATATCTAGGTACGTTTGACAGGCGACGTTTGGTTTTCACATCTCAACAAAAAATCGTACAAAAATAACTTACTTTAGCGCCCATTTCTGAGCTTTTATTGACCATTTTCAGACTATTAGTGCTGATTTAAAAAAAAAGGTATTATTTCTACTCATATACTTTAACCACTAGTCTACTAGATATTTACTAGCGAAAATCGGTGAAAATGTATGGTAGTGAGAGTTAAATTGAGAATTTTACTCCACAAGAGCCGCAAATAATAATAATAAAGTATTACTTATAATAACAGCAAAAACATGTACCATTTTTTGAATGAATACCCTTAATTTTAATAATATTATTATATGCTCATTGCGTAATATATTATGTACTAAATAAATCACAATTTAAAATTGTACAAAAGCTACAAAAGTGGGTATTCTGGGTAATATATTATATTCAATTATGATAACTACGCAAATTATGTTCGGTAATGCATAATTTGAAGATACTATTTTGACAAAATCAGTTTATAAACGCTTTAAATGATTTAATGTTTAGTTATGTACTTTTTTAAACAAATAATTCCTTGCGCATATTTAAAACACGGCAAAATCACTTAACATATGAATAGAAATGTTTTCCACCCCCTTTCCATGGGGCGATTTCGCCCAAAAGCCATATTTCTTTTTGTCATTTTAGAATATTTTTAGTGTATTAGCGAAGAGATATATATATTTTTAAATTACTTTTCCACAGTGATACTTCCACTCTCGTGTTGTTGCAGATCCGGTTGTTAAAGAGCAGTGCCGAATGATGTCGGCAGTGTCGTCAGCCTCCCCTACTCCTCTGACAGGCAACTTGTCTGTGGTGGGAGTAGGTGAGTAACTGAAAAGGTAAAGCGCTTTTCATTTGGTCACGACGCTATCATTTGCCATGCTGATCACTATACTGTAAAAAATAACCACTTTGGCAGTGAGAAATTTCAGTTAAAAACAAGCAGTATAACGGAATTTTAGTGTAATTATTTTCAATTTCAAATGACTTTGCATAATATACAGTGTGGTCATTTAAGTGTGCAACATAGGGGATTTTTTTTATTAATTGCACAACCAAAATACAGACATTGCCGAAAGTTGATGCATGTTCAATAGTCAATAGTCATATTAGGTATGTCAAAAAATATGAAAATCGCACAAGAGTAAAGTACCCTTATTTCAAAAAATTCAGCAAAAGGTTATTAAACAAAGTTGTTTAGAATTAAAAGCTATGACTAAATACCAAAACATAGCCTAAGAAAAAAAACATCGTTGCAACAAACATGAAGTTTGTGATTCCCTAAAAAATTAAAAATCTAAGTTAATTTTAGAAATATGCTTGAAGTTGAACAAAGTTATGCGAAATTGATATAATTTTGATTGATTTATGAAATTGTTTAGGGTGAATATAAACAAAATGTTTTTTGGGAGATTATTAATGTTTTTCAAAAAAATTTTTTTTTTCTTAGGAGGCCATGTTTTGGTATTTAGGCATAACTTTTAATTCTAGACAACTTTTCTTAATAACATTTTGCTGAATTTTCTGAAATAAGGGTACTTTACTCTTGTACAATTTTTATATTTTTTTGCCTACCCTGTCTGCTGTTTGAATTGCAACCATTCTAAGTGCGCCTAATATGATTATCGAACATACTCCAAACTTTCGGGAATATTTGTATTTTCGTTGTGCAATTAATAAAAAAAATCCCATATGTTGCACACTTAAATGACCACACTGTATATGGATTTCGTGTGGCATTTTTCTTCTTTATACGAAGAAGTCGTTTTATTTTCCTTTTCATGTTGTACTGTATGCAACGAATTTGTTGTTTTGTTACCAGCGTATACAGGGTGTCCATTTTAAGTGCCTTACTCAAAATATTTTGTGTAATTGTTGTCAGAAAATATCCATAGTTATTGTTACCAGCAAAGTTGCGGTCCATAGCCACCTGTGAAAATGTTTGGCGGAAAATAATGAAAAATTATTAAACCACCGCAAGTTTACAAATTTAAAATTTGTTATAAAAATCGAAATATGATATCAGTTTTGGAATATTGGACTTAATAAAAAATCACAGATTTCTCAATCCTTGCAACCATCGGAGACATTGGAAATGATAACACTATATATGGAACATAATTAACACAATTTACGAGTTGGTAGTAAGAATAAACAAAATTTTTAATTAAACCAACTTATATTGAATCTCACTACTACCTTGAACGAAAACTGCTAACTCGACTCCCGTATATATGAACATAAACATAAAGTAAAATGTCCCATTTAATTTGATATTATGTCAGAGTTGCCAGTTTGTTGTATTTAATTTACTACAAGATTTATAATCAATGGAAATAAAAATGCAACACGTTATAGTTGGTATCCTTTCTCACTGACTTGTCACGAGGAGGAAGTGAATAAGTTCAGAATATTATTTCAGTACGAAGGTGGTGGGGAGAAAACAAAGGAACAGACTGAGATCTTAAAAGTATCTCTAACCTAACAAATTGTTTGTTTTATTTATGAAAAAATTTACTCTCTATGATCCACGTTTTTAACCTTGACTGCTGATTTTCTCTGAGCCGAGATAATTTGAATAAGAAACTTAAGGAAACCCTGTTCACTGTTTCCATTTTTTTGAAGTTGTTTGAAATTGCTTAAGTTACATATTTTTAAAAAAGATACGATGTACTATATTGTTAAAAGGACATAATACGTGTATTTGTTTGTAAAAAGATCGTACAAGGAATTATTAGTAGCACCAACGTGAACTAATCTTGTATATTCAACCAATTTTGCTAGGCTAGTAATAATTCTTTGTAATGTGAAATTAGTATTTGAAATAAATGATTTTGTAAATTATTTATGTTTATTTATGAATCTTCTTCAAATGTATTTACTCAGCATGTACGGGCAATTTCATTTAGGATTACAACCTATTTCTTCCCTTACATTCAAGAAAGGCATCCATTCTTCTTTTCTTAAAGAAAAATATACCACCGTGCAAGTGGTTTATATATTTTTTAGGAAATAAGCCGACGCTAAAATTTTCATATAAGCGGAGAAATCAGAGATTCTAAATAAAATAATCTGTAAATCTGTTATTGTACAAACATATATTTCTTGTGCTGTTGTTACAATATTTTATCAGAAACCAACAGCTTTGTTAGATAAAATATACAAGTTTTAAGCTCTCTAGAGTTGAAAACTACCCCATATGGTGTACTAAAAATTTCTTATTAATAAGAAATAGTAATAATATACATTTTTATTGTTCTAACTCAATTTTTCGTTGTATATTATCTTTTGCAATAAACTTTATACAAAAAGATCTGGATTTTAGTAACCACCAATTTTTTTGGGATTAAATTGGCAAATGGTTGCTAAATTATTAAATTTATGTTATATGTTATTTTTCGGTGCATGAAAAATTCTGTGAATAGCCCTTCGCATGACTTAAACTAGCATATGAAAGTAGAAAATGAAGAAAAACAATAAATCGAAGGCAATTTGACAGAAATATTGCATTGTTTAATCCCCTCTATCTGCAGAAGCATGTATGTATACTGTGCCTGATTATACAATTATACATCCTCCATTGAGTTTAATGAGAAATTGTTCGATTTTCTGGAATTATTTTGTTATTGGGCCGCCACACATACAGGGTATTCACCTTTATTTCCACAAACTTGGGAAATCGCTATAACTCCAGAAAATAATACTTTTTTATATAGGCTTTTCCTCTTGGATCCTTCGTTAAGATGTGGGTGTACATTTTTCTTGATAACAAAATTTTGAATATTTTGTAAACCAATTTCAACCAACTTTGGTATGCGTTAACCCCAGATAGAGTCCTACAAAAGGTGCGGATATTAAGTTTGTCAAGTGGTAAGTAAACTTACTAATTCAACCCTTTAATTTTCCGGGAAAAAAACTGATGACGTATCTTGAAAAGAAAGCACCAGGAGAAAAATTATTATAAAAAAGAACTAGCATTATGTTATGAGGTTCTAGCAGTTCTCAAACTTTGTGGAAATAAAACTGAATCGCTCTGTATACAGTGTGTATCTGAATTAGGGTCTGAATAGGTTTAATGACAAAAAATTCAGTTGTATCATCATATTCTAGGGATAACTCCCACTTGGTCTGAAACCGAGTGTTGCGAAAATGTGTTTAGTAAAATCCTCAAGGGTAATGTACAGGATGTCCACGCTAAGTTTCCCACTACCCTTATAACATTTTAATTTTTTGTGATATAAAGAAAAGTTTTAGATAAAGTTGAAGGGAATTTCATGCAGTAAGAAATTTTATACAGGATGTTTCGCAAATGTGTGGCAAATCAAACTTATGTTTTTTTAAAATGGAACACCCTATATATGTGCAGAGTGATTCAGTGGGCTGTATGACCACTGCTACCGCCGGATTCTTCTATACATTCCCTCACCATACTCGTGCTCGTGCGCCCACATACCTTGGTGTATGACAGTGCAGGTAGAATGGGCCTGATACAAGAAAAAATTGCTACTGGTACAATCTTATGGAAATATCACATCATGGATTCGCAGTTTTATTGTATACCAGTGGTCTTGTTATTGTATCATAATAGATTTCTTATACGTGCTATGGGGTGCTGCGTTCTGATGCTCACGAACAGAATAAACTTGTGTGTGTAGTCTGTGTAGTCAAGATACTGGTGATATTTATGAACAACTCCTCTAAACTCTAGTGATAGGTAGTGTTTGTACATTTTGTGTGCATTTTTTAACATTACACTGATATCTACAAAGGACGAAAAGGATTGACATTGGAAAATCAAAAAGTGAGTAAAAAGGTAATACATTAACTTAGACCTTGATGTTTTTATTGTCACAACAGAAAAATGTTTCCCTAAAAATTTAAAAACCACAGTTCAAAAATTATGAATCTTTTAGGATTTTCTTAATACCTCTAAAAATTTTTAGAGATTTCTGTGAAAACATAAAAAAATTCTATATTAATCTGTTTGGCCCATTTTCACACCATCTCGGATTGAGAACCAGAGGGAGTTATTTCCCACATAATATATTTTCAACGGTTTTTGACAAATTTCATGATTATCAACATCTACTTTAAATTGAAGGACTACCTACTCCTCTTAAAAACGACCTTTAAGCTCATCTTAGTCTGTAAATGTTATGCATGGAGTTTTCAAAATAAATCGTAGTTTCAGAGAAAATAACCAATTATCTCTCTGAGAAAGTCATTCTTGATAAAAAGTTTTGCTTGTGTTTAAATAAGATGACAAGTTTACATTTTATATCTAGGGAGTTCAACAACATATGTCATCATTTTACAAGTATGAAGAAGTTTGTATTTAAAATTATGTATAGTGAAATGACAAGTCGAGAATAAATATCTGTCACTATCGTCTACAACGCAACTCTTTAGTTTTGCATTTTTAAAGTAGTCTAAATTGGCTGATTTATATACAAATTGAAATTCTGACATAACTTTTAATTATGCTAAACAACTATTCTTAGTATCCTTAAAAATTAGCTTAATTTACTTTTACATAATTTTAAGATTTTAAATTAATGATGTTACGCCAATTTTGTTTAAACACAAGCAAAATTTTGTATCAAGAATCAATTGACCTTTAAAATGAGAAATAAAGAAGTTTTACCCTTGTCTATTTTAAACTACATTTTTTTGTGAATATCAGCATGTGTTATGAATACAAAAATAGGAAAATTTTCGGAAAAAAAGAGGCTAGGTTCCTCCAATTTTCAGATAGAATTTGGTTTTAGATCCAAAAATATTTATTTTAGTGTTATCCAAGGTAAAGATGCTTTCCAAAAAATTAAATGGTCCACCCTCGTGTCTAAATATTGTTGTACCTGAAACCATTATGTTTAAATAGTTCTTGTTCCGATAAAGTTTCGGAAGATGCTAAATTAAAAAACTCACTCTACCATTTCAGATTTTGGAGATATCTCAACGCCATTTTGTATTTCGCTCATCTATTAGAGTCCTTGCGTCGACCAACAACAATATAGACTTGTTACTGCACGCAAAATGAAATCTGTGAAATAGAGTGATTAAGTCCAAATTCTAAACTAGATTAAACTTATGAACTGCATGGGCCACCAGTTTTGGTTTGTGTTACTTTTGCAGTATTGCTATATTCAGGGATTAAGATAATTGCTTAGAATTAAGAAAAAGGCAGGATAAATATGGGGTTTTCGGAGAAGTGATTTTTTTAAATCTAGAGTATATTTTCAAGTTTTTGAGTGACTTTTGTGAATAAATTATTTATTGTGACCCATGCAGAAAAATGTTAGAATAGTTCAGATATGAATTGCGTACAACCCGCTTGTCCACAGGTGTTTAGTTCTTCAAATTTCATTCTTGTTACATGATTTTGTCTTTACATATATTTTTTTACATCAAATTTAATTCTATGTCCCGGTTCATCTTTGGACTATCCTTTTATTGTAGGCAGGGATATTTTATAATTAGCATATTTCAGAGGACCCAAATTTGTTGTTGCTTATTAGATTCATTTTGTACCTGGTGTTGCTACAGCTACACTACAGCTTTATTTTAATTTATGTTTACCACTTGTTTCAAGTACCTGTTGGCAATTAGAAGGTGTAATAAAATGTAAAATACATTTTTATTAAAAATAACCAATTTTATTTGATATTGGAATTTTTGTAATTGGAAACATACTATAGGGTGTTCATACTTGCTCCACAATATATTATTAAAATTATACTGCAGATTAAAATTACTTTGTAATATCTTACTAGGCAACAATATGGTGGTAGGATTTAAAACCATAAATCTGGTCATTTTATAAAATAGATATTTCTGTGTGTCTCAGTAGAATTTTACTACTATATTCTGGTTTAAAATGTGAACGCCCGGTAAAGAACGCTTGTTTAAAATGTGTCTAAATACGTTATAAAATGTTACCTAACACAGACCCATAATGTGAGTCTGCTAATGCATAGAAAACCATTTTAATAAGTATGCATATTTATAAAACTTCATGGTTAACAATGGAAAAGTTTTGTGACTTTAAAATATTGTTTGCAACATCATATCTCAAGTTGACCATTTATTTAGGCAGTAAGTAAATTGAAAATTCCGTTTATTTAGCTTTTAGTTATTTTAGTTTCAGAGAATTAATATATTTTTTGTTGATTTCAATGTTTGTTGGATCATTTTTAAAATGATAGTGGGAAAATATTAAAGACTTAAAAAATATAAACAATAAAACTATGAAACAGATCGTTCGGTTCTTATTTTCTGGTTTAAAAAAGTCCATCGAAAAATTAATTTTATATTTATAAGTAATGCATATGAGGAAAAAGCAATAAAATTGTTTTAATAAATATCTACAATGTAAGGCAACAATATTAAAGATCTGACTCGACTCCTCCTCCAAAGAAATCTTTTACTTTTACTATCGCTGCTTGTGGTAACAACCTAAAACATACAAAAAATAGTATCAAATTTTTTAAACCAAATGAAAAAAATTACCTCGTGATTAAATTCAGAGTCAACAAATACGAAGGTATCGTGGTTTCAACAATGTCTGCTCTTTGCGCTTGAATAATCTTTTCTGCGACATACTTCGGCTCAAGTAATGCCATAAGGCCTTCGTACTTAACTATGGGCTTCTTGCAAAGTCCCGTGTTCACCATATATGGGCAAATTGTTGTGGTTTTGATTCGATTGTTCTTGTTGAATCTCAACTCTTCGGCAAGCGTCTCCATCAGGCCTCTTACGGCATATTTCGAGGCTGAATATGGGACTAAGTTGGCAATTCCTACCACTCCGGCAATTGAAGAAAGACACACTATATGGCCGTGGTTGTGAGATTTCATGGCGGGCAAGAATGCTTCGATAGTCTACAAAATCAATCAAATAAAAAGTTTGTTGAACTAAGAAATCTTCAAAATGTTCACTGGTCACGTTCATTCCAACAGGTATGAGCAGTGACCATCTGAAAAAGTTCTTCAGTAAGCACGCAGTGAGAAAAAATTAAACAAATAATCTCATTTCATCAAACCTACCCAGAAATTAGACAAAACATTGATATCCATGATTCTCCTGATTTCATCTGGGGTATGTTTTTCTAATGGATGTGTTGGCATAATTCCAGCATTGTTAATAAGTATCGTCACGTCTCCCACGTCTTCTTTGACTTGTTTAGCCACCTTGAGAACCTCATCTCTGTTAGAAACATCACATCTAAAAAGAAAAAGATACCTTCGTTATCAAGGTCAAATAAAAATCAAAAGGTACTCACATGTAACAGAAAGGTTTAGGTCCTCCATTTTTGAGGATTTCCTTTCCTGTCATTTCATTGTTTTCTTTGTGTATGTCCCAGCAAACCACAGTGCAACCTTCCGCTGCATATAGCAGGGCCAATTCTCTGCCTATACCATGACCTGCCCCTGTCACCTATATGAAAAAATCAGCAATTATCATATATTTTTTGTAAAGGGATAGTGAAATGCGGCAATGGCCGAATATTCGGCCCGATGAATACCTATTCGGCTTAATATTCGGTTAATCCCTCAAATGTATAGTATTTCTTATCAAAACGCTTTTTAGGAGCATCTATAATGATAACTGAACACATCAATATAAAAAATAACCTTTAGACGCCAGACGCCATAATATATTCAGCTTTCAGCTGACTATGGGCATTGCCGGGTAAGGGCGAATAATAGTTTTACGGCTGGCTGTTAATGCACCTCACATTTAAGTTGGATAATAGTGGTATTCAAATTTGTAATTGTTTCTTTTTATTTTAAAAAGATTACATTTTTGCAAAAAAACGTAAATTTTTCTATTTATTTTCCAATACATCGGATCAACTCGCCCAATAATTATCCGAATATTCGGTTTTTTAGAAGCATTATTCGGCCTTGCTGAATATTCGACAATGCCCAAAAAATCACGAAACTGAAAAGTAGTGTTTTGCAAGACGAGCCAATAGTTGGAAAATATAAACTTTTATTTTTTTAAACTTTTCAATTGGTAGAAAACTATGAGGCGCCATTTCGGACTAAATTATTATTTTTGAATATATAAATTTCTCGGGCTAATATATTTTTTTAATATGATATTTATAGAAATTTGCGCGAATAATCTTTTTTTTAGTCAAATTTATATATTACGCATCGCCCAAAAGTATATATTATATTACAGTAAACGCAAAAAAACATCAAAACACGATATATTAATTTGGTGCGCCAATATATAAAAATTTAGGGTACCACTGGTCGTCACCAGAGGTCGCGCCGCGCATTCCTAAAGTGCACCGGCAACGCTGCAGCAGAAAGTGCAGAAGCCCGAAGTCGAAATATATTTTTTTATATATTTATAGAAATTTGCGTGAATAATCTTTTTTTAGTCAAATTTATATATTACGCATCGCCCAAAAGTATATATTACAGTAAACGCAAAAAATATATCAAAACACGATATATTAATTTGGTGCGCCAATATATAATAATTTAGGGTACCACCGGTCGTCACCAGAGGTCCCTAAAGTGCACCGGTAACGCCGCAGCAGAAAGCGCAGAATGGTGTAAAACCAGGGACTCTTTAAAATAAAAAGGGTCCCTGTGTAAAACCCACCCCCGATTTTCTTGAAATTTTGGCTAGATAGGTTCCTATCCCCTATTTTCGCCCGACGTTACACCATTGGAAAAGATTACCACTTCTTTTTTCATACGGCAGCGCGCATCGCTGCCGACTGCCACAATCTGATGCGAATGTCCCCTTCTTTTTTCATACGGCAGCGCTTATCCCCCAAAAAGGGGGGAATACGCTCCTTTATTGCAAAGATGCTTGAGAAAAATGCACTTCCGACGGCTTCCGACGTAGAATGTATCAAATGTTTACTTCGGCTTCGAACGTGTACGGAGTTAAATGTACGTCCAAAGAAGTCACGTGACTCAATCCACCAATGAGAGTGCAAGACGTATACCAACTTTTATATACGTCGGACGTATAAATAGCCACTTCCTACAACAAAACGAAGGCGAAACGAAAATGATCATGCGGGCGGGAAACTAATATGGAAGATGATTGTGGGGTTATACACCACAAAACATCAAATCCCAAACCTGACACAGAAAAAGAACATCCAGTACGTCGTTAATCATAATCACTTCGACTTCGGGCTTCTGCGCTTTCTGCTGCAGCGTTAATACCGGTGCACTTTAGGGATGCGCGGCGCGACCTCTGGTGACGACCGGTGGTACCCTAAATTATTATAATACCTATATTGGCCCATCAAATTAATATATCGTGTTTTGATATATTTTTTGCGTTTACTGTAATATATACTTTTGGGCGATGCGTAATATATAAATTTGACTACAAAAAGATTATTCACGCAAATTTCTATAAATATCATATAAAAAAAAATTCGACTTCAGGCTTCTGCGCTTTCTGCTGCAGCGTTACCGGTGCACTTTAGGGATACGCGGCGCGACCTCTGGTGACGACCGGTGGTACCCTAAATTATTATATATTGGCGCACCAAATTAATATATCGTGTTTTGATATATTTTTTGCGTTTACTGTAATATATACTTTTGGGCGATGCGTAATATATAAATTTGACTACAAAAAGATTATTCACGCAAATTTCTATAAATATCATATTAAAAAAATATATTAGCGCCAGAAATTTATATATTCAAAAATAATAATTTAGTCCGAAATGGCGCCTCATAGAAAACCGTGAAGAAAGCTAATCTTTATTTTTATAGGGATGTGAGAATGATATTTCAAAATGTTAAATTAAGTATTAAAGCGGTAAAATTGCGAAACAAAAACGAAATCCAACATGGTGGATATACTATATAGAATCTTTTCTTAACTCTTGAGATACAATACAAATATTTTTTTACACGAAAGTTATAGTTGGGAGAAATTACAATCCAGGTGCATATTATATTTCAAGAAGGGCACTTTACCTACAGAGAAAATATAAAAAATGCTTCTTAGTTTGCGAAACTCCTTTATAAAATAATTAATGAATTAAAAAATTAATAAATAATTAATTATCCCAGGAAACTACACGTAACATTTACTATAACCATCTCAAAAATTAAGTAGGTGGGGAACATTTAATGAGTTAATATTACTAGAACTACTGTTATTGAATCTCTATTCTTCGAAATAGGTACCATTTTCTAATCAGAACTATTGAATCTAATCGTTATAGCTAAGGTCTAAGGAAACGGTTTAATACGGTCCTGTAGAATAAAAACTCAAGAGATTGATTCTTATATACTTAGAGATGACGTAAATACATTATATATAAAGAAAGATCTACATTTTCACTACATCTACACTAATTTTTTTCAGATTCGTCTTTTCCACGACCTACTACGATCAAAATTATGCCCCCAAAAACTGCAAAAGTACATTAGGCGTTTTTTTAGGAAAAAAATGATTAGCACAGTCGTATTGACCATACCCGAAAACCCCACATACCAAGTTTCACGGTCATAACTTCACAAAATAGCTTCAAACATAGCAAAAATACGGGTTTTCGGAGTACTCTGTACAAACACCGAGAGATATTTTAAAGTTATTTCTTTGCAGTTTGATTAAGGCTCACATAATCCATCAATTTCCACGATTTCATGGCCCTGCCTTAGACAGGGCATTAGCATTAAAAATACAAAAATCGAAAAAAATCGATTTTTCTTTTGGTGTTTTTTTACATTTTTTCTACAATTGCCTATTAAAAAAATAAACAATATTAAATTTTAGAAAGTATTTTCACCCTGGACACTTGGAAACCAATACATTTTTAAATTTTTTCAAATAAAAAAGGGTGCTTTTTATTGAAAATACTTTCTAAAATTTAATATTGTTTATGTTTTTTAATAGGCAGAATGGAACTCCCTGCATATTTTTTGTTCAAATTTGGTATGTGGAGGTTTTAGTGTGTCCTGATTAACACTGTGGCGTTGGGTGAAGAAACCTTCAGTCCACGACTGTGGTCTCAGATTTCAAATAAAGAAGTGCCTAATATGTTTTTTCGAAAAATGAACCCCTTTAAAAAATCGCAGTAGGTCAGGAATTCGCGGCAATGGGCAATGCCAAACCAATACTTGGCAAAAGATGACCTTTTAGGGACATGTCTTAAAAAATTGCCCCGTTCAATTCCCCTAGCCTACTTAGATTTTCAGGGGTGTTAACATGAAAAACCAGACACAGTGTATATGGACAAAAAACAAATTTGTAGTCCACATTTTTCTTATTAGCCATATTGCAATTCTGCAAAATTCGTATAATCAGTCCGTGGCCTACTGATTTATTAGGTACTAGCTCAATAACCAAGATGCACATAAAATTTAAACGAAAAAGTAAAATATTAAAGAAACGTTTTTTTTATTTATTTTTTATAAATATTTATACAGGGTGAGTTTTTTCGATGCCCACTATGGGGATCTCGGAAACTAGCAGAGCTAGAACAAAGGTTAAATGGGGAAAGAATGGCAGTTTTGAAAAGAGTGATTTTTTGCTATTTCATCAGATCTCTGTAGCTCCGTTATTTCTGATTATACAGAAAAACTGTAGAGACAAAAATTGTAGATAGTTTTGGACTTAATAAGATAATCTAATACAATTTTTTTTGTTGTTTGTGATTTTTGAGATATGACATAAACTTGTTTTTTTTTAAATGTAAATCATAGTTGGCTGTGGCCTTATTAAATCGGCCATTTTTTGAGCTTTCCAAAGATATAATACTCGGCATAGTTATTATAAAAAATAAAAGAGCTATGGCTAATTTTCTGATTCTTGATCATGATGGAGCTCCAGCACATAATTATTTGCCCGTAAGAAATTATCTAGATCAGCTCTATCCTCTATCCAAATAGTTGGATAGGGAGAAATAGACCTATTTCCTGGCAGCCCCGATCCCCCGATTTGTCTGTTTTGGATTTCTTTTTGTGGGGAACAGTACAAAATAAAGTATGAGGCAATTGCTGAATTAAGAGCAGCTGTTTTAGAAGCAATTGCCAGTATTGACAGGCGCTCTCTAAGAAAGGCGACAAATTCAGTTTTAAAAAGATGCGATATTTGCATAAATAATAATGGTGGATTGTTTGAACACCTTTTTTTTATTTTAAAAGGTGACCTTTTAAAATAATAATAATTTGAATTTGAGTTTTTTAATTTTTGTTTTATTTTGTTACATTTTGTTACCAGCTAAAAAGAAAATATTCTCTTTTCAAAATATCTAGTGAACCATGAACTTTTTTAAAAATCCAAAAGGGGCATTAGATTGAGCATTCAAAACTGCAATTCTTTCCCCATTTAACCTTTGTTCTAGCTCTGCTAGTTTCCGAGATCCCCATAGTGGGCATCGAAAAAAACTCACCCTGTATACTACCATAGAAGAATCTACTCGTAGTAGATTCTTCTATGATACTACCTACATGGTCTTATTAAAATTCCAGTTACAAAGGGTATACACAAGGAGAACGAGTTTCGTTAACTATGTCATTTTTTTATTGTAACTTTTTCCGAAATCAAAGTAACTCTAATTGGTATTAAATCGGCTACTACGGGCTGCGTAGGCAACTTGTAATTAGAGAATAGCAGGAATATTATTGAAACCTTGAGGCCTAGCCATTAGAACAGTAAAAAGAGCTGTACCTACTATATTAAATTTCATATATTATTTTCTGTACTCGTGACGTGACATGCTGTCATATAATTTTTTTATTATTTTTTCAAACGGCTCTAGGATTGACAATTTTCATATTAACTCTAATAATTTGTTCTATTAAACCAGACGCCAACTTCCTATGAACACACGTGCTAAGTCGTTAAAGCACACATCTACACATGCCATGTTCTTTGTAATAGCATACCAAGACGATGTCTTCTTTTATTGATTTAGGGGGCACAGAATAAAATATCCCAATCGCGGCGATTCCTATCTCATAAAATACTTGGAGTAGCAGCAATATCACTTCGAAAACCATAGAAACCACTTCCAAGATTTGTTCTTGTAGCGTCTTTTGGGACTCTCTGAAAGAAAAAGATCTTTTAGTAGTCTTCCAGAGTAGGTAGGTACTAAATAAAGGCTTGTTTAACTCGAAAAATTAATCGATTATGCATCCATACATTTTTCATTGTCGATTAGTGCAAGGCATCCGGCACCCGTACCTATGTAGTTGAGCTATCATAACAATTTAATTAAATATATATTTGGTTGTCATAATGTATGGAGTTCATTTTAAATTATCTTACAATGAAACCTAATGTTTTGCTTTTAAAATACGAACGTGGAAATGGTAAATACACTACGAAAAACCAATTTATTAATAAGGAATCACTTAAAATTTTTGGTTTATTTCTGTTTCCAACCTTGCCCAAAAAGCTATTAACATGAAAGTATGAAAGTATAGTTACCTATGCCTATATATGCAATTTATTCCCCATTTTGCAAATCTTTTAAATCAATAAACCAGCAAATTAATAATCATATTGACATAGCTCTATGAAGATGT
The DNA here is from genome assembly GCA_963920635.1 of Pseudeuparius sepicola. NCBI lineage: Eukaryota > Metazoa > Arthropoda > Insecta > Coleoptera > Anthribidae > Pseudeuparius > Pseudeuparius sepicola. Next base: position 8,216,637 of record OY987305.1, read on the forward strand.
TTCTTGATTGCAAAAAAATCAACACTTGAAATTTGTAGATATTGCTATTTTGATTGATTAGGTACTTTTCAAAAGACAACTAGAAACATTGAAGTAGGTACCCAATGTAGATACCCAACGTAGGTACCTAATTCGTTTTGCCAAAGATCATAATGTTTTGCTTAGTGTATGAAATATAAAAAAAGGCGCGCACCCAAAATGCCATGGCAAATATTTACACTTTGTATTTGAAAAGTTGGAATAAATAATTCCTTAGGATTTATAATTTATTTAAATGATAATTTTTTAGACGGGAAAATGTAGCCAATGTACACGAAATAATTAGGGGGGTACCCCTATGCCTTTTACTCAATGCAGGTAATTACTCTATTTGGCATGTACATATATATTTTCTTTTTTTCAAATTGATGATGCCTCCTAATTTACTTTTCAAAAAATAGATGCTGCAGGTATTTTAAAATTAAGGCGATCAAAATAATAAGTAAAAAGCTCCTAGAATTCTGAGACACACTTATTTTTGCTCTTATTTAGTCTTATTTGAAGAATGTGTATGTAGAAATGTTATTTCAAACATGGGAAATAATTTATACGCTCATACAAAAATTGTATTTTATATATAGGTATAGGTAGGTATATAAGCACTCATTATTAAACAAAAAACATTATACAACTTAATTGGTAATCAAGTGATCAGACGATGAAGTCTATATTTAGACTACCTACATAAATAATATATATTTTCATGTGTAATAGCATTGAGTACAGTGGCGTAACTATGGAAGAGTAGGCCCGTGTTCAAAATTTCAGGTGGGCCCCTGTGTTTTTTTATGTTTGAAAGTGGTGTAACAATGACAAACATTGTACAGGATGTCCCATTTTCAATACTTTTGCAACTTATATTTTTATTTTGAAATTCTTACCTAGAAAAAAAAAACCGTGTACGCCACTGAATTCTACATGAAAAAATCTATAACGGTCGATTTTTACCATTTCAACAAGTTAACCTATAACGGATATAGGGGGGCCTGAAAATGGCAAATTTTGAAAATCACCTTGTGTTTAAAAAACTAAGGAGGCAGCAAGAAAATTCTGTATACGAGCCTTTCTTTTTATGAAGAAGGAGGTCAGTGTCCCGAAAACCGCAACTCCCTAGTTCTAAAAATATCCGAGATACCTCACAAAATTATCGAAAATGGGACACCCTGTAGGTGCATATATAGAGAATAATCCAACTTAAACTTTGTATTGACCAACAGTTAAAAATGATGCACATTGCTCACTACAGGTCAAAAAACGTCATTTTATAGGTCAAAATGTTGAATCACCATGTACGTTCTGTACAGGGTGATTCAAACTCGACGCCCCAGGAATACTGCGGGAACACGAAAACTGAAAATAAAATTTCGAACAGGGGCTCTTAAATGGAATGGAATGAAAAACATGGAATTTTTCTATTCACTAGGATCGGTTTTCCGAAATCTAGTTAGCCATGAAAACAATTGTCAAAGTCAGAAATTATTTAAGAGTATGTTAGGGTGCACCATTAAATTTGTTCGACTGGAGTATTTTTTAAATTTTTGAATTGTGCTTGTTACTGACTTGTTTGCTATTATAGTTTGTTACAAAAAATTTTCTTTAATATTCCAGTTGAAAAAATTTAAGGGTGCACAAGCCAACCTATAACCTTCTTTTAAATAATTTCTGACTATCAATTGTAAATTTGGAACAACAAAAGATACAGAAAATCTTTTTCTATAAAAGTTGTTGAGGATGATAAATGATAAGGACTTTCAATATTTAGGAAAAAATGGTATGTTTCTGGGGAAAAATATTGATGACGTCACAGCGGCCATTTCCCCAAACAACAAAAAAGCAAATTTTCGGTCATAATTGGGCCTTATAGTATGGCCCATTTAAGAACCCCTGTTCGAAATTTTATTTCCAATTTTCGTCTTCCCGCAGTAGGCTTGGGGCGTCGAGTTTGGCTCATCCTGTAGGTACATTTACTCTTAAGTTATTATACATTTTTTGTACTACCCTTGCATTTTTATTGTTGCGAAATTTCAAACGCCCTCTATGTAACCGATTAGAGAATAATTCTCGTTGGTTATTACGCAGCACCACATCAATCGGCTCGCATCGGAAAAACCGAAATTTCTGCGCCCTGCATGAACCTTCATGGCGGTGGGCCCCTAGCAGCTCTGGGCCCGTGTTCACCGCACACTCTGAACACCCTGTAGTTACGCCACTGATTGAGTAAAAGAATACTGATGATACCAAAGACAATAATATTTTTTTTGTCTTTGATAATACAAAAAATATATATACTTATTTATTCATAAATTCTGAAATGTTCTTGGAGCACACCACAGCCTTTATTACTTAGATTTAAAAGTGGACATTGCATAATTCGTGTGGAGATATTTTGTTTCTGTTAAGATGTTGCAATTTAACTAATTAATGGCTTTGATATAAAAAAAGACAATTTTCTATTGAAATTTTTAAAATACCAACTTCCTTATGGAATTTCCTGATGTCAGCCCTCGAGACGTTCCTTTGCTTTGAAATAAACTAGTTAAAAATAAAACTGCTTACGATACAAACAGAGAAACATGCCGGCAGTAAACGCGAAGCGCAATAACCGAAAATTCGCTTACACGTTATTTGCGGTCCTGTTTTCTTCTGCCTCCTCCACCATCTCGATCTCACTTTCCTCTCGGACGGGTGCTTATGCAACAGCGGCCTAGCAGAAACTAAACTCGAGTATTTGCGTTAAAAAAACCAGCGCGAAGTTATGCCCGTCTCCCGAACAGGCTGACTGCCGCGGATGGGTTGATAATAAAACCAGAGACGCGGCAATTTTTTTTAGTCACCGAATTCCACTTAATTTATTTAATTTGAGGTATCTAATAAAACACTCTTTAGCAGCCACAGCGGCGTACCTACTGAAAAGGGGTCCTTTTCTCATGAATTTGTTTTGTAAGGTAGGGGTCCATTAAACCAAAAAAAAATTTTTTTCGATTTTGTTTCGGCCGGGATATATGTCTAAAAAATTATTCAAATTCCCACTAGGGCCGTGACGTCACTGCTCTAGAGCGTTGAGTGATATTCCTCACTCAACGTCTAGAGCGTTGAGTGAGGAATAACTCATCTAGAGCAGTGACTGGTTGAAATATTGCAAGCTGTATTGAGGAAATATCGATTTGGTTTGAACGTTTAAACGAAGAGCCGACAGTTTCGATTTTTGTGGAAAACGCCAGTATTATTGGGTTATGTTTTGATTTTCAGGCCTAAAAGAATATACCTGTGCATGGCCGATACCTACTGATTAGTACGCAGATAGAGAAATGGCGGCAACTAGGGTTATTCTTATTGGATACAAATTTGCTCGCAAACTTGATAAACCTGAAATTGTTTCTTTTTTAAACAGAATAGCCGTTTTTTAAATTAGGGTATGTGTGTTTCTTTTTTATGAATAGAATATATGATATTTCGATTCGACTACTTAAAAAGGACCTTATTGTTCTAATTTTTCTTTTTCGATTTTCTATAATGATGAAAATCAAAACAATGTTAATTTCGAGAATGTGAAGTATGTATTGTTAAAACTATTGATGAAGATACCACCAATATTGTTTTTTGTTGGGTTATGAAACCCTTTTGCAACGCCAGTGAGCGTACGGTTATTGTATATAGTGAGCATTCGATTAAATTTCACTTTCATTGAATTGCTTACTAGTGCCAACAAAAATTCATTTCGTTATCTGAACTAGTTATGATGAGTCCAGACGATTTTACAATTAATTTTCCTCTACTCATTTTCAAAAACTTTTAGCATCACGCACCGTGTAACAAATAAGTCCCGTAGGAATCATGAAACGATTTTCCATTTTTTCATTATAATGATTATCAAATTTAAAAAAATGAAGATTTGTATAGGTACAGAATTCTCAGAAAAAAATGATAATTTTTCGGAAAAAAGTTGTTTTTTTTTTGTCGTTGGAGATTTATGAAACATAAGTTTTGCCTTAGTAATTGAGTGTATTTTTGAATTTGCTCCAAATCTATGATATCTTGGAATTTTATACAATATCTTAAAATAAATAAAAATGTACTCGCCTATCTTGAGAGGCTTTTAACATGCAGGACTTTGAATTGATCATGCCATGTGAAAACATAAGTGTGCAACAAGTTATATCACATAATACATATATGTTATATGTATTATAGAGTCCGTAGCGCTATTTATTCGGTGCTTATGTTATTTTGAGATTTATTTCGAAAGATGAAAAAATAAAAATAAATTCTGAATAAGAAAATTAAAATTAAACGCATTTAATACAACAAAATAATATTTGCATAAAAACAAAATTCCGAATCTACGGTATTTTAAGTTGATAAACGGGAAAAGAGTCAAATCTACGGAAATATTTTCGCGCTTTCTATTTCTAGATAGTTTTATACATATCTACGTATACTTGAAGGAAAGACAATTTTTGTACTGGAAAATACGGATCACCCTGTATAATTATAAGGACCAAATGCTATTAGATACTTTTCTTACCTACGTAATTTTTTTACCGTTTTAAGATATGGCTACATGTTGATGTACTAAATTGTCAAGAAGTGTTATTTAGTTTAATTAAACATTAAGATAGGAAACACTTTTACCTACTACAACATGCAAATAAAATGTTACAACTATTCTACTTTTTAAACAAGTTTTTGCAATCGAGTTCAAGGTATTCAACAACGTGTTTGCCGCCCTTTCCAACAAGCTTGACCTGTATGATCGTCTTTTTTTGGAAATGGACTTGGGTGCCGCTGCATAGGGGCAAGGGGGGCAAGGGGGGTGCTCATATTGAAAATGTTCTAAATGTAGAATATACAACATTAATTAATAAAGTAGAAAATCTTCATGTAATGATGTGTAACATTCATACACTTATTGAAAAATATACTTATTATTGTCAAGTACCGTCAAATGGGGATACTTGAGACAACTGGGGTAATTTGGGACAGATATCTCAAAGCCAACTTTGAACATACTCTTGACCGGGGGTCAAATTTTATCACAAACTTTGTTATGTTTTATGTTAAATAACATTGAAGAAAACTACATAAGGAGAAAATGGTCATTTTTGTTATTATTTTAGATAGTTTTTGACAGCCTTCGAATTTCCCAATTGTAACCTCAAAAAATAACAAGAAAAACTTTGTGTGGTAGGAATAACAAACAATTGTTCAGATTAGTAGCAATCGTCCAGACATTTTACTTATACGATTGTTAGAATATCTTAATAAGTACATACTTTCGGTCGTACTCTAAAGTTAGAGTTGGTGGAGCAAAAAAATGTCTACCCCTCATCTTTGGGGTAAGTTGGGACAGTGGTCCCAAGTAACCGCTTTGTGTTTTTCTGTTTATAATTTTAGTTAAAATCATTTTTCAGATGCCCTTCCTTAAAAAAAAACGCCAAGAACTCACAAAAGAAAAGTTGTTCTTCGGTAATACTATGACATCCGAAAACAATTTGAATCAGCCATAGAAGATGTAAGGAACGCGGTTTTGTCTATCAGAAGAAAAACAAATCCTTTGAATATAATATGTCCTGTATCAATAAGTGATATTCTTGAAGTTTTGAAAATTGTTTACATAAATAGAGGACAATATTCATTTCAGGAACTTAGAGACCAACTTGGCTTCAGCAAGTAGGCATCTAGTTCGTTTTTAAAATTAATGGACTATTTTTGTTTAGTTTTGTATTACTCTAGATAATAGGTATGTGGAACTGGGAACTTTTACTTTGAAAATAAGTTCTGTTGATTTATTTTAACCTAGAATTTGAGTTTTTAAGAAAAGAAACCATCAAAATAATTTTATTCTTAATTATTTCTGTCCCATGTGGCCCTATAGAATGGGTAAACATGAATTATCTATTCAAAATCAAGGCCTGTCCCAAGTTACCCCAATACGGGGTAACTTGGGACAATCATTAAAAAAAAAAATCTCCTAAGGGTTTCATTTTTATTTTACAGTGTATAGGCTTGTTCTAATAACATCAAAGAAATTTTTCACCAATTGTTAGTTTCATATCTCTATAAACAAAAACCTATGAGCAATTTAATTTAAAATATTAACCGTTCTCCATCCACGTATTAACCGAAAAGTAACCCAAGTATCCCCATTTTACGGTAGCTACAGTTCATACAAAATTTGAAGGCGCAGAATTCTAGGAAGTAGTTTGTAAATAATACCCAGAAAACCCACCTGCACTGGCCCATTTCACACAGCAGCGTAACAACAATTGGAAAATACTGTGTTATGTTATCAAAACCGAAGACAAGTACTTACAAAATGAAATTAATATAGACAGAACAGCTAATTATTACTAATTTCAAAAGTGACTCCTCCGATGACGATGTTAGTGACTATGCATCAGATTGAGAAATATTACCTATTGTAATTGTAAATTATTATATGAATAGTTGTGTAAGATAATAAATATATTATTTATTGCTAATAATTATTTAAATTACTTTTTAATAAAATTCATCACTCGTAATTTATTTCTGTGCAATTACTCTCCAAGCACGCCACTGAAATCTGTATTAATATTTACGATTTCCTACAAATCTATTCTAGGAATTCTCCGCCTTCAAATTTTGTATGATCTGTACCTACCGATTCCACAAGTTCTGGCCTAGAAAATTTTAGGTAACTGTTTGACCCTGAACATTTGAAAAATTTTCGCCTGCGGCGCAATTTTGTACCACGAAAATTCAGTTTCAATTTTTTTAATTTGTTACCTTCTCCCAACTACAAAGTTTAGCTACGCACCCCCTAGAGCCCCCCCTCCCGGCAAATTGTCGTAGCGGCGCCTATGAAATGGATATTCAGATTTATCTACATGATATGTGGACTTTCGGTTTGTTGAAAGCATAGATATGAAATACGTTAGTAGTGATGAGGTTGCAAAATTTAGTTGTATTATAGATAAATTTATTATTTATATAGGTAATTACTTTATAATATAACGCCTACATTTAGATTATGAAGATTTTAATAAAAGAATAAAATTAGGTAGGTACTATTCCATTTCTATTTTATTGTAGTCTCGCTTATTCCTCATTCATAAAATAACTTTTTCAAGGTGATTCGCGAATCAAGTATGTATACATAATCTTCATTTCAGAGAATAAGCCTATAAATTTGTAAGGTCAAAAGTTCGGGACTGTAAATGTTGCATTAATAATATTAAGTATTATTTGCAACAGAACCTGAAATACTTACGTCAAATAAATAACTCAAGAATAATATTTGTGTTTTCATAAAACGCTTTTTGTAATTTCGATAACAAATCACTAAATATAACATATAACCAACCATCGAACTTTTTTTAATTAGAAATAATATTTATGTAATTTTTTTTATGAAACTTTAAACGGGTCAAAAATTATCAAAAAAATATTAATAAACACAAAAGAAATATATTTTTCTACAAAATGCCAACCAACAAATAAAAAAAAATAAACTATTGAACCTTTCTTAACAAAGTCACTGTCTAAGAAGATACATTTTTGGTGTGTTTCTTGTTGTGGCACACCATAGGTACCTGAACTCATATGGACTTATACTGACTGGCAGGCTTCTGTAATTTTTAGACTTAGTTCGTTTATAATGCCTGGGGTGGTTTTGATATACCTACTGGATTTTTTAACTCTATATAGTTTCAAAAATTCAGCATTTTGAGTTATCACAGAGAAGAACACTTTATATATATTTTTTATTGGATCTTTGCGCATGCGCATCAACAATGTGAGTGGTCTTCCATCATTCAACTGATTCGAAGTAATTCCATGGCTCATTGGACTCGCCAGATGCCTTTAACATTCTTATTTTGCTCAACTTTGACACCTTGCAGAATGGAACTCCATGTATATTTTTTGTTCAAATTTGGTATATGGGGGTTTTGTTGTATCCTGATTAACGCTGCGGTGTCAGATTTAAATAAAAAATGCCTAATATGGTTTTTCGAAAAACGCACCCCTTTAAAAAATCGCAGTAGGCCAGCCAGGCGTTCGCGGCAATGCCAAACCAATAGTTCGCAAATGATGACCTTTCATGGACATATCTATAAAAAAATTCACCCGTTCAATTCGCCCCGCCAACTTAGATTTTCAGGGGTGTCAACATGAAAAACCAGACACGTTGTATACAGGGTGGACCCAGATCGACTATACGATAGGTGTAAAAGACAAAAAAAATTCGAGTTGAAACTTGACCCTTGGGGGATCAGCCTTGCTTGATTAGAAACTAATTTGCACCATATTATTATATTTTAAAAATCAAGCAGGCCTTGACAGGTGCAATTTATTCGTTTTCAGTTCAGGTAAACTACATTTTCCTTAAGAAATATCGAAACGTTTTAACATTTTATTGGAAAAAGTCGTCGAGAGTTCCCGTACCAAATTTTAAAACAATCGGCAGACTTTGATTTTTTTTAAATTTAAACTTTATTTTTTGGAAAAATCAAAGTATGCCGATTGTTTTGAAATTTAGTACAGGGTCTTAAATTTGCATTCTGAAAAAAATTTTCTGATAAAATTTTTCGATAAAATGTACTTGATCTGCGCCAAAACCGCAAAAATTGAAAAATTTAAAAAATCAAAGTATGTCGATTGTTTTATAGTTTGGTACGGTGATTTGGAATAGGTAGGTACCAATAATAATTGAATTAAACAGAATTCTTGTAAACTTGTAATCGTGATTACCTATAGCTTCAAACTAAAAAAGAAACCATTTTAAAATCCATCAATTAAAAGCCGAATTAATTATAAAATATTTATTTAACAGTACATCCACAGGTAGTAACAACTCTTATTAACAAAATACAGGGTGGTCCAACTTTTAGGGGCAAAACTTCAGGAATCTATAGAAAACGTCAAAAGAGGTAGAATTTTTTAGCAGAATTAAGGCTAAAAGAAGATTATTTTTCCAGTGGCATACCATTTTTTTATTAAAAAATATGATGGTTGACCCCGCCTCTCCGGCACTGATGGAAGAAGACTTATTTTTAATTTATAACATTTAATGTGTCTAAACTGTACCAAATATTTAAATATTTGCCTTGGCTGTCTTCCTTTACGAAAAATACACCGTTAGGATTTCGATACATGTTCATATTTTGACGTTGTCTGCAGATTCCTAAGCACCTCGCTAACCGCAGGTTGAGACTACGCGACTAGTAATTCGTAGGTCCCAGGTTAAAATCCCGCAAAGCAAAACTATTTTTATTTGTATTGCCACTTATTCAAAGAGAAGTTAGTATAGATAATTAGATAGAACACAGGGTACAATATCAGGCAGGTGGCTAGGCTATTGTTTCTGTTGTCATGACATTTTAACCTGAAATTTATTAATCTGTCACTTCACTTTGACGTGGCATGATCTTTGAGAAAGGAGGAAGATTTATTCTCCGAAAGCTCAGAAAACAAATTTGTTGAAGTTATTTTTTGAGTTACACGTTTAAAGTTTCGTTCATTCAGTGTTAAGAATTTATGAATTTTCGAGGTAACTTGAAAAAGTTGTCTTTCAATCAGTTTGGTGGCGAAAAACCCTATTAAAAATTAAATGGACCCAACTATTTTTATTTATTTTTTATTATCGCTGCATTCTGCCTCTTATATTTATCACTGATTATCATTTGTAGTAATCGAACAAAGTTTATTATGAAGATTATTACTGACAATCTATAATAGGTACTCCATTGTTTTGCCCCTAAAAGTTGAACCACCCTGTATATAGTTATTTATGTTAAAAACTGGGTATGAGTTGCAAGGACACTTTGAGTATAATGCATACCTATTTAAAAAAGTTTAGACGACGGATGAATAATACATACTAAATACTTACTAAAAAATAAAAATATAAAAGAAAATAACTCGAACCAGTCAGAAGTAAGTTCATCCCAAAAACGTTTTTGCTTCTTTAATTTTTCTCAGAAGGATTTATTCACTTTAACTATCACCCTACAATGTTAAATGTAACGAGAATCCATTCTCAAGAAATAAACGTAGGTATTGTTTTTCATACGGTAAGTAAACAAGCAATTATTGTGGCTCGTGGCATTGAAATTATGAATTATGCGATTAATTATTGTCTCTGCAAATGGTAGACATATACAAACGTACTATAGTATACCAGGTTGTTCAATAATATCGATTTTTTTTCAGAAATCAGGCAACGCGTTTAAAATAATAACCACTGGTTAGTATAGATAACTTATTTTTTTTATCGTGGTCTAGAGAAGCCGTTACCATGATTGATAATTCCACAAATAAAATAAATTAGGTAGGTACAAACTGAAGCCATAGAGATAATACCACTTATTATCGCATTATTGTTTTTCTCATTGACTGGATGTCTATAGTTTAAAACATCATTTATTGAAACCTATCTTGGTGTTACGTTGCCTCGTATGGTGGCCCCACTGTAAATTCTGATAAGAATTACATGTGGAACTTCGAATAAAACGATCACTACTTTTCAATTAATCGTTGTTGTAGCATTTTATATTATTTATAACTATGGAAAGTAGAAGGAAGCCTAAAGTCACAGTGAACACCGCTCAAGAAGTGTAAGTTAAGTGCATTTTTTTAAATTAAAAACTCTTTTCTAGTTAAGTTGTAACATTTTAGGCAAAAGGAAACAAGTAGTAAAGCGGTATTCATCGACTGTGTTTGCTTGATAGGCTCACTACTGTTTTTTCTGATAAAATTAGTGTATTATAATTTAGAGAGTTTGTATTATAAAATCAATCCACCACCTGCAGATTCTGTCAGAGGAGAAATTGTCTTGGTAAGTAGTTTTTGTAATAGTCCAGAATTTCTTTTGCTATAAGTATTTACATTAAAGAAAACATTATTTATAAATGGCCATATAAAATTTGTATTTGACTTTTGATTAGCCAAAATTTTCCATAAATTGTTTTTCATCGATATATCTCTATCCGTGTACCATGGACATGGAACATAATTATTATCTAGATGTGGTGTTTAGCGATCGAAGAAATTATTAATTGTTTGCTGTATTGGCTGGGAGGTGGATCGAAAGGTACAACAAAACTACTTTCTTCAAAATGTCGCCCCCAATTTCATGTTATTTTGTTATATATACCCACTTTTATTCCATCGTAGAGTCCTGATGATGTCAACATAATTGACGAAACGTCGACATTTTGAAGAAAGTAGTTTTGTTGTACCTTTCGATCCCCCTCCCAGCCAATACGGCAAACAATTAATAATTATTATCGTTATTTTTTTGCAAAATAATCTAAATAAAAGCACAAATGCAGGTAGGTACCTATTTTGCAAAATTTCAGATTACTGGCACTGGCCACGGCATTGGAAAAGAGTTGGCCCTTGCTTATGCCTCTGAAGGGGCAACTGTGGTAGCATGGGACGTAAACCCTAAAGGCAATGAGGAGACTGTTAAAGAAATAGTTGAGTTGGGATATCCGAAGGCTTATGCATATGTGTAAGTTAGAAAATGTAGTGCAGCGAATTTTCTACATGCACCAATAAATGTATCGCCATAGTCAGGCAGAGATAAATGAAATTTTATAAAAATATCTGTACGGCGATAAGGGTATCTGTTTCAAAAATACGAGGCGATGAACTTTACATAATCTCTACTTATATAATTTATATTATTTTAAAATAAGTGTATATAATTTATTCCAATTTAGCATAAAAATATTTATTTAAAATAGGTATTATTTCTAGATGCGATGTATCAAATAGGTTAAATGTGTTAGATACTGCCAAAAGAGTTCAAAAAGACGTTGGAAATGTGACGATTTTAATTAATAATGCTGGAATTATGCCCTGCCATCCTTTGGAAGATCACACTCCTGAAGAAATAAAGCGGATTTTTGATATAAATGTTTTAGCGCATTTTTGGGTAAGTCTCTTTAATTTTTATAAAAACAGTACTTGGTCAAGTATAAATGAACTCACTTGGAACACAGTGATATACGGGGGCGATCTATTTCATAGCATTTACCACGCTCTGCTACTGGTAGAAATACCAGACTTATCAGCAGCATAAAATTCAAAGGTTTTTATACGGTCAACGTCGACCTAGTCAAGGAGGTAGCCAATAAGAAAGCGAGCGTAGGGAGTTGATTGGTCGGCGTTTCGGAGATAAAGCAGGTGTCGACGTGGGCCAGTTAGGCCAGTATAACCAGTGCCGTGCTCGGAAATAAGGATTGCGCTTTGTGCATAGATTTTTGTGTGGTGTTGTTTTGTGTGCAACGAAATTAGTGGTTTGCTTTGGTTTTAATTATTTCAAAGTTTATTTTATTCTTTTTTGGAGCATTTAAATAAAATTTGTATAATATTATTAAGGGCCGCGTTTTACAAAGCAAACGCCGCCCAAGTGTTTTTATGCTGTTCCAAGCGAGTTCATTCAAACTATAACCTACATATTAGGATTAACTAAGGTGTGCGTTTGTGTACACAAATAAGCTTGAGGCAAACAAACGAAATAAATATATCCTCAAAATCAAAGATTGCGCGAGGAAATGTAACTTTTGACTACTTTTATTTTGATCAAAATACAAAATGCCATTTTTGAATTAACAACTATTAAGTATCTACTACAATAATTTATATATTTTTCAGACTTTAGAGGCATTTCTGCCTTCAATGAAACAAAACAACCATGGGCACATAGTTGGCCTATCATCTATGGCTGGGATGATGGGCAACATAAACTTGGTGCCATATTGCGCCTCTAAATTCGCAGTTCGTGGTCTCATGGAGAGTGTCCACGAAGAACTGAGGTTGAATCCAAAAAACAAAGTCAGACTCACCACTGTGTTTCCTTTCATGGTGGACACTGGTTTGTGTAAAAGACCAAAGATAAAATACGAAAGCATCATGCCTTTGGAGTCACCTAAACAAGTGGCCAAAGAAATTTTGAATGCCCAAAAGAATAGGGTACCCGAAATTTCTATTCCTCGTTACTTGTTTGATTTGTGTAATTTGGGAAGGTGAGTTTTTGTGTATTGTATTTTTGTATAAAGTGTACAGCCCGTGTCAAAGATATTTTAATTCATAATTAAGATTAACTAATTAGTGTTTAATATACAAAATTTGTTGCCTGGTAAAACCACATAATTCCTTACGTTTTTGGGTAGTCATAATTAGATACTTAATGCATGTGATGGTATACTGGCAAAAATTAGGTCGTCAAAATTTTCCTCTCTTCACGAAAATATCAGTTAAATTTTCCACTAATGCCGAAAATCTTTATTTTTTATTGGTTGCCTTTTTTGCAGTAACTTTAATATTTGAAAAGGACAGCCGCAGAGAACCAAATTTAATAAATTTTAAAGTATTAATTAAAATTAATATAATAATTAATAGGTATATTACCCGTTTTAGGTTGATGCCCATGAAAGCTGCCCTGGATTTAAAGGATGAATTTGAAATTTTCATTGAATCGGATTTATAAATGACTTATATACCTAAGTTATGTTTATATTATGTTCAGAGCTGGGCGAGTACAAGTAAATACTCTGTCGAAATTAAGCGTGTTTTCGTGTGATAAACCCTACAGGATTTAGGTTTGGGCAGATTTGTTTGACTTAAATCTGAAATTGTGACAATGAGCAGATTTCAAATATCTAAAAATATACAGGGTGTTCGTTTTAAAAAGTTTGGTTTGGCACCGCTTTTCGGAAGACCCTGTATAAAACTAAAATAAACGCTGAAAAAGGTTTCTTTGGATTCACAACTTTTATCTGAAACTTTTTTCCTAACCTCACAAATATAGAAAATAAGGGGGTGTAAAAATATACGTGATCACATGGTACATTAATTTTTCCATTTATAACATTTTTTAACTATGTGGTGCCCACCCTTGTTGTTGGTAAGTTGGCGAGGAGTAGTATCATAGCTTAAGTATTCCTTAAGCTATGGTAGTATCACAGACCTCTATATAGGTCTGTGGTAGTATATAGGATGGTCTAGAATTTAATAAAAACACGGGACAATTTAACAAGTGTATTGATAAAAATAAAAGTAGGTATGACTATGGAAGTCGGTATATATGGCATGGCAGGGTATATGGTATATCAAAATATGGTATCAGAAATAGTAGTAAAACTTTCAACAGAACATAAAAACAATCAAAATTTTTTTGGAATCGTCTTGACGTTTTCCATTTTCCATTGCCTTCTAATTCGTTCTTCTAAGTCTCTGTACTTCGCGATCTCCTCGACTTGCTTCACACGCAGGTTGTTGTTGTTCGGGATGGCCACATCAATCAGAGTTGTCTTCCTAGAAATTTTATCAACTATTATAAGGTCCGGTCTGTTATGGGCAACTCGTTGATCTGTCAGAACTGTACGATCCCAGTACATCTTGTAGTTGCTGTTCTCAAGAACAGGCTCCGGTGTGTAGCTGTAATATGGGACCCTCTCTGCCTGCACAAGCAGCAGTTTTTCCCCCAGTTCCTGGTGCAAGATCTTGGCAACCGAATCGTGTCGTTCCTTATATTCCGTTGATGCGAACATCTGACATCCTCCTGTTATGTGCTGGATTGTTTCTGAAGTTGGGCACCCGTATCTGCATCTGTCATCCACTACCGATGCATCTCCTACAATGAATTTTAGGTAGTTGCGAGTTGGTATAACCTGATCTTGTATGGCCAGTAAGAAGCCTTCTGTCTCGGGGAACATTCGTCCCGAGGTCAGCCAATAGTACGACGCTAACTTGTCGACATGTTCCTGGTTAACCTCATTAGGATGCCTCCCGTGCAGCGGCTTCTCTAACCACCTCTGTAGTTTATAGTTGTCGGTTCGGTGGTGATTTTGATGCTCGTGTTCCGTCAGACGTAGCGGTGTTGAGACGTCTGCTCCGCATATAGCTTTATGTAGTGTGGAGCTGTTGGCCTGTCTGTGGAAATAATTACGCAGATTTAATATTTGTTGGTCCAATTGCTTGCTGAGGTCTGCCAATCCTCTTCCTCCTTGTTGACGTGGCAGAGTTGTTCTTTCTACGGCGCTACGGGGATGATGTTTATGAGCTTTTGTCAGTAGTGTCCTAACTTTTCGTTGCAAGTTGTTGATGTCCGTGTTGGTCCAATTCACTATTCCGAAGGAATAGCTGAGTACAGAGCACGCATACGTGTTTAGGGCCTTACACAAATTCCTGCTGTTACGATCAGTTCGCACTACTTGTCTTACTCTCTTGATGAATTAATTAGTTAAATCGGTCTTCATTGTTCGATGGTCTATCCTTTGAGCTTGCTTCATCCCGAGGTACTTATATGTATCTCCCACGCTCATTGCTTCAATCTCCTGGCCGTCCTGCATCTCGTGTGCGCCTTGTTCGAGCTTTCCCCGGACGATGTTAAGGGTGCGGCACTTGTCCAGTCCAAACTGCATTCCGATGTCCCTGGAGAACTCCTCTACAATTTTAAGCATTTGCGTTAGTTGGTTCTTGGTTGCGGCCATCAGTTTTAAATCATCCATATATAACAGGTGATTCAACTTGAACGCTTCTGCGCTGTTGCTTTTGATAGCGAAGCCATATTTCGTAGAGTTCAACCGATGTGATAGATTGTTCATCGCCATGCAGAACCACAGTGGACTGAGTGAATCTCCTTGGAAAATCCCTCTTCGGATGTTGATTGTGTCGGTGTCGATGTACTGTTTGCGGTTCTGAGTTGTATCTTAGTGCGCCAGGTTGTCATAACGTGTTCTAAAAAGGAAACTGTATGATGATCTATTTTATACAGCTTTAAGATACCTGTGAGCCAGTCGTGAGGTACGGAATCAAATGCTTTTTTGTAGTCCACATAAGCCATGTGGAGGTTTCGTTGCTTGGAATGAGCCTGGTTGCAGATGACAGAGTCTATGATGAGTTGCTCTTTGCATCCCATTGCGCCCTTCGAGCAGCCCTTCTGCTGCATTGCAATGATGTTGTTCCGCTCGCAGTGAGCATATATTCGCTGCGTAAGGCAAGATGTGATTATATCTTGTACAGCGTAGGCAAGCAGGTTATTGGGCGGTACTTGGCAGGGTTATCCGTATTCCGCTGGTCTTTTGGTAACAGGTAGGTTGCACCCTGTGTAAGAAACAATGGCATTTTCAGAGGATCGAGCAAGACTTCATTAATTAAGGTAGTTATTTGTTCATGCGTGCACCACAACTTCTTAATCCAATAATTTTGGAGATGATCTGGACCTGGTGCCTTCCAGTTGTGGGAATTCTTGATGACATCGGAGACCTCAGCGGTTGTGAATTGCTCGTGTTGCATCTGGCTATAGTTCCGGCCCATCTCGCGTTCTTCGCTGATCCAGCTTGCACTGACATTGGACCTGGTATGGCAAGTTGATTTCTCCAGAAACCGTCGACCTGTTCTCTGCTAGGGTAACTCGCATTTGTGGCATCGGCGCGAGAATTAAAAGCACGGTAGGAACCCTTTTCTGATCGTTCAAAGAGTTTGTTGTCTCGTTTCCTGTTGTTACTAGCCTTGTATCTCCTTAGACGCCCTGCGAAAACAGAAAGTTTTTGTTTTAATGTGTCAAGACATTGTTGAGCAGTGATGTTCGCGGGGTCATGCCGAGAATGCATTTGGGTGCGGCTCATTATTGCCTGCACCGCCCTCTGGATCCTTCTAGTTCTAACTCCTCTGATATATTCCGTCACTTGTCCTATGTCTTTACGGAGACTCTCGATCTTCCGATTTAGTCGCATTTCCCATTGAGCCATTCGTGGTTCTGGTCTTGCACGATTCAACTCTTGGGCCGTTCGGATCTTGGCACCCATTACAGTGGTGACTGCCGTTGCGGCACAGTAGATTAACATGTGCATACGTTTATTATTATTATTATTATTATTATTTCATTTTATTAGGGGCCCTCATGCCCCCTCCTAAGACCGCGCCTGTCATGCACATTGTTCTTACGCGTATTATTGTACATATAAGTTGCAATAGTATATTATTGATTGAAGTGTCGACATACCCTTCAGCCGTGGTTGAAGATTTTCAGCCGCCAATATCGCCGCCGCTATCTCCATAAACAGTGGCTTGTATACATTTTTGGATCCGGAAATTTTAAATACATATAAATAGAATAAAAACTACTAACTCCGAAACTAATGAAGATATCGATTTGAACCTTGGGTATTTTTTGTTGTAAATTTAATCTACTTTTCGAGTATAACAGAATAAATATGTCATTGCATTTAAAATTTCGGAGAAAATTGTAATGAAAGGCAAATTTTTCAAATTGCGCCCTCTAGCGGTGACCACGAAATTTGAAATGACCTTACTGGACAATCATTTGATAGAAGAAGAAAAGCTCTCTTCAACAAGCCCAAATTCGACCAATTCGGTTAAGCCAAACCGGAGTTAGCACCATTTTTTCAAGTCAAGGTTTAACCGCCCGTTTCACCTATATTTGAAGAGCTGGAGCAAAAAATCCTTAACGAGAATTGTTCAGAATGTGCTGAAGAGTGCAGCACAATCAGTTTTGATATACCTTTATTAGTCACTTCTTTGAGAAAACTCATTTTTCAAATTTACTGTTGCAAATACGCCCCCTAGCGCCTGACCTACGAACAGCGATTTTTCCTGACCATTTTTCCCAAAGCTCCAGGATTATTAATTCCTGAGATATGGTATAATCCAGGACTATTAATTCCTGAGATATTATAATGAAACACCATCCTGTATAAGAAAATGTGTTTGTATTGTATATTGTATTATTATGCCTCTATGCTAATTTTCACAAAGATATCAGGATATTCGATTCTCTTCAAATCGGTACTCGATATATTTATTTTCTCACAAATAAATAATCTAAGATATTTATTTACTGGGTGCTCTCTTACTAAATCACAACAATACAATCAAATTTCAAGGAGAAAAATAAGATTTTTAAAAATCCTATTCATAGTATATTTCTGTACGTATACTCTAGATAAATATGAACCAAATACAAGTATAAGTAGATATGTATGTACTTTTAAAATAATACACGCTGGACCGAGTACCCGAGTACAACAATCGAGTACCTACTTATACTTGAGTACCACGTAACACCCAGCTCTGATTACTGTTATGCATGTTTTGTTATGTGAATTTAATAAAATAACCATTTTTGTTTAATATTTATATGTTTTTTTAATATTTGGCCACTATTTTTAAAAATAATTAAGTATTCTATTTCAAACGCGCACGTGTTCCCTCCCCCTTCAAATTGTTTTTTTTTTCTGGAGAGAGAGTAGTGTGAATAGTGTGATTACAAACAATAACGGCCCTCGTAAAATAAACTGGACCGCCATTGGGTCCACTTCGCTCCACCAGTTTTTAGCCACCCGGCAGAGGGCGCTGGCGCCCGCCTGGATAGCCGCCATATTGTATGCATTCTATTAAGAGTGTATTTAGGGGAAAAGCGAAATGTGGTGGCAACACAAAATGACATTTGACAACGGCCAACCCACAGAGATCAGAGTGATGGAGCTTTTGGCATTTTTGTACGACGCGCTGGGGCCTGCGGAGTTTGCGCGCTGTTTCGAGAATAGGAAGGAAACATTTTCATTCACTCATTCCGTCTCTATCCAGAAATCGTGCGTCTCCCTCTTGATCTAGAAAATGCGCATGCACTCTGGGCCATAAGTCAATTAGATATTAAATGCGCATGTGTAATGGGCCCCATTACACATATATATTTATTTTTGGTCATCGATTTTCGGCGCACCCTATTCATAAAAAAAACTCTTCAGCACTCTATGTATAATGTATATGTTACAAACCGTATATGTAAAACAGGCCGTATGCAAAAGGACTATGTTATAGTCCATATGTAAATGGACTGAAGATATTATAGTCCATATGTATAAGAAGCTTGCCTTCAACAAACGGTCTAGTCGGTTTGCAAAATAGGACTAGTCCATTTAGATACGGTCTATCTGCAACTGGACCATATATCACAGAGAGATTTAAACAGACAGAAAATAAGGTAATTATTTAGTATAGTGTATTATACACCTAGATTTTTTCTGCAAAATACGGTCTAAAAAGAAGTCCGTATATGAAATACCATATCATTTACATACAGACTGAGACAGTTAGGCCGTATAGATACGACCTAGACTATATACAGTCTATTTTCATATAATGCCTGTGACATATTATATAATACGATCTCTGTGGGCCAACCACGGCCTTCGTGCATTTGACATTTGACAGCCAATGATGTGTGCCCCCAATATGGCCGACCTTTCGGTGGGACATATATATGTATATAGGCGGGACAAATGATTGTATTGGAAAAGCAGTCCAGTTTTTTTTACGAGATTCTAAAAAAGAAAAGTTGGTTGGATAAACTCAGTTGTTCTAATATTTACGTTCCTACACCTATACGTCTCTGTATAAACAAGGCCTATACCTCAGAGAAATAACCTTGGTTATTTCTCTGAGGCCTATACCCAATAATCCCAATATTATTTTATTGTGACCTCTGAATTTTTTCTATGGCGTACTTATAGCTTGGGGGTTTTGGTTGGCATCAAAACCAGTGATATTTACACCCATAAATTTCCACCGTATCCTTTGATTTAGTTCGATTTAGAGTAAAGGATATATAATATATAATATTATATTCTAATGAATTCAAAATAGGTATATATTATTATTATCGTTGATTGAGGAAGGTTATTATGAAGAGGAGGTTTGAATATTTTTTGACAGAACAGGGAAGGGGGGGGGGGGGTTAGAGCAGCAAGGTCAGAGCATATAAAACAACCAGCAGTATTAGCAGAGCATATAAAACAACCAGCAGTAAAACTCCCCATGGCGGGAAAATTCTGCGCACCTGTTCGCGCAGCCGCCATGTGGGCATGGATTCTGTCAAATTGATGCAGTGTCGGGGCGATTGGGCAGTTATTTTTTGGCTGTATGAGAGATACTACAGTGCCGTGGAGTGTGCTTTTTTGTAAATTGTGCTAGTATCATTAAATAAAGAATCCCATGAAGGAGTCAAAGCTGCTTGTGCTTACCACACACAATATACTTTACTTATACTACTCTGTATTTCTGCATTGATTTTCCCGACTACACCTCTGACTTCTATTCCCCCATAATGGCTCAAGGTCATTGAATTTGCGGATGATTTCTCAAGAGTAAAATATACTGCTGGTTGTTTTATATGCTCTGGTATTACTAACCACTCCTCATGGCGGGAACATTCTGCGCACCTATTCGCGCAGCCGCCGTTTGGGAATAGATTCTGTCAAATGGATGCAGTGTCGGGGCGATTGGGCAGTTTTTTTGGCTGTATGAGAGATATTACAGTGCCGTGGAGTGTGTTTTTTTGTAAATTGTGCTAGTATCTTTAAATAAAGAATCCCAGGAAGGAGTCAAAGCTGCTTGTGCTTATCACACACTATATATATGTATACTTTACTAATACTACTCTATTTCTGAATTGATTTTCCCGACTACACCTCTGACTTATATGTTCTATGCCCCCAATATGGCGTCAAGGTCATTGAATTTCCGGATGATTTCTCAAGAGTAAGTTTTACTGCTGGTTGTTTTATATGCTCTGGAACTGGGCCAATTAAGTTGGTAGCATTGTCGCATGAAATTCGTGATTTAGTAAATCCCTAGGCAATTTAGTAGAGGAGTCAGTGGCGTGCGGCGTGTTTTACCTGTTTATTCGATTTTCTCTATGTTATATTATTATCAGTATTGCAAAGAAGAAACTATACCTGGTGGTACCAATTGTGCAGTAACTAGCTTCATAAATAATACGAAATACACAGTGAGATCACCGAGAACGCAGTGGAAAATAAATAGTACACTCTACATTTTGATACACCTCTGTTTTTGAAATATTGAAATATAATAGAAGAAGTAAAAAATGGTGGGAGGTACCTTTTAAATATGCCACTCGCACAGATGGCGCCACCACCGTTTTGTTTCCTTAGCTGTCTGGATCCAGAAATATGGAGGTGCGGAGAATGAGCGTCAAGCTACGCGAACTGACTAATTTTGAATCGCGCATTTTGAAGACACTTTGCCCAGTTCATATGCTTATATTAATAAAAAAAACTTAAATTTAATCCTCCTAATCTATCTAGTAATAAATGTAATTGGTACAGAAAGGTACAGCACTGAGAACTGAAAGAAGTAAACAAACCTATTGGAAAATCCTTACAAATCAATTGAAAATGAAGAAAAAAATGCCAAATGAATATTGGTCGAAATACATTCGTTTTCTTGAAATAGGGTGTCCAAATTTTGTAGTTTTAATTTGTTCCATTTTAAAAGTGAACAATTTTTGGGACATTATCCATACTTACGTTTTTTCTCGCTTTAAATGGCACAGTCGTTGTGCAATATTTTAAAGCAGTAGGTGAAAATTTTATTTTTCGAATATTGAAGTCAACCGGTATTTTGGGGCACGTTTTGGCAACTTAAAGGCAAAAGGTTGATTTTATCGTTCTGAAACAAGAGTAGGTACCTCTTTGTTGCATAATGAAAAGATGCACTAAAATGATGAACCTGCAGGATCAAAAGGACAACCTCAAAAAAGTTAAGAGTAAAAACACGATCCAAAAACCGCGCAAGTGGCGCCCTCTGCGAGATACGTAGAAATTGACATTTTCAGCTTATTCTTCATCCAAAAAAAAGCAGTGCCAAATTTGAGTTCAGCAGCTTGATTATGTTGGAAGATGTAGCCAAAATTAAATTTCAGAAAACAAACTTTAAGTATTTAATAAACAAACAACATTTCTATGATGCATATTAGCCTCAATCGTAATATTTTGGTCCAAAATATATGCGGCTGCACTATGTGCCATTATTAATGACTCGCCCAGTATAAATCGTTTAAAATGACCTAAAACCGTTTTTTTAATATTATATAAATCAAATCCCAAACGTTTATCAATCTCCTTTCTTCCCTTAGATAGTGATTTGCGATATGTTTTACTTAATGAATTTTTTCAAATAAAAAATTCAAGTTGTCTGGATAAGTAGGTAAAGGTATAAACAAATTTAATGCCTGTATAAAACATCTGTAAAAAGTTGTTTGAAATATTTTTGAGACTACCCTATTACTATATATCTTAACAAGATTATAACTATATTTTCAAAGAGACAGGGAGCAATATTTCGCTGTTATTAGCAACATTTACAACCTCAACAATGAAGTTTAAGCAGAAATAATTTCTTATTCATTTCACATGCCTGCTTTTTTCGTTGCTTCAACAAATATTTTTATTTTTTCTTACCGAACTAATTTTCCTAATTTAACAAAATGGCCTACTGCTTCACAAATTGTACATACCGAACTGTATCTTACTACCACGACAAAATGTCCTGGTACTCCTCTGTATTTCTGAATTGATTTTCCTGAATACATCCTCTGATATCTATTCCCCCGATATGGCGTCAAGGTCATTGAATTTGCGGATGTTTTCTTAGTAGTAAATTATATTCTTGTTATTTTATATGCTCTGGTTTTGTTTTGATAACCTAACTATTTTTTAATCTGTGGTTTTGAACACTGTTAGCTGTGGTTAGTGCTAATTCTATCCCTGCTTCTCTGCAAATGCAAAGTTTCGTCTATTTTATGACAAAAATCTTGTATTTTAAATAATCAATTGTTAAATTCTCTGATGTTAAGTTTCATGAAAATTTACGCAGTCACGCAGTAGAATCTTGCAGAATGAATAACCAGTTAGAAGACATTTGCAGACCCTTTCAGATGAGCTTTCAGGATCATATTAGCAGCAACAGTTCTGCAGTGGAAGAAAGCCCAAGAATATGTGATAATGTAACTCTTAGCACACAAGAATCTAATCACAATCTCCAATGCTCTAATAAGTCGAATGGGAGTAGTCAGTCTGCAGATGACAACTGTAATAATTTGTTGTTTTTAGAGGTAAGTATATGGCCTTTTGGTATTATTTATCCTGCGGTAAATCTAAAGTAGGTATTGTTTTATTTTAGGATGCAAAATGTTTTATTTGTAATGGTTACTATGGGCCTTGTTTCGAAGACCCTTTATGCGCAACGTGCCATGCTTTTTTATACCCCGTTGGTGCCCCTCATGTGCAATCACCCCTTGAGGTAAAAATATAAGCAAAACTTCTAAGTTCTGGTTATATGCCTGTAAAACGATTCTTACAAAGCTCAACTCATTTCAACAGAAAATTAAATTGTGTCTTCAAATTTTTGACAAAGGACAAAAGGGGGAAAAGGGTTCTTTAGCCCGCTAAGTGTTTAGTTTTTATTTATTACTTGAGAGCATCTTCAATGTGATGTTTGATAATTCATGCCTTGTAAGACTCTCGGTAAGACTTCATCACAGATGTTTGTAAATCTTAAAAGAAAATTTCATTCAGTGCAAAATCTTTCAGTCATCTAGTGGTAGTGATTCTGGGAATGAAGAATTAGATATAGAGGATTATTTAGACTTTGCGGACAGTGAGGAACTGTCGCAACATTTTGAGCTCGATTTAGAGTCTCTTAGGACTTTAGACGAGAACGAAGGCCTAATGAAGCAATTGTCTAAGTTGTGTTTTTATTTGCCTAGGACGGACCATATCAATGTAGAGTATTTACCTACGGAAGGTATAATTTCGTACAAAGTTAAATATAATACGTATATTAATATTTTTTTTTTAGTTTTAATGCACACATTTCAATATTTAGATGAAATTTCTTTGTGGAGTATTGGTCAGGTTTGCACAAGGTGGCGAGAAATACTGTTTATGTGTGTTAAACCTGAAAGATGGAGAAGTTATATACTTTTAAGATGGCCATTGCTACCACTAGATACTTTTACTTTTAACCAAAATTGGTATGAGGTAAGCTTATTTTGTTAATATATTACTATTATTATTGTCATTGATAACTCTCCTTTTTTATGTTGGTGATTTAATTATGCATCATTAAGGTTAATGCATTTTTCCAGTTAAACATTTTTAATTATACTTTTATGTATTAACGTGTACCACAGAAAATGTTTTCTAAATATATAGTACAAATACTGGCATCTAATATTTTTTAATTTTGATTCTTGGATTTTTTAAAGCTAATATTTTGACCTTAAGTGTGTAGGTGCGAGCTTTCTTGAACTATTCTCTGCCGCCGGGGGGGGGGGGGGGGGGTGAGGTTTGGCATATATGTGACACTCCTTTATTACTCTTCTTGGTGTCAAATACATTTGCTTAAAAGCACATTAATGTAACGCTTTTTGTAAAAGAGTTATCGTGTAAGTACGTTCAATTTCGTTGCTAGCTGCGGAAGGGGTTGCTAGGTACAAAAAGTATTGCTTAGCAACCCATTCCGCAGCAAGGACCCTAAAACCATTAATAAAATATATGTAGCAAAGCGAAATTTGCGTCAATTTTGACAGGTTTCACAACGATCGTTTTACAAACTGATTTTGATCAATGAGAACAAGAATTATACAAAAAAAAAAATCATGTTTCCCTGGTGTCAAATAAGCCGCCTAACAAGCCAAATTTGACAGGCACCTTGCTAACTACAGTGTGAAACCACGCGACTAGTAATTTGTAGGTCCCGGGTTCAAATCCCACACAGAGCCCAACTTTTTTATTTATTTGTTATTATTGTTACATTCTGCCTCTTATATTTATCACTGATTATAATTTTTAGTTATTGAACAAAAGTTATTATGAAGATTATTACTCACAATCTACTCCATAGTGTATTTAGAGTTTAATTTGAAGTACCTATATTCCGAAATTGTTGGTAGCAGGAAAAATGTAATATACTTATTGCATGATACATAAGCTCTTTTTTGGCCTCAGAGGTACTTTTAACGACGGTGTTGCCTCGGTCTTTAAACAACCTCCTCGGCCAAAAAAGTGCACTTATGCGTCTGAGCCATCTGGCAATGGTCTCAGATTATAAGGTAAATAATGTGTAATAACATAAATTCCTCTATTTGGATTTCAAAGTAGTTTTTTTAGTAGCCTATATCAGAGCATATAAAACAACCAGCAGTGTAACTTCCCATGGCACTTGTTCGCGCAGCCGTCATTTGGGAATAGATTCTGTCAAATGGATGCAGTGTCAGGGCGATTGGGCAGCTCTTTTTTGGCTGTATGAGAGATATTACATTGCCGTGGAGTGTGCTTTTTTGTAAATTGTGCTTTGTGCTAGTATCTTTAAATAAAGAATCCCAGGAAGGAGTCAAAGCTCTATGTGAATTAAAATTCCGAACTAATTTCTCCTGCTTGTGCTTACCACACATACTTTACTAATACTACTCTGTATTTCTGAATTTATTTTGCCGAATAAACCTCTGATTTCTATTCCCTCAATATGGCGACAAGGTCATTGAATTTGCGGATGATTTCTCAAGAGTAAGTTATACTGCTGGTTGTTTTATATGCTCTGGCAAGGTCCGGAATTCAAGTGACATTCTTGAAGTTCTTGTAAGTTTTCATAATACTATTTTTTCCTTCCTGTGTCTTAAATTATTATTTTTTTATTTTTTCTTTAAATTAATTCTTGTCAAACACCCCGACTCATTTGATACAATAGCACAGATTAGCCAGGACAGATGCGTAAGCAAGCGGCCGTGACGATTTAAAGTCCCTTCTCGGTCGACTATCGTATGAGTATAATATAGTAAATCTAAGATACAATAAAAAGATGTATCATGTCAATCCAAGTAATAGCGGCAGCGCGTATAAGGGACTCAATAGCGCGATTGTAATTCGAAACTAATTTTATTTTTTAGAAATTTTGAAACCTTTCCTGAATTTTATAAAGTTCTTTAAAATACTACTTGAATTTGTTTACAGTGCCTTTTCAAGTTTTTTCATCTCTTTGTTGAAGGATAGTGGCATTCAGAGCTGTCCAAGTATTTTTTGAAATAAATACTTTTTAATATTTACATACTTTTTGGTATTGATACTAGATCATACAGTATTGGTATTGATACAGATTATCCAGAAGAGAAACTAGTATCATCATATTCTGCCTGTGAAAGTTTCCAATCAAGATTACTTTTTGGTATTTAAATATTCCAAAAGTATTTAAATACTCATGAAATATTTAAATACTTTTTTCAAACAAATACGATTTATTTCTGCTAAAACTTGTTATTTCGTCGAAAACACTAAGTTTCTATAAAATTTTAAAGTACCTAGGTAGTAGGCAACCTATTATTTACTATTCATTGTTTTATGAAAATTCAGATTTCGATGCATTGAAAGTCGTGTTTTGGGTATTGGGATCAATGTGGAAGTAAAGCTAGGTAGATACTTTTCCTAATCGCAGGCGTTTCAATGATTTATTAGTTTAACATCTTCAGGGTACTACAATAAATAACAGCTAGCATCCCAGATTCACAATTCAACGAAATAAAATAATATGTTATGTATTGACGTGAGGACTTACATTTATGGCGATTGTAATTTGCCTGCACTTTTGCACTGAGTGCACTTTTTTTGTCACTTTGTCACTGTCATTTCATATTAGTGCAAATGTGCAGTCAAATTGAACACGTCCTTACATTTTAGCGTCTTTGTCCGTTCCTAACCTAACAACCTTACCTAACCTACTCTCGTCTAATATATGACATATTTTATTTCGTTGAATTGTTATTCTGGGATGCCCTGAAGATGGGGTGCCCTGAAAATGACAAAATAATGATTATGAAAACGTCGGCAATTTAGAACGATATGTATAACAGAGAGATACCACATTTTTGTATTGCATCTTTCAAGAGTTTTAAGTACCTAGGTAAAGAGTCTAGAAAATGATATAGGTAGTTAGGTGTAGTATTGTTATATTATTATGATATAAGTTGGTATTTAAATACTTGTATTAGTATTATATATTTTAAATATATTTTGGTCATTTTTTGATATTTCGGGCAGCGAAGGAATTTCGAATTTTTTTTAACAAAATGAGCAAAATCACTTTCATTCAACTTTGTGCACACTTTTCTAAAGTATATGTAATTAATTTATTTGTTAGATTGAGACTATTTTATACCCTAAAATATGCAAATCGCAATCTAAAGAGTTCAACAAAAAATAAATATATTAAGCCACTTGTAAGATCAGGTGATACCTATAACTTTTTTTGAATACTTCGTTTTCGTTTTGAATTCCTGATGTATTATTTTAATTGTTTCAGACATTCATAATAATTCGGTGAAAAAAGTATGTAGTTTAACAATAATTGTGTAGCCAATATTCGCTTTTATTGTTGTAATCCACTTAGAAAAGAATAATGTAATATTTTTAAGCTTTGACTGTTTTGTATTAATCAATAATTCTATTGGTGCGCCCAATCTTTTTCATAAAACAGTCGGAATTTATAAATGCATTGGCGCGGGCAACATAAGTGCTAAATCAACCTTGAATTGCTGTTTGCCGCTTACTTACGCATCTGCCTGGTTAATCTGTGACAATAGTATAAGTATACTATTGAATTACTTTGGCTTTAGTTGAATTGCTTTACCATTTGAAGTACTGACTATTTTCGAAATTTGATTTAATTGAATTTACTTTTCCAACCACTTGATCCTTATTTGAGGTGTACACATCGATGATGTGGAGTGTCTGCTGTATCCAGTGTGTCAGACAAATGGCTGCACAAGAAATTACTAACAACAACTGGAACACCAATTGGAGGATGCACCGTTTGCGGAGCGAATTGCGGGCGATGCAGAATGACCCGCTCGACGGGATAAGTGCCAAACCATTAGAGAAAACGTGTGGCCACTGGCAGGCCACTATCGAAGGACCAATCGGCAGCCCTTATGAGGGCGGACTGTTTTTTCTCTACATACAAGTACCGTCGAATTATCCACTGAACCCACCAATTGTTAGGTTTTTAACGAAGATATTTCACCCAAACGTATCGAGGCACGGGGATATCGGGATAGACTCGCTTAGACACAATTGGTCGTTAGCTTTGACTTTAAGTAAATTACTTATTTCGATACAGTCGTTGCTGACAGATCCATACTGTGAGGTAATTAATATTGTTGTGTGTGTGTTGTGGCACAAAAAAATTCTGTTTTTTTAGGTATGTATGGAACCTGATATAGGAAATTTATATAAGAGCAATAAAACGTTGTTTGACGAAAAGGCTAAAGAATGGACGAATCGTTTTGCAGTGCTACATTATTATTTTTTACCTCTAGATTTACCTTCTCCCAGTTCTAGTTTTTAAGCTTTAGTATACATGTTGTTATTTAGTCATTGTTGATTTATTAGCGGTTGTTGAATGTTAATTTTTTAAGATCTTTTGACTCTGTTTTAAATTTGAAAGATGACTTTTTTACTCTTTATATACGTAACTTCAGTAAATTTACAAGAAGTACATCATACTGTAACAGTCAATGTAATCTAAATTTCTAATGTCTGAATTCTTCATAAAATGTGGAAGCATTGCAATCTTTTATTTCGTTTTTCTAAATTTGATTTGGGTAAAATGCTCAAAACTGAAAGTTACCACAAAACAAGGTACATAACATATACATGCATCATCAAAGACCAAATTTTTTGACAAATTCAATGTTATTAATAGGAAACTAAGTTTGTATGTTATAAAATCAATAGTACTACTATCATTGAGTAAAGGATATATATCCTATATAGGTATTCTATCCTATATAGGTATTCTATCTTTACTCAATGCCACTATTAAGAACTATTTATAAGTTACTATACAGAATCTTAGTTAATAGCCACTGATATGCAAGGAGCATTTAATGACGTGTATAAGAAATTTATATTAAATAACCAAGTAGAGTACCTATACAGCAATTTTTGGATATCTTGAACTGGAAAAAATAGACACGAAAGTTAAAAAAGAAAGACATAGAAAACCCTACTTGTAATGCGATTTTAGAATTTGTAAACTTGGTGACAGTGTTTCCACAGAGGTTTTTTTGATACCAAGATCAATAAAATTATCTCCAAAAATGAAAAAGCGAACGGCCTAGAAAGTTTTATCAAGGTGGGGGCAGACATACTGTCCTTTAGTTCTCTTGTTCTGTAGGTACTCATTTTATATATTACAAAATCTTTTTAGGTTTATCCAAAACCTGTCGTTTTCTAGAGGTGGTTTTATCGTTTTATCAATTTTTTTTCATCAGAAGAGGCAACCATAGACATAAAAATCAATCGTAAAGTTAACACCATCAAAACCTTGTAGAGAAGATTGTGTCTCGTTTTGTTTGCGTATTGTTTTGTAGAAGTAGCAGAGTGTAAGGTTAAGTTCTCCTACATGGAGAAGGTAATTAAATTATATACTTTTGCCATTAAGCCATATTTCACTTTGAATAAATACGAGTTACAACAGGTTTCCAAAAACATTGTTTTCACAACATAAGAAAATTTACTTGGAAGGGGAATATTTTCAAAACGTCAGACTTAAAGCAAACAAAACCTGCCCAAACTTACACCCTGCGGAGTTTTGCTCGGGAAAATGCGCTTCATATTTTACAAATCACAAATTAACAGTATACATGCCTAGACCATAGTAGCTATACGCAGACCGGAATTGTCCAAGAATGGAATGCATCAGGGACTCAGACTAATGAATAAAGGGGACGAATTTGTTTACAAATTTAAGTGAATTGTTGACAGGCATAGTTGTTTATCTATCCCCATGTTTACAAATATTGGTCCTTTACTGACCTGCCCCAAACATGTTGTCACATTTAAGAGTAACAATAACTAGGAATATCATAAGTAAAACGGGCAATTTCTTTAGTAGATGCATTGAAAGTAAAATTGCCCCCACTTATAAAATTCAGGCGGAACAGTAAAGTAAAACAACCTTTTCGTGTTCAAGAAAGATTATGTAGGTGTTTTATTATTGACAAAATGGTTATAGTAGAGAACACCCATTACTCTTCGCACTAATCGGCAACGTTGCGGCAGTTTGACAGGGACCAAAGTTAGCGCTTGCTAAAATTGTTTGTTTTCCATTTTGTTTGTTTTGGTTTGTGCTTCGGTATTTGCTTAGTTTTACCAGAGAACAAACGCTAAATTCGAGTTTTTCGTGCGGTTTCAAGTTTAAAATATTAAAAAATAGTAAAAAGGTGCATAAAGTGCAAGTGCCTTTCCTCTAAAGTGAAAAAAGAGAATATTTCGTTCCATAGGTAGTATTTGTAAATACATTTATCTTTTTCATAAAGTGAGAGGGTTCAGCTTACTGTTTACATCTGTATAAAGACGCTATAATGCGGTGTCCCCTTTATTCATTAGTCTGAGTATTCGAATCTGTTGGAAATTCCACCGGTCACTGATGATAGGGCAACTTATCCGTGATTTATCTACCTTCCAATAATGACATACACTGGAAAACTATTTCAATTTCATTTAGTTCTTATTGTAATGTAAAAACATATTTTTCGCATATCATCTATGAAAATTATTTAGTGCGGTCCTGGATCCCATCGATTTACTTTTCAGTAAAGTCACTACGTCACTAGTGTCACTACCTCAGACAAACTACCACCGAGATCAAAGGCGCTGACAGCATTTTAAAAGAGTGGTATTCCTAAATTGTGTTTCAAGTTGGGAGCTTTCAGAAAGAGATCTGTAAAAATTGTTAATGGAGATTTTGAGCACCCGATTTAGAAAATCAATATACTTGAAGCTACAGGTTGCATTATTAGGAGATGCTTTTTCCTACAGCAATTTTAACTGTTTGTGTGTAGAGTGCGCTTTATGTACCTGTTTTCATAATTTTGTAAACAGCTATTTTTGAAATTATAGCCATTATTTTTCAATTATGTTAATAAGTAGGAAAGGTAGGGTTACAATCTGTTTCCATTTTAAAAACTGCAGATATATACACTCTTCAAAAACAAATCAAGGGTGCCACGGCTTTATTTCATTTTTGTCACAATTTTTTTGTTTACACCACAAAACGCAGAAATGCATTTGCTTCTTCCAAAGTTGTTTGTCTGGGGTCTAGACAAAAACAATATCTACAAAAATAAATCGGTCTTGGTTTGATTCGACTTTCTGTAAACATCCGAATACCTATACGCTTGAATACGTCCCTGATTTTTCCTATCATTCCAGGCAATCTAGGGAGTTTGGCAAATGTCAAACGAACTGTCAAAGCTCTAGCTATGGAGGGTAGAAGATTCTGTGGT
The DNA here is from genome assembly GCA_963920635.1 of Pseudeuparius sepicola. Taxonomy (NCBI): domain Eukaryota; kingdom Metazoa; phylum Arthropoda; class Insecta; order Coleoptera; family Anthribidae; genus Pseudeuparius; species Pseudeuparius sepicola. Next base: position 8,247,838 of record OY987305.1, read on the forward strand.
AGAAGTAAGGAGGACCATCTCCGTGTTATAAAATTGTCCGTCAAAACCATTAAATTAGGATGGCGCTGCTGTTGCCCCCGGGCAAGGATGGTGTAAATTTACACCATCCTTGGCCCCCGGGTACCAGTTTTAAAAAAGCGCCAAAAGTTGGTAGTGGCATAGACAAGGAGAGGTTAACATCCGCCTTCTAAAGGCGCCGTTTTCAAAGCATTATGTAAATAATATTTTTAAATTATAATAAAATTAATGCATTTCTAAAAATTATAGTTTGATAGATGGTAGATATTTAGTAAATAAATAAATTAAATATTTTATTAAATAAGTATTTTCAGGTTATATCATATCTACCCTCCTAACTATGCTAACTTTGTCTACAAATTGTTTACTGCATATCCGGGGAGAACACGAGCGCCAATCTGGAGACTTCCTGAAACCTTATTTAATGCTTTTAGACGACAGTTTTTGAGCCGAACATATACATAAGATATGGTCCTCCTTACCTCTACCCTCCATAGCCCTAGCTTTAGAAGCTATAATTCAATGTACAGGGTGGCACTTCATCCAAAATATCTACATATTTACAAGTAAGTTTTTACTTAATACTTTTTCTCGATATACCTATTCGGGAAGTAAGTATAAAAAAACACAAAAGTATCGAGTTTCAGCCACCCTGTATAGCAATAATAATAATAATAATAAGTACAGAGTGTTTCAGAAACTCGCAACAATAAAATTTCTATTTAAACTTCAAAATAAATCTGAATTAAAAAAACAATATTTTCTGTCGAAAGAAATAGCGAGAAGTATACTTGCTTTCGTTTGAATTCGCGGAATGCTGTCATTAGCTTGACGTCACTGCCCCAGTTAGGATGCGCGCACCTCCCTCGAGTTGTGCTTTGTATAATATTACCACAGTAAATATAAAAATATAAAATAGACCTGTGTTCCCACAATAGGCGCTGTAAAACTATGGACGATATCGGCTGTATGGAGCGTATCTTTTGCGGCAGTGACGTGTCACTCGCCCTCGCTGTTTTACAACCGCGCCAAGTTCGCTGTTTCTATTTTGCACTTATTTCGATAAAATATGATTGAAACGGATACATTGTTAAAAAAGCGCAAAAAAATTCTAAAGTGTATTTTGCCTGCCTTGACAGACTTTTAATAATCGCTTAGGCAGTTTGCACATTACATATTGAGAACGATTTGTGTGGTAATAATGTATTCAAAATTATTGATTCAATTAACAATAGCGACGTGCAATAAGTGGCTATGGTTAGTGAGTAATTCCGCATATTATGCAATAATCAAAGGATTATTTGATATTATTGATTCTGAATACCCTAACCAGTTATATTGCTATCGCATTATATCAACTCTAAATTGCCATTAAACCGCCAGTGTTAATAACATTAATTAACAAATTGCCTCATAATATTACGTGGGGTGGAGCCTATGAATGAGGTTTCATTCATAAAAACGGTTAATAGGGCAAATAGTGCTGACACAGTTTATTTTGTGACACAAATGTAAACCGTTGAATGCCTGCAATACGACTATTGCATTATTATATATACAGTGTGTCTGGTTTTTCGTGTTAACACCCCTGAAAATCTAAAAGTAGGCTGGGGGAATTGAACGGGGCAATTTTTTTTATAAATATGTCCCTGAAAGGTCATCATTTGCGAGGTATTGGTTTGGCATTGCCGCGAAATCCTGGCCTACTGCGATTTTTTAAAGGGGTGCGTTTTTCGAAAAACCCTATTAGGCATTTTTTTTTATTTAAAATTTGACACCACAGCGTTAATCAGGACACCCTAAAACCCCCACATACTAAATTTGAACAAAAAATATACAGGGAGTTCCATTCTGCAGGGTGTCAAAGTTGAGCAAAATAGGAATTTTAAACTCATCTGGCGAGTCAAGTGTGCCATGGAATTACTTAGAAACAGTTGGATGATGAACAGGACCACTCACAGTGTCGATGTGCAAAGATCCAATAAAAAATATACAAGGTGTTCTTCTCTGTATCAACTCGAAATGCTGAATTTTTTAAACTTTATACAGGTCAGAAATCGAGTATATCAAAACCACCCCAGACATTACAAACAAACTAAGTCTAAAAAAATACAGAAGCCTGCCAGTCGCTAAGTCCATATAAGTTAAGGTGGCTGGTGTGCCGCAACAGGAAACGCACAGAAAATGTATCATCTTAGACAGTGACTTTATTGGTCCAACAATTTGAATTGTTTTTATTTGTTGGTTGGATGATGTAAAGAAATAAATTGCTTTTGTATTTATTAATATTTATTCAATGATTCCAGAGCACTCCTGACCAATATAAAGTTTAATAAAAATTCAGCATTTTGAGCTGGTCCAGAGAAAAATACCCTGTATATTTTTTATTGGATCGTTGCACATCGACACTGTGAGTGGTCCTGTTCATCATCCAACTGTTTCGAAGTAATTCCATGGCACACTTGACTCGCCAGATGAGTTTAAAATTCCTATTTTGCTCAACTTTGACACCCTGCAGAATGGAACTCCCTGTATATTTTTTGTTCAAATTTGGTATGTTGGGTTTTAGGGTGTCCTGATTAACGCTGTGGTGTCAGATTTTAAATAAAAAAATGCCTAATAGGGTTTTTGGAAAAACGCACCCCTTTAAAAAATCGCAGTAGGCCAGGATTTCGCGGCAATGCCAAACAAATACCTCGCAAATGATGACCTTTCAGGGACATATTTATAAAAAAAATTGCCCCGTTAAATTCCCCCAGCCTACTTAGATTTTCAGGGGTGTTAACACCAAAAACCAGACACACTGTATTTTTTATGTCGTGACTTAAATACCTTGGATTATCTTCATAAAGTATTGCAAGAATAAACAGTGTGCTCATCTGTCCTCGAATTTTCGCTAGTCGAAATTTATTATTTGTTACTGTTTCGTTCGTAAATTATCGTCGTTGCCAAATCTGTAAATTTCCAAATATAATTTTAAAACGGTTTTTGATTGTGCGTTCTGTTGTATTTGTGTGGCAGAAACGGCCTGGCAAAAACAAAATAAAAAGTTTATTTCCCGTATCGATATTCGTCCAAACGTGGTTTGGATTATACGTATTATTCAGTTTTGTTCTATCTAAAACGGGATCCAATCAAAAAGTAAATATACAGTTTCAGTAATTTATCACTATTTGCAGTTTTATTGGAAATTGTTGGGTTGTAACCAAATGGGGCGTTGGGCCCTTGTGACAGATTGTACTGCACGACATCTGGTGAGAAACTGTAATAGTTTCCAATCCCATTCAGTTTCCACAGATTTCATTTCCCTGGGAGAAAAGTAAACTCAAAAGCTTTGAATTTTACATTTTGTAACGCTAGAGGCATGATAACGTAAACGTATCAGTGCCTAACACATTGCCTAAACTTGACACGTTTTATTTCATTAAAAAATAAACTAATAAGCAGATATAAATCCATTCTATTAATATGTTTATGTTGGTAGAATAGAAGTCACAGTTATGAGTTATGTATGTTCCTAAGTTAATCATCTTGGTTTTTCTATTTTTACTGACTTTCCAATTTACAGGGGTTATATTCATTGTAGTTTCTTATTGTTTACTGCACCGTTGAAAATTTGAGTTTCATCTGGTCTCTGAATCAAACATTAAACGTTCTTTTAAAAATAAAAAATCCTTCTCCCGGTTTTTGATGGTTTGAGTATTTCTGTTATGAAACTATTGTGCTTTCACATTCTACGGCGCGTTTCTTGTTAACATTGTTAACAGCATAATCCTTTCTTCAAGATTTCCTACTGCCTGAAAAAGGCTTATATCGCCCCCATTCCTAAAATTAATAATCCTCGGGAACTTTCAGACTTTAGACCAATAAGAATTCTCTGTGCGTTATCTAAACTTCTAGAGTAACTGAAGGAATATTTAAATGACAATAACTCCTTGCCCTCAGTACAGTCAGGTTTCCGTGCTGGTTACAACTGATCGACTGCTTGCTTTGCTTCATTTAACAGATGACGTATTTCAAGCTTTAGATAATGGAAATTGCACTGTTTTTGACACCATTGATCATGACGCTTTATTTCTAATTTTAAAATCATGTGACTTATGTTGTTTAGCGGTTGATATTCTTGAGTCATATTTGAGAAATAAAACTCGGAGCGTCTCTGAAAGACCCTTATACGGAATCAAATAAAAATTTACGGTCAAAGTATTCGAGTAGTGGATAAAGCTAAAAACCTGGGGCTCATTTTAGATCAAGATTTAATGTTTCGTGACCATATAAAATCTAAAATTGTTCAAAGAGCATACGGTTCATTAAAGCTTTTATATCAATTATATCCACATAGAAATTATTTAACATCTACATCGAAAAAAATGCTCTGTGATACATTGGTTCTTTCTTTGTTTAATTATTGTCCACCTGTTTTTTGATCAGGACACTCTAAGATTTTTATATGGAATCAGAAAATTTGATCATGTTTTTTTATAAGTTAAAAACTTGAACTGGATTTCTATGAGGGATAGACAAACTTTCAAGTTTTTTCTTCTACCTTTCTTTCCTCATAAGATTATGAATCTTAAAGCCGCCCTAATACCTCATCAAGGAGTTGTCATTTCACTTCACCTTCACATAAAACGGTTATGTTCGAACGAAGCTTCAAATATAATATTTACAAATTTATATTCTACCAACTTCATTTTAAAATATTTTAAAAACATATGCTGTCAACATTTGCTAATAAGTACCTAGGTGTTTTTATATTATACTCATTTCTTTTCATCTGTTGCCGTTGTCATTTTTTTGAGATCATTTATTAAGTGACCCTTTTGCCATTTTTTGCCGGATTTTGTCATAAAAATTCCAGATTTGGCAATAAATACAAAATGTGATAGAATTTGATGCTTTTAGGAAATGTAGTAACAGTGCAATAGCCATACGGCAAATGGAATAGATCTGTTCAACCGCCTATCCCTGAATAAGGAACTATTTTTCAAAATAAGGATACTCATCGGGTTATTGTTTTGACTCCTAAGTGTTACATATTCGGATAACTCATTCAATTAAATAATTCAGTTGAACCAGATTAAAACAATTTAAACAATTTTTTTGTGTACAGGGTGTCCAGATTTGGTTGTAAATGCGGGGTATCTCGGTTATTTTTAGAGATAGGGAGTTTCGGTTTTCGCGAACCGTTGCTGCTTGTTTGTGAAACGAAAGATACCGTAAACAGATTTTTCATAGCCACTTTCGTTTTTAAGATACAGGGCGAAATTGAAAATTTGCGCTTTTGGGGCATACCTGGTATATTGGGAACGGTTAATGATATTGAAATGGCAAAAACTGTGTCTTATAGACATTTTCACATAGAATTCAATGCCGCATTCTGTTTTTTACTAAAATTGATAGTGTTCGATATATAGACCAAAGTTAGGTTTTTTAATGGAAATGGAAAAACCTAAGTTTGGTCCATATATCGAACACTAGCAATTTTAGTAAAAAACTGAATACGGCACTGAATTCTAAGTGAAAATGTCTATAAGACACAGTTTTTGCCATTTCAATATCATTAACCGTTCCCAAGATACGAGATATGCCCCAAAAGCGCAAATCTTCAATTTCGCCCTGTATCTTAAAAACGAAGGTGGCTATGAAAAATCTCTTTACGGTATCTTTCGTTTCACAGAAAAGTAGCAACGGTTCGCGAAAACCGCAACTCCCTATCTCTAAAAATAAACGAGATACCCCCCATTTACAACCAAATCTGGACACCCTGTTCATAAACATGATATGAAATCTATGAGTTTTTTAGTTTTAATTACCAATGCATTTTTTGTATGCAAAACCTGCCTACTGTAAAAGATTCTTTGATTCACTGACATATGTGGTGGGAAAAGGCAAATAAAAGCTTCGTGTGGGTCATAACAGATCTTTATTTATTGAGTAATATATACTGTAGTGTACAAAAAATAATATATTCATAAACTAAAAGGTAAATATACAGCCCCATTCACCAGACAGTTGACACCGATTGCAATTGGCAGCATATACGTATGCAATTAGTCGAAAGGTAGTGGTATGTATAATCATCAAAAATTGACATATACTTCGTTTTTATATAATATGTAGCTACTATTTACAATCTTTCATCAAAATTAAATATAAATTCCATACACAGAAACTACACTCACCGGCACGAAAAACGGAGCACTTATAATTTTTATTTAAAAAATGTAAAATTTTAATACTTTGCAATGGTTTATTATTATAATAAGTTAAAAGCAAACAACAACATGTTTTAAGTAATATCTAACAACAATTAAACGTTTATTTGAAAAGCAAGACTAGACTGTTTTGAATAAAAATTTCCAAAAATTAAAAAGTACACAAGTCTTAGTTGGCCATGACTTTTCTTTTGTTTTTATTGTTTTGACAAGTCTGAGTTTAAAGAAGTGAAACAGTTCAAAGCTGTACTGCGTTTATTTAAGGTAAAAATATGGCTGTTAATCCTGAAACAGCGACTGCTATTGTTGCGTTGCTTCAAGATGGAAGAACTGAGCGATATGTTGCCCAACAATATGCCGTATCCAATAGCACTGTGCACCGTATTTATACACGTTTTTTGGAAACTAGAGCTTACACCAGACGACCTGGAACTGGTCCCCAAGGAAAAACTAACGCTCATGATGATCGCTTCATCCTCTTGCAAAGTCTACGAGATCATCGTGCTACAGCTGTAGAAATCAGAAATAGACTTCATCATGTTCGGAATACCAATGTAAGCGAACGTACAGTTAGACGAAGACTTGGAGAAGCCAATCTTACCAGTCGTAGACCTGCAACAGGTCCAGAGCTTCTTAGGCGTCATCGTGTTGCGCGACTTCGGTTTGCCAGAAATCATGAGCACTGGGGTGAAAGTGATTAGGGGCGAATTTTATTTACTGATGAGTCCAGGTTTAGCCTGCGATCTCCAGATGGTCGCGAGAGAGTATGGCGAAGACCACAAGAGCGTTTTGCAGAATGTACCTTCAGTCCTAGAGTAGGATACCAAGGAGGTTCAGTAATGGTGTGGGCTGAAATTTCTCTGGAGGCACACACTGAGTTGTACATCGTTCCAAGAGGCTCCTTAACTGCTGCCAGGTACATTGATGAAATTCTCCAAGATTTTGTTGTCCCGTATGTTGATTTTACTGGAAATAACTTTCTTCTGATGCATGATAATGCCAGACCTCATACCGCAAGAATCACTCAACAGTATTTAAATGATGTAAACATTCCTGTTTTGGAGTGGCCAGCGTTAAGTCCAGATGCGAACCCGATTGAACATGTTTGGGACATGCTTGGGCGAAGAATGCGAAGTCGTGTTCCTGCTCCTTTAACCATAAATCAGTTGAAACAAGCTCTTTTAGAGGAATGGTACCTTATTCCTCAAGAGGACATTCGCCATTTGATTTTAGGCATGCCACGGAGAATGCATGCAATCATTCGAGCTCGCGGGGGTAATACCCGTTATTAAAAATGCTCCTCATTAGTTTTTGCTCAAAAATCGTTTATGTTTTGATTCATTTAAGGACATTCTCCCACAACACCAATGTGGGTTTATCGTTCTAATTTTTTAAATTCTAACAAAAGTTTTTATTAAAAAAAAAACGCCCAATTGTTATTAGAAATTACTTAAAACATGTTGTTGTTTGCGTTTAACTTATTATAATAATAAACCATCGCAAAGTATTAAAATTTCACATTTTTTAAATAAAAATTGTAAGTGCTCCGTTTTTCGTGCCGGTGAGTGTATAATTTTGATGAAGCGGTAGCCCCAAAATGTTTATACATATGTGGTAGGTACATATTGAATATAATGTTTACCCTAGAGAAAGAATTATTATTAACAATGAAAGGTACATTTTAGGGTATAAACAGGGCAGTATACAACAATAAAACAACATATCAGACACAGATCCGGTATTTTTATTCAAATGTACAAACACTAATTTTATCCCTCGAACACAGATACGACACAAATAAGAAAAGGTAATATACGAAGTTTGTTTATTAACACTAATTTATACAAACTGAGCAGGTTAGTAGATTATTATATTTTGATTCACCTGCTTTTATGTGGAATATATAGGTATACCCTTTCCCTATTAGTAAGTATAGCAATTTGGTGCAATAGTGTTCTGTACAGTATTTTTTTTTTTCAATCTGTGTCGATGGAACTAAAATTATACGTCAATAAAATGAGACCACAATCCGTGAAATAATGATGAATATTTGAATACGCGAAATTCATTATAAAAGCTATAAATAAATTTGCATACAAATGTTTAGTAATGCGAAGATTACAATTTATTAACACTAGAAATGTCATGGGCCAAATATAATTCTTACTCCATGACAGATCACAGGCTATACCTTATAAAAAAATCATTACCGTCTAACAGAATATTCCCATTCTAATTTCCACACAGCAGTCATCAATTTTATTCCGCCCATGCATATTTTTAATAAAAAAATATATTACAATAAGCGCAATCGATCTTTCTCATTGCTTTACCCCATCTACACAATATCTATATCGCTTTTAACTTAAACAATTTCTTGGAGAAAATAACGACAATCGAGAATTCGCCATGAGAAGCAAATAGTTTTTATGCCAAGTGAGGCATATTTGAATTTCAAACATTTGTGTATCTTCTGTGAATATAAAAATGTTCCGAAACGTTTTCCTGTATTTTGCAACTGAAAAGTCACCGAAAGATGCATACATTTTAGCATATAGTCTGCCTCCGTTCACTGCTGTATGAGTAACGAAAATGTCACGCTTTTAGATAACATATTTTATAAAAATAATAATATTTTTATTCTACACTGTGTGCTAAATTAAATTGGAACCCTTTTTAATGCGTAATAATTTTTTTTATTTTCAAAGTTTTTTTTTACATTTTTGGATATGTTATGGCCTGATGGCCTAAGTTATTTGAATCAAAAAGAACTATGCAAAGCGGGTCAATTTCAGTGGCGTACAGAAAAGAGGGTAAGTATCTTTCAGAACCAATGTATTTGTAAAATTCTAACTGTGCTTTTTATTATTAGAAATTGTTTTATTAATTAAGTTTAAGTTTAAATAATCATGTTTCAGTGGATTATTGCCCATTTTTACATTTTTATACCATTTGGCTGATTTTTGCAACAACATTAAAATACATTGGTTCTGAAAGATACGCTCTTTTCCGAACGCCACTGAAATTGATCCACTTTGCATAGTTCTTTTTGATTCAAATAACTTAGGCCATCACATATCCAAAAATGATAAGAAAAACCTTTTAAAATAAAAAAAATATTAAGCATTAAAAAAGGTTTTAGAAAATTTACACTATCAATTTTAATTTTGTTTCTATTGATCTAGTTTTTTAATGGTCAATATTCCAAACCCTTTCAAATCTTTTTTGCCCATTTTTACATTTTTATTTCATTTGGCCGATCTTTGCATGAAATTTACCCGCTTTGCATAGTTCTTTTTGATTCAAATAACTTAGGCCATAACATGTCCAAAAACGATAAAAAACCTTTGAAAATAAAAAAATATTACGCATTAAAAAGGGTTCCAATTTAATTTGGCCCATAGTGTATATAGTTTGTCGCCTGAATATTCGAGGAGAAAAAATTTCCAGCATGAATTAATTTGAAGTTTTCTAAATTAATTAGGGTACATGAGGGTACAAGTTGAGAAAACTTCCTGCATATTTTAAACTGTCAAATGGGCACTTCAGTCTAATAAACTAATTTTATATTCCAAATTTCGCTAAATTAATTTATTACGTAATGAGTCGCCTCCCAACACAAAACATTTTATTTACTAGCCAAATAACGATAAAATGTCCATCAATTATTGTTTCCCTATAGTAGATTACTTTGTGTCTATTTTCTAACCGAATTTGAAGTACTTCCGTTGTCTAAAGACTAAAATTCCACCATATTCCTACAAACAAGTGCATAACAAAAAGATTTCACGGATTTGGTCCCTGGTATACATGGAAAAATCCCAACCTCACCGTCCACACGGGTGGTCAGAAGGTCACTTTTAGACTTTCGAAAGATTAACATTAATAATCTAAAACCGTATAGAATTTAATACTGTCTGGGCAAATATACACGGCTACAACCCAAACCAGAAATTTTTGGTTAACACCTAGTGGGCTTATTTTAGAACTCTATGTGGCTAATATGCGGAGACTCCTAGGTCACACCTATAGACTCTTTTAAACACTTTTAAACACAGTCTTTGTAGTTTGGCGGTCCGTGAAATCAGCTTGCGTGGTTGGGAACTGATATTTTCATGGTCGAACCACAGACCTATACAGGGTGGCCCACGACGAACTGCATCGAGCTATATATGGAAAAATAAAAGTAGGAAAATTCTGAAAATTTGGCACCTTACCGATGCTGATGGGCGCTGCTCAACTAAAATATTTTGGTGAATCTGGCACTTCCGGTTATACCGGAAGTCGATATCAACTTTTTTATCTCAAATGGAACACCTTGTATATTATTGCATTTTTGTATTCTAGGCATCATTTTGGAACAAAAACATGCATCATGTCCTATGTCTAAATCCAACCGTTTTTGAGATATTTGCATTTTTCCGAAAAAAATTACAGGTGCAGCCCTAAAGTCAATTAGCAATTTATACTAGGAAACCGCGTGGTCTCTGCTTAGAAATAAATCCGTTCTTATACAGGGTGTTCACAAAATATGAATAAAAATTACATTCAAAATGTGCTTAAATCTCGAAATTTTCAAATGGAAACCCCCATTTTTTGTAATGCGATCTTATTCACCACTAAAAATGATGACAACTTTTTGTAAGGTTTCCTATACCTAAATGCAGTAACTTTCGATTAATTTACGAAAAACCCACTTTTCGCCCATAAAATGCGGGGTTTGCTTAACGCTTGGAAAATTATATTAGGCGTGGACGTTGAAAAGACAATCGCGGATGAGGAAATGTCACTTGGTTTATAAATTATTGTCAACAATAATGCCGGCGCGCTTAAATTACAGAAACGAAGTTTATTATCTACGGAGAATGCAACAAAGTAATATCAAACAAACAATAAACAACAAATTTAAATAATCTTCGTTTGTGTAATTTAAGCGCGCCTGCATTATTGTTGACAATAATTTATAAACCAAGTGACATTTCCTCAGCCGCGATTGTCTTTTCAACGTCCACGCCTAATATGATTTTCCAAGCGTTAACCAAACCCCGCATTTTATGGACGAAAAGTGGGTTTTTCGTAAATTAATCGAAAATTACTGCATTTAGGTATAGGAAACCTTACACAAAGTTGTCATCATTTTTAGTGGTGAATAAGATTGCATTACAAAAAATGGGGGTTTCCATTTGAAAATTTCGAGATTTAAGCACATTTTGAATGTAATTTTTATTCATATTTTGTGCACACCCTATATAAGAACGGATTCATTTCTCAGCAGAGATCACTAGGTCAGGGCTTTAGGTCTGTACCTGTAATTTTTTTCGGAAAAATGCAAATACATATCTCAAAAACGGTTGGATTTAGACATAGAACATGTTGCATGTTTTTGTTCCAAAATGATGCCTAGTATCAAAAAATGCAATAATATACAGGGTGTTCCATTTGAAATAAGAAAGTTGATATCGACTTCCGGTATAACCGGAAGTGCCAGATTCGGCATTGGTGAGGTGCCAAATTTTCAGAATTTTCCTATTTTTAGTTTTCCATATATAGATCGATGCAGTTCGTGATGTGTATAGCTTCGCTAAGCTATATAGGTCTGTGGTCGTACTTTAGAATCTAGTCAGTGGCGTAGTCAGCATTTAGGGCGAAATTTTCGAAATCCTTTCTTTGTTAAATATTGCCGTCTACTGTGTTTGGTCGGATTGAAATATATAAACAAAAATTAGAAAAATCCACCGATATATATATAATAATAATAATATAATAAAATAGCATATTCATAAACTTTGCACCAAATGGGAAATATTTTTATTGTTAGATTTTTTGAAAATCTGACTTCGGGCTACGTTGGTGCATATTTTGGGTACACTATTGCGCCTGAAGAGAGTCGTGAAGTTACAACCCATGCCTGTCAAATACGGATAAAATAAAAATTAGGAAAAATGGGGTTTTACCTTGGAAATCGGAAAAGGTTATTAAGAAAATGTATTCGTATTGTATTATTGTGCGTCTATGTCAATTTTTAGAAGGATATTCGTTTTTTTCTTAATTGATATTCCAGGAATTTAAACTGAAACCATAAAATTCAATACAAAACTCTACCTTATCATTTTGCTTCACTCCATCTCAAAATATAGATGTATTTTGTATAAAAATAAGTATTTCAGCACTGGCACAGGGCATGAATTTAAGCTTAAAAGCTTAAGCTTAAAATTAAAGAGTCCAATATATTGTGTTGATACACAACAACTATTTTAAAAAATCTTATTTTTCCCCTGTTTTGCGTTGAAATTTATTTTTATTTTTATGGTTTAGTAAGAAAGCAACCAGTAAATAAGTGTATTTTATTTTGCGGGAAAAATATCGTGTACCAATTTGAAAAGATATAATGAAGAAAAAACAAATATCTTTCTGAAAATTGGCATCTACCAAATTTTTTCCCATATTTCCAAAGGCAAACCTAATTTTTCCCAATTTTTAGCTTTAAATGTCAAGTTTGACAGGCATGGGCTGTGACATCAAGACTCTCTTTAGGCGCAATATGCTCCAACATATCCCGAAATCATGTTTTCAAAAAATCGCATAATACAAATTTTTCCCATTTTGTGCAAACTTTATGAATAGTACTGTATATTATTTATTAGAAAATAATGCCTATACAAAAAAAAACATGTTATTCTTTGGTTTAAAATGAAAGTAACACCTGTCACATATAAAAAAGATTAAATACACTTTTTTATATAACACTTTTTTAAAAACGGACTAAAAACGTGGGGCGCATGCAATAGATACAACTAACAATTGCACTGCAAATAATGTTTTCCAATGGCAGCTACTTTTCTACACTCCTATTTATACCGGGTTTCACAACGAAAACTTGACCCCCCCAAAATTAGAAAACTTTAAAATTTCAAATGGAACTACCCACTACCCCCCTTGTGGCGCATCATTTTAAAGCCCTTTTTACCGCGAAGACAGTGATGTATCGTTTTTAGAATTCTGTTGAGATTTGACAGAATTATTGGCTAAAAACCAAAAGTTGACAATCCACTGTACGTGTAGTAATTTCTACACAAATGCCCGCCACTAATAAGTTTTTTATCTACTACCACGACCAAATTACCTAGTTTTTATTGACGTGTCGATCAGTTTACAAAAAAGTCACACATGAAAAAGCTGAAGCAAAACGAAAAAAAGTTCATACGAATTCGGACCTTATAATATCTTTTTAAAATATGTAACAAAAAGTCAGTGTCACAAAAAAAGTTCCCGTCTTTTTGCTTGTAACCACGAATTCGTTAGTTTCAGCCTGCTATTGAAGGTGGAAACGTATTTTCGAAATGGTTTATTCTATAGCGGAAAGGGTAGAAATTGTTGCAATTTGTTATCGAAATCACGATTGCCTAAAGTTATAGCACGAATTGCAACAATTTCTGACCTTTCCGTAGAATAAACCATTTCAAAAACACGTTTACACTTTCAATAGCAGGCTGAAACTAGCGATAATTCGTAGTTACAGGCAAAAAAACGGGGACCTTTTTGTGACAGTGACTTTTTGTTATTTTAAAAAGATTGATCGACACGTCAATAAAAACTAGGTAATTTGGTAGTGTGCAGTCTCAGACTAATATTTATTAGTCTGAGTGTGTAGTAGATAAAAAACTTAATTTGTGTAAGAAATTACTACGCGTACAGTGGATTGTCAACTATCCGTTTTTAGCCAATAATTCTGTCAAATCTTAACAGATTTCTAAAAACGATACATCAGTGTATTCGCAATTAAACGGGCTTTAAAATTATGCGCCACAAGGGGGGTAGTTCCATTTGAAATTTTAAAGTTGGGATTGCTAGGGGTTAGGGGGATGAACATATCGGGTTGGCTTGACGGTCAAAAAAGCTCCCCCCAAGAACAAAAATCGACGGGTCTCGGCGAATTTTCAAATATTTTTCGGTTTTCTAATTTTTGGGGGGTCAAGTTTTCGTTGGGAAACTTTGTATATTGCACGCGCCCTATCTTTATGGATCTAGGAGAAATTACTTTATACTTTTTAGTCCGATTTTATAATATTTTATACTTACTTAATATAGTTATAAAAGCGTGTTATAAAAAACGTTCTCCCGGGGACTGCGGGGCACCGGGCTGTGGGCCAGATCGCCCAACCCCTCGCCCCAACCTAATTCCGCCACTGAATCTAGTACGCGAATACTAGGGAACTAAGTGAAATGCTATTGTAACTATCACCTCCACACACAGCTGGCTAAGCCCTTCACAGACCCCCGTAGCTAATTTGGTCCGATTCGCATCAGCTTGATATGGTATCACTTTGTGGCGCGACCACTGTCCGTTCACCACCATCTTTAAGCTCTAAACTTCCTACTCTCGTTCTGCACTGCGTGTACTTACGTACGAACGTCTAAACACGCAATCACCTCTGCTGCACGCATATACATAATAGAACTAGGACCAAGCTAATCTGGGTAGTGGCACCGCATCGCACACCTGCAGTTTGGACCGCAGCTGGAAGCTCACCTAGAGAAGGAAAGGGAACATTAGTGGTTTGACGAGAATATGTTAAAATGTAAATCAATTTACTTTTTACTAATAATATAATATAATATAATATAATATAATATAATATAATATAATATAATATAATATAATATAATATAATATAATATAATATAATATAATATAATATAATATAATATAATATAATATAATATAATATAATATAATATAATATAATATAATATAATATAATATAATATAATATAATATAATATAATATAATATAATATAATATAATATAATATAATATAATATAATATAATATAATATAATATAATATAATATAATATAATATAATATAATATAATATAATATAATATAATATAATATAATATAATATAATATAATATAATATAATATAATATAATATAATATAATATAATATAATATAATATAATATAATATAATATAATATAATATAATATAATATAATATAATATAATATAATATAATATAATATAATATAATATAATATAATATAATATAATATAATATAATATAATATAATATAATATAATATAATATAATATAATATAATATAATATAATATAATATAATATAATATAATATAATATAATATAATATAATATAATATAATATAATATAATATAATATAATATAATATAATATAATATAATATAATATAATATAATATAATATAATATAATATAATATAATATAATATAATATAATATAATATAATATAATATAATATAATATAATATAATATAATATAATATAATATGATACAATACAATATAAATTTATAGAATGCAGATATTTTACCAATGAATAGAGCATTCAATAGCATTCCAATGTATAAAACACAAGTAATTAAATTTACAAAATCCAATTTTTTAAATAAAAACATATATTGTAGAGGGGCGTCTTTGGGCCTGGTGTCTTAACTTGAACCCACGGGCGTAGCCAGGATTTAGTTTTGGGGGGGGTTTTAGTTTGAGAAGTAAATAAAACAACAAAAATATACTTTCATGAAATTTAATATCTATATATCCATCCGAAAAACTACGACATATATTTATAAAGTTCTTAACTTTAACTGAAATGGATAAATTAATTTCGTTCCTCTGCGCTAAATCTAAAACCATTAAAGAAGAAATCTTCGGCTTTTTCTTTTAAATATATCTACTACTTCATCTGCATGAATTTCTGTTCCATAGTGAATGTTCATTAGAGCCAAACCATTAAGTCTGTTTTCACTTGTAGTGTTTCGTAAATAGTTTTTCAGTCTCCTTAGGCTCGAGAAAGACCTCTCTGGGGTAGCAGTGGATACAGGAATGGTAGCCAAGATTTGTAGTAATGTGTAAATATTAGGATAAAGGTTTTTATCGCACAGATCTAGGCATTCCAAACTAGATTTCGGGGTAGGCAGTCTTCTTATCAGCATGCAAGGTAGCTGAAGCTTTGATAGCTAAATCCAAATTTGTTTCTTTATTAGAAACCCCTTGACCTTGACTACACCATTTTTTCCAGTAGTCCATACCTTTAGGTTTACCACCCT
Organism: Pseudeuparius sepicola; assembly: GCA_963920635.1. Lineage (NCBI taxonomy): Eukaryota > Metazoa > Arthropoda > Insecta > Coleoptera > Anthribidae > Pseudeuparius > Pseudeuparius sepicola. The sequence continues at coordinate 8,264,165 of OY987305.1, forward strand.
TCCTTTTTTCCCCTCCATTTTTCGACAGTAATAATGATTCACGTCTCTATCCTTAACAAGGATAGATAATATTAGGTAATATTATCTATCCTTAACAAGGATAGATAATATTAGGTAATATTTTGCTTATTTCGGGGGGGGGGGGTTTGAACCCCCGAAACCCCCCCCTTGGCTACGCCCGTGCTTGAACCGGTCATTTGGTGTCGCACTTTCGTTGCGTAAGCAGGTGCGTGTAAAGTAGAGAAATAATCCGACTCCCAATTTTCTAATAGTAAGTGAAAATATTTGAAAATACGTTTTTCATAATGTTATCGGTAAAACGAGGTGGCATGTAAGAAAAACGGAATCAGTCTCTGCACCTATAACAAATATTTGTTTTGATTTTGTGTTGTATATGTTGAATGATTGCAATGCCATTTGTTATTATCGGTCTAGTTAAATTTTTACCTGGTGTGTAACCTCTGTATTTTGCTCGGTGTACTAAATGTCCAGATACTGCTGAAATTAGCGAAATGGTCCGTTTTGAAATATCGCTTTGCTCCTCTTTTGGAAATATTTCCGCCGGCTTATGAAAGGAAATAGATTGGGGAATTCACTTTGAAATGACGGCACGGTCAGTCGCTGCAATTCCTAACTAATCTGAAATTATTCGGTTAAACTGTACATTTAAGCCAGTCATAACTCTGAATCGGATTATATTTATTTCTGTTTTACTTTCCAGTTGCTCGTAATCTCATTTATGCTTTTATCAACTCGGCCCAGAGAGAGACGAAGTTTTTTCTTTGTTACTATGAAAAGTATCGATTCATAATTTCTTTTTAAATCGGCATTACAGAGCCTCAAAATTGTCATTAAAAGCTCAGAAATCGGAAGTAAAGTAAGTCACATCGGAAAAGGCCGTCCCCGCATATATTCTAGTAACTAATGCCTGTGTAATATCCAGAAGGTAGGTACCGTTAGGTACTAAGTATAACCTACTGGTTATACTTGGGTCTCCTATCCTTTGTTTTCGACTTGACGTCAAACAGTACGTACTAGAATTCAGTATTATTAATAATTAGATGTGTTATACTGTATAGAGTAACACAAACAACAATAAAATAATATATTAGAACAAACATCACAAACGAAATTGCACTTTTAATATTCTATAATGCAAGGGTTTTAAAGTGCCTGTTAAAAATGCGTCATAAAAAATACCAGGAGGCATTTTTATAGAAACAACACCATGCAATATTGAATAACGTGATATATACTTCCAAGCCAACTTGAGGAGAAACCTAGAGCTCTTTAATTTTCCACGCGCTCAGGGCTGGACAAACAGCTGACGGCTTCGAATCGATGCCCTTTCGCCACGGCTACGGTATCGCTTAAAACTTTTATTTGACACGAACAATTTGTCAATAGTTTTAACGAGCATCTATGAGAGCTTGACGCAGCTAAAGGGGTTTGCCGCCTCAGGCTCTAGTTGCTGGTGTGAAATTTTTAAAATGCAGACATTTTCTCACGACGCTCCTTTTCTTGCTGTCAAAACTTTGATGTTAATAATTCAGTTTAAATATAGTTCGTTCTTGAATAAAAAATATTCTTTTCGAACATTTATACCGTAAATATATAGCGCATCGTCATTTCGTTTAAAAATTTAAATCGTCTTAATTTCAGTTCTCTCCCGAACTTCTTGGATAGATTCCCGTGAGATTGTATTGTTGTGTATACGTACAGTATTCCGTGACCTTTGACACAAGACCCAAACAATCCATTCACCCTCAACGCGAAGTACCTCTCCCTTGTCCCCCCTAGAAGTTTTCTCTTACAAAGTTGATATACGTGTGTAGGCTTTGTTGTTTCATATTCATATTTCAAATAGCGCCTTGAAGTAGAGAATAGCCTGTCTCTCGAGTTGCTTCCACGCTTATATTCTGTTTCTTTCCTATAATCCCCTTCAAATAATCTCTATTTATTCTACGTTTACAAAACGGCATGAACTGTTTCTAATTAATGGAGTCAAAGCTAGTAGCTTACTTTTCAGAACGTTTACTGCACTTAATAATGGGGTCTTCAGCCTTAGTTTAAATATGTGTCAAGGATATCACATGAGCCGCTTAGAATTTTGAAATTTCCATTATTATAATTACCTACAGCATGTAGCTACATAATAGTCAATAAAATTATGCCTGCCAAGGGGTCATTAAAATATTCTCTAACATCTGGTTGAAGGAGGTACTTTAATTCATTTCAAACCTTGTTAATTTTATTAAAGGTAATTTCGCCCAGTTTATAGTCAATATCTTAAAACCCAATAAAATCTAATAAAAATATTAAGTCCGGAAATATCCAATGTCAGTGGCGTTACATTCACTTTCTCAATAAAATAATGGGTGTGAACATTTCTGTCAAGGATATAGGTAATTATTTTTCTACTACTACACAGTGGTGTATACAGTGTCCTCCAAAAACTTCGCTCCATAGAAAACATTTTTTAATTAATAATTTATTTTAAAATTCTACTTTGGGGTTACCTTTTGCTTTAAAAAAGATGAAAAATTACTAGCTCAAACGTGGTCGTGCAACTTTCGCTATTTCTTCATATGTTCTTGATACTTTTTAGCATTAATAAAATTAAATGTGTTAATACGGGTCTGGAATTTTTGAAACACGTGTAGTGCCTGCTTAAAGAAAAATACCTACCATTTCATTTTATTATTCGAATTCTTTATCATTTTTGATAGTTTTCATTCATACGATTTATTTAGAACCATTTTATTATTTAATTCCCGCTTCATGGTGTTTCAAATAAAAATTGAATTTTTTGGAATTTTCTTGGAATTTTTGGTATTTCTTTGTATTTTTTTGAATTATTTTCGAGACTTTGGAATTTTTTTGGTATTTTTTAGTCTAAATCTGGCATTTTTTGCACATTTTGGAATTTTAGTGTACACAATTTTGCCAGTGATTTCCCCCTCGACAAAAAAACGAATAGAAGCTTAGTGATACAAATAGTTTTTATGCAATTACATGTTTTAAATTTTCAAAGTGTTTGAAATTGCCTATTAAAATGGCAAAAAACAAAACCTTTTACTAGAGCGTTCAAGTTTGGTACCCTAATATAAAATTGAAAAACAAACAACTTTTTCAAGTAAAACTTTTTGAAATTTCAACAAATAAACCCATTTTCAGCGATTTTATTTTTTAAATGTGATTATTGACAGATGGCGAAACTCACGTGACCAAGTTTGAGCAAGTCATTTTTCATCTTTTTTAAGGTAATCCCAAAGCTGAATTTCAAAATGGATCATTAATTAAAAACTTTCCTCCTATGGTGCGAACTTTTTGGAGGATACTGTATAGGAAATTGTTTCGGGGTGGCATCATAATTTTTAATGAGATTTTGAACAATATAGTTGAATTAGGACTATTTTAAAAATTTGGAAACAATTTCGGAGAATAGCATGGGCCTGCACGGTTTTTAAAAACAACAATTTCAAAATTAAACTTTTAGAGCAAAAATGCAAAACGAAAACGGATGAAAGTTCTTCAACTGCGCCACTGGTTCGCACACGGCATTCTCGGCAAACTGACACTGAATCGGCTGCTATTGTACGCGCCTGGTTGGCAACTTTATAGCCTCAAATGACGACACAATTAAGCGCAGCAGCAGCAGCTTTAAATTTTAAATTGTCAAGATTGGCTATTGACAGTAACCTAAAACGCGCCTCTCTACTGCCTCCCTTTACGATAGGCTCAGGGTTATTTTGTACATTGTAAGCCATATTGGACTCAGTTTGGCCTGTAGCTCATAGAATAGCCATTACCTACTTGTGGCTGTAGAGACATAACATTGGGGTAAGTTCTGTTTTAATCTCTAGACAGCTAACAGAAACGAAAACTTAAAAGTTTGATGCTAACTTCATAATAAAACATCCTCTTCAGAAGAACTTACAAAAGTTTCTCTATAATATCGACGATGCGAATGGCACAAATCAGCAATTTGTTCGACAAATCCGTTTGAAGTCAACTTAATTTGTCGATACTTCTCTTTAGACTTTCGAAGAGCTTAGACACTGTTAGTTCAGATACCTTTATTGAGTTTTATGTGTATCTTTTGTTTTGGCACATGTTTATCCATGGAATTTTTCATTCTAATAGTAAATGGGCGGAATAATAATATTTTCTTATTGCCAGAATTTGTCATGAACTCGTGACTTGAAAATCTTTTGCATGATAAGTTTGTCACGTCGCTATATTAGTCTAGGTCCAGAAGGATATAGCTCTCAAATCCTTTAGATAACACTTGCGTCGGTAACTAAATAACTATGGAGAAAACAACGCCAACAAAAAAACTCAAAAATCGTTTCTGAATTCCATCTCACGATTTTGACCTATTTTTGGTTAGATCCCATACAAGTTATAAAGATATTCATGGCATTTTGCATTTCTTGACTTTGGTTTTCTTAATAAGACAAAGAAATTATCATTAGTAAAGGTTAGTGACCCAAATATTAAATATTTTTTGGTTTAGTTTAGTTGGGTTGGGTAGTGTCAAAACGCTATTAACACTATTTCTTCGCCAACGTTTCGATTAATGTATAATCTTCATCAGGACCCTTTTCCCAACTAAACTAAACCAAAAAAGAAATTATCGTTTATTCAAAGGCTTCTGGAGACATTTTGGTTAAGTTCGATATGTATTTTGTTTCTGTAGTAGTCGGTAATAACTCCAATGTTTATCTGTGCAAGAAGTTACACTGGTTTCTTCCGTTTCGACTGTAATCTTATTGCGGAGTTTTATCTCATTTCAGGTGAATCCCTACTTCTAATACCGTTTCTATTTCTGGCTGAATTGCGGAAATGTCAATTTGTTGGGCAACAGCTCCTTAAGTATTTATTTTCGTTCACCAACATTAACAGTTACCTACCTACTTTAGGTCCTATAAATAAATAAGTTGGACGCAATTTTGTGGAAATTCGGGAAAAGCAGAAGATTTCAGAGAATAAGTATTCTTGATACCTACCTGGAATTACACAACAAACTTTTTCGATGATAATTTACATTTTTCAGTAATCGAATACTTTGTAGATTTTGAGGATTGTCAATTTTACAAAGCAGGCGTATTGATTAAAACAACAACATTTACATTATGACTATAATTTTGTAGATTGTTCTATATGAATTTGTGTAAATTGAATATTTTGCATATATACAGGGTTATTTACAATCAAATGTCATCTATAGTATACAGGGTGATTCAGTCATGATGTAAAAATTTTCAACGAATCCGAAATTAAAAAAATTCTAAAATAAACAAAAAAAAATAAAAAAATTCAGAAATGCATTTAAATCCCTAATTAACGGCGCTTCTGACTGGCCGAGCTAGTAAACATCGCATGGGGGCCTGCAACTACCGGCGCGTTGTTGCCAATGCATCAACATAATATGCTAAATTTATTTTTTTTTACTTATGCCACAGACCTATATAGCTTCTATATAGGTCTGTGCTTATGCCTAGAAAAATCTCAAAAATGTCTAAATTTTGAGGAAAAACCTAAAAGTTCGATAATTTTTCTGGGGTTTTTAAGTTTTTTGGGAAACAGTTTTCTCGTGTGACGATAAATACAGCATGGTCTTAAAGTTAATTTATCACCTTTTTGATTTTCCATTGTCAATCAATTTTTTCCTTTTTTTGATACCCAAAAATGCGCGAACAGCAATTGGTGCATTGCATTTCCCTTGGCCGACACAAGTTGGCTTGATTGATTTCAATGATTTTTGGAGTGAGGATTGTTCTTGGATACCTACCCGGAATTACACAATAATCTTTTCCATGATAATTTACATTTTTTTCAGTTGAAGAATACTTTGTTAATTTTGACGACAATCAATTTTACAATTTTAGACAAGCGTTGTTCTACTAATTTGTTATATCGCAATAAATATTATTATGTAAAATATACAGAAAATAAAAAAAATACAAATTAATTTGTCCAACCTGTAAGTTTTATAGAAGTTATCATACAGATTAATTCATAGAATTGACGTGACTGCAGGATGCTTCGCACACTAGAATACAACAATGGCTGTAGATTGAAATGCAAATGGGAGACGGGAGGCATTTCTTTTTAGGTCTGGCAATAGTGTCGTCAACGTGTGGGGTAATTTAGTCGACAGAATCCTGCTTGTTTGAGGGGGTCCTTCCTGTACCGCCTCAATTCTGTTAGACATTAGATTTGCACCAATTATGGTTATAAATTTACCGATAAATTTGCATGGAGAGGAGGCCCGAATACAGGACCGGCTCGCAAACTTGGGACTGACTACAGAAATTCGTCGGATTTATGCAAAGAGGTTTTGCAGGAACACGGCGATCTGAATTCATGGGGCTTCGGGGCATTTCGGCAACCATTCTACTTATAGAATTACTGGCTGCGTCAAAGTTCCATGGAAGTGATCTATTGTGCTACCCACATGCCGAATGGTTCGCCGCTAGGGCGGGCAACTGACTCCTAATAGATGTCCGATAGCATTCCATGTGTAAGTCTCCTTAAAATGGCTTTCCAAGTATCTAGTAACATAAAAAATTACGTTCTACAGCGTGATTCAGTCATGATGTAAAAAATTTTAAACACGGGTGGATAAAAATTAGCGTAATACCAAAGCTTACAGAATAAAACTATTCTGTAAACTTTGGTAATACGAATCTGAAATTAAAAAAAAAAACTAAAATAAACAAACAAAATTAAAATATATTTTCAGAAATGCATTTAAACTCCTATAACGACACTTCTGACTGGCCGAGCTAGTAAACATGGCAACTACCGGCGCGTTGTTGCCAATTGCATCAACTTATACTAAATTTATTTTTTTTACTTATTCCCAGAAATCTCCAAAAATGTCGAAGTTTTGAGGAGAAACCTAAAAGTTCGATAATTTTTCTGGGGTTTTTAAATTTTAAAACAGTTTTCTGATGTGACGATAAATACAGCATGGTCTTAGACAAGGTGACCAACTCCTGGCTGACGAAAACCGGGACAGTAGTTAGGTACCTAGCTATTTTTTACCTATAATATGCAACTGTCAAGTTTTGTAGTTAATCAACTTATGATTTTTATTAGAAATGATGTGGTTCATGATTTTAACCAATTAAATACCACCCAAGGGAAACAAAAAGAATTTGTGATCAAGTAATATAACAAAAATAAAATTAACACAAAGCCACAGGTAGGTACATAAATTAAAAAACAAATACTGGCTGTTTACGATATAGGTAACTTTCTACCTATGCTAATAAAATAAGTAAATTATTGTTAACATCAACATAATATTGTTTTGCTTGAAAAGAAAAAAAACCTTTACAACAGATGAAAAATTGAATGAATATTACCTGTTCTTATAGCATAGCCGTTTGACACAATGCATTATTTTGTAAAGTATTTTTTACAAAATCCCCAAAAAAGTTATTTCGATAATGCATGATTTGTTTTTGAATGATGGATAAATGAATATCTATTTCTGTCATTTAATAATCAAAACTACTTTATAACTAATTTTTAACAACAATTTTCTAATTCCGGGACAAAATGGTAGAGGATTGAGAATCCGGTACAATCCAAGACGTATTTATTTTCCGGGAAGGCATTCCAAAAACGGGAACCTGTCCCGGCCAATCAGGTACGGTTGGTCACCTTGTCTTAGATGAGTTTATTACCTTTTTGATTTTCCAATGTCAATCCTCAAACATTTACACCAGGAATCACCCTGTACATACAACCAATATGAGAGGTATAAGGTAACTTGATGTAGCATAGAAACTTCACAACTAAATTTAGATTTCTAAAATCTGGCACAGATAAATTTTAATCCGAAATAGGTACCTAATAAATACTGACTAATTCGTGTTAAAACTCCTCCCCACCCCTAGTTTGCATTTCAGCAACAACTGGTAAAATAATTGTCTAAACAAACAATAGAAATTGCGTATAATTTGCGTGGAACATCCCCAGTAAACAATCAAGATGCTTCCACATGGTCGAGGCGCGGCAGGCTTAAGTGTAATTCCACGTAATTATCGCCACATCTTGCGAAGCCATTGGTAATATTAAACGAGCCAGACTCGGAAGAGTAACATACTTAATTAACCAAAATGTGTCTAGGGGGCATTCGAATTAATAATTTTGTCGTGTTATCAGCCTGCTGCAGGTTACACACAGAAAATATACACGTTTTCTGCTTATAGGCCAACTATAGGGGAATTTCAATTACACCAGTAGTAGGTACCCACACCCACCACCAGTGATTATAGTATTGAGAAGATATCTGACCGCTGTGCATTCAAGTGACTAGCTGCAGTGACTATAGTCTATAGTCACTGCAAGCTGTAAGCTCTATGTGTACCTACTGATTAGAATGCTAATAATCACCGCTACATGTTACTCTATGCAAAGTTTACATACCGCCCTCTATGGACGATGGCCTGAAGTTTAAGTTCTCCCGTCATAGTTTCGCTATTGGTCGCTGGATGCCGCCAACGGCGCCGCTTACATGCCTATGCCCGAGAACCACAGAGATCATTATATCTGTACCACAGAATATTTAGTTATTCTGTGATCTGTACGAAGGTCACAATGCGATAATGACGATTCATTGCCGAACCGCATGCTAAGCTCTCAGCCTGAGCCGAATGTCTTTTGCTGCCGCCATCTAACGGACGGAAGCTGTACTCCACGATGGAGCACTAAGCTATGGAAAGTTGTTTGGTACAGTTTTCGTACACGCCTCGAGTTAATTCCCAATCCTCGTAATAGGGGGCAAATGCCTAGCGACAGAGCGACACCTCGCGTCGGGAATTATTTGTCAGCCGTATATTGCCAATTGATAAGGCCAAATTTCTCGATGATCTTATATTTATCACCGATTTTCATTTTTAGTAATTATTGAGCAATGGTTATTATGAAGATTATTACTCACAATCTACTATCTAATCCATAGTGTATTTAAAGTTTAATTAGTACCTATAATACTTATAATATAAAATTGTCGGTAGCTTGAAAAATTTAATACATTACACGATGCGTAAGTTCTTTTTTGACACTTGCATCTTGCAATATAAATAACTAGGTATATTCTCATAGAGATCATATATACAGGTAGAGTGCCGAACAAGTCCCTTTTTAAGGCAAATTGTGGATTTGCGCATGGGCCTATGGAGCATGCGCATTAGACCTTCAGACCGCGCAATTCAAAACAGTGGTTGTTTTTCTGAATTACTATCTCCCTACAAACTTGTATATTGATAATAAATTAAGCGTCAACGTGGACTGGTCAAGACTTCGATAACTACAACTAGATTCGTTTATACTTGTAAAACTAGTTTCGTCCAAACTACTAGAATTTGCTTCACTGATGCTAGAACTTGACTTGTTTTCATCTACCTTCATAACTTTAACACTAAAACAAATAAGCTACTAATAGTTTCTTACACCACAATCATGTTAATATACTATATACTTACTTAAATGATGGTTTAGGTGCTACCGCATTTTCAATTAGCTGCGTTTTGACTCGTTTCGTTTTTAAAAACTCTGGTGTAAAATGAGCAGAACATATTCGAGATGATCACTTAATTAGATAAAACACTCAAACAACTAAAACGCCAAGAAACTATTATTAATTAGCTGAAAATCGAAAAAAATATACCACAAAGCGTCTATGATGCAAACAACGGTAGGTTATACTTAGTTTGTCGCTGTGAAATGGCTGTCAAAGAGTGTCAAGTTTCACAAAACACTACCTCAAATTGCAAATGCGCATGTCCACTGGGCCTGTTTATTACTATTTTTTACTATTTTATGATTTTAAATTCGTTAAAGATTTTCCGCGCATCCTATGTATAAAAAACATTGTCCAGCACTCTACCTATATATATGATCTCTATGGGTATTCTACAAATTGACGTTTGCAGCGATAGATTTTTAATCACAGCACGGGCGTAGCCAGGATTTAGTTTTGGGGGGGGGGGGTTTAGTTTGAGAAGTAAATAAAACAACAAAAATATACTTACATGAAATTTAATATCTATATATTCATCCGAAAAACTACGACATATTTATAAAGTTCTTAACTTTAAATGAAATGGATAAATTAATTTCGTTCCTCTGCGCTAAATCTAAAACCATTAAAGAAGAAATCTTCGGCTTTTTCTTTTAAATATATCCACTACTTCATCTGCATGAATTTCTGTTCCATAGTGAATGTTCATTAGAGCCAAACCATTAAGTCTGTTTTCACTTGTAGTGTTTCGTAAATAGTTTTTCAGTCTCCTTAGGCTCGAGAAAGACCTTTCTGGGGTAGCAGTGGATACATGAATAGTAGCCAAGATTTGTAGTAATGTGTAAATATTAGGATAAAGGTTTTTATCGCACATATCTAGGCATTCCAAACTAGATTTCGGGGTAGGCAAGTTCGGCTGCAACTGCGTCTGCCTCTCGTCAAAAGATAGCGCTAGGCGCTACTATTACTACATATATTCAAACGTAATAATAATTTAACTCTTCACTCCTCGTATTTTTAGGTGATATTTTGCTTATTTCGGGGGGGGGGGTTTGAACCCCCGAAACCCCCCCCTTGGCTACGCCCGTGAATCACAGGTTGAAGTTAGCTGCAGTTGTCGGATTTTCAGCAGCGTTGCCAGAGCTAGTACAAATGTACAAAGCACGGTCACAGATTACCAGCGCACGGTTCAAGGTTACATTTGTTTTCGGTCTATAGATTTGTACGTTTTATTTCTGTCGTGTGTGTTTTGTTGATTGGTTGATATTACACTTTGTATAAACAATCATTTTACAATAAAGAATAAAATAATTCATGACCTTTCGTTATTTTGTTAAGAGTGTTCGTGTGAAATGATAAAAATATCAGAAAATTCGGGCTTCTCGATGTCACTCAGTTACGAAATTACAGTGTCAAGAAACTACGTTTTCGCCGAACATAAATACTTGAAGTGATGTCGGAATCCGATATCACTTCAAGTATTTATATCGGATAACAAAATTGACACATCCCATTCTACTTAAGGTATAGAAACAATGTTAGAAGAACGAGCGAACAGAAAACTATTCTAATTTGTTAAATTTTTACCTGTAAACTTTAATCTATCTAAGAACTAACTTTATCTAAGAACTAACAATTATTTTAGTTTATTTTCAGGACGAAATAATAATATACCCTATACCTGTGAGGCAAACAATCAAGTTCCCAGATGTCCAAGTCGAACTGTAATAATTATAGCCACATCTTGGGAGGCTATTGGTATCTCAACCCGGAAAAGTAACGTAGTTAAATTAAGCGAAATGTCTCAAAAGGCATTCGAATGAATAATTCTGCCGTCTTATCAAGGAACCCGAAGTTTCCAGATAGGGGGGCGAGCTAATGTAACTTACATCCTTGTTAGGTATTTAGTTAGGGCGTTGAATATAGCTGTAACAAAGAATATTGCCATTTCCAATATCCTCAAAATGTTGAAACTTTACTTTCATATTACAAGACTTTTGAAATAATTTTAAATAAATATATTTCGCAATGTCTAGGTGAATAAAGTACGAGAGTGGCAGGTGACAGTATTTTTATAGCAATATGCTATGATGTGTAGATAGGTATGTTATATTGTCATGATTCTCAGTTGTCATTTACCGAGCGAAGATGCCTTCCTATTTCTGCTTCGTGAAAAGTGTTTAAAATGATACATAATATAGTAATATTGTTCTCCTTGGAGATATGCAAAATTGCGAAATTAAAGTCTTTTCTTTCTAGAAACGGACTCTCTACTTCATAACTGAAATATTTTCTCTTTATTCACATAAAGTACTGGAATATTTCTTCATTTAATATAACGTCTGAGAATAGGGGGATATTCAAATCATTCCTAACGCACAGAAACCTAATTTGCTTTCCCCCCCGATATCAAAATTGATTTTCCTATGATACAATCCTGAAAAATTGATATATCGACCTCGGAAGTTTTATATTAGATTCTTGTAAATGTAGGGTTGGAAGTTTTTTCTCTCCCTTCTTTTGGATTGAGTCCCTTGTGGGTATCTACACGATTCCGGCTGTATTTTTCCCCAACTGGGCACATAGGACGTTTGGGATCGTCTCAATTGTTTTTTATCGATTGTCAAAGACCCGCTTCAACAAAAACTGCCACTGTATCATATCATAGGTACTAATTTTGTGGTAACTTTATTTATACGAAGCTAGCTTCGGTGATGGTAAGCTCATTTGGTCAATATATATTCTATTTATTATATTTTGGTTGCCAAAACTGGATTCTAATTTATGGCGCTTAAACGGGGGATATGTGTCCATTGCGGGTCCTAGTTAGTTGGATGTTGAAATATTCTGATTTAAACACGGTAGAGCAACAGTATTACACTGGCACTGGGGAATTACACTTACTACTTGCAGCGTTCTGTGCCGTATATTATATCAAAGAAACCAATTCAGAAACGTCCCTTTACTGCATGATACCAGCTAATAAATCCCGTGATGCGGATAATTGAAAAAAGTGGGGTATACTATACTGAGGCTTTAATAATTTTCAAAAAGAAAAGTTAGTTATCAGCGTCCGTTACTATGGATGACATATTTGCTGGGTTCTATTACTTCGTCACACTATTGAGTTAAATTGTGTAATTTAGTATAAACCACATGAGTTTTCTTAGACAAAATAATTGAAAGAGGGTCACCCATCCATGAGCCGACCGCGCGCGTCGTTGCTTTGCCTCTATATCGATCTATATATCTAAATCAAGCACGATGCTTTGTATATTATTTTCGGATTCTCCTCGATTCACTGAAACCAACGATGCCTCACAAATGACATTTTGACTGACAGAAAGTGGTTCTTCTTTAAGTAATTTGGATTTGTAATAATAAACTAAAGGTGGTTATGAAACATCAACATGCCAAATTTCAAAATTGTATCTCAAAAAAGGGAGAAAAAGTGGGGTTTACCATGATTCAGTTCCACCCTGCATATTCTGCTCCAAATATGTAGGCCTACCTAAGCCAGTTTATTTTTTGGTAGCATTTCCACGGAATCCTCTTTCATGATATTTGCGGTAATTATATTATTTGTCTGTTCCGTTGTTTGTTGGGAAAACGTCACCCAAGATAATTGTTCGTGACAGCTGCTTTAATTACAAACACCTGAAATTTATAAATACGGCGTAACTCCGAAAAACATCCAGAAGTGGAGCCAAGTTATTCCGTGCAGATTTATTTATTCGGCCATTCCGTTAATTATTTGTTTTTACCGGCACTTCCATTAGAAGGGGTTTACCCTTGCAGATAAGTGTGTTTTTAGAGTAATGAGGCACTTTTTCTTTGACCACTCCTTCTCCTTTGCCAAACTGAGGCACACAAAACTCGAGGGGTAAAATAAGATATCAAATTAGAAGCCGTACAAATGCCTTAGGTATAAGTTTTCGGGACGGAGTGACCAATCCAAAAACCACACCATTAGTTTGCCAGTTTAATTTGTTAAAAAGGTTTTGTGTAGAAAAAAAGGAATTTAAGAATTCCCTGCGTTTAGAAAAGTGTGCCATGGAAATTTTGAAGGCAAGTTGTTTTCAAAAAGTAATCATTTTAAAATTAAATTAAAAGCTACAAAACAAATTTGATTTTTGACAAAAAATCTTTTAATACATTTTTTTGAAAAAAAAAGCCTAATATGACTTTGGGATTTTTAGCTTCGATTATGGCATCGCAGGTGGCTTTGATGTATACTTATGTATACTTTGATGTAGACAACTAATTTTTTGGAAATACGTAGGCAACAATGGCATCTATCTTTGGTAAAAATTTCGTTCTGGTCGGTTAAAAATTAAAGAAGTTATAAGGTTGTTTCACTCTTAAGTGAGACACTCTGTATATGTGTTATATGTCCACTTGAATCGTTTGCCAGTTTACAGCGATATTTACGATGAAAATTTTTTCCTGATAAAAGTTGGTGCATCATTTCAAACTCAAAACGCATATATCAAAATTTAAATATCTCTTTTTGGATACGAGGTAGATTCAAAATTGTCAAAATAAGTCAAGAGTAAAGTACCCTTATTTTTTAAAATACGGTAAAAAGTTACTTACAAAAGTTGTTTGGAATCAAAGGTGGATGTCAGATTTAGTCACAGCCACCAAGTAAAAAAAAGAAATTTAACTTTTTTTGTATTTTTTCGACCACTCTGTGTATTATAAAAAAACAAAATACCGCAAGCGCAACTTTTCATCGGATAACACATGAATTTGCTACTAAACTTTAATTTTGTTCGATATTAGCAGCTAGAAATTTAAATAAATCGAAATCAGAGTTTAAAAATATTAAATTTTTGTGTCCAACTTTCTGCCGGTCACTTATAATAATAATTATTAAAACTTTTGTTCTGTGTCATTTGGATTTTTACAGGGTCGTAAAATGCAAACAACTGATCTTATGCCGTTCATAGCAATCATGATTTTAAACAATATGGCTGTAAACTGGCAAACGATTCTAGTGGACATTATAACACGCATATTTATATATCATTGGATTCGCAATTTCATGTAGGTTAAATTAAATTGTTTTCCCGATAAGAGCATTGAGATCGCAAGAAAAGTCCAAAATTTAAAAAAATTAAGGGGTAGGCAATCTTTAAACAATTCCACTGGACAGTTTTCGTACACGCCTCGAGTTAATTTGTTAAGAAATCTTATACAATAGGTACTATAATCACTGTTACAATGTACCTAGTATTTTAGGGTAGGTCTACCTACACTAAAGGAAGCTAGCTCCAAGAAGCAGGCTCCAAGTGCGCAAGTCATCTCTAAAGAGATGGCGTAGCAACCAGCTCAACTCTAGATTCTGACAGACAAATCCACACGCCATCTATTATGGAGAAGCCGAATTGTATCTGCCCAATGCCGATCACAATTTTCAATTTTGGGTGAACATACTAAAAGTTTAATAATTTTCCGTCTTCCATCCTGGTAGTTCAACGTAATTATAAACAAGCATCTCCGCATCTTGCCGAGGACTATCGCTATCTAAACCAGCCGCAACTCTCAAAATTAGCCCGGCCAAATTAAGCCAAGTATCTCGAAGCGCGTCCGAATTAATAATTCTACTCCTTATCTCGAATCTCCGGAAACCTAGAGGCAAACTTGGGATCGCAAGGGGCGTCACTTATATGTTCTGTAATAATACGTTTTGCCGGGACTGTCTGTAGCTACGTATAACCGATTTCTCCGGCTATATAGGAGGGTCCCCTCTACCGATAATGACACAGCCCGGGATACAACCCGTCCCTTTGAGAAAAAAGGAGTTTATCTTTTCCAGATAACGCTGTATTACATGGGGAAATAAGCCCCATAGCGTTGTCCCTGAGTAGTGCCGATAATAGTATTTCCCGAAACATTTTCACCCTCTACACGCACAATCTCCTCCTTTTTGACACCGAAACGGGTCGAATGTTATTGAGAAACTCGTCGGTTCATTTGTAAAGTGTTGAGCTTTATGGCTAAAATTTAATACGAACTATTTGACTTGTGGTTTTTTATAGACCTAACACTATAGGCAAAAAATATTTCAAAAGACGATGTTGAAACCAATCTTCAAACAGTTTTGCGTCAGTGTCTTGGTGGTTATCTAAGGAAGAGACTGCTATGTTTTTAGCTGAAAGCAAAAGACAGTTCGGAACAAACCCATTTTCTGAACCTGCATGAATTATCGTAATTATTTTGCCTTTATTTGAAGGGGCCCTGGTTTGACAGTTTTGTGAAAAATCAACCCATCCTTTTTTGCAGTGTCATGGGTATCAAACCATGTTTCGTCAATGTAGATAATTGGGCAATTTTCTGCTCTATATTGTGTAATAGCTGTTAGATATCGATGACGCCATTCTCGTAAACGTTGAGATTCCATTAAAGTTTGTCTTTTATTAATTGTGCGATATTTAAATCCCATTTTGAGCAGCATTTTTCTAAGGGTCGTAATACCACAAGAAATGTTTGTTTCGTCGTTGATCAGCCTCTTCTTTAGGGAAACCAAGGTGGGTACAGATTGTTCTTCATACATTTGGTAAATCTTTCTTCTCAATAAATCCACATCATACTCGTCAATACTTCTTATTGTGCTGGAGTCACTGTGCTTTTTTTTGGGAATAATAGGTTTTAATACTATGTCCCTTACCGAAGTTAGAGGAGTGGCAGACGTCTCCGCTAAAGCATCTCTGGAATTAAGGCCTCTTGCCAGCAACGATCGATACACATTTTTAATTATTTCTTTAGCATCAAGAGATAAATGCTTTCTTCTGAACATGACACTAGATGATTATCAGCACAAAGCACAAGTACCAGAACGTCACACTATACACTGTGTCCCGGATAAGAATGAACAGCATGGGGATATTGCAAACGGTGAGAGATAGAGCAACGGTAAAATGGGGAAAAAGTTGCGCAATTTCGAGGTCAATAAAATGGCACAAACAGATTTCTAATATCTTTTTTCGTTTTTGAGTTATTTTGAAAAAAGTAAAATTTTGCGTTTTCGATTTTATTTTTTTCTGAAGTTGTTATGACAGATAGAAAAAAAAAGAAAAACACTTTCTTATGGCACTTTTTAACGGGCTTTAAGATGGCGTTTTTAGATTTGTTCTACAACGTTTCGTTTTTGAGAAACCATCTTCAACTTTATTTTTTTAAATACGGACCTGGATTTTTTTTGCAGAGTTTGAAAGCACTTTTCATTGCAAATACCATGATATATGACACGAAATATTTTTAAAATGTTTTGAGACAATTATACTGATTATTCCTTTTTTTCTATTGCGGCCCTGTATTTAATAATAAGAAGTCTCATTATTAATCAGTATGGACAACAATTTATTTACAGTTTATTTTCACTTCGAAAACTTAATATTTTTAAATACGGCCCTGTCTGGTAAGTGTTTTCCTCTGTTGTTGTACAGCAAACAGTGTCGCATTGTGTTTTGGAGTAAATTCTTAGCTTTTTCTAATTGTCAGAAGAAAGCTTTAAGCCAACGAAATCAATAACTTTTGCTATTTATTAATTGCAACAATACATTCGTTCGGCCTCTACACTATTTCTGTGACGCAAGATATAACATGCTGACATGTTAAATTTGTCCCCATTTGAAAAAGCACCCTCCATTTCTAATGATACAAATTGTTAACTAAATGATACAGTGGGAGTTATGACAAATGACAAGGGGTTGGTTTCGTTGTTTCAAAGCCTTCTAGGTGGGGTTTTTTATTTATTTTTTATTATCGCATGTGACTGTTATTAGTCTTTGCCGTCCTTTTTTCGGTTCTCCAATAATCGAAAGATAAGTTGTAAGTTAAATTGTTGACAATACTGATTAATATTTAGACTTCTTATTATTAAATACAGGGCCGCATTAGAGAAAAATGAATGGAAAAAAGGGAATTTTCAGAATAATTGTCTCAAAACAATTTAAAAATATTTCGTGTCATACATCATGGTATTTGCAATGAAAAGTGCTTTCAAAATCTGCAAAAAAAATCCAGGTCCGTATTTAAAAAAATAAAGTTAAAGATGGTTTCTCAAAAACGAAACGTTGTAGAACAAATCTAAAAACGCCATCTTAAAGCCCGTTAAAAAGTGCCATAAGAAAGTGTTTTTCTTTTTTTTTTCTATCTGTGATAACAACTTCAGAAAAAAATAAAATCGAAAACGCAAAATTTTACTTTTCTCAAAATAACTCAAAAACGAAAAAAGATATTAGAAATCTGTTTGTGCCATTTTATTGACCTCGAAATTGCGCAACTTTTTCCCCCATTTAACCGTTGCTCTATCTCTCACCGTTTGCAATATCCCCATGCTGTTCATTCTTATCCGGGACACAGTGTATAACACTAAGACAAGACTAATACAACGCTGATACAATTAGCTATATTTATAAGTATAAAAAAATACCTGCTTAAAATTGTATTTATATAATGAATTACGGTTGCAGGTATATACTTACTCCGACCCTGTACGAAATTCGAGGCATTTTATGGTCAAAGGGATAATGACCGTTTTATGGTAGGCAAAAGATCAACGGTATAAATGCGTACGTACTATACATACTAAGACCATTATTACTATTATTATTAAATATTTTTTGCTCCTGCAAAACATCTTACATATACCACACCAATCATAATTATAATATTAAAATCTGTGTTCGCATAATTTAACCAATTTGCAAACTCCCTACTTGTTAAATCTGCTTTCTTGTAAGGGTATCGGATATTCAAGTTTATTGGAACGATCTACCGCTTCTATATAGAGCTCTTCTCTTTTAAATAACGCTTCACATTTCCCATTCGAAATGCAATATTATATCTTCTATTATCCAACGCTCGCGTATTATCCCCTTTTCAAACGAATAATAGAAATCCTGTAGGTAGACGTAAAGACAATATTCCCCAACAGTTCGAAGCAGTTTATCCTGCACCGGCTCGCAGCGACAATATTGCGGCAAAAACGGAACGAATAAAATGCAACGTCTATTCTAGAGATCATAAAAATACTCTTGAGCTATTCGCGTGCTCCAATAAGACAAAGGGACAGGGCAATTCGGTCATTATTGATTGAAAAAATACCCATAAATTCAGGGGCGGTTAATGTTTATTTCAGGGGCTATTCCTTGGAACCCATCTAGAATCGCTGCGGATTTTTCTTTGTAGGAAAACGGCCAATAAAAGAAAAAGTATCGATAGAAAGAATTGGGCTGATTTCCAGTAGGGCACACAAAAAATGAATTCGAAAGTTACATTACTGAAAGACGGTTAACATATTTTTAAGCTGTCTCGCGTTTTTTTAAGTTTATTTATTTTATTTTATTGAAAAACATGGAATTATCATAATTGTCATTTCAAACTTGAAATTTTAGATAATTGTCAGTTTAAACCTGTAATGGGCTAGCACGATTAAATTTTAAAAATTATTTTGATGATTGCTACAGTCATTATACGAGTAGTTCCCTAAAAGCCCAAAAAAAAAAAGTCCAAGGACAGCATGACAGCTTAAAGTACGGTTACCTGCTCTCTGCTGGATTCCACAGAAAACATAATTCAATTGTACCATTTTGCAGGGTTGATACAGAGTGATGCACCCTAAAAATGTTACAGAACTTTTTTGTCCGTTGGCGGACTTACAAAATTGTTACTTTGTGTTATGAATATTTTTTTACTCTTGTTATTTTTTGAAAAACTTTACCGTTTTTTCCCAAAAACGCGAATAACTGAAAACACGTATTGCAGATGTGATATATAAAATCTTCGAAAATTCAAAAGTTGGCTATGAAATTAAACGTCAAACTTGAATAATGTTGGCTGATTTGTTTGAAAAGTGACAATCGGACACATCTTTTAATTCTAAACAACTTTTCTAAGTAAAAGTTTTTGATATTTTTAAAAATAAAGGCAGTTTATTCTTGATCGCATTTCATGTTTTTGTATTTTTTGGACACCCTGTATAAAAAATCGAAAATTCTCTTCGTGGACCATATTTTCTCGAGAAGCAGAAACTTATCAAGAATGATTTTTTGTCGAAAAATGAAATTTTTGGTCCATTTGTCCTCTTGGGATGTCTATCCGTGGACATACTGTATACGGGTATAGGAACTTTATTTCCCGTATTATCTAAAATAACAATTATTTCCGCCACTGTCTGGAAAAATAGTTCCAAACCTTCTCACCTGAATGAAAAATGCAAAGAAATTTTCTTAAATACTAAATTGTATCTCGAAAACGGGTAGTTTTTGGTATAGAATGTTATTTACATAAAATGTGGGGCTTGGACGCCGGCATCCAACAAACTATAGAAATATGGCTCATTCCATTTGAAAAAAATATGTTATTGCTGTTTGAAATTATCCGATTTTGAAAGCCTGTTATGAACACACTGTATATGCAAAAACCAATTTCGACATACCACACCACACACAGTTGTGCTGTCATACTTCGGCTAAAATATATCTTTGATATCTATTAAAATAAAGATACAGCATTCAGTTTCCATAACCTCCACGAAGTCCCTAAATTCCAAGAAAAATGCGATATCTTGGCAACGCTGTATCCAAAATACAAAACAAAAATACGGTTCTGTAGCAAATTTCACGGAGAATGCAAATATTCCAAAGGGTTAATGCGATTGTCAAAATCTAAATATTTTATTTTGGTCCTGCAAATACGAATCGCCCTGTATATGTGAAAATAAAAGAGAGGTTACGTCCACTGCCAACCTTACAACTTAGGACAAACTATTTGGGACACGCCGTACACTGACCATAATTATGTATAATTATGTAGGTGTAATTGAAAGCAATTACGTATTATTGTCAGAGTTTGTTGTTTCGTTCCGGTGGTTGTATGGAATTTGGCGTTTTCGCTTTCCAAAAGCGTCTCGTTGCTTTGTAAATCTCCATGGTCCTACTCGGACTCGTGCTCTAGATAAAATAGAGAAACCCAGTAAAACGTTTCGACTATAAAATTTACTACCGGGGAAAATGTTTGGCAATAATATTTTCTCCCTTCTAAAACGGTCGGACTTACCGTTAAGCACGTGAACAGCAACGGTCGAGAATGCCAGACCGCCAACTGCACAGGTGTAGTTACCGGAATGTCTCTTTTCTAAGGGCGAGACGGTGAGGACCGATACCGCAGATTCGGCCGTTTTTGACACGTTCAAGCTGAAAATAAGAAAACTGGTCAGTGGCAAGAACGGTAGACGCACTACCGTTCTTGGGTCAGTACTCAGTGGTATCTACTGGGAGCCACGATACACTTAATGTCACTAACGAATCCGAAAACAAGGCAACTATGCGCATCTACGTCAGTTGCGAACCACGAATTGTACATAATGCATGGTGTCTTCGGTTGTGTTTTACGATTTTTTATAGTTTACAGTTTAATGTGTCAAGAAAAAAGTGTAAACAACTGACTGATCGTCAGTCCAGCTCGACAGTTACTTTGAAATAGGCCAAAAATGCCGGGATGTGCAGTCAGCGTATGTCCAAATAATAATAGAAACAGTAAGGGAACGGAAAAATTATAGATTTCCCAAGGACAATAATCTGGTAAGGAAACAGATTATTTATTTAAAAATAGGGGACTCAACAGAGTTTATGCCTGGTTTATACAGCAAATAAAATAGAATGTGCAATAAAAAATAGCCTTGTTATGGTTAAAGGGAAATAAGGGAATCATTATTTGATCCCTATTTTACTCACTATTTA
Source organism: Pseudeuparius sepicola (assembly GCA_963920635.1). Taxonomy (NCBI): domain Eukaryota; kingdom Metazoa; phylum Arthropoda; class Insecta; order Coleoptera; family Anthribidae; genus Pseudeuparius; species Pseudeuparius sepicola. The sequence continues at coordinate 8,285,459 of OY987305.1, forward strand.
TTATGTTGTTTTGTTTGTTGTTTAACTATAAACTAAGCATTAGTTGTGCAGGTTGTGCTTGTGTCGAGGCTTGTGTGCATTAATTGGTAAATAAGGCTTTAATTGACATAAACCCACATAAACACTGGAAGGATAAAGTTATATTTTTGGTAAGGGCTTTGAATTTTATTTATCAATATCTTTGCCTATAACAAGTCATCTGAAAAATACTTTTTTTCGATGGAGAGTTTGTGTCGATAGAAGCCAAAACTTAGTTCAGGATTACCTTACTTACAATAAATGTATAATTTAGATACCTATATGATATTTTTTATTGTCTACCAACATACGGTCTTTAAAAGAAAAATCCTGTTAATTTAACAAAATATACATCAATTTTATTTGCACGCATACGATTAGCTAAAATGCAAAGAAAACAAATTATTTGTAAAATTATAATTATAAAATTAAATGTGTTTTTTATCAACAGAATATTCATTCATTTATCTAGTAATATAATCTACATATTTTTCACAACATTTATTTAAAAGAAAACGTTTAAAATAAGCAAAAACCCATACAAAAATATATATTGCTGTGTAAAACATATATGGAGCAATTTAAATTCTGATTCGCAACTGACGTCACAAGGTGCGACAGAGATAGGCATATGGATGCGCAATGACATACCGTGGGTAAGTGTATCGTGCTGGGAGCCTTTAGGGTAGTGTATGCAAAAAAACGTCGCTTCGCATAATGATGGTCATTTCCCTTTAAGGAAATCTCCCGTAATTAACCATCAAATAAAAACCCATTTTGCGTAATAGGTCACTTAATACACCCCCGTAATGGGGTACATCTGGTAGATAGCACGCCGGCCTCGGCATTAGCTTAAAATATATTTTCCTTTTCCTCGGAGGGCACGTTTAAGAACAATGTCTAATCATCATCCTGGGGGTCGCGTTTGGAGTGTATTTTGATCCAGAGATTACGTTCCTTTTGAAGTATGGGGCAATGTTTCACGACTCACGTACAGAAATGAAAACCGTGTTAATTGTACGGTGGGGAATACGAAGATCTATGGTTAGTATCGGGCGCTGAGTATAAGGCGCCTTTTTCTTTAATTATTTAAGAGCGGAAACTGTCAAGATTTCGCGGAGGCTCACGCCTTTACAGAAAATTACTCCCTGAGGAAATGGGCCCTCGCAACGAAAAATGCAACGTACTGACGAGGACTAAAGTCTGAAACACGTATAATATGTAGCTGTGTTTTTCTATTTTTTTTGCGTTGATTTCAGTAAAGACTAGAAGTTTGGACCGATACCCTAGAAAAATATAACTGTACTAAAATCGGGCAATTCTTACGCTTGGCGTAAATGAAAGCACGTGTTCGAAGTCGTTCCGCGAAATAGGGTCATTGGTCAATAGGCCATAAAATATCAGCGCGCCTGGCAACAGGGACTTACGAGTACTCGATCCCAAAGTGTATTTACGCGGTTGTATCTTGTTGTTTTCAGATATTTATTTTAATTAAAATAATAATTTTTTTCCGAAATATTTTGATGTAAACAATTGTAAAACTAAAATTAAATAAAGGTCGTGCCTCAGTGCGGCTCTGGCGAATATCTCAACGCACGTGCTCTTGTTTACGCCAGGCGTAAGTTGCTTTAGTATAGACCAATAATAACAAATGGCACTGCAATTTATACAATCATATGCAATTATATAAATATAAAACACCAAATCAAAACAAATATTTGTATAGCTGCACCGACTGGTTCCGTTGTCAGTGGCCATTTTTTAAATTAGAATAGAAGACAGACTTAATATCAGATAGTTAAAATTATTATTCTGTGATGTCACTTGGACTTTACAATTTCTATATTTGCTCTCCAAAAGCTCAAAAAAAAAATTCAAATGTTTTCTTTCTGGCAACTTGAAAACGTTACCCTTTGATAAGTTTGTTTCAGGTTTCTGTGGCGAAAAATTTAATTAATCAGTAAATGGACTGCAAAGAAACGCCAGAAAACAGAAGCATTTTCTCGTGTTTGCGAAGTGATGAATATTCTTGGTAGTGACAGCGACCGAACCAAAGACAAAGGCCTTAAAATTGTTCTTACTAAAATCCAGCAGATGCAATATCGAACGATAAAGGTATCACACAAATAAGTAGGCGTTCTATGGAATTTCCTATTACCACAACCTTTATGCAAATTAACCATTTATCAATTTATTATGGCCTATAGCGATTACTTGTTAATTAAAAAATTGATGGGCACTTTGCAGAATTAGGTTTCCTCAAAGAAGAGATGCTGATTATTCAATTTAATTCTCTTTTTTGTTTTCCGGAATAATATTCCTTTCCTGGATGACGGATGATGTATTTATTGTCAACCCGCTTAATATCCCAAGTAACATTTCAAGTTTTATTATGGTTTGCAAGGTAGCTTTAAGGGTATCCCTTAAAGCTATTTCGCCTTCAGAACGTTCTGAAGGCAAAGATAAAACGGCCTTAAATCAAAAGTGGAGAACTTTATGAAGGTTCTAAGGGTAAAATGATAAAACTGCCATAAAACCTTTTTGCCTTATCTCCACCTTAGGCGCCAAGCCTTCAAGGTATCTATAAAACCGTTCATAAAGCTGCTATAAAACCTTCATTAAACTGAGTACTAAGGCTAAATGGTCTTGAATTGGCAGTGTAATTCCTTTTGGTTTTACAGTGGATTTGAGAAACCATGGGAGCTAGGTAATTTGCTTTAAGCTTTCCACAAAGAAGATTTATTTGCCTTCTATGCATATTTCTGCGTTACAGGCATTACATATTTAAAAGCGTGTATTATTGGGAATGGCGTTCCAACTTGTAGTTCTAATAAGCGCGAAATACGCGTGATCCGTAACCCAAATACGCAAAAGAAGAAAAGTTTTCTGATGCATTTGCACAAAATACGCACTGAAAATTAAAGCGCCTCAAAAATACATTAGATTTATACAATCTATATATGTATATAATAAAAAAAAATTTTTAAATTTTTCAACGCTTTCCCATTTACGGCGACTTAGTTAATTTCATTCCACCGATAAACGCGATATTCATTTTGTATACCTACCCCGTCCCCCAAATAAAAATTATTAATTTTTGGTTATGTGACATAAAGGTTGACATGGAATATGACACATCACGCATATAATCAAACAAAAAATATGTCCGCTTTCACAATAAGTCTATTAGGCAGCGATAAATGATGTTATAAAACCATATTACCTTATGTGTGCATAACTAAATCCACTTCAAAACCAATTATTCTTAATATTGCCTTCCATAAGTCATTCAAAAGGCCAACTTTCATTTGTTCAAGAGTATTTAGTCCTATTTTAGATCTTCAGAACCTTTTGGCTTTGTATAAGTACACCACAAAGCTAAATAGTTTTATAGTGCCCTTGACTCGTGTGTTCTGAGTGGCCGCATTCGCATTTATAACCTCAAATTATTTTCATGTGATCCTGAGTGGTATGTATGTGCCTGCCTGGATAAAATAACTTAAGCATCCAGTTATCCAAAAAAGTGGACATAATAATAATTATTACTAAAATGCACTCGCACTAGCTGATCGCGTCATGTATGCGCTACGCTACTGACACTCATCCGTGGTGTGTCTATGGTCAAGATGGCGTTTATATTTATTTCAAGATCAAAAGGTTTTAATCTACCTTCTTGCTAGCACAATAGTTTTATTAGGGACAGTTTATATTCCAATTTAACTTAATGATGCTTTCCGCTTCTCATTAAAAGCAAGCATAAAGCCTGACGTGATGTAGTTTTATAGAAGACTACAAGGACGCTATAAAACCAGTCATTAAAGCAATAATGCTTATTTCCGCCCTAATAAAACTGTCTTTCATTTAACACCGTCTTAAGATCAACTGGCTTTATAAAGCTCCTATTGTCAGGCAAAGATAAAGCATCTATAAGGGCATGAGCACTTCAAGATAAAAAAGCTCTTGAATATAGTTCTTGAGGGCTGCTATAAAACTTTATCATAAAACCATTTTGCCTCAAGTAAAGTTTGCATTTATCAGAGCCTTTTTAAAGCTCTTTGGCTTTTCTAAGTAGCCATAAAACTCTTATAAAACATACTAGAGACCAATTGGAATTTAAAATGTTACTTGGGATAGGTATCAAATGAAAGGGTTTGAAGAGTAGAAAACGATAAAGTTAGTGACATCACACTAAATTTAATATGGCCACCGCTCCAAGATGGCGGATTACATTATCTGGAACTAAAAAATAATAAATTGTTTAATAGTAAAAAATATTTTTTAAAACAAGCTTTTATTTAAATGCTCTGAAAAGAAGAAAACAAACATAATTTTGTTACATTATGCAGTTGTATAATATAAAAGCTTATCGAGAGATTTTCGTGTGTAAATTTCTTTTATAGAAAAATACATTTTTCTACTAAGAATTACTTTCAAGATATATACAGGGTGAGTTTTTTTTCGATGCCCACTATGGGGATCTCGGAAACTAGCAGAGCTAGATCAAAGGTTAAATGGGGAAGGAATTGCAGTTTTGAATGCTCAATCTAATGCCCCTTCTGGATTTTCGAAAAAGTTCATGGCTCGCTAAATATTTTTGAAAGAGTGATTTTTTGCTATTTCATCAGATCTCTGTCGCTCCGTTATTTCTGATTATACAGAAAAACTGTAGAGACAAAAATTGTAGATAATTTTGGGCTTAATAAGATAATCTTATCCAATTTTTTATGTTGTTTGTGATTTTTGAGATATGACATAAACCTGTGTTTTTTTAAATGTAAATCATAGTTGGCTGTGGCCTTACCAAATCGGCCATTTTTTGAGCTTTCCAAAAATATAATACTCGGCATAGTTATTATAATAAATAAAATAGCTATGGCTAATTTTCTGTTTTTTTTTTAGTTTTCACATAGTCAGCCATGGAATATTTTCATAATTACGTTCTTTTTTACAATAAGATATATACTTCAAACTTTCTAATATTTTATTTGTAGCTGGTAACAAAATGTAACACAGTGCCGATTTCTGAGCTTTTAATGACGATTTTGGGACACTTCACTGCCGATTTCAAGAAAAAGCTTGTTTTTAAATATATATTTTTTTCATTTTAACTTTACCATATACAGTATGTCCGCGTATGGAGATTGCAAGAGATGAAATGGACCAAAAAGTTAAAGATACGAAAAAGTCATTCTTGATAAAAGTTTTTGCGCAAAAAAAGCAAAAACTTTTATCAAGTATCATTTTTTATACAGAGTAGTTCACTTTTAAGATACCAAAATGTAACAGGTGATAGATTTTCAAAAAATAACCGCGCTTTCTTGTATAAACTGTATCTTTTTAAGGCCTTATAAAAAAGTTACAGGGTGTTAAAGTTTTAAAAAATATGTGGACTTTATTGAATATTTACCAAACTAGTTGAGATATTTGAGTCAAATTTGGTACACGTTAAAACATCATGGGTTAACATAGAACCTGTTAATATCAAACACCTTGAACAACCAGTGGCGTAAAAGGCTACTTTATTTAAAGTAAAGAACACATTTTTTCTACTTTTATTTTACTACTATTACGTATCGAGCAATTTTTTTTAATATTACCTACAGAAATTACCATGAAATAATATAAAAAATAAAATTTGCCATGAAACTAAGAGACAAAAATTGACAAGAGGACATTTTTTGTTTACAATTAAAATCTACATGCATAAAGAACCAATACATTTTATTATTATACAAGGTCACAAACAATTGTACTAATTACCCACTTCTACGCCACTGGCTGTTCAAGGTGTGTGTTTGATATTAACAGGTTTTATGCTAACCCATGCCCCATTTATAACGTGTACTAAATTTGAGTTAAGTATCTCAATTAGTTTGGTTAATATTCATTAAAGTCAACATATTTTTTAAAAATTTAACACCCTGCAACTTTTTTATAAGGCCTCAAAAAGATACAGTTGCCCATTAAAAGTGAACCACCCTGTGTATTGAACAGATCAAGGGAGCGAAGAGTTTATAGGGCGTGTTTTGGACAACGACACCAACTAATCTCATTCAATTTTGCATGACTGTCGCAGCAGCGTAGGTACGTGAGATCTGCGGCGCGAGTAGCGCATATTCGCGTAGATGAAAAATTAATTACCAGCACTGCACAGTTGGCGCCACTGCCACCAGTAGCTGAGTTTCATTAATTCGCCTTCAATAATTAGATCGCGGGGCTTTAAAAATGTCGGAGTGGCTGGAGTGGGAAACAGCATACTCGGAATAATTAATAATTAATTAACACAAGTTTGTAAAGACCATTAAACTAAATGTGGAACGGTTCAGCACACCCGTGCCAAGTCGGGGAGGTATTGAGACGTGAACGGCGAACGCAGGTCCCAGCAACTTGGCCCGGGCCAGGTTATTCTTTTGGATTAGTGAGGGCTGGCGCAGAGGCGGATCCAGGCAAATCTAAACGGGGGGGCGGTGTGGTAAACATTTTTTCTGAGGGGCCGGGTTAAGGGAAATTTTTAGAATATAATATGTATTTTTGGGAAAAATAATAGTTATTTATTTACCAAGGCACTGAAGTTCAACTTTTTATGACTCATGTGGAATTTAAAAAATAAACCACATGAGTCATAAAAAGAACTTCAGTGCCGAGGTACATATTATATTTTTTTTGAAATCGGAAAAAAAATGTTTTATTAGGCAAGAAAATAATAATAAGGGATCACCCGTCCACGAACCGACTACGCGCGGCGTTGCTTGACTTTGACGATCGCTCTACCTAGGTCAAGTATGACAAAGACACGGCCGCTTCGAACAGAAAACCAAACTGCCGCTTATTCTGCAGCCTCATAATAAATCTATTGATATTCAAACCTACTAAAATATTTATACTGATAGATTGCGCTGCTATAGGTAACAATTTCGCAATGAACAGTTAAATGGGCCTTTATTGGCCGGGTTTTGAATATTTGGTCACTTATGACGAGCGATGGCTCCGCGTCTGACGTTTGATGTTTACATCTCGCCAAGGCCTACTTATTGAAAAAATCGTACAATAATGGGTTACTTATTCAGTGCCGATTTCTGAGCTTTTAATGACGATTTTGGGACACTTTACTGCCGATTTCAAGAAAAATATTTTATTTCTCTAGAAAAAAAAAAACAAAAACAAAAAAAATAAAAAACAAACAAAATAAAAAACAAACTTAAATAATAAACATAACAAAACAAAATCACAAGAAGAAACAATAATTCTTTAGATTTAAAAAATAATGTACTTATCACAAAGTAAAATCATATTTTCTCATCTTTCGCGCAAACTGATATTTTCTTCATTTATGGGTACATTGCGGTGTATATTTAATAGGGCTAAATTACTTAGTATGTCTTTGACCATATTGGTACGAAACCAAGTGTTAATTCTTTTAAGTGAAGAAAAATTTATTTTCGCCGATACATTGCTTATCGGAAAACTGGCAAGTATGCTCAAACATTTTCTTGCCGTTGTCGCGATGCGACTTCGTACTGGTGTTGCCAGAACACGCTTTATTAAGAAACTGAGGAAAATATACTAAAAACGTTCTTTAATTGTACACTAGATTGTGACAGGTAAATATTGTCCCTAGACCTAGAATTCCCTAAAAGGCTGCCATATATTGATATTATTGATAGGTGACGAAGGAAAGGGCCGTAATCAACAGAATTTACATTTTACACACACGAATCCTAAATTTAAATAGATAGAAATTAACACTAAACTCTGTTCTTTGAAGCATAGAAAAAGGCTATACCCATATAGCAAAATCACATTGGTCACTGCTAACAATGGAGGTGATGTTTTACAGCTAAAGCGATTAGGTGACTGGAAATCAAGTGCCGTGGCCGAAGGTTATGTCGAATCGTCTTTAGATGGTCAAGTAAAGATTGAGCACATATGCTTTAGACAGACACGCCAAAAATTCCTAGAACTGATCTTAATAAGCAGGAAATTCTAGTAGATTTTAACTAATAATTACCATCAATCAAAAATATTAGGTTATGTTAGTGTTATTGTTCGATTGGTACCTAAAAATAATTGATAATTAATATTCTGAAAACATTACCCACTTTTGAGTCTTTTTTGTGATTATTGTAATTTGTGAAATTGGTGAAAAATGGTTATAGTCTGGCTATATACATATTTCGAAATTTATTGAAAGTATCAACTATTGAAAACGCTGAATTTGATGTGTGATGTGTGTGTCAAATTCAGCGTTTCAGTATGTTAATTGTGAATGTGTAATACAGATGCAATATTTACTTTCCAATCTAGAGCGGAAATGTTCGACTTTCCGATTGTTTTTTTAAGTAATCTGAATATGACATGTATGGTTGTGAATATAAACTATTTTGATAATAAATATATTTTTTACAAACTATAGAGTCTGAAGGTTTAAAGCATTTTCAAGAAAAGTCAAGGACGTTCCAAGATAGCCCCAGGCCAATCGTGAAATGCTGCCTGAATGTCTTGCACTTCGGCTTACGTGAGAATTAATTTTACTTTCGAGAGGGATAGAACTCTGCCCTAGGGATTTCTCCGGTTCTATGAATACCTAAATGTCTTCCAAATTGATTTATTGATTTGGGTGTCGGCAGAGCATCCAAATCCAACCCATACGTGTATAGGAAGGAATTGGATTTTTGCATAATAAGTCACTTAAAAAAGTAAGATACTTCCGGTAAAAAACAAATAAAGCCAGTGAAATTTAGTTTTTCACTGTCGCGATCAAAACCTGATAAATTGAAAGCATAAATCTAAAGTTTCGTTTTTTACTTTGGTAACTTTTGGGTATGGGAAAGAATATCGCTGATTTATTGGAGACACGATGTTCGACTTTGATTACACAAATTTTCACAAGTTTCATGACTTCATAACTTAGGCTATTTATAACAAAAGGATGGATTTCTTCAATAGATACTGACATATCAGCATTAGTGCATCTTAGTAAAACAGTATGGAACTTTGTATTGTCTCCTAATACGGATTTAATTGTTTTCAACTTCAATAAATGGTAGCATTGAACCTACTAGGATTCTTCTATGGTAGTACCTACCTAAAAAGTGTAAAAAATATAAAATTGTTTAGTAAAAGCATGGAGTGCCGGGTATGAGGAAAAGAACAAGTATCTAAATTTGTACATTATTTGTCCCTAAATTTTAAATTCTTGGCAAATTTACGTCTGTGTTGAGCACAAAATGAAAAAAGCGAGCAATTAGTATGCTACAGCAAATGCGGAAATTACGTTTAATATCTGTATCTAAAAAGGGAAAAGGTGGAAATAATTCGCGTTTTTTAAATTAGTAGCACTTACATTCGCTGTAAATGTGTAGGTTAGTTAGTTTAGTCTTGGTTGGGAAGTTTCGTTTTACTCCGAGAATTTTTTTAGCGAGTTATGAAAAGCCGTTGCAAAGGAAAATCCCGACATCTCTCACGCCTCTGATTTTCTGGATATTCGTTGGGTTTTTAAAAACAAAAATGGGACAAATCACGAATATCCTATAGCCTTTGAAATTTGCAAAATTCCAAGTAGACATTTCGGATGTATCTCTATTGATAAACAATGTCTAGTAGCTAAGAAACGTTTAAACATTTGTTTTTGGTCAAGTTATACAGGGTGATTCAGTCATGATATAAAAAATTATAACCACAGGTTGCACAACATATCGTAAATTTACTTTTTTGTACTTTTTCCCAGATATTTCAAAAAATGTAGGCACAGTTTAAGTAAATTTATTACCTTTTTGATTTTTCAATGTCAATCAACAGTAATTGGTGGGTGTGTACTTAGGAGTATATAGGGAACTCTTAGTTTCCCACAACGGATGCACGTTCTTTGTAGAGACTGCAGTAGCACACATAACACAAAACTCAGCTCAAAATATGCAAATATGCATCAAAATTATCTGTTTACTTTCAACTTCATTAGCACAAGTTCATGGCTTCGCGAAACGCGGAATTCTACACGCCACGGTCCACACACCTGTACTCAAGATATTGACAAGACTGAGTCGCCTAGTTGTTGCCACAGTCGGCAGTCGCTAGAGCGCTACAGTCGGTATTGTTCCTTCCTACAGCAACTTACCGCCACCACCCGACCATTGCTTTTGTTTTGGGAATAGTTATTCAACCGCAGTTAATTCGCATCAACGAAACTTTAGCGTAGGCCTAAAACGAATTGTGACTACTTTTTTAAGAACACCTTGAAATAATTTTAGTGATGGTTAAATAACTATTCACAAAAACAATCCTCCTACTTTCCGAGATGAGTGGAGAGCCATCTCCATCTATGCGGTGGTGCCTGAACTTGCGTGTCCCATAGAAGTAAACGATACACAGTATGTCCACGGTTAGAGCGAACAAGAGGAAACACTTTTTTTTTACTTTACGAGAAAAGTTATTCTTGATAAAAGTTTTGCTTGTGTTTAAAATAAAGTTGGCATATAATAAGGTAACATTTCATATACATTTATAAATTTTCAAAAAATTTTAAAATCTGAAAATGATTCTGCGCTAATTTTTAAGGATAAAAAACATGTTACTAAAAAAACTAGTTTGGAGTTAAGATTTATGTCAAAATTTTCCTAACCTAATCTAAAAATAGTAGTCCTTATAAGAAATATGGGAAAAGGTGGTATGCACTTATAAAAAAAAAACGATTTTTTCAACAGTAAAATTATACATACTTTTTTGTCAGGTTTTTTTTAAAAAAAACCGAGGTCCAGTCTAGTTAAATAAATGAACTATAGAACAAATTTCGCAATTAAAAAAAAGGCGTGTAAGACTCTATGCTTCAAAATACGTGTAAAACACTCTACTATGTCCTTCAATCTAACAGAGAAGTGATTAGTTCAGGATTTTGGTGTAATAAAGACTAAAAGCAAAGTCGACAAAGTACATTTGAAACGTGCCGTGCGGAATAGGATTTTGTTTGTCGTGGTCTCGGTTCCATTCCGGGGCTTGAACAAACTATTTCCACTATATTGTCTGTTGTAAAAGAGCTGTAAAATGAAAGTTAATAGATTTCCAGCATTTTCGTAATACCCGGGGTAAATATTAAATTAGAGCTGCCCGAACACTTCTGCCAGGCTGAGGAAGTTTTAAGGAGAAAATTCTCTAATAAAACGAGATTAAAGAGCCCGCTAAGGTGCTTCCGGATACTTCCCTGTAGTGCACTTGATGAAGATATGCGAGTTTACTGTCGAACAAAAAAACTTCCTGCCGTCACACTAATGAAACTGGTCTAATCATCGTTTTGATGAAATGGATGAAGTTAAATCGCAATTAATAATGCGGAAGTCAGTCGGCTAACTCGTCCGTTTCTCGTTACCAGGACATTAAGATGATTTAGCAATGTAGTAATTGCTGTTTTATGGTTTATATGGACCCAAATTTTCCGGTTATTTCCTTCTTTGGAGTTAATGGCTCGTTGTATCGATATGTCACCGTTATTTAAACAACAGAATATATTGGATTTTCTGGACCAGTTTGCTCTTCTAAGGAGCAGGCGCGGCTAGTCAGGGGCGAGCTGACCCGGCAGCGGAGGTCTGCGTCGCAGACGGGCGGCCAAATCCAGGGGCGGCACAGGCCGCCCTTCCGTCGCGAAAAAATATTTTTACAGAAAAAGGATTACTCGTCGGCGGCGTCGGTCGGCCGTCGGCAGTCGGCATTACCTCTATCTGGTATCTTTGCTCTGTGGCAACTGCGCGGCGTGACGTGACGTTGGTAGGCCGCAAATTTTGTAGGGGATATCGACGCTTCAGACCTGTATAGTGAGCTAAAAAATTTAAATATCTTTCTTCCATCAGAATATACTGCAAGTCCAAGAAGTACTTTGGAGTACTTGTTCAAAAATTCTCTCACGAATAGTTTTCCGAATACTTTTGTGCTTGCCAGTTACCGTAGCATCCGCGGAGACATCATTTTCTAAATTAAAAATAATTATAAAAACTATCTAAGGTAGCAATAATTTCCATTGAAAATAGGTACCCTACTTAATACAATAAATATCAGTGATATAATATCAGAGTTTGGCAATGTGAAAGCCAGAGAAGTACCATTCGTTTAACTTGTATCTTGTGCCTTTTACCTAAGGGATAACCCCACGGGCGTAGCCAGGATTTAGTTTTGGGGGGGGGGGGGGTTAGTTTGAGAAGTAAATAAAACAACAAAAATATACTTACATGAAATTTAATATCTATACAGGGTGTTCCTTAATGACATGCTAATACTTAAGGGGGTTATTCTTGGGCCCATTTTAAAAAAAAAACTTCATATGAACATATGTCGTAAACGTCCTAACTTTTGAGATACAGGGCGTTAAAGTTCATTTTTTAAAATTGAATTTTGGCTACATCTCCCGAAATAATCAAGCTGCTGAACTGAAATTTTACACTGCTATGTTTTTGGGGATGGAGAATAAGCTGAAAATGTCAATTTCACCGTATCTCACAGAGGGCACCACCTGCGCTGTTTTTTGATCACGCTTTTACGCGTAACTTTTTTGAGGTTATCTTTTTGGTCCTGCAGGTCCATCATTTTAGTGCATCTTTTCATTCTGCAAGAAAAAGGTACTCTTGTTTCATAACGATTAAATCAACCGTTTGCGTTGAAATTACCAAAACGTGCCCCAAAACACCTGTTGATTCCAAGATTCGATACACAAAATTTTCACCTACTGCTTTCAAATGTTACAGATCAACTGTACATTCAAAATGATGAAAAAAATGCCAAATGGGCATTGGTCAAAACACCATTGGTTTTCTTGAAATAGAGTGTCCAAATTTTGTCAAATTCAATCCTTTCCATTTTGAAAGCGAATAATTTTTGGTACATTGTTCATAGGGATTTTTTTCCCAGTTTAAATGGTACAGTTGATCTGTAACACTTGAAGGTGGTAGGTGAAAATTTTATGTTTCGAATGTTGGAATCAACAGGTGTTTTGGGGCACGTTTTTGTAATTTCAACGCAAACGGTTGATTTAATCGTTATGAAACAAGAGTACCTTTTTCTTGCAGAATGAAAAGATGCACTAAAATGATGGACCTGCAGGACCAAAAAGATAACCTCAAAAAAGTTACGAGTAAAAGCGTGATCAAAAAACAGCGCAAGTGGCGCCCTCTGTGAAATACGGTGAAATTGACATTTTCAGCTTATTCTCCATCCCCAAAAACACATAAGTGCCAAATTTCAGTTCAGCAGCTTGATTATTTCGGGAGATGTAGCCAAAATTCAATTTAAAAAAATGAACTTTGACGCCCTGTATCTCAAAAGTTAGGACGTTTAGGACATACGTTCATATGAAGTTTTTTTCTTAAAATGGGCCCAAAAATAACCCCCTTAAGTATTAGCATGTCATTAAGGAACACCCTGTATATTCATCCGAAAAACGACGACATATTTATAAAGTTCTTAACTTTAAATGAAATGGATAAATTAATTTCGTTAATCTGCGCTAAATCTAAAACCATTAAAGAAGAAATCTTCGGCTTTTTCTTTTAAGTATATCCACTACTTCATCTGCATGAATTTCTGTTCCATAGTGAATGTTCATTAACCATTAAGTCTGTTTTCACTTGTAGTGTTTCGTAAATAGTTTTTCAGTCTCCTTAGGCTCGAGAAAGACCTTTCTGGGGTAGCAGTGGATACAGGAATGGTAGCCAAGATTTGTAGTAATGTGTAAATATTAGGATAAAGGTTTTTATCGCACATATCTAGGCATTCCAAACTAGTTTTCGGGGTAGGCAGTCTTCTTATCAGCATGCAAGGTAGCTGAAGCTTTGATAGCTAAATCCAAATTTGTTTCTTTATTAGAAACCCCTTGACCTTGACTACACCACTTTTTCCAGTAGTCCATACCTTTAGGTTTATCACCCTTCCTTTTCTTCCCCTCCATTTTTCGACAGTAATAATGATTACTAACAAGGTCATCGAATAATAGTGCACTAAAATTACTCACTTACACGGTACACTTAATTCTCTTCACTATTCGTTCACCACTTTTCACTTTTATTCGCTTCGAGTTCGCATGGAACAATACTGCCGTAAGCGCGGTCACGCGCCGCGGCGCCGCTTATATAGCAGCCCAGTAGCCGTCCAGAAACTTCCACGAACTTTCACAAAGTTCCGCTCATTTCGACCGAGGGGCGTGGCGAATACTCGAGAAACAACGCAAAGTGTCCCTACAATACAAAATAGTTCGGCTGCAACTGCGCCTGCCTCTCGTCAAAAGATGGCGCTAGGCGCTACTATTACTACATATATTCAAACGTAATAATAATTTAACTCTTCACTCCTCGTATTTTTTCGGTATAATATTAGGTAATATTTTGCTTATTTCGGGGGGGGTTTGAACCCCCGAAACCCCCCCCCTTGGCTACGCCCGTGGATAACCCCCAATATTTTAGAAATATTTTACTTTTTTGTTTCATTTAGAAGAAAATGTTTTATTTATTTTTACAAGTACCTGCATTTTTCTTTTCCGATGCAAAATATATTTATCTTCAGTTGTATTATTACTTTGTAAACCTAATTATTTTTACATTTTTAGTTTCTTTTTCTTAGAAAATTAATTATTTAATTTTATGTATACATTTGTCTTTTGTTTAAAAAGTCTGATTTTCTAGTGTAAGTGATGTTTTATGTTTTACTTGTTATTTTTTTATATTTTAAAACATTTTTTTATTTTAAAGAAACATTTACCATGTTCCTTTCAGTCTGGAAATTCTACCAGACCCAAAACATATTACTCGTTATAATAAGACTGATTGCTGATTTTGGCAATTACCTCGTAGGTAATTACAAGAGACGGAAAAGCCTAGAAATTCAAGATTTTTGAAGTTTTTATAACCTGAAAGAAATTTTTTATTATATTCTGCAGACGGGCGGCCAAACATCTAGGACCGCCACTGCGGCTAGTGAGTTATTGTAGAGGTGGGTCAAATCCAAAGTCTATGTATGAGAAGTTGGCTCACGCCCGCATACCTGCGTCGAATAACCGGTTCTCGCTGTGCATGGAGTGGGGACCCGGGCACGCCCGCTGTGACGTAGAATGTAGACCGGCCGCGCGGTCTGGACACTGAACCCCGGCAGTTAACATATTTTACACATATAAAAAATTGAGTTGTGTAAACTACATGTGTTTCTTATAACATGTTCTCAAGTTTTTATGGTGAATTTAGATGCGCCTTTTATTTATAGGTACATGAAGTACCTATACATAAATGACGCATTTTTTGCTTGTGTTTTAAAAACTCATAATAATTCAACTAAAAAATTCCAACGCGGATTTAAACCCGTTTTTCCTCTTCAAAACGGCTGCTGTCAGAGACAAACAGTAGAACCAAACCGTTGCGGACCCATATTCATACGAACATTTTATCTTAAAAAAATATTCAAAGATTCACCCTTTAAAGCTAGTGTAAGTACTCAATAAACACCCTGTATATATAAATAGCAGAAAAAAAATCTTGTTAGGACCCCTTGTACCTAAAGGGTGTCTACTTTTAAGTGTATACAAATCGATAAAAAATGTATTTTGTGAGATATTTTCAAAAACCTTTTTTTGTTCTAAAGGTCTTCAAAAAACGCTTCTTTTGACGTTTTTACTTTTGTCAAAATGCAGATCCAGGGACGGCTACGATTTTTTTTATACCCCGATTTTCACAAAAACCATTTAGCGATTTGTTTATTTAAAATCTGACACAACAGCGTTAATCAGGACACCCCAAAACCCCCATACACTAAATTTGAACAAAAAATGTAGAGGGTGTTCGGTTCTACACCGTGTTAAAGTTGAGCAAAATAGGGACTTCAAAGGCACCTGGCGAGTCAAGCGTGCCATGGAATTATTTCAAAACAGTGGAAGAATTAACAGGACCACCCAAAGTGTTGATGGAAGAATTTGCAAGAAGAAATATACAGGATGTTTTTCTCTACAGCGTCTCAAATTTCCGAATTTTTTTCGAATTTTATGCTGGTCGAGTTGGCCAAAAATTAAGATTAACAGAACTGTCGAATTTATTGTATTAACTTGTTTTTTAATTTCCATGGCGGATCTGATTTTTGCGAATATTTTTATTAAGAATTTAAAGTGTCTGGACAGATTTTTTAAAATTATTACCTAACAAAAACTAGAATATTGTTCGTAAACCCAAGGGAAATGACTGAATGACTCTCTATATATTTTTTTAATTTAATTTATTTTACATTTAGTAACATTGTTTCAATAATCCAAAATCCAAGGCAAACTTGACCAGCATAAAATTCGAAAAAATCGGAAATTTGAGACGCTGTAGAGAAAAACATCCTGTATATTTCTTCTTGCAATTTCTTCCATCAACACTTTGTTTCCTGTTAATTCTTCCACTGTTTTGAAATAATTCCATGGCACGCTTGACTCGCCAGGTGCCTTTCAAGTCCCTATTTTGCTCAACTTTAACACGGTGTAGAACCGAACACCCTCTACATTTTTTGTTCAAATTTAGTATATGGGAGTTTTGGGGTGTCCTGATTGACGCTGTTGTGTCAGATTTTAAATAAAAAAATCGCTAAATGGTTTTTGTGAAAATCGGGGTATAAAAAAATCGTAGCCGTCCCTGGATTTGCATTTTGACAAAAGTAAAAACGTCAAAAGAAGCGTTTTTTGAAGACCTTTCGAACAAAAAAAGGTTTTTGAAAATATCTCACAAAATACATTTTTTATCGATTTGTATACACTTAAAAGTAGACACCCTGTATATACAAAATCTAAGAAATTTTATTACATGAAACATAGTTTTCATTTTACATAAAGCCATTGTTCATGTTTAAAATGCGTTTACTTCCCTACACCCTGCACTCATTGAATATATAATAAGTACATTTAATTCTTTTCCAATCATCTATGCCTATTGTCTATGGCTTTAGTTGCAATAAAAACATTATCTAATACATATTTTTAAAACTAATGGATTCATTTACAGTTACTAAAGTATTTTTTATATTTATTAGGTAGGTACTAGCACAGAATAGTCTGTGGTACTAGGAAAACACGTAATGATGGCAACAGCAACAATGAGAATAATAATAATAATGTTTATGTAATTGTAGATAGTTTACATGCTATTTACGCGTGTACTAAGGTACTTAATTATTAAAAATAAACAGATAATCCCATAAAGATTGTAGTCGCCCCGATTCCAGCGTGCCTTGCAATCCGGCCGCCGATCATTTTCGGTCTACGGAAGACGTCACATTACGACCGCAGCCGAACGCCGCCGGCCAGTTACGAAGTGAGCGTGAGCCAACTTCTCATACATAGACTTTGGGTCAAATCGGGGTGGATAGTCCCGCAGTCGACAGTTTTTTGGAGTGCTACGCACAAACTAACTTTTATGTATTTTTTGTTTTTGACTTTTTTTAAATAGAGCAAAGAAAAGATATACAATGTGTGCCGGATAAGAATGAACAGCATGGGATCTTGCAAATGGGGAAAAAGTTGCGCCATTTTAAGGTCAATAAAATGGTACAAACAGATTTCTAATATCTTTTTTCGTTTTTGACTTATTTTGAGAAAAGTAAAATTTTGCGTTTTCGATTTTAGTTTTTTTCTGAAGTTGTTATCACGTATAGGAAAAAAAGAAAAACACTTTCCTCGGCAATTTTTAACGGGCTTTAAGATGACGTTTTTAGATTTGTTCTACAACATTTCGTTTTTGAGAAACCATCTTCAACTTTATTTTTTTAAATACGCACCTGGACTTTTTTTGTAGATTTTGAAAGCACTTTTCATTGCAAATACCATGATGTATGACACGAAATATTTTTAAAATGTTTTGAGGCAATTATACTGAAAATTCCTTTTTTTTCTATGTAAATAGTAAGAAGTAATAATAAGAAGTCTAATACTAATCAGTATTGTCAACAATTTAACAAATACAGCCCTGTCTGGTTAGTGTTTCTCTCTGTTGTTGTACAGCAAACAGTGTCGCATTGTGTTTTGGAGCCAATTCTTCGCTTTTTCTAATTGTGAGAAGAAAGCTTTAAGCCAATGAAATCAATAACTTTTGCCATTTATTAATTGCAACAATACATTCGTTCGGCCTCTACACTGTTTCTGTGACACAAGATATAACATGCTAACATGTTAAATTTGTCGTCATTTGAAAAAGCACCCTTAATTTTTAATAATACAAATACAGTGGGAGTTATGACAAATGACAAGGGTTTTTTTTATTATCGTATGTGACTGTTATTAGCCTTCGCCGTCCTTTTTTTGGTTCTCCGATTTAAAGATAAGTTGTAAGTTAAATTGTTGACAATACCGATTAATATTTAGACTTCTTATTATTAAATACAGGGCCGCATTAAAAAAAATGAATGGAAAAAAGGAATTTTCAGTATAATTGTCTCATAACATTTTAAAAATATTTCGTGTCATACATCATGGTATTTTCAATAAAAAGTTCTTTCAAAATCTGCAAAAAAATCCAGGCCCCTATTTAAAAAAGTTGAAGATGGTTTCTTAAAAATGAAATGTTGTAGAACAAATCTAAAAACGCCATCTTAAAGCCCGTTAAAAAGTCCCATAAGAAAGTGTTTTTCTTTTTATCCTATCTGTGAAAACAACTTCAGAGAAAATAAAATCGAAAACGCAAAATTTCACTTTTTTCAAAATAACCCAAAAACGAAAAAGGTATTAGAAATCTGTTTGTACCATATCTTATTGACCTCAAAATTGCCCAACTTTTTCCCCATTTAACCGTTGTTCTATCTCTCACCGTTTGCAAGATCCCCATGCTGTTCATTCTTATCCGGGACACACTGTATAACTTGAGATATATATTAGACAATCATTTTAAAAAATAATATCTAATATTGAGATAATTCACTCACCTTTTAGAAGTTCGGTAATTATTTCCAATGGTGTAATCCACCCCCGATTTGGCTACCTCCCCTATTTACGAGGTCCCTGAACACGAACCCGGTCGGACGTAGTTTTCGAGAAAATGAATTTTAAAAATTTACTTTTGACGTCCCGGATTTCACGACGATATTTGTGGTTGTAATCGGGATGAATTTTTACTATACGCAGCTCAAACTAATCACCACACTATTTTGTACCTTTTGCAACATCGAAACTTCGCGAAAACCCGCGGAGAAACCGAAATTTTGAAACATTTTTGCCGTGTTTACGTACGCTATTTTCGCCCATGGCCGACATTCGGAACGCGCCGACGTACTCTCTCTACTCTACTTTATTACTCTCTGCTCTACTTACGCCTATGGAGGCGGTTTCACATGGCACTCGACTGCGATCGCAGTGACTGTATGGTGGGCGTGCCAAGCGAATATCGATGTGATCGGAGAACACTGTTATCGCAGATTCTGTTATAACAAGAAATATTTCAAATTTTCAGATGAAAAAATGTATCATCTAATGGAATTATATCGATGCAATGAATGTCTATGAGACATTTAAAGTCACCTCAATATATTTTTCGTATGGGAGACGTGTAAAATTTTGGAAATCTCCGTCTACTGTTAATATAATTCAGTCAAAACGTGGTCTGCTTAATAAAGGCGTTTTCACCCAACGCCTTTTCTTCTTATATTTACGTCTAATATAACTTTTTTAATCAAAAGGTACATGATAGCATACACTTTTCTTTTATTCGGCGCCATTTTGTAATTACTATTGTTAACACATTTTTGAAAACATTGTAAAACACCACATAATAGTTCTGTTATAGCAGTACGACTGCTATGTGAAACAGCATACATTATGAATGGTCGGCCGTCGACGGTTTCGTCATCTACTTGTGCATATGCTGTTGTCTCTGTCTCACTTGCAATGCATTTATCCTTGTGGATTGTCATAATAACCCGTGAGATCAATTTAAAATACGGCCAGGCGGCTGCGGATATAGGAATGAATTATTGTTAGACATTAGTAATCTTGACTCCATTTCCATTAGTAATAATTGGGGACTTTTTGCTTGAAAATATAATTGCATTTTTTAAATATAGTTTATTATCAAACATTGAAAAAATTGAAATAAATTAGGTGGGTCATTGACCAAATGACCTTATGGAGAAGCCGCGCCTGCTAAGGAGTAGTTTTACAACAATCTTTTTATGCGGGTAGTGAAATTGGACACTTCCCAATTATTGATAAATTTATTCGAACCAAGTTTCGACTAGGCATCCCTTTGGATCAAAATATAGAGGCAATCTAGGGAAAGGACGTTTCTTGTATTAAAGGGAATGTGGGACAGCATTGTCCTAGAAATTTTGGTATATTATTGATTTCAAAGCAATATAACCCCCTTGTGGCGTTCAAATCGTGCTATCGGAATTTCTATTGTCAATCGTAAATTATTGACAAATACGTTTGGCCCCATTTGAAACACTATGGATAAGGTTATGGCCCATTATTTCATTTATCTGCCTACAGCTAGAAATTATCTAAATACAGCTGGTTACAGCAACAGCTATATTTGTGGACTCCAGGTTAAAAATAAAAGGGACCTCAGAATTTACGGAGCTAGATGAATTCGAACAACTTACATACCTATTTGATTAATATTTAGACTTCTTATTATTAAATACAAGGCCGCAATAGAAAAAAATTAACGGAAAAAAGGAATTTTCAGTATAATTGTCTCAAAACATTTTAAAAATATTTCGTGTCATACATCATGATATTTGCAATGAAAAGTGCTTTCAAAATCTGCAAAAAAATCCAGGTACCTATTTAAAAAATAAAGTTGAAGATGGTTTCTCAAAAACAGTATTTAAAACCAAAAATACATTAAGATCGATGCGAGTTAAAACGAAACCATTTAATGAGGTACAAAGTTCAAAAAATTGCATTTATAAAATTCCTTGCGAATGTGGAAAGTTCTATGCTGGGGAGACTTGTAAGCCATTTAACGTTCGTTTAAAAGAACATAAAAATTATATCAGGCAAAATCAAATTTCGAAGTCGAAAATATGTGAACACTCTTTTAATAACAATCATAGGATTTTGTGGGATAGTTCCAAACCAATTCTCAAAGAAGTAGTAGGAAATAGACGAAAAATTAAAGAATCAGCATTTATTCTAGGAAATACAGACAACTGTGTTGCTGAATGTTCAGTGGAATTCAGTAAAATATTATTGCCACTTATTCAAAGAGAAGTTAGTATAAATAATTAGGTGGAACACAGGGTACAATATCAGACAGGTGGCTAGGCTATTGTTTCTGTTGTCATGACATTTTAACCTGAAATTTATTAATCTGTCATTTCACTTTGACGTGACATGATCTTTGAGAAAGGAGGAAGATATATTCTCCGAAAGCTCAGGAAACAAATTTGGTGAAGATATTTTTTGAGTTACATAGTTCATTTACTGTTAAGAATTTATTAATTTTCCAGGCAACTTGAAAAAGTTGTCTTTTAACCAGTTTGGTGGCGAAAACCCAATTAAAATTCAATGGATCTGTTTACGCCACAAATAAATTTTAGAAAATATTAGAAATCTGTTTGTACCATTTTATTGACCTTACAATTGCGCAACTTTTTCCCCATTTAACCGTTGTTCTATCTCTCGTTTGCAAGATCCCCATGCTGTTCATTCTTATCCGGGACACATTGTATACTGTGTTGTGATTGGTGCGTGAGCGTCCGCAAAAGTACTTTTGAGGACGCTCACCGCTTACGGACCAATCACAATACACCATGTAAATGTCCTTCATTTACAAGTTCTAAATCCCGATATTTTAGCATTAGTTTAAACTAGCCAACAAGATTTATTGTAAGGAAAAATAAACAGTGTCATTCCTGATTTTTGTTTTTTACTTTTTTAAATATATCTATAAGCACATACATGGACGAAAAGTAGTTTTTCGTACTCCTGCGGTTCGCCAGGCTCGGCTCAACTTTCAGTCCTTGTATACCATCAACTATTATTTAATACCAAATTTGTTGTTAATATCCTTACTTGTGATACTCAAATGTGATATTGTCGGCTTTTTTTAGGACACTGAGAAGAAAACAAATACTTTATTTCCTCGCGCTAACGTTTCGGTCTTTTATTTAAAACCTTCTTTAAGTGGTTTAAATTATTATAAAAATAGTTGTCTTATGTTGGTTGTAGCTCTGAAGAAGGTTTTAAATAAAAGACCGAAACGTTAGCGCGAGGAAATAAAGTATTTGTTTTCTTCTCAGTGTCCTAAAAAAAGCCGACAATATCACATTTGAGTATTATTTAATACCTACATCTTTATTCCAATAGCGATTCATTTGAATGAAATGTTTAAAAAAAAACAAAAATTTAGTATAGTGATATAAAAGTGCAAGAAGAACAACTTTTCTATACAATATTTTTCTAGATTTTGAGAAATAATACCATTTTCACAATTGTTTTTCGTAAAATGTTAAATTTGACAGTAAATGACACTATTATAACAACAAATTTAAAAAAGTGATGGAAGTGGTGATTTCATTGGGACCGGTTTTTGTTTAGGTTGGGATGAAATAGTGAAGACTATACCATAATCCACAAGATTAATTATTAGAGCCCTCAAAAGTGTGTATGGGAATGTTACTGAATAATAAAAGATTCAGTAAATTATGGTATCTCGCCCTAGTTCGCTCTAAGCTTTTAGTACAGCGTGGCGCGCCTGTAATTCGAGTGGGAAAATAAGTTCAAACTTTAATGGGTTTCTTTCCATTGCACAAAAGATGTAAGTTCGTGTAGATTTAAATAATGACCACTCCACTGCGATGAGAGTTACTGAATTTATACGTCTGCAACTTCAATGGCAGTCAATTGTTCTCGAAACTTTAGAATTAAGGTGCCCCCACACCTAACATGCTAAGAGAAAGAGTGATTTTATTCCTCACTGGAAACTTACACGGGTTGGATTCTAGACTCCGAATTCTCTGTATCCGTGAGAACCTTACAAGAACCGAGGAAGTGAAAAACGAGTCAATTTAATGCAGATTTGATTTTAGAAACAAATAATAAAACGTGCTCAACACGTCTCATATTTTAATAACGCAAGTTGGTGATAAATTATGTCATAATCCCCAACAAAAACATGTACTCTGGCAAAGAAGTGACTGGGCTCGTGAGGATAATACCACTTATTTTTCCCAGGATGTTTTTCTGCAGCAAAAATGAAAGTAACTTAACGCATCAGCGAGCAGGATAGAAATACACGTTTCCCGGTTTTTCTTAGTAACGATCTGATGAATTATGAAAAGATTGGATTTAATAAAAGGCCCGGAACGACTTAGGGCATTTTTATGACAATTGATTAATTATCTGAATTGCTCGAACAATACCCTGAGAATTCAAGGAATTGGTGTCAGCTGTGAAAGAGTTGAAATATTGGTATTACTTTTAGTGATTTCATTTAGGAAAATACGGCCAGCCAGGGATCTTTCGCCGGAAAAATATCGGCAAAACACAACCTTTATACCCTTGTATCGTTTATTACAAAATATCACGAAAATGTAGCCCCATTTTTCAACAGCTTATTTTATATTACCCTCAATTTAGAATAATCGTTTATTTGTATATGAATATCTACAAAATGAACTTGGCTAAATATTCACGTTTTTCGGCCGTAATGGGCCTTTTTTACACTTTTTTTATAAGTGCAACATAAAGTACCCAATAAAGTTGAAATATAATATATATTTTTTGCTACCGATAAAGGCCCCAAAATTAAATATCAAATTTAAATTTTCTAGGGCCCCTATCGTCGCTGTTGCCGTTTTGCTATCATATTTCTTTCTTGAGTTTTTTGAGCGGTATGCAAAATTCAATATTTTAAATTTCAAATATCGTCAAAATTTTGAAGATATTTACAGCAATGATTACAATAATGTCTCCAATATCCTTTTGACTAGAGAAAACTTTGCAAAATTAATATTTTTTAAGTTTGTAGAATAAAACTTTTATTCACACTTACTAGACTTGAAATCCAAGCAACAATGTATTTTGGGAGAAGTATAAAAATTCATTTCGTCTATAAACTTACTGAAGTTTTCGGAAAACAAGGGCATTACTTAATATGCATATAGCAGCCTTCGCCAGTCGATAGGCAACCCAGTTTCTTAGTAGGTATGATACAGAATAATATATCTATACCGTGTGTTACATACAAATGCAACGCGAATTTTAAGCTGTATACAGTGTATACAGTGTGGTCATTTAAGTGTGCAACATATGGGATTTTTTTTATTAATTGCACAACGAAAATACAAATATTCCCGAAAGTTGGTGCATTTTCGATAATCATATTAGGCGCACTTAGAATGGTTGCACGGTATACTTCTCTTGTGCAATATTCATATTTTTTTACCCACCCTGTATGCTGTTTAACTTGCAACCATTCTAAGTGCACCTAATATGGCTATTGTACATGCATCAACTTTCGACAATGTCTGTATTTTGGTTGTGCAATTAATAAAAAAATTCCCATATGTTGCACACTTAAATGACCGCACTCTATATATTGCAGTTACAGACAAAAAAAAACTTTCAGAACATTAACGTATGCTTCAGATCACGGGCGTAGCCAGGATTTAGTTTTGGGGGGGGTTTAGTTTGAGAAGTAAATAAAACAACAAAAATATACGTACATGAAATATACATATTTATAAAGTTCTTAACTTTAAATGAAATGGATAAATTAATTTCGTTCCTCTGCGCTAAATCTAAAACCATTAAAGAAGAAATCTTCGGCTTTTTCTTTTAAATATATCCACTACTTCATCTGCATGAATTTCTGTTCCATAGTGAATGTTCATTAACCATTAAGTCTGTTTTCACTTGTAGTGTTTCGTAAATAGTTTTTCAGTCTCCTTAGGCTCGAGAAAGACCTTTCTGGGGTAGCCAAGATTTGTAGTAATGTGTAAATATTAGGATAAAGGTTTTTATCGCACATATCTAGGCATTCCAAACTAGATTTCGGGGTAGGCAGTCTTCTTATCAGCATGCAAGGTAGCTGAAGCTTTGATAGCTAAATCCAAATTTGTTTCTTTATTAGAAACCCCTTGACCTTGACTACACAACTTTTTCCAGTAGTCCATACCTTTAGGTTTATCACCCTTCCTTTTTTTCCCCTCCTTTTTTCGACAGTAATAATGATTCACGTATCTATCCTTAACAAGGTCATCGAATAACAGCGCACTAAAATTACTCACTTACACGGTACACTTAATTCTCCTCACTATTCGTTCACCACTTTTCACTTTTATTCGCTTCGAGTTCGCATGGAACAATACTGCCGTAAGCGCGGTCACGCGCCGCGGCGCCGCTTATATAGCAGCCCAGTAGCCGTCCAGAAACTTCCACGAACTTCCACAAAGTTCCGCTCATTTCGACCTAGGGGCGTGGCGAATAATCGAGAAACAACGCAAAGTGTCCCTACAATACAAAATAGTTCGGCTGCAACTGCGTCTGCCTCTCGTCAAAAGATGGCGCTAGGCGCTACTATTACTACATAATATATTCAAACGTAATAATAATTTAACTCTTCACTCCTCGTATTTTTTCGGTATAATATTAGGTAATATTTTGCTTATTTCGGGGGGGGGCGGTTGAACCCCCGAAACCCCCCCTTGGCTACGCCCGTGCTTCAGATGCCCTTCCTTGGTACGTACCCAAATATGTAAATCTGACGCAGTGTATCCGAGTTGGCCGTATACGTGCCCTCACCCCGCCAAATGAAAAATCGTCCCTGCAACATTTTTGCTTATGCCGTGATGCTCCCTATGCACACCTATTTGGCCGCAGACACACCGCTCCTTCGAGTGGAAGGTTAAAGAGATTCAGGCCGAGGTGCATGTACATATTTTATCGCGATAAACCCACCCCGCGGTGGCCTAAACCTGTGTTGACGGAGCGCAATTGATGGTACTCTTCCAGCGTACGTGTCGTCGGGCTTTTACTGCCGTCATGATCGATATTTTTCGGTGCAACGTGGATAGGGTCTGACGCGAGACGCGTCTGATATGATTCCTATGGAGAAGCATCGTCGTACATACCCGGATTTAAGATAAACCCGAAAGAAAACTAATTAGACCAGTCTGTTGGTAATGGGGAACTTGCACAAAAATTAAATTTGAAGAATATTACTTTCAAACGTAATTTATTGCCAATAAATGAACCACAGTTAAAAAAAATCATTTTTTATTTTTATGTAATAAATGTAAGCAATTAAAAGCTGCATAATTCAAATCATTCTTGTAACGCGCCCTCTTTGGTTGTGACGTCAAGTAGTTCATTTGTGATGGCATCTCTGGTGGGCGGCAGCACCATGTATAAACTAATATCGTTGGATGTCCACTCTTCAGTCAACGCTAACATGCTCGGCACATGTATAAAAACTACAGAACCGCGCACTTCCTATCATTGTCTATCCTTCTTATTATAGTCTATCTCAGTTTTGATATTGTTGATAACGTTTGAAAATACTGTGCTGTATTAAATAAATATTTATATTGCGAGATGCGTAAGCGCACTTGTTTAACGCTCGTGTTGCCTATAGGGTCTTAAAACTCTCTCCGAGGCCAAAAAGAGCTTACGCGTCGAGCAATATATTACATTTTTCCTGCTACCGACAATTTCATATTAGGTAGGCAAGTACTTTGAATTTACATACACTATGGAGTAGATTGTGAGTAATAATCTTCATAATAACCATTGTACAATTATTACTAAACATGATAATCAGTGACAAATATAAGAGGTAGAATGCAGTGATAATAAAAAATAATTTCTTGTGGGATTGAACCCCGGGACCTACGAATTACTAGTTTTATTTTTGACCTAAATCAGATCCCTCTGGAAATGGGTCGCTGAACTGTTTAGTTTAACGTTCAATTTCCATTCTCCCTTCTCTAATTCTGTGTAGCTGTCACTCCTGTCACTGCCTTCCGATCGATCGAGTGGTGTGACGTCACGACCATTCCGGCGCTTTTCGTGTTGTTTCAAATGAATAGCTTGCGGTCACAACTTTAATTATTTATTGCAAATTAAATATTGCGATTTGAGGGGCTGATATTTGGTATGTGCTCTTTCTATAGATAGGCAAATATATTAAAGAAATAAAAAAAATTTCAAGTTCTCCATTTGGGCTTGAGAAAAGACACCATTTTACTGTTTTGTGATACCGTAGATAGAGGAAGAAGAAATATTACTACCTAATCTAACCTACCTGCGATCAGCGGTGGGATTCTGTTTTCCGATCGACAACCGAAAGTGTGTACTCGATTTTGGAAAGTAGTTTCGATTTTCTAAAGCTGATTTCTATCACAAAACGTTATACATTTTTTGTCGCGAGTACCTATATGACTAGTGGTGCCGTTGTCAGCTCATCTCTAAAGAGATTCATATGCTTTTATAACATTGTAGAAGATTCTGGTGTCAAAACTGCTTTTGCAATTAAACGATCTCGTTTCAATGCCAACTCGAAAATGGAGCTTACCTCAATTAACAATTCTGCAACACTCAGAACACTAAAAATGCTACAAACTGGAGTATTGAGATTTAATGAAGCCATAAACCGATTTTATTGGTATCGCCGCGCGATATATGTAAAGTGGAGATATATGTATAATTAACACTTAAAGTGAGAAATATGGCGAATATCCAGAATAGTTTGGATACGTCAAATAAGGTATTAAGATTAAGACGCAATCTAACTATCAGTTTACTATTAGGTAGGTGTGTATAGTGTAAATGAACTTACTTGAAACATAGTGATATACGGGGCCCGATCTATTTCATAGCATTTACCACGCTCTGCTACTGGTAAAAATACCATACTTATCAGCATAAATCACCCGTATTAAATTCAAATACTTTTATGCGATCGACGTCGACCTAGTCAAAGAGGGAGCCAATAGGAAAGCGAGCGTAGCGATTTGAGTGGTCGGCGTTTCGGATATCCATGGAGCAGGTGTCGAGGTGGGCCAGTTAGGCCAGTATAACCAGTGCCGTGCACGGAAATAAGGATTGCGCTTTATTTCATGGATTTTGGTTTTGTGTATAGATTTTTGTGTGGTGTTGTTTTGCGTGTAACAAAATTATAAGTTTATTTTATTATTTTCTTTGTTAGATCACTTAAATAAATGTTGTATAATATTATTAAGGGCCGCGCGCCGCCTATGACTCGGTCTTGTTTTACAAAGCAAACGCCGCCCAAGCGTTTTTATGCTGTTACAAGTGAGTTCATTTATGCTATACAAATAAAAACAAATTTAAAAAGTTTAAACAGTTTCCTAAAGGACTTATGAGGTTAGATTGGTGTAAAAAATAAAATAAAAGAATAAAAAAATTATGTTCATATTGTTGTAAATTTCTTTGTAGCGGAAACAGATCCATTTAATTTTTAATTGAATTTGTCGCCATAGAAACCTGAACCAAACTGATTAAAACAAAGCCGTGGAAGTTATTTTTTGAGTTAAAGTTCCAAGGTTCGTTCTTGCAATGCATTTATGAATTTTTCTGCGGCAACTTGAAAAATATGTCTTTTAATTAGTTTGATTCAGGTTTCTGTGGTGAAAAACCCAATTAAAAATTAAATGGAAATGATGTTGATGTTTCGCCTTTTTGGAGTTTTTATTTTGTCAAATTTGTCCGTTACTATGCAAGGCAGGTGAGTCTTTTGTATGCGGTACCTACTTATTTATGTATTCCGCAAACAAAAATAATCGTTTTCTTTTCTAGATGGATTATTATGGAGATAGGTATAAATTGAGCAGTAGATACAACTTTTGTCAAAAAAATTGTGTATCTATACAACTTTTTTTTCCTTAAATTCAATATATTCTTTCTTCTGACAAATTAAGTTAAAAACAACAAATCACAAAAAATATCATGAAACAAGTTACCATGCCCATGTCTACAGAACAATCCAAATTTGGGACTGTCCTTTAGGGACTCCCAAATGTTGCTTATCTGAATTTTAAGAACTTACTTTCCCTCCCCCGCACAAGCATTCTCTTGCTTCTGAGTCTGAGGTACCCCTAGTTTGTTTTATTGTGAATTTAGAAGAAAAGGAAAATTCTATACAATAATGAGCTTCAATAATTATTGTGAAATTCCGCCCATTCCTCGCAAAGAACTGTTTCGTCGAATACAGAGCTTTAGCGTTGCTTTGTTACCGCTCGCCCCACTTTGCGGGATTTCTATTCCGTAATTAAATTGCCCAGGTAGCATCGTTTTATTATGCGCCGGAATATTATTTTATTCATGTCGCCCCCTACAAACTGCGGGCCCATTACAAAAGTGGGTAGCAGGAAAACATGCAAAAAGATGTACCGGGATTGTCAGGCCAGCGTAACGGAGCACACGCGAGAAATGCGGAGCGATTTTAATATTTAGCCCGCGCCCTGACGCTATAATTAAATCTAAGGGCTGTTCTGCCCGCTGCGGCAATTTCTTTCTGCGTTTTTGTGCGAACCAGGGAACTCAAGAATAAAGAATAGCGTTTGATAAGTTTATTGGAGGCAGTCGACAGTCGCACCGAAAGACTGCGTCCGCGGGGAAGTGGGGGGGGGGGGCGCATTTGCAATGGGGAACTTGAACATTTTTTTTTTATTTCTTTAATACAGAGTGAGTTTTTTTCGATGCCCACTATGGGGATCTCGGAAACTAGCAGAGCTAGAACAAAGGTTAAATGGGGAAAGAATTGCAGTTTTGAATGCTCATTCTGGATTTTTAGAAAAGTTCATGGCTCACTAGGTATTTTGAAAAGAGTGATTTTTTGCTATTTAATCAGATCTCTGTAGCTCCGTTATTTCTGATTATACAGAAAAACTGTAGAGACAAAAATTGTAGATAATTTTGGGCTTAATAAAATAATCTTATCCAATTTTTTATGTTGTTTGTGATTTTTGAGATGACATAAAATTGTGTTTTTTTAAATGTAAATCATAGTTGGCTGTGGCCTTATTATATCGGCCATTTTTTGAGCTTTCCAAAAATATAATACTCGGCATAGTTATTATAAAAAATAAAATAGCTATGGCTAATTTTCTGATTTTTTTTTAAATTTTCACATAGTCAGCCATGGAATAGTTTCATAGTGGGCATCGAAAAAAACTCACCCTGTATATTTGCCTATCTATAGAAAGAGCACATACCAAATATCAGCCCTCAAATCGCAATATTTAATTTGCAATAAATACTTAAAGTTGTGACCGCAAGCTTTTACTTGAAACGACGCGAAAAGCGCGGGAATGGTTGTGACGTCACAGCGCTCGATTGATCAGAAGGCAGTGACATGAGTGACAGTACACAGAATTAGAGAAGGAAGAATGGAAATTGAACGTTAAACTAAACAGTTCAGCGACCCATTTCCAAAGGGATCTGATGTAGGTCCAAAAATAAGAACCGCCTAAAAGTTTAAATTTAACAAGCACTTCTTTAACTGATGAGGTCGCGGGTTCAATCGCACAAGAATTAAATTATCACTGCATTCTATCTCTTATAAATTTATCACTGATTATCATTTTTAGCAATAATTGGACAATGGTTATTATGAAGATTATTACTCACAATCTACTCCATAGTTACATTCAAAGACTTACCTACCTAATATGAAATTGTCAGTAGCAGGAAAAATGTAATACATTGTAATACATTGCGTAAGCTCTTTTTGGCCTTGGGGAGAGTTTTAAGACCCGAGGCAATACGGGCGTTAAACAACCTCCTCGGCCAAAAAAAGTGCGCTTATGCATCTCGCAATGTAAATAACTATTTAATACAGCACACTCTTCTCAAACATTATCAACAATATAAAGACTATAATAAGACGGATACACAAGGGTGGGACGTTCTCGTTGATCTTTCTAAACAAAGCTTGCGTGGTGATGTAGTTTTGATACATGTGCCGCCCATATTAGTTTATACATGGTGCCGCCGCCCACCAGAGGCGCCACCACCAACGAGCTACTTGACGTCACAACCAAGGAGGGCGCGTTACAAGAATGATTTGAATTATGCAGTTTTAATTGCTTATATTTATTACATAAAAATAAAAAATGTGTTTTTTGTGAACTGTGGTTCATTTAATGGCAATAAATTACGTTTGAAAGTAATATTTTTCAAATTTAATTTTTGTGCAAGTTCTCCATTATTAGAACCACGCGACGTTGAGAGGAGGAATGATTGTCCTCAGGCGTGCGCCTCGAAATTTATAGTTTTGAAAACTTGGTAGTATTTTCGAGATCATGAGTCGTTCAGGGTGTACAATACACATAGCCAAGCGCAATCTCATATTAAATTTTTCTATCAATTATTTCCGCATATGAAAGTATAAGTAAAATAACAATTTATTTAATTTGACAAAAAGTAATCTTTCCGCACGCCTATGCTTCCTTCGGCGCTGCGCGTACTATACATCTCTCTCTTCTTGTTCTTACCACTGACTCTATGAATAAGAGTGACAAGGAGGGAGATATAGATATGTGTTGGTTACAGCTTTTAGAATACAGGGTGTTTCAGTTTTAAACTGACAAATTTTGAGAGACAATAGAACTTTGAACAATAATGTCACGTTCTCATCAACTTTAACTTAATGTCTTTGGGACATTATAAGAAAGTTACAGGATGTTAAACTTCGAAAAAATAAATAAAGATATTTTTTAAAATATCTGAAACTAATAAAGCTATTCAAATTAAATTTAATGTAGTTCACTTATTACTGGTATAGATTGACATAAAATAGTGAAATTCACCTAATCGAAAAACCCGTGGCGGAAATATTAATGATGGTAATTTAAGAAAAAGGTAATCCAGCCCTGTGCAAACTCAAAGACGGCATTAATTTTTATTGGCCATTGTCATGTCCCACAAAAAAGTGGCCTTCACATTTTTTGAATCCGCTACGGTTTCATGGTAAATTAATAATACACATAAAATTATATCAAAAATAAACTTGTTTTTTTTTTGGAAAACGGGAACCAAAATCTAATGTTCCTAAAACCTAACAGTAAGTGAACCTCCAACGTAAAAATAATTTTGCTTTGGACAATAATTTTGCTTTGGGCAACAAAGTTTA
The DNA here is from genome assembly GCA_963920635.1 of Pseudeuparius sepicola. NCBI lineage: Eukaryota > Metazoa > Arthropoda > Insecta > Coleoptera > Anthribidae > Pseudeuparius > Pseudeuparius sepicola. Next base: position 8,317,555 of record OY987305.1, read on the forward strand.
TGGGAACACGGGGAAATGCTTAATAAAAAAACAGTGTCTTAATATTTATTTTCTTAAACGGTTTTTTAACAATATCTCAAAAACGACACATAAAATTTGGTACATGGTCTGCGGGTATAAAATGCAATAAACTGAAGTCATCAGCGTTTTGCAGTCATAACCAGTGGCGTACCAGAAAGTAGGAGACGCTCCCTTTTCAGAAATAATTTTTACGCCTATGTTTTTTTGGTAAATTCGAGCTTTTGGAGTACTATATTAAAAAAAAATTCGAAAATCGGCCGGCCCGTTATAAAATAATGAATTAGCGCCACTTTAAGTGAAACACACTGTATACACGCAGACGGAGTGCTATTATTATTATAAAAATATTGCGGTCCTTATAGGCGTTTGTATAATTACCCTCGCAAAATAAATATAAAATAAAAGTACATAACAAAAAACGAACAGTTATCACCCTGATGATTAAAAAAACAAAACGTAAATAGAATGAAATAAAATAAAGGTATTTCTATAAGAAAGACTTCGTTTCAAAATTCAGCGGACTTTCATGAATCAGCTGGATATCTGTCTCTTACTTCCTCCAAAGGGAAACAAATGAGAGGGAGATATCAGCTGATTCATCCGGATGAGAGTCCGCTGAATTTTAAGACGCGGTCTTTAAACAAAAACAAAGAAAAACAAAAAAAAACAAAAACAAAAACCACTAGTTACCTAACTTTGCGTAAATAAAGTCTTATGGACGATTTTATGGGGAACATTTGACATATTTTCAAATTGTTTAGTTGTTACCTTGTCACCTTTGCTTGAGCTTCCAACAACTGGCCAACATTTGGCCGGGTGCTCGAGCCCCAGAGCACCCGCGGAGTCGGCGCCTATGTATGTGCATAAACATTGTTAAATGGGCTTCAATTTTAGCATGTTATTTTACTTCTATCCCTTGTATATTATTCTAACGTTCACATCGACGCATGTTCATGTTCATTTTGACGCAACTGACTATTGTACCTATATCGTCGTATTTTCATTTCCCTGCAAGATTGACTAGTTCGAGTACTACCTCAGAGAAACAACCATGGATAGCGGGAGGAGCAACATCATCAAAATACACACGTTCGTAGTCAACAAACATCTTATGCAAATTTACCGAAGTAAACAAACATTAGGCCCGTGTGTACAACGTTTACCTGAGATAGGTTATATCCTGAGAAATATCAATTTGGCCACACACCACACACTTTCTGCGCCCCATTGTATACAAAATCAGTCACTATATCCTAAATACTAATAAATGGCCTATAAATTAACAGAAAAACAATTGAAAACACGAAAAATGCATACGTAAATTATCGGAAAACTTGACTTGCTGGGCGAACAAAAAACAAATACCGCCGAGTAATGAACCCGGCGGCAACGGCGGCGTTGCCATGTTGGGCGCTTTGAGGTATCTGTTGACGATTTTATTAAAGTGATAACTACCACTATAATTACGGCGCAATTTAGTTTTAGTTTAAAATTGTTACATACAAGAAATTAATAACTACATTTGTTAATTTAGCGTTATGCGTTAGCGTTATTCTATTTTGAAATGAAATGCTGTAAACAATGGAGTTCGTGGCATCACTCAAAAAGATGTTGGCTCTGTTTACTTTTTGTTGTTACTCCCTCTATCCTTGGTTATTTTTCTAAGGGTACTACGGTAGCCGGGGCAAAATAACTCGCATATAAACCCAAATGATGGAAGCGTCCAGTTGGACGTATAGGACCGACAATTCCGCACGCACCTAACCCGTCGCAGATCGAACAAATAAGGCAATTTGGAGGAACACCCACGGTCCGTTGAGGGGAATCTATAATAGTTCGAGTTGCTCAAAAACGCCTGCGTCATCAACGGCGCGCGTACGAGGGATGGGATCCATTAACAGTGACGTACAACGTCGTGGGGAAACAAAATTGGGGGTTGAGCTGAAATAGGGCTATGGGGAACACTTCCAATCTTTTCCTCTTTATTAGAATATAGTGTAGAGAGATTTTTTTATACCTTTCGGCTGACTCCGTGAAAATGGCAAGTGACGAAAGCAATATCAGGGTTGCATTCCACAGCTGTAATGTTTGGGTTTTGGTGAAAATCCGCTTCAACGCGTCAAATTCAAACTCGGCGTCCCAGGCCAATTATGGGCAAACGAAAAGCGAAAGAAATCTGCTTCCGTAGCGTTAAATGGGACCAAATAAAGATTATATTATCTAGATATTTATTTAGCCCCATTCTTTCTAAGTAACTTTTGTCTTCAACGTTTTGTTGTTTTTTTTCCAATTTATCTACAGACAATAGTATACAGAAAATTAAAGAAATAAATTGACTTGACTTGCCCATGACTATTATTTGTTTTCTATACAGGGTGAGCTTTTTTCGATGCCCACTATGGGGATCTCGGAAACTAGCAGAGCTAGAACAAAGGTTAAATAGGGAAAGAATTGGAGTTTTGAATGCTCAATCTAATGCCCCTTTTGATTTTTAAAAAAGTTCATGGCTCACTAGATATTTTGAAAAGAGTGATTTTTTGCTATTTCATCAGATCTCTGTAGCTCCGTTATTTCTGATTATACAGAAAAACTGTAGAGACAAAAATTGTAGATAATGTTGGGCTTAATAAGATAATCTTATCCAATATTTTATGTTGTTTGTGATTTTTGAGATACGACATATAAACTTAACAAAACTTAACATACACGTGTTTTTTAAATGTAAATCATAGTTGGCTGTGGCCTTTTTGGCCATTTTTTGAGCTTTCCAAAGATATAATACTCGGCATAGTTATTATAAAAAATAAAAGAGCTATGGCTAATTTTCTGATTTTTTTTTAAATTTTCACATAGTCAGCCATTGGATATTTTCATAACTACGTTCTATTTTATAATTAGACATACTTCTAACTTTCTAATATTTTGTTTTTAGCTGGTAACAATATGTAACAAAATAAAACAAAAATAAAAAACTCAAATTCAAATTATTATATTTTAAAAGGTCACCTTTTAGAATAAAAAAGGTGTTCAAAACATCCACCATTATTATTTATGCAAATATTGTATCTTTTTAAAAATGAATTTGTCGCCTTTCTTAGAGAGAGCCTGTCAATATCTACTGGCAATTGCTTCTAAAACAGCTGCTCTTAATACAACAATTGCCTCATACTTTATTTTGTACTGTTCCCCACAAAAAGAATTCCAAAATAGACAAATCGGGGGATCGGGGCTGCCAGGAAATAGGTCTATTTCTCCCTATCCAACTAATTGGATAGAGCTAGAGCCGATCTGGGTAATTTCTTACGGGCAAATAATTATGTGGTGGAGCTCCATCATGATAATTTTTGTTTTATTTTGTTACATTTTGTTACCAGCTTAAAATAAAATATTTGAAAGTTTGAAGTATGTCTTATTATAAAATAGAACGTAATTATGAAAATATTCCATGGCTGACTATGTGAAAATTTAAAAAAAAATCAGAAAATTAGCCATATAGCTATTTTATTTTTTATAATAACTATGCCGAGTATTATATCTTTGGAAAGCTCAAAATATGGCAGATTTGATAAGGCCACAGCGAACTATGATTTACGTTTAAAAAAACACAAGTTTATGTCATACTTCAAAAAGCACAAACAACATAAAAAATTGGAATAGATTATCTGATTAAGCTCAAAATTATCTACAATTTTTGTCTCTACAGTTTTTCTAAATAATCAGAAATAACGGAGCTACAGAGATCTGATGAAATAGCAAAAAAATCATTCTTTTCAAAATATCTAGTGAGCCATGAACTTTTTTAAAAATCCAAAAGGGGCATTAGATTGAGCATTCAAAACCGCAATTCTTTCCCCATTTAACCTTTGTTCTAGCTCTGCTAGTTTTCGAGATCCCCATAGTGGGCATCGAAAAAAACTCACCCTGTATATTGACGTAAAGAAAACAATATATAGTGTGTCCCGTTTTTCATGTTGACACCCCTGAAAATCTAAGTAGTTTGAGGGAATTGAACGGGTGAATTTTTTTATAGATATGTTATTGAAAGGTCATCATTATTTGCGAAGTATTGCTTTGACCTTGCCGCGAAATCCTGGCCTAGTGCGATTTTTTAAAGGGGTTGCGTTTTCGAAAAACCATATTAGGCATTTTCGTATTTAAAATCTGACATCACAGCGTTAATCAGGACACACCAAAATCCCCACATACCAAATTTAAACAAAAAATATACAGGGAATTCCATTCTGCAGAGTGCCAAAGTTGGGCAAAATATGAATTTTAAAGGCACTTGGCGAGTCAAGTGCCATGTAATTACTTGAAAACAGTTGGCTGGTCAACCGGACCACCAAAAGTGTTGGTGTGCATAGGTTTAATACAAAAATATACAGGGTATTTTTCTCTGGACCATCTCAAAATGCTTAATTTTTATGAAACTTTATACGGATCAAGAGTGCTCTGGAATCATTGAAAAAATATTAAAAAACACAAAAGTATTTTATTTTTTACAAAATGCCATCCAACAAAAATAAAAAGACTATTTAAATTATTGGACCTTTCTCGACAAGGTCACTGTCAAAAAAGACATCATCCGCCATCTTGGAGCGGCTTCCATTTTCAATGTATTACAATATTGAGTATTGAATATTGTATTATCACCGGAACTAAAGGTGTATGCAAAATTTCAGCTCAATCGGAAGTTAAATAAAAGTTAAATAAAAGCTTGTCAAAAATGCAAGTCATCATTTTAAAAAACGCCTGGAGATATGTATATTAGGTATATTTATGTTGAATGATTATATAGAATGCCATTTGTTTTCATTGGTCTAGTTAGATTTTGTCTTGCACCAATAACAGCCAATATGCGATCATTTCTCAATCAAATAACGACAACTCCAAGATCGCTCGTTCAAACCATATAGATTCTCGGTTTTCTAATAGGTGCCTTAAAAGTTCCCAACTACCGGGAAAGGGGATTTCCGCGTTCCCTTCGAAATTGTAACCCGCAAATGGGAGGACCAGTCGAGTATAATCATTTCAACACCAACAATGATCGCTTTAAATAACTTTCCACCACTCCCTCTATAAATAAAAGGCCATTCATTTCGAATATTTACCGAGGCACGGGGGGAATTCCAAATCAGGTTGTTTCGATTTAGGCGGCAGATGGAACCACGCGGCGACTTAATTTCGAATAAATTCGTGATTATAAAGTAATTACATGATATTGCATGCAGATGAGCCTATAGGTCGTAAATTATAAAGTGGAACGCTGGGTTCGGTTTTTATCAAAGGAAATTACTACAGAGAAGAGCATCGTTTCATTACGTAATCTTTTCTCAACTACCATTAATATTTCAAAGGAGGACAGAAACATTGAGGTTATATAATGTCGTCACGCCTGCCCCCATTTAGAAAATCGCCGCACCGATGCTGAAGGGCCCGTGTTTCAGCATTTAAACTAATAACTTTTGGTGCCGTTTCTCTGTTACAAAAGCTGGAGATTCAAAAGTCGCGAATCCTCGCCGTGACAGAACATAAGTTTCGGCGGTTATTCTGGAGCCGGGGGCTTTCGGAAACATATGAATCATGGCCGCGTAAACCTCCCCCAATACCCCGTAATTTTCCCCATATGACAGTGCGACAATCCCGTCATCTCACCTGATCCCTTTCGTAACGATGTTGTCCCCGTGTTTCCACGTTATCGGCTGATCTTCCTTAGATGAGGTCGCCAAGCAATTCAGCAGCAGCGCGCTGCCGACCCTGTAGTATCGTTCGTGGACCTCGCGGCCTGATTCGTCCACTATTTTCACCACCGGAGCTGAAACAACGAACGATCAATAAATAACGATACGTTTGCGGCTTTAGAGAATACAATAAGAAACTGCCAGTAGGACCTCAAAACCAATGGATGGCTCTCAGTAGGTCAGTGTATGGGAGGCGTGGCCTTAACTTTTTTTTGTTCCCATGTACAGGGTCTGCGTCCCAAGCAAATTGGCTAGTCAAGAACAGAAGTGATCTAAGTGGCATTTTAATTGTTTAAACGCGTTTCTATAAATCCCGCTGTTATTTTAATATACATCTTACAAAAATGTTTTTTATATTATTATAAATTAATGGGACAATTTTTAATTTTTCTCTCTCTTGGATCACTTCTGCTGTGTGGAAAAGGGTATTATTACGAATGGATCCAAAAAAATAATAACATCTATTATTAGCACCACATACATCATAGAAACTTGCATAAAAAAGTTGAACACATAAATAGTTTCATTTATACAATTTAAGGTAAAAATTAAAAAAAAATCATTTTTGTCCCTAGTTTAATCCCTATTTCCACATTCATTATTTGCTTCGTTCCAACAATAATTTTGGGCCAGTTCTAGCAAATCAGAATTTAGAAAAGTAATTTCAGAACTCTTTTCAACCATTTATATTGCCGAGAGCCGGTTCAGAACTGCTGTTGGAACAAACCCACTGTTTTCTTCTTCCTTATATCTCATAATGTTTGGCAACTATTACTTAGTTAAAATGCGATTTTCATTGGTTTATAGAAATTTTATTCTTCGATATTTTTTAACACTATAAAACACCTTCAAGGAATGTCAATAATTTAAAACAATAAATTAGGGACGCTTGTATGACAATAATCGCAGAAACATGTTAAAAAATGCATTGCAACATTTTAAAAAAACACCTGAAGATGTGTTTAGCGAATGATGAAGGACACGTTGACAATTTGTTGCAAATATGTTACTAATTTCATTTTCATTTAGTAACATCTTATCATCCAATGAAACTTCATTAGATACAGCCTCGTTACTGAGCAAATTTTAGCTTCGAGCAAGCGTTTTACACATTTTCCACAAGAGATGGTCTCTTGATTGATCTATTTACGTCTAAAGCACGTATACGTGCTATAGACCAATAACACACTAATGACACATCCTGTATATAGGCACGTTTTCATTAAACTATTTCTATGTAAAACTGTGCCAAGGAGTATCACTCCCACGAGAAATAAATCTCCCGGCGAAAAGGAAATTCCGAGTAAAGAATGCATTGAAACCCTAAAGATAATCTTTTATTTTAATAAAAAATTTCTCTCTGATTCCATCGGTTTTTTATAATTCATTCCACGAGCTCCTGAATTAAAAAGTCTGCCAATATTTCTTCCCTGATTTGAAAATTCAGTCATGCACTGTCTATGTCCTTTCTATTCCAGAACTGTGGTGTGACATTTCATTTTCATACCGAGATTACGAAATTAGTAAAAGGAGAACGAACGATTTTCAGCGTTCGGAATCAGAAATCAGGCTCCACTTTTGTTTTGTAGCAACCTTAGTTGACGATTTATGTGTAATTTGGATACAGCGAGAAATCTTTTCCACATGTCAGAAGAGAACTTTCATTTTTTATATTATTATTATATTTTTATAATACTCTTTGCTATTTTGTTTACGTTAAGAAGAAGGCATAGAATTTAACGAAAATCGATATTTCCTTGATTATAAGTAGAGTAACACAGATATGCAAGTCGAAACCCTAAAAATATGCGCATAAATATGCAAATAATTTAGTTAAAATATGCAGGAAAATGCTGAAAATATGCAAATTAAAAAATACTTACTTTAAAAATATAAATTTATTGTTTCATTTACAAATAAACGTATATAATGTACATACAAATTTCTAAATGCATTTATACATAGTAAAAGTAACAATATTTTGTAAAAATGCATTTATTATAAATTATAAAAATCAGGTTGAAATTTAGTTGTAAAAAACAATAAACCACTAAATGTTGCTCAAAATTCTCAATTAAAAAATTTTGTCTTCTATCAGAATATAAAAATTTATAAATGGAGAAACTCCTTTCCACATCAACCGATGTAAGAGGTGCGCTTTTAAAATTGCTCACTATCACAGGATCCAAATCGATGGATTCGGTAAAATCTCCCTTTAAAATATTTGCTACTTATTGGCTAAGAAACTGAAACCCGCTATTTTTTCCATCACATTTCTAAATTTTTGAAATATTTTGTCCCCAATTTTCCCTGTGACATTTTGAAAAGCAAACTCAGTATTGTTTTACCAGTTCTACACTTCGGGTTAATGGCAAATTAGATTCCTCCATTTGTGTTATTGTTTTAGAAAGAAAGCTATAATTTGCTTTTAGAAAGGAAAGTTGTTTCTTTATTTCCTTATTTTCGAATAGTTGTTTAACATCTGTAAGGGACTGGGAAGATTCGTTCGAAAATTCTGAAATTAGATCTTTCAGTTGGCAAAAATTCTCGCAATAAAAAATGCAGCTTCCAACCAAGTGCCCCATCTTGTAATAACAGGTTGAGGTGGAAGAGGAGTGTTTGGTAGTTTTTCTTTGTAGTACTGAATCCTTATAGGCGCTTTAAGGAAGACTTTTTCATGTTGAAAATTAAACTATTTACAAGCGGAAAATGTTTCCTAATTTCCTCAGCAACCCTATTAGCATGAGCAAGGCATGTTACATGTTACATGTATCAACTTCGGATAAAAGATTTTCAAATTTTGCCCGGCTCTTACCATGTACCGTGCTGCATCTGACAAAACGAGCAAAAAATTATTGGTAGGAACAGGTGTAGGAAGAAAAAATGTTGATAATTCCTCTTGAACAAATCTGGTCACTGTCAATGCATTCGTTTTTTCTAATTCTTTAGAAGCACGGAGGTAACTTTTTGGTAAAGTCTCGCCGCTAAATGGATTATCCTTACCTATCTATATTTTATTCCGTCCTTTTCAATAATTGTATTTTATTAAATAGGTATAAATATATATTTTATTCGTTTTCAGATCACCAAGATTAGTGCCCATAAAATTATAATTTACCTATATTATTTTGGGAAAATCAGGTATAGTAAGTACGCATTTGTACCGTTGATATTTTGCCTACGATAAAACGGTCATTATCCCTTTGACCATAAATTGCCTCGAATTTCGTACAGGGTCGGAGTAAGTATATATACCTGCAACCTTAATTCATAATATAAATACAATTTTAAGCAGGTATTTTTTTATACTTATAAATATAGCTAATTGTATCAGCGTTGTATTAGTCATGTCTTAGTGTTATAGTGTGGCGTTCTGGTACTTGTGCTTTGTGCTGATAGTGGGTCATCTAGTGTCATGTTCAGAAGAAAGCATTTATCTCTTGATGATAAAGAAATAATTAAAAATGTGTATCAATCGTTGCTGGCAAGAGGCCTTATAATTCCAGAGATGCTTTAGCGGAGACGCCTGCCTTAACAAATACTCCTCTAACTTCAGTAAGGGACATAGTATTAAAACCTATTATTCCTATTCCTATTATGATGTGGATTTATTAAGAAGAAAGATTTACCAAATGTATGAAGAACAATCTGTACCCACCTTGGTTTCCCTAAAGAAGAGGCTGATCAACGACGAAACAAACATTTCTTGTGGTATTACGACCCTTAGAAAAATGCTGCTCAAAATGGGATTTAAATATCGCACAATTAATAAAAGACAATTAATGGAATCTCAACGTTTACGAAAATGGCGTCATCAATATCTAACAGCTATTACACAATATAGAACAGACAATCGCCCAATTATCTACATTGACGAAACATGGCTTGATACCCATGGCACTGCAAAAAAGGATGGGTTGATTTTTCACAAAACTGCCAAACCAGGGCCCCTTCAAATAAAGGCAAAAGAATTACCATAATTCATGCAGGTTCAGAAAATGGGTTTGTTCCGAACTGTCTTTTGCTTTCAGCTAAAAACATAGCAGTCTCTTCCTTAGATTACCACCAAGACACTGACGCAAAACTGTTTGAAGATTGGTTTCAACATCGTCTTTTGAAAAATATACAAAAAAATAGCGTTATTGTAATGGACAATGCGCGTTATCACAGCAGGCAACTAAAAACAATCCCCAACTGTAGCAGTACTAAAGCGGAGATTCAACATTATTTCATGATAGAAAATGATATTTATTTTGAAGTAACATACAAAAAACAGGATATTTTGGAAGTCTTAAAAGCTTTCAAAATTGATAGGGAATACGTCTGTGACAAACTTGCAGCTGACAATGGACATGTAGTGTTGCGCCTTCTCCCTTACTACTGTATTTTTAACCCCATTGAGTTAATATGGCACCAATTAAAATCAAATATTAGAAGAAATAATATTTCTCCCACATTAAATATATCTTTAGTAGAATTAATAAAAATCGTAGTAAGTAACATCTCTGCGGACATTTGGAACAACTGTATACAACATGTAATTAAGGTGCAAAATTCTTATATGTGTATGCGTACAAATGTTCAACCACTGATAATAAGTTTAGGTTTAGATGAGGATAATAGTGATAGTGACACAGAACTAATGGAGTAAGGAAAAATTGGGTTTCCAAATTTAATTATGTCTTCATACCGACAAGTCAATTTGTAAAACTCCTACATTAATCTAAATGTGTAAATTTAAGTATGTATTTTATTAAATTCTATATCGTACTTGTATAAGTTAATATATTTAATAAAATATTATTATTCATCGTTTTGTATTTTCATTTAGTTTAGAATGTCTACTTATTTTAAAATAAAAATATATAAATAATATCTCAATAATGTTTAAGCCGACCCTGCACCCCAGTAATATATTATACCTTGGGATTACTACGGTTTTCTAGGGTTTTCCGTAGTACTTGAGCGAATGCTATCCTAGTTTTATCGGAAAAAAGTCGGCCCTAGCCGCAAATGGCAACGAAGACAAAATAATAGTAATTGCCCCTCTCCCCCGCACAAGCATGTGGTTGCTTCTGGGGTATTCCTAGTTTGGAGTATTGTGAGGGTGAGAATTATTATTATTATTATATACAATGGGGTCAACGGTATAAATCCGTACACACTATACTTACCTAGACACCGATCCCTGTCCCCCAAAATTAATGAAACGCCTGCCAAAGATTTAAATTATCCTAAATTCTTTGAATTATGCACAATATGCCATATTTTAAGGATATATGCAAATATTAAAATAAATGCATATAATATGCTAAATATGCAAAATATGCGTGTTGCATATTTGGGTTACTCTAATTATAAGATAAAGGAAAGCTGAGCTAATTGTATTCCGCCAATAAACAATCAATGAGTCAATTTGGCGACGAATACTGCTACACCAGACGCAGTACGTACCGACTGGAAGCATCAGCGCATGGTCGCAATCTTTGCTTCATTAGGCGGAAAGACAAATGGCAAATCGGCAGGGCGGAACTCGGGCAACCGGATCGAAATTAGTCTAACCGTTTAGGGACGAGAAAAAGCTCGGGGTAAGCGCTACCGATATTTCTCCGCTATTTAAAATTTTAGCCGTGCGCTTACACGACACGAGATTTCCTATAAAATATTACTGCCACTCAGGAATTAGAGCGCGGTATTTCATTTCGCAACGGAAGTGGAAATACTCTGGACCGGAGGTGCAGCCATACCAACCTCGGATTACCTAATCTTTCTTGGTATTTTTATGTTTTAGGAATACAGAGGTTTAACGTTTGCAAGGATTGATGTTTGAACGTACTAAATAATTAACAAAATTGTATAATTACAAATTAGGTATAATACCACTGAAGTGCCATTAAGATATTCAGAAGAACCATCCGAAATTATTCTTTCCTTTACAAAAGTGTATATCTTTATAGTTTCCACGATTCTCAAGAGTTGTATAATTCTACGATATTTACGACAGCGAAGGAAATACACCAAGTTGGATACATCTAATAAGATTCTCTAAAGTTTGAAACTGTCCCCGATGAGCTGTGGAGGTAGTAAAACTAAGAGGCGTAAAAAACCGGAGTTTATAAACTTGGGAACAATCTATCAATGTCAATAACGCTCATCATTTCAAATCTGCGCCCCTGATGAGTTTCCCTGAAAGTAAAATTAAGGGAAAATAATTTGCAGGTCGTTAAGGCCGATTTCTGGAAACGTACCCGAAACTTTTGTGAAATAAAAGTGTGTAGTTGATTCAAACCAAAATTAATTACGCTGTGATGGACCATATACATCCCTATGAAAATGCTATATTTTTGCTTTTGGCATTTAGGATAAGTCGCGCATCACTGGATCTTTTCCACACGATTTTGGCGTTAGCCACGATACCTGCCTTGTTCATCTCTCTGATCTCCTGAGATATCGCCGCTTCCTAGGTATCCATACTGGTAATTCCTTGGTTGTAGAATGGGTTCGAACAGGCCGCCACAAGTTTATATAATAATAATAATTCTCACCCTCACAATACTCAAAACTAGGAGTACCCCAGAAGCAACCACATGCTTGTGCGGGGGAGGTATTAGTGTAATAATTTTGAACAAAATGGGACACGAAACGTACTTGGCATGTAAGAAAACCAACACTGGCAAGGAAATCATCCCGAGCACCTGAACAATTATTTGCTTTATACAGTGTGTCCCACTTTGATACTGGACAGCTCAGAAATATATGAAGGGCAAGGAAAATAAATGGTCTCTATTTTTTTATTGGTAGTACCAAGGGACAGTATCTCATAGGCGATGGTATTTGGATGGGGTAATTATTTCATGACCTGCTATGATTTTTTAAAATAGCAAATTTTCAAGAAACCCCATTAGGGATTTTTTTTACGACAAAATGTTATTAGGAAAACTTGTTCAGAATGAAAAGCTGAGTAGATTCGCAAAATTTCAAAAGGCTAGGCCTACTTTGATTTTTAAATTTATCTTCCACTTTTTTCTTAGAAAAGTGTCCTTTCTGGAGCTTTCACGTCGAAATTTTATTTCTTCACGATGATCAAGTTTCCTTTAATAATATTTTGACGTGAAAGCTCCAGAAAGGACACATTTCTAAGAAAAAACTGTGAGAAAAAGGCGAAAAAGGTAAAATCAAAGTAGGCCTAGACTTTTGAAATTTTGCAGTTCTACTAAGTTTTTCATTCTGAACAAGTTTTCTTAATAACATTTTGTCGTAAAAAAATCCCTAATAGAGTTTCTTGAAAATTAGCTGTTTTAAAAAATCATAGCAGGCCATGAAATAATTACCACATTCAAATACCATCGCCTATGAGATACTCTCCCTTGGGACTACCAATAAAAAAATAGAGATCATTTGTTTTCCTTGTCCTTCATATAGTTCTGAGGTGTCCAGTATCAAATCGGGACACACTGCATATGTTGAACGATTATTACAATGACATTATTATTTATTACATATAGTTATTATTGGTCTAGTTATATCACGTCTCGTATTTTACCTATAATAAAGACTTAGTTTAAATGCATAACACGAGTTTTGTTCTGTAACACAATTTGCTCTTTTACAAAGAGACCTTTCGAATTTATCACAGTTGCGGGCGTTGCTTTACGTCGAGGTGGCCACACGTTACAAAATAATTAAAACTTATACACTTGGGGTCCCTTTGTTCGAAACCCCAGAACTTTCAATTGTCTAGCTTCTCCCAATTGGTCGACGACAGAAAATAAAAAGGATAAAAAAATCTTTCCGTATTGCGTCTTTCACACCAATGACCTATACTTTGCACCTTCAAAGACCCTTTCCTTAACAGAAAAAGACTCGTTGCTCTCCTAATCGTATTTCATTCAACATTTAATAACAAAGTCAAAGCTATCAATATGCAGGGTGGACCATTAGTGCGAGAACGTACCAAAAGTACATACCTTATGAATAAATATCTTTGAAAAAACTTTTTTTGAATGTCTAAAGGCAACCAACGGAGAATATTTCGAGACATACAGGGTGTTCCACGAAATTGTGGTAACTAGTTAAGCAATTTTTTTAAATGGAACACCCTAAATATTTTTGGCTTATTCGATTCTTCACTCTGCTGGCTTCATAGTGCCCTTTTATTTTCAAAAATATTTTGCGTCGTTATTCCAACTTATACCCTAAAGTGGCCCGCTTTCTCACTATTTTACATTTTCTTTAAAAATACCCTCATTTTGCGTTTTTTTACGAGTGAGCCATGACCGATTTTCACCAATTGTCACTTTTTGACTTTTAACCTGACTTGACGTTTTAAAGAGATTCCAGAGTGATTCGAACGGCTTTAACCCATTTCTTTGACATGTCCCCTCTGCATACAGCAAACAGTCGATCATGGTTAATGGTTTTACGTTTTATATCTGGTTTAGCGGAAGGGCCAAAGAGTAAAAAAAAATGACAATTGGTGAACATCGGTCATAGCCTGCTTGTAAAAAAACCCGCCAAATAAGGGTATTTTTAACGAAAATGTAGAATGGTGATAAAACGGGCCACTTTCGGGTATAAGTTGTAATAACAAAAGTTGTAGTATTTGAAAAGTATTATACTCTGGCGCTCTAAAAAAATAGGGTGTTCCATTTGAAAATATCAAGTAATTGCCTGTTGAAAAATTTCTAACTCCTGACTATTATTTTCCAAATATTTTTATATTCTGCTTTTAAATACGCCTTTTACTTAGTAGAAAAATAACGAGTTTTGCAGCCAGAAAGGTATATATTTACTTCTTTTTATAATACCAAGCTTTCGGTATAAATTTTTACACGAAATTATGTAAAAACCTTTTTCTGGCCCTTTTAAAACTAAAATCTATCTGGTTTTAATATTGGTAAAAAACTTCAACATTATTGTGAGTAAAATTTCAACCTTTTCTCAATATTTTCTAATAATTAAAAAAAATTTCTAGCCCTGATGAAGGTCACGAAGTAGACCGAAAGCTTGATATTATAAAAAGAAGTTAATATATACCTTTCTGGCTGCAAAACTCGTTATTTTATTTACTAAGTAAAACTACACAGCCGTAAACTAGCTATTTATTACGCCTTTTACTATAAATTTACCAAGTAGATTTTTTTTACACGAAATATCAATGCTGCTGTGGCATATTTTCATAATGTCTTAAATCCTACTTTTTCATACATTTTCTTGAATAACTTGGCACCGCCGCAAAATATTTTTAAAAATAAAACGGCACTCTAAAACTAAAAGAGTGTAGAATCGAATAAGCGAAAAATATATAGGGTGTTATATTTAAAAAATTGCTCAGTTTGTTACCACACTTTAGTGGAACACCCTGTATATCTCCAAATATTTTTAAAATATGGTCTTTTGGTTGTCTTATGACATTAAAAAAATTTAAAAATAATTTTTTTCGTAAGGACGTTTTGGTACTTTCTCGCATAGGTGCTATAAAATCCAAAAAATATAAAATCAACAGACTATAGATAATCCAAAATAAAATTAAAATAACTTAAACAAGTGAGACGTTGGCTCTTCGTTCTTTAGAGATCTATTTTCATATTTTTCTCCGCTAAAGAAAAAAAATAGTATTATTACTAGATACGCCATAGGCTCGAACCGTGTATAATATTGTGTTGAACTCCACATGCATTAGAAATAAAATAAATTACTATCTGACTTTTTTTTAAATTACAGCCTGGTTTCAAAACACAATTTACCCTTTTATAAAAGAACTTCAAATTCCGTCCTTTCTGTCGAGGTGGCCATACCTTACAAAATAATTAAAACTTATAAACTTGGAGTCCCCTTGCTCGTTACCCCAGGACTTTCAATTGTCTAGCCTCTCTCAATTGCTGGGCGGGAGATAATAAAAAGGAGAAAAAACCGTCCGGTATTGTACCTTTCGCACAAATAAGCTACCTGCCTCGCGTCCTCAAAGACCCTTCCGTTTAATAGAAAAAACCCGTCTCCGTTTTGAAAGTGGCCAGAAAGCGCAGGGTCTTGATTTTAAAGGAGGTCGATATTTAGAGAGAAGTTAAAGGAATGCTCGCACTAATCACATTCCTTAATCAGCACCTCAATAGAGAAATTTAAGCGGATAATGAAAAATGCTCTTTACATAATAAATACTTGAAACTGGAAACTGAACGAGTAATTTTCGAGTGTTCAATGATAATCTGTTTATAAATAAGGAACGGGTTTCATATTATAATATACATAGTTGTATAACTTCCTTATCATGTATTTTCGGACCTATAGGAACCTTTTTGTTCAAAATAACATTTTCTACCTGTCAGAATACGTTGGCACCATAATTTAGAAACACCCTGTATATTACTCGATATCACTAATCACTAATAAACTATACTATCACTTATCAAAAAACACTTAAATATTTAAAATATAAATAGCTAGTTTACGGCTGTGTAGTTTTACTTAGTAGATAAAATAACGAGTTTTGCAGCCAGAAAGGTATATATTAACTTATTTTTATAATACCAAGCTTTCGGTCTACTTCGTGACCTTCATCAGGGCTAGAAATTTTTTAAAATTATTAGAAAATATTGAGAAAAGGTTGAAATTTTACTCACAATTATGTTGAAGTTTTTTACCAATATTAAAACCAGATAGATTTTAGGTTTAAAAGGGTCAGAAAAAGGTTTTTACATAATTTCCTGTGAAAATTTATACCGTCAATTTTGTTTGTAATTGTTTTTTGTTAATAAGGTAATTTAGTATCAAAAAACAAAAGATAAATTTATAATAAGAAAAAATGTTTTTTAGGTTATCATCAAAAAGTGTCAGAAAACTTGGTGTCATACAAGGTTAGAAATAACCTTAGTTGATATAAGGTTATGTTACAACATTCTGGAAATCTACTATTTAAAATATACACAAAAATGCCGTAACCAACCATTTCAACCAATCGCAAACAAGGGCAACGAGAGGAATAGAGGAATCTTTTGACGTTAGTACTCGAAAATGGCGGACCCATAGAGTCGGGCAAAATTAGGCTGCGCACTCGTCTAATCGCCTTCTCCTTACCTCCATATCTCTGTATTGATGATATTATTTATATAAAATAGGCGAGTTTTCTGGTAATTTGGCCTTGAAAAAAAGTCCCGCCCTAGTGCTATCCTTGTTTGTTGTCAGTGTAGCCATTGGCTACTAGCCAAAATATGTTGGCGTTGAATAATTCACTATTTGCCTACAAGTTACGTATTTCATTGCTGATCGCAGAAAATGTCAGTTAGATTGGTGGTAATATCTCTTCTTACGGTACCTACCACAAAACAGCATATATTTTAGCTTTTGCAAAATTTTATTTGACTGAAAACTTTTGAAGGGTCTGAGACGTAGGACAGTGGCTGTTGTTGGAATATAGGCAAACTCTTAACTAAACGATCCTTTATACATGACTTGTTTTATTATGGTCGTTGCATAGTTATTTCTCATCTTGCAAACAGATCGTTAATCCGTTACAGTAAATCTAAAATGTAAAATATTGGCATTAGGTATTCAAATGCGAGGGTTCGCGCAAGAATAAAGACATATCATCGTTTCAATCGACGTTTTATAGTGGCAATAAATAATTTTATAGCAAAATAAAGAAACCTAAAGCTGGTAAGCTTTCGCTATAGCGAACGTATCCTCTTTATTGTCAAAATAAATGCGCCGCCAGGAAAAAAGTAGAATATCCCAACGTGTGTTTTAATATGGGATTCGCAAATGGAAATTGGACATATACAATAGAGCTAATATAGAGCCCTGATGATCAATAACATAATGCTTCATTAATTTTTTGTGATAAATACCACATACATAATAAGTATATAACTTTGTAAACAAATCTAGCCATGACTTTTTTCAAAAATTCACAAGGTGGATTAATTTGGGCCTACAAAACTGCAACTCTTTCCCCATTTAACCTTCCACTCCGCTAGTTTCCGAGATCCCCACACTGACAAAAAAAATTACCCTGTATGTATATACTTGTATAGTTGAGGCTAAAACTTTCCTTTTGTGCCTATAATTCACCCTCGGAATCCTCGGAAAATTTTAAATTCGAAAGGTAGAAGGCGGTCACAAGTCATTAGAAAAGCCAACAAAATAATGATTCCTCTCTCCCAGAACATACATATATTCCCTCGGTATTTTGATTTACATAATTTTGTTGGGGCGTGTATTAAATTTTCGGCTAAGTCGGGCGTGCACGAGCTGACGCACGGGTATTTTGGACAGGACAAACTCCATCCGCTGGATTTTGTCTGTCCTGCCTTTTGGGAACAAAAAGAGAACCTACCCATAAATTCGATACGGTATCGAAAAAATATTAAATACTCTTCAAATAAGACCGATCCTTGTGTATGTTAATTTTTTCAACCCCAGATTACCAGTGTAAAAACCTTCGTATTTTCCTCTGACAACACCAACGTTTACTAATAATAAACATTACTAAATAAACGCAACGAAATTTTCGGGAGTGTTTATCGCGAAATCATCAAATTTCAAACAATTTCTTTTTTCAATTTGACTAAAAAAAATACCGTTTATTCTAGTCACAAAGTCCCGGGAAAAATATTAATTTGGGCGTTCTGAAAATCCAGAAATTGAGATTAAACAAAGTAACTAATTGCCTTCTCTCTAAATATTTTATGTTAATGCCAAATTAATCCCTGCTCTCTCCCCTGGGCCTTTTGGTTCAAAAATAAAATTTAAGCCAGAGCAACTTTTTATTTTTCATTGCTACATGGCAACACGCCAGCTAGCCATTTTTCTACTTTCCAGGCAACAAAACCAAAGCAACGATCCATAAGTCTATACTATATGGAGTATCAAGTTTAAACAAACATTTTTAAACAGTTCTTGATCAAGATTTTGATATAATAATTAATATCCTTGAAACACAACCGCTGAAGTTTTAATACTTAAAATTTGCTATTCAACGAGATATAAACAACTTTGAAGTTTGCTTTAATCTAACCTTACTTTCGGAGTGGGCAACCATCTCTTAAGTTTCGAATTTTAATTGAAAGACACGTTTTAGTTATACTTCCACCCAGTAATGTTTATGTGCTTAATTTGAAGCCGGGTTTCACGTAAAACTTTGGTTATTGAGAAGAAGAGGGGGCTTATACCTACCTACCAACTCGGGAAAAAGTTTTTGGTCACCTACCTACTCGTCGGGAATTTATATTTTTCAAAATTATATTAGATTATCGTTACGTATTTTTCTAAATTTGTTATCTCAAAGTGATCAATTAAAGTGCAACTAAAGTAGCCACATGCCATAACTTCGAGTTTTCGATTTTACTTTGAAGGCCAAAATGACCCAAAGTGTACAAGATCTGTCGATATTTTCAGGAGTCAACCCCTTTGGAAATTTCGCAAAAAACTAAGTTTGACTCGAAACTGGGCTATTCGACGCGGTTTGACCAGAAAACTGGTCTAAATTGAGAGTTTCTAAATGCCCGGTCAGCTAACTTTCATCGATAAAAAAACACATAAAAATGCAATTTTTAAGGAATATCATACTCAATAAAAAAATTTTAACAAACAAATTAAAACTGACTTAAAAAATTTGCCCGTATGCACACTCCACTAAAAATTTAAAAAAATAACAAAAAATAACACCAACTTCACAAATTTGCCGGTATGCACATTTCAACTAAAATTTTAGAAATATTTTTCTCTTTCTAAATTGAGTTATCTTTGGATTTGGTGACAGTTGACAGTCAAGGCAAGGAATTTAAATCTATTTAGATATGAATACATCATATCCTACATACATCATAACTTACTGTCACCGATTCCAAAAATAACTCAATTTATAAAGAAAAATAATTTAGAAAGAGAAAAATATTTATAAAATTTTAGTTGAAATGTGCATACGGGCAAATTTGTGAAGTCGGTGTTATTTTTGTTTTTTTTTTTAATTTTTAGTCTAGTGTGCATACGGGCAAATTTTTGAAGTCGGTTTTAATTTTTTTGTTACATTTTGTTATTTCTTATTTTTTAGTGAATTATTAAGAATTATCGAAATCGGTCCAATATTAAATTCCATCCCCTATTTCTCCACCCTTAGGATTGAAATTTTTTTCTTTAAATTTAAATGTGACTA
Organism: Pseudeuparius sepicola; assembly: GCA_963920635.1. NCBI lineage: Eukaryota > Metazoa > Arthropoda > Insecta > Coleoptera > Anthribidae > Pseudeuparius > Pseudeuparius sepicola. The sequence goes on from OY987305.1 coordinate 8,337,466, forward strand.
CCCCTAAGTTAACCTCTTTCTAATAAACAAAGAATCATCTAAACCGGTTCAATATGAAATTTCATCCCCTATTTGTCCACCCTTAGGGGTGGAATTTTTTCTTCAAATTTAAATGGGGCCTCTCCTAAAGTAATCCCTTTCTAATAAAAAGAGAATCATCCAAATCGGTTCAATATGAAATTTCATCCCCTATTTGTCCACCCTCAGGGGTAGAATTTTTTAAATGGGGCCACTCCTAAAGTAATCCCTTTCTAATAAAAAGAGAATCGTCGAAATCGGTCCAATATGAAATTTCATCCCCTATTTTCCACCCTTATTTGTGGAATTTTTTCTTCAAATTTAATGGGGCCACTCCTAAAGTAATCCCTTTATAATAAAAAGAGAATCATCGAAATCGGTCCGATATGAAATTTCATCCCCTATTTTTCCACCCTTCGGGGTGAAATTTTTCTTCAAATTTAAATGCGACCATTCTGTAGGTATACCCTTTCAAATAAAAAAGAATTGTCCAAATCGGTTTATAAATGACGAGTTCTGAGGTAACAAACATAAAAAAATACAACCGAATTGATAACTTCCTCCTTTTTTGAAGTCGGTTAAAAACCGACCTATCCGATGTAAATTGACCCATAGAATACGGATCCGGCCTCCAAATTCCTCTATGAAGGTTCTTAATGGTCGGTCAGTTAACATTTTGAATTTCCAAAAATATTAATCTGTCCCGAAAATGGGGTTTTCCGACGTAGTTCAACCTGTAGACGTGATGGACTAATGCAGTAACTTTTTTTAATACGACTTTGGGCATTACCCATGGCACGTGTAAAGGTGTAACAATTGAACCAGTTAGTGTCAAAAGAACACAATACATATGTTATATAGCCTGGTGTATGGTAACTATATTTTTATTCTTTCCCAAGGAGAAAAGAAAGACAATCCCAACTTGTCGGAGATTTTTACCAGATTTCCTTTTATAGAGCTTATAAGTCTTAAAGCTCTAAAGATATAAGCTATGATAGTTGCGTCTCAGATTCTTTTGTAGAAAATTTCATGACTACAAGCTTACAAACTAAATAAAATGAATTTTTCTGCAGCTGTATCACTGGTTTCTCACCCTTCACACCTAAATGCCACACGCCACACATTTATACAACTTAGGCTTTCTGTAGAATCTTTTATGAGTTCCATCAATTTTTCTGCACCTATCATTGTTTTCGTGGAATTTTTTATGTGTAGAAGTTGCAATTTCTTTCGAAAAGTTCAACCGTCTTTTCGAGATGGTTAAAATATGTATGATTAAATATGTATGTAAAACCGGTTTCTGTCTGCGCCTGATATCAACTAAAACGTCGGAAAGCAGAAGAAAATCGAAGGCTACACGCCAATCAAATAAATTGGCAGCGTTTTCAATCTACCTTGGGATATACACTATACATAATTCACGAATATCAAGGCAATTTTTTATTCTCAACACGCGCGTTGCTGATTGCCCAGAAAATCACAGATATTCCGGAAAAATATAGGAAATAGGGCATTAAATATGTAAATACAACAAATTTCATCTTATTTTCGGATTTTACGAAGAGTTCCACACATACTTACCAAAGATTTTACCTCAAAGGCCAGATTTTATATTTCTCGATATTTTCTCTCTTCAGATCTTGTGGAGGACTATACGGGGTAATAACAGTTATTGCCTACCTGGCACAACCATTAAGTTGGTTCTCGGACACTCTAGGATAATGCGAAGGGTAAAATTGTATTTATTATCTTTCAAGGGAAATATTATAATCAAGGTAAGCTTTAACTAATGCTTATACTAATCTCGCTCGCAGAAGTGCGTTAAACTTAACGACAGCAATCGCAAGGGATAGCGCCGAAAATGTGGAACTTGCCCTAGATCTAAATAATGGCCCATTCAACTACCGAAGTTTTCGTCAATACCCAACGCATAGCCCTATTATGCCAAATTCTTAACGCGTAATCAACGAAAATCTTGCACTTTTAGCTGCGCTTCCTTGTTCCCTTCTCATAAGACCTAATTTAAAGCACATGTTTGGATTTAAATTTAAATGTAAATACAAATAGATTAAGATATAATAAATTTTAATCTAAGAAAGACTGTAGGCCTCATTGAATTATTTACTATATATATTTTCTCAAAACGATGATCTTTTAAAATAGTTATTTATGTACCAATGCACTGAAGTTCAACTTTTTATGGCTCATGTGGAATTATGTAATAATCCACATTAGTCATAAAAAGAACTTCAGTGCCGATGTACATATTATAATATATATTTTTTTAAATCTGAAAAAAATTTGTTTTATTAGGCAAACAAATATCATAAGGAATCACCCGTCCATGAACTGACTACGCGCGGCGTTGCTTGACTTTGACGATCGCTCTATCTAGGTCAAGTATGACGACGCACGACGCTTCCCATGAGAGACTCCAAACTGCTGCCTGTTGTGCAGCCTCCATGAAAAATAGATTGATATTTAAACCTACTAAAATATTTATACTGAAAGATGATAGGTAACAGTTTCGCAATGTGTACGAAAAGTTAAATGGGCCTTTATTGGCCGGGTTTTTGAATATTTGGTCACTTTTGACGAGCGATGGCTCAGCGCCGATGGGCTGCTTCAGTGCCGATTTCTGCCGATTTCTGAGCTTTTAATGACGAAACAACAAGAAAATCACATTATGTGCCCAACCTAAAATGTAAAAAAATATTTTTGTATTGTTTATTGAAAAGGGATCTTGTATACCGATAGCGTGTCTTCTGTTTTTATTAAAATTGCATCATTTCTCACCTTTTAAGTAAGTTCTAAAACAAAGTCACGTGAACGACGCACAAGTATCTGTTTTGTGCTATGCCCAAAATAAGAGTGTGTGCTATCTCGCACACAACTATGCAGGATCGATAAATGTATTATTTATTTATTACATAATACCGGAATTTCCGGATACCAACGACCAGTGAAAATAAAAATCCGCGAGTTATTCGGCAAACATGTAACGTCCGTTAGCTATGTATGCTTATAGATACAGAAACTAAAGGGATTTACGACGGGTCAGCAACATCTATGTTATCGTCTGGTAGTTAGTATTTTATAGATTGTATTTTGTATGTATAAGAAATACAATGTGACGGTATATTGTCAGATAATCCAAGTTAATATAAAGTTTTTATGAGGCCTTCCAGAAGTTACCTAATTTTGACATTTCTGAGAACACCCGGTTGGATTTCGATCTGCTGCTGATAGCAGAAAATGCCACAGTTAGGTTAGGTGGTAATATCTCTTCTTCATATTTCTATGGTACTACAAAGCAACAGATAGTGGACCCAGTGAGTTATTCAATGCCAACGTAAATATTTTGGCGGCGCTTAAATAGAAAATATTCTGTTACTGAAAAAGAGTGCCTAACGGTCTTGTTTGGCATTGAAAAATTTCGGCCTTATGTAGAAGGTACTCATTTTGTTATAGAGACAAGGATAGTTCTAGAACGGAACTTTTATCTCTTTTTTCAAGGTCAACTTTCAGTGTACTCGTCTATTGTTTATACAGTTAGGTACTTTGTTGGGTTTAATGACTTGCACCACTCTTATTACTATTACTAAAATTGATCGGCAAACATAAACGCGTCGACGGCGCCACTGACGTCGCCTGACTCAAGGAGACGTCGAAACTGGGTTTTCAAAAACAACTGCCAACCCTTTCGTCGCCCGCTAAATCGCTATGGCCTATTGTTTCGCCGTCGGTGTCGACTTTTAAAGCGACAACCGCAAAATCTGCCGCGCGAAGTGGAAAATCGCCCAAAAAACCCTTTATTCCCCCTGACCTAATAACACAATCTGCCGGAACTTTTTAAATAGTTTTGATTTTACGAGAGGGGCTTAACAGATTTAATTCCTAGAGAGGATACATCTACCCTAGGTACTCCAGTCGCGATTCGAACCTGAAACTCCTACTGTAGGTGGCACTTAACTAACTGAGCTACCGGAGCATACTGATTTTATTAGTAAGTAGCGGTGATATGCAGGAGACTTCTTCGACAACTAATAAAAGGGGGTAGGGTAACCATTCAGGATTGTTGGTTATGTGAATTTCCTGTTTGTTCATCTACCCACAATATCAACATATAGCGACTTAATGCAAGTATCGAACGAGGAAATTCTAACCTACAGTGTCAAGCCAAGAATAAACAAATAAGGATTTTTTTGTACCTGTAAATCAGGGGCGGCTCGTGGCTTACTGCGCAGAAGGGAGGGGGGGGGGGGGGGGCTACGTTTTGAAAAGAAAAAAAGAACACACTCGTGGTCACTCGTGAGTATCGAGCTACTTCCGGCATGGGCTTTTTTATTTTTTGTTTTTAGTATCATAATAGAATCTAACTCGGATGTAAAATCGATCAATTTCAGAAAAATACCATTGATTTTGAGAGTCTTCTTTTTTGTCGTGCCATCGTAATGCTATTACTAGTTTGCCACAAAATTTATCTATTTTTATCCACGGCTTCGTTATGTTTAGTAATGTTTTGCCGGTGGAATTTAACCGCGCGGTAATACTAACCGGCCAGATCCTTGTTGATTTACACAAATTTGGAAGATACAGTGGTGAATGGAAAATGAACCTGTTTCCTGTGTCACTTCTTCACATTTATTTTGTGGTTTTCTGGATTCAACACCAACCTAACTTGTTCTTGTTGGTGTTTACTATGTTTTGTGGAATTTCGGCTCTGGTACTATCAGCTTGATACTAGATGGCGCCACTCGTTGGTTTCTTACCTCCAAGTGCAAGTTTCACTATTATAAGTGCCACCGTTTCGGTGTGGATGTTGGTATGATGTTACCAGTTGCCGAAATTTATAGTCCCATGAAGCCGCTAACTTTCTTTTTGTAAAAATACTAACCATGCCTAAAAATGCTAGTTCTGTGGAACAACGATTCATGTGCCGAACAGAACGCTCGTGCTGTTTTATTTTTTCATAAACAGGGTGGACCCAGATGGACTATACAGCCTTGCTTCATTAAAAACTAATTTGCACCGCATTTTTATATTTTAAAAATCAAGCAGGCCTTGACATTTATCGAAAAATTTTATAAGAAAATATTTTTCAGAATGCAAATTTAAGGCCCTTGCTCAATTTTAATACAATCGGCATACTCTGATTTTTTTCCAAAAAATAAAGTTGAAATTTGAAAAAAAAAGACAGTGTGCCGATTGTTTTAAAATTTGGTACGGGGACTTAGATTTGCATTCTCGAGAACTTTTTCCAATACATTTTTTCGATATCTCTTAAGGAAATGGTAGTTTACCCGAACTGAAAATGAATAAATTGCCCCTGTCGAGGTTTGATTGATTTTTAAAATATAAAAATATGGTGCAAATTAGTTTCTAATAAAGCAAGGCTGATCCCCCAAAGGTCAAGTTTCAACTCGAAAATTGTTTGTCTTTTACACCTATCGTATAGTTGATCTGGGTCCATCCTGTATACGTTTTAAATCTTTGAATCATATTCTAGCCCGTGTCTTATCCATTCCTTCTTTAGAAAACAGTAAAGAGGGAAAACAAAACGGTGCATTTAATTTGTCGCGCCCCATACACACTTGTTCTTGTCGTATATCTTTCTAGAAAAGTGTCGCGTAAAATTGCGACTTCCAATTTTATCTGGTTTAGATAAATGTAAATCTGGAGTTGGTCTCCCAAGAGTTTTTAAGTATTACAACTTTTTCTGCCAATGAAAGACATAACAAACCGGAACAGGCGGAACTAACACGGTTTTGGGGTTTAAAACCGATGTATGCTACAACCGCGTACAAAATGCAGCGACGGACGACGCAAGCAGCCGACTTGGCCGGTTCACGCCCCCTTTCTGGCGAAATCTGAGGTCATAACATTCCTCTTGACTAATTATATAATTTTAGACAATGAAAAATAGTTTTTTGAAAAATTTGGGTTGTTATATTACTGGTAAATTTTGGGTTAGGAAATTGACTCACCGATGATTTTTAAATAGATCTTCTTGATCTTCGGAGGGTGGGTGGCCACTTGGCACTCGTAGACGCCTTCGTCGCGCCTGGTGACGTACGAAATTTGCAGTCTGTAGTTGTTCGGATAGCGGAAGGCAAGGTTGATACGCTCGTCCTTGCTGTGAGTCTCCTTGCCGATAGTCAGGAGATTGATAGACTGATTGCGCTGGTGCATCCAGGTCACCTGAAACAAATGGAAGCTATGCATTTTACTTGGACGTGTGACCTATACAGGGTGATTCGGTTCCGGTGATGGGTTGTTGAGATATTTAAGAAAAACCCAATTTTTGAAAATTAAATTTTATTTTTTTCTGGCGCGATTTGCGATAATATTGAAAAATAACTTAAACTTTTTCTGGACTACGTCATGATTTTCGGGACGACGTTTCGTTTTTGAGATAGAGGGATCATCTTCATTTTTAATACGAACCTGGATTTTTTATTCCATATTTCGAAATGAATCGTTGTCCTGAGTACAACGATGTACGACACATACATATATTTTTTTGTTTTGGCCGCTAAAATGCACATTTACTAGAAAAAAATTAATACGGTCCTGGAATATGCATTTTCTCTCTTTTTTTTCAAAGCTATTCCAATTATGACAGGTGACCATTATTTTAATATCTATTGGATTAATTAAGCTCTATATGTTTGTCATATTTTAAATTTTTTTATAAATATACTTTAGGTAAATAACAACAATACTTATTATTAACAATATTGGGATACATTTTACTTAAAGTAAAAAATAATTTCAAAATATGACAAACATGGAGTTGAATTAATTTAGTAGGTATTAAAATAATGATCACCTGTTACATTGGAACAGATTTGAAAAAAAAGGGAAAATGCATGGTCCAGGACCGTATTAATTTTTTTCGTAGTAAATGTGCATTTTAGCGGCCAAAACGAGAAAAAATATGTATGTCTCATACATCGTTGTACTCAGGACAACGATTCATTTCGAAATATCAAATAAAAAATCCAGGTCCGTATTTAAAAAAAATTAACAACGAAACGTCGCCCCTAAAATCTAAAAATACCATGACGTAGTACAGAAAAAGTTGCAATGGAAGGGTATAATTTATTTTTCAAAAAAAATAAAATCTAATTTTCCAAAATTCGGTTTTTCTTAAATATCTCAACAACCCATGAAAATATTTTAACTTTCTCAGCGAGATATTGTTAGGCGCTCAAAGGCGCAAGTTTGCCTCCATTTGACCGACTTCGTATCGGAACATATCTACAGAAAAAGAATCAAATTCTGAGTTGAGACCTTTTGATGGTTTAAATATGCACACCCTACCTAATGTAATTGTGATTAATTAACACACCTTTTTCTGCGGCCCGGACCAGTGTAAATAAATAAGTTAGCTGGGGGCGAATCCTTTCGCGAAATGGCCTGGGCACAGCATTCAGAAAGAGTTATGCTCCTTTTTTTGCAAATAAACTCGGAGGGGTGTGCAAGGTAAAATTTTAAATTATAGCCTTGAAACCGGGTTGGCTGACTTCCAAAGTAAAAACTTTCTGGCAGATTGGTCTAAGCAGAGGGAAGGGAAAATTTTATCTTTGTTCGCTGTAACCTACATACGCTCTAAAGGCGATTACGGTCTGTTAGTTCGTTATTTCCATATAACGCGCCGCTTTAAGTTAGAGCTTCTTCGTATAATCTAAACACTCAATCGAAAAGATAATCCTTCGTCGCACTCTTCAGAACACGTACGTGCTGTGTTGCCAGATTCTGGGATTCTTTTACAAACATAGAGAATACGAAGTTGTGTTCAAAAAATGTAGTGCGCAGCTTCACTAATTGTTTATTAACGTTTGCATATATTTTTTAGCATTTTTGTAAACTAAAACTGAATTTTTTCATAGTATACTGCAACTACCTAATTTGCCAACAATGTACCTTCAATGGGCCCTCACTATTTACCCACAAAGCGACGAGTGACGGCCACACATACATTCAGAGCGGTTGTTTTTGGAGTAAACAGACTGGGGTAGGTAATGCACGGCTTTTGTAGATAATATCCACAAAGTAGTCACGGTAGTTTGAGTAAAATGAAGTTAATGACGGATGAAAAGTAACTTCTGATTTCAGTCAACGTGGGGCAGTGACAGGCAGAAATAATGGAGCTATTAAAGAGTCGCCGTACAATGCGTTTTAGAATCTATTCAGCGTGTTATACAAAGTAATAATGATATTTACGTTTTAGTACAAAGCAGCGGGAAGAGAACATAACCTGACAATGTTATTGAATGGCCCTGCCGAACAGAAATATCTGTGAAAACATTAGCCTTAATAGCCTCAAATTTGTTTTCAAACACGCACGCGTCATAAAATATAAAGTATTGTAATAACGGAAGGTTTACGGTTATGGGTGTATTATTTTAAATGTTGCACACCCTCCAGAGCTAATATATTATTTAAATTGTAAATGTGGATCCAGGCGATTATCCCGGAGTTGGAAATATTAAAATACGACACGTTTCGGGTTAGGCCTCAGACTTATTAAAACGGGATTTGAAGTTTTTCCCGTCGCAAACTGTAATGTAGCTACCTATGGCGCAAATTGAGGTTTGGATGAATTTTTTAACAGTCTGGGCCCTCGGAATGGGAAAGGTGGAAAAAGGGATAAATACAATTAAATTTATTACCGGTTTTTCATTTCGTGTGGACTTTCACGGCCAGATTGTTGGTATTTGTACAGAGTGAGTTTTTTTGATGATCAGTATGGGGATCTCGGAAACTAGCGGAGATAGAAGGAAGGTTAAATGGGGAAAGATTTGCAGTTTTGTGGGCCCAATTTAACGCGCCTTGTGGATTTTTGAAAAAAAGTTATGGCTTACCAGATATTTAGAAAAAACAAAATTTGGGATATTTGTCCTAATCCGTCTAGCTTCGTTGTTTCTGAATTTAGATAAAAACTGTAAATACCAAAGTTGGAGGAACTTGTCTCCCCAATGTGGTTATCTTGTCCTAATTTCCGCGACAGCTGCCATTTTCGAGATATGACACAAACTTGTGATTTTTTAATGGAAACCATAGTTATTTCCGTTATTTTTCTGAATAACCATATCGAGTATCTTTGGAAAGCTCTAAAAATTCCTAATTTTTGAGACCATGGCCAGCTATGGTTTCCTAAAAAAACATAAAAAATATACAGGGAATTCTATTCTACAGGGTACCACCAAAACAATGCAATGATTGCATCATTGCCAAACTTCTTCATAAATTTATCTTGTACCTACTTACGAAATAAATGTATAACCAACGTTAAAAAGCATCAATTTGGAACAATAAGTTTATATCTATAATTCTACAATCTACATATAGTAAAAATTGGGACAGCTACTTGGTCTATAAATAATATCCTTAATAAATTTCTTATTCTGGCTAACGTGGCAACGTTGCACGAGCTCTTTGTGATCGATGCGCATTTGCTTTATTATTCTCCAACAGCTGATCCAGAGTCCGTTGAGATTTCTCCGGTTTGTGTTGATGTGTTTCGAGTGTTTACTTTTGCGTTATTATTTTGGGAGATTTGGGGGTACTTGAACAAGAGACATATACCTAATTAGTGAATTAATGTAGTTTTAAGAACGATGGGAAGAGTAAAGTGTTGGATTTGTAGCATAGGAAACGCAACCTCTGGTTATCATATGATGCAGGTTTAAGTGACAAATTTGTTGTTTTTGCTTTGAGTAGGCATTTTTTATGTTGGCTGATTACAATGCAGCCCTTAGATTATTTGTCTGAGACTCGGCACGAACGCGCGCGCTTAAACAACAATTAGGCCAGGGAAATTACGGTAAAAAATAACGAAACCTAGACAAAATTCATAACCGCATTTTTATAATGCCATCACAAAATATTGGTAATAAATGAACTCCAGAATTGTTTTTTTATGCAAAACAAATATACGCGTGTGGGCGTTTTTTTTTGAAAAATACATTTTCTTGTTGTAATAAAGACGGCATAAATATTAACTGCGAATTTTAAGCTGCATTTATTAGTAAGTAAGGTATATAAAGTTGAGATTGATAAATTAAACAGATAACGTTTGCGCAAATATCCGAATGATGTAAAAATGACATTTTGCGTAATATTTTGTTGGGCAAAAATATTAACTGCGTTTTTATTATTTATAATTACCTTAAAAATCAAGTATTAACAGTTTGTTCTGAAATTAAACATATTGTTTCGCCGGAAATCCCATTTTAAAAAAATTTGAAGCTGTGTTTGAGAGCAAAACTATTAACTGGCTGATTTTTGTTAAACTTTGTAAGTGGATACTAAGTCTTGTTAAATTTTTTTAAATTAAACAAAAATTGGTAACAGAAGTATTTTGAAATGACAAATGACAGTTGACCTACATGCGCCGTAAATAAATGTTTAATTTCGCTATATGTGATTTAATATAGTTATATTGTAAAAAGTTAAACAAAAAAAAACAGTTAATATTTTTGCCTATAGTCTATACCAATGAGAAGTGACAGCTGACGTACATGCGGCTCAGGTAAATGTTTAATTTTGTATAAGTTACATTCTATTTGTAAAAGGGAATGATTATCTGCAATAAAAACGAAGTTAATATTTTTGCTTTTGCCGAAATAGAAAATTATCCGATTTTTATCCCTCTTTGTCGATCTAAGTTACTTCCATATTCTTAAAATGTTTAATTTCTTAATATATGTTAGCAAGGGAAGTTTTTTTACCTAAAGAGTCTAAAAAAATCCAGTTAACATTTTTGCTCGAAATTTCTAACGAAAAATAGGTGTTTTTTGAGGTAACTCAAGGTTCCGTTTTTTCAAAATGTTTTATTTTTGGTTTCTACCAACGTATTTATTTATATCTTTGATATGGTAAAACAAAATTGCAGTTAATATTTTTTTCTAGGTCAAATTCTATTATCCCTGGAATAAATTTACAAATACCTATCTCGGATGGCTAGCAAAAAATATGAAGATATATAGTGAATCAACGATTCCCATGCGTTACCAAAGTCTAGAGTATAGTATTGTCTAGACTTTGGCGTTACTTCGTAGAGTTTTTTTTATACATAAGCAGCTCGTTAGTCTTAAAAAGAAACTCGAACGGTTTTTCATCAGATGCAGGTCCTATATTGGCATGCTTTGAGAAAAACGGCCTTAAATTTCTTCCGAACAACTTTTTAACTACTAATCAAGTTATAGACGGCCGAAATTAAAAATCTTCTCCCGCTGTCACGATGAGGATTTTTCCACTTTCCCTTTGTTGGGAATTTCTTGGTCAATTTAGCACCCCTTTAAAGCTTATGCTTGCTTTTATTAATTACTGACAATAATTAACAGAAACTTTCGTTCGCCTCCAGTTTTGCAGCTTTTCTTCTTTGTTTGCTTATTTAATAACTCCGCACTCCACTCCGCGGGTTATATCCTTTTAACTTGGTAACAATAAATCTAAGGGATTATTCACTTCTGGCATACCTACCCAAAAAACGCAGGTCTTGCTGGTTCAACAGACATCTGTTGAGTGAGACAGGAAAATTTCTGATGAGGTTCTACAAGTCAGCGAATGGTCAACTTGTAGTAAGAACAGAAATAGGTTGGAAAAACTCAGGATAAAGTTTGTTTTTCCGAACTTCTGATATAACACATATTATAGCATATGTATTTTCATAATGTGTTGCGGCACTAGTCAACCCCCTCTTCCCACGGTACTGGAGGAGTCAGATCGGTATCCATGTGTTGTTGCATCTTGGAACGCTTACTACGTTTTTGATACTTGGACAATTGTTGCAGTTACTTGTCTCTGTACATTTTTGTACAACCGTTAAAATATATTCATCAATATTATTTACTTTGTCAACCTATTTTCAACCATTATCACACATTTTTTGATGAGTTTCTACTCTAGGCAAGAAAGCACGGGCGTAGCCAGGATCTAGTTTTGGGGGGGGGGGGGTTTAGTTTGAGAAGTAAATAAAACAACAAAAATATACTTACATGAAATTTAATATCTATATATTCATCCGAAAAACTACGACATATTTATAAAGTTCTTAACTTTAAATGAAATGGATAAATTAATTTCGTTCCTCTGCGCTAAATCTAAAACCATTAAAGAAGAAATCTTCGGCTTTTTCTTTTAAATATATCCACTACTTCATCTGCATGAATTTCTGTTCCATAGTGAATGTTCATTAGAGCCAAACCATTAAGTCTGTTTTCACTTGTAGTGTTTCGTAAATAGTTTTTCAGTCTCCTTAGGCTCGAGAAAGACCTTTCTGGGGTAGCAGTGGATACAGGAATGGTAGCCAAGATTTGTAGTAATGTGTAAATATTAGGATAAATGTTTTTATCGCACATATCTAGGCATTCCAAACTAGATTTCGGGGTAGGCAGTCTTCTTATCAGCATGCAAGGTAACTGAAGCTTTGATAGCTAAATCCAAATTATTTTCTTTATTAGAAACCCCTTGACCTTGACTACACCACTTTTTCCAGTAGTCCATACCTTTAAGTTTATCACCCTTCCTTTTTTTCCCCTCCATTTTTCGACAGTAATAATGATTCACGTATCTATCCTTAACAAGGTCATCGAATAACAGTGCACTAAAATAATTACTCACTTACACGGTACACTTAATTCTCTTTACTATTCATTCACCACTTTTCACTTTTATTCGATTCGAGTTCGCATGGAACAATACTGCCGTAAGCGCGGTCACGCGCCGCGGCGCCGCTTATATAGCAGCCCAGTAGCCGTCCAGAAACTTCCACGAACTTCCACAAAGTTCCGCTCATTTCGACCGAGGGGCGTGGCGAATAATCGAGAAACAACGCAAAGTGTCCCTACAATACAAATTAGTTCGGCTGCAACTGCGTCTGCCTTTCGTCAAAAGATGTCGCTAGGCGCTACTATTACTACATATATTCAAACGTAATAATAATTTAACTCTTCACTCCTCGTATTTTTTCGGTATAATATTAGGTAATATTTTGCTTATTTCGGGGGGGGTTTGAACCCCCGAAACCCCCCCCTTGGCTAAGCCCGTGCAAGAAAGCATAATATGGATTCAACTTAATATAAGAAATTCATAAACGCTATTTGCTATTTTCTTTATAAGAAAATTTGTGTGATCAGTGAATCAATGAGAGGCTCCAATAACTTAAAAAGAATGCAAACATTTTTCACCTTATTTTCTCTTCGCGCTTCTTTTCTCTTATTTAAAAGAACTACTTTCCGAGCTTCTTGCATATAAGTAGGTATAACTATTTTGTTCTGAAAAGGTGAACATTCGGAGCACGAATCAAAAATAAGCGAATTATATGCTGCATTCGTTTTCCACCAAAGATTTTTCGTGCAGATTAACTCGCTATAATCCTCAGAATTTCAATTAGTGCGCGTTTGCTATTATTCCGCGTAAAGCATTCGCAATAATCCCCAATTAATCCCATGATTTATGAACGTTAATATTTCCCTTTTCTTGGAGTCAGCCAATAACCCCGGCGTTTCCTGAAGGACGCCAGGGCTCGGTATTAGGGCGAATTGTTTGTTTGATTACTAAAATTAGATTTGCTTTCTGCGACGCCACTACTGCCCACCTAATTTACTTTGCCGAGTTTACCTAGAGCAAATACTTGGAGTCCATTTAGCACCGACACAAGAATGATAACTAGTTGGGAAGGGGAGCTTGGGCAAATGTATTGCTGAGGAAACCGTCTAAAAGGGACATTTTTCGCCTCGAGCCTTTCTATGTTTAAGTTCCCAAGCAGCATTTTTAGTCGCCGTTACGTTCCGGCGACTTTTGTTTGCTACTTTAAAGTTGTGATTACTACTGATAGGAACGTAATTACTACGTTCCTATTACGTCCCTGCGACCAAAATGGGGAACATTTTGAGGGTGATAGATACGTAACGGCAACCACCTAGCAACTTACACCGCTACGACGCGCTTACGTTCCGGCAACGTGGTGGAAACGTAGCAGCGTGGTCACCGCTACTTTGTTGGATTTGTTTGCTTCTTTACATTCGCGCCCTCGCTTTGTCTTTGTCTAAATAATTAAAAAGTATTCTAGCCCAGCATCTTCCGTCATTTTTCAATAGCCGTGGAAAATGGAAGTACCTAATATTTATTTTTAACTTATATCTATGAATATGGTAGGTATAAGAAAGGTATTAATTTGCTGATTTATTTCTCGCTGCTAGATTCAAGAAACTAAAACGATTGAAAATTTTCTGTCAAATATGACATTGATAGATTGAAAAGTAACAACGCGCCCTCTCAAAATGCATGTTTTAACACTTTTTTATCGGGAGGATAAATTACGAAAATGTGCGAAATTACCTAAAAATGCTGAAAAATGCTTTTTTAATATTTCTATAAGTTATACGAGTTCATTTTTGCTCAATTTTATCTTTTTTGGGACAATTTTGAAGAAATAACTATTTCAGTACCAAAGGAAATTGACATTTGATATTAATGGCGTCTATCATTTTATAAGAAAATATGGCGTAATTTTCAGTAATTACTTCTAAGTATTATTTACCTTAAAATGGGTGTTTGAAGGCTTTGCCACTTAACTGGTAGTAACGGCAACTAGACTTTTTCACTTGAAGGTAATTCCTACCTTTAAGACGAAAATTAGTTTTAGATATTTTAAACTCTAAAGTCCCAATTACTACAAGAGGACTTCAAGGTTCCATAAGCCTCGTTTAAGTTCCGAATGCTACTACTAGGTTCCATTTGGAACTTTAACCTATAATTTTTATATGAGAGTGTTATTTTCAGCCGGTGTGTTTTGTGCCATATTTCGAAATGTTGATATTTAAAATTGTAACCACTCAAGAGAAGCGTTTTGTAATTTTGTATTGAAGACAGGTGCTCGTGTTTCGATTCGTTTCATCCAACTGCTGCTTTAATTTTCTATAAAATGTGAATGTGTCTCTATAATTTTTCTTCTTTCTAATGGCTGACATTTTCATCACTTCGCAAAAACTACCGAATCCTTCAAACGATTGTAAGGAACGAAATGTAGTTTCCATTTTGGTCCCTATTGAAGTGACAGTTACTTTAAAGTATTTTTTTGTAGTAATTGGAACTTTCTAGTAATTTTAAAATGGAGTGGGAAGTAAAACTTACCATACAGTAGTTTTCTCGAGTAGCGGGAAAGTAAATTCCACTTTAAATATGACTATATCGTTCCGTAACTTTGGAGGTATTTCTAAAGTCGCTAAGATGTAGAAGTTACTTTCAGCGTTACCATAAAGTAATAAAAACTTTAAAGTGATAAACAAGTAACACAACAAAGTAATTGTGACCATTGAATATAACTTTAGAGTTAACGTGACTTTAACGTAATTTTGCATAGTAACAATTCCGTTCCAGATACTTCAAAAACTACTTAGAAGTACTGAAACCATAAAGTTCCAACTTGTAGTAAAAATTACTACGTAATTACTCATACTTTCTCAATATAAGTAATAAAAACTAATAAGTCGATTTTTAAGTAGTAATTACGTAATAACTACTTATTCAAAGTTCCCATCTCAGTTACCGCAACTTTAATGCTGCTTGGGTTCCAAATACTATATAGAAGATGTAATAATCGCATAACATACATCTCATGCATCGACGCGCATACAAATCTAATACAGTATAATATCGTCAAAACCCCCATATACTAAATTTGAATAAAAAATATACAGTGAGTTGTATTCTGCAGGTTGTCAAAGTTGAGCAAAATGGGAATTTCAAAGGCATCTGGCAAGTCAAGTGTGCCATGGAATTCCCTCAAAATGGTTGAATGGTCAACAGGACGGCTCAAAGTGTTGGTGTGCAAAGATCCAATACAAAAATATACAGGGTATTTTTGTCTGGGCCATTTCCAAAAAATTCAATATTTTTGAATGGAGACACCTCTGTAAAATTGTTATTTTTGCACCGATTTTGATGAAGTTTTTTTTAGATTGTAGGTCTCAAAAACCTGTGTTCTGTGACAAGTCGATAGATTTCTACAACAAAAATCAAGGCCTACTTTGACCATTTTTTAGGCAAAATTTCGAGAATTTGTTTAGCCATTTTTTTATGTTAAAACCGAGTACACCATTGTATTCGGCATCTCTAAAAACCGATATGTACCACATTTCATCAAAAAATATGGCGTAATAAGAATTCTGTTAATAATAATAAATAATTTAAAAAAAATTTTTCCTGTAAATGGATTTTCTTTTCATATTTTTTGATGAAATGTAACACATATCGGTTTTTAGAGATGCCGAATACAATGGTGTAGGTACTAGGTTTTAATAGAAAAAAATCGCTAAACAAATTCTCGAAATTTTTCCTAAAAAAATGGTTGATTTGATCGTTATGAAACAGGAATACCTCTTTGTTGCAGAATGAAAAGATGCACTAAAATGATGGACCTGCAGGACCAAAAAGATAACCTCAAAAAAGTTAGGAGCAAAAAACAGCGACGTCCTCTGTGAGATACGTAGAAATGGACATTTTTCAGCTTATTCTCCATCCCCAAAAATATAGCAGTGCCAAATTTCAGTTCAGCAGCTTGATTATTTCGCGGGAGATGTAGCCATAATTCAATTTCAAAACATGAAATCTGGCACCCTGTATCTCTTAAACAAACAACATTTCGATAAGGCCTATTAGCGTCAATCGTAATATTTTGGCCCAAAATATATGCGGTTGCACTATGTGCCATTATTAATGACTCACCTTGTATATGTTATACAGGGTATCCCAACGAAAACTTGACCCCCCAAAAATTCGAAAACCGAACAATATTTGAAAATTCGCCGAGGCCCGTCGATTTTTGTTTTTGGGGGGAGCTTTTTGACAGTCAAGCCAATCCGATATGTTCATCCCCCTATTCCCTAGCAACCCCAACTTTAAAATTTCAAATGGAACTACCCCCCTTGTGGCGTATCATTGTAAAGCCCTTTTTAATGAGAATACAGTGATGTATCGTTTTTAGAATTCTGTTGAGATTTGACAGAATTATTGGCTAAAAACGGAAAGTTGACAATCCACTATACGCGTAGTAATTTCTACAAATTTCTACGCGTTTCTACAAATGCCCGCCACTATTAAGTTTTTTATCTACTACACACGACCAAATTACCTATTTTTTATTGACGTGTCGATCAGTTTACAAAAAAGTCACAAATGAAAAAGCTGAAGCAAAACAAAAAAAGTCCATACGAATTCAAACCTTATATCTTTTTAAAATATGTAGGTAACAAAAAGTCATTGTCACAAAAAGGTCGTTTTTTGCTTGTAACTACGAAATCGTTAGTTTCAGCCTGCTATTGAAAGAGAAAACGTGTTTTTGAAATGGTTTATTCTATCATGGAAAGGTTAGAAATTGTTGCAATTCGTGCTGTAGCTTTAGCGCAATCATGATTTCGATAACAAATTGCAACAATTTCTACCCTTTCCGCGATAGAATAAACAAACCATTTCGAAAATATGTTTCCACTTTCAATAGCAGGCTGAAAGTAACGATTTCGTGGTAAGAAGCAAAAAAACGGGAACTTTTTTTGTGACAGTGACTTTTTGTTACATATTTTAAAAAGATATAAGGTTTGAATTCGTATGAACTTTTTTGTTTTGCTTCTGCTTTTTCATTTGTGACTTTTTTGTAAACTGATCGAGACGTCGTGTGTAGTTGATAAAAAAACTTAATAGTGGCGGGCATTTGTGTAGAAATTACTACGCGTACAGTGGATTGTCAACTTTCCGTTTTTAGCCAATAATTCTGTCAAATCTCAACAGAATTCTAAAAACGATACATCACTGTATTGGCAATAAAAAGGCCATTAAAATGATGCGCCACAAGGGGGGTAGTTCCATTTGAAATGTTAAAGTTGAGGTTGCTAGGGATTAGGGGGATGAACATATCGGGTTGGCTTGACTGTCAAAAAAGCTCCCCCTAAAAACAAAAATCCACGGGTCTCGGCGAATTTTCAAATATAGTTCGGTTTTCGAATTTTTGGGGGGGTCAAGTTTTCGTTGGGATACCCTGTATATGTTTTCTCTAGTAGTTTGTACCAAATCGTCCTTTGGTATTGCGCCATGGAAAATACAAAACCACTATATTACGAGAATCGGAGCTTGACTTTGACAGTTTGTATCAGGTGTTAATTGGTGTGAAAATGGTATATTATTGTTATAATATTAGTGAAAAAAAACGACACTGTTAAATGTTACGTTTCTTGCGAAATAAATGCGAAGTGTTCAAGGCGTGAATACGTACGAATATACCCAAGGAGAATTCTACTTCATCATGCATAGGTATTTCAAATGTATTTATAACAAATTATTGTTAATTACTGGAAGTTTAAAAAATAACGAAAATGGAAATAAACCATGACATGTTTTATTTATTACCAGTCTTATTATAGTTCGTGGAAAATACGAGACATTCTATTAAAGATGCATCGATATATTTGGAAATATCATGGAGCTCAGTCCAGAGAATGTTATAAATTATAATTATAGAAAACATTGCCCTTTAGTGTTGGAGAGGCAAGCGGAAAATGATCAGTTTATAGGTGCGTAATTTCCACAGCAGTATTGGCTTTGTTGAATTTTTAATATATTATTGTACGGTAATTGTGGGAATACAACAATTTATGTAAACTGTCAAATCTCCATTTATAATATTCTCGTAATAACTCTTTTGAATTGTCCATGGCAATTTTATACAATAACATATTTACATTTTTTCCAAAATTAAAAACAAAAAAGGTAAGGGGGGGTAGAATATTTTCTGAATAACCCTGTACGCTACTCATGTGATAGTAGCATAATAGTTATTTATGTACCAAGGCACTGAAGTTCAACTTTTTATGACTCATATGGAGTTTAGTTGCTGAGGCCTCTGGCCGAGGCAAATAAACCACATGAGTCATAAAAAGAACTTCAGTGCCGAGGTACATATTATATTTTTCTTGAAATCGGAAAAAAAAATGTTTTATTAGGCAAGAAAATAATAATAAGGGATCACCCGTCCACGAACCGACTACGCGCGGCGTTGCTTGACTTTACCGATCGCTCTACCTAGGACAAGCATAATGATGTACGGCACCGTCTGACAGAAAAACCAAACTGCTGCTTCTTGTGCAGCTTACACAACAAATCTATTGTTTTTCAAATTTACTAAAATATGTATACTGAAGGATTGCGCTTCTATAGGAAACAATTTCGCAATGTGTACGAAAAGTTAAATGAGCCTTTATCGGCCGAGTTTTGAATATTTGGTCACTTTTGACGGGCGATTTCTCCGCGTCTGACGTTTGATGTTTACATCTCGCCAAGGCCTACTTATTGAAAAAATCGTACAATAATGGGCTACATTATTGTACGATTTCTGTGCTTTTAATGACGATTTTGGGACATTTTAATGCCGATTTCAAGAAATAGTTATTTATGTACCAAGGCACTGAAGTTCAACTTTTTATGACTCATGTGGAATTTAGTTGCTGAGGCCTCTGGCCGAGGCAAATAAACCACATGAGTCATAAAAAGAACTTCAGTGCCGAGGTACATATTATATTTTTCTTGAAATCGGAAAAAAAATGTTTTATTAGGCAAGAAAATAATAAGGGATCACCCGTCCACGAACCGACTACGCGCGGCGTTGCTCGACTTTACCGATCGCTCTACCTAGGACAAGCATAATGATGTACGGCACCGTCTGACAGAAAAACCAAACTGCTGCTTCTTGTGCAGCTTACACAACAAATCTATTGTTTTTCAAATTTACTAAAATATGTATACTGAAGGATTGCGCTTCTATAGGAAACAATTTCGCAATGTGTACGAAAAGTTAAATGAGCCTTAATCGGCCGGGTTTTGAATATTTGGTCACTTTTGACGGGCGATTTCTCCGCGTCTGACGTTTGATGTTTACATCTCGCCAAGGCCTACTTATTGAAAAAATCGTACAATAATGGGCTACATTATTGTACGATTTCTGTGCTTTTAATGACGATTTTGGGACATTTTAATGCCGATTTCAAGAAATAGTTATTTATGTACCAAGGCACTGAAGTTCAACTTTTTATGACTCATATGGAGTTTAGTTGCTGAGGCCTCTGGCCGAGGCAAATAAACCACATGAGTCATAAAAAGAACTTCAGTGCCGAGGTACATATTATATTTTTCTTGAAATCGGAAAAAAAAATGTTTTATTAGGCAAGAAAATAATAATAAGGGATCACCCGTCCACGAACCGACTACGCGCGGCGTTGCTTGACTTTACCGATCGCTCTACCTAGGACAAGCATAATGATGTACGGCACCGTCTGACAGAAAAACCAAACTGCTGCTTCTTGTGCAGCTTACACAACAAATCTATTGTTTTTCAAATTTACTAAAATATGTATACTGAAGGATTGCGCTTCTATAGGAAACAATTTCGCAATGTGTACGAAAAGTTAAATGAGCCTTTATCGGCCGAGTTTTGAATATTTGGTCACTTTTGACGGGCGATTTCTCCGCGTCTGACGTTTGATGTTTACATCTCGCCAAGGCCTACTTATTGAAAAAATCGTACAATAATGGGCTACATTATTGTACGATTTCTGTGCTTTTAATGACGATTTTGGGACATTTTAATGCCGATTTCAAGAAAAAATTATTTATTTGAAGCACATGTGGTTTGGCTAGGCAACTAAATTCCATATTCGATATAAAAAGGTGAACTTCACTGCCTTGGTACACAAATAACTATTGTCAGAACCCATCTTTAAAATGATTTGATCATCAACTGTGTTGGATTAATAAGGAAAGTCCGCCAATAACCCCGGCGTTCCCAGAAGGTCGCCGGATTCGTTATTAGGGCGAATTGTTTGTTTGAGTACTAAAATTAGATTTGATTTCTACGACGCCACTACTGCCCACCTAATTTACTTTGCGGGGTTTACCGAAAGCAAATACTTGGAGTCCGCGTTTAGTTTCGACACAAGAAAGATAACTAGTTGTGGTGGAAGGGTCCGGAAATATATTGCCTTGTCTGAGGTAATGCCTAAAAACAGACATCTTAGGAAGCGAACAATAATTTTTCATCTATCTATTCGCTATATTTGAATCTAAAGAAACAAGGGAGCATGAAAGTAGGACGTGGCAGTCTCCACATTAGTTCCTGAATTTTTCATGATATAATGGGCGAAAAGGAACTAAGAAATGGTTTTCATAAATTCTCTGGATGTCCCCCGTATTTTATCTATGAACCCTTCGATGCTCGCAGTTGATGAAAATACTTCTTTTCTTATCGTTATATTTTCCACCAGTTTATATCTATCCGTTCGATCGCATCGCCCTTTATCGTCATTTTATTGCAATTAACTGTCCACGTTTATATCTTAACAGAGCACTTTCTGCAAATTTTTATATTCCCAGCAGTAAACTACAGTAAGGATCCAATCACATTTAATATGTTCCTCCTCTTGAATATTCTATCAACGCATAAAAATCTTGATACAACATTGTTTACCAGAGTAAAAGTTTTATGTCGTATAACGTATTTACCTTTTAATATAAAATTTGATAATCCAACGCAAAACAAATTTTTTAAAAACCGGATTTTCAATTTTTCTCTCCCGATGTTGAAAATTGAAATTTTAAGGAGTGCAGAAATGTCCACTTTTTCTCTAATCAGACCTAAGAAACTGTGGACAGATAACCCGAAACCCTTAATTAAGAGATCCGGAATAGCCATCAAAATGCAAGTTTTCCCGGAAAGAGAACTTCACTGCAAAATATTTGCAAACTTCATAAATGGCTAAATACAGATGAAAGAGGTGCCGGTCCTTTACCAGGAACCCTGTCCATAAAGAGGAGAAAAGTTTATTTGAGGATAGGTGGGGCAAACATTAATATGTAATTAAATAACTGGAATAAGCTGTTTCCCTTGATTACTCTTATCAACATTAAGAATGTACAGGGTGGCCCACATAAGTATATCTAGAATTTGGGAAAATACGGAAAAAAGTTTAATACGAAAGTTGTTTGTAATCAAGGGAAATTCTTATTTTTTAAGGTTTGGTGATAAATTAGCGAAAAACACCAAAGTTATGTTTTTTTAAATTGAATGGCCCTCTTTTTTTATGCACTATGTTACTCACCTTTAAGAGAGAATTTGATTGTTTTTTGTTTTTGAAGATAGGTTGCGGCGTTGCCAAGTTATTAGATATTTCCTATAATTGCAGACATTGGGAAAATCTGTGATATTCCCGTTTCTGCTACATACTTTTCAAAGTTGAGTTATAAGGGGATAACTATTAGTGACCCCTATAGTATGGTGCAGCCAAAGTTTAATTTAGCTAAACAGGGTGTTCAATTATGATCATCATTTTTTTTTGTTATTTGGAAAAGGCCATAACTTTCGTTTTCCAAATGGAACGACGACATTTTGATTATGCGAGACAACTCTACTGTTCAATACGTTCAATTCACTATATCAGGGTTATATTAAAATTTTTTATACTTTTTGGAATGATTTACAAGTAGGTATTTGTTTTTTATCGATTTATAGGCAGTTTGTCGGACCCCAAACATAATCCCTTATTGTTCCCTTATTTTGCATCTTCTATTATGCAATCTTGATAAAAAAAAATAGTAGACGCTACCTTGGAAAATTGCAACGAAGGTGTTAGGAATGGAATATTCATTATGGTGCCAAGGAAATTATTTAACGGACAGACCTTTCTTGTAAAAATAATGTTTAGTAATGAAGAATAAAATGTCAACTTATTTTTAAAAAAATACGTCTCATGTAGTAACAAAACCGATTGGCCGATTTTTTCGATATGTCCGTATTGATTATGAACACTCTGTATAAGATATATGCTGATGATATTCTGTGAATTAATACATTAGGTGACTCTTAATCCATTGGCAATATTTCCAAGACACTCACTAGTGTTTACACAGGGCACTCTCAAAAAGTCGATTTTTTTCATTTTTTATACTTGGGATTTGTGGGTTCCAGATGGGCCTAAATCGATAGAGATATTCGTTTTTTCACTTTTGGGGTCTTTGTTTGTTGTCGTAGTAGGCTATAGAAAAGGCGAATCTTAAAATAGTCCATACTAGGATGCAGAGCTTTCGGAGTACTATATTTTTTAAACTACAGGGATGACCACAGGAATCTAAAGAAACAAACAACAATACAGTGCTATTTATTTTTGGCAAAACCGACAGATATGGTTAAAAACATCCTTAAAATACCTATTTTAGTTTCAAATTATTTTATCAATTGGCCACTGTTACACCCTGACTGCTTTTATTTAAAAATTAACGTATAAATGGAATGGGGATGAATCATTTATCCAAAAAGTCGTTGCGGTGCAAATAATGTCCTAAATTAATTTTATATGGTGTATAAAGTGTTGAGCAGGCGGATAAAACTTGATAAATGGAAGATCAAGTAGAATCCTGAATAAAATAGATAACCGATATTTGTTTTTAGTTTAAAGAAATAGAACTTCTATAGTGCGCGAATTAAACTTCTTTCCAGTTTCAACTTTAAAATTCGGTTTTAATTTTTTCATATCACGACATTCCCAAGTTTTCTCTCGTGCTGTTACTTTAACCCCACACAGTTTATATCTATCGCTCAATTACAAAACAAAAAGAACTAACTTCAGCATATACCCATTATAGGGCATTGGATATTTCTCTCACACCATCAGCACACTGGAAAATCTGCGAACTTCGCATATCCCAAAGTTTTACCAACTGCAACACTTTATTTATTAGTTTAAAGGTGCATTTGTTGCGCTGTTCTACTCTCGAAAAATTTTAAATTCATCCTGGCACCTACGGAATTTATGTGCTCCATTTTTTCCCGCCCTTTGCAGAGTAGTTCTTCGACATAAAAATAAAAAGCATATGATGCTGATGGCTTTCGACAGAGTACATTTGGTTCTTCCCCCTTATAAGAATTTGCTGTAGGGTATCACACTTTTTTGTGGGCCCATAAAATGCCCCCCGCACATTTTTTATGGGCTCAGATATCTGATTTGCCACTGAATCGTATCGATTTTTCATAAAAGCACCACATTCAAACGAATAGCTTACCTTACCTTTCTTAATTGACTGATCTGATAAAAAATGTGCATATTTTTCAATTCACAGAACAGTTAGACGCTAAAGTGACATGAAAAACAATGTAAAATGGCAGATTCATAATTCATACCAGCAGATACCAACATTGAGGGCTAGTGGCTGCTGCTACCTCCACCTCAACCCCTCTTACTTATTCCTCACCGCAGACTTTCGCTGTGCGTACTTTAATCCTGTAGATTATACACTGATTATTTTGATTTTTGCACCACGGAAAATGGCTCGTTTACGGTAAACACCCACTTACAGTTGAGAAGCTTGAAACCCTTAATTAAGAGAAAGCTGAACTCCTCTGGACTTAATAACGACCAATAATTTCATTTTTTAATTACTTCCCCTAGTTTATCGACTTAATTTTGGCCACCCTATACAAAATTAAGTAAAACCTTCCGTTTTTCGTTCCTTCAACTTCTTTAATTGGCTTTTTTAAATAGAGCGCACACAATAAATATACAAAATCGATGCATAAGAAACTAATTGCCTTGATTTATTACGCTGCAAGTTTTGGGCATGCCCACAGGAAATATTGACGCTAAACCCAGCAAATAACTTTGACTACGTTTCAGTGGCGTAGCGTGACGTGACATTTGAAACTGGGGGGGGGGGGGGCTAACTTTTGTGACAGATTTAGTAATAGTAAAATTAATAATAATGGTGGTTTGTGACAGGGGCTTTCCTAATAAAATTGCCATTGTTGCCAAATTTTACTATTTTTCAAATAATGTTCAAGGTCAAATAGTTTAGATGAATGAAAAAATTCGAAATAACCTAATTATGAGGAAAAATATTACGTACCCAAATCAACTGGTGGTACTTTTTTTCTTGGTCTTTTTCCTTTATTTTTGATATTTTATTTTGAAAAAATACAAATGCAAAATAAATTTTGTCATCTCCCAAACGACGTAATTTATGAAAAAAAAACAGTAAAGAAGTTTTTGAAGAAAATTAATTTTTTGGTTTAAATTCATTTAAAAAATTTCTAATGTGAGATAATAGTGAACTTGCACAAAAATTAAATTTGAAAAATATTACTAACAAACTTAATTTATTGCCATTAAATGAACCACAGTTCACTAAAAAACTCATTTTCCATTTTTATGTAAGTAATAAATGTAAGCAATTCAAAACTGCATAATTCAAATCATTCTTGTAACGCGCCCTCCTTGGTTGTGACGTCAAGTAGCTCGTTGGTAGTGGCCCCTCTGGTGGGCGGCGGCACCATGTATAAACTAATATGGGCGGCACATGTAAAAAAACTACAGCACCACACACGCTTTGTTTAGAAAGAGCAACAAGAACGTCCCATCCTTCCATCCTTGTCTATCCGTCTTATTAGCGTCTATATCGGTCTTGATATTGTTGATAACGTTTGAAAAGTGTGTGTTGTGCTGTATTAAATAATTATTTACATTGCGAGATGCCGAGGCCAAAAAGAGCTTACGCATCGAGTAATGTATTATATTTTTCCTGCTACCGACAATTTCATATTAGGTAGGTAGGTACTTTGAATTTAAGTACACTATGGAGTAGATTGTGAGTTAATCTTCATAATAACCATTGTCCAATTATTACTAAAAATGATAATCAGTGATAAATATAAAAGGTAGAATGTGCAGTGATAATAAAAAAAAATAAAAAAATTGGGCTTCGTGTGGGATTGAAATCGGGACCTACGAATTACTAATTTAGACTTTTAGGCGGTTCTTGACCTACATCAGAGCCCTCTGGAAATGGGTCGCCGAACTGCTTCTCAAATTATATATGAATGTGTGTAAAAGCTAATTAAAATCGATCAAGCCGTTTAAAAGATATAACTAGTAAAAAAAAATGAAATTATAGGGCCCCTAATATACACAAAAAGGAAAAAACACGGGTCACTTTATTTTTCGAGTAGATATCAGTATATACTTGTATACTAATGATCAGCACGTACTATAGATCAGTGTGTACGTGTACTAATGATAGTATGAAAACAAATTACTAACTATTATGATTAAAGAATATGTTCAGTGCATCCTTCGACTCATTAACGTTCTGGCGAAAATTGGGAACAAAATGATTTGAAAAATGTTCCGGAATTCCCGTGTAAAATAGGCTCCCCTCAAAATACATTATTGAAACTTAATTACTTTAATTACCCTCTCCCAAATAATTAGTTTTATGATGATGTATTATCTGCCAAGTGGGAGCCATTACACCCAAAAAAGAATGGAACAACCGCTTTAAAATGGTATTTGGGGTGCGGGCTGTTCTGAATTTGCCTCGTTAATAATAAGATGGTGAATATTGGGCATAGGCGTCGCACCAAAAGGTCTGTTTATTTACAGCTTAATTCAAATGTTTTCTTGAAGCTTGCAAATTCATGTATATAATTCGGGAGCAAAAAAATTATCTGTGATAATGACCCCTTAAAATAAATAGACTATAGACACGTTGCGTCTTCTAAACATTTGTAACCTCCATGTGCGAATGAATGCTAGGAATCGAATCGAAACCTCACAGGCAATTTAGACATTACAAAATTGATTGCAGCAACGCTGCCGCCGCAGCTACCACGTAATAAAGAAAAGGAGCACACGATTTACGGCATTTTTCAGTTTAACAGCACCCGTTATTTTCATAAATTCTCTCGAATCAATTGCGAATTAACACCAATGACCCAACGCCACGATATAGGTAATATATATGTGATTACCTATAAGGGAAAATAGGTAAGTAAACACATAAGTTCCAAAGTAAGGCAATAATTTTTACATCACTATCACAATAGGCACTAACATGAATGTTCACAAAAAATAAATGTATCTAAATAGCCTCAAAATTTGTGAAATAAAAAACAAACAATATTTCTGCAGTGACGTGTCACTCGCCCTAGCTATTTTATAGTCACGCCAAATGCGCTGTTTCTATTTTGCATATTTATTTCGTTAACAATTTTATTTAAATAATTAGAAAATAGTGAACGTACCCCATTAGGTAAAGGTAACTTGGTTATTTTTTTAAATGAAGGCTTTAAAATGGGACTGTACGATTCTTATCAGATGTACAGATTGATCCAAACTCGACGCCCCAGAAACATACAATTGTGTTTCCCTAAATATTGAAAGTCCTTATCATTCTCAACAACTTTTATAGGAAAAGATATTCTGTATATTTTATTGTTCAAAATGTACAGAGTCTAATATGTACAAAAAACATGGAATTTTTCTAATCATTTTCCGATATCTAGCTAGCCATCGAAACAATTATTATTGATAGCCAGAAATTGTTTAAGAGTATGTTAGGGGGTCTTGCATGTGCACCCTTAAATTTATTCAACTGGAATATTTAAAAAAAAGTAGTAATGTGAACTTTTTCCATGCCAATCTTATTTTAAGAACAAGCATACTTTTTTTTATCAAGAAAGAATTTTTCTCGAAAAATCAAATATAAGAAACTTTACAAGAGTGCGGTACCCCATCTGGGGACACACTGTATAGGAAAAAAAATGGTATGTTTCTGGGGAAAAAATACAGATGATGTCACAGCGGCCATTTTCCCAAACATAAAAAAAAACAAATTTTCGGTCATAATTGGACCTTAGTGTGTCCCATTTAAGAACCCCTGTTCGAAATTTTATTTTCAATTTCCGTGTTCCCGCAGTAGGCCTGGGGCGTCGAGTTTGGATCACCCCGTACATACAAAGATTTAATACCTAATAATGCATCCTACGGGTTTTTCTTGTCGAGCATTCAAACTTTTCCATGTTCGGTGCTTTTAGCTTTTACGTCTATATGCCCAAACATTATTACAGACAATAGGCCGATATTCTGACGGAAAGCTGCGAAATAAAAGTTTTCCCATTATTTTTAAGACAAAAGTGTTTGTTCGGCGGTCGGTTTGAAAAGTTTTTTACGGCATCCAAATCGCGTGTTCGCGAAGCTCCCAGGACAAATCAGTTTTCTCGCGTATAACCGCTTTTATACTTATTTACGATAAATCGGACGTATGTTTAGAAAGACATGGGAAACACACCAGTTTCAGCAAAGATGAAATAATGTTCCTAGGGCCGAACTTATATTTTCGAAACGGCTTTGGTATGGCATTCGGCCGCTGCTTTACTTCTACTTAAA
This sequence comes from Pseudeuparius sepicola, assembly GCA_963920635.1. Taxonomy (NCBI): domain Eukaryota; kingdom Metazoa; phylum Arthropoda; class Insecta; order Coleoptera; family Anthribidae; genus Pseudeuparius; species Pseudeuparius sepicola. Next base: position 8,365,752 of record OY987305.1, read on the forward strand.
AATGCGAAGTTTCTCAGTGTCCAATGCAGCAATAATTACAAACCGGCGTGGCTCTGCACTCTTCCCAACTTCTCTCACCATTTACTCTCTTTACCCGAGGAATGAGAAACTTTTTATTGAAAGAAAGTTTTCGCGGTGCGAGAAGTTCATTGTCGAAGCACACGGCAAAAGTGCAGTTACCGGGTTCAGGCAACAGCAATTCTAACAGCGATACCAAGACAGTTTTGTTCTATGGGGCAATCATGTCTATCGCATAAAAATAATTTAAGAGAACAGAAAAAGTTTCTCAGTGTCCAATGCAGCAATAATTACAAACCGGCGTGGCTCTGCACTCTTCCCAACTTCTCTCACCATTTACTCTCTTTACCCGAGGAATGAGAAACTTTTTATTGAAAGAAAGTTTTCGCGGTGCGAGAAGTTCATTGTCGAAGCACACGGCAAAAGTGCAGTTACCGGGTTCAGGCAACAGCAATTCTAACAGCGATACCAAGACAGTTTTGTTCTATGGGGCAATCATGTCTATCGCATAAAAATAATTTAAGAGAACAGAAAAAATTCAACATAGGTTTACACCCTGTATTCCTATACTATCCAGGAACCAGTTTAAGTATACTTAGTCACAAAAAGGCAACCATAGGAAAAAATGTGTGCCCTAACAACTATGTAACACATGGAAACAATATTATCAACTTCTAAAGAAACTGGATGGCAGTGTTTAATGCCTTTTGGTCTCATCCTCATAAGATCATGCCTATGTTTCAGAACATTAGATATTATCATGAGGTAACTTCTGCTACAGGACCCGTTCAATATTTGCTGTGTGCCTGTGTCCGAGACCCTCTTAATCTGAGTAAAACTACAAAGTTCAGTTGACATTGTCCAGCTCTTGGAACTTCCCCATTAACATTATGTTATCCAGATTTGCCCAATCTAGGGGCACTTACGAAAATCGTTTAAGCTGATTATTAAATTAAATCGCTAATACGCAAGGAGATTGGAAACTTCGTTACCAGCTATTGAAGTTTTATTGCAGTGCATGGGTTCTATTAAATTGTAAAGGATCTCAGCGATCCCGATATCTAATAATGAAATTTTGCTTCTATTTAGTTTTTATATCTCCAAACATAACAAAGTTAGAGCGCTCATCCAAATTTTAAAAGGATAAGTCATCGAATTGGTAAAGTAGTATAGAGAGAAAAACTGTCAGCCAAACTTGAGCAAGAGAGTTAAACAAAGCCCTATACGTAGACAATGACAGATACGCATGCGCGTTAAAGAGTTTTAGTACGTTCCTTAGTATACAGGGTGATCGTTTTTAGACGCTCAGCATCTGTTGGTGGAAAACGGTCAAAGATATGGAGATGCTATATGGGAGATGCTCTATAGTGTATAAAGGAATAAATTGGCCCATTTAGCGACTCTGCAAATACGATGCTAGGCGTCACGACGCCAAGAAATATTTGTTCCACCAACATACCACTTTTGTTACATCGTTCAAAAGCCCAAATTTGTCTGAATATATCTCATTAATGCCATTTTTCTTTATTCTCTTCCGTTAAGAAGTTATTCTTCAAAAACGCATTAAAATATTAAGTTTTGTTAATCTCAAATGACGTAGCGTTTTCAATGACAGATCTTCAAACCGCGTCTTTTGACCTTCTTACCGTTGTCAATATACAAATCCAGGACCGGCTACAATTTTTAATACCCTCAATTTTCACTAAATGCATTTAAAGATTTTTTTGTTTAAAATCTGACACCGCAGCGTTAATCACGACACCACAGAACCAGCATATTAGGTATACCAAGTTCGAACAAAAAGTATATAGAGAGTTCTATTCTACAGAGTACCAACATTTAGCAAAATAGGAATTTTAAAGGCATATCTCCATATCTTTGACCGTTTTCCACCAACAGAGTATAAAAATGATCACCCCTACATCCGAAACGTAGCGGTATCGAGCCGAAACCTTGGTGCGGAAACACCCGACTTCAGCCGAGTGTTAAGGATATACGTCAAACGTAAAGAACCAACTATAGTCTATCCAAGTTACAGAGGCAGTAGATATAAACAAAATCACATGATCGCATTACTATCGATTACCAGGGCCGGACTAATATATGAGATTCTGCAACAAGTCTTCGCGCGATCCCACCTATGCAGGAAAGTCGACTAAGGGAAGAGCCGGCCCTGCATTCTACTCGCCGCCCAAAACACTTGAGATTTTACGACGGCCAGACCAATAAGAGAATAGGTCACATCGCGACCACGTGGTGGCCAATGTTTTGATTCACTGCCTCTGTAACTTGGATATAGTAGCTATAGAAATTGCATTTTAAAAATATGTCAAAGGTTTAAGAACTTATTTTGAGCGATTTTGAGAGGAACAAAAAACGTCCAACAAAGGGATATAAATAACCTTCAAGGCGTCTTAGCGTTAAGTTTTAAAACTGTACTTTTCAAACTTGACACTTGACGTGCACGCTTACGTCAATGTGTTACGTCCACGGGCGTAGCCAGGATTTAGTTTTGGGGGGGGGGGGGGTTTAGTTTGAGAAGTAAATAAAACAACAAAAATATACTTACATGAAATTTAATATCTATATATTCATCCGAAAAACTACGACATATTTATAAAGTTCTTAACTTTAAATGAAATGGATAAATTAATTTCGTTCCTCTGCGCTAAATCTAAAACCATTAAAGAAGAAATCTTCGGCTTTTTCTTTTAAATATATCCACTACTTCATCTGCATGAATTTCTGTTCCATAGTGAATGTTCATTAACCATTAAGTCTGTTTTCACTTGTAGTGTTTCGTAAATAGTTTTTCAGTCTCCTTAGGCTCGAGAAAGCCCTTTCTGGGGTAGCAGTGGATACAGGAATGGTAGCCAAGATTTGTAGTAATGTGTAAATATTAGGATAAATTTTTTTATCGCACATATCTAGGCATTCCAAACTAGATTTCGGGGTAGGCAGTCTTCTTATCAGCATGCAAGGTAGCTGAAGCTTTGATAGCTAAATCCAAATTTGTTTCTTTATTAGAAACCCCTTGACCTTGACTACACCACTTTTTCCAGTAGTCCATACCTTTAGGTTTATCACCCTTCCTTTTTTTCCCCTCCATTTTTCGACAGTAATAATGATTCACGTATCTATCCTTAACAAGGTCATCGAATAACAGTGCACTAAAATTACTCACTTACACGGTACACTTAATTCTCTTCACTATTCGTTCACCACTTTTCACTTTTATTCGCTTCGAGTTCGCATGGAACAATACTGCCGTAAGCGCGGTCACGCGCCGCGGCGCCGCTTATATAGCAGCCCAGTAGCCGTCCAGAAACTTCCACGAACTTCCACAAAGTTCCGCTCATTTCGACCTAGGGGCGTGGCGAATAATCGAGAAACAACGCAAAGTGTCCCTACAATACAAAATAGTTCGGCTGCAACTGCGTCTGCCTCTCGTCAAAAGATGGCGCTAGGCGCTACTATTACTACATAATATATTCAAACGTAATAATAATTTAACTCTTCACTCCTCGTATTTTTTCGGTATAATATTAGGTAATATTTTGCTTACTTCGGGGGGGGGGGGGGTTAAACCCCCGAAACCCCCCCTTGGCTACGCCCGTGGTTACGTCTACGTAATAAATAGGTACGTATTGAAATAGACAAAACATGTTTTGTGGATAACTCCTTCTTCTGGCTTCATCTTTTTTAATTTCCATTTATTGTGCGTTATTATTAGTAAATATTCGTATCGGTTATTAGTTTAAATATAAGATACACAAGAACTTTACTTGATGGTGTTTTGGATTTGTTTTGGTTTTGCACCGAGCTAATGTTTTAGATTTTAGGTATGTACATAAAGTAACTGTGTGTGCTTTTCAAAATGCTGTCGGAAAACGTTCCCATTAAATTGGCAATAAATGCCTTGACCCAGTATTTGCTCCAGATTTGAAATAATAATAACACTGTGTGCCCTTTCCTTAGATATCGGGTGATGTTATTTTGTGATTTGTAATATCACCCGACGTGTCTGGCATGCCTTTTTTGGATGAAACGTCGTGCGAGACTAATTTCTACGAAACGCACATTTCGTTTGTAGCGTGGGTCGCTGTGAAAGGAATCGCAGTCTATTGAAGGTCCGTATATAACAAAATTCAGTGTCGCATTTTCATCCAGAGCAGGTCTCTGAATAAAAAATGATTGACGATGATAAATTCGCACTGAATCGTCGGCAAAATAAGGTGTGTACTATATTTCCTACTTAATACAGAGTTATAACCTGCCCTGGTTGGAAAATATATGAGAACGTACAATTACAACGTGAACTGTTTGTTCTTTTTCTAAAAATGTGCGTCTTCGAAGTTGACGGGGATATTAGGTGCTGTTTCCAGAACATCGTCGGGATTCTAATTTCGTTTGGAAAACGCTACGAACATTTCTGATTCAATTTGTTCCCATAAAATAATTGGGGCAATTTAAAGCAGGTATTCCAAAGCAATGTGACACGTTGTGTAATTATTACTAACCATGTATATGTTCTTGACATGTTTGACTTACCGTCTTGTCACCAAGTAGCCCAATCCTGCAGTCCATAGTGATGACGGAACCCAGCCTGGCGCTGACATTGGTAACTTCCGAACCTTCCTCGAAAAAAGGTCCGAATCTGGAGTCAGCAGGTAACTTGAACGGTGGTGGTTGATTGGGCGCACTCTTCTGGTGATGTCTGATAACCGTGCTACCCAGCAGCTCCGGCTTGTGACTGTGCTCGTTGGATACCACTTGGGGTACCACCTCCGGTACCATGACGGTAGTCAGGTTCGTGTCTTCTTGATCAGGGGAACCTGTCGTCAGGGTTTCTATCGGCTTTATGATGGTTTCTGGAAAATATAAATATGTTCGTGGAATCGTGGAGTAGGTAGTCAACCTAAGGTAACATAAGGGAGAAGCAATGACAAAAGTGGCTCCGAAGGACTGGGAAAACATCAAACTCAGCACCCAGTGCTTGTCAGGAAAGTTTTTGAGGTACAACTTCGCCTATTATAGAGACTTATTATGACTTCATAATTTATACCAGATTAAAAAAAATACTTTTCTATTATCTCTGTTTCTATAGCACAGGCATTCTGTTGCTTCTGGGGTACTCCTAGTTTGGAGTATTGGGAGGGTGAGAATTATTATGATTATTGTGGATTACGTCGTTCGTGTACCGAATTTCTATTAAAAGTTTATCTTTTTTGGATTCTTTTAATAATTTTGAACTTTCTGAAAATTTAAAAACTTGTAACTACATAAAAACCTATTTTATATCACTAGCTTTATCATTCTGTTCACTTTTTTTTGCTAAATATCGATAACATGGGCGCCCGCACAGGCCCGTAGCCAGGTTCAATATTTAGGGGTGGCAACAATATTTTTTGAGGGGGCGGGGTGAGATTTGTCCATAATTTCAAAATACAAAGAAGAAAAAAGGGAAAGTAGCAATTTTTATGTTTATTTAAAAGAAACAAATTGATAGCAAATATATATATATATATATATATTTTTCTACTTCATAACAAAAAAATCTAATGCGCGAATACTAAAGTCTATCCAAGTTAAAGAGGGAGTGGATCAAAACATTGGCCACCACGTGACCTATTCTCTTATTGGTCTGGCCGTCATAAAATGTCAAGTCGAATTTCCTGCATATTTTAGATCGGATCGCGAGCAGTATATTCTGTAAATTTATTTTGATACTTAATTTAAGAAAATTTATAAAGATCCACGAAAGGTAAAAACACAATTTTTAGAACTTCTAAAAGAATTAGTTCAGAATTACAAGCCACTGGGAATCTCATATTAGTCAGATACTGGTAATCGATCGCAATGCGGTCATGTGACTTTGTTTATATACTGCGGCTGTAACTTGGATAGACTTTAAATGTATTCGTAGGTATCAAAAACTTAACTCAGCCTCAGAGGGAGCAACAATTTTTGCCAGAGGGGACATTGTCCCCTCTGCCCCCCCCCCTAGCTACGAGCCCGCGCCCGCAGAAAAAAAATTAGGGGGGGGGGCGCAGAAGTCACATTCAAACTTTATTATTTTTAATTGAATTGATGTACCTATCCATTAGGGAGAATCAAGTTCGAGGGTTTATTTCAAAGATGTCTTATTACGTCCCAAAAAACTTAATTTTTGTAAAAAGTGTTACCGGTTTCGTGAACTACAATGTTCACATCCTCAGACACGCAAACACTAGAAAACCATCAGCCATCCAAAATATCTTTACAACTTTTGTCGATCACATTTTTCATTTTCAACCTGTCATTCTGCCATTAAATAACCTATAAACACTTGCAGTCACGAAAAAAACCTGTAGCGTCATCTGTTGGTCAACTTTAAAATCAGAGCTTTATATCAGTAGAAAACTGTATGCTAAAATTCATACAGTTCCAGGGGGGCAACTGCCCCCCCTTCCCCCCCCCCCTCCCCGCGGGCGCCCGTGATTCGAATATGTGTTTTTGAAAAGAAAATGATATTAACGTTTTAAAATTCTGTTATGTTTGTTGCAAACTTGATGTACCGTTAAGCATTTATATTAATTTTTTACATCAAATTTTCCAATCCATAATTCCGGCCAAAATAATAAAAATCATTAAAGTATTTTACGTACCTTATCAAAATTCACTACTTTTTACGGCTAAAATACAATAATTAAGATGAAAGGTAAAAAGTAGTTTAAATATGGTACACTTGTAAGCCTGAAAAAGAAACAACTTTATCAAGTAAAACTTTTTGAAATTTTAACAAATAAACCCATTTTTAGCGATTTTATATTTTAAATGTCATTTTTGACAGATAGCAAAGGTCACATGACCATGTTTGAGTCATTTTCTATATTTTTTTAAGCGAAAGGTAATAAAGTTGAATTTCAATATAAAAAATTGTCCCCCTATGTTGCGAACTTGTTGGAAGACACTGTATATTATATTCCATATAAGTTCAGGTATTGGGGCAACGACATAAAAAAATCAGGACGGTTTTTTTTTAAATGGAGGAGATTTGTAAGCCAGACGGCGTCAAATACAAATGACCATAACCACTTAGGCACAACAGGTTGAGATTTTTTTGTGCTGGGATGGGACCCGGGTTTTTAAGAAGAAATGGTTTATCTAATGGAGCATATGATAAAATGCTTTCCACGTACCCTTCTTTACAATAGGGCCAAATGTAAGGATTATGTAAAATAATACTCCCCTTCTTTATACTCAAAGTGATGAATTTTAAGGTACACCTTTTTTATGCCATTCGATAAATTTAACTTAGGAAGGATGATTCGGGGCGTGAGTCGGTGAATCTTGTATGAGCTTAGACGCATTTTATAAGGTACCTACCTATATCGTGTATAATGCAACGTGCATAAAATACTTTATAATCTCAAATCATACAATTTATTTTTGTTCGAATCCATATCACACCATGAATAGAAGCATTGTTTTCATAAATAAATAAAAGCAAATCAATCAAATTGCCATAAAATCTTTTAAAAATATGGGAAAGTTAGGAACAAAAATATATTTCGAAGTGCAGAAGATCTTAAATATTTTCAAGACTGCAGCTACTGATTATAAAGTGCTATTACTTTAAAATTTCGTATAAATTCGTGGTGAACGCGGACTCATTTCTTCGTGCATTACAAACGTTATAATGCCCTTGATTGATGCACTGTCAAAATAATGAAGTTTATTTAAAATACCCGTGATTTATAACACCATAGTTCAAAAGACCCACGTCTCCTCTCGTCGCCTAATTAAGTTACAATAACATGGCACTCGCGAATTTTCAGCAGGAATGTACCTATACAGTTTGGCCCACCACCCACCACGAACTGCATCGATATATATGTGGAAAACTAAAAGTAGGAAAATTCTGAAAATTTGGCACCTCACCAATACCGATGGGCGCTGCTCAACTAAAATATTTTGGTGAATATGGCATTTCCGGTTATACCGGAAGTCGATATCAACTTTCTTATCTCAAATAGAACACCCTGTATATTATTGAATTTTTGATTCTAGGCATCATTTTGGAACAAAAACATGCAACATGTCCTATGTCTAAATCCAACCGTTTTTAAGATATTTGCATTTTTACGAAAAAAATTACATAGGTGCAGACCTAAAGTCAATTAGCAATTTATACGAGGAAACCGCGAAATTTCAAAACGAATTTTTGGCATCGTGTAACAGAAGCCCTGACCTAGTGATCTCTGCTGAGAAATAAATCCGTTCTTATACAGGGTGTTCACAAAATATGAATACAAATTACATTCAAAATGTGCTTAAATCTCGAAATTTTCAAATGGAAACCCCCATTTTTTTATTGCGATCTTATTCACCACTAAAAAATGATGACAAGTTTGTGTAAGGTTTTCTATACCTAAATGCAGTAATTTTCAATTAATTTACGAAAAACTCACTTTTCGCCCATAAAATGCGGGGTTTGCTTAACGCTTGGAAAATCATATTAGCCGTGGACGTTGAAAAGACAATCGCGGCTGAGGAAATGTCACTTGGTTTATAAATTATTGTCAACAATAATGCCGGCGCGCTTAAATTACACAAACGAAGATTATGTATCGCACATTCTTAATATTACTTTGTTGCATTCTCCGTAGATAATAAACAAATTTAAATAATCTTCGTTTGTGTAATTTAAGCGCGCTGGCATTATTGTTGACAATAATTTATAAACCAAGTGACATTTCCTCAGCCGCGATTGTCTTTTCAACGTCCACGGCTAATATGATTTTCCAAGCGTTAAGCAAACCCCGCATTTTATGGGCGAAAAGTGGGTTTTTCGTAAATTAATCGAAAATTACTGCATTTAGGTATAGGAAACCTTACCTTATTTCTCAGCAGAGATTACTAGGTCAGGGCTTCTGTTACACGATGGCAAAAATTCGTTTTGAAATTTCGCGGTTTCCTCGTATAAATTGCTAATTGACTTTAGATCTGCACCTGTAATTTTTTTCGGAAAAATGCAAATATCTCAAAAACGGTTAGATTTAGATATAGGACCTGTCGCATTTTTTTGTTCCAAAATGATGCCTAGAATCCAAATATGCAATAAAATACATGGTGTTCCATTTGAGATAAGAAAGTTGATATCGACTTCCGGTATAACGGGAAGTGCCAGATTCACCAACATATTTTAGTTGAGCAGCGCCCATCGGCATTGGTGAGGTGCCAAATTTTCTCAATTTTCCTACTTTTAGTTTTCCATATATAGATCGATGCAGTTAGTAGTGGGCCACCCTGTATAGACGCTTCCCGCAGAGACACTTCTAGAGTTTCGCAATTGTGATTTTATACAGAGTTTATGCGTCATGGTATTCGAGTTTACCGGATAATTAACAAGTTTGCAACAGAAAGTAGCTTATTTACTTTATAATTACGAAATACAACTTTGCACTTTGAGATGTAGATGTGCAAGTTTTAACACATAGGGTTTAAAGCTAGCCTAAAAGCATTGCTAAATTTTTGCCAGTTCCAAAGAGAACTTTTTGGGGACTTTCTATCGTAGATGAAAAGTCGGTCCGCTACTTACAAAAACAATATTCCGAGATATTAGATCCTTCCGTTCTCAGGGAGGTGCATAAATGATTCTTCATGAATTTAAAATTAGCTAGACTTACATTCTTGTCAACAAGCAATTGAAAACGACATCAAATTTAATAATATTCTCGACTTCAGAGACGAGTTATAAACAGGGACTATATTTTAACACACCTACTTGGATATTAATTTATGACTGTTATCAAAATTGCTAATATTTCGGTAACACCAAAAATGTTACTATAAAGAATAAAGTAATTTATTTCTAGAGGGTAATTAATGGAGGCCTTGGTAAAAGAGGGACTAAGCCTAATGACAGACGTTCTCAAACAGCAATTTCCCATTATCCCCATAAAGTGAAAATACTAAGAATTTTCATGACAAATGATAGGTAAAGCTCCGGAATTTAATATTTGCAGGGGCACGATATTGTAAATTTGGAGAGGAGTCTTTGACCTTTTTAGAATTATTATGAATAACGCCGCGTTTGGAATTTAAAACAAGAAATATCAGTCTATCTTCACTTCTTACTTCTACGGAAACACTTAGAGAGATTAAAACACATTTTCAAAGAAAACGTGTCTACCTAAGACAAATGTAGTATTTGCCCAGTAATCACAACAATTCTTTCACTTCATAAACAGGGAAAAAATACACTTTTAAGATTAATTACTGCTACTGGCATTATTGTGACAGAAGCTCTGAATACACTCTGGCAGTATCGCTCTCTGTTTGTCTTGGGTCCAATTTTTGAATGGGATGGGAGCCGTGGCCCCACCTGGGTCTCCTCGTTTTCGACGACCCAAGAGAAACCCAGATCCTGTCAGAGAAATATTCGAATAATTCTTTCGAAAATTATTCGTCTCCCAAATCGGATAAATTATTTTTGCTGGTGTCCAGTGCCCAACCTGTCCTGGCGACCTAAAATAATCTATTATCTTGTGACATATGTCCGAATACGTAGGTTACTACATTAAGTCGCTGAAAAATTGCCGGGACGATGAGTATCTCGGGCTGAAAATAAAATTCGCAATATTTCACCGCTGTAACCGCATCTAATATTTTAAACTAACCAGGTCTGAAGAAGAATTATTTATATCAGTCACGCCGCTTGCCCTACATATACCTCATAACTTTAAATATTTACCTATATATAGCAATTCGTGGCTAGAAAGCATAGATAACAAAAACTAGATGCGTAATTCCACAATTACCTCTGGTTCAAGGTCGGTAAGATTTTCGGACAGCGTTGTAGGGTTGTGCAATCTATTTTACTAAAATCGAGCAACTCTTACGCCTGGCGTAAACAAGAGCACTTGCATTGAAATATTTGCCAGGGCCGCACTGAGACACGACCTTTATTTAATTTTAGTTTTACAATTGTTTACATCAAAATATTTCGGAAAAACATTATTGGCTTAATTAAAATGGTTCAAAACATCGATAAAATTATTTGTGGCAGTGTTTAAATAGCTGAAAACAGCAAGATAAAACCGCATAACTACACTTTTGCGATCCAGTACGTCCCTGTTGCCGACTCGGGTGAAACTTTATAGCCTACCGACCAATCGCGGAACGTCATTGAACACGTGGTTTTATTTACGCCAGGCGTACGGATTGCTCGATTTTAGTATAGGTACATATAAGGTTCTATTAGTATTACAATATTCATAGGTGTACAGGGTGGGCCAAATTGGACACTTTTAAAGGAAAACAATTATTTTTACCGGAGATAGACGAAAACTGATATCGATTTCTGAGGCTCATTTTTATGATAAACTTAAGGGCGAAAACCGAAAATCGTTATCTGTCACCGTTCGTGAGTTACAGAGCGTTTTTCAAAAATGTGCGTTTTCGAAAAGTGTCCGTAACTTTTTTAGAGTTGAAAATTTTGTGGTTCGGTAAAACCATTCCTTATAAAGCACTTTTTTACGTAGAATCCAATGCTGCTACTACTTTTTTTTTCAAGTCAATGGGTTTAAATTACCATTCAAAAAATATATATTACACTAAATGATTTACTTAAGTAGTTATCAATTACTATTACTAATAGCTTTTATGATTTCATGTGTATAATTGGAAGCGCGCCAATGAAACAACCCTGGAAAAATGTTTACTGTTAAAATGTTCAAATTTTCTTAAACTCTTAAACCGTTGACTTGAAAAAAATGTAGTAGCAGCATTGGATTCTACGTAAAAAAGTGCTTTAGGGATGTTTTTACAGAAACTCAAAATTTTCAACCTGAAAAAATTTACGACCACTTTTCGAAAACGCACATTTTCGAAAAGTAAGTCAAGAATGGTGACAGATATCGGTTTGCGGTTTTCGCTATTAAGTTTATCATAAAAATGAGCCTTAGACACCGATATCGGTTTTCGTCTATCTCCGTTAAAAATAGGAGTTTTCCCAATGACGTCAAAACCTATAGACGCGGTGCCCCATTGTTAAAATGCCCTTTATTTTGACTCCAAGATTAAATATATCCATACTACTCTAAAAACATGCTACAAACAAAGACAGAAAGTCAACCATCGACCAACTATACACCCGGTGATTCCCGGTTATAGTTCCTCCAGAATCACACTTAGATATCGCATGTTTTTTCTTGTTTGGGGGCGCCGGAAGCATCGGAACCTCACCTGAAGACTCGGGGGATGGTCTAACGACGCCAGCCTCCGAGCCCAGAGCCGAAATAAGTTCGCTACGGCTCGACAAAAAGGGACAATTTCTGACAATCTCGCGACATTTTCGGAATAATTTAATGGAGCGCTTAGATTGTGATTAGTTCTGGGCGTCAAGCGTTTATCAAAACAAACCTGTCTATAGGTTCTGACGTCATTGAGTTTTCCCCTTTAAAAGTGTAAAAATTTGGCCCACCCTGTACATGCAAAAGTATAGTGTATTGGGGCGGAATGCTTTAGTTTCCGTCGCCTAGGAGCTTTAAAGTTTTTCATAGCGGCCATGTGCTGTCCGATCAGACAGCACCAACATATATACGGTCTGTTTTTATTTGCCAGCATAAAAATTTTACATGCAGCCGCGTGTGCAGAATTCAATAAAACATAGTGGACGCACTGAAGGCGGAAAGCGGCATGTTTTCTTTTATTCGGACCCTTTCTATTTTGACCCTTGTTTAACCTATTTGGCAATGTCTCAGCGGAGTTATTGCCCGGGTTCGGCGATTTTTTTTATATTCGCGCCGTAAAAACCAGTGTCTTTGAGCGCACATGGCTGCACGGGACCAGAATCCCAGAAAAAAAAAAGTAACTAGGTATTGTAGTCATTCAACATTATACAATATCAAATCAAAACAAATATCTGTCTAATATTCAAACTAAACGCAAGTGAAACATAAACACAAGTTGTTGCATGGCTAGACGTGATACGCTCGTGATCGGCTTGCTATTGGCTAGCCGGCAATAAAATCTGACCCGGCGGGCGAGTGCAGCTGTTTATTAATTGTTGGAGCTACGATTTTTGTTGATAGTAGAATTTTGCAGGTAAGTGAATGACTAGGTGTGCCATAAAAGTTTGTTTTTAAGTTCTTAATACTGGGGCATATTATTTTAATATTTTATATTATAAAATTCATAGAGATCGTCCTTAATGCGGCCCTGCCTCGTATTAGCCCTCAGAATTGTTCATGTGCTTCCATCGTGTACCTAAATGTTTACGCGCCACTTGTATTTAGTTTGAATAGAGTGTAGGTGTATGGGCTAATTCCGTTGCCAGTGGCAGTTTTTCTTACATGTCACTTATAATACTCATAATAATAATCGCATCCTAAAAATATAGTTTTTTACGGAAATATATTCAATCCAGGGTCACACTGAATATGATATACTGAATATACATATATTCATCCCCTAAGTTCTGTTATGAAGTTTTGCTCACAAGCAACTTAGTTCACTTGATGCTTGACACGTGTAAATACAGGGTGTTCATAGTTATTTTTTACCCCCCTTAACTTTTATATTATTTGATTTAGAAAAATTATCTGTTGATTTAGTAAACAAATTTCGTTAAAGTTAAAACCATAATTTCATAATCTGAATGAAAATTTGGTTCAATTTTATAACATAGATGTCACAAACTACAAAACAGGCAACAAGAAGTGTCATCGGCAGTTAACCCATTAGCGCCTTGCGTTACCATATGGCAACGTCCAACAGGTGATCTTTTCGACGCGTCCTAACTTGTCAGCGATTTTATTTCGTTTACGGTAGGAATCTTATTACCGACGTATTACTGTTTGGAATACATTCGTACTGGCAAATTCAGTTTACATTTGATTGTTAGAGTGTGAGCAGTGCTAGAATATACCATTCAAATAAATCATGGAAAAAAATGGAGCCTCGTTATGTATAGAATGCGTTAGAGTATTCATTGACAAAATATAAAGACATTTTACTAAAAACTAGCTGACTTACATATTCGTAAACATGACTGTTGCCATATGGCAACGCTAGGCGCTTACATTCAGTAAATATTTATTTTTCAATTCCAGGAGAGGATTCTCAGTTTCTCAAGCACTAGATATGATTTACAATGATGAAACTTAGACCAATGATTGAAATGCTAAAAGATCGATGTATCCACAATTTTGTTACGGAATTGAACCTAGCATACGATGAAAGTATGGTAAAGTATTATGGGAAGCACAGTTGCAAACAGTTTATTCGGGGCAAGCCAATCAGGTTTGGCTACAAAATCTGGAGCCTATAGGCTCCAGATTTAGTGTTTATAAGATGGCTACCTAATAAACTTTGATTTTTATCAGGGAAAGAGTCCTAAAATGAATTCGGACTATGATGTTCTATTTGGTAAAGCCGCTAGCCCACTTCTGATGAACTTCCGCTAGGAAAAAGACAGTTGGGGTATACTTTCTATATGGATAATTTATTTTCTAATCCAGCACTATTTCCTTTTTTGCAATTTCGCGGCTATTCCGCCATTGGGACAATTCGAGAAAATAGAAGTCCAACACAGTGCACCCTAACTAACAACTTGCGTATCAAGTTCGTCCTAAAGGTGCTGGAAGACATGCAGGATCAATAGAGTCCTCAGATAATAGCCGTATTTCAGATAATATTAGATTTGATAGAATTGACCACTTTGTTCAGCATACAGAAGGCCATAAAAAAAGAAGGTGCGCGCGCAGTACATGCAAGTCCATAATTAGAACAATGTGCTGGAAGTGTAATGTAGCCTTGTGTATTGACTATTTCCAGCCATTCCATTGTCGATAGCATAATCTGCTATTGCATATTATTGAAAATAATATATACTTGACGATATTACAATGTTTCATTGCTTTCCAAATAACTGCCAAAACCTTTTTGATTTCTTATAAAATTAGACACTTTGACTTCACAAGCTCCTAGCGTTACCATATGGCAACAGCCTATATTTCAAAAAGTACTACTCAGATATTTTTGGAATAAAATATTTTCGTTTCAGGGAGTCATTTTTTACAGTTATTTAAGAAAAAATATCGAAATTTGAAAAAATACATAATTCAGGCGTTAATGGGTTAAGGAAACATTGTTTTGTTTCATGGCTAACTGAGAATGGCTATACCTAAAAATAAATTAAAATAATTAATATCTAAAGAACTGCCAAAGGAATATACCTACCAATTATTATAATGTTGTTGAAAATCCATTTTTGAGCACTTCCAGCTGAACTTATAATATAAAGAGTGTTTCATTAAAAAAAACACAAGTTACATGTCTGTATAATTTTTCAAGTAATGGTTAAAAGTATACGCTTTTATATAAAACTATTTATTTAACATTGTTCTAGGTCAAGAAATAAAAACGTTAAGGGGTAAAACATAACCCTGAACTCCCTACTTAATCTCAAACCGTTAAGAGCATAATATAACCAATTTAAATGGTTTTAGTATTGGAACATACAATTTGTAAACGCTAAACTACTAAACCTTAATTTTTGCGACTAAAAAGAACAAAAAATATTTTAGTCATGTGTACCGTGTAGATACTCCAGCAAAATTTGTCGAACTTTATAGCGAGAGAATTTATTGCCGTTAACAAAGAACTTTATTTATGTGTGCTTTCTTCTCTTATTTTAGGGAGTGTATCAGTTCTGATAAAGCGTTTTTATATTCGGGGAATATATCGACAAAATGGAACGGAGAATGAACTTTTCGTGTACCTGTTTTTTAATTTTTCATATTTCAAAATGCGGCGTACTTTGCTTGTCACCAAACATTGAGAATACGTCCAAACAGCCACACCACTCTCGATTATACATTTTTAGGATACATCCATAATGCTTCGCAATACATGGGGGAATACTGTTCAGCCAATATTTTACAGTTTTATCATTAATTTATCCATTAGTGTCAATTCTCAGAGTATTCTTTTGTCCCAAGAGAAATCTTATAGACAATTCGCCGTAGTATCGTCAGAATATTATTCTGGAATCACCAGTGGATGGTATGATCCTTGTTTATACCTGTATAAATAAGGGTATGATGTAGGTACGGTAGATCGATCTCTGAGGCTGCAATGAAACGTCTTTATTTACCACCAGTTTTTGTAAAAATATTCACGGAAAAAATCGTTTGTTATTGTTTGCATCGAACATATTATACAGGGTATCCCAACGAAAACTTGACCCCCCCAAAAATTCGAAAACCGAACAATATTTGAAAATTCGCCGAGACCCGTCGATTTTTGTTTTTGGGGGGAGCTTTTTTGACAGTCAAGCCAACCCGATATGTTCATCCCCTTAATCCCTAGTAATCCCAACTTTAAAATTTCAAATGGAACTACCCCCCTTGTGGCGCATTATTTTAAAGCCCTTTTTATTGCGAATACAGTGATGTATCGTTTTTAGAATTCTGTTGAGATTTGACAGAATTATTGGCTAAAAACGGAAAGTTGACAATCCACTGTACGCGTAGTAATTTCTACACAAATGCCCGCCACTATTAAGTTTTTTATCTACTACACACGACCAAATTACATAGTTTTTATTGACGTCTCGATCAGTTTACAAAAAAGTCACAAATGAAAAAGCTGAAGCAAAACGAATTCAAACCTTATATCTTTTTAAAATATGTAACAAAAAGTCACTGTCACAAAAAAAGTTCCCGTTTTTTTGCTTCTAACCACGAAATCGTTACTTTCAGCCTGCTAAAAAAAATTGACGCAAGATTCGCGTTGCTACATATATTTTATTAATGGTTTTAAGGTCCTTGCTGCGTAAGGGTTGCTAAGAAATACTTTTGTGTACCTAGCAACCACTTTCGCAGCTGGCAACCAAAATAACAGGGCACCTCGAACATTTGACTTTCGCTTTCGGGCCTGTTGGCGAGTATGTAAAGTGTACTTACGGGGGAGGGAGCAGGAAAAAGTATTTACCTGTAGCCTTAGAAGTGGCGAATATTTCGTAAAGAAATAGAATTGTGGAAAGCGTCTTTTTGGCACGATGATGCATCATTTTTGTTGTCTCGTTAGTACTCTATCCATCGATCTCGTCCCATCTGAAACAAAACGATTTATTAATTTCTAGTCCGCACAAGCATTCAGTTGCTTCTGGGATTATTATTTAGCGCGCTAAACGCGATTAATTCTTTAGGAAAGTCCTTACATTTTTAAGATACAAAATAATCCAGGGGAAAGGTGTCTGCCCGAGCTGAGCCAAAAAAGAACAGCAGAACGTCCCTTAAGTTTTTCAATTAGTTCGAAGAAAGGCAGCTTGCACTTTTATTCATTTTACGACAGTTAAAATACTGTTAACCGGACGATATTTCAAGGCTATAATAGACGTTTTAATTTATGTTTTATTAAAGTGGGAAAAAGCCGAATTCGTTTTACCAATATTGGACTGCAAGTATTATTTATTGCTTCACTTAATTGGTATTGGCTATCGGGCAATTTCAATACACAATTGTAGCTGCAATTCAGTCAAAACTGAAAAACGTGATTAATAGGTATTTTGCCCAGACAAACTATAATTAGACAATTTTTTTCAGAAAATCGTGGAATACATCAACCTGTTTACTGTTTAGTAAATTTAAAGAGGTTGCCACGTATAGGTACAACCACAGACCTATATAGCTAACGAAGCTATATATGTCTGTGGTACAACTAAATTATACAATTCACGATATACATATGATATATGTCATTTTTACTCGAATAAGAAAAATTATAGATTGTAAATGTGCCGACCTACGTCATATTGTACCGACTTATTTTGCGTTCTGTTAGTTAAAAATATTTTTGATTTTGTGTTATACAGGTTGAATTATTATAATATCATTTGTTATTATTGGTCTAGTTATATTGTGTCTAGGTATTTTTCTTATTTATTATGCTCGAAAATTGCATGCCCTGTACCTACTATACAAAGATTATTGTTTGTGCTATTGGATAAGCATACACAAGTCCGTTTGTAGTTTGAGTTTTATTTGTTTTTAGATTTCCATAACGAAGATGGCCATAACATGAAATTTAGCTAATTATGTGAGAACTGTTTTGTCCATCGATAACCTTGAATGTACGTGATTAACTGTATTATATTAGATGTTTTATGATAGGGAATTATAGTGATCCCCTGCGTAAATTCCAAACCCTTGGTCCATACAGAAAACCATTATTATAAAAGTTATAGCTCGGCTAATTCTCTATAAAATTATTTTACAGCACGACTGGCCTAACCACCATCGCTTTTCCCCCAATTTTATTGTATATTCCGTCGGCCCCACGAAATTAAAAAAGGTTTTATCGAATAGTTTTTCACTAAAACGGTTTTATATACCGAACTCTTTTATCATAAACTCAATTATGTTATTCAATTTCATAATGGATATACAAAGTAATAAAATATTGAGTGTATTGTAAACTTTGTTTGCATACCAGTTCGCCGAATATCCGCTAGTATTGCTTTTAACGAATTCGAAATTATAAAATCATTTTTTTGGGGTTTTGTCGGTGTCTCTTTGCTGGTAATTTTTTTGTCCTTTCACAATACCTACAGTTATCTTGTTCGAGCAGTGAGCATCATCTTGTTTTGATAACAGCATCAAACTCCTTTCTAACTTCAAAGCAATACAAATTGTACTTTGATATGATATATTTTTCCACTATTATTGTAATTCGTAATGACAAATATGTTTCAGTAGCAAACGACAAACTAGTTATAATAAAAATGTAGTTTAAAATGCCATTTTTGTGCCCGCGATATAAAAAAAAATAATTGATCCGGCTCTATTTTTAAGCCTGTGTATTAAAAACCCGAACACGTTTTGCCATTTAATTCTGTAATATGATTTCCGCAGATCGTCACGGCTCTGTTACTCATTAGGTCAAAAATCCCGTCTCGTTAACCTAATTTATTAGAGGGGATGAAATTCAAGTCCCTTTTTTAATTTGCTTCAATTATGTCGCATAGTTACGTTGTTTTACGTACAACTTGAAAATGTTGAAATATGACACAATATTGCAAGTTCGGGAGAACACCTCGTATATGTTGGCATCAGGTCTTAAGTGGAGTGCAGAGACCCCTGTTTACCCTGTAGACACGTGCTTCCCAATTAATAGTGATCTTGTGTTTGATGGCCTTTGTGTTTGATCCACCTTGCATATCTGAGTTGCAATGTATGCCAGTCCGACTGGAATGGCTAAATTGTCAATGTATCTATCCACCCCACTTCCCAAAATAGCTCTAATTACCAATTAATAAAGAATTTTAAATGATAATTCCAAATACTATTTTATTTCCAGCAAATAAACTAATAAGAAGTTTGGGAACCGCGCGCGTCTCTCAACCTGCTGTCCTTTGTGCATATTACCACAGTAATCGATCTAGATCTATTGGTGGTGAATATCGTAATTATTTAATTGCTTACAAAACATTCTTGATTAAATGCAGATTAATAATATTTTTAAAGGTTAATTTTAACGTCGAAAATTATTTTGACGTGTTTCTGTAAAAAATAATTTATATATTTCTAAAGATATAGCAAGAAATACTATACCTATATCATTAAGTGTATAAATAACCCCTTAATGTTCGTGTATCTGTCGACCTGTTCAAATAAAAATGATTGGTTCCCTTAGTTTGAATTTTTTTTTCATGCCTATATCACAATCCCTATACCCTTTCGCATATCCAACAGCAGTAGGCATGCATATAGAACTACTGATATATTGTTTAGGGAGATTTTAAGACAAGTCATATTTCACAAAGATTAAAATCTACGTGCCCTACGAATACAGATCAAATTTACGACCAAATCTCCAGCAACATGAAAAGTTGTGAGGAAAAAAACGGGAAATGCGTATATTTATTACCTTGTCTTACACGCCACATCATTATTCAAAACTCTTATCTCAATCAAATTTTCTATCTGGGTTTGTCACCTTGTGAAGTTCACCACCTCTTTTGTTATAATATTATGCTAATGCAGCAGATAATATTGTCAATAGGGTAGTTTCCTATAATTAAATTTTCAAATAAATTGCACAGAACTTGATTCATAAAGTCCTAAGATAGCTTTAACCATTTTTTATTTCCCGAATAAGTATCCACGAAGTTAGAATTTTCAAAATAAAATTTGAATTTATTTGAATTTGCGTTCGGGACCCGACCGCGTGTTGACGTCATAATAACGAGCCGAACATTTTCATTCGTTTTTTTATCATGTGGTACGGACTTGGACTGGAGACCTAATCTTATTATTTTGTGATTTGGTATGTCACTAGTCAAATAATATCAGCTCAAATCAGCTGGAGTTTTGTTTACATTTCAAAATTTGTAATTTTATCAAAGTTATTGAGGGGTTCCAACGACTTTGAATTTTATATTTTATAATAAAACCATTGTTTAGCGCGTCGTCATAATAGTAAAGGACTAAATGAGGTATTAATTCATTTTTATACCTGACCTAAGTATTCACAAATCAACGATTAAAATAAGGTAAGCAAATGTAATGTAAATTTTTATCATTGCTCCTTTCTTATATAATATAATTAAAAATTGTGCTTTTGTTTCAAATTGAGAGAGATAGTGTAATAAAATCTAATTAATTACAAATGCAAATCTTAACTTATGTAGGTACATGGTACAATCCTAAACCATATAGTTTCAATTACAAAGAAAAATGAATATAGGTAGTATAGGTACCATAAAATTGATATTGGTAGTAGGTAGTTCAATCCCCAGATAAAAGTGTTTGAGAGCAAAGTATAATTTAGTAAGCACTCTTTCTCAATTTGATTGTAGGTAGGTACTAGGTACCTAAAGAATATAAATAGGTAATCATTTAAATTCCAAGAAATACCTACCTACCTGATGCATTTATATAGGTATGAGAGTAGATAGAGTGTTTAATTTGCTTTCTGTTTCAGTGCGAAGAAGTTGACAAAGAGTAAAGTAATGGCTCCTCCTGTAGTGAATGTGGGTTTTGTTAAAGCAAGTTCAGATAATCTTCCGGAAATTGACATATTTATGCTCTCACAATTTTTAAAGCGAGATGATAGATTTAATGTTGCCGAAGTTCGGGGAGTTAAAGCCTCTCAGTGCCAAACGCGAAAACCGCAAAGCTAGAAAGCTAGGTTATGTTTCGATACCCACAAAACATCAAGATTAGGTTAGGACGGCACCGTTATCGTTACTAGTTTGCTGCACCGTTGCCAGATCCCCTTTCGGACTTGTATTCAGAAGTAAATCCTGTACTCCAAAGACCGACTATTCTTCAACAAACATTATATCTTTACGGAATATAGTGTCTTTTTTTTATAAAGTTAACTGCTGTTATTATTTATTGCAATTAATAGGTTTGTTCTAGGAAGCAATCTCAAACTAGTCCGAACCAATAACCAGAGTTAAAAACAGTCAGAGAATTTGAACTGTATAATCAACTTTATGTTGACAATTTGAGTTTCCATACTAGAACACAGCTATTCTAATAACAAAATATTCGACCAGCAAGGAAACATCACACGAATTGGAAACGTACAATAAACGAATAAAGCTTCAAGGCTTCGCGGTCCTATTCACATAGCTCAAAATTATTATGACGTCAAAATTAAGAAAACCGTTAAAAACGGAAATAATTTTAAACTCAATTTTCTCCCAAAGGAGGTCAAATTTTTAGTTTAGAATTTTACTAGTGTAGTCTGCATCAATACAGGCTTTCAATAAAATAAAATTTGAAAAACGGTTAAATACCCTATTCTAGTGTAATAACAAAAAATATCTGGAAAAATCAAAGGCATTTTTATAATATAATTAACTCAAGAAACACTTCCGGTGTATAGCCTCAATTAGGTGAGAATTTACTAATAATCAGGTGTTGTACAGTAGAGCTTGTGGTCCAGGATATTAGTAAACATCCAGATACTGATCAAATAAGCATTTGGCGGTCAGTCTGCAGATACAGAGAGCAATTTACATCCGATATCAAATTGCGATGAACTAGAAACTGTTGGTCTCCAATTGAAACCAATTACGATTAGCTTTGTAGGCCAAGTTGCATTAACAACATATGCGACAAACCTTTTGAAGTGAGTACGCGTCAGTCCACTATTAAAGAATATTGTTCTCCGCCGATTCATGCAAAAACTTAACTTTAGTTACAGTTCACAAACTTTGAAAATATCAAACTTTTCTCGACTGTGGAATAACTGTTTATGTAACTAGTTGGGAAATGTCTCGATTTGCTCATCCCGCAAATACTCCATTAAATATAATAGATTTAATTTTAATTTAGTAAAATAAAAATATTTTAAGTTTATTTTGCTATTAGCGTGCTTATTACTACGGGTTTGTAGGGTTTTTCGTAGTACTTGAGCGAATGCTATTCTAGTTCTATCGGGAAAAAGTCAGCCCTACCCGCAAATGGCAACGAAGACAAAATAATAGTAATTGCCTCTCTCCCCCGCACAAGCGTTCAATTGTTTCTGGGGTACTCCTAACGTTTGGAGTATTGTGAAAGTGAGAATTATTATTATTATATTATTATTATACCGCCGAAAAATCAGATTTTTATTTTTGTAAATAATAATAATTCTCACACTCACAATACACCAAATTAAAAGTACCTCAGAAGCAAATGAATTCTTGTACGGTCTTAAGTGTTTTTCGGGAAAATTAAGTAGGTAGTCTGTGCAAATTTTTTTGTCATCGAAATCTAGTTGACCATGGATTTTCATAAGTGTCTGTTTGGTAAAAATCAAGATTGCCATGGAAAAATGTGACATAACATTTTGTCCTTTTTATATTAACAGGCCAATCTGTAAACTTGAATTGTTCTGAATAAACATTGTTCATGTTTGTTTCATATCTTTACAAATAAAAAGAATTTAAATTGTTGGACTTTATCAATAAAGTCACTGTCTAAGATGATAAATTTTCTGTGCGTTTCTGTTGTGGCACGCTAGCCACCTTAACTCATATGGATTTACTGACTCTCAGGCTTCTGTATTTTACAAGTTTTTATTTAACTTGCCACTTGCAATGTATGTAAGTTGAAAATAAAATTAATAGTAAAAAATATTTTTAAAAACAAGCTTTTATTTAAAAAAATGCTCTGAAAAGAAGAAAATAAACTTTATAATAAATCAAACTAAGGCAAACCCATAATTTTGTTATATGATATAAAAGCTTGTCGCGAGAATATATATATATATCTTGAAAGTAATTTTAAGTAGAAATTGTATTTTTCTATAAAAGAAATTTACACACGAAAATTTCGCGACAAGCTTTCATATCATATACAGTTGTATAATGTAACAAAATTATGGGTTTGCCTTGGTTTGATTTATTATAAAGTTTATTTTCTTCTTTTCAGAGCATTTAAATAAAAGGTTGTTTTTAAAAATATTTTTTTGCTATTAATTTTTTAGACTTAGTTCGTTTATAGAGTCTGGCACACTTGACTTGCCAGATGTCTTTAAAATTCCTATTTTGCTCAAGTTTGACACCCTGCAGAATGGAATTCCCTGTATATTTTTTGTTCAAATTTGTTATGTGGGGGTTTTAGGGTGCCCTCATTAACACTAAGGTGTCAGATTTTAAATAAAATATCTCTAAATGGTTTTCGTCATTTTTTACTGGGAAAATATTCGTAGTAGGCCTTGAAAATCGAGACTTGAAATTTTGCAGCAAAGTAAAAAAATAGTTTATTGTGACCTATCTTTAGAAGAAAACTCGGCTAAAATCGGATAAAAAATAAAAAATTTACGGGGGTGCTTTCATTTCCAATGGGTCAGTCTGTAGAAAAAGTACGGCGTTTTGACAAATTTGAGAAGTGTCACTTTATATGTCAAAATTTTAAAAAGTCGTATGTAATCTTGTACTATTAATTTAGGTTACCCACAAAACTAATATCTAAAGTTTTTGAAAGATATACTGAATGTGGTCTGATGAATTCAGAGGCACCGGTATCAGTTACCATTGTTATTCAACTTCCATGCTCCCCTCAATAAAGTTAGATCGCCCGATAAGATCCAAATGAGATTAATGTTTTTGGTCTATACCCACTTCGAGAAAAGACACAAACCTCCATGGCTGATTTCAACGCAAAGTCTAAATAAAGTTACGTTCTAACAAAACACTAAGCATTACAGTTTATTTTGCTTTCAGAATAGCAGAAGAATATGAGAAAAGTATGCCCCATATTTTTAAAGGAATCTCGCTGGGTATTTTCATTTCAACATATACATTTTTCTTGTGTTTTATGAATTTTAGATTGTATTGTTGGTATGTCCGTAATAGCTGAGATAACTTGAACCGAAAGTTATGTTCGGAGGAGATTTTTAGTAAACCCCAACATTGTGAGTGACATTCCAAGCCGAGACAATAAGCAAGGTGAGTCTCCACTCCTATTATGAAGTTCTCCTACGGAGATTATTGTGAAGTGGAGAGCGGCGACGCTGCAGACCATTATATCAAAGGCCTCCACGAGCTTATGACTTAGGGAAAATCTGGTTTCAGCTGCTGATACGAAGTATTTAGATATAACTAATATCGGGTCTACAATTTCCTACATAATAATTTCTAATACCTCGATTAATCTTTATTAGTTAATATACTAATTACCCGGAATAGTTAGTAACTGAGTTAAGGCGCCATCAACAAGTTCTGTTGACCTGAACGGTAATTAAGGGAATAGGGCCTAGATCTGACCGAAGATGTGTATTTTAACGCCAGGCGCTGGACATTTCGCCGGTGATTATAAATTGATTGAAACAATACATCATTTCTGTCACATACATGATGGACCAACGAAACGGGGTCAAACTATAGAACAGCCCCTTGATTAATTGTGGCATTCTGGCAGGTCTTTCACCATACAACGATATTATTATGGTCACAATATTGACAAGGTTCTTGCCACGAAGCTTCATAAATAAGCAACAACTCTGTTCAAGATATAGCTATAACATTGCATGGAAAATAAATATAATAATAAATGTTATTAATAAATAATATTAGCTAGTGTAAATAATAATCCCAATATTCCCAATATGAGACCCCACACTAACTCCTAAAGTAAGAGTCTCCACCTATCTGGCAATGTCTCAAATAATCACTAATGGTATAAGTCGCTACATGTAGTGCAGTGTCTAGCACATTTAAATTTTTAGGTTAAGAACGACATTTTTTTACTTCAACCGTATGTGCACAAACTTTTAAAGGGCTTCGGTTACCGTGTAATTCTGAATAACGTAGTAAGTGTTTAATGTATTTTTCTAGCTTGTTGTATTGAATAAAAGTTATTTTATAATTTGAGTAGTTATATATCGCATTTAATAACATTTGTTAACTATGGCAAAAAATTCTATGATATGTACATCGGATTCCTAATATGAGACACCCCAGTGTTCCTAATATGAGATATCTCATATAAGGAGACTCGCTGCATCCAATTTAGATTCCTAATAATTTGAATAGAGTGTCAAGTGTTATGTAATTAAAGAGTTGCATACTGTGTTAAGTTGATATTCATTTAATGTTTTTGAAATAAAAATTATTTTGTGGTAAGTAGTATTTTTGTTAAACCTTAATATGAGACTGTCTCATATTAGGAACCTGTTAAGTGAGTCAAGTGTTATATAACTAAATTGTTGTATACTAGGTTCATTTGATATTCTTTTAAAGTTTTTTAAATAAAAAAATAGTAGTAGTGTTTTTGTTAAACCTGGATATGAGCCTGTCTCATATTAGGCACCCAATTTTAAAACTTGAAATTTTAATTTTTCTTCATAACTCTCATTTACGCAACAACTGTTAATATTTGGCAATTCTACATAAACTGCAGTGAAAATAGAGACTATATTAAACGTATTCGACGTAAGTTTGCGCATTATAATATATTATAGGACAGAATACAGAACAAAATGTAATGTGGTCTCATATTAAGGGTACTTTCCTCTACTCTATAGGGCGATTACCTGGTATAATAGTGGTTACAAGAATTTTGCTGTACCTTTTTACATAAAATATATTATCTTTTGTTTTATACAGTGTGTCCCAGGATAAGTGAAACGGGAGGTGTAAAAGACCAAATATTTTCGAGTTCGAATTTGGCCATTTGGGGTCCAGGCCTGTTTGCGTAGAAAATAATTTTCACCATATTTTTAAGTTTGAAAAATAAAGTAGGCCCTGACAGGAACGATTTATTTATTTTCTGTGTAGGTTAAGTGCCCTTTCTCGACAAGATATCGAAAAGTTTCGTTAGAAAAAGTTGCTTAGAATTGAAAACTATGACCCTGTGTCAATTTTCAAAATAATTGGTTTATACTTTGATTTTTGTCCACTTTATTTCCTATAAGTAGGTGAACTATCTTTGTCGTTTAAACTATCGAAAAATTTCATGATTTCATGATTATTGGGCGTTATTTCAAACAAATCATAGTATAGGCCGATTGAGTCAAATTTCGCAGTCTAGCAAACATTTTTATTCTGAATAACTTTTTCTAATGAAAATTTTCGATATTTTTAACCACAAGGATAGTTCACCTACTTATAGGAAATAAAGTGGACAAAAATCAAAGTAGGCCAATTATTTTGAAAATTGACACAATGTCATAATTTTCAATTCTAAGCAACTTTTCTAATGAAATTTTTCGATATTTTAAACGACAAGGATAGTTCACCTACCTATAGGAAATAAAATTGATGAAAATCAAAGTAGGCCAATTATTTTGAAAATTGGCATAGGGATATAATTTTCAATTCTCAGCAACTTTTTAAAATGAAATTTTTCGATATCTTGTCGAGAAAGGGCACTTAACCTACACAGAAAATAAATAAGGGCCAATTATTTTCCTGTCAGGGCCTACTTTATTTTTCAAAATTAAAAATATGGTGAAAATTATTTTCTAGGCAAGCAGGCCTGGACCCCAAATGGCCAAATTCAAACTCGAAAATTTTTGGTCTCTTACACCTCTCGTTTCACTTATCGTGAGAAAAACTGTATATTAAAGAATACCCACATATTTGATATTACACGTTTTCTCGTGACTTTTAGTATCCTATTTATTAACGTATATTATTTTTTTTTGTTAAAATATAATAAATAGTTATTATACTATTTAATACTGTTTACTAACATTACTATTACAGATTACAATAAATAATAATAAAAGACGGAAATATATATAAATATTATTGCTTTTAATATACTGTAATATAATGTATAATTAAGTATATCATCTTTTGTTTTATATATTAAAGAATTACCACATATTTGATATTATAGTTTCTCATGTATTTTACTATCCTATTTACTAACGTACATTGTTTTTGTACGTTAAAATATATTAAACATACTATTACATGTTACCTATATATTATACTATTTAATACTGTTTACCAACAATACGATTAGAGATTACAATAAATAATACTGAAAGAATCAAATATATATTATTGCTTTTAATATACTTGATTATAATCCCCTGTAACTTTTGTTACGATTTCGAGTAGTCTTTATGCTACTAGAGAATACCCGAAATCGTAATAAAAGATATACTTTATTTTTTCGGTCATTTTAGTCTTAATTTATAGATGGAACGTGATACTTCATTATTAATTTAATTAAATTATAGAATGTGTTCTATAATGCTTCCATTTGTAGTTAGCCACGATACCTGCCTCTTTCATCTCTCTGATCTCCCGAGATATTTTTTCTTTCACTTGGTCGATATCATTTGACCTCTCCGCATACCCGGCCCTTCAAAGTGCCCCACAGAAAGAAATCGAGTGGGGTCAAGTCTGGGCTTCTGGCATTTCATAAAATAGTTCTATTTGAACCAATCCACTCTACAAAAGTGTCTTCTAAATGCCTATTGACAGCATTTGATTTATGTGCTAGAGCACCGTCTTGTTGACTAACAATATTCGGTGCCACTGTAGTATGCGCTCTACCTGCGTTACCCTACTGTAGTCTGCGCTCTACCATATTTTAATGTAATGTGCGCTCTACCTGCAGTATTTTAACATATATTTAATAAAGAAGAAGTAAAAGACAATGTAAGTTTTAATGATACTTTAGGTGATCTACCTGAATCATATTGTAGGTACTGTAATGTGTAGATATGTGTGTTCTACCTGTCCAGATAATAATCAAGTATCAATTGTTAAGAAAACAAATTAAGTAAAAGCAAAGCGTTCTGGTCAGTATTTAAATCTCCCATTATTAACACGTTTTATTTATTGCTATTGTTTATTAATTGCGGAAAAACGAACCTGACGTATTCCTAAGCTTCTTAAATGATATTCGAATTGTATATACCTAGATAGGTTTTTTGTCAGTAATAATTGTATATTGCATGTACCTAATAATTTTTGTAATGTATGGCAATATTCATTTCATAATTAAAAAATATATGTTAAAATATTGCAGGTAGAGCGCACATTACACTAAAATATGGTAGAACACAGACTACAGTAGGGTAACGCAGGTAGAGCGCATACTACAGTGGCACCCAATATTCGGCTCATTAACTTGATTCAATAGATAAGAAATTTCTCCTCTTAAGAGCTGTAAATATTTTAGTCTAGTTATACCTCCTTCACAAAATACTGGACCAATTATGTAATTCCGAAAAATACCACATCAAACATTTTTTGAGACCTAGTAGTTGAATTGAAATAAACTGTCGTGTTTTTTTCTGATGACCGATCCTGAGTGTTTCTTCTATTAAAAATGCCACATGTTGTAAAAGTGGCTTTATCAGTCCACAATATAGAATCTGTAATAGTAATAACCGTAGGAGTAGTAATAAAATAGTAATGTCTAGTAGTAGTTAGATAATTGTAGTATAGTGTAATCTTTATAGTGATAATTTACAAGTGATAAAAAATACGCACCTATTATAAACTGATAATTTTCGGCTTGCCTCTACAACACTAAACGACAATAATCTCGCCTTCTATAATTATGATTTTCATACAGTTTTTGAACTGGGCCATACGATGTTGTCTAAAGTTATTTATTTTCAACACTCTCTGGACTGAGCTCCATGACAGTTGCAAATATCTCGATGCATATTTAATAGGATGTCTGGGATTTCCCACGAAGTATAATAAGACTGCTTCCTGCATATTCTCAGTTAAAACATGTCGTGGTTTATTTCTCTTTTCTTTATTTTTTAAACTTAAACAGTAATTCTCAATTTGTTATAAATAAATTTGAAATAAGTGTGATGAGGTAGGACTCTTCCTGGGTATATTCGTGCGTATTCACGCTTTGCACGTTTTGCATTCTTTTCGCAAGAAACATAAAAATCAACAGTTCGATGTCGAAATAAAAACATACGAAGTTTAAAAAATATTGCAGATTAGCATCTCTAAGAAGTTACAGGAATTATATTTAAAATTTTTCTACTTTTCACCACAATTTCCAAAGCAAACAGTATTCCATTATCCTGTAATTTTCCATAGCAAAGGCCACCCCACGCTAAGCCCCGTCACAGAATATTAGTTATTCTGTGGCCCCGTATATAAAGCGAATGTAAAGCATTTTTCCAGCTGCTCAGCCAGCGTAATAGACGGCATAATATAATAAATTTGCATATGTTGAGTCTAAACTTCCCCTAATTGTACGGAATAGGCGACGCCTTGGCGCTGTAAAAACGGACGTGAAGTTCCACAGAATGACAATCTGGACAGGAAAAGTTAAGGGCAGGCGACTGTAAAATAAAGTTTCTCCATGACCGCGAAGTCATGGTATATTCGGGGAGACGGGTCACACAGCACCATGTCTGAATAAATTTATTTCCAAGAAGAAACAAGGAGATTGAGCTCCTTCCCAGTGGCGTAACATGAGAAGAAACTTATATAAGTTTATATATCAAGAAACATGTAAAATTAAAATTCGAAGTTATTTTCGGTGTAATTTTACATAAAAATTTACACTTTTTCGCACTTTCCGCAGTTTCACGAACATGTACAGGGTCATTCAAACTCTGCGTCCGAGGTCAATTATTATGGGCAAACGAAAAGCGAAAAAAATTCTGCTTCCCCTGCTTTAAATGGGACCAAATAAAGATTGGATCGTAACTAAATTTTAAATTTTTGACAAACGACGCTCAGCATCTCGACGCCCGGTATATTTTTTTGTAACGAACATACCTTTTTTAAGATATTTTTTCTTGAACGTTTTGTTGTTTTTTGTTTGCAATTTACAGGCAATAATGTACAGAAAATTAAAGAAATTAATTGACTAGACTCGTCCATTAAATGGGCGACGAGCGACTGTCATTTGTTTTCTATATACATATATTGACGTAAAGAAAACAATATAATATACTAACAACTATTTATTGATTTCACACAAGGTGTAAATAACAAAAAAAATTCAAGTTGAAATTTAAGCTTCTTTAAAAAAAATCACGTACCTACCTACATATGCCTTGGAAATTTTGAAAAAACTTATTTCTAGCACCATTAAAGTGCCCTTTCTGTAGCTTTTACGACAAGCTGTTATTAAGGGAACTTGTTTATGGGTAGATTTGCAAAATTTGAAAAGCCTAGGCCTACTTTGATTTTTTTTCTAAAAAAAAAATCGAAGGAAATTTAGGCTTTTGAAATTGCAGTCTTTCATCATGAACAAGTTTCCATAATAACATTTTGACGTGAAAGCTACAGAAAAGACATTTTTCTAAGAAAAGTGGAAAAAAAGTCAAAAAATCAAAGTAGGCGTACTTTTGAAATTTTGCAAACCTACTCAGTTTTTTATTCTGAACAAATTATATTTGATGTCATTTAACGCCACGGAAAGTAGACATTTTCGCTTTTCGTTTGCCCATAAAAATTGGCCTGGGACTCAGAGTTTGAATGACCCTGTACATTCAGAGGCGGATCCAGGCAAATTTAAACGGGGGGGGGGGGGGGGGGGCGGTGGTAAAAATTTTTCCTGAGATGCCGGGTAAGAGAAATTTTTAGAATATAATATGTATTTTTGTGAAAAATAAAAAAATTTATTTCTCTAGAAAAAAAACAAAAACAAAAAATGTTTACTCAAACAAAATAAAAAACAAAAAGTATGCTCAAAAAATTGTCTTGCCGTTGTCGCGATGCGACTTCGTACTGGTTTTGCCAGAACAAGCTTTATATGAAAATATACTAAAAATTGTACACTAGATTGTGACAGGTAAATATTTCATGTCCCTAGAACTCCTTAAAAGACGGCCATATTGACATTATTGATAGGTGACGGAGGACAGGGCCGTAATCAACAGAATTTACATTTTACACACACGAATATTAAATTTAAATAGATAGGAATTAACATTAAACTATGTTCTTTGAAGCACAGAAAAAGGCTATAGTTATAGTTTCTGTGTTTGAAGTTAGGTTAGAGCCACAGACACAGAGATCAAATATAAAGGTTGAAGTTAGGCATCTGTCACAAGTTCTGACATTTCTGCCGGACATGCTAAATACGTCCCTGTAGGCGCCAACCTTGTATTACCAAATTAAGAAATGTAATTTCTAGTGTACAATTAAAGAGCGGTTTTTAGATTACCTAATAATACTCCGGTTGTAATAATGGTTGTAGAAAAAGGGGGGGCGATCGACCCCCCCCGCCCCCCCCCCCTGTATCCGCCACTGTGTACATTGTACATACTTAGTTTCTATGCAAAATTACAGAGAATAATAAGCGAGAATGGATTTTTGTACCTCTGATTATAAATAAGGGATATTTTTGTAGAATAGCAGTTAAAGGGTAATTAGTTGAAAATAATGCACTCCAGCCAGGATTCGAACCCGGGACTCCTACTGTAGCCGTAGGAACTTAGCCAACTAAGCTACCGAGTATGCGGCTTCCATCGGCTAGGTGGTATTTGTTCCAACTGATTATCTAACTGATTATCTAAATTATCTTTTACCTGCTATGCCACAAAAACATTCTTTATTGCAGATAATGTTGTGAGTTGACATTAAATACTAGTAATTACAAATCCTGTAGGGGAAATTATATAAAAATAATGAGACTGTTGTACTTGTACGCAACCAATAAAATTTTGAAATACCTACTGATGTATAGGCAAGATAATGTAGGTATACGTATAAATGTCTCTGGTTGCAAATCGACTATTCTGAAATGCTACTTAAAGCCCATCTTTTCCGATAAAAACGAACATAACCTGCGTTCGCCTCAAATGCCTTTATAAGTCTGGCTTTATTGATATTTATATTTCCGAATATCGTTTGGATGGTGGAGGCGGTCAGACGTGTGGTGTTGACAAGAGCGCGACTGCGACAAGGACAAGTGCTAGGGGAATATTACTACATCATCTCCAGTCAGTTTTATTTCACTCGATTCATACTTTTTTTACGAAGTTGTTGCGGAAGTTTTAAGGGTTATAGAGATTTATAGCACAACACCAGGGTGCTAATTATAACTTGTTAGATAAAATAATATTTTAAAACAGTTCATTAAAATTATTAGTTAGGTATTACACTTAGATATTATACAGGGTGTTTCATTAAGGGTGAAGAGGTACCATATCTCAGGAATTAATAGTCCTAGAGCTTTGGGATAAAATCTTCTTAACTAATGTGGCCACGAGAACTCGCTGGAAATTATTTTTAAGTTCGTAGGTCGGCCGCTAGGGGGCGGATTCGAAACAGCAATTTTGGAAAATGAGTTTTCTCAAAACAATTACGAATAAAGGTATATCAAAAATAATTTTGTTGCACTCTTCAGAAAATTCTGAACAATTTTTGTTAAGGATTTTTTGCTCTAGCTCTTCAAATAGAGGTGAAACAGGCGGATGAATCTTGACTTGAAAAAATGCTGCTAACTCCGGTTTGGAGTAACCGAATTGGTCGAATTTGGGCTTGTTAAAGAGAGCGTTCCTTCTTCTATCAAATGATAGTCCAGTGAGGTCATTTCGAATTTCGTGGTCACCGCTAGAGGACGCAATTTGAAAAATGTCCCTTTCATTACAATTTTCTCCGAAATTTTAAATGCAATTACATATTTATTCTGTTATAATCGAAAAGAGATTAAATGTACAATAAAAATACCCAAGATTCAAATCGATATCTTCATTAGTTTCGGAGTTATCGCCAAAAGAATAATAATTATTAACATGTTATTTTAAAGAAGAAGGTATGTATTTGTTGTCAAAGATTTCCATGGTCAAGCATTCCATAAAATAAATAAAAAT
The DNA here is from genome assembly GCA_963920635.1 of Pseudeuparius sepicola. Lineage (NCBI taxonomy): Eukaryota > Metazoa > Arthropoda > Insecta > Coleoptera > Anthribidae > Pseudeuparius > Pseudeuparius sepicola. The sequence continues at coordinate 8,399,028 of OY987305.1, forward strand.
CTGCTTGAGCTTTTCGTAAATTGCTATTTTTCTCACTTTTTATTCCGTTAAACGCATATATTTCTAATTTACTTACCTGTCGTATCGATATGAAATTATCTCGGAAATCGGAATCGGAATGAAACAAAATCGTTTTTATACCTGACAGCGTATTCACGTTCCGCAAGTGGAGCATGTCCAAAACATTAAAAATATACGGCAAGCATGTCGTAAGCCTCGGCATCGTATAAGGCATTTTTTTAATAAATGCAACACACAATTTTAACTCAAAATTTACAAAAATCCAAGATTTGACCCATTAATTACTAAAGCTTGATTCATATGACTTTTACTTTTTTGCTTCTCTAGGATTTTGTTTCATGGCTTACTAGATGATTTTCGAGATAATTTCATATCAATTCGACAGGTGACAGGTAAGGTAAGTAAATTATAAATACGTTTAACGGAATAAAAAGTGAGAAAAATAGCAATCTACAAAAAGCTCAAGCCGATTTTTAATTATTTCATGGCATGCTTGACCGTGGAAATCTTTGATAACAAATACCTACCTTCTTCTTTCAAATAACATGTTAATAATTATTCTTTTGGCGATAACTCCGAAACTAGTGAAGATATCGATTTGAATCTTGAGTATTTTTTGTTGCAAATTTAATCTTCTTTTCGACTATAACAATAAATATGTCCTTGCATTTAAAATTTCGGAAAAAATTGTAATTGTAAAGGGAAGTTTTTCAAATTCCACCCTCTAGCGGTGACCACGAATTTCGAAATGACCTTGTTGGACAATCATTTTATAGAAGAAGGAACGCGCTCTTCAACAAGCCCAAATTCGACCAATTCGGTTAAGCCACACCGGAGTTGGCAGCATTCTTTCAAGTCAAGGTTTATCCGCCCGTTTCACCTCTATTTGAAGAGCTAGAGCAAAAAATCTTTAACGAAAATTGTTCCGAATTTGCTGAAGAGAGCAAGAAAATTATTTTTGACATACCTTTAGGTATTAGTAATTTTTTTGAGAAAACTAATTTTTTCAAATTTACTGTTTCGAATATGCCCCCTAGCGGTCGACTTACGAACTTAAAAATAATTTCCAGCGATTTTTCGGGACCACATTACTTAAAAAGATTTTTTTCCCAAAGCTCCAGGACTATTAATTCCTGAGATATGGTACCTCTTCACCCTTAATGAAACACCCTGTAGATCCTTTCTGGAGAGGATATATTTTTATTTACTCGCCTACTAGTTCTGACAAATGAAACTACAAGAAACAATCTAGCGAATATATTTTCCTTGGCATAGACAAAAATTTAGTTTTTCATGGATAGACACATATGCAATTCCTAAGCTGTTCGTAGTAGACCGTCAGACAGTGACAGATTTTCCTTACTGATTTTCTCATTTATGCCTTGGAGAGGGTTGAAAGGTAAATCGATGCTGAGTAGGAAAATAGTAATTTTAAGTTGGGCCCCCGGGGAAAACATATGGAAAATTCGATTTTTCATTACAGAAAAAAAGGTACTAATTCTCACTTATGCCATGTTCATCGTATGATTTCTTATATTATTCCGACCTCGAAAACCCAGCGGCATAAGTGTAGCGTGTGGAAAAAGGGTTGAATTAAGTCATTTTTGTGTGATCTGCCAACCCTTAATTCAACCCTTTTTCCACACGCTACACTTATGCCTTTGGGTTTTCGAGGTCGCAATAGTATAAGAAATCATACGGTGAACATGGCATAAGTGAGAATTAGTACCCTTTCTTCTCTTTTGAAAAATCGAATTTTCCATATGTTTTCCCCGGGGGCCAAACTTAAAATTACTATTTTCCCAGTCAGCATCGATTTACCTTTCAACCCTCTCCAAGGCATAAATGAGAAAATCAGTAAGGAAAATCTGTCACTGTCTGACGGTCTATAGTGTCTAATGAGAAAAAGCAAAACAATGTTCCCAACTATCCGAAACGTTTTATTAAAAAAGCCTGGGATTTTATGGTATCGCCGGCGTGTATAGGGAGATTTGGAGACGGTTTTAGCGAGAAGTATGGCCCAAGTTACTTCGTTAGCGTTAACAACAGCCCAGGTGAAAACGTCGTTAGAGGGAATAGAGCAATTTAAAGTAAAAATTTACTCTAATTTTCCCTGTCGGGGATAGTTCCTAAGTCGTTAATATTATATAACGTTGCGTTAACTTGTTTTGATTAAAACGTAATGCACAACACCCTTAATTAACCTATTTTCTTGCGAACGCCGCTCTGGCGCATCTCAAACTAAAAGCTTTTAAACAAATTATTTAATTTACGCCGTAGAGCATTGTCGTTTGGAAGGCCATTTAAATTAGCATAAAAATGTAACGCTAGTTCGTATTTCCTGTAACTGAAACTGCTGCATAGTCGGAAAGACCGGAATAACAAGTGCCCCAATTATGCTTCCGAAACAGTCTTCTTTGACGTCACATAAAAAAGCCTGCATTACGAAGAAGCGCTGGACAACTAGCCCTTCGTATTAAGCTTATTAAGGGTTAGAGTTTCGTATTCGGGTAACTCACTCAACTTTCTCAGCTCATGTAAAATTGCATAATCCCTATATCATAATAGCAGATACTCATTTTATATATTTTGTTAGAATATCTCACATTTAAAATGAGACCTGTCCGTATTTTTTCAAATTGTAACAACGGACAAACTAGGGGCAGTTATGGATTAGTTAAGAACAATGTGCCTCTTATTACCGCATTCAGTGTCAGAGTGAGTGAATTGTCATTACATAATGACTAAAAGAGGTCCCTTCCAATACATAGTATGGACCCGGTTTGGGTTTTTTCATTACCGAAATATTAAGACTAGTTTTCAAATGAACACATTGTACAGGTACTTACTTCAACTGGGTGCACTACTAAAGGATGCTTCTATCTGCCATCAAATGATGAGGTCATATACAGGCACGGCTCGTGAGTTATTGGAAAGGTGTATTATGTATTTTTTATGTTTTTGACTTTTTTAAATAGAGCAAAGAAAAGATATGTCCTACCTTGAGACGTCCATTAGAGAATTGTTCTGAAACATAATACCTTATGTTGAGATAATTCTGAGGATAATTCACTCACCTTTTAGAAATTCGGTAATTATTTCCAATGGTATAATCCACCCCCGATTTGGCTACCTCCTCTATATTCGAGAAAATTAATTTTCAAATTTCTTTTTGACATCCCGGATTTCACGACGATATTTGGGGTCGTAATCGGGATGAATTTTTACTGTACGCAGCTCAAACTAATCACCACACTATTTTGCACCTTTTGCAACATCGAAACTTCGCGAAAAGCCGCGGAAAAACCGAAATTTTGAAATATTTTTGCCGTGTTTACGTACGCTATTTTCGCCCATGCCCGACATTCGGCGCGCGCCGACGTACTCTCTCTACTCTACTCCGCCTACGGAGGCGGTTTCACATAGCACTCGACTGCGATCGCAGTGACTGTTTGGTGGGCGTGGTTCCGCTGCCAAGCGAATATCGATGTGATTGGATAACACTGTTATCGCAGAACTATAAATATTTCTACGTTTCAGATGAAAAAATGTATCATCTAATCGAATTATATCGATACAATCGTATGGGAGACGTGTAAAATTTTCGAAATCTCCGTCTACTGTTACTATAATCCAGTCAAAACGGGGTCCGCTGAATAAAGGCGAGTTATGTTCATCGACCCCACAGCACACCGACCTGGACGAAAACCCCGAATCAGCGGAATCAGCTTTTTATTTTTCGTACACCGCATTTCCAATTTATATAAATATCGCGACCGCAATTAATCGATCAGTAATAGTTTATACCCTACGTTCAATAAACCTTTTTAAAAACGAAGATTTTCGACCCCGGAACATAACTGGCGCTGCGAACAGGATAGCTGCACGGAATCCAAAGGAGGATCATCGGTTCGTCTCAACGATTTGGCAGTTATCAACGACCTGGGAGAAGAAACCTGTGCAGAGATTGGAGAACCATACGGCAGGGATGTCCAGAGCGATTCTTCTTGTCCTGTAAGTTCACTTCCTTTTTCTCATGAGTTCTGATTACCCTGAAGGTTCATTATTAGAAGATTTAGCTCATTTTTCTATTACTCCAAAAGCTCCTAAACAAAAACCTCGTTTTAAACCATATTCTAAAAATTTATCTGAAGATTTAAAAAACCCTCAAATTTTAATTTCTCAGCCCTCAACTTCAAAAACTCAAGAAATGGCTTTAACAAATACCGACATTAATAATTTGTGCAACACTCTTCCAGAATATAAACCGGGAGATAACCTCTCCACATTTATAAATTCAGTTGATAATTTAATTGTTTTTTTCACTCAACAAGGTGCTAATGCCACTCAACTATATATAATTAACACTCATATCGTTTCCAAAATTAAAAATGAGGCTCGTGATTTCTTAAATTTACACAATAAAACTTCTTGGGCAGAAATAAAGCCCCTTTTACTCCAAAAATATGGCGACCGTCGCACAGAAGAAATTTTATTAACACAATTAACCACCACAGTTCAAAAGCGTTCTGAATCTTATGATGACTATTACAACCGAATAACTTTAGCACTTAATGATCTTTTACAGCATGTTTCTTTACATGAAAATAACGCTCAGGCAATCGAGTTTAAAGCTTCGTTTTTCAGAAAACAAGCCCTTAGAACATTTTGTACTGGCATAAACAATCCCCATTGCGATCATTTATCTCATTTTGAATTAAACTCTCTCGACGAAGCACTTCAAAAATGCATAGCTTTAGATAACCACAAACAGCAACAGCAATATATGTCTTATCTTAAATCTACCACCTATCCCCGCGATTATCAAAGAAACAGTCAACCTACCACTACCAATCGCCCTACTAATCAAAATCCTCAACCACCTCGCAACCCACAACCTAATCATAATACGAATATGAACCCAAATTTTAATCAACAATTCCCTCAAAACTTTAATCAAGGTCCTTCAAACTCACCTAGAAATTTTGGCAACACAAATAGGCCCATTCCTCAAAGACAAAACCCTCCACCTAATAGACAAGTATTCAGCCCACCATCTAATAGACCCAACAATAATTACTTCCAAAATCAATATCGTCCAACTCCAACTCCTATGTCCATAACTTCAAAATTGCCGTCACAGCAAACTTACAAACCAACCCCAATGTCCACACGTACTTTCCATAATAATATAGAATGCGATTCCAATTTAGAAACCGAAGAATACTTTTCCGAAAATTTTCGAGAACAAGCCTCGGAATCTCCTCCCAATCCCGAATTATCGAATTAAATAATATTTCAAAAGCCACCAAACTTCCATTTTTCTATCTCCCTTATTCTAATCTTAAAGTATTAATAGATTCTGGTGGATCCGATACTGTAATAACTCCCGAAGCTGCACAACATTTCGATCCAAAATATCAATTTTTTGAACCCTTTACTCTTATTTCTATGAAAACTCCTAAAACCTACTCCGAAAACCTTTATTTTCCCGTTTTTAACGAAATTGGCATTGATCAACCGTTTATAGTTAGAATTGCCGACTGGCACAATGATTTCGATATTCTTTTAGGTACTGGTGAACTCGACCAATTAGGTGCAAATATAGATTATGAAACTCATATATTTTCTATTCGTAAATTAGGCGTTTCCGTTCCATTTGAAGTTATATATCGTTCGAATAATCGACTCCGTATCCCAGTAAATATCAATAATGGTGAAGTTGTACTCCCAGAAATTACCCTTGATAACCAAACTGTACTCCCAATTTCAATACACCATGCCAATGATGGGTTTGTAGAAATACCACAACCAGAAAATTTAAATATTGACTTCCCTGAACCAATATCTGTTTATCCACTATCCGATTTTGAAGAATTATCACCTCCCTTCTCCAATAACTCATTTGATCCCAACTCTATTCGAACAAAACATCTGAATTCCGAAGAAAAGCAAAAAATTCTTGATCTATGTCATAAATTTAAAGATATTTTTTACAATGAATCATCTGATCTGTCATTTACTAGTTCTGTCAAACACGAAATCCGCACAAAAGACGAAACTCCTATTTTTTCCCGTTCTTTCCGACATCCTAAAGTCATGCAAAGCGAAATTTCTTCCCAAATTGATAAACTCTTAGAACAAAATATAATCCGACCTTCAATTTCCCCTTATTCTTCGCCCGTTTGGATCGTTCCAAAGAAAATGGATGCATCCGGTAAACGCAAGTTTCGCATGGTTATAGACTATCGCAAACTAAACGATAATACGGTTGAAGACAAATATCCCCTTCCCCGCATCGACGAAATACTTGACAATTTAGGCAAATGCACATACTTCACAACCCTCGACTTAGCCCAAGGTTTTCACCAAATTGAAGTACACCCCAACTCCGTTGAAAAAACCGCCTTCACAGTTCCCAATGGCCACTTCGAATATACAAGAATGCCGTTTGGTCTAAAAAACGCCCCAGCGACCTTCCAACGCATGATGGATGAAATTCTAAGAGAATACCTTTACAAATCATGTTTTGTCTATATGGATGACGTCATTATATTTTCCAAATCTTTACAAGAACATCTTATACATATAAAATCCATCTTTCAAAAATTCCGTGAAGTAAACCTAAAAATTCAACTCGACAAATCTGAATTCCTAAACAAAGAAGTAGCTTTCCTTGGCCACGTGATTACTCCCGAAGGCATTAAACCCAATCCAAACAAAATATCCGCAATCCAAAACTTCCCCATTCCTAAAACTACTAAGGAAATTAAAAGTTTCTTGGGACTAATAGGCTATTATCGCCGCTTCATTCCTAATTTCTCAAAAATGACAACACCCATGACACGTTGTTTACGAAAAGACACCAAAATTGAAATTGACCACCCTCAATATATAGATTGTTTTGAAAAATGTAAATCCGCTCTAAGTAACTCCCCAATTCTCCAATACCCTGACTTTTCTCTACCTTTTACACTAACTACTGACGCCTCTAACGTTGCTATTGGCTCTGTCCTATCCCAAAAAGGAAAACCAATCGCTTACTACTCCCGCACCCTTATTACCGCAGAACGAAACTACTCCACAATCGAGAAAGAACTCCTTGCAATCATAGAATCCTGTAAACATTTCCGGCCCTATCTTTTTGGTGTAAAATTCACCATAGAAACCGATCACAACCCCTTAGTCTGGCTCTATAAAATTAAGGAACCCCATTCTCGTCTCGCCCGGTGGAAACTCAAATTAGAAGAATATAATTTTGAAATTGTATATCGCAAAGGTAAAGAAAATTTTGTAGCCGACGCTCTTTCCCGTATCGAACTCAATATGCATGAATTAGACTCGATCTGTGTAAATCCTCCCTCACATGACGATGACTTTAATATTATTTTATTAATTATTATATATTATTAATAATAAACACTCCACACACGAAAACCCTATTGCAACTATTCCATTTTCCGAAGAACCCATTAATTATTTTCCTAATCAAATTATCTTAAAATTTGGAAACAAACATGACGTTCAATACATCCTTAAATTCAAAAGTAAACACCAATATTACGTAACTCTTACTGAAAAAGATTGGAAAACTGACATTAAAAACACTCTCCATTCTATAATATCTCCTAATCAACGCTACCATATCCTCACAGAACAAACGGATATCCAAAAATTTATATCTGAATATGTCCGCAATACTTTTAATGAAACCGTTCGTATCTCTTTCTGCTCTAAACAAACTCAAGACATAGAGAATCCCGATAAACAACTTCAATGTGTTCAAGATTACCACAAGCAAAATCATAATGGCATACTCGAAACTCTCAATCACTTAAAACTCCATTATTATTGGCCAAATATGCGCACTACGATTTCCGATTATATTAATAAATGCGATATATGCCTCCGAAATAAATATGAAAGACACCCTTATAAACTTCCCTTCAAAGGCCCCCTATTAGGACAAAAACCTTTTGATATTATCCACATAGACACCTTTTGCTGTAATCGTCAAAGTTTTCTAACAATCATGGATTCATTTTCCAAATACGCTCAAGTTTACAATATACAAGACAAAATGAATATATCCATTCTCAGCAAATTACGTCATTACTTTTCTCATCACAATTATCCGCGCAAAATTGTCTGTGACGAAGGAACTGAATTTTCCAATAATCTCTTTAAAGAATTTTGTAAACTCCACAAAATAGAACTCCATTTTACCACAGTTAATAATCCTAACTCTAACAGTCCTATCGAACGATTCCATTCCACATTTACAGAAAAACTACGCGTTATGCAAGATGAACGACCTAGAGAATATTTCCAAGACCTAATCACCCACTGTGTCCTTATTTATAACCAATCCATCCACTCAGCTACTGGCTACTCCCCTTTCTCAATCCTCTACGGCCCCTATATCGAAGAAATACAATTCGACGACGACTTACCTATTTATGAAAAATATAATCAACGACATAAAGATGAACTCCGCCCTTTTATTGATTCCCTTTACACTAAACTTCACGAAAAAGAAACCCGCATTTTAGAAAACCGCAACAAAAATCTACCAGATCCCACTCCTACTCCAGAACAAGGACAAACCGTGTACCTTTCCAAAAACACTCGTAACAAACTCGACGCACCCTATATACCCGCTACTGTTACCTCTACTGACAATACAAAAATTAAAGTCTTAACTACTAAGAATAAACCCACTAACTCTCATCCTAGAAAAATCAAACGCTTACGCAAACCTCCCTTGTTACAGAAACACCCTCCTAATAACCAACTGCCTGGCCCTTCAAGTGCACCCGATCCCTAATAATGGATACTATCAAGAATTGGTAGGCCAAGCACAATTATTTGACCACTTTCACCGTCACATACTTACTTTCAACTTAAGCACTATAGATAATACCCTTAAACTTTACCCCGTTAATTTAGTTCTTTTTAATACTTCAACGACTTCGTCTTATTACAAAATGTTTAATCAATATCAACTGCTTTATCATGAAACTCTTGACAATTTTCATAAACTAATTCGCCCTAGACAGAAACGTGGAATTATGAACTATACAGGTACTTTCATTAAATCAATCACAGGTAATCTCGACGAGAATGATCGTATATTTTTGGAAAAACATATTCAAGCTATCGAAAACAAGCAATCTCAAATTATTGGCACCCTCAATAACTCTACAACTTATGCCTCACAAACAATAAAACGATATAACATGTTAGTTGAAACTATTAATAATAACACAGTTAAAATTGCACAAGATATTAATCTCCTCAGCGACGAATTTGACAAATATCTCTCACTTCATAGCGAAATACTTAATCTCGATCGTTTAAATCAATTCCTTCAAAAATTACTTCGAACTATTAATTTAGCTGCATTGCAACAGTCGAACATTGAACTCTTTTCTCTCTCTGAAATTATTAAACTAGAAAATCAACTCAAATCAATCTATAATAAAGCCTCTCTCTTATCCGATAACATGCACCCTTTTGAACTAATCGAAACTGCTCAAAGTACAATAATCTCTACAGAAAGTCAGATACTCATTATCCTAAAAATTCCTATCCTTGATGAACTTGTATTCCCACTCTACCAAGTTTACCCAATCCATAACAAAGAAGATATCGTTTTGGTACCCCCTGCTGTTTACTATGGGAATAATCGTTGGTATTCCACATGCACACCTACAGAAAGAAAAATCACCTGTCAAACTATGTCAACAACCAGATGTCAACTGCCCACATTAGAAAACTGCACCACTGCCATTCTCCTGCAACCGATCATACATCAAACTAAGAGAAGCCTCATTGCCAGCACAAATCACCCACTCCGTATCACCGAAAAATGTTCAAAAACAGAAAAAATCATAAAGCAACCAGCAATCATCCAATCACCCTGTCCAATTCAAATTGAAAATCAATGGTATACCGCCACGCAAGAAGAAGCCGAAATCCCAGCCATCGTTCCTGTCAAAATTAATCCCAAGTATCGTCTACAACTAAATCATTTACAGTCTCTTCAAGAAACACCGCAATTGTCGGCTATCCAACCCATACACCTAGATCCAGTCGTCATCTCCACAACAACCTGGTCAGCCACACTTCTTATCATCACTCTAATGTGTGTCATCATCTACTTCATCCTAAGAAAACGAAAAAGACTCCAAACACTCTTTTTCAAACCAAGAATATCACTCTCAGAACTCCAAGAACTTCAACAACTCAACAAGAAGCCCGAGGACGAACTTCCATCCTAAGGGGGGAAGAGTTATGTTCATCGACCCCACAGCACACCGACCTGGACGAAAACCCCGAATCAGCGGAATCAGCTTTTTATTTTTCGTACACCGCATTTCCAATTTATATAAATATCGCGACCGCAATTAATCGATCAGTAATAGTTTATACCCTACGTTCAATAAACCTTTTTAAAAACGAAGATTTTCGACCCCGGAACATAACTGGCGTTTTCACACAATACCTTTTCTTTTTATATTTACGTCTAATATTTAACATAATGTTTTTTAATCAAAAGGCACATGATAACATACACTTTTCTTTTATCCGGAGCCATTTTGTAACTACTACTGTCAACACACTTTTGCAAATATTGTGAACAATAACAGTTCTGCTATAGCAGTATAACAAGCCTCCCCCACCGAACAGCAATGCATTTATCCTTGTGGATTGCCATAATAACCCGTGAGGTCAATTTAAAATACGGCCAGGCGGCTACGGATAGGAATAAATTATTATTAGACATTAGTAATCTTGACTCAATTATAGTTGGGGCGTTTTTGCATGAAAATATAATTGCATTTTTTAAAATATAGTTTATTATTACACATTGAAAATAATTTGAAATAAATTAGGTGGGTCATTGACCAAATGACCTTATGGAGAAGCCGCACGTAAACACTCTAATCAAACTAAATGCAAGTGGCGTGTAAACATTTACACGATGGAAGCACGTGAACAATTCTGAGGGCTAATACGAGGCAGGGCCGCATTAAGGACGATCTCTATGAATTTTATAATATAAAATATTAAAATAATATGCCCCAGTATTAAGAACATTAAAAATAAACTTTTATGGCACAACGCACAACTAGTCATTCACTTACCTGCAAATTTCTACTATTAACACAACTCGTAGCTCCAACAATAAATAAACAACGAATGAATTATATCGGAAAAAAATAAAGGTCCACTTTCAACTTAATACACCTCTGTAAGAAACACCGACTCGCTGCACTCGCCCGCCGGGTCAGATTTTATTGCCGGCTAGCCAATAGCGAGCCGATCACGTGCGTATCACGCTCTAGCCATGCAACAACTTGTGTTTATGTTTCACTTGAGTTTAGTTTGAATAGAGTTTAGGTAGTTAAATCGCGATTTTCATTGGTTTCTAGACTTTTTATTGGTCGATATATCTTAACAAAATTTGGTACAAATGCCGTTTTAAGGGATGCCCAATCCAGTGCAAAATTTTTATAAAAATATTCCTAATATGATTTGTCAAATTTTGACCTAAAAAATATGTCGTAGTAGGCCATGGTTTTTTAAAACAAAATGTGCCGTTTTGCCCTAAAGTACAGTTTTGGATGACCTATCGTTAAAAAAAACTCTATGAAAACCGGATGACAAATACAAATTTTATGGGATGTCTCGGTTTGTATATGTCCGGAGAAGGTAATTTTATTTTTATTTGAAAAGCAGGCAAATTGATGTTTTATTAATCAAAATATGTCAAATCAAATGCCTATTTCAAAGCGCGGTTAGTACATCAGAGTTTTTTCAATTTATCCTCCCGTTTAATTTTGGCAATTTTCTCTCTCCACATCCCCCCACACAATGAAGGAAATGAAAACAAATATTTGGTATTTTCGGGTTACAGCAATATTTTTTTCTCTATATCCTATAATTACCAATTATGCTTTAATTAACCTTTGACATTCTCGAATTAAATTACCTGGGATAAAAAACAGGACTATATAAAAATCAAGAGTTTTAAGAAAATAATATACTTAACATTTTCCTTAATACTCGACAAAACCATGAATAATCCGAATATTTGGAAAAAAAAACGGCATTAACTTTTACTTGCATTAGATAACATCTTGTCCGCTATCCTGTGAATTTCAGTTGACGTCAGTTGCTCATTAACCGAAATTGAGTACAATAATAATAATAATATAGATAAGTATTAATGTGACAGAATTTAACAATATCATAAAACATAGTAAAGGCGGAACATTGCAATCGTTTAATAATTTAACAGATGTAATTACATACCAATCAGCATAGTAATGTTTTCAATAACATTTTTGAAATTAATTTCCGTTATAGTGTGGATTAAGCTACGAAAATATTTAACTATATATTTACAAATTCGCAACTCTAGAAGCCAGAAATTTTGTTGATTTAAACAATTAATTAATGCAAACGTTCCAATAAAAAATCCTACAAGTCATTACAAAGAAATTGAAGAATTTTCGATCCAAAAATTGTTGACAAGTTTGTTTTAATGGGTGTAGGGATTAATTTTTTGAAGAAAACTACGTTTTCAAATAGCCGACGTTTCGGTCAAAATTTGACCATATTCAGGGCACTACAATAACTATGCCGAGTATTATATCTTTGGAAAGCTCAAAAAATGGCCGATTTGATAAGGCCACAGCCAACTATGATTTACATTTAAAAAAAAACAAAAGTTTATGTCATAACATAAAAAATGGATCAGATTATCTTATTAAGCCCAAAATTATCTTCAATTTTTGTCTCTACAGTTTTTCTGTATAATCAGAAATAACGAAGCTACAGAGATCTGATGAAATAGCAAAAAAATCACTCTTCAAAATATCTAGTGATCCATGAACTTTTTTAAAAATCCAAAAGGGGCATTCGATTGAGCATTCAAAACTGCAATTCTTTCCCCATTTAACCTTTGTTCTAGCTCTGCTAGTTTCCGAGATACCCATAGTAGTCATCGAAAAAACTCACCCTGTATATTTTACTTGGTGGCTACGAAGGTTTGAGCCGAGATTCGGCGAGGAAAGGGGCGCGATCGGGCCGAGTCGGCTGCTTCCGCTATACGCGAGGTCTCCCGGTTCTTGAGCCTTGAGCCCCAGTCAGTCACGTGCGTGTACAACATCGCGTGTTCTAAGTAAACAAAATGAAAAAAAATGCTATTTTGAAAGGTAACTATTTAAGACTTTCATTGACAGAAAAAGTTGAAATAAAAACTCTAGGGAGACCACTCCAGACTTGAAATTTTCTCAACCGCATAAAGCTGCAACTCGCGACACTTTTATAAAAATATGTACACTGTCTGGCGTTATTAGAAACGTTATTTTGGCACTTTTTATGTTAATTATGCAAAAATACTTAATTCCTACTAACAATAAAAATAAAAAAGCCCATGCCGAAAGTAGGTACAAACCTATGAGCGTGTTATTTTAAAAACGTGTATACCCTCCCCTATGTGCATGAACCCACGAGCCGTTACTGATCTTAAGCCTCTTGTGATGGTTACGGTTTGAACTGCACCTATACATATATAACTTATATATAGAGTAGCGAGCTGGGTCGTAAACTTGACTGTATAGATAACTTCGCATATATGATTTAAATAAGCTAATTGACTAGGAACGGGAACTCGAAACTAGAACGTCTGGTTTCGGGGGTGCAGGTTTGCTTTAGCATCGACATTATCAGTTCAGTCCTTTGAATCATAGCTATAATTATATCTAACTAAGTTATGTATCTATTGCACTTTTGGTGACATTTGATTTAATTTAAAGAAGACGAAACTTTGTAGCCTGGAGTAATTATCATTGATAAGAAATTCCTGCCCGTTAAGAAGATTAACAGACTATCTAAATTAAAGTGAAGTACTTACACCAACCTGAAGTGATTTTTAATTGAAGAAAGGTGCATGTAAGTGGGTAGTTACTTTAATGCCCGTTGGGTCAATATCTCGGAAACAGTCGCCGCAAAAAGGTTTAGCTGTAAACATTTTAGAGACAGTATAAAGCTAGACGTGGCTTAAAATTTATTGAAACGTTAAGTTAGATTGCCATGACTCCCGAATCGTATAATTTCAGTGTGGATTACTTTAACAACACTCCGTAAAATTGCTTTACAGCTAAACTGATTTACACTGTGTTACTGATTAAATCCCGAACACGAAAATAACAAAAAATACAAAACACAGATTACGGCGATTAAATATAGTGGCGTTGATTGTAACGCTATAATGGGGCCTATATTGTTGTTGATTGATGCAAATTAGACTTGGCGAACGAGTCCGTTTATTTGAGGTGATTAGTTAGTCGCAAAAACAACATCAATGGCGGACAAAACGCCGAACGATGTAACCCGAATAGGGGTTAATATCCCACTAATGGGTTGTGCTCTTCCGGTTTAAAGCTATTCTTCAATAAGCACCTCTCTCACATGACAGGTTTTTTGCCGCTTGTCGAAAGTTATATGCGCTTTGTAGAAACTTTTTGGCACTTGACGCGTCTTTAGTTCTGAACGAATAAAAGCAGTGAACGATCTTGTCAAAACAACTTTAGCGTTTAGAGAACACTGGAAACAAATCGGAAGAGGACACTTCAATTTTTCTAGAAGACAAGCTAATATGCTTTTTACGTCTCAGACCTAGTACAAATGTACACATTTAGTACAAGTTTGCATTCCCTATACAAAAACAAAATTTTTATAATTCTAGGACATTTTTGAAAGTTGCAAGTTTCAAGGTTATATTTGTTTTCGATCAATAGAATTGTGTATTTTGCTTCTGTGGATCTGATCACGGTATAAACCGTTAAAACCTAATTTTAATGTTTTATGTATGTAACCTCGGTAATATTTCATGGATGTAACCAAAGTAAGAGATGTTTTGTGCTGAGAAGTAACAAATGACAAATGTTATATGTTTTTTGGTGACAGGATACTCTTTATAATCATTAAAATAAACATTGTTTGTATGGTATAAATGAACTCAATTGGAACAGCATAAAAACGCATGGGCGTCGTTTGCTTTGTAAAACAAGACCGATTCATAGGCGGCGCGCGGCCCTAAATAATATTATACAAATTTTATTTAAATGCTATAAAAAAGAAACTTTGAAATAATTCAAACCAAAGCAAACCAATAATTTTGTTACACACAAAACAACACCACACAAAAATCTATACACAAAACCAAAATCCGTAAAGTAAAGCGCAATCCTTATTTCCGTGCACGGCACTGGTTATAATGGCCTAACTGGCCCACGTCGACACTTGCGCCATGGATCTCCGAAACGCCGACCAATCAAATAGCTACGCTCGCTTTCTTATTGGCTGCCTCCTTGACTAGGCCGACCGCATAAAAACCTTTGAATTTTATACGGGTGATTTCTGCTGAGAAGTCTGGTATTTTTACCAGTAGCAGAGCGTGGTAAATGCTATGAAATAGATCGCGCCCCGTATATCACTGTGTTTCAAGTGAGTTTATTTATACTATACTCTGTTAAACTCATGGATAAAATACCGTTCATAGTTTCATAGAACTTGTTGCATTACTAGACAAGATTACCGAGTACATAAAATGATGCGTTGATGAATCAAAGACTTCATACTTCATCCATATCTTTTTCAATTAATTTTAGTGGAGCGAAATCGGCCTAAAAAGTCGCTCCGTTCTCGAAAAAAAAAAAAACGTTTGAGGGTATAACTAGATCAGATCCCATAGGTGTTGTTAATTACATCACTCTGCATACGAAATGGCGATTTACAACATTTTTGTGTGGTTATTTCGAAAAAACTGTTGAAATTGGCAATTTACGGAAATTGTGTTTTTTTTACGTTTCCGTAAATTGCCAATTTTGACAGTTTTTTCGAAAAAAAAAGGTTTCGACCACAAAAAAACGTCGTAAATCGCCATTTCGTATGCAGAGTGATGAACTTAACAACACCTATGGGGTCTGATCTAGTTATACCTTGAAAAAAAATTTTACGACTTTTTAGCCCGATTTCGCTCCACTATTTAGGAACTGATGATGGAGGACTCTCCAAAAAAGGATCAATCCTGAAGACTAAGAAGAAAACGTTCAAAGACCTGGAGAGTTTGCAAGCACCAACACCTCTTAAGCTTCCCTCGCGCTTCCACTTCAAAGTTTTAACTCCACACTTATCAAATTCCTTCAGCCTGATTGCCCACAGCGACTTAATTCGTTGCCAACTTCCCGGTATCCAGGACTCCATCTCCATCCAAGCTGGCCAAATCGTTAGCCCCCTCGACCGCAGCCGAGTTAAGAAAAGGAAGCGTGTGTTTCCCCAAGTTTCCGCGGAACTATCGATCTGTTAAACGCTTATTTCCGGAGTTGTTTGGCCGGGGCTCCTCCGGATCTGAGCCCTAACGAGGGTCGCGGTGACTCTGCCGAGACGGGAAGGCATTTTTGACAAATGTTCGGGGGGGCTAATTTGAAGGAATTTATGCCGAAACGTATTACCGGTCGGCCGGGAAATTTATGTACGTAAAACAACGGCCCCGGGGTTTCTTAGGATGCTGGCCGGAGATTGGCGTATGCCTGATCTTGATTGGTTTAGACCAAGTTAAAATTTTCGAAATGATTCTTGGTAAATTGCACATTTTGATGAATATTGGCTCTCACCAGTTCTTACCAGCTAGTGACCTTGCAACTTGTGTAACTAGTAGTGCAGGGTAGTTGCAGGCCGGTAGCATAATAAGTAAGTTAAAAAGAGACTACCCAACCACTAATACATATATTGACATTTTATAATTATTAAGCCATGTCCAAAAAACCCAATTAACATTTTTCATTACCACAAGTGATACCTAATTATATAAATGTCATATAAAGCTTTTACAACTTTTAGTGATAAAATGTACTCTTATAAAAATATCAGGTGGAGAGTAAAAATAAGTCAAGTATATGATGTTAATGAGAAGAAATGGTTTGAAATTGTGTAAAACTGAAAAAGGTTAAAATAAATTGAAAATTATTGTCTGTCTATCTACCGATATAAACCCCACGCGCTATAGTGACACATTATATTAAAAACAGAAACAGAAAAACAAATTTATGTCTTTACAATAGCTTTGGTTTCATAGTAACACTACTGGTAGCGTTATATTACCTTTTGTTTTATAGTAACACTACTTTGTACCGATATATTACGTAAGTATATAGGAAACATAGTTCTATAAAAAAATGCTACAGAAGGCTTATAGCATTGTTTCATGTAAAGTTGTGTTATGTAAAGTTACTCCAAGTAATATTATTATCCCCAAAGTTTTTAAGGGTAATCACTAAGAGACGCCATGATGCAAATATGTCAATATCGACACGACCCAGAATTACGAAATTTATTGGCATTATATATTTTATTCTTCGGAAATTGTAATAAAATATACTTTTATGTGACACAGGCATGTGTTTTTTTAAACTTTTTTCTGGAAGTTTTTTAATAATGCAAACAACCTTGCTTATTTAGTTAAGTGTTTTAATGGGTTTATAAAGGTAACCGAAATATTTCCGCAACATAATTAAATTACTAACAGTGTTTTAAGTTCGGTAATCTAATAGTTGTGGTTACTGTAATACCAAAATGTGTATTGGGAATGGTCTATTCAGTGAACTATAAGAGATCATTAAGCATGCAAGACTTTATTTGTCACTCACCACTTTTCAATATGCCGATTAGATTTAATATCTGAATAGAGAATTTGATTATACTATATACCACCAGTCTCTTCATATTCCCCGAAATCTAATTTCCAGGTGTCAAAATTCCACCGCAGCATATATGTCATAATTATTGTGCTAAAATATCCCGAAGTTGGTGTAGCCCGAGCTCAGGGAGGGTTCCAATTTGTTTCGGCAATTTTCCAGTTAGTTGGGCCTATTCTCCAAGTGCTGGGCTAACGCGTTGCTGCCAACCCATTAGGGTAGGCGTAATACGTTCGCGAGAGCTTGGTTGACTGCGAAATCTTTTGTTCTTAACAAAAGATAGGCCCAGCGAACTAGATCCTATCTCGCGCATATTATACAGGGTGGCCCACCACGAACTGCATCGATCTATATATGGAAAACTAAAAGTAGGAAAATTCTGAAAATTTGGCACCTCACCAATGCCGATGGGCGCTGCTCAACTAAAATATTTTGGTGAATCTGGCACTTCCGGTTATACCGGAAGTCGATATCAACTTTCTTATCTCAAATGGAACACCATGTATATTATTGCATTTTTGGATTCTAGACGTCATTTTGGAACAAAAACATGCAACATGTCCTATGTCTAAATCCAACCGTTTTTGATATATTTGCATTTTTCCGAAAAAAAGTACAGGTGCAGACCTAAAATCAATTAGCAATTTATACGAGGAAACCGCGAAATTTCAAAACGAATTTTTGGCATCGTGTAACAGAAGCCCTGACATAGTGATCTCTGAGAAATAAATCCGTTCTTATACAGGGTGTTCACAAAATATGAATAAAAAATACATTCAACATGTGCTTAAATCTCGAAATTTTCAAATGGAAACCCCCATTTTTTTAATGCGATCTTATTCACCACTAAAAATGATTTGATGAACTTTGTGTAAGGTTTCCTATACCTAAATAAATAAAGAAGATTATTTAAATTTGTTTATTATCTACGGAGAATGCAACAAAGTAATATCAAGTACGTGCGATACATTTGGGGCTCGTCACAAAAAACAAAACCAATGCCAAACACAGTTAAAAAAAATAATACAAAATTTTAAACAGTATGGATGTGTCAGAGAAAAATCACGTTTGGCGATGGTTTTGTTTTTTGTGGATACCGAGCCCCAAATGTATTCGTTAAGCTCCGTCAAGCTAGTTATACGGGGGCAGGTTCGTATTGACTTTCCATTATTTACTAGGTATACTACTATTTGTAGACTTTGGTACAACATTATTTCTGTATAGGTAAGTGTACCGTTAGTTTTTGGTAGATGCAGTAAAATTAAAATACAAGGTAGCTATTACCAGAATCTACATAATTAGTAGGTATATCTGTAGACTTTATAGTTGGAACATAAATAAAAATGCAATTTTTTATGTTTTACTTTCATTTTTAATAAAGCCTAACAAAACATACAGCAGACAAAAACATAACTAACAAATAAATATTTAACGACAAAGAGTTAAACTAATCATATCTACTTTTTCATCCTATAGTAATTATTTTGATATTTAAATTGACATAAACAATACAGAACAAGATATTACGCATATACGTACCTATACACAAGCATGCGTCTTACCATAAGCTTCTGGCAATAATCTTAATGGGGCAGCCGAGGCGACAGCAGTTTTTACTAAACGTTTTCCGGACGAAGTGAATGACAAATTGTTATAGGTTTATATGCCTCTTCAGGTGGAATATTCGCAACTTTATGTTCTCCGATGAACCCTAAGGCATTCTTCCATTGCTGGCACCTTAAAATTTTCAATATTTTAATATTATATCTATATTATTCTTCAATTAATACCTAAGTATTCAAATGTTACATAAAAATGTCGTAATTTTTGTAGGTAGGTACCTCCAACTCAATCTTAGCTTTCAGGGTCTTTAAGAAATGAAAAAAGGTAATATAGTCTTTTGAACTGGTTTTACAGTCATCCGCACTGCAGGCATCACTACAACACAGTCACGGTCGGTCGGTAATATTTTGCGCGCAACCGCTCTCAGCTACACTGTGTACAGCTTATTTTCTTATATTATAAGATATCGATCGGCTCGATGAGGAGGGGAGCGGGAGAGGGCAAGAGGGAAACGTTTGTTTTCACAAGGCCGAGTGCTCGGACTCATTAGTATATTATCTCTGGACGCTGCCCAGACCATGTTATATCGATTCATCAGGAGTACAATTTACGTACGACTAGCACCAACGCGGCAACAACGATGTAGAAAACCATGAACATTTTCTACATATCTACCCTACCTTGCAGGAAATGTTTCTTTTTATTACCTACTCATGTAGTTTATTTGCCTCGGCCAGAGGCCTCGGCAACTAAATTCCATACATGAGTAATAAAAAGTTGAACTTTCATGCCTTGGTACATAAATAACTATTTAGACTCGATTTATCGAGTTGTATAATATTAGCGCCAATTGCTTTATATTAATTTATAACTTCAGGTTACACTATGCTAGTTACTTAATAAAAAATATAATTCACTAGGACTAATAAATCAACATTTTACGTCGATTTTAACAGAATGTTGTGTTTATGGGGTAAATATAATTTAAACCCCAATAAAATTGGCTGTAAAACTTTGGCCTTTATTTGAAATCAACTACCAGGGCAAACAACAAGTTAAAAAATTACTGTCTGGAACTGAACTGAGCCCTTATTACGTTTATGGGATATGGGATTTTCCAGAATCTATTTTAGGATTGTTTTCTAATTACTAAGCTGCCATTCAAGCATCACTGGCATAACAGAATAATAACCACGGGATGGAAATAGAGCAAAACACTAAAATTGAAGCCCGCCTAACTATACCTACAGGGTATAGTTAGGTTAGGTTAGGTACTCAGTCATGATGTAAAAAATTTTAACCACAGAGTGGGGGAGGTCTAATAAAAAGGAAAATGCGAAGGAATTTTTTTCTCGAAGTTTAAAACGTAGGGCAAATGAACCTTAGTAACCGAGTAACTCGACGCTTCTGCTTCAATGAAAACCGTCAAGTTGGCAGTGGAGAGCTATGTTGCCACATTTCAATCATCTTTTTTTGTGGAAGGTGAAAGTGAAGAAATAAGAACTACCTATCTTCCATCTGCATTTTGGTGCATTCAGTCTTGATTCTACAAAGGGCAGGCGTATTCACATCATAAACAACAGTCTTTTCGAGAATTTCCGCGGCGTTGGCTGTCAGTTACTAGGCGCATCAGATGCGCCAGTAATTCAATTATTACAGATTACTTATACGGGGCAGCAAGTTCAGGCACCGCCAGATAGATGGTGATGGCTCCACTCATCTCGGAAAGTATTTTGTGAATAGTTATTTAACCGCAGCTAATTCATATCACTAAAATTGTTTCAAGGTATTCTTAGAGAAGTCAGTAGTCACAATTCGTTTTATTCATACGTTAAAGTTTCGTTGATGTGAACCAACTGCGGTTGAATAACTATTCCCAGAGCAAAAGCAATGGTCGGGTGGTGGCGGTAGCATGCGGTAGGAAGGAACAGTACCGACTGTAGCGCGACTGTGGCGACTAGGCGACTCAGTCTTGTCAATATCTTGAGTACAGGTGTGTGAACCGTGGCGTGTAAAGTTTCGCGATTCGCCATGAACTGAACTGGTACCTATTGAAGTTGAAAGTAAACAGTGATAGAGTGTTTTAATGTTGATGCATATTTGCACATTTAGTGATTAGTTTTGTGTTTTATCTGCTACTGCAGTCTCTGCAAACAACGTGCATCCGTTGTGGAAAACTAAGAGCTCCCTCTATTCCTACATACTCAATACTCACTAATTACTATGTTGATTGACATTGAAAAATAATAAAAAAAAGTAATTAATTCACTTAGACTATACAGGGTGTTTCATTAAGGGTAAAGAGGTACCATATCTCAGGAGCTTTGGGAAAAAATCTTCTTAAGTAATGTGGTCACGAAAAATCGCTGGAAATTATTTTTAAGTTCGTAGGTCGGCCGCTAGGGGGCGTATTCGAAAGAGTAAATTTGAAAAATGAGTGTTCTCAAAAAAAAAATGACTAATAAAGGTATATCAAAAATACATTTATTGCACTCTTAAGCAAATTCTGAACAATTTTCGTTCATGATTTTTGCTCTAGCTCTTCAAATAGAGGTGAAACGGGCGGATAAACCTTGACTTGAAAAAATGCCTGTAACTTCGGTTTGGCTTAACCGAATTGATCGAATTTGGGCTTGTTGAAGAGAGCTTTCCTTCTTCTGTCAAATGATTGTCTAGTAAGGTCATTTCGAATTTCGTGGTCAGCGCTAGAGGGCGCAATTTGAAAATTTTCCCTTTTATTACAATTTTATCCGAAATTTTAAATGCAATGACATATTTATTCTATTATAGTCGAAAAGTACATTAAATTTACAACAAAAAATACCCAAGGTTCAAATCGATATCTTCATTAGTTTCGGAGTTATCGCCAAAAGAATAATTATTAACATGTTATTTGAAAGAAGAAGGTAAGTATTTGTTATCAAAGATTTCCGTATGCCGCATGAAATAAATAAAAATCTACTTGAGTTTTTCGTAAATTGCTATTTTTCTCACTTTTTATTCCGCTAAACGTATTTGAATTTTTCAATTTCGAATTTGTATTTTGTTATTTTTTCCAACCTGTGCTTAAATTTCTTTACATCACCCTGTATTTCGTTGCGAAAATTTACAAAAAGAAAATTTCGGTACCTATTTCAAATTCTAAGACAATATAATATTTTCGGAATCGTAACCATTATTTCTGTATCAATATAAAAACTGTTCTCTGTTAAGGTTGTCGTGTTCTATCCAGTCAATGTTTTCCGAGACTCCCTCTTATAAAAGAATAAAGACTTTCCCAGGCCTATTCGCCTGGATAATTAAGTTTACCACCTGCAATTCCGTCGGACACACATGCGTTTCCCTCTGAATCGCTCCGGCCCTTTTGTGCCTACTCCCGGGAATAATAGTCTTTTTACTTCGCGGAAGAATGGGATTACTCCCGGTTACGGTATCCGAGATTTGGAGCAGAGGTTCGCCGCAAAAAACCACCCGCCACGTTCCCACAAAAATAACGTTCACATGTAGGTCACTAGATTTATTCGATTCTTGGGATTTTGGACCGTAATCCGACTGCACCGGTCTGCAGTTAGAGCTTAACGTTGGAGTGGCTTAGTGACTTATTCTGACATTTGAAGGATCTTTCTGGACGTTTGGCTACGGCGTAGCTCTGTCTGTAGACTCTCATATAAAGACGCATTTTCAAATCTTAAAAAAATCATTTGTAACAAATCGGTGGGCTCTATGCCTTCGAGACCGTGCTAAATCTATTCAGCGAGTTGATTTACCTAGGAAAAGGTCAATTTCACTGCAGAACTCCATTTGGGTCACATACATAGAATTTTCTTTCCATAAACCTCAAAATCTGGAGAAGATATTAGAATCCTTTCCGGTGCCAAAAAGGCATTAAAAATAAACGGTTTTCAATATAATACAAAAATTTTATATTCTTAATTTTTTTTCAGAAGTGTAATAGTGCACAAAAGTTGCTGTCTGGATCTCATATCAAACCCTCAAAGTCTGGTGTATATATGAGATTCCTTTCCACTGCCCCAAGCTTTTCAAAAACGACTCATTTCTGTACAAACACAACAACTATTCTATATGCTCCGCCTCCGCCACTGACTTCTACGTCATCAAGCATAACCGTTAGATGTTAGTTGACGAGTGGTATACAGTGTGTCCCAGGATTATCGAATTTATAGGTGTAAATGACAAAAAAATTTCGAGTTGAAAATTGAGCTTATGGGGTTCCGCCCTGCTTAGTTTGAAACTAATTTTTGACATAATTTTACTTTCGAAAAATCAAGTACGCCTTGGAAATTTTGAAAATACCGATTTTGTACACTAGTAAAGTGCCCCCTCTGTAGCTTTTACGACAAAATGTTATTAAAGAAAGTTGTGAATAATGAAAAACTGAATATCTGTGCAAAATTTCAAAATCCTAGGCCTCCTTTGATTTTTGTCCCTTTTTTTATTGGAAAAGTGGGAAAAAGTGACGTTTTGGTAAAAGATATTAAAAAATATTATTAAAGAAAGTTGTTTAGAATTGAAAATTGTGTACCTATGCATTAAAATAACTTTGACAGTAACTCTACGTACACAGACAATATAAAAACCAAGCACACCTAATGATAAGTTAACAGTCAAAAAATTAATGTAGCCGATTATTACTAAATTTAGCATATGTACACAATTTTCAATTCTGAACAACTTTTTTTAATAATATTTTTTAATATCTTTTACCAAAACGTCACTTTTTCCCACTTTTCCAATAAAAAAGGACAAAAATCAAAGCAAGCCTAGGATTTTTAAATTTTGCACAGATACTCAGTTTTTTATTCTGAACAACTTTCTTTAATAACATTTTGTCGTAAAAGCTACAGAGGGGGCACTTTACTAGTGTACAAAATCGGTATTTTCAAAATTTCTAAGGCGTACTTGATTTTTCGAAAGTAAAATTATGTCAAAAATTTGTTTCAAACTAAGCGGGGCGGAACCCCAGAAGTATAAATTTTCAACACAAAATTTTTTTGTCATTTACACCTATAAATTCGCTAATCCTGGGACACACTGTATATAGGGTGGTCTAAAAGTTTACTTCTTTTTGGTGTGGGTTTAAGGATTTACGGAAACACGGGGGTAGTGTAATAAGTATATGGAGAATAAAATATGAGAATATAATACAAACCAGTACCAAGTATATCAATAGGCACACATTTGTAGCATTAAACTGATAAAAATAAAAAGACATAAATTCCCGAAATTAAATCACGTTAAATACCAAAAATATTTTAAGTTTCAATAAAATTCCCAACGCAACAATATCCAAATAACTTACTAAAATTAATTTAAGTTCCAATAAAAGTTTCAACAATTTAAATAAAAGGGCATATTAGACATGAAGAAAAAAATAAAGATTCTTACTTTTGGTCAGTCCAAACTTAGCAAGTGGTATCTATGCGGTTAGGTTCTTAACTGAGTGAAAAGTTAATAGCTGATGTAATGTAATTTTTATAGGTGGTACTGGTGGTACTAAATAACAGGTTTTCCAGCCAGAGAGTCGTTTATTTATTTATTTATTTATAATATCATTACCAAATTTGGTATTTCCAAGCTTTCGCTCTGGATTGAGAGCTTCTTCAGGGCTATAAGTTAAAATTTATTTTGAAAAGAGATCAAAAGCGAAAAGAAATATACTTACAATTAACTAATGGAAGTATCATTAATACATACTCTCCAATTTATAGGTGTAAAAATGGCCAAAAAAGTAGTAAATATGGTGGAAAATGTCTTTTTTACAAATCAAAAATGACAATAAATGTTTACATAACAACCGATGTGAAAACTTGGAAAAACCAAAATTATTTTTTAGGTTATAAATATGTCAAATTTCTTAGGTTATAAGTTATATATATGATAGAAATCAAAAATATATTAAATCCTGATCATACAAGGAAATTTGGAAAAAAGTTCTATTGTTTATCAAGGTACAAAATATAAGAATAAATACAACTTAAATCTTTAATGTCAGTTCTTTTATTCATTGAATTTGATTCCTTTTGTATTTCAACCATTTCTAAAAATAATCTCTTATAATAATTACTTTCGTATTGTAATATTTTAACTGCATCAAAATTGATATTATGACCAGTGAAAGAAACATGTTCCGAGAGCTTTTATTTAATCTACTATCACTATTGTGTTCAGAAATTCGATTCTTTAAATTTTGAAACTTTTGACCGATATATTTTAATTCACAGTTACGACAAGGAAGACAATAAACTACATGAGATTGATATAAAATGGGTGTTGGATCTTTTAATTTAGTATAAAGTTTGAATGACAAATGTGGGTTCACGGTATTGCTCCTTAAATAGGCTTTATACGTGTGATTTACTAATTGTCCTACACTCACTGGGATTACTACGGTTTTCTAGGGGTTTCCGTAGTACTTGAGCGAATGCTATCCTAGTTCTATCGGAAAAAAGTCGGCCCCAGCCGCAAATGGCAACGAAGACAAAATAATAGTAATTGCCCCCCTCCCCCGCACAAGCATGTGGTTGCTTCTGGGGTACTCCTAGTTTGGAGTATTGTGAGGGTGAGAATTATTATTATTAATATCTGTATTAATGAAGAAAACAGATAATGCGAAAATAGCTCTTCAGCTATTTCAAAAACAAAATATGCCAAGTTGCATTACGTAAACTGTTAAATTATTTTTATCAAATTTCAGGCAGTGTGGGGTAGTGGAAGTTTTTATTTGTTATTGTCCATTTTTTAAGGCATAATATAAAACCCCGATAGGCAACTTTTCCGCACTATTACAATATGATATTAAAAAAAAAAATTTTTTTCGTAATTTTCGTTCCATCCTAATGGACACTCCGCCCCTGCCAACAATATACTTACGATACAATTGACTGTCCAGTTTGGTTCTTTAAAGGTGGTATGTTGTTGTCAGTTGCAAAATGACTAGCGACAATTTAAACAATCCTAATTGTAAACACTAACTGGCATCATAGAAAGAAATAGTTAATACAGACAGATTTTTAGTACCTGTGATTATAAATAATAAAGGATGTTTTTTTCGTGGCATGTCAGGTAAAGGATATCAACTGAAAAAATGCTACTGCTACTGTGGCCGTGGGCACTTAACCAACCGGGTTCCATCGGCTAGGTGTTATTTATTCCAATTGATATATAGTTAGTAGCGGTGAGATGTAGAAGACTACGGCGTCTTCTACAGCTACTAGAAGGGGTTAGAGGGTGTAGGGTATATATTCGACAAAATAAATGAAACCTGATGAATAAATTGCAATAATTGATCCGTCAAACAATGAAGGTTGTAATAATAGTTGGACGTGACACATAAAGCAGAATATAACCTCAAAAACTTACTGCCTGTCCTCCGGCTGGATTACTCGTAAATCAGGACGTGCCCGACGTAATTGGTAATCGCTGTTGCCCTGTGCGCGCTTGTTTATCTAAGTGGTGTTGATACAAATTGCTATTATTGGTCTGAATGGCGTTCCCTCGATTCTGGCGACCGGGCCCGATCAATCGGGAACACTCGGAAACGAAGAAGAGACGCTTTTATTTACAATTTTAATTGGGGCGGCCTGAATGGGATCGCCCGAGCTTTAAGTGGCCACCGCTGCCAACAACGCTATTAAGCAATTAAAACTGAAACCGTCGGTAAATATTTTGCCGCGGGAGCAGCGCGGACAAAGGGGAACGACGACGGATGGATTAGATTAGAATCTAGGAGGCGCCAGAAATCATTCTAACAGGAGCTGGGGTAAAGTTCCCGCCATATTGACGATGCCAACAAGGTCAATAACCCCAAGGCCAGTAACGATGTAAAAAAAAAATAATCACAATGCTAAGAAGGTATACTAAATTGCATTGTCACCAGAACCAAAAGTGTGTGCAAAATTTGAGCTCAATCAGTTGGGAGGAAGTGGTTTAAAATTCAATTGCAAGATTTCAATTCATACACACACAAACACACACCAACAAGCAAGTTAAATAATAGAGCTTGTAAAAACAGAACTTATATTTAAAATCAACACTTATTTATAACCTCCAAAATCGAGGGGTCGAATTTTCCAAAAATCATTTGCGCGAAACCGATGGACCATGCTAAATCGATTCAGCGGGTCGATTTACTTAAGAAAAGTTTTATTTCCGGGTGGAATTCCGTTTAACTCTGGCACAACCACAACGACGTAGAAAATCGTCACCTTTTTCAAGGCATAATAATAATAACAATACAACAAAATTCGAATATTTGTTCAAGAAAAGGGTAAAGGGTTTAATACATTTATTTTCCAGAAGCAGGCCAAACTGCCTAGATGGCAGCTCAGGTGGTAGTAATTATACTAACTACACAAAAATATTGTAATAATCAAAGAAATATTTTTTTTCCGACAAAACCATTGAGAAGTGGCTAAATGAATCTCATTCAAAGGAGCAATAAAATATACCTAAATCCTAAATACCTAGTAGGTATATGGAATTTTGTCAGCAGAAAAATACCTATAGTGGGAACATTAAGGAGTGGCAATGCAAAAATAGGCAATATAAATAAACTTCGAAGATATAAAACAACTTGGTCTAGATGAGATGTTTTACTTAAATCTCGATAGGGTAGGTATCCCTAAATCCATATGACTGTGTGCTAAATCTATTTCTTGTAAGAAATTCTAAATTCTATATCCTTACAATTCCCCACGTTCTCCTCTCACGTCCATATCTATTTTTTGAAAAAGACCATTGACCCGAGCCTGAACCAAACAACACGTACGGTAAGTATAAGTATGTATCCAGAACTTTCATGGTATGCACTAAAAACCGCGGTTTCTGGACAGACAGCGAGAGCCAACTGCATTGTTTTGGTGTTTTCCCAAATAAACTCACTTTTTTCCAACATAGACTAACCTAAATACTCCATTGTAATCTTCCAACATAAAAAATGCCTACTCAAAGCAAAAACAACAAATTTGACACTTAAGCCTGCAACATATATGATAACCACAGGTTACGTTTCCTATGCCACAAATCCAACACTTTACTCTTCCCATCGTTCTTAAAACTACACTAATTCACTAATTACTAACTTAACTATATGTCTTTTGTCCAATAACCCCAAAATCTCCTAAAAAACATTACGCAAAACTAAACACTCAAACCACATCAACACAAACCGCGGAAATCTCAACGAATTCTGAATCAGCTTTTGGGGCATAATAAAGCAAATGCGCAACGATCACAAAAAGCTCGTGCAACGTTGCCACGTTAGCCAGAATAAGCAATGCATTAAGGATATTATTTATTGACCAAGTAGTAAATTCACAAAATCAGTAAAATTTATTGTTAAATGATAACTGTCCAAATTTTTACTATATATGTAGATTGTAGATATGGAGTAATCCTTCGAAATTGATGTTTTTTAAAGTTGGTTATACATTTATTTCGTAAGTACAAGATAAATTAATGAAGAAGTTTGACAACGGTGCAATCATTGCATTGTTTATTTTTAGATTTCTATTACTGACTCGGACAAATAATGTAACTAAACATTTTTTATCTTGGCAGGGTCTGTATTGTATTGAATTATTAGTCTATGTTTATTATTTGTCTGAGCCAAACGTGGTAAAAATCGCGACAAGGGTTACGATTTCTGTATATCTGAACAGGTTATTTGTGATTACCAAACAAATTGACTTCAAAGGGTTCTGCGGGGAGTGTTCAGATCGTCGACGCGGATGATCTATCGCATTGAAGTAATTAATAAAAGCGTAAAATTTTAATAACAGCCTTTTTATCGGTGGGCGCTTTGTCCGTAATGGCATTTACAATTTTTAAGGCCCCGAATCATTAGCGAATTAATTGTTCTATACTTAATAGCCATAATTAGTATTTAAAGATATTTGGGGAATTAAACTTTATTAAATTTCCGCGGACGATGAAAAGCGGACGGCTGCAGCAGAATTTGATCGCCGATAGATTAATCTTAATGAAACGTTTATATTGTTACGGCTAAGTGTGCATCTAAGGATGTAATTAAATGCCATCGTTGCTTGCGTGGCGGGGCAGCAGTTTAGGTATAATTTACAAAGAATAGTTATTTTTTCCCGATCATCACTAAAATATTATTTTCTAAACCGTAAGCAAGCTTTATGTGTCACCTTTACTGCCTAAGCAACTACAACCTGTAAATTACCTAGGCAAATATACCTACTTACTATGATGACCTTGTGAATATAGGAGCTATTATGCATTGCATTATAATTATGCAACCAAATATGCAAGTATGAATGACGGAATTATAGCCTAAGAGTAATAAAAAAAAAACACACGTGAAGTGATTACATATACCTATTGTCAATCTGTCTTCTGAAAGTTTAGAAATATACAATTATTACAAGCTTTTATTTAACTTGCAATGTATGTTTGTTTAGATCAAATCTTGCACGTTGAATTAGACGCACGCGTTTTAATATCTGATTGATCTGAAATTTTGCATACACCTGGTGACAACACAATACGCAATAGTCAATATCGTAATACTTTCAAAATGGCCGCTACTGCAAGATGGCGGATTGATTTTCTTGCATACTGAAGGCTAAGGGTTGGTTCCCAGCGAGGGAACTCCTCAATGGTGAACAGCATAGACACGAAATTGTGTATACGCATTGAATTATTATAATCGCCCGCTTATATTA
This sequence comes from Pseudeuparius sepicola, assembly GCA_963920635.1. Lineage (NCBI taxonomy): Eukaryota > Metazoa > Arthropoda > Insecta > Coleoptera > Anthribidae > Pseudeuparius > Pseudeuparius sepicola. Next base: position 8,429,092 of record OY987305.1, read on the forward strand.
TTCTGGGCTTGCACAGTTCACAAAATGCAAGGCAATATGGTATCAATGAAATCACTTGGCATAAAAACCTTTGAATTTTACACGGGTGATTTCTGCTGATAAGTCTGGTATTTTAACCAGTAGCAGAGCGTGGTAAATGCTATGAAATAGATCGCGCCCCGTATATCACTGTGTTCCAAGTGAGTTCGTTTATATTTTACCAGGGTAGGTCGAGAACGGGCGCCTCGGCAATAAAATAAGAGACAAAAACTTTTTTAATCATTTTAAACCGCACCTGGTATTAGTAGTAAAAAGAGATGAAGGAGACAGAGAAGATAGATATTGTAGTAAAAACAAGTAACTGCATGCTCGCCTAATATAATATCACCAATACTTGCATGGGTTACACTGTTCGACGGCTGGCCACTTGTGAAGCGAAATGGGGTGGATAGGCGTGCCATAATTTCAAAGATCTTAGGATATACTTGCGTAAATAGTTATAATCGATATGGCTTTTTATTTTTAGAGACCTTTTGACTTTGTGTTTGACGACAACCTTAAAAAACCTTAAAAGTGAAATATTATGTTGCTTGTAGAATATGTATATTTTGAAAACTGTGTGACGCTTAAGTCCTATATTTTTTTTGTGACGCCAATTAGAGTTTTATATGCTGTTTCAAGTGACTTTAGGAACACTATACTATACTGTCGACCATGTCGTTGTCTATTTAGGCACAAATCTCTTAACTGCTCGGATTGTAGTTAATTAAGGCGCTACGATACCCCCCATTTTCAAGGGTTTCGTAGTTTACATCTCCTACTTGCATTTCTTAATATTTTCACTTGATTTTTTTTTGTGGCTTAGATAAAACTACGAAGAATCGTCGTTGTGTATCACGAACTGTGCAGGACTAATGCGACACTGTGAAAAAAAATGCCAAACATACCCGAAATTCGACTATATTCGGTTAAGAATTTCGAGTATTTCCACCACTCAAAAATAATTCGAAGGACACAACGACGATTGAGGCATTCTATAACATTATTTTAAGACTACTTTCAAGTCGATACGTTTGTTCGTTTGGCTATGATTTGAAAACTACGAACCCATTGCCCGGCAATAAAATGATCCGTGAATTGGCCATTCGAGCAGGAATTAGACGTACGGAGATAGGCGGGCGGGCGGGCGTTCGCTGGAACTCGTGGTTCCCCTACTTCCCCCTACTTCGGCGTACCTCACCGGGCTCGGAAACCACGTCAGGAGAACTTTCAATCGATATCAGATGGTTCATTTTTCATTTTATTAGTCTCAGTCTCCCTTATTTGTGTTTCGCTTGTTTTGAATGTTAGTATGTTAGCAAATATTTATATTTCCGAGTACCCGAAGAAAATATTTTCTACCGCGACATTATGTATGTCGACTGGCATATAATAATACTCATTATTATTATTCCTCCAGGAATTATAAATAAATAATTATTAATCCATTGCGCCACAAATAAATTTTAGAAAATAAATAATTATTATTCACAAAGTACCTACTTTTTGCTTTTGTGTAAAATGGTTTAATCCCTAGGGCATAAAATGGCCTGGTCGTGCAAAAAGAGTAAATTTAAATTCTAGACCAAATTGTGCGCTTGATTTTTACTTTAAAAATGTGATAGGTACAAGTAATAATTTTGCCAAATAAATGGGTCATGTGAAGCATTTTTTGAAAACGAATTCCTATGTAAATCGCTGCATGATAAAAGCTAATTTATATACTTTCCAGAGGGAACGATAATAATTCTGACATCCAGTCAGTTTTAGAAACTTCTTCGTTAAAGATTGTTCGAAAGTCATTGGAGTTGAAAATCGGGCAAAATAAAAATAGTACATTTTCTTGTTCCAGTCTGTCGAATTTATGACATTTTAATACATTTTCTAGGATGTTCGATAATTCAGATTTGTCAGAATAAGGTTCTGAAACTGAACCGCAGTCAGGGCAAGAATACCTATAATGTTTGATAATGATGTCACAACAGTCACATGTAGTGAAACCAATAGGAGTAATTTGTGGGCTTGAGTGCTTTTATTCCCGTAGGTACCTAATATGGTTTCCAGAATTTGAGAGAGGGGTACCTACATATTTTGCATTTTGCACACTTATTCGGATTTAGGTATAAGTAGTACTGCAGGTGCATAGGGTTTGGGAAACAAACTTTCTGGGAAAAACAGGGCTTTGAATGGAACATTTACAAGGGATTAGAAATTAATAGCTCCTATTATCTCACAACTATTACTTTATTTAAAAAGGGAGACCAGTTTCGTAACTCTATAAATTAGTCCTTGAGGATGTAATTTTATAGATTAACGAAACCGTTGTGATATAATATGGCCTATTCACTCTAATCCCTCTAAAGTGAACTCTCACAGTGTAGAAAGTTTTTAGTTAGATTTATTTATTATTACACAAATGTAAATATGGAATACCTACTAGTTATATAAAACATTTTGAAGAAGTAGACTTTAGACGCACTTTTTTAGTCGTAGCAACACTATTATGCAGAACAATTATCCAATCAAACATTAATAGATGTTCAACTGACCCTAATGTGGTTCAAGAAGAATTCGGTAATCGAATCGTTAATTTAGATTTTATAATTGAGCAATTACAAGTTTTTTTTATACACGAACCCTTCATAGCATGCACCTTTGCTGATATGAAAAATAATAGTAAAATTGCTTCGACGCCAAAAAGCTATGCAGTGTGTTGCCAACGAAAAGTGAACGCCCTGAAAAATATCATTTTTGCAATAAAGCAAACAGGCCACCGCCGTTTTTTAAATATATATTCGCGCTTCTTCGTCGGCATCGGCGAGACTCGTGTGACCCCGGCGGCCGTCGGCGGCGGCCGGCACGAGTTATTATTTCATATTATCTACACGTCTACACAGGAAAAAAAGACTGTTGTGATTTTAGTGAGTTCGTGTATATAGTCACTTTTCCATTACCTACTTTAAATATACAAGCAAATCCATGTGGTCCCAACAATATAATCTATACTTTTGACGTAATTGCAGATGAACCAATAAGTTTAAAATAGTTTGAATTTCCGTTAAGAAGACGTATTGTCACTTCGATACTAAAATTGGCATACTACAATGAAAGCATAACCTCGGTTTTAAAATATCTTATGTTTTATTTAAACAATTAAATTTATCTTATTTGAATAATAATAATTCTCACCCTCAGACTACTCCAAACTATATAAGAGTACCCCAGAAGCAACTGAAAAAACATTATAATTCATTGGATGAACAAAATAACTTAATTGCAACTTTTATATTCATCAATGTAAGTAATCATAGTCCAAGCAAATTGTCATTTTTTTATAGAGGTAGAAAAAAAATGATTCTTAACAGGTAGATATTTTCAGGGTTGGTGGTGGGTAGCGTCCTGAGTATAACCCCAAAAAATCACCGTCGAAGTCGTGTTACGAACCCCGCAATAGGAGTGGTTTTGCAAACATTTTTTTGCAATTTTTTTTCTTCTCATGTGTACAATTTTTTTTCTTCTTATGTATACATTATTACGTTCTCTACAACTTTCTCTCATGAAGTTTTTTTTTTTAACTTCAATACTTCACGAGATATAGGTAAAAGATCACCACTATCTAAAGTGCTTTATAAGGGTAAAAAAAATTCTTTAAAACAAGCTGATTTTTTCAGGGTTAACTGGGGGTTAACTTAGGAGTGCATACAGTGATCGCAAATTAAAGGTTTTGAATCAACCCTACACTCTATATCGTTCGTAGTCATAATGAACACTGCAAGTGAATGGCTATAATTGATATTAGTACCCACAATTAAGTATTACAAATCCAGCAAAAATTCAGTGACAATAGTTGTAATTTCAGTATAATGAACAGTTAAATGTATCCCTATTCAATTCAACACCATGAAACGTTATGTTGTTCTGACAAAAGAATGTGCTTAGAAAAGAAGTATTATAGAATCAATTCCAGAACACGCTATTTATTGAAATAAAATATTACATTTAAATTATTCATTATAATTCAATATCAATTGTAATTGAATTGATTATTGTTAGTTACAAAAAAGCTTCTGCTTGAGTTTGAGGAATAATATCTCATATTGAATTAAACAGGGTTTTTTTACAAAGTGCCAGATTTTTCTCAGTGTAGTAACTACGGCCGGCTGCCCCTCAATCGTAGCACTATGAAGGGGCAGGCTGGAGTGGGGAGTCGTGGGGACCAGAGGAAGGAAAAGGATAGGCATATCTAATCGAGCGACGTTTGTCCTGAATTGAGTCGGGCATTTCGGGCGGATTTCGTAAGTATCGTAGCCTCTTAACAGGCAAGCGACCGTGCAACAATGACGAATTAATTGAAATTAACAGACTTATAAACATGTCCAGCGAAACTAAAACAATAATAAATACCTAAATCAATAGAAAAAAAATATTTTTAAAAGCAAGCTTTTATTTAAATTGTCTGGAAAGGAGAAAAAACTTTGAAATAAATCAAACCAAAGCAAACCCATAATAGAAAAAGCTTTTTTGTAGCCCACAAAAATGTAGAGGTGATGCTGATTATTGGAATAGGGGCTAAAGTAGCTCAGAAAAAGAATTAAAAATTCTTTTTCTGCGATACTTTAACCTCTATTCCAATTAGCATCACCTCTGCAAACCCATCATATTGTTACATTATACAATTAATTGTATATAATATAAAAGCTTGTCGCGAGATTTTCGTGTGCAAATTTTTTTTATAGAAAAATACAATTTCTACTTAGAATTATTTTCAAGACATTCTCGCGACAAACTTTTATATCATATACAATTGTATAATGTAACAAAGTTATGGGTTTGCTTTGGTTTGATTTATTTCAAAGTTTATTATTTTCTTCTTTTCAGAGCATTTAAATAAAAGTTTGTTTTTAAAAGTATTTTTTTGACAATTAGTTAATTTATTTTCAGCACCTACTAAACTGTCAGGAACGTTTTTCTGTGAATAAGAATAAAACATTATAATTTGGTGTTTTTCCACCAGCACCAGCTGTAATATGAATGGAAGGTAGGTGAACGGGTCGAGAAAACCATGCAATCCGGTTATTTCCATAACAAAGACAAATTGCAGGAAATGCTTTGCAAACAGCGACAAGCACAAACTGCGAATATTTAGGAATATTCAACTATGGGCGGGGGGGTCTACATTGCTCTTAATTAAAAATAGAAAGAATGGAACAGTTATTAAGTTATAGCTGAATAAAACGTTTTAACGAAGCTATTCCTCTGATTGTAATCGCTTGCCTTGACGGCCACAATAAAACTAAATAGTTAGGTAGAAACATTATTATTTGAAGAAAAGGTGATAATGGGCAAACACTCAAAGTTAACAAAAAGAAAAAACTAGTAACCGCATACACGTGTTTCATGCTATTTGACTGAAGCTGCAAATGTGCTGTTGGCTCCTGCCTGGACTTCATTTGTTGCTTCCCAAATCATGCCTATCTTTTGATTTGGTTAATGTTACACCGTACTGATGATTGTCAAATAGCATGAAACACGTGTATGCGGTTACTAGTTTTTTTTTCTTTTTGTTAACTTTGAGTGTTTGCCCATTATCACCTTTTCTTGTAATTATTACATTTACACTCGCTAATCTTACATCCTTATTATTATTATTTGAATTGAGCGAGAGGGCAAAGATAAACATATAGCTAAATAAATATTGTGATAGTTACACGGCTAAATTATAATACTATATTGGAGTACGTTACTTAGAATTTGTCTCCTCCTGTAAAGGTTTTCGACTTCAAAAGAAGTAGCAGAACAAAGACGCGGTCTGTGTACCCCACCATGCCTAACACTAATTATTTCTGAATAGAGAAGTCAAGGGAATGCTATCAATGCCTGGAGCTTATAAAGCGACTGTGTACAAGCAGCAGTTCCCGTAAGAATTTTATCCGGAACACGCTAAACCTCTATAAAGTTAATTTTAAAACAAACGAGAAATTACGGAACCCCACTCTGTAGACAGTCTAATCTTCCAGAATACACGACAGAATGAGAATTCGTCAATATTACAAGCTACAAGAGTATGGCCTACGCAGACTGCCAGTTGCATTGTATGTAATACACAAAATATAAAGGTTATTTTATTACTTACTACCTATGTATTTTCATCATTTGCCGTTTTGTAGTCCCATAGAAAGACGAAGAATAGATAGTACCACCTAACCTAACCTAACTGTGAAATTTACTGTTTTCCGATCAAGATTCAATCGGGTGTCTTCGGTTTTGGTTCGATGTTCTAAAGCCAATTTATATCACAAAACATGACGAATATTTTGTTGTGAATCCTCACAATGACCACACGTAAATTTTATAAAAAAATTTAGAGTAAATCGTCGATAGGGACAAAGTAGGAGCAATATTTCTATTGTAGGCAAATGGTGACAATAAATAATAGAGTGACATAAACGACATAAACATTACTTTGGCTCCACTGACAAACAAGGACAGGGCTAGGGCGGAACTTTCGTCTTTTTTTTCAAGGCAACAGACTCGTCTATTAAACATTTAGGGAAAGGAATATTATGAAAATAGTAGTCAGTAAAGAGAGATGTTTTTGTCGCATATCAGGTAAAGGATAATCAGTTGAAAAAATGCACTCCAGCCGAGATTCGAACCCGGGACTCCTACTGTAGCCGTAGGCACTTAACCAACTAAGCTACTGGAGCATACGGTTTTCATCGGCTAGGTTGTATTTAATTCGACTGACTGAATATGTAGTAGCGGTGAGATGTAGTAGACTTCGGTGTCTTCTACAACTACTAGAAGGGGTTAGAGGGTAACCATTCATTATTGTTGGTTATGTGAAATTCCTATTTGTTCTTCTACCCACAATATTCGACATATAGCGACCTAGATCGAATGTGGGAATTCTAACCTACAATGTCAATCCAAGAATACTTAATAATAAACAAGGATGGATTTTTGACCTGTAGTTATAAATAAAGAGAGATGTGATATTCCACATTTTTTATTACAGGTCCAAAAGTCCATAGTAGTCATTTTTAAAAATCCGAGTTTTCGGTTTATTAAAATGCAAAAACAAATTTTGTTGTGTAGATTTCAAAACGCCGTATATACAAAACACCAGAACGAACGCAATTTAACTCGAAAAGTGTTGTTTCATAATTCACTTAACAACTGCAATGTCCCCAAACAATTTTTCAGTTAAACGGTAGAGTAATCAAGCTGTTGACGCACGCCAATTATAATTTTAATAAATTGTGACATCCAATTTTTGAAGACTAATGGCTGTGAAACACTGTGACTATGTGATAATTAAACTTCATCTGATCCCGACATGAATGTAATCTTGTTAAAAACTACTGATGGATTAAATTTCGAGCGATCTTTGCGCAAAAATGCGCCGCAAAATACAGGACGGTAAAAATAACAAATAGTTTTTTTACTGTAACCATATTTCTTCATGATTTTTCCAATAGCTACTATCCGATTTCCTCACCGTGTTTTTAGGTAGGTATCCATATATCAGGCACATTCTTTATATGCCATTGGTGTGATAGATCACACAAGGGGCATACGTTATTACCTGGCAACCACACGAGGAGGAATGACTTCCATTTTTGTTTCACCCTCCTAACGTAAAAGGTAAATAACTGGAAATATGGGGAAATGGCCCTGAAAGAATATTTACATCTCCTTCGAGTATATTTGCCCGACTGTGTTTGCATAAATTCCTTTGCCGAGGAATTGTCTTCTGACATATGAAAAAATCTAGGGTAATAACTTAGAAACTCCTCATCCAATGATGTATGATTCATTTTTTTTTTCAATATGAATTCGACAGGATCTTGTTTCATTAATATTTTTACAGCTTGGCAGCATTTGTTCCTCTGCTTCAAAACCATTATTTCAATATAAAGTTCACTATGGGTACTTTAGTAGGTTGTTCACAATGACAGTAAAACGTTTTGATGTGATCTTTACTTTCTTACTCATAAATTTAAGAAAATAAAACTTTCGTTTCGTTCTGTTTTCATTTTATTGAATAATCTTTGATGCTTCATGGATTTTCTATTTGGGTTTTATGTTATTTTAATTTGATCTACCACTATCGCAAACTTTAGGTCCATTTGAATTTTGGAAAGTACTATTTTAAAGATTATAGCATTATTTACGTCCTTAAAACTTATTTCTGCGACCTTTAATGTTGTTATTATTATCTTTTGACTATTGCTATGTGTGTTCACTAATTTCCAATTGTAACTAAAATCGATCAATATAAGTCTGCAAAAACAGGTATCAATCATAAAACCGCTTTATATAAAATTATTACCGAAATAAATGTAAAATAGAAACAATGAATTTGGTGCTGCTATAAAATGGGTAGGGCGACTGAAACGTCATTGCCGACACATTCCATATACAGCCTTTCTCAAATACAGTTTATATGCTTAGATAATTCCTTTCTACTTTCTACTGTGATAATATGCACAAAGAACAGCAGCATATTGTTTGATTTTTTTGTATTTTACAAATTTAAATGCAATTACCTAAACATTTGTTTCGTGAACGTCCCTATTTAAGTGTTGTACATTTGCAACACTGAAGAGTACAGGTCTGTCATGTTTCATGTATCTTATGTAATTATTCTAGAAGACATATTATCAATAAACTGTTGTCATTCAAATAACGAGGAAACTTGGCCAAACTTCGTCTACAATGTGCTAGACCATTAATTGCGAATGCTTATTCCGTAATATATGGTCCTAATTCAGTTGCACAGCATACCTCCTCGGAAGAATCGGGCAACTTCAACTACACCGGTGTGTATAAAGTTTGGAGAACCGGAAAAGCCAGACATACTGGCTCTGGAACTTGCTGAAAGTCGGTAATGAGCCATCGTCGTGAAATATTTTAATTTGCAACAACCATGAGGAGTTTGTAAGGTGGGCACAAGTTTTTTGGCTTAGTTTTCAACAGCAATTGCTGTTATTATTACTATAATGGAAATCTTTAGCTTCATTATAATAATATTTCTTACCCTGAGAATACTGAAAATTATGAGTTATCTGGAAGCAAACCCATGCATCTTCACAAAAAATAATTATGTTTTTAATTGGACATTAGTAAACACCTATTCTATTTTTTATGAATCAAGCGCAAAAAATATGTTTTCCACGTAACCTTCTTGTAATTTTTTACGCGCCCGTAGGAAAAACAGAGAATTGTCTGGGTTTTTTAACCTACGTGTTAAAGGTCGAATTTTTAAGCCCAGTGCGGTATAAGGAGGCGCTGGTGTGGAATCTACCTTCTCCATAATAAATCAAGCGGAAAGCCTCGTACAACATTTTTTATATTTCCTCTCATTCACATTCCCGTGAGTGTTCCGCAAAAATTTATTTTTAAGTTTACAAGAAAGAATAAGCGTTTTTCTACTGTATTCGAGACAGGAAATAAAACTGTAGTAATACTACGTGCGACATTGACTGGCTATCATAATCCTCATTGGGAAACCAGTTTCTAGAAGGTTGAGTGCCAATCGCTTCAAATAGCTTAATGCTGGCCAAAACAAGGGGGTGGGCGTTTAAAACTGTTCGACACTATAAATCCACTGCGGTTCAAATTTAATTTAGTTCGAAGTTTTAGGTGTTCCATCTTGGCTACTCGATTAACCGATATAATAGGTGATGAAATCTAAAACCTATTACACTCCCTCCGTAATTATCTGAGAACAGAACTTTTAAGCAACTCTATAAGACGTACAGTCGGATTAAAGGATTTTTCTATTAAAGTTGGTGAGATTTAAAGCTCCTAGATGTTTGAATTTTATAGGTGATAACGGACATAAATACAGATAGACCGATTTTCTCATTTATGCCTTGGAGAGGGTTGAAAGGTAAATCGATGCTGAGTCGGAAAATAGTAATTTTAAGTTTGGCCCCCGGGGAGAACATATGGAAAATTCGATTTTTCAAAACAAAAAAAAGGTACTAATTCTCATTTATGTCATGTTCACCGTATGATTTCTTATTCTTTTCCGACTTCGGAAACCCAAAGGCATAAGTGTAGCGGGTGGAAAAAGGGTTGAATTAAGGGCTGGTAGATCACACAAAAAACCCTTAATTCAACCCTTTTTCCACACGCTACACTTATGCCTTTGGGTTTTCGAGGTCGGAATAGTGTAAGAAATCATACGGTGAACATGGCATAAGTGAGAATTAGTACCTTTTTTTATTTTGAAAAATCGAATTTTCCATATGTTTTCCCGGGGGCCAAACTTAAAATTACTATTTTCCGACTCAGCATCGATTTACCCTTCAACCCTCTCCAAGGCATAAATGAGAAAATCAGTAAGGAAAATCTGTCACTGTGTGACGGTCTAAGACAGCGGTAATTCAATAAGTAGTTTGGAGGTTACCTTATCCGAAGTTCATAGAAGTCGAGGCGAAGTTCTCCTATCTTATAACACCTGAAACAAGAGAAAAGTGTTAATATCTAAGTTTACCGCTCTTGAACGTAGCTTGGGACTCAACTTCAACTATTGAAACATTTTGTTCAAATAAATTTTGTTTTGAATTCGGCTATTGACGACGAAGCTTGGCTCTCGCAGCTAAATCGTTCTATTAATAATGATCCCAGACCGTGTATCTAAACCATTTTAGCAAAAAGTTCTGTTATCGTCGTAGACGGGTTTCGCAAAAAACGTGTTTTCTGTGGTTACAAAACAAAAACCACGAATCCTAGAAATTCCCGAAACGCCGAGATCCGAGAGCAAATTTCAATAACAATTTGTCTTCCGAATCGTTAGCGGATACATTTGATTTATTTGATTGAAATGCGGCATTAAAAAACGGGGGCGTAGGTAGATGGTTTCCGAACGGATCGATACCGAAATAAATGCTTTGGTTTCTAGGTTTCCTATACATTTTAAATGAATAATATCTTTTTAATGGAGATAAAGGGATAGATACTGTGACTCACGGGCGTAGCCAAGGGGGGGGTTTCGGTTCAAACCCCCCCCGAAATAAGCAAAATATTACCTAATATTATACCGAAAAAATATGAGGAGTGAAGAGTTAAATTATTATTACGTTTGAATATATGTAGTAATAGTAGCGCCTAGCGCCATCTTTTGACGAGAGGCAGACGCAGTTGCAGCCGAACTATTTTGTATTGTAGGGACACTTTGCGTTGTTTCTCGATTATTCGCCACGCCCCTCGGTCGAAATGAGCGGAACTTTGTGGAAGTTCGTGGAAGTTTCTGGATGGCTACTGGGCTGCTATATAAGCGGCGCGTGACCGCGCTTACGGCAGTATTGTTCCATGCGAACTCGAAGCGAATAAAAGTGAAAAGTGGTGTAGTCAAGGTCAAGGGGTTTCTAGTAAAGAAACAAATTTGGATTTAGCTATCAAAGCTTCAGCTACCTTGCATGCTGATAAGAAGACTGCCTACCCCGAAATCTAGTTTGGAATGCCTAGATATGTGCGATAAAAACCTTTATCCTAATATTTACACATTACTACAAATCTTGGCTACCATTCCTGTATCCACTGCTACCCCAGAAAGGTCTTTCTCGAGCCTAAGGAGACTGAAAAACTATTTACGAAACACTACAAGTGAAAACAGACTTAATGGTTTGGCTCTAATGAACATTCACTATGGAACAGAAATTCATGCAGATGAAGTAGTGGATATATTTAAAAGAAAAAGCCGAAGATTTCTTCTTTAATGGTTTTAGATTTAGCGCAGAGGAACGAAATTAATTTATCCATTTCATTTAAAGTTAAGAACTTTATAAATATGTCGTAGTTTTTCGGATGAATATATAGATATTAAATTTCATGTAAGTATATTTTTGTTGTTTTATTTACTTCTCAAACTAAACCCCCCCCAAAACTAAATCCTGGCTACGCCCGTGATGAGTATACAGGGTGGTCACTCTTGCACACCATGCGGGGACATCCGAAACGGTAAGAGATACAGCGTGGTTTAAATTAGAGAAAAGTTGCGTTTTTGAATGCCTTCCACCACAGAAAAACGGCTGTCACTAATCTGAAAAGAAATCTAAGATAATATCTTGGATACTTCCTGAAATATATCTGAAAAACGTTTTCTTTCTTCCTTCATATATTTTTTATATGTAATGGAAAATTTATGAAACCTGGCAATCTTTTCTCGTTGTGAGCTTTCCAATGGAAATGTCAAATATTTCCTACGCCAACTAGATTCTGAAATATTCATAGCAACTTTTGCTTTTCTTATGGCCGCCATATTGGATTTTTATGCCATTAAATAAGGCAAAAAAAATCTATTTCATTGACATATCATACATTGGATGGAATGACCCCCTTAAAACGTCATCTTTGTATTTATTCGTTAATATCAAGTTGCCATATGCATTATGAAATGCGGAGTTCATTGACAATAATTGATACATTAAGTTGGCCATGCAAAACAAGAAACCAGGAATTGAAAAATATCTATTTAATTGTAACTTGTAACCAATAAACAAAATTATGAAAACAATAAATAGTATTATGCGGTAAGACATAACTTAATATTACTTTACAAAATAACCAATCATTTTTAGAGCTTTCCAACGATATAATAATCAATATGGTTATTCGGAGAAATAACGGAAATAACTATGGTTTCCATTAAAAAAAAACACAAGTTTGTGTCATATCTCGAAAATGACAGCTGTCACGGAAAGTATGACATGATAACTGCATTGGGGACACAATTCCCTCCAACTTTTGTATTTACACTTTTTATCTAAAATCAGAAACAACGAAGCTAGATGTATGAGATTAAATCGCCAAAATTTCGTTTTTTTTTCAAAATATTTAGTAAGCTATGACTTTTTCCAAAAATCCACAAGGCGCGTTAAATTGGGCCTACAAAACTGCAATTCTTTCCCCATTTAACCTTCCTTCTATCTCCGCTAGTTTCCGAGATCCCAATACTGATCATCAAAAAAACTCACCCTGTATATACAGTGTCCTCCAAAAAGTTCGCAGCATGGGGAAATTTTTAATTAATGTTTTATTTTAAAATTTAATTTTGGGGTTACCTTTTGCTTGAAAAAAGATGAAAAATGACCCTCTCAAACGTGGTCATGTGACTTTCGTTATCTATCAAAAATGACATTTAAAAAAATATATCGCCAAGTTGTTTCTTTTTCAATTTTACGTAAGTGTACCAAATTTGAACGCTCTAATAAAAGATTTAGTTTTTTGCCAATTTTTAATAATAATTAGAAATTTCTGAAAGTTTTAAAAACTTGTAACTTGGTAAAATCTCTTTTATATCACTAGCTTTATCATTCTATTAACTTTTGATTAGTAATTAACGATAAGAATAGGTATTTTTCAAAAGAAAATGATATTAACGCATTACAATTCTCTTATGTTTGCTGCAAAGCTGATGTACCGAGGTATAAATTTAGTTACATTACGTTTTCCAGTTCTAAATTGATGCCAAAATAATAATAAATTAAATTATCATCAAACTATTTTACGTATCTAAGCAAAATTCTTGACTTTTATGGAACAAATAATTATTATTAGTTTAATTTCGCATTAATGGATATTGATGAGTAAGCCATGAAGAGAATTGAAGCAATTGTTTTTACCATTCCCCGTTTCAAGAGTATTAATTGAACTGTCGAATAAAAACAATTGCTTCAATTCTCTCCATGGCCTACTAATCAATATCGATTAATGCGAAATTAAACTGAAAAGTAATATCTAATTATTTGTTCCATAAAAGTCAAGAATTTTGCTGAGATAAATAAAATAGTTTGGTGATAATTTAATTTATTATTATTTTGGCCTCAATTTAGAACTGGAAAACGTATCTAATGTAACTAAATTTATACCCTAAATGGTAGACGGTACATCAACTTTGCCGCAAACATAACAGAATTTTAAAGCATTAATATCATTTTCTTCTGAAAAATACCTATTTTTCCGGTAATTAGTAATAAAAAGTAAATAGAATGATAAAGCTAGTGATATAAAAAAGTTGTTACGAAGTTACAAGTTTTAAAATTTTCAGAAATTTCATAATTATAAAAAATTGGCAAAAAACTAAATCTTTTATTATAGTGTTAAAATTTGGTACACTTACGTAGAAGTGAAAAAGAAATAACTTTTTCAAGTAAAACTTTTTGATATTTTAACAAATAAACCCATTTTTAGCGACATATTTTTTTAAATGTCATTTTTGACAGATAACGAAAGTCACATGGCTACGTTTGAGTGGGTCATTCTTCAATTTTTTTCGAGCAAAAGGTAACCCCAAAATTAAATTTCAAAATAAAACATTAATTAAAAAATTTCCCCCCTATGCTGCGAACTTTTTGCGTTGCACATTTTAACATGTTTCAGGTTAATGTCCTACGCTGATTGATTGATTTCTGTTAGTTTTTCTGAATTGTAGTGGGATATTTTCTACACAAATCAATATACAAACTGGTCAATCCTACATACACAACGGAATAATGTCAGTTTTAAGTTGAAAAAGTAATAGTTATCTTTAGAAATTTTTGATATTTATAAAAGATATTAAGTCTTTGATATCGTCTTTTTCTGTCACAGAAATGTTGGAAGAATACAAAACCTATCTAGCTGGTATTATGGTCAAAAACCTGGAAAGGTTTCATCAACGTACATACGTCTAATTAATCCTATAACAGTTTCTGGGAGTATTGTTATTCTGGTCACACACTACTCTCAATGAAATTAAGCTTTGATAACTTTGAAAGTGATTACCAGTAACATTTTTTTTGTACGCGTATTACGCTAAAAGGCGTTGTTTTATGTAGACAAAACACTTATACTAGGTTAATTTCGAAACTAAAACTATGCAGATATTTCCAAGAGTTTTGGCAACTTCAGACTCCAGAAATTGTCTAATTACGTGCTATTTCATTAATACTAAGCTTTAATTAATTGCCTTGTTCCCACTTCTTAGCTGAAAATTAAACTGATACTATCAAGTTAGTAGACTCATTGCTTCAACAAAACATTTGTCTGGATGTATTCTCTTCAAATGAGATTTTGTACTGCACACGCATATCTAAGCAGAGCGCAAAGATTGAATTTTATTGCCTGGATAGAGATTTACAAGACACCATCAGTACTGATACTCGCATTGATTGTGTTTAAGAACAATGAAAATATATGGGTTTTCTAGTCTAATGCTTGCTATTTGTCGACTGACGTACATACACTAAACTGTGCTTATTTAAATGTAGCGACTTTCCAACTTATTCAGATTTTGTTGAGCCTTTCTCAAGAAAACCTTATATCTTTGATAGGATGCAACAAGGATAAATATATTATATGGCAGATTACGTTGAAAAATATAATAATGGTGGATAGATAATCCAGCTTTTGTAAAGTGTATCCCCGAGGTCGTGCTACCTTTAAAAACGATGATATGCACGGAAAAGTTGAGCTTAAACTGCACCATATCGGAAGTAATCACGTTCTTGGCAGTTTAACGTAGAGTTTAGCAAAAACAAGAGTTATTGCATAAACTTGGAGCTTTGAGATAAAGACTTTTTAACTTCTGGGATCAATATTTTTGAAATAATTCATAGTGAACCGAAGTCCACTTCTTGTTTTTAAAACTCTCCGGGAAAGGAAAGTATACACAAGATACGGTTTCTTAAACAAAACATAAAAACGTCCACTATAGAGAAACAATAAAGTTAGCGTTAATATATCTTTATAATTATAAGAATCTGAGCTGCGAAAAACCTTGGTGAGTTTAATATAATGGTAAACTTGGCGCTAGCTATAGATTTTGTTGTCACGTCAAGTAATTCCTGGTGTACGCTCAACCATAAGGTTTTAATCCATTTGTTTACGCTGGGTTTTATCAATACATGTTTAATTAATCCCAAGGTGTCTCGTGCTTGAGTACTCGGTCAACCCTTGTTATTCTATTTTCAATGTTGTTCCCTCTATAGGATTAGGACTCTCCTGGGTAATTTGGAACTCACTTTTACCTCTCAACCAAGAAAAGGAAAACCTATTTCTTGATCACGTATTATGTTCTAGTTTTTTTAGTACGAAATACATCAACCTGATAATTATCAACCAATATTTGACATTAGTGAAGATGTATCATGTTCGAAGGCAGAGTGGAACGCAATTTCAAAACTGACAAGTATTTATTGTGTAGTACACATTCTCAATCACTGGAGTAATGGGAAAACTTCTGTCCAAAATAAATAGATATTTACTTTCTGAATTTCTTGATAAGCAGATACGTATAAAATAAACGCGAATCTCTGTATTGGATTCCTCCTGTTTAAGATTATTCTCCAATAGGAATGAGATGGCTAGAACTTGAAGAGAATCTACAAAGTAAATACAATATACTTTTTAAAGTTTATGTTGATCAGGAAACGAATAGAATACTGTCAGCTTGACGCCCGATGTTTTCCTAAAACGTCCAGTTAACTCCTTTTTCGTTGATACTCCCGTATAGTCGATTCTCTATAGTCTGGCAGCGACGTCTGATGAACTTTCCTTAATGTCCAAAATTCGAGGTAACCGCCTGTGACGTTGCTGGCAAACTTAGTTCATCGCCGCACTATAAACGGTGTTTAGATTATGTACAGACTAATATTTGCTCTTACTGAGACTCCTTGGGTGGGATAAAATATTTTTGATGGTCCTAAAAGAAAGACTCATAAGGAATATGATGGGGGAAAGCGTTTGGACAGTGTTTTCGTCTCCAGGATAAAGATACGTTTCTGTGGAAGCATGCTTTAGTGTTTTTCTGTTGGTTTTGTCTTGTGAATGTTGTAGTGAACCAGCGTTAGAAGTAGGAATCTCCAGGTTTAAATATGGGTTGGCCTTGACAAGGAACTTTATTTGGCGGATTAAATCCACATCACTAGCGATACTCAGACAACCACCGACATAGTTTATACACGAGACTTCGCAAATTAAAACTCAGTTATTCATGTTTCACTTTCGTTCTGTGCGTACCGACCAACCCGAGAATGGGGGCTCCATATGAATTCATGCAAATTGTGTGTTCATATTTCCGGCTCTATTGTGTGCAGTCTCGCATTGTTTTTAGTGGGATTAAAATTTCACAACTGGCAAGGTGCTGCGGCGAAGGACGCTTTGTGTTCTCACTTGCAAACAAGCAAAACCGGCTTAAATCTTTTTTAGTGTCACGTCCAGAGTCAGTGCCAGCAGTTTCGGGTTAAGTAGAAGCTAGATTTCGCAGGGCTTTTTATGTTTACAGTTTGCAATACGTCATTGTCGACATTTTTAATTATCTGCACAGTATAAATTTTGCTGGTTCCTAACTACAATCGTTTACTGAAGGACGATATAAGAATCTCCCACATTTACAATACGTTTATTTTGTTAGGTATCGTCGAAAAACACTTTTTGAAAGGACGAAAACCACCTCGAGGTTTTCGTCACCTGTCAAATTGCAATACATTTTGTAGATTTGGAAGATTTTTCACTTCAGACAGAAGTTGTTAGACTATCTCGCTCTAAAAGCTTAAAGCCTATATTTATTTAAAACAACAAATATCACCATTGATATTTTGTAAAGAAAGAACAATGCTATACAGTGTGTCCGAAATTGGTGATGCATGTATTGCGATCTCGGAAACTGTTAGAGATAGAGAAACGGTTAAATGGGGAAAGTTTTAGATAATTCTGTTTGTAATTGAATGTCGTTTAGTTTGCCACTTTATCTTTTTTGGTTTTGAAGATATTTTGAAAAAACTAAAATGATGCATTTTCGAAAATTCCCTGTAATTTCTTTGTTTATGAAAATTTTTAAATTCTACAAAAACTTTCTTAATGCAACTTTTTACGCCTAAAACGCCTGTGTAGTCTGATTTTATTTGAAACGTTTCGGTTTTTTGGAACCATTATCAACTTGGTTTTTTCATATGGGCGCCATATTGGATTTTTACGGTTTTGAAAAGCCTCTTTTTTTAGCTTTCTAATGATGTGACACACCTAATAAAAAAAGTTCGTTTATGGGTAAAAAACAAAATTACGATTTTGTTATAAATTTGGCAACGTCGCACAATAAGGAGCTCATAGTGGATTTAATCTCTAAATTACAATTAATAAGACAATATCCTTATTGTAATTCCTCCTATATGAAAATGTTTTGAAATCATAGAAATAACCCTTTTTGAGCATGGAATTAAATGTATAAACTGTAAAGAATAATAATAATAGAAATAAAATTATCTAATCTAGTGTTCAAATGCCGCCCATTTGCTTCCATACATTTCCGACATTTTTTACCACTTACACCTATCTAGTAACACGTTGCATAATTATTGTGTTACGGTTAATATTGGTAAAAAACCAATAATTACGATTTTGTTGTAAATTTGGCAACGTGGCACAATAAAACACTAATTATTATTTTTCAGAATACCCAATTTGATCCAAAAATCATTTAATTCTTATGTACAATAAACAAAAATTCAGTAGATAATTTGACGTGATACATATTTTTCTATAATATCAGTAGGCTTTGGATTTTAAACAATATGTCAAGTTTAAATCTCTCACAAATGTGAAAGTTTTTCATTTAAATTTAAACGTGGTTTTTTGTTTCGACTCGGGCCTAGTGTGTAGAATGGCGCAAAATTTCTCCAACGAAAAAAGCTTGATATGTTAGTATCTTATATTAAAAATCAAAGAAATGCGAATAGGGCCGCAGACAATTATTTGGAAAATTATCCGGATAGACGACAACGCAACAAAAGGTATTCCCAGAAAGCAGACAAGTCCTCGAACAGAGTACGTGGGATGTTCTGTCCAATATTAACCGTAACACAATTCATGGTGTTACCAGATCCGTGGTAAAAAAATTTCAGAAATGTATGGAAGCATAAATGGGTGGCATTTTGAATACTAGCTTAGACAATTTTATCTCAGTTATTATTTAATGTTTACAGTTTATACATTTAATTCCATGTTAAATTCCATTAGATTTGAAAAAGGGTTATTTCTATGATTTCAAAATATTTTCACATAGGAGAAACTATTATAAGGACATTTTCTTATTATTTGTACTTTAGAGAGTTAATCCACTTGAGCTCCTTGAGTTTTATTATTTTATTGTGCGACGTTGCCAAATTGATCACAAAATCGTAATTTTTGTTATTTTACCCATAAACGAACTTTTTTTGCTAGGTGTGATACATCATTAGAAAGACAAAAAAAAGATGATTTCAAAACCGTAAAAATCCAATATGGCGCCCATATGAAAAAACAAAGTTGATGGTGGTTCTAAAAAACCAAAACGTTGCAAATAAAATCTGATTACACAGACGTTTTTAGCGTAAAAAGTTGTCCTAAGAAAGTTTTTACAGAATTTAAAAATTTTCATAAATAAAGAAATTACAGGGAATTTTCGAAAATGCACCATTTCAGTTTTTTCAAATATCTTCAAAACTAAAAGAGATAAAGTCGCAAACTAAACGGCATTCAATTACAAACAGAATTGTCTAAAACTTTCCCCATTTAACCGTTTCTCTATCTCTAACAGTTTCCAAGATCGCAATACATGCATCACCAATTTCGGACACACTGTATACCTTCTGAACTCGAGGATTTTGACACTACAAAAACAATTGTTGTTAAGTAACGTTTTCAAGAATACCCTACTATGAACTCAAAAATTCCTTAATAAATGATCCTGTGAACCAGACGTGGCAACACCGCCCGTTTTCGTACTCCCATCAAGGTCACGCCAGGACCATGTGCAACATTTTATGTTTACATTTATTTTTGACTGGATATAACATTTTTTGTTTGGCATATATAATATAGCAGAAGGCCATTTTCAGATTTGAATCGATATTCCTGCAGAACGTAATATAATAATATAAGGTGCCATTACTATTTATCTACCAGGCATATAACTTTAGCATCTCGTGCACCTGCTTGGAAGTTTTCAATTTTCATATTCGCTGAAAGAAATGTCCGATAAAGTTTATGCATCAGCGGCCTTAAAGTAATATTACCCATAATATACGCGGTGCAAGTTTTGTAGAGTTTTATTAGCCATCTTATTTACCAAACTATAATACCGGTTTTCTTTATCCTCTTTAAAATAATCAGGCTGCATCCTGTAAGTAGTTCGGATATAGTAAATCTTTTACGGTCGCCACTAGATTTTCATAAAACTAATCGCATTATCTCTCCGTATATAGTCGTCGATAGCACGTGATATAACTTTAGTAGATACAGACCTATCCCAGATCGTGGAAGGTAATATTAAAAAGATACATTATATTGTTATAGAGGGTGATTCAGTCATGATGTAAAAAAAATTAACCACAGGTGAAAAAAAATAGCTTAATATGAATGAAGTCAACAAAAAAAATATTTCCGAATTGCATTAAAACCCCTTCTTAACGGCGCTTTCCTAGTCAGCTGGTAAGCTCGCGCGTCAAGGCTGGTGCGCAGTAGCCAATTGCACAACATATCGTAAATTTACTTGTTTTTTACTTGTTCAGAGAAATTATTTAAAAAATGTAGAAATTCCTAATGTAGAAAATCCTAAAAGGTCGATATTTTTTGTGGTTTTTAAATTTTCAGGGAATCATTTTTCTGCTGTGGCGATAAAAAACATCATGGTGTAACATTATTTATTTCCTTTTTGACTCGCTTTTTGATTTTCTAATGTAAATTATTTTCTTCTTTTGTAGAAAATATCATTATAATGCCCACAAATGTATTGAGAATTAACACTGTGCATAAAATGCCACCAGTAACTTGACTACACAGATTAAACTGTTGGTGAGCGTCAGATCTTAGCATCTCCTAGCCGGTATAAGAAATATGTTGTGATACAGTAATAAGCCCACTATCGTATAATAAAACTGCCAATTTATGGTGGGATACTTCCATAAGATTGTAGCAATTTTCTCGTGCAGCAGACGGGTTCTACCTGCGCTTTCGCCTGTCGTACACGGAATGTGGGAGCACGAGCATGGTGAGTATGGTATCCAAGAATCTGGCGGTAACAGCGGTTCACAGCGTGCATCCGGTCGAAGAGTACAGAGGCACGGGCACGAGCACTTCCTTCCACTGGGTACTGGGTACTGGGGCACTGTTGAAATGAGCGGTACAGCCTTCCGGAGCGCCGAGTTACAGGGGACTAGGGTTGATTTGCCCCATGTTTTAAACTACGTCAAAAATTTTTTTATCGCATTTTCCTTTTTAGTAGAGTCCCCACTGTGTGGCTCATTTTTTTTACATCATGACCGAATCACCCTGTATATCATGCCACTTCCAAGTGATGGTAGGTAGGCAAGCCACTAGAAAATTTTGTAGTTTTTAATTTACTTCAGAAATGATGAAGGTAAGCCCTTGCACATGTATCATTTTAAATTAGACTCGTGGCAGACTAGTTACCTAGTTGTTTAAGAGGCAATTAAGGTGAAATATTGTGTGATTACATATTATTTTATATTTCCGGAAGAAATTTAGAACTCCAAGCACCAAACTGACAGTTTTCTATAAAATCGCCTCACAATTTTAGGAACTTTGGCAACTAGCAAAAGTGTTAAGTGCCTATATGTCCATATCACATTATATTATCGTTTGTAAGTATGTTTGTTATGCAAGAAGATAAGTTTTAAACATTCTGCGGGCTTATATTGACAGTATCATAAAAAATATAAAATCCAAGCTACAGAAATATCTCCCTACTGGAGTATAATTACAAAGCACTTATTTAAAAAGAAAATCTTGACTTGCTGAGCACGTATAACATTTTGGTATTGTGGAAAACCACAGAACATCCCAATTGTACCAGAGAGTGCATGTATGACAATTCATAGGATCGTGACGTGCTTATCATATTAGGTAACGTCCTAGACTCAAAGTAGTTATGAATATATTTCAAATAAATATACCTTACTGTATAAAGCATAAATACAGGTTGAGCATTAAAAAAATATGGGCTGTAAAATAGTGTAACTGCTAATATAAATTTTGTATAACTCTTATTAATTATTTTATTACTAAAGATTTAATGAAGCGTTTGAAACACGTAAAATATTTTTTATTACTGTTAACCTGCATTTATGTGGTTTTTACAGTAACCATAAAATCTAGACAATTGATTTTATATCTGGATTCGGTTCGAAAATATATAGAGACAAAGATTAATTTTAGTCATATACAAATCAACGTAAGTACCTACTTGTTTTTTACATTTGGCATGTACAAATTACCCGGGCTGTTGTAGCGATGCGCGTTATTAATTTACCATTTAAATTAAACGTTTTGTTCAATTCAGTAGCTGCTTTAAAATAAATACTTTTTACTTGCCTGAATTTGATTTAGCAATCTATAAATCCTGTACAATTTCATTAATGTGCCAAATTGTATTTCCGCTACTGAAGCTTTCTATCAAATGAATGCAGCGGTCTATAGTTGCCACATATTTTTAATTCACTGCGCTCCAATTTAAATCGTTTTTCATACATTAAATATTTCCTCTTCGAAGGGGAAGGGGACATTTAGTATTAGCTATGATGTTATAACACAACCAATAGCGGACCATCACATCAAGGTTATTTAGATTGAGCCAATAATATAACGGAAGTGCTTATACAGGGTAATTTATTCATAACTACATTAATTTTAACAGTGGGTATTTACGACTGCCACTGACTTGTGACTTGCCGTCATGCGCGTTAGCTTTGTTGCCAGATGTACGAAACATTCATAAATTTAAAGAAATATGTTTTCAGTACAAGATTATTTGTATTGTAGGCGAAGGTTCTGCAAAATGCATGCGGAAATTATGGACAAATGTTAACGGTTAGTAGACACCTTAAGGGATAAATACCAGCGAGTAATTAAATGAAACGACGAAACGACTGTTTACGTGACCTTTTGATTTTTCGGCATATTCTATATGTGGCTCCCCGATGACGTGTTTAAAATTATTGTATTTATGAATAAATCACCCGGTATAATTACCCTATGTTTGTTGGGTTGCACAACATTAGCGCCACTGAATTTGTAAGTGAGTGGCACTTTTTGTCGCCTCTCTAAAAGGTTACAGTCTGTGGTTGAGGAACTTCATCTCCTTTTATTTGGAAACTATCGATTCTAAGCAAAAACTGCAGGCATTAAACACAAAAGAAACTCTAACTTTGTCCCGATACATTTACTGAAACATACGGCTTCCCAGGAAATAACGTTCTTTTTTTCATTTTGCGTATAAAGTTTAATTGGATAAGAGAATCGAATTTTTCAGCGTAACAAAGAAAGTTTATAGTCATAGTCTGTGGACACGGGCGGCATTATAAAAATTGATAGAGTTCGTATTTTCTTATCGACAAAAATTTCATACCTTCTTCTGAACTATCATCTGATCTAAAATTTCTGGAAGCCTGCGTGTGCATAGTGAATTCCAGTTAATCTGATAGCCAAACTTGACATTTTCAGCCACAGTTTCCTTCGCTGCAATAAATTAGCTAATTGCAAGGGTCGCACTATGAGCTGCATACGGAAATATGGGATCCTACTGCAGACACAAGGGCCGGCTCTGTAGACTTCCAGAGTAGTCAGATAAAGCCTGCGTTCAAGGTTATACCGAGCGAAACCAATCGCTTGCTATGTTAGTTAATGGCTCCGTCTTTGTTTTACTTTAAAGTGTTATTATTGTTAAGTAACGTTTTCAAGAATACGATGAACTCAAAAATGCCTTAATAAACGATACTGTGAACCAGACGTGGCAACACCGCCCGTTTTCGTACTCCGATCAAGGTCACGCCAGGACCGTCTGCACCATTTTATGTTTACATTTATTTTTTACTAGATATAACATTTTTTGTCTGGCATATATAATATAGCAGAAGGCCATTTTCAGATTTGAATCGATATTCCTGCAGAACGTAATATAATATTATAAGGTGCCATTACTATTTATCTACCAGGCATATAACTTTAGCATCTCGTGCACCTGCTTGGAAGTTTTCAATTTTCGTATTCGCTGAAAGAAATGTCCGATAAAGTTTATGCATCAGCGGCCTTAAAGTAATATTACCCATAATATACGCGGTGCAAGTTTTGTCGAGTTTTATTAGCCATCTTATTTACCAAACTATAATACCGGTTTTCTTTATCCTCTTTAAAATAATCAGGCTGCATCCTGTAAGTAGTTCGGATATAGTAAATCTTTTACGGTCGCCACTAGATTTTCATAAAATTAATCGCATTATCTCTCCGTATATAGTCGTCGATAGCACGTGATATAACTTTAGTAGATACAGACCTATCCCAGATCGTGGAAGGTAATATTAAAAAGATACATTATATTGTTATAGAGGGTGATTCAGTCATGATGTAAAAAAAATTAACCACAGGTGAAAAAAATAGCTTAATATGAATGAAGTCAACAAAAAATTGCATTAAAACCCCTTCTTAACGGCGCTTTCCTAGTCAGCTGGTAAGCTGGCGTGTCATGGTTGGGGCGCAGTTGCCAATTGCACAACATATCGTAAATTTAATTGTTTTTTTTTACTTATACACAGAAATTATTTAAAAAATGTAGAAATTCCTAATGTATAAAATCCTAAAAGGTTGATATTTTTTTGTGGTTTTTAAATTTTCAGGGAAACATTTTTCTGTTGTGGCGATAAAAACATCATGGTCTAACTTAATTTATTACCTTTTTGGCTAGCTTTTTAATTTTCTAATCTAAATTCTTTTCTTCTTTTGTAAAAAATATCTTTATAATGTCCACAAATGTATTGAAAATTAACACTGTGCACAAAATGCCGCCAGTAACTTGACTGCACAGATTAAACGCACATTAAAACAATCGCTTGCTATGTTAGTTAATGGCTCCGTCTTTGTTTTACTTTAAAGTGTTATTATTGTTAAGTAACGTTTTCAAGAATACGATGAACTCAAAAATGCCTTAATAAACGATACTGTGAACCAGACGTGGCAACACCGCCCGTTTTCGTACTCCGATCAAGGTCACGCCAGGACCGTCTGCATCATTTTATGTTTACATTTATTTTTTACTAGATATAACATTTTTTGTCTGGCATATATAATATAGCAGAAGGCCATTTTCAGATTTGAATCGATATTCCTGCAGAACGTAATATAATATTATAAGGTGCCATTACTATTTATCTACCAGGCATATAACTTTAGCATCTCGTGCACCTGCTTGGAAGTTTTCAATTTTCGTATTCGCTGAAAGAAATGTCCGATAAAGTTTATGCATCAGCGGCCTTAAAGTAATATTACCCATAATATACGCGGTGCAAGTTTT
Source organism: Pseudeuparius sepicola (assembly GCA_963920635.1). Lineage (NCBI taxonomy): Eukaryota > Metazoa > Arthropoda > Insecta > Coleoptera > Anthribidae > Pseudeuparius > Pseudeuparius sepicola. The sequence goes on from OY987305.1 coordinate 8,454,443, forward strand.
GTCGAGTTTTATTAGCCATCTTATTTACCAAACTATAATACCGGTTTTCTTTATCCTCTTTAAAATAATCAGGCTGCATCCTGTAAGTAGTTCGGATATAGTAAATCTTTTACGGTCGCCACTAGATTTTCATAAAACTAATCGCATTATCTCTCCGTATATAGTCGTCGATAGCACGTGATATAACTTTAGTAGATACAGACCTATCCCAGATCGTGGAAGGTAATATTAAAAAGATACATTATATTGTTATAGAGGGTGATTCAGTCATGATGTAAAAAAAAATGAACCACAGGTGAAAAAAATAGCTTAATATGAATGAAGTCAACAAAAAATTGCATTAAAACCCCTTCTTAACGGCGCTTTCCTAGTCAGCTGGTAAGCTGGCGTGTCATGGTTGGGGCGCAGTTGCCAATTGCACAACATATCGTAAATTTAACTGTTTTTTTACTTATACACAGAAATTATTTAAAAAATGTAGAAATTCCTAATGTAGAAAATCCTAAAAGGTTGATATTTTTTTGTGGTTTTTAAATTTTCAGGGAAACATTTTTCTGTTGTGGCGATAAAAACATCATGGTCTAACTTAATTTATTACCTTTTTGGCTAGCTTTTTAATTTTCTAATCTAAATTCTTTTCTTCTTTTGTAAAAAATATCTTTATAATGTCCACAAATGTATTGAAAATTAACACTGTGCACAAAATGCCGCCAGTAACTTGACTGCACAGATTAAACGCACATTAAAACAATCGCTTGCTATGTTAGTTAATGGCTCCGTCTTTGTTTTACTTTAAAGTGTTATTATTGTTAAGTAACGTTTTCAAGAATACGATGAACTCAAAAATGCCTTAATAAACGATACTGTGAACCAGACGTGGCAACACCGCCCGTTTTCGTACTCCGATCAAGGTCACGCCAGGACCGTCTGCATCATTTTATGTTTACATTTATTTTTTACTAGATATAACATTTTTTGTCTGGCATATATAATATAGCAGAAGGCCATTTTCAGATTTGAATCGATATTCCTGCAGAACGTAATATAATATTATAAGGTGCCATTACTATTTATCTACCAGGCATATAACTTTAGCATCTCGTGCACCTGCTTGGAAGTTTTCAATTTTCGTATTCGCTGAAAGAAATGTCCGATAAAGTTTATGCATCAGCGGCCTTAAAGTAATATTACCCATAATATACGCGGTGCAAGTTTTGTCGAGTTTTATTAGCCATCTTATTTACCAAACTATAATACCGGTTTTCTTTATCCTCTTTAAAATAATCAGGCTGCATCCTGTAAGTAGTTCGGATATAGTAAATCTTTTACGGTCGCCACTAGATTTTCATAAAACTAATCGCATTATCTCTCCGTATATAGTCGTCGATAGCACGTGATATAACTTTAGTAGATACAGACCTATCCCAGATCGTGGAAGGTAATATTAAAAAGATACATTATATTGTTATAGAGGGTGATTCAGTCATGATGTAAAAAAAAATGAACCACAGGTGAAAAAAATAGCTTAATATGAATGAAGTCAACAAAAAATTGCATTAAAACCCCTTCTTAACGGCGCTTTCCTAGTCAGCTGGTAAGCTGGCGTGTCATGGTTGGGGCGCAGTTGCCAATTGCACAACATATCGTAAATTTAACTGTTTTTTTACTTATACACAGAAATTATTTAAAAAATGTAGAAATTCCTAATGTATAAAATCCTAAAAGGTTGATATTTTTTTGTGGTTTTTAAATTTTCAGGGAAACATTTTTCTGTTGTGGCGATAAAAACATCATGGTCTAACTTAATTTATTACCTTTTTGGCTAGCTTTTTAATTTTCTAATCTAAATTCTTTTCTTCTTTTGTAAAAAATATCTTTATAATGTCCACAAATGTATTGAGAATTAACACTGTGCACAAAATGCCGCCAGTAACTTGACTGCACAGATTAAACGCACATTAAAACAATCGCTTGCTATGTTAGTTAATGGCTCCGTCTTTGTTTTACTTTAAAGTGTTATTATTGTTAAGTAACGTTTTCAAGAATACGATGAACTCAAAAATGCCTTAATAAACGATACTGTGAACCAGACGTGGCAACACCGCCCGTTTTCGTACTCCGATCAAGGTCACGCCAGGACCGTCTGCATCATTTTATGTTTACATTTATTTTTTACTAGATATAACATTTTTTGTCTGGCATATATAATATAGCAGAAGGCCATTTTCAGATTTGAATCGATATTCCTGCAGAACGTAATATAATATTATAAGGTGCCATTACTATTTATCTACCAGGCATATAACTTTAGCATCTCGTGCACCTGCTTGGAAGTTTTCAATTTTCGTATTCGCTGAAAGAAATGTCCGATAAAGTTTATGCATCAGCGGCCTTAAAGTAATATTACCCATAATATACGCGGTGCAAGTTTTGTCGAGTTTTATTAGCCATCTTATTTACCAAACTATAATACCGGTTTTCTTTATCCTCTTTAAAATAATCAGGCTGCATCCTGTAAGTAGTTCGGATATAGTAAATCTTTTACGGTCGCCACTAGATTTTCATAAAACTAATCGCATTATCTCTCCGTATATAGTCGTCGATAGCACGTGATATAACTTTAGTAGATACAGACCTATCCCAGATCGTGGAAGGTAATATTAAAAAGATACATTATATTGTTATAGAGGGTGATTCAGTCATGATGTAAAAAAAAATGAACCACAGGTGAAAAAAATAGCTTAATATGAATGAAGTCAACAAAAAATTGCATTAAAACCCCTTCTTAACGGCGCTTTCCTAGTCAGCTGGTAAGCTGGCGTGTCATGGTTGGGGCGCAGTTGCCAATTGCACAACATATCGTAAATTTAACTGTTTTTTTACTTATACACAGAAATTATTTAAAAAATGTAGAAATTCCTAATGTAGAAAATCCTAAAAGGTTGATATTTTTTTGTGGTTTTTAAATTTTCAGGGAAACATTTTTCTGTTGTGGCGATAAAAACATCATGGTCTAACTTAATTTATTACCTTTTTGGCTAGCTTTTTAATTTTCTAATCTAAATTCTTTTCTTCTTTTGTAAAAAATATCTTTATAATGTCCACAAATGTATTGAGAATTAACACTGTGCACAAAATGCCGCCAGTAACTTGACTGCACAGATTAAACGCACATTAAAACAATCGCTTGCTATGTTAGTTAATGGCTCCCTTTGTTTTACTTGAAAGTGTTGCTTCGACAACAAAAAAGTGGCTAAATCGATAAACCGTGGCAATTTGTGTGTTAAATTTGGAGTTCGTTCCGCCGTGTCCCCACTCGAGAGTCCCATTTTCGCCTGTTTAGACTGGCGGGGCGGGTACTAAAATTAGAGACAACTACTGGGAAGCGGATTAGCTAATCTAATCTCGGTAGTATTGTCCCGAGCTCCCCCCAGGACATGGGGGACGACAAAAAGCTTCTTACAATTCAAATTATTTAATTTGGCACCGCGGTGCGTGCGAGAGTACATCAGTTCCGATGGCCTTAAAAGGTGAGGCATCACGCAGAATCTTGTGGGGGGGGGGAGAATGCCGTTTTATAAAGGGGATCTCTCTATTTATTTTGGTAATTAAATTTGGATTCGCCGACGGAGGTAATTTAAACATAATATAGCTATTTTCGGGGGGACGAATTCTCACGCAAGCTTAGAGGGGGTGCTGGTGTTAGCCTGCACTTACCAAGCTAAGTGGATGCGGATTTTGAGTGTTTACAGATTAGGATCCTTTTCACGCAACAATAAAATCTGAATTTGTGGTCGTCTTCTTATGTTTTTTAAATTAATTTTCATATTGTTAATCTTCATTTAAAATAAACGACAACTACTAGTGACGGTCTTCTTTTAATCCCCGATTTAAAGGCAGAAAAAAATGTAAAAAAAGCTATAAAGGCAGGTAGGTTTATTGGGTAAAAAAAGCAAAAATATAGACAAAACGAAATTTTAATATTTTTTCTACAATATCTAATTATTAACAATTTATTTATTGTCAGCTATCACTAAATGTTTTTCTATATTACAATTTTCCAAAGTTTGTCTTTTGTCGATTAATATGTTTTTGTATGCAGAAAAACAGGGCTCTACATCCACGGAAGTAAACTATAGGGAGTGTACTTTAGGGAAGATATTACCTGAGGATCCAGCAATCTTAATTCATCGGAAAACATGCCGTTTAAACTGTTTGAGATATTGAACAAAAATTTGAAACCTTCATTTTCTTCTAGGACATTTTATAGATATTTAATTATTTTGAAATAGTTTGCTCAATTGGATCTTTAGGTTTCTTAATATTATTAAATCTACCGAATCGGAGAGTGCAATTTTTGTTGTGCCTCAAATCAACCAATTTATATAACTGCTTTATTCCATTGTGGTGTTAAATAATTTCATCTTTATCGTTTGAAACGAAGTAGACAATTCGTTTTCTCTAAGTTGACATATCATGTTTTGCTATTTTGAAATTAAGTAAAGAGATATTTTTCTTGAAATCGGCAGTAAAGTGTCCCAAAATCGTCATTAAAAGCTCAGAAATCGGCATGCACTGAAGTAGTCCATTATTATACGATTTTTTCATAAGTAGGCCTTGGCGAGATGTAAACATTAAACGTCAGACGCGGAGCCATCGCCCGTCAAAACTGACCAAATATTCAAAACCCGGCCACAAAAGGCCCATTTAACTTTTCGTACACATTGCGAAATTGTTACCTATACCAGCGCAATCTTTCAGTATAAATATTTTAGTAGGTTTGAATATCAATAGATTTGTTATGGAGGCTGCACAACAAGCAGCAGTTTGGTTTGTCTGTTAGAAGACGCCGTGTCTTATCTTGACCTAGGTAGAGCGATCGTCAAAGTCAAGCAACGCCACGCGCAGTTGGTTCCTGGACGGGTGATCCCTTATGATTATTTTCTTGCCTAATAAAACATTTTTTTTCAGATTTCAAAAAAATATACAATATGTACCTCGGCACTGAAGTTCTTTTTATGACTCGTGTGGTTTACTTACCTCAGCCAGATGCCTCGGCAACTAAATTTCACGTGAGTCATAAAAAGTTGAATTTCAGTGCATAAATGACTATTCTCCGTAAGTGTAAATAAAAATCTGTTTGATATTTTTTCATAAGAGAGTTGGAGACTAATCTTCCATCATTCTGTATAATCATTATGAAAATAACTGTCTTTTTAGTAGCAACCAACCTTTCAACTATAATAAAGTGTGGCCAAGCAAGTACTTTCGTCAGGAGGTTGTTTTTACACCACTCTTTGATGGACAACTAGGATTACTTAATTTATAGAGAGGAATATTCAATGACAAAAATCTGACTTAAAATCTTCGTTTTCGCTTTTTATGCTTGACTGGGACATGTTATTTGAGGTTCTTCCGAGGGTCCTTCTTGCACAGTGTTGATCTAAAAAGTACTTTTTGTCGCCGGAATTCTAAGAAAGGAATTGAAAATAAATAAAAATATTTGATAATGTTTGAAACATAACTTACTGCCTAGCCACAGGCTTTGCAAAAAACACTATCACCATCGGGGGAAATCTCAGGGTAAGGACATATCCATGCTCACAGTTTAGAAGACATTTCAAACTAATATCAATATCTAACGCTCTTATCTGACTGGGTGCCAAAAGACGAATTAAGTGAAACAAATATAAATTATTTTAGATCCATTTCCCTTTCCCCAACAAATTTTAGGACATATGAATTTACCTACCTACCTCCCGTTAAATTTATAAAATATGTCTGCCATAAAAGGCAGAAAATTGATGAAATAGGCAAAAATAACAGAAAATGTATAAAAAAGGCAAACAATTTGCCTAAAATCCGTGCTTCAGTCATCTTCCATAGCAACCTATACCACGACACCCCTGTGTTAATTAGGGAATGTGTAGGGGTAAATTTAAACGATGTTAATGCCCTATAAGTCTCCACAGCCTAATTTGGTAATTATCGCTCATTAATTCAAATAAACGGCATGTTAATCAAAAAATGATTCACAAACCCTTATTTATTTTCTTGAAACGGGATGAAGCAAAACAATTTTCTCAACTAAACAAGACTCCCGCATGCGTCAATTATACAGTAGGCGCGGCGCAGTTCTTTCGTAAAACCGGATTTCCTGGGGGTTACTGCAAAAACGGAAATAGAGGACGGATGATAAACACCCAATTTGTCCAGATTTATGTTGACGGCATTAAGTATAGCGGCCCATTCGCTCAGAATAATTAGGAGAGACCCTACACCCACTAAAATTATATTATCTCATTTAGAAATCTACATACATAGTATAATTAACAATGCCACTCAAAGGGGTTTCTGGGGCTCCGTCCTCCATAACTCACACGCATTGTTTAATTTAGCAGAAACCAAACCTTAAATACGCAGCGCTAGCGCCCGACGCTTAACTCAAAACTGGATCCATATTTCGAACTCCGTGCAGGATAATCCGTCTTCCGGTATCAACCCCCGCTTTCCAGGTAAGTTTAAAAAGTTTCTAATTTATATGCCGTTATCATAGTCCAATTCAATTCGATCATTAAAAAGTCCCCAAAAGAAACCGAGCATCGCGATGGCTCAAGAGAAACCAAACGCCCGCGCACTTGCCACGGTTATTTTTATGGTCAACTTGATATCCCGCGGGCGTTAAATTGTTTACAGCTCGGTTTACATTGTTTGCCGGCTTCATGCGGCCGCCAACTTAATACCACGTGTCCACGTGGTCCAAACGCCTGCACACTTTATCCCCAGCGGAGATTGAACGTATACGCGCCTTATTACTTACGTAGGTGTACTGACCGTATTAACGTGAAACTGTCGCAAAGTGTGGATTTCCCCTTTTAAAAAGTTTTTGGATTACATAGAAAAGCTTTGAGTGTTTCAAGTAAATAACCAAGTACCATAATCAGCATCGACGATATCTAGGTGGTTAACTATAGAGCTGGGCAGATCTATTTAAAAAAGATCGTTTTAAAGATTTAAGATCGCGATCTTTATCTTAGATCTAGATCTTTTTTGTTTCACTAAAGAACGATCTTTTTTAAAAAGATCGTATCAAAAAGATCTGAACTTTGATCTTAATTTGACGATCTTAGATCATTTTAAAGATCTAAGATCGTTTAAAAGATGACGATCTTAGATCGTTTTAAAGATCTAAGATCGTTTAAAAGATCTAAGATCGTTTTAAAGATCTAAGATCGTTTTAAAGATCTAGGATCGTTTTAAAGATATAAGATCGTTTTAGAGATCTAAGATCTTTTCCTCATTTGTTTTCGTTCATTTTTGAAACGTTTCTGTGATTTTTTTATATAAAATAATGTTTTATTTTTGAAGAATAAAAAATAGTGCTCTAGGTTGTTGTAGGAATAAGAATTTTTGTTTTTATATCTACATATTTGTAAAATATGTACTCATTTTGACCTCAATTGTTGTAAGTAGTTCGTTTTTGAAACGTTTCTGGGATTTTTTTATACAAAATAATATAGGTAAAAAGGTAGGTATATATTTTTTAGAAGAATGAATAGTTTTGTACCAACAAGCATTTTTCTTTTTATACATATAATCTACATATTATTTCTAAAATATATGTATTACGAATTCAGTTATTTACGTTACTAACGAGCGCTCATTTAAAGCAGTTTACCTTAGGAGATCTCTAGGTCTCAGCTAAAGTGCAAATTGTCAGAATTCGCGAAAAATGACAAATAATATAAACAAACTGACGTACATTTTACCTACAACTACAATAACCTATTTTGAGGTCAAATTTAAATGAATGCTTTATGTTAATTTCTATTTTATTTTCAATTATCTATTTCTCAAAATTCCGAATTTTATAACTTAAGTTATAAAATTATAAATTGCATAAATAATCGGTGAACAACGTTTTTACAAGAAAAGTCTAATTCTCCATAGCTATATCAACTGATTGATTACGTAACCAGTTCAGTTAGAGTAGTAATTTTACGTAACTAGTTAGGTACTTAAAATTTTACTTTACACAACTAGTTACGTAAAACTGGACGTATCATCACTTGCTCAGGTTTTGAAAGATCCCACTTTATACTATGTCAAAATTAGGAAAAGTATTTATAGACGTCTATATCTATTAACTATATAATATCATAAATTTTGTTCAAAGATCTTAGATCGTTTAGAGGATCTTAGATCGTATAGAAGATCTTAGATCGTTTAGAAGATCTTAGATTGTTTAGAAGATCTTAGATCGTTCATAAGATCTTAGATCGATTGATCTTTTTTAAATAGATCAAATTTAGACGATCTTTGATCTAAGATAGATTTTGCACGAAAAGATCTATTTTTAAACGATCTTAGATCTTTTTTTGAAAAACGATCTGATCTATGATCTAGATCTTTTTGGCGCGATCTTTCCCAGCTCTATTAAATCTAAATCTTAAAAACATTTTATATCATTTCAAAATTAATAATATCAACCTAAAATACCCTGTACATTTCTGTATTGAATCTTTGGTTGTGAAGGGATTCCATGGCACACTTGACTCGCCAGATGCCTTTAAATTTCCTATTTGCTCAACTTTGATACCCTGCGCCGAATGAAACTCCCTGTATATTTTTTGTTCAAATTTGGTAGGTATATGGTTCTGACTAACGGCTGTGGTGTCAACCTTTAAATAAAAAATCGCTCAGTGATTTCGTGAAAATCGTAGGAAGAAAAAAACAAACTATTATATAAAAAAATAAGATTTTATGGATTTGTATATTTGTTATTGACTTTTAAGTGACCAAACTATAACAGGTGATTAATGTTTTATAAAATATGTGGACTTACCAAACCGGTTAATATTTTTAAGTCAAATTTGGTATACGTTATAAGGGCATGAATTAGAACATCTTGGACATCCAGTGGCAGAGAAATCAGGAAAAAAAGAATGTATAGTAATAAAATGTATTGATTTTTTTAGGTAGATGTTAATTGTAAACAAAAATGTCCTCTTGGCAATTTTTCGTATGTGTCATGGTTTCATGTCAAATTTAATTTTTTTGTATTATTTCAGGGTGTCTGAAAAATTAATTAAAAAATTTGATCCATAAATAAGACGTAAATTAGAAAAATGTGTTTCCTACGTTAAACAATGTAACTTTTTTCCAATAAACTTACCTATTTCAGGCTATACTTTGAAAATACAGGATCCAAAACATTAAGGGAAGATAAAATTAATGTTACACTCTGTATCTTGAAAAGTAAAATCTAAACACATTTTTTCTACTATGAGTCTTACTTATGGATCAAATAAAAAAATGCCAACAGGACATTTTTGTTTAAAATTAAATACAACATAAACAACTCATTACATTTTAGTATTATACAAAGGGAATCTTTTTTTTAATAATTTTACCAATTACCCACTTCTCCGCTGTTGTTTAAGATCTTTGATATTAACAGGTTTTATGCTAAAGCATGCCGTTATAACGTGTACCAACTATGATTTAAATATCTTATATATTATGGTAAATATTCAATAAAGTCCAATATTTTTTAAAACTTTAACACCCTGTAACTTTTAAGGCCTTAAAAAGATACAGTGCGGTTATTTTTTGAAGATCTATCGCCTGTTACAGTTAGGTCACTTAAAAGTGAATCACCCTGTATATGTTTAAAAGTAGACATATTGTATATAAAACAAGAACTCATCGTTCCTTTTCCGATTGAAGATAATTTGGAAACTGGTTTGTTCGAAATAATTAACACCTTTAGCTAGGTATTCGTTTTGTTTGGTATTACCTATATTTATAAAACCCGAATACGAACACCTGTATGTAATTTGAATTGCAAATTTCGCGGAAAAACGTTAAACAAACATATCGAATATCAACTAACAAACACTCTTTTTTGGGGCGTTTTTGGCATCGTCAGAGAACCTATTAATTAATAAATTCTCATAAAAGCCCCCATGAAAATTATTAAATTATTGTAAAAACGTAGTTGGGTTTAATCCGCCCTATGTTCCTTAATTCCTTGACAAAGATGAATGAAATCTGATGAAATTGTTTAGTAACAGCTCGACGAAAAATGTAATTTTAATTACATTACCCGGAGATTATATTAAGCGTATCTTGTTAACTAGAGGTGTAGAGAGTAATCAAAGAATTATATTTTAAGAGATTATTCTCTGAAATGCCGAAACTAAAATTGTAATATGTTCAACTATAATAGGAGGACGTTGGCAGCATAGTACAAACACTGTGCAGTAATCTGATCGTAATATTTCCCTCATTATAAAAGCCTCAACTTAGTCCGACACCACATTTAGTCAAGAGGTGTTTTTTCGTAAATATTCAGTCTCGTTATTCTGCAAATTTTTTGGGCAAGGTTGGGCCTAGGTACCGAATTCGGGCTCGGTACTTCTAAGCACTATATTATTATGGCGCCTTCATAAAAGCGCCTTCAAGATGGCCCTCAGTTCTCAGTTTATTAATGACTCATAATTCTTTACTATTTCTACAAACCTTTGCAGTTTTATCCCACGAATTCCGGTAGTCGTGAACATCGGATTATCAGAGCCATTAAAGCATCCAATTTAGGCAAATTATCGGATTGCCCTTTCCGTAATCCTTGTCCATGATAATTTACCTTCATTACACCACTAACACGATAACTACACAAACAATATAATAATAAATAAAAATAACACTATAATAAATCGCACAGATAGATATCTGATAACAAGGTTCAAATTTAAAACATTTGGGATTTTTTTCTTTAAAACACTAAAAGTAAACAAAAATACTTGAAAATTTTTACTTCATCAGTATTAAGTAGGTATAGTATAAACGAACTAACTAGGAACAGCGGTGTTTGCTTTGTAATAATATTATACAAATTTTATTTAAATGCTCTAAAAACGAATAAAATAAATTTTGAAATAATATAAACCAAAGCAAACCAATAATTTTGTTACACACAAAACAACACCACACAAAAACTTATACACAAAACCAAAATCCTCTAAATAAAGCGCAATTCTTATTTCCGTGCACGGCACTGGTTATACTGGCCAGACTGGCCCACGTCGACACCTGCTCCGTGGATCTCCGAAACGCCGACCAATCAAATCGCTACGCTCGCTTTCTTATTGGCTGCCTCCTTGACTAGGTCGACGCCGACCGACCTTTGAATTTTATAAGGGTGATTTTTGCTGATAAGTCTGGTATTTTTACCAGTAGCAGAGCGTGGTAAATGCTATGAAATAGATCGCGCCCCGTATATCGCTGTGTTCCAAGTGAGTTTATTTCTACTATACAATCAAAACATGAGGCGGGTGGCACGAATATTTCCGCATTATTGAAGTCTGAATATTTATCGTATATGTTTCAAATACACATACTTTAACCAAAGTGTCACGTGACAGGAATGAAGGATATAGTTTCTAGCGTGTGCAGCATAAACGGACACCATTTTGCTATATAGAGGAGTCAATAGGTACACGGAACACATTCGTAATAAAAAGTATTTATTTGACAACATTTTTGTGTGCAAGTGCATTAGTTAAAGCTTAAAAGTTGCAATACATTAAATAATAGATATTCAGGCAAGCTGGAGACATTTGAATAGAAAAGTAAAATTTGCCTTTGTTTCACGAATTATTGCAAACGGGCACCGGCAACATTGCAATGCCGTTTCTCCTGACATGCGCAGAGGTTGCCACGTTTGGCGTTCTATTAGACGAAACTGTAGATTCCAGCTTGAAGAAAATTATGCAACTTCGTCTTTAATTATCATAAATAAAATAAGGGTTAAAAGCCGTTGTTTTATTATTACGTGTTGGGTTGGTGCATCTACTGTAAACTTATTACGATTTTAGAGTAATTAAAAATATTGTCAAGTACCCTAATGTGTCTAGTATAGTTACTTACAGTACATCCTGTATAAACGACGAATAAATAAGGTACGGTATGAACATTACAAATTGCATTATCAGTTTGCAACGTTTAAAATGATCTTCCAGCGTCACTTTTCGCAGTCAAATCAATGAAAGAAGGTAGTTTTCCGGGCAACAATAAAATATATTCAAGCGCGACCTTCGAGGACTTCCCGGGTGTCACCCTCTTTGATTTCTACGCTAACCAATACCACCATCACCGTGCAAAACGTCAAAGGCACCCAAATTCCGCTCGAACTGCACTCGCCGGATCGGTTAAGCATTGTTCATAAAAAATTTACGGCTTTTAGCCGATTCTCCAAAGGGAGAGCCAGTCGGAAGCGCGCTTCCAGCGAATGATGCGATTACGCGGCTCGCAGGAATTCGGCGGTAACATCACGGCAAATAAATATTTGCCGGTAATAGGCCGAGCTGTCATAATTATGCGCTGAATGTCCGACTTTGGGGCGCATGACTATTTGAATAATTGCGTTTCGGCTAATAAATCCTCGTGTTAGCGCATAATGGGCTTGAGCACGACTCACACCGTGAAACAGATTACAGGACATTTCCTTCGTAACAATATAAAAGTCTTCACTTATATTAAAATTGTATAAACAAGAACACCTGTGTTGAGATATTCGCCAGAGCCGCACTCAGGCACGACCTTTATTTAATTTTACTTTTACAATTATTGTTTACGTCAAAATGTATTGGCTTAGTTAAAATGGTTCAAAACGTCGATAAAATTATTTGTGCCAGTGTCTAAATAGCTAATGACAATTTTTATTTAAATATAAAACTGCATAAATACACTTGCGATCTAGTACGCTTGGAGTCGGGTGATAGTTTATGGCCCATTGGGAATTCAAGCTAAGCGATACTCCACCTGGTGGCTAAATAATAATAATAATAATAATAATAATAATAATAGAGGAGTTAGAACTAGAAAGATCCAGAGGGCGGTGCAGGCAATAATGAGCCGCACCCAAATGCATTCTCAGCGTGACCCCGCGAACATCACTGCTCAACAATGTCTTGATACATTAAAACAAAAACTTTCTGTTTTCGCAGGGCGTCTGAGGAGATACAAGGCTAGTAACAACAGGAAACGAGACAACAAACTTTTTGACCGATCAGAAAAAGTTTTCTACCGTACTTTGAATTCTAGCGCCGATGCCACAAATACGAGTTACCCTAGCAGAGAACAGGTCGACGGTTTCTGGAGAAATCAGCTTGCCACACCAGGTCCATGCAATGTCAGTGCAAGCTGGATCAGTGAAGAACACGAGATGGGCCGGAACTATAGCCAGATGCAACACGAGCAGTTCACAACCGATGAGGTCTCCAATGTCATCAAGAATTCCCACAACTGGAAGGCACCAGGTCCAGATCATCTCCAAAATTATTGGATTAAGAAGTTGTGGTGCACGCATGAACAAATAACTACCTTAATTAATGAAGTCTTGCTCGATCCTCTGAAAATGCCATTGTTTCTTACACAGGGTGCCACCTACTTGTTACCAAAAGACCAGCGGAATACGGATAACCCTGCCAAGTACCGCCCAATAACCTGCTTGCCTACGCTGTACAAGATAGTCACTTCTTGCCTTACGCAGCGAATATATGCTCACTGCGAGCGGAACAACATCATTGCAATGCAGCAGAAGGGCTGCTCGAAGGGCGCAATGGGATGCAAGAGCAACTCATCATAGACTCTGTCATCTGCAACCAGGCTCATTCCAAGCAACGAAACCTCTACATGGCTTATGTGGACTACAAAAAAGCATTTGATTCCGTACCTCACGACTGGCTAACAGGTATCTTAAAGCTGTATAAAATAGATCATCATACAGTTTCCTTTTTAGAACACGTTATGACAACCTGGCGCACTAAGATACAACTCAGAACCGCAAGCAGCAACATCGAGACCGACACAATCAACATCCGAAGAGGGATTTTCCAAGGAGATTCACTCAGTCCACTGTGGTTCTGCATGGCGATGAACCCTCTATCACATCGGTTGAACTCTACAAAATACGGCTTCGCTATCAAAAGCAACAACGCAGAAGCGATCAAGTTGAATCACCTATTATATATGGATGATTTAAAACTGATGGCCGCAACCAAAAACCAACTAACGCAAATGCTTAAAATTGTAGAGGAGTTCTCCAGGGACATCGGAATGCAGTTTGGACTGGACAAGTGCCGCACCCTTAACATTGTCCGGGGAAGGCTCGAACAGGGCGCACACGAGATGCAGGACGGCCAGGAGATCGAAGCAATGAGCATGGGAGATACATACAAGTATCTCGGGATGAAACAAGCTCAAAGGATAGACCATCGAACAATGAAGATCGATTTAAGGAATGAATTCATCAAGAGAGTAAGACAAGTAGTGCGAACTGATCTTAACAGCAGGAATTTGTTTATGGCCCTGAACACGTATGCGTGCTCTGTACTCAGCTATTCGTTTGGAATAGTGAATTGGACCAACACGGACATCAACAACCTGCAGCGAAAAGTTAGGACACTACTGACAAAAGCTCATAAACATCATCCCCGTAGCGCCGTAGAAAGAACTACTCTGCCACGTCAACTAGGAGGAAGAGGATTGGCAGACCTCAGCAAGCAATTGGACCAACAAATAATAAATCTGCGTAATTATTTCCAGAGACAGGCCAACAGCTCCACACTACATAAAGCTATATGCGGAGCAGACGTCTCAACACCGCTACGTCTGACGGAACACGAGCATCAAAATCACCACCGAACCGACAACGATACACTACAGAGGTGGTTGGAGAAGCCGCTGCACGGGAGGCATCCTAATGAGGTCAACCAGGAACATGTCGACAAGTTAGCGTCGAACTACTGGCTGACCTCGGGAAGAATGTTCCCCGAGACGGAAGGCTTCTTACTGGCCATACAAGATCAGGTTATACCAACTCGCAACTACCTAAAATTCATTGTAGGAGATGCATCGGTAGTGGATGACAGATGCAGATACGGGTGCCCAACTTCAGAAACAATCCAGCACATAACAGGAGGATGTCAGATGTTCGCATCAACGGAATATAAGGAACGACACGATTCGGTTGCCAAGATCTTGCACCAGGAACTGGGGGAAAAACTGCTGCTTGTGCAGGCAGAGAGGGTCCCATATTACAGCTACACACCGGAGCCTGTTCTTGAGAACAGCAACTACAAGATGTACTGGGATCGTACAGTTCTGACAGATCAACGAGTTGCCCATAACAGACCGGACCTTATAATAGTTGATAAAATTTCTAGGAAGACAACTCTGATTGATGTGGCCATCCCGAACAACAACAACCTGCGTGTGAAGCAAGTCGAGAAGATCGCGAAGTACAGAGACTTAGAAGAACGAATTAGAAGGCAATGGGAAATGGAAAACGTCAAGACGATTCCAATTATCGTGTCAACAACTGGTGTTATACCAAAAAGTTTGCTGAGAAACATAAAAGAGCTGGGTCTAACTGATAGTCTTTACAGGTCCATGCAGAAAGCGGTACTACTTGCGACTGCCCGAACCGTCAGGAAATTCATGGGGAATGCAGGAACGTCCGACAACATCAATGTCACCTAAGGCCCGATAACATGGCAAGGGTCTCGTCCGAGCCAGATCCTTATGGTATCCGGGATACCCGGGATCTGAGTGAATGTTCCCCGTAGAGGGAGTGCGAATGCCTTTTGGCTAAGTCGATATAATAATAATAAGATGCCTTTATTGATAACTTTTTCGTTTTACAATTTAATACAGAGACGGCGAGATCTATCAAATGCTACTCCATCTAACCGCCAAACCAAAGAAATACACTAAATACATCTATCTGCAATATGAAAAAGTCGATGCATCCAGCGCACAAACATACAACTGGTAACATAGAAGCAATTAGATAGTACTATTCTTTCCATTTTCACTCAACGTGTGATCTTATGAATTTTTTTATATTATTCTTAAAACTAGAGATACTTATCGAATTTACAACATTGTCAGGTAGAGAATTATACAATTTAGCAGCATTGTAACTAAATGAACCCCGAAACAAAGAAGTGGTGTGCCGGGGAATTGTCAATTTATTTCTGCGACGCGTGGGAATAACATGAATATCAGACCTTCGTACTAGTTTGAGTCCAAGAAACGAAGGACAGCCGGTAGTCAAAACTTTGTGTATAAGTGTTAAGAAATGGACTCGAAAGCGACTATCTAAGGATAACCAGTTACTGGCTTTGAAAAGTGGCGTGACATGATCGTATTTTCGTGCTCCGTAACTGAACCTAAGGCAGCTGTTTTGTAATTTCTGGAGGCGACCTTTTTCCCTACATGTCAATGCCGGCCAGTATACCGTATCACAGTAAGCCAGGCGAGAAAGAATCAAACTGTCACACAATTGTAATTTGATGTCAGTTGTGAGGTATTCTTTGTGTAAGTAGAGTAGTTTTAATTTGCCATAACTGGACTGGAGTAATTTTGAAACATGTGTTTAGAATTTCAGTCGAGTATCCAAGTACACGCCTAAATTGCAGAACTAGTCTCGATTACATTAGTTTTTTCCGGTCCCATGTGTTTACATTTGCCGGCAGTGAATTTCACCATTTTTATTACATTTTTTGTTTGTTATTTTTTCTTTTTTTTGTTGATCTGTGTTACAGAGTTCTTTGTTGTTATTAAATTCGGTATCTATCTATGTAATAGGAAGTTGGTTTTACCTGGATAGTACAAAGAGGAACATGGCTTCTAACAACAGTTGTTAATATTGTGTGCCCCAGTGCAATTCCTGGACCAGAAGAATACTGAGAGAAAGTTAAGCTATAGATATGTGTTTAATAGGAAAAACGCAGGCAAAGTTCATGTTGGGACATGACACTAATACTGGGATAAGAAAGTTAACACAGACAGATATTTTCTAAACACAAAAACATAACAGCTACAAAACAAACAAGTAGTAGCATTCATTAATCAATGGCCATGTCTCGATATAATGCTTTTTTTTCTTGGAAACCTTATACACCTGGCCAATAATAGTATTTATTTAGAAAAGTGGAAATATGCTTGCATCACCCAACAGCTCCTACCAAAGTCTAGAGAATACTATAAGTTCGCTCACTTGGCCTGTGTAAACAAATATATCCCCCTGCCCGATCCCGCTCCCTTCGCCTTATTAGCCCTCGATCGATATCCCGCTGAGCGGGCGATTCCGTCCGAGGTCCGAGCGTCATTTTGTTACACAGTGTCTCTCGGAACGGTGCGCTTCGTATTGGACCGGGTGCGCGTAAATTATATCCAATACGGAAGCCAATTTTGAGTAGGTAGTGATGGTTTATCACGGTTCTTATTGCAGTGAGGATGGCTGTAAAAGCAATTCAAAAACTGTGTGTCCTTTTTTCGAATTCCTAAAGACCCTGAGAGGTATGACATTTAGTTTGACGTATAATGAAGAAAAAGTTTTTACACTCACAATCTTACATCTTTGTTATAATTAAGAAAAATGTCTTAATCAATTATTTCTATAGTCATCGAAATATTATTATATTATTACATAATACTCGTATTATGATATATAATATTATATGACATATACATTGTACATATGTGTTGAATAATATAAAGCCAACATGTCACAGGTGTTTCTTTCTTTGTTGTAAATAAAAATATTGATAATTGCATATGTCCGCATGGAAGAAGGCCTTAGAGTTCGTCAAAGACCATAAATTAGCGAATATTGCACCTCAAGGGGCACATAAACGTATAAAAATTTGTAAGGCACATTTTGATGACCAATCATTCACTTCGTCCGGAAAAAAATATTAACAACTGCTGTTCCATTAAGATTATTACCAGAAGCTTTTGGTTAGAGGCATATTCGTATATGCGTAATCTGGCAGGCAGAGTCAAGTCAACAATATTTTGTGAACTAAAAGCCTATGAAGGCAGTTCAGGACCATTTGGCAGTTTGACAGTACCTCTACGAGAATTTAGTGAATGTATAATCAATTTAGAAAATATTTTCTTATCAAAATATAATGACTTATTAAATCAGGATGGCTTAGGTTATAGCAAAGTTTATTCTGTACACTTTGGTTCTAGCCTACTAAAGGAATTCCTAAAATACATACATCTGTGTGCAAATTTTCCCCGCGACTATTTGGTTTCATTATATACGCGAGTTCGTATTTACCACATACTTAAATTTGCGAATAGGAAATTAAAAACCCAAAGACAAAATAAATCAAATCCAAATCTTACAGTTTTGCAAAACTTGTAAACTATGTAAATAATTTTGTTTGCTCCTAGGTACACATTTATGTATATTTTTACTTACCCTATTTTTAGTTAGGTATATCTTGAGTCATTTAAACGGAAAAAGTAAAATACCTGCATTTTTATTATACATACTATGCTTCTTATTTTTCCGATATACTTATTACTCCTATTGTGCATAATGGAAAGTCAATATAGAGGTTCCCCCGTATAACTTGGAGCAACCAGCTTTACGGTGTTTTGGATAGTCCACCCTCGTAAATAAGGGAGTGGCCAGCTGACATTAATTTACGACCGGTCGCAAAAAATCGGCGGCTTTTCGACGACTTCAAAGGAGTGGTCCGACTTATAGTATACTCTAGAGTTTGCACCTACTTTGCTGAACTTTAGCAGTGCAAATCTTTAAATCACTAATTACCTCGTAGAAATCTGACACTTGGTTGCAGGCGAATGGCAAGAGTTTAATAAAATAAGTCCGTACCCCATTCATTTATGTCATGCAAAATAATGTGCCCTGTAGCAGACACTTCCTCCCCTTCAACTATATACTGGTCTAAAGTTAATATTGTCAATATTGCCACAATATACAAGGCTAAGGGTTATCCCAGCCATTTTTGTTCGAAAAATTCCGGAAGACAGGAATAATTACGAAAATTCAGTACCTACCTGCCCTAGAAAGAACCTATAAACACTGTTGGATTTATGAACCTATGTCAACAAAATTAACAACAACAAATATATACAATTATTATAAAATAACAACATATAAACCATAAACACACAAAACAATTAAGAAAGTACACAGGAAAACTAAATAAATAGTTAAAAATCGTCGACGGAAAAAGTGAGGTGTCATCGACGTTAGTTCAATTACTTAATGACCATTTGGCGCTGCGTTCTTAATTTGAATTCCCAATAGGGAAGTTGCCGGTTTTTCAAATTTAGTGCCAGTGGATTGTTTTTCCTTCAACAATATCGTAGTACATATAATTTGCTATTTTACAGCTTTGTTAGAAAGAAAATCCATTTTCTGTTTTCCCGCCAATTTGAGCGATTTTTAAAAATTTACGCCACAATAGTTTTTCCCTATGTAAACGTACTCTGCAATCTCTTCTTCTTTCAACCTGGCTGTATCGGTTATGCCATAAACCGCTGTGAAGCAAGTCACAGAACGATGCCCAGATTGGAATTTCCACTGTTATAATAATATGTATAATCGATTTTTCATAATATAATTTTATATTTAGAATACCTAGTTACTTTTGTGAGATGAAAGTAAAATGATTTAGGACTGACAAAACTAAAATAAACATAAAGCATCTTTCTACACAACAGTAACATAATATTTTACTATTTCGATGACGAAGAATACTGAGAATCATCAAAAGGAGTTGTATTTGTGTGTATTTCTTCACAATGACGAAAAAGTGCTTTGTTAGCTATTGGACAAATACGTCCGATTTTAAAATACTAACAAAATGTTTGTGACTGCGCTAGATAAAAAGAAACTGTGGTTTATTTATTTTATCAGAATCTCTTACTAACACAACGTAGACACACTGCAAGAATATGTATAATACTACTAAACTTATACCTGTAAACGATAAATATATACCTAAGCTGTAAACCCAATAAATTAATTACATTAATATAATTTTTAGTCTGGGATTTCCTACCTACCTTTCCCCACAGTAAATAGAAAAATTAATCCTTTATACTCGTGCATTCCTCTTTATTATTGTTTAGACTAGAAGATAATAATAAATAATATATTTCTACGATAAAAGCTATCAAAAACAAAACTGTTCAAAGTTTGGATTTGCTGGTTATGTTGTCCGCTGTCAGCTGAAGGATATTTCACAATGTCCAATTATTTTTATTTCTTCTTCTTCTGAGCTAGCGTTCGGCAATTTTCGGGAACTATTGTGACGTAGAAACCCCCGTCGGCAAACCGAATGAAGATTTAAAAATCTTCATTTTATTTTCAAATTATTAATGAATACAACACTTTTGAGGAAAGTTATATGTGCTAGTAGTGTAATTTGGTGATACTTCATCCGCTGATTAGCATTTTATCTCGAAATTCGATTAGAGGAAACTTCCCTATTGACCAACCGCCTTGTTTCGCGGAACGTCATCGAACGCTTGCTTTTATTTACGCCAGGCGACAGAGTTATTTGATTTAGGTACACACAGTTATTTCCGATTGCTGATGAATTCGAGTGAAGCATTTTAACTCCGTCGCGCCAATTGCTTCCAGTCGCCGTGCACCTGTCGCCGCTTCACCGTCTCTACACGCGCCGCTAACCGCCGTCGGCGTTCAACGTTAAGTTGCGATCGTAAATATAAATACCCCGGCAGGTCGAGTTGGCCGGCGGCTGTATTTCTTGCCGACTTTTGTGGATCTCGGGTGGCCGGGCTAGCTATGGCGCCGAGCCGGCGCGCCACTTGCCAAGCGGGACCGTCCTCGGCTTGGTTTTCGGGGCAAGTGGCTGCTCGTCACGGGAATCTACAATCCCGGATGGATAGCGGCGAATGTGGAAATCGAGGGAAAGTTTCCGATAGGTGCCTTTACCTTCAACTACACTGTTTTTTTGGAAAGAGGAGTTCACAGGATCGAATAAAAAAAATACCGCACAATATCTAAAGTTATCCACAGAAGGGAAGAGGACATCCAATATTTGAACGAAATCGAGAGGGAAATTAATTGATGTCCGGTATCCGGGTGGAGGAAAAACCCGTGTAAAAAACTCGTGGCCGGGGTCAGCTGTATTTGCGATGGTGCTAATTACTTCGAGTAAACCGCGCAGGTTTGCCCAATATTTGTGTTGTATGGACGGCAAACAGAATCGGACAATACATTCGACATAATCCAGTATTGGTCCTTTACTTTTCACTTATATGCGCTTGCCTCGATTCTCGATTCACAACGCCCTTGTCAAAGGGGAGGCATTTCCCATTTGATCTGGATCCGATGTTTCCTGTCGTTTATTTGCCAAACTGCGGTGTCTTATATTGTATCAAATGAACAAAGAGCAAGTTTTTGATGTTTCAATTCCCCAAATGCGAAACTTATCTAGGACAGTCCGGAGTGGATAATCGATTCTAAGAAATGAAAAGAATTTGTGCAATATACAGGGTTTTATCAGAAATAAGGGCCAAAATTATAACCACCTATTTAACTTATCAAAGCAACTACTTTTCAAATATTATGTCTTTTCGAAATTTCAATTTGTTCTTAAAATAACGCTAACGAGTTGCCTAAGGATAAAAACACCGAAGTAACGCATCGGAATCGATGGTACCTACACTATCTTCATATTTTTTGCTAGCCTCCTGCCGGAACTCCGATAAAATGCGAGAGGAATTTGTACAGGGTTCCCCAAACTTGACGCCTCAGGGTTATTATAGGCAAACAAAAACAGCGAGTAAAAATTTGACTTGTGGGTTTCTTGTAGGACCACTCAAGCTTGCTTTTGGGCCTAAAAGATAGTTTTTAGGATTTTGGAAAATATCAGTTATGACGTCACCAAATATATTTTTTTCCAGGACCATACCTGTTTCTCTTTATATTTGGAAAGAGCACGTTTTTCTGATAAACTTTCGTAAATAATTTTTTTTTATATCTTGTTTCATTAAAAAGTAATATGCGTATTATTTGTAAAAATATGAAAAAGGTGCCATGGTATTTTTAATGAAAAAGTTATAAAAATAAAAAACTGTTATTAGTGTTCTTTTTTCTATTAAATCATCAATATTCCAGGATGGAATTTTGTAAACAAGGTTTTTCAGAAATTTTCATAAAGAATAGAAATCTAATAGAGTTAGGTCTGGCGACTTTTCTGGACATTCTATGAGGCCATTTATCCTAATACATTTGTTTCCAAACTCATTATTTAGAAATTCTATTACAATGTTGGCTTTGTGTGGTGGAGCTCCGTCGTGTTGAAACCACATAGTTCTTCTTAAATGCAATGGCACATTTTTCATGAGAACTGGCAGCTGCTATTGCAAAAATTAGAGATTATATTCGTGTAATACAAAGTATATATAATCTGAATCAAATTAGCCTTGGCTTGATCGGGTATCCATGGAAAACAATTGACAGTTGATAATTTATTATTCTTACCTGTCATAATTGAAATACTTTCTCTTGACATTTAATAATTATTGTATCCAGTCATTGAACGAATAAAACTTCAATAATGGTAACACACAATGAAAAGTTGATATGTTATTAGTCTAGGTATGGAGAAGCTGGAAAAAATGCGGCCGTTAGAATTTATAGGGAGAAATATCCTGAACGTCACGTTCCTCATCACACAATATTTATTCGATTAGAAAAAACTTAAGGGAGAACCAAAACGCATTTTCTACCCGCAAAGGCAAATCAATTAGAAGAATAGTTCGCAACAATGATGCAACAGTCCAAGTGATACAGTATTTTGAAGATTACCCGAGAAACTCAATTAGACCAGCTACACAAAGCCAACATTGTAAAAGAATTTCTAAATAATGAGTTTGGAAACAAATGGATTGGGGTCAATGGCCTCATAAAATGGCCAGAAAAGTCGCCAGACCAGACTCTTATTAGGTTTCTATTTAAGAAAATTTCTGAAAAATCTTGTTTACAAAATTCCGTCCTGGAATATTGATGATTTAATAGAAAACATAACACCAGTAGCAGTTTTTCTTAAAAACGCGTTCATACAGTTCTATTTTTAGAATTTATAATAAACTTTTAATACTTTTCCATAAAACATCGGTACGAGCATCTGTCAATTGTTTCTGTCAAAAATATACCTTCATAAGTCAGGGCTAGCTCGATTTTCATTAAAAAAATACCATGGCATCTTTTGCTTATTTTTACAAATAACACGCATATAACTTTTTAATGAAACTAGATATAAAAAAAATATATTTACAAAAGTTTATCAGAAAAATGTACTCTTCCCAAATATAAAGAGAAACAGGTATGGTCCTGGGAAATATATATTTGATGACGTCATAACCTACATTTCCCAAATTCCTAAAAACTATCTTTTTGACCCAAAAGCAAGCTTGAGTGGTGCTACAAGAAACACTGGTTGTTTTTTTGCCTATAATAACCCTGGGGCGTCGAGTTTGGGACACCCTATACACAGTTGGGTTTACGCGTTGTTTCTGTCCGATAAAACGGATTTTGCTTGCAAATTATTCTGGCACTGGCACTCGTAATGTAGTGGGCTGGCTTTACAGCACAATGTAGGTAGGTATAAAACGTTTTTTCATCGGGGGTTTTGCGAAAACTACAGTTGATAGTTTAAAATGACAACGTTGATATTTTTGGGAAGTAAAAGTGTGGCAGTGTTAATAATTTTGATCCGTTCTTACTTTATCACAAATTAATGAAATTGAATAATAAATAGCAATTTGACACCTAATTCCTAGCCATGCGTTTCTGAAAAAATATTTAAAAAAAGTTGTTGCTGATTAGTTAGGTACGTAGTTAAAATTTTGGGCAATTTCGGAAATTGTCAAAATATTCTGAGTACGAAGTTATAAAACACTGCATATCTTTTCAAGAATTTCGTGCTATTTTTAACAGATTCTCCCCCTACATTGTATACACAGACAAAATCTCTTTGGTAGGAATCTGTTATTTGACTCGCTCGGTGTTCCCACTGTATACACATAATCAAATGCACCTGCTTTGTTTCCTCTCCTGCTCTTTTTCTATTAAAATAAACAGCTTGCGCCTGTAGAATTCGAGGAAAAAACGAACGCTCGAAAAACGTCTAGAATA
Organism: Pseudeuparius sepicola; assembly: GCA_963920635.1. Lineage (NCBI taxonomy): Eukaryota > Metazoa > Arthropoda > Insecta > Coleoptera > Anthribidae > Pseudeuparius > Pseudeuparius sepicola. The sequence continues at coordinate 8,478,450 of OY987305.1, forward strand.
CCACGAACTCTTCTCATTAACTACAATGTTTGTCGATGGTTAATAAATACCTAAACTTATAAGCGGTTCCCCACCTTAATAACTTTGTTTTCGCAGCTAAGTTTCACTAAATAGCGCGCGCTCCAACTTCAAATTTCCCCAACGAATTGGCTAGCATGTTCTCGTTCACTTACTACTTTTATAACACCTCCAGAACCTTCTATCTGATTAAATGTACTTTTCGAGTTGAAATAAACTCGACGACAAAACCTCTAAATAGTTTTGAAGTGAGAAGTGACCCAGGTTGGCCTGAATTACGGGTCAATTCCCAAATACAGCTGGCGGTTGCAATCCTCCAACTTTTTACTTACTAGTTCTGTTCTAATTTACGACGGAGGGAAGTAATGTAATATTGAACACAACGGCATTCTTCGTTGCAGAATTTCGTAGCCACAATGTTACATTTCAGTTACAAACAAGTGATTTTTAACTTTCAGTACGCTTACGATGGCCAAGTACACTGACTTTTCATATACAGGGTGAGTTTTTTTCGATGAACACTATGGGAATCTCGGAAACTAGCAGAGCTAGAACAAAGGTTAAACGGGGAAAGAATTGCAGTTTTGAATGCTCAATCTAATGCCACTTTTGGATTTTTAAAAAAAGTTCATTTCTCACTAGATATTTTGAAAAGATTTATTTTTTGCTATTTCATCAGATCTCTGTAGTTCCGTTATTTCTGATTATACAGAAAAACTGTAGACAATTTTGGGCTTAATAAGATAATCTGATCCAATTTTCTATGTTGTTTGTGATTTTTGAGATATGACATAAAATTGTGTTTTTTTAAATGTAAATCATAGTTGGCTGTGGCCTTATAAAGTCGGCCATTTTTTGAGCTTTCCAAAAATATAATACTCGGCATAGTTATTATAAAACATAAAATAGGTATGGCTAATTTTCTGATTTTTTTTAAATTTTCACATAGTCAGCCATGGAATTTTATCATAATTACGTTCTATTTTATAATAAGACATACTTCAAACTTTCAAATATTTTATTTTAAGCTGGTAACAAAATGTAACAAAATAAAACAAAAATTATAATGATGGAGCCCCACCACATAATTATTTGCCCGTAAGAAATTACCTAGATCAGCTCTATCCAAATAGTTGGATAGGGAGAAATAGACCTATTTCCTGGCAGCCCCCTCGATTTGTCTGTTTTGGATTTTTTTTTGTGTGAAACAGTACAAAATAAAGGATGAGGCAATTGTTGAATTAAATTAGATTCAGTTTTAAAAAGATGCAATATTTGCATAAATAATAATGGTGGATTGTTTGAACACCTTTTTATTTTAAAAGGGTGACATTTTAAAATAATACAAATTTAGTTTCTTGGTCGTTTCGTCAATAATAAAACACAAATTTCTTGGGATTCGACCGAATAAAACAATATTATTAAAAAAAACTTTTTCACTACGTACGTTTTGGCTCAGTGGCCATCCTCAGGTACAATTATAGTTATGTTAAATTTAACAGTACAATTTTTCTGATATAGTTTAGACATTGTTAATTTGGAATGTTTTTCTTTTGACTGATGAGAATTCTTGTAAGTATTTTAAAAATTAATTTTTAAATGTTTTTATTTATATAGTGAAAAATCTTTTAAGTATTTCTTAACCCTTTTTTAGCAAATTACTCGATGTAAAATTGTACCTGAGGATGGCCACTGAGCCGAAACGTACGTAGTGAAAAAGTTTTTTTAATAAATATTGTTTTATTCGGTCGAATTCCAAGAAATTTGTGTTTTATTATTTTAAAATAACGATAATTTGAATTTGAGTTTTTTTTTTATTTTTGTTTTATTTTGTTACATTTTGTTACCAGCTAAAAACAAAATATTAGAAAGTTTAAAGTATGTCTAATTATAAAATAGAACGTAATTATGAAAATATTCCATGGCTGACTATGTGAAAATTAAAAAAAAAAACAGAAAATTAGCCATAGCTCTTTAATTTTTTATAATAACTATGCCGAGTATAATATATCTTTGGAAAGTTCAACAAATGGCCGATTTGATAAGGCCACAGCTAACTATGGTTTACATTTAAATAAATTAAAAGTAAAAAAATATTTTTAAAAAAAGCTTTTATTTAAATGCGCTAAAAAGAATAAAATAATCTTTTCTTTTAAAACTTTTACTATCAACTTATAACGTCATTCCACAATTTATATGATATAAAAGCTTGTCGCGAGATTTAAGTAGTGGTATTTACTTAGTTTGAAAACTTAAATCTCGCGACAAGCTTTTATATCATATAAATTGTGGAATGACGTTATAAGTTGATAGTAAAAGTTTTAAAAGAAAAGATTATTTTATTCTTTTTAGCGCATTTAAATAAAAGCTTTTTTTAAAAATATTTTTTTACTTTTAATTTATTTTGTAATTTTTAGTTTGGCCAGGTGTCTGAGTCTATTCATCTCAGTTAACGCATCATTGTTGCAAGGTCGTTTGCCGGTTAGTTTAGAACAGTCTAGCTCTTCAATGAGGAGACCTTCTAATGACCATCTTGGGTGTTCCGCCATGTTGGATTTAGAATGACGTCACACATATAATCATGCATTGTCATCCAAATTAAACGTGTGTACAAAATTTCAGCTCGATCGGTTGAAATTTAACTAGTCCGCCATCTTGAGTGTTCCGCCATGTTGGATTTAGAATGACGTCACACATATAATCATGCATTGTCATCCAAATTAAACGTGTGTACAAAATTTCAGCTCGATCGGTTGAAATTTAACTAGTCCGCCATCTTGAGTGTTCCGCCATGTTGGATTTAGAATGACGTCACACATATAATCATGCATTGTCATCCAAATTAAACGTGTGTACAAAATTTCAGCTCGATCGGTTGAAATTTAACTAGTCCGCCATCTTGGGTGATCCGCCATGTTGGATTTAGAATGACGTCACACATATAATCATGCATTGTCATCCAAATTAAACGTGTGTACAAAATTTCAGCTCGATCGGTTGAAGATATCTGCTTCAAAATTGAGTTGCAAGATTCCACCCGAACAAATTACATACATACATACATACATACATACATTGCAAGTTAAATAAAAGCTTTTAAAAAACATAAGTTTATGTCATATCTCAAAATCACAAACAACATAAAAAATTGGATCAGATTATCTTATTAAGCCCCAAATTATCTACAAATTTTGTCTCTACAGTTTTTCTGTGTAATCAGAAATAACGGAGCTACAGAGATCTAATGAAATAGCAAAAAATCACTCTTTTCAAAATATCTAGTGAACCATGAACTTTTTTAAAAATCCAAAAGGGGCATTAGATTGAGCATTCAAAACTGCAATTATTTCCCTATTTAACCTTTGTTCTAGCTCTGCTAGTTTCCGAGATCCCCATAGTGGGCATCGAAAAAAAACTCACCCTGTATAGTCAGACGAGAGTGAGTTCTTCCTTAACAGGTGTATTATTTTTTAAATTGTCAACTATAAATTCAATTATGTTTGTGGAAACATAAACGAAAACCCCCTTGTGTTTAACCTATCGAAATGCACAGTATCAGTGCGTGAGCTCTTCTTCAAAAACTTTATCTCGTTTACACTCTCGGACGTCACCCTGTGACACTTTAGCGATCGAAAGTTGAAACGCCCATCGAAAATTCGGATACCCCCAAGATTGTAGAGAAGCCACTTGCTCCGAAAACCCCCACCACGGCATAAATATTCCGATCAGCTTGGCAAGTGGCGCGCCGGCATGGCGCCATAGCTAGTCCGGCCTCCCGAGAACCATGAAAGCCAGCACAAGAAACACAGCCAACTCGGTCTGCCAGGGTATTTATATTTTCCCTGCAACTTGAGGCGGTTAGCGGCATGTGTACGAGATGGTGATGCTTCGCCACAAGTAGTTGCTGAACAAAATCACGGAGGTGGGTTCTTTCGCACAGTGCGTACTAATGTAATAGGTTCATAGCTTAAGGAATAACTAGCTGCGACACTCTATTTTTTTTACATGCTTTCTGTGGGAGCATTTTAGGCGGAGCCAGTTTTGGCGGCGGTGGGGCAGACGGCTGGTTGATTCGACCCGGTTGGACTACGGACGTGACGAATCGGACAGGGTCGTATTGCAAAATATTTCAGGTTTAATTTTCAACTCAAAATATTAAGTGAAAAATGAATCATTAGACAAAAAATACTATCTATACGTTGTAACTAAATACGTGTAATGATTATGCGTGGCTCGTTCAACCAGCCGCTGCACAAGCCTCTCTGCCTTTGCCCATCCTTGGGAGAAAACGTTTAGTCCGACCCCGATGCGCTTCACTCCGGCTCCCGCCGGGGGCTTGAGTGTCGCAGCTACCTATTACTTAAGCTATGATAGGTTTCTTATGTTTAGAGCATACGAACAAACTTATTTTCGTACATAAATAAATGGTTTGTTGATTCGTTTTAACTTCCATCGCATTGCAAATAGGAACAACACAAGTAAAAACTAGGTAGCCGGCAGCTGAGTTTGGAAATTGGCCCGCAATACAGGCAGAGTTGGGTCACTTCAAGACTATTTAAAGATTTTCCAGCGGGCCCATGAAGTTTGTTGAGCTTCCTTATGCCCCTTTCAACTCGAGAAGTACATTTAATCAGATAAAGGGTTCTCGTGATGTTATTTAAGAGTCTTCGAGAGTAAACGGGAACACGTTGGCCAATTCAACCAGGAAATTCCGAGTTAGAGACCCGTTTTTTAATACTTACTTTTAAACAAAGTTGTTGAAGGAAGTAAAACGTGGAATATCGAGTAACTCGTGTAACCCCAGGCGGTATTCTACGTTTAAAAACTATATACAGGGTGAGTTTTTTCGATGCCCACTATGAGGATCTCGGAAACTAGCAGAGCTAGAACAAAAGTTAAATGCGGAAAGAAATGCAGTTTTGAATGCTCAATCTAACGCCCCTTTTGGATTTTTAAAAAAGTTCATGGCTCACTAGATATTTTGAAAACAGTGATTTTTTGCTATTTCATCAGATCTCTGTAGCTCCGTTATTTTTGATTATACAGAAAAACTGTAGAAACAAAAATTGTAAATAATTTTGGGCTTAATAAAATAATCTGATCCAATTTTTTATGTTGTTTGTGCTCTTTGAGATATGACAGAAACTTGTGTTTTTTAAATGTAAATCATAGTTGGCTGTGGCCTTATCAAATCGGCCATTTTTTGAGCTTTCCAAAAATATAATACTCGGCATAGTTTTTATCAGAAATAAAATATCTATGGCTAATTTTACGATTTTTTAAATTTTCACATAGTCAGCCGCATGGAATATTTCATAATTACGTTCTATTTTATAATAAGACATACTTCAAACTTTCAAATTACTTCAAACTTTCAAATATTTTATTTTAAGCTGATGGTAACAAAATGTAACAAAATAAAAGAAAAATTATCATGATGGAGCTCCTCCACATAATTATTTAAACGTAAGAAATTACCTAGATCAGCTCTATCCAAATAGTTGGATAGGGAGAAATAGACCTATTTCCTGGCAGCCCCGATCCCCCGGTTTGTCTGTTCTAGATTTCTTTTTGTGTGGAACAGTACAAAATAAAGCGAGGCACGAGGCAATTGTTGAATTAAGAGCAGCTGTTTTAGAAGCAATTGCCAGTATTGACAGGCGCTCTCTAAGAAAGGCGACAAATTCAGTTTTAAAAAGATGCAATATTTGCATAAATAATAATGGCGGATTGTTTGAACACCTTTTTTATTTTAAAAGGTGACCTCAAAAATGGCCGATTTTATAAGGCCACAGCCAACTATGATTTACATTTAAAAAAAACACAAGTTTATGTCATATCTCAAAAATCACAAGCAACATAAAATATTGGATTAGATTATCTTATTACAGTTTTTCTGTATAATCAGAAATAACGGAGCTACAGAGATCTGATGAAATAGCAAAAAAATCGCTCTTTTCAAAATATCTAGTGAGCCATGAACTTTTTTAAAAATCCAAAAGGGCATTACATTGAGCATTTAAAACTGCAATTCTTTCCCCATTTAACCTTTGTTCCAGCTCTGCTAGTTTCCGAGATCCAGATAGTGGGCATCGAAAAAAACTCACCCTGTATATATTAGGCCTTTTTCTTATGTTACACATGGTAATTTTTGTGGAAAGTCCGTATTTTACGTGGTTGTTTCCTAACACGTCCTACTTTTGGCCGGTTTTGTAGTTTCAAGCCCCTCTGCGAGATAGTTCTATCCCGTAAATCCTAGTAAATAATTCGAAAGTGCCAAACTTTCCCAATTGATTTTTCTAATTTGTGAGGGCGACGGCTTGAAAATTAAGTTGCCGCAAATAGTTCGGGTCATTGTGGAGGAATAAAAAAAGTAGTTGAGAGGCGTTTTCCACGCCACTGCGCCCGTCAGCGGCAAAGGAAATGGTTTTGAGGAGAGGGGGATAATTAACCCCAAGCAGAAATCGGATATTTGGGGAATGGAGAGGGTCGAAAATAGAATTCACTTAGGCACAGGTGAACCCTTCGTTTTAAAAGGGACGGTTGTGTTTGTAATTCTGCGAGAAACCCCTCGAATCGAGATTTGAAATAAGATGTTGTACCGAAAAATAGTTCTACTTTGGTTTCTGCTACTACAGCCAGTTTAACATTATAATATTCACATGGCTGGTTTAAGTTTCATGTGCGTTTCTAGGCTTCCTGCTAAGGAACCCCTCCTGAAATATATACTAGGATGGGGGAGGGCTATCAAGCGTGCCCTGAAAAAATGAAGTGGATTACCCTTCTGGGCCATAAACCCGCTTTTCATTAAGTTTAAGGCGCGTACACAGCGTTGCGACTGTTACGCCAGATTATGACTACTTAAGTTAAAGCCCTTCAACGCATAATAAAGAACATGGTAATCCCTGACAAAAGCTCAAGGGGCGGATCATAAATTCAGGAGTACATATGAAAATGAAACAAAAGTTACGTAAAAAGTAATCCGCGTCGTATATAATATATTAAGCCGTTGAGATTGGGGTTTCGATTTATCGGACAAACAAATTCGTCGGGCCTGGGGAAATTTTTTGCTGTGTACGAGTACAAACTGAACTTCCGATTGTTAAACTGCGCTTGAGTCAGGCGGTCGTAAACTCTGTTGACGCTACGCACTGAAGACAGGAACGAACGCGGTTTATTAAATTATTCGCAAGGTAATGGAATGCTTTTAATATAATGATCGTTTATAATTACTGGATAATTTTTGGAGGGGGCTTAATTATAAAATGTCAAGCTCAGATACAGAGAGTGCATGGAAACTGTGGCATCTATACCAGAAATGACATCAAAATGGGCATCCGCCCGCTCCATAGGGCAACCCTATGAATCAATTCTAAATATTTTATTCATTTTATTATATTTTATTCATTTTAGTACATGGCTTAAATAAAAGCTTGTTTTTAAAAAGATTTTTTATTTTCAATTTTATTTTGTGCTTTTTAGTAAGTACTTACCTATTTGATTCCCATGTCAGGAGGGTGATAAAGAAATTTAGCCCGCCATCTTGGGGCGGCCGCCATATTGGATTTGGTATGAAGTCATTCACCTTATTGTTTTCTACCGTTGGGCATCAACTAGGTAATCCGCCATCTTGGAGCGGCGGCCATATTGAATTTAGTGTGACGTCACTAACTTTATCGTTTTCTACTCTTCAAGCCATTTCATTTGATACCCATATTAAGGGGGTTGACAAAAAAATACATTATCCGCCATCTTGGACCGGCGGCCATATTAAATTTAGTGTGATGTCCCTAACTTTTTCGTTTTCTACTCTTCAAGCTCTTTCATTTGATACCCATATTAAGGAGGTTGTCAAAAAATACACCATCCGCCATCTTGGAGCGGCGGCCAAATTGAATTTAGCGGGAAATACGCCCAATGTTCCAAATCAATATAGAGTTCAAGGAAAACAAGATCGAGTACTCCCATCGATATCAAAAACATGGGGAACTCATATCAGCAAACGCGATCTCATTTTCTTAATGCCAGTTTCTCAAACAATTCCGGGCGCATTCGGTATTCCAATCAGAAATTGTTCGCAGTCTGTATACCCCGAAAAGATTTAGTCCCTTATCCGGATCTCACGTTCAAAAGGACTGGGCCATTGTTGTGGAGATAAGTGTACACTTACTGTCATCTGGATCATTTAACATAAAGCAGGATATGAGTCAAATATTAGTATCTCATGAGAAGGTTCTGCTGGACAGAACGGGGGTTATCACATAATACAGGGACGGGTTGCCTTTGATCTTGGCAAATTTAGACAGGAAATTTAAACCCACACAATTGTACCCGACCGAACAATTAGCAGAACGACAAAGAATATAAATATCATTGTGTTGTCATAATGGTAATAATAATTAGAGTAGCCCAAATATGCAAGTCGAAATCCTAAAAATATGCGCATAAATATGCAAATAATTTAGTCAAAATATGCAAGAAAATGTTGAAAATATGCAAATTGAGAAATACTTTAAAATTATAAATTTATTATTTCATTTACAAATACATATAAACATATAAAATGTACATACAAATTTCTAAATGCATTTATACATAGTAAAAGTAACAATATTTTATTTTAAATTTTCTACATACAGGGCGATTGAACTAAATCTAAATATGCATTTATTATAAATTATAAAAATCAGGTTGAAATTTAGTAGTAAAAACAATAAACCACTATATATGTTGCTCAAAATTCTCAATTAAGAAATTTTGTCTTCTATCAGAATATACAAATTTATAAATGGAGAAACTCCTTTCCACATCAACCGATGTACAAGGTGCGCTTTTAAAATTGCTCACTATCACAGGATCCAAATCAATGGATTCGGTAAATATCCCTTTAAAATATTTGCTACTTGGCTAAGAAACTGAAACCCACTATTTTATTTTTCCATCACATTTCTAAATTTTTGAAATATTTTGTCCCCAATTTTTTTACCTGCGACCTGTGACATTTTGAAAAGAAACCTCAGATTGTTTTACCAGTTCTACACTTCGGGTTAATGGCAAATTAGATTCCTCCATTTGTGCTATTGTTTCAGAAAGAAAGCTATAATTTGGTTTAAGAAAGGAAAGTTGTTTCTTTATTTCCTTGTTTTCGAATAGTTGTTTAACATCTGTAAGGGACTGGGAATATTCGTTCGAAAATTATGAAATTAGATCTTCCAGTTTGCAAAAATTTTCGCAATAAAAAATGCAGCTTCCAACCAAGTGCCCTATCTTGTAATAACAGGTTGAGGTGGAAGAGGAGTGTTTGGTAGTTTTTCTTTGTAGAACTGAACCCTTATAGGCTCTTTAAGGAAGACTTTTTTCATGTTGGAAATTAAACTATTTACAAGCGGAAAATGTTTCCTAATTTCCTCAGCAACCCTATTTAAAGCGTGAGCAAGGCGTGTTACATGTATCAACTTCGGATAAAAGATTTTCAAATTTTGCCCGGCTCTTACCATGTACGGTGCTGCATCTGACAAAACGAGCAAAAAATTCGTATATAAAAATATTTACCTATCTATAATTTATTCTGTCCTTTTCAATAATTCTACTTTACCCCTGTTCTCAAAAATGAATGAAACGCCTGTCAAAGATTTAAATTATCCTAAATTCTTTCAATTATGCACAATATGCCATATTTTAAGGATATATGCAAATATTTAAAAAATGCACTTCACTAAAAATTAAAAAAAAATAAGACCGACTTTACAAATTTGGCCGTATGCACATTTCAACTAAAATTTTAGAAATATTTTTCTCTTTCTAAATTGAGTTCTGAGGTAATAAACATTAAAAAAATACAACCGAATTGATAACCTTCTCCATTTTTGAAGTCGGTTAAAAATAAAATTCATAACAGAAAAATAGAACTGAATGAGTGGTTAAATTAATGAATGCCATTGCAAAATAAACAAACAAAGCCAAAATTGTTCCAATACCTCTTCACCAACGTTTCAGGTGATATACAACCATCTTCAGGGGTCTAAAATTTACAAGATACATAGTAAAACATGAAAATAAAAACAATATCAAAACAACAAAAGTTTGACAATTTAAAATGTACGTAATAAGTTTTATAAAAACATAAATGGCAATAATAATAAAACTTATTACGTATGTACATTTTAAATTGTCAAACTTTTGTTGTTTTGATATATTTTTTTTATTTTCTCGTTTTACTATGTAGGTATCTTGTAAATTTTAGAACCCCCGAAGATGGTTGTATATCAGCCGAAACGTTGGTGAAGAGATGATTTAAATTTACGCTGCCCTTTTTTTTACGACCCCGAATCCCAACCACTTTGTACTTTAAAAATCAATTTTGGGTCACGGAATATACACATTATTACATGTTCCAATCCCGTTTGAACTGACAACATAAGCGTTTGTTTCTTATCTCGTACCCTTCATCAGTCGTTTGCAAATTCCGCGGTGTGCCGACCCGTTTCGGGGGCAATATGGGTTCTAGATTAAAGTTTAAACGTTCGACAAAGGAATTTGGAGGCCCACACCTCGGCTTTAAATGGGGGTTAGTGTGAGTATTCCACGTACGCACGTTCAGATGCGAAAATGGCCCGTATAGATCACGGCGTTATCTAAATGTAGAGATCGTTTTAGCGCCTCAATTTAGCCAAACTCTGCCCCGTAACGGCCTGTCTATATAAATTAAGCTAAGCCGCGATCCGAGCTGCATTTTTATTCTAACACGCTCAAACACAACTAAATGGCCGAAGGTTTAGCGAAGCACTCATTAGTGTGATTTTATGGATTTGCAGCTGTCTGCGAAACGAATTAGGATTTAGTATACCAGTGGTAACCTCTATAAAAATAAACGAACGATCTGTCCTTGTCTTCCTGTGGGTTCGTCTTCATCTTATATTTTATCACGTTTTCGATTCTACGGCTTCCTAGCAAGTAAATATTTGATAGATGAATTAACAAACCTATATTTGGCACTCGCTTTGAAACTTATTTAGACAAAAATAGCAGCTTTGTTCCAAGAACAGTTCTGAACCAGTTCTGGCGAATAAAAACGCAGAAAGTAATTCCAAAACTGTTTTCAATCAATTAGATCGCTGTTCAGAACCGTTGTTGGAACAAACCCTATATATATTTTCTAAAATTTATTTGTGGCGCAAACAGATCCATTTAATTTTTAATTAGGATAATTAAAATATTACCAGCAGATAAGGGAAATGCAACTGTTATTTTAGAAAAAACTGTGTATGATAATAAATTAAATGATTTATTAAATGAAGGAACTTACAAGAGGATAAACAAAGACCCTACAAATTCAATAGAAACTAAAATATACAAAACACTGTATAAATACCGTGAACAAGTGACACAGAGACAAAGGACACTCTTAACTCCGCATCATTCAAAACCTCCACACTTATACGGATTACCAAAAATACACAAAACTAACATTCCTCTTCGCCCCATTGTAAGTTCAATAAATTCGCCATGTCATTCGTTAGCAAAATATTTACTTAAAATTGTTAATCCGTTAGTGGGAAATTCAAATTCATTTATCAGAAACAGTAATCATTTTCTAGAAAAAATTAGGGATCAATTTCCGGATAATTATATATTAGCTAGCTTTGATGTGGTTAGTCTTTTTACAAATGTCCCTGTTGACAAATCATTGAACATTTTAAGCAGAAAGTTAGAAAATGATCAGACTTTAGTAGAAAGGACGAATTTGAATATAGATGCAATATTAGAACTAACAACACTATGTGTTAAAACTACTTATTTTCAACTAGGAAATGAATTTTACCAGCAGGAATTTGGAATGGCTATGGGGTCTCCTTTATCACCATTCATAAGCAATTTATTCATGGAAGATTTTGAACAAAATGAATTGACTAGATATGTTCACCAACCTAATGTTTGGTGGAGATATGTAGATGACATATTTTTTATTATATGGGAACATGGAGTAGATGATTTAAATTCATTATTAAATTTTCTAAACTCACAAGAACCTTCCATTAAGTTTACCTTAGAAATTTAAAATAATAATCAATTACCTTTCTTAGATGTTTCTATACTGAAATCGGATAGTATAGAAACTAGTGTCTATAGAAAACCAACACATACTAATAGATATCTCCATTTCAACTCCAATCATCATATTAGTGTTAAAAAAGGAGTAATTAAAAGTTTGTATGACAGGGTTAGAACGATTTGTTCTAATAACACAAAATTTGAGGAGGAAATTAAACATATAAAATATGTTCTTGAGAAGAATAGTTATCCTATTGAATTTGTTGAGCAAGTTTTTCAGGATTGCCAACAAAATAACAATGCCAATAGAATTAGAGAAATAAATCTGGTGCACCGACCAGTAAATTTAATTATTCCTTATATTCCTGGATAAGATAAAACGCATAGGCAATCGTTTTAAAGTCAGAACAGTATTCAAAACCAAAAATACATTAAGATCGATGCTAGTTAAAACGAAACCATTTAATGAGGTACAAAGTTCAAAAAATTGCATTTATAAAATTCCTTGTGAATGTGGAAAGTTCTATGTTGGGGAGACTTGTAGGCCATTTAACGTTCGTTTAAAAGAACATAAAAAATATATCAGGCAAAATCAAATTTCTAAGTCAAAAATATGTGAACATTCTTTTAATAACAATCATAGGATATTGTGGGATAGGTCCAAACCAATTCTCAAAGAAGAAGTGGAAAATAGACGAAAAATTAAAGAATCTGCAATGGAATTCAGTAAAATATTATTGCCACTTATTCAAAGAGAAGTTAGTATAGATAATTAGATAGAACACAGGGTACAATATATCAGGCAGGTGGCTAGGCTATTGTTTCTGTTGTCACGACATTTTAACCTGAAATTTATTAATCTGTCACTTCACTTTGACGTAGCATGATCTTTGAGAAAAGAGGAAGATTTATTATCCGAAAGCTCAGAAAACAAATTTGAAGTTATTTTTTGAGTTACACGTTTAAAGTTTCGTTCATTCACTGTTAAGAATTTATGAATTTTCCAGGCAACTTGAAAAAGTTGTCTTTCGATCAGTTTGGTGGCGAAAAACCCAATTAAAAATTAAATAAACCCTATATTATATCATCCTTGTTATAGTACGGTTCGGTCTGTTGGAAAAGCTGACAAAAATCACCCCTCTACATTTGCAATAACACCAAAAATGCAATGAGGTTCTGCCACAAAACATCACACACCGCTAAAACCACAAAACATCCATGCACAAAACGCCGAAGAAAAAAATTAATACCAATTTCACAGTAGTTTTTTGCTAGGTCTCGCTTTTGCAAGGAACATTTTAGCCTCCGATATTCCACCACCCGTTAGCCTTTCCTCTATTGCCTTTCCAAAATTTCCCAATCTTCAAAAGCGGCAAAAAGACTAATTATATTCGCCAAACTCGGGCAAAACTCTGTCCGCGCCGAGCCGCTTGCCGTTTTTATCCGGAAAATATCTGGGTATTGTGGAAAATTAAATGTGAAAACGTAATGTCGCCATCTCCCCTTTGTTAGCCTTCGTTTCCGAGCTTGAAACATTTGGCAACCCAATGCGTCAACTTGAGAATTCTAATCCATCATAATTATGCCACCCGAAATAAAAAATCTAAAATTCATCTTTGTTTTCGTGAAGTCTCGCATATAGGCGATGATTCAAAGTTTATGTCACTTTCCGGGATGATTTTACCCTGACAGCAATCCAAGAGGAACAATTTAAATTAGGTCTATAAGTAAAATATTTATTTCACTAACTGGAACGATCTCTATGACACTAGAAAGAATAATAAATATTAAATTTAAATATATTTTTACCCTGCTCCCTCCCCCGTAAGTTCATTTTACATGCGCGGTCCGAAAGAGAAAGTGAAATGGTGCCCTGTTGCTAGGCACAAAAAGTGGTTGCTAGGTTCAAAAAGTATTGCCTATAGCAACGATGCAAGGACAGAAGGACCTTAAATCCATTAATAAAATATATGTAGCAACTTGAAACTGGCGTCAAATTTATGTTTTATATCGATTGTTTTATGGTTTTGATCAAAAAGAATACGAATTGTGCCAAAGAAAAATTAAGAATATAGATATATTTTTCACTGTCAAAACTGGCTAATCTCAAAGTCAAGCAGCAGGTTAACGTAGCGCTGGGTTAAAAGCGTCCGGATAGTAAACCGTAGGTCACGGGTTCGAGTCCCACACAAAACCCAAGTTTTTTATATTTTTTAAATTATCGCTGCATTCTACTTCTTATATTTATTAGTGATTTTAATTTTTAGTAATTGAGCAATTGTTATTTTGAATATTATTACTCACAATCTACTCCATAGCGTTTAATTAAAATTACCTATACCCTATACCTATAATAGGAACTTGTCGGAAGCAGGAAAAATATAATACATTGAACGATGCGTAAGCTCTTTTTTTGCCTCGAAGGTTTTTAAGGACCGAGGCAACGCAGACGTTGCCTCGGTCCTTAAACAACCTCCTCGGCTAAAAAAGTGGACTTACGCATCTTGCAATGTAAATAACTACTAATATACCACGGTTTTAAAAAGTACTGAATGTATATTAAAATAATATAATACAAAAAACGTAATAAAAAGTATAAAATGTATAAATAATATGTATATAAGTAATGTAGATGAGTAGCTGTCATTGAGAAAATATTTGCAGTGCAATACAGTTGACTTAAGTGCATGATCAATAATTATCTATATTGCATGCGCCCCACGTTTTTCGAATCTTTATCGTGCTATGGAAAATTATTGTATACTTTTTTAGTCCGTTTTTTATATTATTATATTATTTTATTATACTTTTATTCCTTTTTAAAAACGTGGTATATTAAAAAATATATTTAAACTTTATTATTTTCTGCTATTTATCTTGATTAGATTATGACAGAGACATGTGAAACATTTAAGATTTATTTCAGTTCCTCTTCACCTGATTATATTTGAAATAGAAAATTGTTATACCTTCCTATCAATAATATATCAATCAATCTGCTTAATCGTCATTTTCCTAAAAATAAAGTAAAGAAAGAATCAAAATTAATGTCATAAGATTTTTGTTTCAATATGAAAACAAATTAATTTCATATCTTTCTTAGTTACCACTGTTACCAGCTTATGGTGCTGTCGCATTCTTGCAAACTAAATAACTTGCTTTCTTGTCTTTCTGTTTGTAATCTTTCTTCTTAACACGTTTTTAACACGTTAATTTTATTTATTACCAGCTTATGGCATGTTCTTATCTGTTTATAAATTTACACTAGTCAAATATTTTTATTTAATATTCTTAATTTTATTTATAACAACATAAACATAATAATAATATGTATATAGCGAGTTAATAGTGCATTAATAATTGTCATCCAGTTCTGAGCAATGTTTACAGTTTTAAGTGCAAAATTTTACTAACAGGAGGACAAGGAAGCTAGTTAATAAAAAATGTGGTAAATGACTTGTAGTCATAAAATAAATAAAAGTTGACCAGTGGATTTCGGTAGGTATTTATTTGAGCCTTCCACATAGTAACGTCCGTAGAAACTTCCCAAAATAATGTACGACCTATTTGTCACTAAAATAACAGAAAATGCCACTTTAAACTCTCACTAAAATAACAGAAAATACCACTTTAAGACTCAATGTACAGCACGTGTGTGGTTTTTGACCCACATTTTGACCAATAAAATGGCTTTTTTCGATCTTTAGCGAGTAACACGCATAATTTTAAACTTTTGGTCAATACAAATTTTAATCTAAGTAATTACTCACATTTTCAGACAACAATTATTTAAAAATATTTATCACAATGGCCGTTATTAGCATTTGCGCAAAAAGCCTAATAACGGTCATTGTGATAAATATTTTTAAATAATTTTTGTCTCAAAATGTGAGTAAATACTTAGATTAAAATTTGTATTGACCAAAAGTTTTAAATTATGCGTGTTATTCGCTACAGATAGAAAAAAGCCATTTTATTGGTCAAAATGTTGAATCACCACATACATTGAGCCTTAAGATAGATAATATGAAATACGTAGGTACATATTTCGCTTAGCTTCCTAACTTAGTTGAAAAAAATTTGATAATAAGAAAAAATAATAATGTTGAAGTTGAAGACGAACTTATTTACAGGTATGTCAAATATAACTTTTAAAATGTTCGCAATAAATTACCAATTTATAAACTTAATTAATCAACATTTCCATTTCATTGTTCTCAACGAAGGAGAATTATGACGATATTTCCTAAAATTGATTAAGATCTACTTCGTTGGTTTAAATACGGACATCCCCTTTAACTTCAACTTTGAATCTCACAGTACTTTATTTTCTCCATAATATGGTTAGACGATTTTTCAAACTTTAAAAACGCCTGCCTAAGATTAGCACTCCCCTATCATCAAACTTCTATAAAGTAAACAAGAATTATGACAATGTCACCCGAAAATTACTCAAATTATCGATCTTATAATGAATGATGAATGAACGAGAAAAAAACAAAGGGGCAAATTTCAATCAGATTGTAATTTTGTGAAGCCTAACAATAGGCTGCGGAAATATCGTTGACATTATAATTATTTCAATCTTTTTTGGTTATTTATGGTTGAAAGATTATAAACTATTTATGACTAAACAGCTCTCAACAAGCAATACCTACATCAATTATCAATTTGAAAGTAAACGATTAAACTACAATATGCGAGTGACGTGTTACTGATTTAATTTATTTCCTTGTGAACATTCCTACTTAAACTTTTCACATGAATCACTTTTAAATTCCAACCGAGTCGTTAATAGGGATTTCAATCATATCTTCCATCAATTTATATAACCTGAAAAATCTCAACCTGAACATTATACGTCATGGAAAAGTAGGTGAAGTAAAAGGGTTGGCAAACGAGTTGTATGATTCAATAAAGAAATTGCCTCGGCTTAGAGAAAATTTTCTTTATAACCCTAGAAACTGTATGCCTGGCGGAGGCCCCCAAATCTCTAAGGACGCCTATACACGACCCTAAGAACGTCCCTTGCAACGAAAGACGAAAGTTAGCTTCGACACAGGAGGTATTTGAAAGGATTTCACAAGCGGAAAGCCATTCTTTCCCGCGAAGAACCAAGTAAATTTTTATTCCGGATTTGAAGAAAGACCGTATAAAAAGCGCACTCTGTCCAGAACGACTACATCTATGAACACGGCTACGGTTATGGTGCATTACTTAAACGGTTACTTGGAGATTCCCTTATACGAGGTTAGCACTTTTTGACTAGCTGTCCATAAAACGTCTATTCATAGCGGAGAATGCCCTCCGCGTGGTATTGCGACGCATTACCGCCCACGTTATGTATTTCCCGACATAAATTTGAGTTTTACTGCGTATAAAACACATACCTTGCTGGCCGAGTGTTGGAGCGCCAGATTACGAGATTTCGGAATTTGTGGACGAGCCTTAAAACCGTTTTCGCGTTACGTGGACGAACTACGCAAGGGCTGCAACTTTTAAAACATTTCGCAAAAAAGAGATTAAGAGATTATTAATGGTAGTGCAAAGGTAGATATGTTCACCAATTTTCAGTTGTTATGGGGTTTAAACAAACATTTAGTTTTCATATAGACCCTGTTTGCAGTCGTTTTTTGAATATCGAAAGTGCGCTTTTCCCGATTATCTTCATATTCGGCGCACTGCATGGGAAAATGGTTTTCCCACACTTTTTGTAGCAAATTCAATCGTCTTTCTAATGGCTGCTTAAAATTTTCATTTTTCAGGACCGTACATTTTTTCCCTTATTTATATGCAAATGAACCCCCATAAATCCGCCACTGGTGGCCTGAGCAGCTTGAAATTCTCATGAAATTCGAAAACCATAATGGAAGTGTTGTGTACCAAATTTGATTAGTTTAGATTGACGAAGTTTACCGAATAAGAACTGAATCACCCTGTATAATAAACATCGAGAAGGGGTAAGTACCTAGTTCGGCGTAGATTTATTTAGTACAATTACGGATTTTGCGTTAACTTAAAAAAAAACAATACAAAATGGGAATTACTGTTTTATGCACTTTTTATATTAATTACGTAAAAAAATACGCAATTACTAATAAAAACAAAAAAAAAGCCCATGCTGGAATTAGGTACATACCTATTTTTTAATTGTCCACCAATTGTTATTTTATGATACATTTCGTTACTTTTTTTCGACATAAACTTAAAAATTAATCAATACGTAGGTATCATATTTATAGCTGTTTAATAAAAATAAAGAAAAATCGAAGATTACTAATTCCATCAAAAATTTGTTAACACATAATATTTGCCGATCAAGTGAATTTTCTGGAGGTAGAATCCAATTTCACCCGATGGAGAAAAAAGAGTATTTTCTTTTACTATGATAAAAATAGCAAACATAGATGATTTAAAGAAACAACATTATACAGGGTTTCCCAACGAAAACTTGACCCCCAAAAATTAGAAAACAGAAAAATATTTGAAAATTCGCCGACACCCGTCAATTTTTGTTTTTTGGGGGAGCTTTTTTGACAGTCAAGTCAACCCGATATGTTCATCCCTCTAACCCCTAGCAACCCCAACTTTAAAATTTCAAATGGAACTACCCCCTTTGTGGCGCATCATTTTAAAGCCCTTTTTTATTGCGAATGCAGTGATGTATCGTTTTTAGAATTCTGTTGAGATTTGACAGAATTATTGTCTAAAAACGGAAAGTTGACAATCCACTGTACGCGTAGTAATTTCTACACAAATGCCCGCCACTAATAAGTTTTTTATCTACTACACACGACCAAATTACCTAGTTTTTATTGACGTCTCGATCAGTTTACAAAAAAGTCACAGATAAAAAAGCTGAAGCAAAACAAAAAAAGGTCATACGAATTCAAACCTTATATCTTTTTAAAATATGTAGCAAAAAGTCATATGGGGTTGGCATGACTGTCAAAAATGCTCCCCCCAAAAACAAAAATAGACGGGTCTCGGCGAATTTTCAAATAGTTTTCGGTTTTCTAATTTTTGGGGGGTCAAGTTTTCGTTGGGATACCCTGTATGTTATTTTAGAACTGTCTAATTCGTTTTAAACGATAAAGATGAAATTTAATTATTACATATAATAATGGTATATAAAGAGAGACGAGTAATATGTTGTAAGACATGCGCAGTACGAATAAAACAGAAGTTTTATAGGGGTGTTCGAAAGTGCTTGAGAAGAAACTTAAGTAACCAGAAGAACTAAGCACGCTGTTATAAATTGGTCGATTTAAGGCATATACGGGTTTATTAATTGTAACGGGAAAGTTCTCGCAATTTCTTAACGTGGCTTTAAGTTTTATAATATTAGTAACGGTTGCTTCTCCGCGACCCTCATAAAACAAAAAATGTTATTGTACCCATGAGCCGCTATTGGAAGGATCCTCGGTTTAACCATGCAAATTATAACATAAATATATTAAACTACGACCTGCGAACATGGAAATTTTCTGCTTCTAAGATCTATAATAATAATTGACCTAAAGATGGTACAGCACGAAATTGAAAATTGTTGACAATTTACGTACTGTATATAGGCACTTACTTTTGGTCATACGACTTTATCATCTCGCTTCGAGTTTAAACAAAAGTTTTTTCCCAATTTAATGTTCTTTTAGTCTCATTTAAGACCCCAGAAGTGGATATGTGTTCGTTTGGCCATAAAAGGCGTAGTTCGAATGACCCTGTACGTCTATTCAGCACAGCCTGGTAACAACCAATCTTCCCAAAGGTCCGCCATTATGCCTGTACAAAGGAAACCTGGTATCATGTCGGTAACATTTCTGCGCTAATCGTTTTACGGTGTATCAAGCACCTTACAAATTCGGAACTTGCATGCTACACCCCCGGATAATGGAGCTTATTGGATACCTGAAGATTAATTAGCAAAGAACCGATAAATTCATACAGGAGAGTTGATATGGGTGCGCCTTTGTACCGACGGGAGTTGGTTGCATCGGCGGAATTTCGGTTGATAGGTAGGATATTAAAACGTCAATTAAGATACGGGTTAGTTCATAATCAGATTAAGTCCTGGCGCACTATTCACTCCAACAAAGTGAGCGGTTATTTTAGGCTGTCGCTCAACAAGTATAAACCCTACTGATTGATGAACAAGCAAAAGCCGTCAAAAATGTTAATTTTTGAAGAAAAATAGTGGATGACATAATCGACAAATCCAAGAGACATTTTATGTTCAAGCTCATACAATGCCAGTGACAGATACAAAAATGCATCAAATTTCAATGCCTGGGATTCACCCGTAGGTTATTGCAAAAAAAATTTTAACAAAAAAATTAAAACCGCCTTTAGAAATTTGCCCGTTTGCACATTTCAACTAAAATTTTAGAAATAGTTTTCTCTTTCTACATTGAGTTATCTTTGGATTTGGTGACAGTCAAGGCAAGGAATTTAAATCTATTTAGATATGAATACATCATATCCTACATACATCATAACTTACTGTCACTGACTTCAAAGATAACTCAATTTAGAAAGAGAAAAATATTTCTAAAATTTTAGTTGAAATGTGTATACGAGCAAATTTGTGAAGTCGGTGTTATTTTTTGTTAATTTTTTTAAAATTTTTAGTGGAGTGTGCATACGGGCAAATTTTTGAAGTCTGTTTTAAGTTTTTGTTAAATTTTTTTTATTTCTTATTTTTTAGTGAATTATTAAGAATTATCGAAATCGGTCCAATATTAAATTCCATCCCCTATTTGTCCACCCTTAGGATTGAAATTTTTCTCTTCAAATTTAAATGTGACCAAATCGGTCCAATATGAACTTTCAACCCCTATTTAACTACCCTTAATGGTGGAAAATTTTCTTTAAATTTAAATGGGACCACACCAAAGGTACCCTTACTGGTGGAATTTTTTCTTCAAATTTAAATGGGGCCACTCCTAAAGTAATCCCTTTCTAATAAAAAGAGATTCATCGAAATCGGTCCAATATGAAATTTCATCCCCTATTTCTCCACCCTTAGGGGTGGAATTTTTTTTCAAATTTAAATTGGACCATTCTGTAGGTATACCCTTTCAAACAAAAAAAGAATTGACCAGATCGGTTTATAAATGACGGAGTTCTGAGGTAACAAACATAAAAAATACAACTGAATTGATAACCTCCTCCTTTTTTGAAGTCGGTAAAAATCTGAATTTTTAGAAAAATTTGAAAAAAGAATACGTCGATACTGTCCACCAATTCACCAACACTGTGTATAATTACAATATCCAGTACTGTTCTGACAAGATTTAATTTAATCAAGGTGCTTCAAAACGTCGGAGGGTTCGTAGGCCACAACATTAATGAAGACGGTATTGAGGATTCTCATCTCCTATTCATACAGTATCTTCTGAAGTGCCTCAGGGTTCTCATCTAGGACTTTTGTTGTTTATCGTCTACATAGGTAAATGATATATCTTAATGTTTCAAGTCATCTAATTTTTTACTATACGCGGATGACCTGAAGATAAACGGTGATTCAGTTATGATGTAAAAAAATTTTCTTGAAATCGGAATTAAAATGTCCCAAAATCGTCATTAAAAGCAGAGAAATCGAACAATAATGTAGCCCATTATTGTACGATTTTTTCAATAAGTAGGCCTTGGCGAGATGTAAACATCAAACGTCAGACGCGGAGAAATCGCCCGTAAAAAGTGACCAAATATTCAAAACCCGGCCGATAAAGGCCCATTTAACTTTTCGTACACATTGCGAAATTGATTCCTAAAGAAGCGCAATTCTTCAGTCTGCATATTTTAGTAAATTTGAATATCAATAGATCTGTTGTGTAGGCTGCACAAGAAGCAGCAGTTTGGTTTTTCTGTTCGAAGGTGCCGTACGTCATTATACTTGTCCTAGGTAGAGCGATCGGTAAAGTCAAGCAACGCCGCGCGTAGTCGGTTCGTGGACGGGTGATCCCTTATTATTATTTTCTTGCCTAATAAAACATATTTTTTTTCCGATTTAAAAAAAAATATAATATGTACCTCGGCACTGAAGTTATTTTTGTGCTTTATTTGCCTCGGCCAGAGGCCTCAGCAACTAAACTCCACATGAGTCATAAAAAGTTGAACTTCAGTGCCTTGGTACATAAAAAACTATTAACCACAGGTGGGAAAAAAATAGCTCAATACGAATTCGAAGTTAAAAAAAATCAAAAGTCAACCAAAAAAGAAAAAAATATTTTCAGAGGTGTATTAAAACCCTTTGTTAAAAACGTTTAGTAGATCAGCTGTAGAACTCGCGCGTCGAGGCTACCGACCGGCGCGGAGTTGCCAGTTGCACAACATATTGTAAATTTACTTTTTTTGTACCTTTTCCCAGATAATTAAAAAATGTATGCACAGTCCAAGTATATTTATTACCTTTTTGATTTTTCAATGTCAATCAACAGTAATTGGTGGGTGTGTACTTAGGAGTTTAGGGAGCTCTTAGTTTCCAACAACGGATGCACTTTATTTGCGGAGACTGCAGTAGCAGACAAAACACAAAACTAAGCACAAAATGTGCAAATTTGTATCAAAATTAAAACACTCTATCACTGTTTACTTTCAACTGCAATAGGTATAAGTTCATGGCCTCGCGAATCGCGGAACTCTAGACGCCGCGGTCCACACACCTGTCCTGTACTCAAGATATTGGCTAGACCGAGGGCAAGACTGAGTCGCCACAGTCGCTACAATGATGCCACAGTCGTTATTGTTCCTTCCTAGCGCATGCTACCGCCACCACCCGACTATTGCATCAACAAAACTCAGGGGGACGCTAAATTTACTTTATCGTAAGACTAAAACGAATTGTGACTACTTTTTTAACAATACCTTGAAATAATTTTACTTGAATTAGCTACGGTTTAATAACTATTCAACTATTCACATAAACCATTCTCGTACTTTTAGAGATGAGTGGAGCCATCTATCCGGCGGAGTTTGAACTTGCCCCCCCGTATAAGCAATCTAGTAATCTATAATAATTATTGAATTATCGGCGCATCTGATGCGCTGTCTTTGACAGCCAACGCTGCCAGCGGCCAGTGGCTGTTCCGTCCGTAAACTAAACAATCATGTTATAATAACCACTGTTTTGTTGCTTAGAAAAAAGAATAAAAACAAACACGTGCAAAATAATGATGCTGATGTGAATACAACATTTTCTTAAGACTTAAGATGTTTGAAGTGTTATAACACCTGCCCTTTGTAGATTCAAGACTGAATACACCAATAATGCAGATGAGAGGTATTTCTTATTTCTTCAGTTTCACCTCACGGTTAAAATTTTTTACATCGTCATCAAAGCGTTAACTCTACACTATTACCTAGCGTTACTGAAGGTTTCAAATTACTTGGTTTTATCAAAACCAAGTTAAAAAATAAATTTCTAGTATAAGTAATATAATATATTATATGTTTATGTAAATAATCTCTTTGTGTTTACCTTGTGCGTTAAATACGCAATTTGATATTGATTAAGTTATTAGAGATTATAGATTACCTATTTTGTCATTACTAATTAGAGGATACTGTAGTGGGCTTTATGCCTGTATGAAGCCCAAATAAAATAAATAAATAAAAAGCAAATTGGGTTTAAACCCAACGTCTGTAAGAAACTATTTGGGTGAACAAACCCAACCGAATTTAAAACCAAAATCGCCCCCATCACTGACACAAATAACCGCGAACCACGAAATACAATGGGAATTTGGAGTGAAACTACTCGTTCGGAGAATAGTTACTCTGGTCTAATGCACTGGTCGCGTTCGACACTGAAGGTTCGGGATTAGTTGCCAGATTTCCGTGTGATTGTGTAAGTATGCTGAAAATTAAGGCCCTGCAAATGTTGATTTTAGATACGTTTTAGTTCCGGTCCGATATCCCCTTATTAAAGATTGAAATTAAATTGATGCTATCGACACTTCGGTCTACTCTACTTAAACTAATGGAATGTGCAAATTTAGAAGAAAAAAGGCGGCGGGAAGGGTCCCACTGACCCCGATATTTCTTCCCAGAGGTGAGCGGGCGCTCGCCCTAAAAATTGAATTCCTTCTCGGGAATAAATCTCGATAATATTTACCGACTCGGAAAGTCCCAAGCACCGCGCCGCAGGCGAACATATGCTAAATTTCCGATTAATTTATTCGTCCCCTTTGGCACCTCTCCCTCATTCCTGCAGGAAACCGACTTGGCTGAGAGGTGGTAATGGGAAATCGATAAAAAAAATAGTACTGAAATAATCTCCGGACAAGGGGGGGAATTCAGACCCTCATTAGCGAGTCGTCGGTGTTTTGTAAAGTGGAAATATTATCTTTTTGGGGTACTCAGTGTCCGCCTGCAGGGCCCAAGACAAAGAATAAGGGGAGTTTTAAAGGATGATTGACGCGGGTGTGGATAAAATTCCAGGATGCCGATTTTAATCAGTAGCAACCGTATCCCAGAGGGTTCGAGATGAAGATAACCTTTGTGTAATTAAAGATAACAACATTAGAAGCAATACAGGGTGTACCGAAATTAGCGTGCAATAATTTGCCAGCACGTTCTGCGACCCATACAAAAAAAATGAAAAAAGTTCCTATAAACATGGCCTTAAATATGCGCCGTAAACGGGGCTATAGCTCCAGAAATGGACACTTTGGCAAATGGTTTTTTTCTAAATATCCTCAGAACGAGCAAAGATAAAATTCTGAAATTTGGTATATACTTAAGAGAAGAAATCATGAAAAAGCGCACAATTTTTTTTGTGTATTTTTAACTCTTCGACCCCCCATTTGGGACGCCTATGATGAATAATGTCAAACTAACTCTACCTCAGTAAATGTTAAATCTTACAGGTACATCAGATACCAAATTTCAGAACTTTATCAATGCACGTTCTGGAAATATTTAGTGTCCATTTCGGGGGCGATAGTCCCCTTATGGGGCATTTTTGAGGTAATGTTTATAGGAACTTTTTTCACTTTTTGGATCGAAGAACGCGCTGGTAAATTATGGAAGACTAATTTCTAATACTCATTTTTATGGGCCTCTGTAAAAAATTTCAAAACTATTGTACTCGAAAACGGTGCACGCTATCGCAGTTCTAGTGTTTCACAAGACTCTTGCAAATTTCTTGTTCTTGACTTGTTCTTGCTGCAAGAACAAGACAGGACTCTTTCAAATTTCTTGTCTTGCTATGCAAGACAAGACAAGAAATTATTTTGCAAGAGTCTTGCAAATTTGCAAGAAATCTTGCTAAAAGCAAGAAATCTTGCAAAAATCATTATCTGTAAATATAATTTCTGCAAAACTTTAATAGGATAAATAATAAAATGTAAGTTAAGTGACGATGATATTGAATAATATCAGCAAAATGAGCATAAATATAAACGGTTATTCAAGAATAACTGTCTCTATATACTAATATCTAGTAAATATATTATATTTTATTTACAATATTCCTGGAATAATTAATAATTTTTTTTTTATTTTTTGAACTACTGCAGTTAACTGCAGTGGATTAATTTATTTTTTATGTTTGATTTAACTATATTTTTGCTAAAATACTTAAACAACCAAAGGAGTCTATTGGACTTCTTAAATTCCTAATGCATTGTTTCGCTTCGTATTATTGTGGCATAATGTAGATCGGGTTAGTTTAGCAGGGTGGGTTTCGAGTTTTTTGTCCACTTCCACAAAAATATCGAAATACACAGACATTAAAATAACTTTAACAGAAAGGAAAGTCTTAGACTTAGGGGCATTTCGAATTGAAAATCATGAAAACAATAAAACAAAATTATTATTAGGTATTATTAAAATGGAAAAAAACAAATACAAATAATAACAAAAAAAAATCTGCGTCAATAATTAAATGTACCTATTCTTGATTAGTTTTTTATCAAGAAGTTAGGCACCCTTCTAAAGTAATAGCGACAAACACGCGTAATATAGTGCGTAATAGCACCTTTTTAAGTTTTTATGATAATCAAAAGAACGAAACTATTTTACTGGGTAGGTATATTTAATTAATCCGATGAAGACAATATTCTAATAAATATTCCTATGTTTTTCATTTGTATTCTACAAAATGATGGCTTAAAAAAATATTGCTCAGGCAGTCATCAAATTTTAAGATCAATAAAATATTAAATTTTTGGAATAAGATAAGAAAAATCGCCTTTCCATACCTACTAAATATTTCAGTTATCTAACTACCTTAAATTAAAAATATTCCTTCAAAATCCAATTAACATTTTTGCCTGTTATTATTCATAATTTTCATTCATAAATTTACGCCCCCTTTTCTAGATTTAATTGACTTGTTAAAATGAATTCTCAAAATTTATCACCCGAGGAAAAGTCAATATCTTCGACGATAGTTCAAATTTCGTTTTAATAACTTACACTATCATACAGTTTCTAGTTGAAATCCCAGGGGTTTAATATAGACATTGATTAAAGTTGGAACTAACGTGTAACAAAGCGTCAAGTTTAATGAATTGCGCTTTTATTAGATTATCTTCCTGTCTAGCAAATGCGGTACACGCAGGCGAAATCTGGTAGTTATTTCATATTGTTTAGATTCACCCAAGACAGTTGTTTGCACAAAATAGATGATTTTATTCTCGCCTGAAAAAATAATGTTATTATTTTTATTGATAGGAATCACAACATACGAGTATAGCCGATTTTAGGCGATCGTCTGGTTTTAACCGCGGTTATCTTTCTGGTTGTCCTTGATTTTAGCCCTTGAATAACCATTGAATCTCGCTTAAATGTGTAGGGTTAACCCAAAAGTAATTTAGGCGAATAACCAAGGAGAAATGTCATACTACTACCAGTCTATAACCTCACTTATATTTGTGTATGTTGTGTTTTGTTTAAATTTGTTACAAAAAATGAATAAAAGCATATAATAAAATTACATTTAACAGAAGACTTGCTATTTCCATATCTCCGACTTCAACCTGGAACCTGTACAACTTCACACTCTTCACCTTCAGCCTTCAACGTTTACACAAAAAATATATTTTTGCTCCTATTCATTTTTTTTTAAGTTATGGATCTAGATGGAAATATGAAATCACTACACTTGCCTATATCAGCAAATATATTTTTAAGTTTTGAAAAATTCAAACTCGCAACAAATTGGCAAATCTAGCAAATGAAATTTGTTGTTTTCAATAACCGCGGTAATTACACTGCTCCTGAGTTGAGTAAATACCGCGGTTATTGTCGGTTATAACGATGACGTATAAAGGGCTTCTTTGTGACGTCAGAGAGCTATAACCAACAATAACCGAATCGCGTAAACGTCTTGGTATTTACCGGTCATTAATGGATATTCGCCTAAAATCGACTACAGTTATGTTCCAAGAAAAAACTTTATGGACTTTTAGATTTCCCCTGGCAATTTTTTTAAAAACATGCAGAGATTTCTTCAGATTTCATCATTATTTTTATTAAGACTAGATTTTTTTATAAGATAATATCTTCGCTGATAATAAACATTGCAAACAAAAAATCCACAAGTATAATAACGATAATTCGGGGATATATTGCCCATATTGGTCCATGTTCCAGCAATTTTTATGTTTAGTCTAATGTAAAAGTTTAGCCACGCCACTGCCATCTGTTTTACATTGAACGGCAATGTTTGTTTATTTCAATAAATTTATAAGTGCAAGCTCCGGTCAAAAATCCATAGATAAGTAATGCCCTATCTCCCCACAGTAGAATTGTTTGTTATGAATAATAACAAAAAACCTAACCTCGATTTCTTATTGATAAACAGTAATTTTCTGTTCAAGTCCCCAAGGTCATGGGCGTGTGCATTTTATCATATCTTGGGGAGTACAAATGTGTACCTACATTTTCATGCTGTTGCTTCGTCTATCCTTGTTTTTCTCACTAACCATAGGACATCGAGTTTGGGACATCCTGTACAAAAAACGGCTTATATGCTTTTGATAAACTTGTAACAATATTTCTTACGCGCCCTGTCGCTCCCGACCGTCAGGTATACATGTCTGGAATTAACACCACACCGTTTTAGTGGGTATCAAAGTTCCGAACTTCCGGTTCCCCCACTTATATCGTAAACCAACTAAGTTCTAAGCGGTTTTGAGGTTAAAAATTCGTACGAACTTCCGAACTAAAACAATGGTTTGTAGAACCCGACAAAGCGGCTTTGCGGTGTCCGTGCCTATTTGAATTCGTTACGCGCATATTCGTTGTTAATCATTTTTTTGTGGGTTTGGCCCTTTTCCTGGCCATTTGCGAAGGTATAACGCTCCTCCGAAGACCCTTTGATGCAAAACATAAACAACGACCACACAAGCAACCGGTAAAAAGGGTAGGCGGATCTTATTTTGGTTCGGCATCAGCTAGGTTGTTTAGGTAGATTAGGTAGATGGAATAAACATAATTCGAATATCCAAACTATTTGTTTGGATTTGTGGGTACATGAGATCGGTTCCGTTTTAAAATATGAAACAAATCAGTTCTGGAATCAAATGATGCTTATTCTCTCAAACAAGCAAATAAAATAATTGTTACGAAATGTTTCATTGAAAACAGAAATAAATACCTTTATATGCAGGGTATATATAAGTATCCGACATTTCAGAGGGCGATTCCTCAGGTATTTTTAATATAAAAAGTTTATATAAACATGGGTCCCCAAGGCCTTCATTTTTGAGATACATTGTGTTAAAGATTTATTTTTATTTTTGTTTTTTTTTTAATATTTTTTTAATAACGTCGATATTTGGACGAAAATTGATTAAAAAAAATAAGTACCAATTTTCGTCCAAATATAGATATTCATTCCAATAATAATGAAATGAAAAAGTTGCTGACCCAATTTAGAACTTTTTATCTTAAAAATACCTGAAGAATGGTCATCTAATATGTCGGACACTTATTAAAAACACCCTGTATAATAGCTACAGCTTACCCTGGTAAGCTGTGTAATAGCTATTTATTTTCGATTAACAATGTCGTTAGAACATGTTTTAATTCAATAAAGAAGAATTTGAAACAAATTCAAGTCACATATTGAGAAAACAATGTAGGTAACCTAAAACTTGTTTGATCACATCCTCGTGGGGGGCTAACTTTGTTGATGGAGCACGGCGTTCACAAGTTAAAAAAAAATAGTAAATTTAATGTTTGTCAGAGGAAGAGATAGTCCATAATATAACCACCTAAAACGTGAAGGAAATTTTTAAAACCTATGAAATTATGATTATTAGGAACCCCCAAAATATAACGCTTCAGGTGTTTTCTGAACCCCTTTTCTGACTGTCTTACTGCATCGACTTTAGCTCTCGTGATATCTGTCTAGGCCTGTTATTATCACATTTCTTCTCTTTTAGATTTATCGGGTTAAAGCCTCATTTGTAGTTACCTCCTTTTTCCATAAGGTAACTCCCCCATTGTTTACCGGTTCTTTATATATTACTGCGAGTTTGATTATATGTATAACGTTATATCAATTGTTTTATATTTTTTCTAGCGTTGTTGGCTTACCAAAATGTTTTGCTTCTGAAGATGACATGTTATCTACAGTTTTCCTTTAAACTGTGTTTGTGGAGCTTATACCCTTCACGTCTTAATGTTTGTAGTTAAAAATTGCGCCACAGTTTTTTTTTCAAGTTGTTATAAGGTCAAACAGTTTACATGAGTAAATAAGCCATGCGAGTTCTGGACCATAAACCTTATGTTATTCGCCCTTAAGAGAAAATCTTGGTCATTCCTCGCCCGGCCGCCCCTGAGCAAAATTTCCAAGTTGTCACGTAAACGTCATATAAACGTCACGTAAATGTCATATAAACGTCACGTAAACGTCAAAACGTCATTTAAACTTCGCGTAAACGTCATATAAACGTCACGTAAACGTCAAAACGTCATTTAAACTTCGCGTAAACGTCAAAATATCGCGTATACTTCAAAACATGCGGCGAAACGCTAAGTAAACGTCATATTTTGATTCGATAAAGGCGCCCACAGATGTGTGGGACGACCTTGGATGATAACTTAAATTAATTATCGCAACTAGAAGTAATCATATTATATTTCGTATTATGAGCGTTTTCTCTTTGGTTCGAATTGTGTGAAATACTTGGATTATCATGAATCCTGGAAACTTACACTCTATTCAAACTAAATGCAAGTGGCGCGTAAACATTTACACGATGGAAGCACGTGAACAATTCTGAGGGCTAATACGAGGCAGGACCGCATTAAGGACGATCTCTATGAATTTTATAATATAAAATATTAAAATAATATGCCCCAGTATTAAGAACTTTAAAAACAAATTTGTATGGCACACCTAGTCATTCACTTACCTGCAAATTACTACTATTAACCCAAATCGTAGCTGCAACAATTAATAAAGGTCCACTTGCAACTCAATACACCTCTGTAAGAAACACCGACTCGCTGCACTCGCCCGCCGGGCCGGACTTTATTGCCGGCTGGCCAATAGCAAGCCGATCACGTGCGTATCACGCTCTAGCCATGCAACAACTTGTGTTTATGTTTCACTTGAGTTTAGTTTGAATAGAGTATAGTAAATATATTCCGATATGATATAGGTACTATTTCTAATAAGCATATTGCAACCAAGATGAATAATAGACAAAATGACCTTATCTCCTTTATAGGATATTTCATCGCTGACCTAATTCAGCATCTACCTGAATATTCCATTACGCATATCAGCATGCACATACGGGTTTGAATTTATATCTTCTCCGCCGTTTGTTTCCATCTGCACCCTTGTCTCGGCTTTTGTGCATAACCTATGTACCTAGTATTTGCTCTATCTCTAGGAGGCCCTTCGGTTACTCGTCGGTGTCTATCGACCCGTGCTCGACTGTGCGGGCACTTTTTTCACGTGCGGGCGATATTTCCTCTGCTGTCGGAATTGGCGATCCCTCTAATTGATATCTCGAGGGGTAACCACCCTCAATTACAGCACCGGAACGGGGATAAAAGTCATGATAATATCCCGCTTCCGACATTTTTTGTTTTATCTATATTTTGCGTTTCAAAGTAGACTTAAACTAAAAACACAATTCTTCTTGGCGCGAGAATAATACAAAAAGAATGTCTTCGGCAGTTGCCCCCCCCCCCCAGAGCTGTCGAGATAAACGAGATTTGTAATATCAAAATTAATAATACCAAAAATTATAGAAAACCGACTGAATGGGTTAACACTCCTTTATGTGTACCCTGAAATACCCATATCCATAGAGGAGATATTTGACGAGCTCAAGACCAAAAAAGAATACTTGATTTTGCGATATAGATCTTACTGGTTCGAATAATTATTTTTATGTTATACAGGGTGTCCGGTAATAACTAAAAAAATTAAAAACAAACATCGAAAATATGACGAAATGTTCGTATGAACATAGGTCCGCAGATGTTTGGTTTTCGAGATGCAGGGTGTTGAAATTGAAATTTTATTTTCGAACAACAAGTTAATTAAACTGTCAAAAAATAAATGTGCTTGTTTATTTAAATTTTGTTTTGGATTTAATTGCATACGAGTGTCGATATGCACCTGCATCGAAGCAGAAATGTGAAAATTTCTCGAAAACGGTCAACTTTGGCGTTATTCTCTTATTCTCTTTTGCTTAGAGAACGTGTGGGAGGAGGATACATTCACAAAATATCGTAAACGTTTACTGTCAAAAAAGTTAGGGCAAATTAAATTAAATAATGATAGCGTACGCAGCGCCCTCTACGGATTGCACCAAAAATAATACCAAATTATGACTTCTCTTCCAAAAAAAACCCCGGCTACCAACTTTTGCAAGTAAATTTTGTCGTCTCAAAAAGTTACTTCAAAAAATCGAAAATAAAATTTCAGTTTCAACACCCCGCATCTCGAAAAATAAACATCTGCGGACCCATGTTCATATGAACTTTTCGTCTTTTTTTCATTTTTCTTTTTAATTTTTCAAGTTGGTGCATTTATTTCCGGTTTTTATTCTGATTTTATTCATTAAAATTATCGACAGAGTTTTGTTATTTATAACTGATTGCCCCCCCCTCAGACGTTAATCCTGGATACGCCACTGGTCAACAAGATACGCCGGAAGTCAAGTCCTTCGCCTTCTGTTATTCCACAAAGACAAAATGCTGATTAATTCGAGAGATCCCGAAAAACGTGTCGGTTGACCTGCGTTTCCGCGTAATGTTTAATTTAGCAAAAAGAAAAGAGCGGGCGCTGGCCGGACATTGACGGATTCGCCGCCGCCGTGTGGAATTTGTGGTCTTTCTAAACGGCTGTGGCTGGTGCAATAAGGCGGGCAGCCGAACTGCTCTGCACAATATTATCCAACGGCTAGGTGGAAGTTTTAATCAGACTAATCGATCGCACCTTTTACTATTCCCTCGGTGAGGATATTGTAATTGTATGGGGTCGTTTGAGAATCTTATTGCGTCGTTATGTTTTTTGACTATTCTACGAATTTTTAGATTACACCGATGAACAGTTCAATGCTCTACAAAGTAGGTTATATTTCTGCAGTTCACAGTTTACCACAAATTTGTATTAATGCTTGTGAACAACCTATTATACCTACAAGTATGAGGGTATGATTGATTTTATTTAAGCCATTAATTTTCCTTTTTGTAAATATATTTGGAGAGGTGAAATTTATCAACTTTCCCTTCTTTATATTTGTTATATGATGTATGTAGGCATAATGTGCAAAAAGTTTTCAATTTACGCACACATATTTTTTACAAGCGAAACACAAAACCACAGACTTAAAATTTCCCTATAACGTCACGAAACAATGTTGTTAGCTGGTTAAATGCTAAAATACATTTTAAATCAAAAATTTAGATACGATAATTATTTATTTAATCTCCATAAAATAATTAACTAGGTTGGTAGTGAATATAAATATATACTGTTTCGTGGACAACAAAGAAATCCTCCTTATCTCCTTTTCTAACACAACCTGTCATATACTGGGTGAGTAAAAAGTAAGAAAAGGTGCTGATATTTCCTAAAATATTCGTTATTTAAAAAATGTTTTAACACTAGTTTTTAGGAATATTTTTTGCCATAAATTGGCGACCTTCAATTTTTTTGACGTAAACAATTTCGTTGCTATGGCAACCTATTTTGTTTTTTAGATGTCATGATATGATTTTCTTTGCATTTTTGGAAAGACCTAAATCATTGAGAAAAAACTTTTCTAAACATCACCTACTTAGGTTGGACTTCATTAATCCAGTTCTTATCAAATTAACCGTGCGGAAATCAAATGAAATGTCAATGTCTAGAATGTTGTCTACAAAGAAAGACCATCAAATTTGAAAGAACTGACAGCTACAGTTACTGGAGATTCAAGAAGGGTGTTGCCTTGCACATTAATAATAAATGTGAAAGATAACTCCAATAATAATTGTGTACTTTATATTAATTAATAAATTAATAAATAAAAATAACGTGCCAGCAAACAATTTTAACCATAACATTTCAATTTGAAAAAGGTTAGATTACTGATCTAATGTGTTTACTTGCATTATTTACAACATAGTGCACTTGAAAGGTGTACTAAAAATAAGGTTAGGTATTTTTAAAATATTCATACATCATACATACTACAGTATGTCCGCTTTCGCTTGTGAACACTTTAGAAATCTATGAAGGACACTATACAGTGTGTCCCGTTTTACATGTTAACACCCCTGAAAATCTAAGTAGGCTGAAGGAATTGAACGGGGCATTTTTTTTATAGATATGTCCCTGAAAGGTCATCATTTGCGAAGTATTGGTTTGGCATTGCCGCGAAAGCCTGGCCTACTGCGATTTTTTAAAGGGGTGCGTTTTTCGAAAAACCATATTAGGCATTTTTTTATTTAAAATCTGACACCACAGCGTTAATCAGGACACACCGATACCCCCATATACCAAATTTGAACAAAAAATATACAGGGAGTTCCATTCTGCAGGGTGTCAAAGTTGAGCAAAATAGGAATTTTAAAGGCATCTGGCGAGTAAAGTGTGCCATGGAATTACCTCAAAACAGTTGAATGGTCAATAGGACCACTCAAGGTGTTGGTGTGCAAAGGTCCAATACAAAATATACAGAGTGTTCTTATTCGTGCTATCTCAAAATACTGAATTTTTGGAACTTTATACGGGACAAAAATCGAGTATATCAAAACCGCTCCACACACTATAAATGAACTAAATCTAAAAAATACAGAAGCCTGCCAGTTAGTAAGTCCATATCAGTTAAGGTGGCTGGTGTGCCACAACAGGAAACGCACAGAAAATGTATCATAGACAGTGACTTTGTTGAAAAAGTCCAATATTTTAAATTGTTTTTATTTGTTAGTTGGTATTTTGTAAAGAAATACATTACTTTTGTGTTTATCAATATTTTTTCAATGATTCCAGAGCACTCTCGATCCGTATAAGTTTCATAAAATTTCAGAATTTTGAGATGGCTCAGAGAAAAATACTCTGTATATTTTTGTATTGAATCCTTGCACAGCAACACTTTGAGTGGTCCTATTGACCATTCAACTGTTTTGAAATAATTCCATAGCACACTTGACTCGCCAGATGCCTTTAAAATTCCTATTTTGCTCAACTTTGACACCCTGCAGAATGGAACTCCCTGTATATTTTTTGTTCAAATTTGGTATATGGGGGTTTCGGTGTGTCCTGATTAACGCTGTGGTGTCAGATTGTAAATAAAAAAATGCCTAATATGGTTTTCCGAAAAACACACCCCTTTAAAAAATCGCAGTAGGCCAGGCTTTCGCGGCAATGCCAAACCAATACTTCGCAAATGATGACCTTTCAGGGACATATCTAAAAAAAATTGCCCCGTTCAATTCCTTCAGCCTACTTAGATTTTCAGGGGTGTTAACATGAAAAACGGGACACACTGTATACTATTTTGATTGGATGATTGTGATTATTCCATGGATAGTTATGATTTTTTTAATGACCAATTTTCACAATATCAAAACGGTAATTTAGCGCCTATAACTTCTACAATAGTGTCATTAATATCTGTAAATATTTTAAAAATACCTTTATTTTTTGTGAACCTCTCAAATGCACTAGTTTTTCCAATTAGTTTTAAAAATATTGTGACCCGATTCTGTAGTGAAAAATTATTTACAACTGTTTTATTCGGAATGCCCAAGGAATGCGACAAAAAATAACAGAGATACTCGAAATACTTTTTACAAGGAAATAAAGACATTTTGCGGTTACCTACAGAAGCGTGCCCAAACATTTTTACGTAAAGGCAAATTATATTGTTCAAATTATTTGAGTAACCTCAATTTTAATAATTTAGTTTTAATTTCAAACATGTAAGTACCTTGCGTAGTGTTTTAATACTAACTGGTGTTTTAATGCTAGCACAGGCATAATTTGGTTAGAGATCTAGTAAAAAATAATATAAACTAGCAACTTGAATTGGTCTCATGCATGGCTAACGAACCCTGGGGGAAACAGTTAATACCTAATAATAATTCTCACCCTCACAATACTCCAAACTAGGAGTACCCCAGAAGCAACCACATGCTTGTGCGGGGGAGGGGGGCAATTACTATTATTTTGTCTTCGTTTCCATTTGCGGCTAGGGCCGACTTTTTTCCCGATAGAACTAGGATAGCATTCGCTCAAGTACTACGGAAAACCCTAGAAAACCGTAGTAATCCCAGTGAGTGTAGGACAATTAGTAAATCACACGGATAAAGCTATTTGGGAGCAATACCGTGAACCCACATTTGTCCAGCGCCCTTGGCCATAGCGGTGTTTTTCTTTAAAGACATGTGCATGCGCCTGCCTCGAACCAAGGTCGATCGAAGGCAGAAAAACATGCATGTTGAATGAACTGTTTGTTTAATTCCTTTTTATTGTCTATAATTGCGGTAGTGTTTCTAGCAATCATTATTGTTCCTTGTTCCCCTACAATTGAAGAAATAACAGAGGATTGACAGAGTTCAACAAAAAATAAAGGCTTGTTTGTCCTGCAGGGTCTGTCACACATGCATCAATAAATAGATGTTAGGTTACGTTCGGATTACGGAAGATCCCGTTGTTAGTTTAGGTTGGGAGGTTGGGTCAAAGTCTTCGGTCAGGTTCTAGGTTGAATGATAGTGCGGCAAATTCGTGCGCCACTGATTCGAACCGAAATCCCCTGGAATGTTATCCACCCCACTTTCTCCCTCTCGTCAATCACGCTTTAGGACTTTCACCCTATTCTTTGTCTTTGGCGCGGGGACTGCCGCAAAGAGATAATGTTCCCACTTTACAAAACATTGACGATTCGCTAACGACGGTGCGAAATCCCCCCCTCTCCCGGCGATTATTTTAATACCGTTTTTTATCGATTTCCCATTACCACCTTCCCAGGCAAGACGGTTTCCGGCAGGAATGAGCGAGAGGTGCGAAAGGGGACGAATAAATTAATCGGAAATTTAAGCGTACGACGGGTGAGGTGCTTGCGACCTTTCGAGTCAGTAGATGCGATCAGGGTTTATTTCTGAGATGCGGAATTCAATTTTTGAAACGAGTACCTTCGCATCTCGGTTAAAAATATCAGGTGGATTGCGATAGTTTATTCGCTACATTTTTTGCACTTTCTATCCACGATTGCTTATACAGTGCTTACATAAAATAATAAGTGGACAAATCGCTCACACTTTTTTATATACAGGGTTTCCCAACGAAAACTTGACCCTCCCAAAAATTAGAAAACCGAAAAATATTTGAAAATTCGCCGAGACCCATCGATTTTTGTTCTTGGGGGGAGCTTTTTTGACAGTCAAGCCAACCCGATATGTTATCATTTTAAAGCCGCGAATACAGTGATGCGTCGTTTTTAGAAATATGTTGAGATTTGACAGAATTATTGGCTAAAAACGGAAAGTTGGCAATCCACTGTACGCGTAGTAATTTTTACACAAATGCCCGCCACTAATAAGTTTTTTTATCTACTACACACGACCAAATTACCTAGTTTTTATTGACGTGTCGATCAGTTTACAAAAAGTCACAAATGAAAAAGCGGAAGCAAAACAAAAAAGTTCATACGAATTCAAACCTTATATCTTTTTAAAATATCAACACTGTCACAAAAAGTTCACGTTTTTTTGCTTGTAACTACGAAATCGTTAGTTTCAGCCTGCTATTGAAAGTGTAAACGTGTTTTTAAAATGGTTTATTCTATCGCGCAAAGGTTAGAAATTGTTGCAATTCGTGCTGTAGCTTTAGCGCAATCATGATTTCGATAACAAATTGCAACAATTTCTACCCTTTCCGCGATAGAATAAACCATTTCGAAAATACGTTTCCACTTTCAATAGCAGGCTGAAACTAACGATTTTGTGGTTACAAGCAAAAAAACGGGAACTTTTTTGTGACAGTGACTTTTTGTTACATATTTTAAAAAGACATACGATTTGAATTCGTATGAACTTTTTTTGTAAACTGATCGACACGTAATTAGGTAATTTGGTCGTGTCTAGTAGATAAAAAACTTATTAGTGGCGGGCATTTGTGTAGAAATTACTATGCGTACAGCGCATTGTCAACATTCTGTTTTTAGCCAATAATTCTGTCAAATCACTGTATTCGCAATAAAAAGGGCTTTAAAATGATGCGCCCCAAGGGGGGTAGTTCCATTTGAAATTTTAAAGTTGGGGTTGCTAGGGATTAGGGGGATGAACATATCGAGATGGATTGACTGTCAAAAAAGCTCCCCCCAAGAACAAAAATCGACGGGTGAATTTTCAAATATTTTTCGGTTTTCTAATTTTGGGGGGGGGTCAAGTTTTCGTTGGGAAACCCTGTATATGTATATTAGATACAACGCTTTAATATTTCGAAAAATGTTTTATCACGAAGCTATGTCGTCAAAAAAGATTTTCTAAAATTCGATTTATGGATTTAATCACGGGCTGAAGTTAGCTGCGATTGTCGGGTTTTGGCCAGAGTAAGTATACAAATATAGTAGTATAGGTACTATTTTTGCAAGTTTCAAGGTTCTAGGTTATATTGATGATGTCAAAAATTTAAACCACAGGTGAAAAAAAATAGCTTAATACGAATTCGAAACTAAGAAACTTCAAAGGTCAACCAAAAAATAAAAAAATATATATCCAGAAGTGTATTAAAACTCCTTGTAAAAGGCGTTCACCCGATCAGCTGTTAAGTTCGTGCTTTGAGGCTACCGACCCCAGGTCGCGGAGTTGCCAGTTGCACAAGATATCGTAAATTTATTTTTTGTACCTTTTCAGAGATATTTTAAAAAATGTAGGTATGCATAGTCTAAGTGAATTTATTACCTTTTTCATTTTTCAATGCCAATCAACAGTAATTAGTGGGCATGTAGGAATCAAAGAAACCCTTAGTTTCCCACAACGGATGCACGTTGTTTGCAGATATAAAACACAAAACTAAGCACAAAATATGCAATATGCATCAAAATTAAAACACTCTATCACTGTCCACACACACGTACTCAAGATATTCACAAGACTGAGTCGTCGCAGTCGCTAGAGCGCTACAGTCGGTACTGTTCCTTCCTACCGCATGCTACCGCCACCACCCGACCATTGCTTTGGTTCTGAGAATAGTTATTCAACCGCAATTAGTTCACATCAACGAAACTTTAACGTAGGCCTAAAACGAATTGTGACTACTTTTTTAAGAATACCTTGAAATAATTTTACTGATATGACTTAGCTTAAATAACTTAGTTAACTAACTATTCACAAAAACAATGTTCCTACTTTCCGAGATGAGTGGAGCCACCGCCATCTATCTGGCGGTGCCTGAACTTGCCGTCCCGTATAAGGAATCTGTAATAATTGAATTACTGGCGCATCTGATGCGCCTAGTCAGTGACAGCCAACGCCTCCAGCGTCTAGTGGCCGACCAGTCAGTAAACTAAACAATCATGTCATAATAACCACTGTCAGGGTCAGGCTGTTTTGTTGCTTAGAAAAAACATTAATAAAAAATGAAAACGTGCAAAATATGGTTACGCGTTGCCGGTAGCAATATTCTCTTGCAATTTAAAAATTGTGATACGAAGATGCGTGCCCTTTGTAGAATCAAGACTGAATACACCAAAAAATTCAGATGAAAGGTACTTGGGTATTTCTTATTTCTTCATTTTTACCTTCCACAAAAAAAAAGATTGAAATGTGGCAACATAGCTCCCCAGTGTCAAGCCTTGATGGAACTAAAAAGAAGTATCAACCAACGTTAGATTTCTGTCACGTTTTTGTTGGAGTTTTTCCTTTTGTCCGTTTGTTGAGGCTCCTAAATAGCGAAATTTTGTGATATGGACGGTTTGAAAATAAGACAACCGGCCTGGAATTGGTCGAACCCACCGGTGCGAAACCTGTAACCATGAATAGAAGCGTTTATTTGTTTTGTTGCAGGCCGAACGAAGTTGCGGCCGTTCCAAGTGCAATAAACCTGTTTTTTTCCTTGTTCCACCGACGACAGACCGTATTTTTTATCGCAAAAGCGATAACAAACGCGGCTTCCGTCCCATTCGGCCTGGTTTGCAATTCCATTCGTGTGGGTGGGCATTTCTGAAAATGGCGCCGAATTAAAGTTTTATTCTTTTATTGCGTCACGAACTGAACCGTCTATCGGGAATGCAAGTATAAAACAAAACTTTCCGTGGGAGGTGTCATTAAAAGTTTTTAGATTTTTGCTATGTGCGACGGGTGCCTCTCAGAAAATTCGAAAATGTTAGGCGAATAGAGACCAATCTGCGGGTTTGTGGAGAACCGTAGCAAGCCCAGACAAAATACAGGGTGATTCAGTCATGATGTAATTCGAAATTAAAAGAATTCAAAAGTGAACCAAAAAAATATTTTAAGAAGTTTATTAAAACCCCTTGTTCCCAGATATTTAAAAAAATGCATGCATAGTCTAAGTGAATTTATTACCTTTTTGATTTTTCAATGTAAATCAATAGTAATTAGTGAGTGTGTAGGAGTATAGAGAGCTCTTAGTTTCCCACAACGGATGCACGTTATTTGCAGAGACTGTCGTAGCAGACAAAGCACAAAACTAAGCACAAAATGTGCAAATATGCACCAAAATTAAAACACTATCACTTTCAACTTCAATAGGTACAAGTCTGGCGAATCGCGGAATTTTCTACACACCACGCTCCACACACGTGTACTCGAGATATTGACAAGAATAAGAAGTCGCCTAGTCGTCACAGTCGTTAGAGCAGCGCTACAGTCGATACTGTTCTTCCTACCGCATGCTACCGCCACCACCCGACTATTGCTTTTGTTTTGGGAATAGTTATTCAACCGCAGTTAGTTCACATCAACGAAACTCAAGGGGCGCTAAATTTACTTTAACGTAGGACTAAAACGAATTGTTACTACTTTTTTAAAAATACCTTGAAATAATTTTACTGATATGAATTAACTATTCACAAAAACAATCCTCCGGCGCTGCCTGAACTTGGGTCCTATATAAGTAATCTGTAATAATTGAATTACTGGCACATCTGATGCGCTTAGTCACTGACAACCAACGCCGCTAGCGTCTAGTGACCGGCCAGTCAGTGAACTAAACAGTCATGTCATATTATATTAACCATTGTCAGGCTGTTTTGTTGCTTAGAAATTCGCGAAAAGACGTCAAGCAGATATTGATATGAATACAACATTTTCTTAAGATGTTTGAAGTGGTATAACGCCTGCCTTCTCTAGAATCAAGAATACACCAATAAAGCAGATGAAAGGTAGGTATTTCTTATTTCTTTAGTTTCACCCTCCATAAAAAAAGATTGAAATGTGGCAACATAGCTCTCCACTGCCTACCTCGACGGTTGACATTGAAGCAGAAGATTTGCTCCACGTTTTAAACTTCGAGAAAAAAATCTTTCACATTAATTTTTTTTTACATCATCACCCTGTATAACTAGACCAAATAACAACAAATGATATTGTAATCATTATTTTGCTATTCTCACTTGAAACAATGAACTAAGATTAAGATTGTTGGAAAGTTGACAATACTGAAAATGCGAACATATTTCATTGGTCGTACCAAACAACGACCAACAAGAAAAATAAAATGTTGCAATGTTAATCCCGAGGCCGCGTTTTAGAAAATGTCCGCTATTACAGGCATTCTCCAGTGGCTCTCGGTCGAGCCGCTGAAATAATAAACAGTCCATAAAAATCGGA
Organism: Pseudeuparius sepicola; assembly: GCA_963920635.1. NCBI lineage: Eukaryota > Metazoa > Arthropoda > Insecta > Coleoptera > Anthribidae > Pseudeuparius > Pseudeuparius sepicola. The sequence goes on from OY987305.1 coordinate 8,519,778, forward strand.
AATGCGCTAAAAGCAGCTTTAAGCGCGAAGAGGTCGAGAACTTTCAATTATGAAGACGCGAACTCGCCGAAATATTAATGCGATTTTGCGCGGTCTTTATACAGCGGGTTTATTTTGGATTAATTCCTGGCTTCTTCGTTTTAAAAGGATGAGGATAATATTCTTTGGCACTTTGTTAATCCATTAGAATGCGATTAAAATTCAGGCGGTAAAAGCCATGCTCTATAAAGTGAATACATTTACACGAAAAATCGATAAATTTAATTGTTTGGCTGCGGTAAGCAGATGCGGTCTCGAAATTAAATATTCTATTTATTGGGCCACTTGCAAAGCACCAGCCCCAAAATAAACACTCTGCTCAAAGCAAAAAAATATATAACATAAAATATAAATATTTACCTAAAATTCATGAAATGCATATTCTTGTTAAGAAAATATATCACTTTTTTAAAAAGTACAATAAAATAATATAATAATATGAAAAACAGATTAAAACTATAAAATAATTTTTCCTATAGCCCCATAAAAATGCGGAAAGAGTGGGGGCACATGCAATACATACAAGTAAGGAGTGTGGAGGAGTAGCTGTCGTTGAGGAAACATTTGCCAGTGCAATACAATAATTGTTAGTGACTTAAGTGCATCAATAATTATCTATGACATGCGCCCCACGTTTTTAGAATCTTTATGGGACCAAGAAAAAGCATTTTATACTTTTTGTTCCATTTTTTACATTATTTTATTATACTTTTAGCCCTTTTTATAAACGTGGTAGGTATATTAAAAATATATAGTATTTAAATTTTATTATTTTCTGTTTTTTAGTCTTCTGTTTGAAATTTTGCAATTGATTTTAAAACATCCTCATGAGAATATGGCAGAGACATGTGGCAAATTTCAGATTTATTTCAGTTTCTGATCATATTTGAAATAGAAAATTGTTTTACCTACCTACCAAACATGATATCAATCTGTTTTTTCAGAAAAATTAAATAAAGAAGGAATCAAAATTAATGACATAATATTTCTATTTCAATATTAAAACAAATTAATTCCAGATCCGTCTTAGTAACCCACTTATGGTGGTGGAGATTCTATAGTAAAATCAAAGTCTAGAGATATACTTTGGTAAAATCGAGCAATCCGTACGCCTGGCGTAAATAAAACCACGTGTTCAATGACGATCCGCGATTGGTCGGTAGGCTATAAAATTCCACCCGACTCGCCAACAGGGACGTGCTCGATCGCAAAAGTGTAGATATTCGGTTTTATCTTGTTGTTTTCAGCTATTTAGACACTGCCATAAATAATTTTATCGATGTTTTGAACCATTTTAATTAAGCCAATAATTCTTGTCTGAAATATTTTGATGTACACAATTGTAAGATTAAAATTAAATAAAGGTCGTACCTCCGTGCGGCTATGGCGGATATTTCAACGCACGTGCTCTTGTTTACGCCATCAGGCGTAAGAGTTGCTCGATTTTAGTATAGTTGTCGAATTCTTTCCAACCGTTAAATAACTCGCTTTTTTGTCTGTCTGTGTATTTGTTTGTTATCCTTTCTTATTCTTAATGCGTTTTTATCACGTTATTTTTATTTATATCCAGCTTATGGCATGTGCTTATATGTTCATAAATTTGCATCAGTCAAACATTTTTATTTAATATTCAGAATTTTGTTATAATAACAAATAACATAATTATAATATGTATATAGCGTGTTAATATTGCATTGTTATCCATTTCTGAGCGATGTTTAAAGTTTCAAGTCCCTAGCTCCTCGGGATTGCAAAATTTGACGAATAGACAAACAGAAGAACAATAAAGCAAGTTAAGAAAAACGTAGTAAAAATAATAGTAGTAGAGTAGTAGGCAGGAAGTTATCGACAAACAACTTTGTATCTATCACCAGGAATCTAGATTTCATTGTTCAAACTTTGTTCTTCGTTTTTCATCAATTAATTTATTTGAAAGCGGCAATTTGTATATATATGTAATTTGTGTAATGTGTCAGATATAAATGTTAAAATAATGTTGTGCACCATTTTGGTTATTCTAATTATTGTGCCCCTACTTTTGGAGCTGTGCTCAAAAGCTTTTGCGAATCTATTAAATTTAAATTCGCCGATATACCTAACTACCGAACTCAAACGGTCACAATAAAGTTTAAACTTTAATACTACTAAACCCATTTAAAATAAATTGATAGAACGTATTTAACTCCACAAAGCTCCCTTTCAAATTGAATGCTTTACAAAATATAAAAATCGGAAGCAAAACTTCAGGGAGGTTAATATTATTCGGGTTTGCCAAAATTTTATCTAGTTGTCAAAACTCATCAACCAGCAAAAATATGCAACCATAGAGATCATATATATAGGTAGATTGCTGGACGATGTTTTTTATACATAGGATGCGCGGAAAATCTTTGACGAATTTAAAATCAAAAATAGTAAAAAAATAGTAATAAATAGGCCCAGTGGACATGCGCATTTGCAATTTGAGTTTTGTGAAACTTGACACTCTTTGACAACCCTTTGACAGCGACAAACTAAGTATAACCTACCGTTGTTTGCATCATAGACGCTTTGTGGCATAATTTTTTCGATTTTCTGCTAATTATTAATAGTTTCTTCGCGTTTTAGTTGTTTGAGTGTTTTATCTATAATTAAGTGATCATCTCGAATATGTTCTGTTCATTTTCCACCAGAGTGTTTAAAAACGAAACGAGTAAAAACGCAGCTAATTGAAAATGCGGTAGGTACCAACTCTTCTATTAAAACCACCTAAACCATCATTTTACTAAGTATATTAACATGATTGTGGTGTAAGAAATTATTAGTAGCTTATTTGTTTTAGTGGTAAAGTTATAAAGGTAGATGAAAACAAGTCAAGTTCTAGCATCAGTGAAGCAAATTCTAGTAGTTTGGACGACACTAGTTTTACAAGTATAAACGAACCTAGTTGTAGTTATCGAAGTCTTGACCATCAGTCCACGTTGAGGTGAGCTTAATTTATTATCGATATACAAGTTTGTAGGGAGATAGTAATTCAGAAAAACAACCACTGTTTTGAATTGCGCGGTCTGAAGGTCTAATGCGCATGTTCCATAGGCCCATGCGCAAATCCACAATTTGCCATAAAAAGGGACTTGTTCAGCACTCTACTCTATGTATGCAACCAACCTGAGAAGTGACAACACCGACGGAGAAACGTGAGATATCCAAGCGCATCATGGCGGTGTTGCCAAACTGATTGGACAACCAAATTACCTCCGCTAGTGTTAACCGGATTGCCTGGTTCGATCCTGATCAGATCGCCAGCAATTCCAATAAAATGGTCAGCACAAAAGCAAACATTCACTAACGAGCGCCCGCGATTTCCTAATTGAACGTTTCTGCGGATTTTTTAAAAGCCTTTCATCTGCGGCACGTGCGTTTCGGCTGTTTTGGGAACCTATATTTGGAAACTGGAAGATTTATTAATAAGGAAGCAACGGCAGCAAGCGGGATTGCCGAATTTATATTTTGTGTACATTTCATAATAAAACAACAACAAAAAACAGGAAGCTTTAGAAAATTAGAAGGAATAAAACGCGAAGCTTACAAAAACGAAGAGATATTTTTATAGGTCTCAAATATGAAATTGAAGGTAGGTAATACCAATCGGTGGTGGTGGTAATTTTCTTACAATGTCTCTTTTTATCTACAGTTAAATTGTAGCAAAACTCCAGTGGAAGTGGAAGCCTTATTTGAGAGAACGAAACCATTTTTTTTCTCGTGTAAACTCTCACCAGGGACAAGAGTTAGTCTTCCTACTTTCCTACTAATTTCGCACAGAAACAAAGAGTCGTAAGGGACAAGACCCATCCTTTACCGAATCCCTGGCCTGCACTCAAACTCCCATGATTAAGTGCGGGGTTATTCCTGGTAGCGGATAACCAAATTAACTCCGCTGGCCGAATGTGTAGTGTTGACCCGTCTAACCCGATTGCCGCCCTGTGCGGGTTCTGTCCTGATCAGATCACCAGCAATCCCTATAAAATATTCGGAACAAGAGTAAACTTTCGCTAACAAGCGAACGGTATGGCTCTCCTTAATCGGGCGTTACTGGCGTTTTAAAAAGTTTGGAGCGAAAGTGTATGCTTGGGCCATTTCGATGTTTTTATTTGTTGTTTCTTGACGGTTGACACCGATTTTTTCATCCTACATTACCCCTACACAGTTCTTCACATGAAAGTCCTAACCTAACTTATTTCTTTTATGAACTAAAAGTCCATTTAGGGCAAGGTTAGTAGAGTATGGAAACTCTGAGGGGGGCGGGATGGGCGGGCATACTTTGTGACGTCAGACGCGTCAGACCAAGGCCTACGATAAAGACAGGCCATGGCACACCAAAATCACGTGACCATCTTAGCCCGACGTTACATGTCATTTGTCACATAACTGAAAGCGGCAGCTTGTGTTTTGAGAAGTTTTAAGTGTTTAAAGTGTTAAATAAATGTCTTAGTTAGTATTTTAGAAACAAGTTTATCCTTAGTGCGTCTATTTACAGTATACTGAGGTGAGTTTTCATTTCTATTTCGTAAAAAATAACCTAAATACCAAATATTGGGTCTGTTTACATTATTTGATTTTTTCCGTAATGTATTGCTATATATTGTGCAATAAATATGCTGATATTCAATTTAAACTAGTTAAATTAATCGTGAAACTAGGTATATGAATAATGATAAATTCCATAATTCTGTTGTTTGGGTTCTATCTTTGATTTCTGAAAAAAGATGTTCCACTTCAGAAAAATAACTCTCTTGTATCCTCGAATATTTGCTCGTTTTACTTGCAGCTTTCACTTGCTTTTACTGGTATATTTTGTATAAAAATGTCATATTTCATATTAGTTTTATTAAATAATTCTATATTTGAATAATAATTCCATCATTGAATAAATTGTTTTTAAACTATAAATATCATTTTTGGGGCTATTAAAATGCAACACTGTAGTGTTGTAAAAAAATATTACAAAAGCCAGTAAGAAAATGTCACCATAACAACATTTGCTTTGCCTGGAGACGAATCCATTTTTGGCGGAAATTTTCATCCCGAGGCAAAACAAATGTTTGTTATGGCGACACTTTCTCCCTGGCTTTTGTAATATGTATAAATATAATATAAACAGACGTAATATTTGGTATTTAGGTTATTTTTTACGAAATAAAAATGAAAACTAACCTCAGTAGGTATATATACTGTAAATATTGTCGAGGTCTCAGTTGATCGGCAGCGTGAAAGACCGAATAGAAACCGTATCAGGGCGTGGGTCGACAACGAAAATCCTCGAGTACGTTACAACACTGATTTATTTCGCACAAGGTGAATGGCTAATACAATAAATACACAAACCCGAACGTGGTCAACGGGAACGGCTTCCAGCCACCCGGACCGTCTGAACTCGCGGATCTCCCGTAAGCAGTTCACCCCTCAGGCTCCACTGTCCAATACTGTCCATGTCGATAATAGTCCATTCCGGGTTCCCTATTCTGTGGTTCGGGGGAGAATTCCCCTTTACAGCGCTCACGCGTCGGTGCGAGCGGCACCAATACGCTTGGACGGCACGACTCCCACCCAGACGCCATAATAACACCTGGGCGGTTCCCCTCCGCCAGGACACACGCGCACTAGACACAAACTTGTTTCTAAAATATAAACTAAGACGTTTAAAAACACTTTAAACATTTAAAACTTCTCAAAACCCAAGCTGCCGCTTTCAGTTATGTGACAAATGACATGTAACGTCGGGCTAAGATGGTCACGTGATTTTTGTGCGCCAGGGCCTGTCTTTATAGTAGGCCTTGGGGTATACTGGCTGACGTCATTCCCGCGCTGTGCGCGAATTGGTTCAAGAGTTACCATGCAACCTTTTTTTCTGTATCAAAACCTTTTGAACCTTTCTTCTGTATCAAAACCTAACCTTTTCTCTGTCTACCTTTAGTGTTTTGTGATTTATTTTTCGAACGGACGAGGGAATTCATTGAATTGCTTAAATACTGCAGGTCGACGGTTCCCGGCTTAGTCTTGACCACGGCCTTATCGATCATGTGGACCCGTAGACGTGCGATATCGGGGACGATTTATTTTGCCGAGATATATTGCGGTCGGACCGGGCAATAAAATTTCGGGGGAGATATTTTCTAATTAAAATTTGGAAAATCCCTGTGGAGCAGCCGAAACAATTTCCCGCAGTCTCCGGTCGACGGAATTCGGATCATGCCGGGAATGGCCATATTTTTGTTTTGAAGTTAAATCGTTTTTGAAGTGTCGACGCGGAATAATTATTATTTCGTTATTTACATAATTAAAGCCACTGTTTCATTATCTCTTTCGTCGACCAATCAAATCACACTTTCCAGCCAGCGAGAACAATTTTTATAGGGAGAGTTTGCACGAACCAATGAATTCAATAAAACCTATGCTTTTAGGGGCTTATCTCCAGTCACTCCCGAGATATATCGCAAAAGCAAAACTTCCGTGCTTTCGAATCGACACAACGCCTCGTGATGTACAGAAGACGGTGAAATCACGGCCGTGGTAAATTATCTATACCTGCGTGTGTAATAGCTAATAGGTATTTCCCCGAGATTTTCGGATATTGGATACTAAATTTTAGCCATTTCGAAAATATATTAAATTTGGCCGGATACAGGCTTATCCGACCAGAAGAAACCGGAATCCGGTCAAAATTGAATTTGGGATTTTCTAAATGCCCCACCAGCCCACTCTTTGGCAAATAAAATCCGAAATTAATATCGGAATTGAGTTACAAATTTTGAAAATCGAAAAATTTAGGTTTCCTAAAATTGCCTTTTTCCGATCACCTGCTAGATAGGCTTTTTCTTCCAAGACGTAAAATGTCTTAATAAGTCTTAATTGCTTTTAAAAATATTAAAAATTTCTAAAGATAACTACCTAAGTATTAGTTTTTCAACATGTTGCTAGTTATTGTCTTACAAGCGTCCCTAATTTTTTCTAAACTATTAATAGGCTACAGCTGTTATAAATAATAATGTAGCTAAACATTGCGACACTCAATTTGTTTTAAAATATTTTAGGTCATTGAATATGAAATCCTCTGTTGCATAGTTTAACAGCGTTGCCACATTTTCGTCACTTTTCGGCTTCCTTAGTATTTCGCCTTATCTAATTAAAATATTATCATCTAGGCCATGGTATTTCTGTATTTTTGTTTGGTTTATCTTAAACTGCCAAGTTCGACACTATACTGGTAAAATTGATTAACCCAAAAAGTTTTAGTGCAATATTTAGTCAAGTAGAAAAAGTGGACAGGTTATTTATTTATGGGGAAGCCAGAAAAAAATCTAGGCTGGTCTGCAGTATTTATCGACAACGATATCAACAATAGGTATGCCCCTAGCTACAAAATGTTCCAACGCTTAGAAAATACATTAAGAAATAAAGTGAAATGATTAAAATGTGGCAATCGTTTAATGGTTTAAAATTTAGTAGCAAGATTCCGAAAAGAACATGTAATCCGCCATCTTGGAGCGGCTGCCATATTGAATTTAGTTTGATGTCACTAACTTTATCGTCTTCTACTCTTCAAGCCCTTTCATTTGATACCCATATTAAGGGGGTTGAAAAGAAAATGTAATTAACCATCTTGGAGTGGCGGCCATATTGAATTTAGCGTGATGTCACTAACTTTGTCGTTTTCTACTCTTCAAGCTCTTTCATTTGATACCCATATTAAGGGGGTTGACAAAAAATACATCATCCGCCATCTTGTGGCGACGGCCATTTTGAAAGTATTACAATATTGAGTATTGCATATTGTATTGTAACCAGAACTAAAGGTGTATGCGAAATTCAGCTTGCAAGATTCGACCCACACATACATACATACATACTAACAGTGCAAGTTAAATAAAAGCTTGTAAAAAGATTAAATTTCATTGCACAGATGGCTATGCTAGAGCAAGATGATAACATGATTTTCAAACATATTTTTTATGGATCAAGGAATGTAGATACGTAAATAATGGCATCCCAAATAAAAAAAATAACCATCACTTGGACAATGAAAATCGCGTTAACTTTACCCCATAGTGGCCAAAAGGTATATTGGTGCAGAATAATTAATGAAAACTTTGATTGGTCCGCATTTTTTTTGTACTCTTACGAGTGAAATATATTGAAATTTTTTAATAGAAGATGTACTAAATTTGTTAATTTAATTAATTTGATTCCTTACATTTTTTACGGGTGCGGCCTCCTAAGTCTCTCGTCCAAATTAATTGAAATTAAAAAAAAATACAGAGAATTGCAAAAAAAGGATCATATCTGATTTTGGATACAAGTTACAAGGGTTTTATATGGAGGTCATTTTGTTTTCATGTGCCACATATTAGGATTACACGGATATAGGGTTCAAAGACTGAGAAGGGCTCCTAAGATAGAGACCCCTTCGTCCGCAAACCATAGTTGCAAGATGAAAGGACGTTCAGTGAAAACTGGAATATCGGGGACACAAAAATAAGAAAATGTTAGATATTATAACCTATTTCATGTGGTTTGGTACTTATAGAATAAAATAGACGAGTCCACTAAAAATTTGGCCTTGAAAAAAAGAGACGAAAGTTTCGCCCTAGACCAATCCTTGTTTGTCAGCGCCGTCAAAGTAATATTCATGTTGGCATTGAATAGTTCCCTATTTAGTGTCACCATTTGCTGTTTTGTGGTACTATAGAAATATGACGAAGAGATATTACCACCTAACCTAACTGTGGAATTTTCTGCGATCAGCAGCAGATCCGTTTTCTGATCTAAATTTGGAAAACAGTTTCGATGTTCCAAAGCAGATTTTTACCACAAAACAACATCAACATTTTGTTGTGAATATACACAACGACGACGCACACATCTTTCTAAAATTATCCTAGTAAATCGTTGACAGGGAAAAAGTAGGACTGACATAGCCATCGTTGGCGAGTTTTATGAAATGGGCTAGTACTACTAATTTGATGTTTGCAATGGTGAACTACAGTCATCTAGTTCCCTAAAACCCCCTTGTCCAAGATAAATATCCAGAATATTAGAAATTTTAAGGTAAGGTAGTAGTAATCTTCTTTACCGACATCATAATATATCCATGGGTCTGTCTCAAAACCGCGTGAGGCAACATCAGGGTACCTAATTTTTTAGTGATTTGTGGTCTGACAGTATGACAGCATGAAGCATGACAACTTAAAGTATGATTACGTGCTATCTGCCTGGATGAGAGTGGATTCTAAGAATAAAACTGCTTGCTTCAAGTTTCCCTGTTGTTACATACCAAGGCCTGGAGAGTAGGTACCTAGTTACCCATTAATACCTTTTATAAATAAATAATGTAAGCACTTAATTAAATCCTACAGTATTTCCGTATACATATTTTGTTCATTTGAAAACATATTTTACTTTTAGTGCTTGTGAAAGTGGCCTTTTGAAGTTTAATAATAAGCCGCAGAAAGTATGGAGTAGAGTTTTGAAAAAGCTTATTCGAACAATCCTCCCATTATGGTGACTGTTGCACTGATATTATATAAACAATTTAGATCTATTTTCACTAGAAAATAGAACAGTGAAAGTACAAGGGTGGGTAAATTGATATATTCTTAATACGAGTATTAGATTAGCTAGTAAATATTCTTGCTTACAAGTTATGTAAATATAGACATTTGCCAGTATCATGGATATTATTTATGTATTTTTCCTCGTCATTATGTTCTTCCTCGACAAATTCTTGGTTTTTAAAATGCTTCTTTTCTTCTTTTGAAATTTGGGATGCTAGTTTTGGTAAAAAATATGGGGCAGAACGTCAGGGTAATCGAAGGCGAATACGTGGACCTTGTAAGAATTTTCCCCAATTCATTGTTTTTTTCAAGCTGTGTAGGACAAAAATACAATGCAATACAATTAAAGCTTGGTATTTAAATGAGTACGTACATTAAAAGGTAGTTATTTCGCATTCACTATTCATTATTGGCTTGATACAGAAAACAGCACAAAAAAACAGAACACGAATCACTAACATCTTCAGCAGATGAATTTTGGAAGTATCTGGTATCTAAATATATCAACCAGATTTTATACCTATAAAAAATAGACATTTCTATATGTTTGCTACCTACCTACATTATAAATATTACATAGGTTTATTATTTTGGTAAGCAGATAAATAAAGTCATTTTTGGTTTTAATAGATAAAAAATAATAAAAACTCGTTATAACGTTAAAACTAAAATCTCAAAATTAAAATTATTTCAATTTGAAATGTTTGAAGTATACCAAGGATAAGTAGTTAGGTTAGATTTGTAAAAAATCGACAATTCACAAATAATAACAAGGAAGATTGTGTGAACTTAGCTACAGAGGACTTTCAGCATATCGATTGTATCTAGCGCCATCTTTTGAGAGCAAAAGGAGCAATACCTTAAAATTTTGGATTATTTTTTATTTAAAAACTAAGAGTTACTGGCACAAATGAAATATGCCAGGGGAGACTACTAAACTTCTAATATCCGCCTGCAGGCAGTTTGCTATATGACCAGACTAGAACATTGGTGATAATAAATAAGTAGATAATATGGTGGAACTTTCGTCTCCTTTTTTCAAGGCTGAATTTGCACTGCACTCGTCTATTATTAGGATGTGGTACAATAATAATTTCCACCTGCAATTATTGGAGATGGGCGATGACAATTTTCGCGTAATCATGTCACCCAAGCTGGCAACAATAATTGATAGTGATTGTTCCATTTATAACGGTTCCATCGCTGACATGTTTATAAGTAATTAGGTTTTGATTATCATTACTTTGATATTTTGACTGTTAATATCTATGCTAATAATTACGTGATTAATGGTCATGTTTTGATACACTTTTCAGACGAAGCGTTTTGGTGCCATTAAAACACCATTAGGATATGCTTATTTTAAACGTCTTCATGTTTTACCGAACTTGGCTGCAATTACAAATTTTGCACAAATTATGAGTAGAATGTGCTCTATAACTTTGGTACTAATTATTCGGGCAATGTGTTTAGCATATAACAACATTCATTACTTATTTCGCATCGCGAAATTTCAGCCCAATGTAATGTCTGCGCTTTCAGTTGTAATTTAAACAGTTCGTGTCCGTACCAGCAAGTTACACAATATACAGTGTCCGGCAGCGATATAGATATGATAATTTTTTATTTTAGAAAATTTTATTCTTGATAAAAGTTCCTGCAAACTCAAAAAAGGCTCAAGAGTAAAGAACCCTCGAAAGCACCCTTATTTTTAATTTTAGAGAAAACGTTATGAAAAGTTATTCCTTTTCGGCATTTTTTGACTTGCCCCGTATAGAAAATAAAACCACTTTATTTAATATGTCAGTCCCGTTTCAGAGAAGATTTATCATTTATAAACGTGGGTGCCATAAAAATTAATTTGTCTGACCAGTAGTTATGCACGGAAAAAAAAAGATTTGTAATATTACATAATTTAACGTTGGTTAAATTACGTCCAGTGTTATGTTATGTAATGTTCCATAAGTCTCTGTAAAACAGATTTTCATAATAAAATATGTAATAAAATTTACATTTTTCCGGTAAGGGTTCTGTTTATCATTATGTCATTTTGCATAAACGTTTCTGTACAATTAGGTATCTAAAAAATCATGTAAAGGAACATAAATATTATACTTTTATGTGATTTTTAATATTGTTACATACATTTTCACATTTAAATTTGGAAAGTTACATAATCTTAAAAGTACCTTACCATGTTTTATTATGTGATTTTCCCATCTCTTTGTTGATACCCACTTCTTTTGCTTAACTCCACACACAAAAACTTTGTTTTTTGCACTCGACTTAATCTCTCCTGATGATGCTAACATGGTTAGCGAAACGCGCGTCGAGTGCAAAAACAAAGTTTTGGTGTGTGGAGCTAAACAAAAAAAGTATTTTCTAAGTGCCAAAGGTTCCTGATTGCCAACTTATCTCTTTGTGGAATTAAAAAAAACTACATAATTTTATAATTATTAATACCTATACCATACTTTAACATTTTTAATTTTTCATTTTGACATTACAGACTTATATTTGGGATAAAAAATTATCTCCATTTTACATAGTAACTTATCAGTTATCAGTTTTTGTGGAAAATAGCATAAAACCGTGAAATTACTTATTTTATAGTGAACGTAGGTACAGAATAAGTTATGTAATTTATTTCACGTAAAGTTATTACTCCACCATTTTTTACTATGTGGCTCCTGCAAAATAAAAACGAAAAAATACCAATTTTTGGTGCAACTTTCTGCCGGCCACTGTATTAACCGATTTGAATATTAATTGATGTTTTGAAAACAAAGATAAGATGTTTATTATTCCATACAAAGTTATTTTCTGTCTGCACAATGGAGAAAAGCGTTGCTTTCAAATACCTACAATATTACACCGAATGGCAAACTTTTCGCATTTACCTATTTGTCGGTATGAATGAAACAAATGCGAAGTGAGTTAAATGCAACTGATTTGCCAAGCTACCTACCCTAGGAAACGGTTTTGAGGGAGCTTTAGAACTCCCGCGAAACTTTAGCAAGTCCTACCTTTTAATAATGCATAAACTTCACGGAGGTTAAATCCAAACAATATCTGTCAGATATTTCAATATTAAGCAAATTATATGCAAAAGTAAAGCTTCTCTTATGAAGTCGCAACTTCGAGGGTTCCACCGAATGCTCTCATTTCATTTTATAAATTCGGAAGCTGAATTTGAATTTCTTTGGGTTGTCAAATTTTCCTCATGTTTAATACAAGATCCTTTATTATACCGGAACCTGTTTACATTGTCGCGGAATCCTGCACGGTCTACATTATTTAAAAGAACGTTGCAACGTGGAATTTACTTTTGCTTCTTTCTGAAATTAGGGCCAAGGTTCTGATTCATCGCAAACAGGTTACATTCAAGTTTTTGTGCATTTAATAAATTATATTTTCCAAACGTAATTGGAGCTACGCACTATATAGTGAACTAAAGACCTTGTTAACGTTTCCCAAATAAGTAATTCTTACTTCGCGTGACTTTCTTGCAAAATAGTAAACGGCTAAATGTGAGTTTAATCAGGCAGTCTGTTAAGTTCAAGATAAGAAAACTCAATGTAACGTCACAGGTACCTATATAATTTACCTTATCTACATGCAAAACAAAAACTTCATTTTCGTATTAAAAGAGTATGTTTCACGCTACACTTAGTAATTAAGCTCAATACTCATTAATAAGTCAAAATAATCATATCGATTTCATATTCGATGTGTTGTTTTCCTCGAATAAATGGAAAAATTACTAGAAAAAATCTTCTAACGAGGTTGAAAATGAAACGAAATTGTTAAATAATGCAGGGCTTTGAAGACAACACTAACAAAGCACTTTGTTATGTAGCTACTGAAAACATCACTTTTTAGTTAAATTAAACGTAGACAGAAGCTTTCATTAAAATATTCATACCTCGTGCGCTATAAAATAGAAATTTTGTTTAACGGATTTACAACTTTAGAGGCGATGTAATTAAAATAATTCCAGGTATATAAACGCAAATTAATTCCTTGTCGTGGAATCTGCTTGTTATGTTCTTATTAGTACATCAAAGGGGTAGGTGGTTTTACAAATGAACTCCATAAATATACTTCCACTGAGGTTACCTCTTACATAGACAATGTTAAACTTAAGCGACTGCAGACAATTTATGTAATAAGTCCTTAATTATCTAACAACTACCTACTAATAAGAAACCTGTTAGAATCTCATTGGAGAATATTAAATATCTATATAGTTACCATTATATATACAGGGTGGTTCAGTCACGATGTAAAAATTTTGAACCACAGGTGGGAAAAAATAGCTTAATAGGAATTTGAAATTAAAAAGATCAGAAAGTCGACAAAAAAATATTTTCAGAGGTTAAAACCCGTTGTTACCTGCGTTCCCCAGATCAGCTGTTAAGCTCGAGCGTCGAGGCTACCGACCCAAATATTTCAAAAAATGTATGCATAGTCTACGTGAATTTATTACCTTTTTGATTTTTCAATGCCAATCAACAGTAATTAGTGGGTGTGTAGGAGTATAGAGAGCTCTTAGTTCCCCGAAACGGATGCACGTTGTTTGCAGAGACTGCAGTAGCAGACAAAACACAAAACTAGGCAACAAAATATGCAGATATGCATCAAAATTCCAACACTATCACTGTTTACAAGTTCATGGCCTCGCGAATCTCGAAACTCACTACACGCCACGGTCCACACACCTGTACTCAAGATATTGACAAGCCTGAGTCGTCGCAGTCGCTAGAGCGCTACAGTCGGTACTGTTCCTTCCTACCGCATGCTACCGCCACCACCCGACCATTGCTTTTGTTCTGGGAATAGTTATTCAACCGCAGTTAGTTCACGTCAACGAAACTTTAACGTAGGACTAAAACGAATTGTGACTACTTTTTTAAGAATACCTTGAAATAATTTTGCTGATATGAATGAATGAAGTAATCTGTAATAATTAAATTACTAGTGGTCGGCTAGTCAGTAAACTAAACAATCATGTCATAGTAAGGCTGTTTTGTGCTTAGAAAAAACAATAAAAAAATTAAAACGTGCAAAATATGGATCGCGGTAGCGGTCGTTACGCGTTGCGGGTAGCAATATTCTCGTGCAATTTAAAAATTGTGATACAAATGTATGAGCCGAAATTCACGAAAAGACTTTTAAGCAAATACTGGTGCTTATGATGTGAATACAACATTTTCTTAAGATGTTTGAAGTGTTATCAAAGTCTAGAGAATACTATCTCTAGACTTTGGTGTTATAACGCTTGCCTTTTATAGAACCAAGACTGAATACACTAAAAATGCAGATCTTATTTCTTCAGTTTCACCTTCCACAAAAAAAAGATTGAAATGTGGCAAATGTGACAATAAAAATTTTCTTTCGAATTTTCCTTTTTAGTAGACCTCCCCCACTGTGTGGTTAAAATTTTTTACACCATGACTGAATCATCATGTATATAGTTAAATATCTAGTTATGGTATACCTAAATAAAGTGACTGGAAATAGCATAAAAACCATTGAATTTAATAGGGGTGATTTCTGCTGATAAATCTGGTATTTTTACCAGTAGCAGGGCCAAATAGATCGCGCCCCGTATATCACTGTGTTCCAAGTGAGTTAATTTATATTTTACCAAGGTAGCTCGAGAACAGGCGCCTCGGCAATAAAATACGAGAAAAAGCACTTTTTTAACCATATTAAACCGCACCTGGTATTAGCAGTAAAAAATTAATAGTAAAAAAAATATTTTTTAAAACAAGCTTTTATTTAAATGCTCTGAAAAGAAGAAAAAAAACTTTATAATAAATCAAACCAAGGCACATAATTTTGTTACATTATACAACTGTATATGATATAAAAGTTTGTCGCGAGATTTTCGTGTGTAAATTTCTTTTATAGAATAATACAATTTCTACTTATAATTACTTTCGTCAAGATATATATTATATGGTCGCGAGATTCTCGTGTGTAAATTTCTTTTATAGAAAAATACATTTTCTACTTAAAATTACTTTCAAGATATATAATATATTCTCGCGACAAGCTTTTATATCATATACAGTTGTATAATGTAACAATATTATGGGTTTGCATAGGTTTGATTTATTATAAAGTTTATTTTCTTCTTTTCAGAGCATTTAAATAAAAGCTTGTTTTTAAAAATATTTTTTACCATTAATTTTATTTTCAACTTTTTAGTTCTACTCTTCAAGCCCTTTCTATTGGTACTTATATTAAGGGGGTTGACAAAAAAATACATTATCCGCCATCTTACAGGGGCGGCCATATTGAATTTAGTGTGATGTCACTAACTTTATCGTTTTCTACTCTTCAACCCCTTTCATTTGATACCCATACTAAGGGGGTTGACAAAAAATACATTATCCGCCGTTTTGGAGCGGCGGCCATATTGAATTTAGTGTGATGTCACTAACTCTATCGTTTTCTATTCTTCAAACCCTTTTATTTGATATCCATATTAAGGGGGTTGACAAAAAATACATCATCCGCCATCTTGTGGCGACGGCCATTTTGAAAGTATTACAATATTGAGTATTGTATATTGTATTGTCACCGGAACTAAAGGTGTATGCAAAATTTCAGCTCAATCGGATGTCAGGAAGTGGTTCTAATTCAGCTTGCAAGATTTGACCTAAACATACATACATATAAAAGCTTGTAAAAGAGATGAAGGAGACAGAGAAGATAGACATTGTAGTAAAAACAAGTGACTGCCTGCTCGCCTAATATAATATCACCAATACTTGCATTGCATACTTGTGCAGCGAAATGCGTTGGATAGGCGTGCCATAATTTCACAGATCTTAGGATATACTTGCGTAAATAGTTATATTCGATATGGCTTTTTAGAGACCTTTTGACAATATTATATGGTGCATTAACCTTTGTATTGTTATTATAAACTGCGTGACCCTTATGTCCTATATTCATTTTGTGACGCCAATTATAGTTTTTATGCTGTTTCAAGTGACTTTAGAAATACTATATCTGCCTCGACTTTTATAATGCACGGGTTCTTACCCAAGTATAAGTTCCTGTACTCTTGTTTAGTTTCGCGCCTTTTGCTCTTTCATGGTTTTAGCGGACTTGCCAACCCACTAATAATTCAGAAGTTCCGCAAAGAACTCCGTCTATAACCCTGCGTAAATGAAAGGTTCTTAAACTAATAGTTAAACACTGCTTACACTGTTTCGAACTCTCAAAGGCGCATGCAATAATTTAGTGCCCAGCTGTAAATATTCTCTGTAGTTTGCGAGATCACTAATTTGCAACAGGGCAAAAACTATTTTAAGCGATCATAAATACAAATCTGAGAAATTGTGTAACAACTATTTAATATTTTGTTTTAGTGTTATACTCAACAACGGACACAAGGATGCCATACCCTATATTTTAAAAATATAATCCAGGTACATGAAGGAACGCGATTTAAAGAAGTGATACCATCAGCATTGTGGATTCTTCTGGAAAATAAAAATTCATCTGACGTAGTAGCAAGAGATTGGATAAAATAAAATTTCGTTCCTTGCATTCATGAAATACGGCGAATACAGCTGAAGAATTTCATTTACAGTAAGTTCTACTTAAAATTTAATTTAGTTGAACGAGTCAAGAACGAATAAACTTAATAGTTAGCATAAAATTGTATATTAAAAAATATGTCAAGAGTGCCGGAGGTATAAATAAAAACCTTGTTAAACTGTAAAACCCGCATTATTTCGTTTTATTTATTATACTGAAAGTGACAATCGATTTTTGAATATTTTTAAAGGTGACCCTAAACCACTGTATAAAAGTAGGTAGCTACAAGTTACAGCTACCTTTGGAATAAAGTAACTATAAGCTGAGTACTAGATAAGCTACTCCTTTCAAAAAGTTGTTAAGCTACAAGCTAATGGGTAGCTTCTCTGATTTATAATACGTTCTTCTTCAAGTTACTTTTACGCATAAAATGTACAGGGTGTCCCAGTTTCGATACTTTTGCAGGATATCTCCGTTTTTTTGGAGATAGGGAGTTGCGGTTTTCTGGACACTGGGAAACAGAATTTTCATGGCCTCCTTAGATTTCGAGATACACGGCGATTTTTAAAATTTTACATTTACATGCTAATTTGTTGAAATAGTAAAAATCGACCCTTATAGACTTCTTCACGTAAAACTCAGTGGCGTACAGGATTTTTTTCTAGGAGGTAAGAATTTCAAAATTTAAATATATATAAATACAGCCTGCAAAAGTATCGAACATGGGACATCCTGTACAAGGTTAAAGTGTGATTAGCATTTTACATTTTCTAAAAAAAAGTAGTTAAATAAATAAACATACTAATTTTATTTAAAAACAAAAGTATTATTTCAATATAAAATATTAGAATATAAAAACAAATTTTTTATTTCAGTGATAATAATTGTAGAATTGTACAATACTTTATAGTAATTCCCCTTTAACCTTAACTCGCAAAAAGTAGCTTACTTTAAATAAAAGTAACTTAAGCTGCTAGAAGTAGCTTAAGCTACTTAAGGTAACTAAAGCCACTGAAGGTAACTAAAGCTATAGAAGGTAACTTAAGCTACTTTTAGTAACTTAAGCTACTCTTAGTAACTTTGTTGCCAAAAGTGGCCTTGGTAGCTATTTTAAGTAGGTAGCTACTTCTAAAAAATAACTTACGGGCACTGGGGCATAATGATTAAAGCTACAAGCTACCAGAATAAAGAAGTAGCTTGAATAAGCTGGTTTGAAAAAAATTAGGTAAGTTGTAGCTTAGCTACTAAATAGTTAGCTACTCCCGGTTCTGCCCTAAAGATGTATATGTTAATGTTGTAGTGGTATAGGTATGTATCTAAGCAAATATTAACATAAGTGGCCCTTTTGATGTACAAAACAAATTTCCCGCTACGAATGCTCCTTTCGTGCAAAGCCAATTCCAATGTTTGTAAACAAATCAATTAATTCTATACTGTAAACATTATGAAAATTGTTTGTCGATGACGATAAAAGCCGAAGTCAAATAGTGTCGTGTTTGCCTGTCCTCTATTAATTGTATTGTTATTATAAATTGTCGATTTGTTTTCAACGGTATACACTGTTCAAATTTGAATTATGGAGTTTTCGCTAAAAAAGACTATCTAGATTGTATAACAGTTTCAATGCATTTACGACATATATAACGTTAAACATAAAGTTAAAATTTGGCTACTAGGCCTGTCAAATTCAAAAGCAATTTAAGGATGTCGCTTTTGTTATTTGTGAGGATTCTGAATCTGTTTAAGTTTACTGTAGAAACAACGACATATTTTGCATCTACGTACACCTCTTGACATTTCATTTGCGGGGCTAATTTGTATCTGGCTGGGATATGCCGTAATAAATATCCAAGTTGACCTTTAACATTCAAGTTAGTACACGAGTTTTAAAGTGAAACTTTCAAATTGATCCTAGGACCAATTAGGTATACAGTTTGGTAGGTGGCTGCGTATGGTCAAAGATCATAATCTCGCATGATCTTTGCTATGGTGTAGAGTGGAAACATTAAATTGTTAATCCAGGATACTAGGATACCATGTGGTCAGATAATCCCAATATACAGGCAGGGACTCTTAATACATATATGTTGGATGTTGATTTTTAGGTTAGTTTAGGTTTCCAGATCCAGATAAGTAAGCAGTTTTCTGATGTTGATGTACCTAGTTACACATATTGTATCTTACATAAACCTATTTATTAGATGGAAATATGAGCTTTAAATTAACATATAGCACTGTTCGAAACTAATAGTATTGATCCATTTAATTTTATCTATACTAATCTATACTAAATCCTCCTTGAATAACTGGCAATAATATTTTACTGAATTCCACTGAACATTTAGCAACACAGTTGTTCGTATTTCTTAGAATAAATGCTGATTCCTTAATTTTTCTTATTACTAGGTACTTCTTATTTGAAAATTTGGTTGAGACCTATCCAACAAAATTCTAGGATAATGCTCTACACAGAACATTCAACATTCACAAGGAATTTTAAAAATGCAATTTTTTAAAATTAATGGTTTCGTCGATCCTAATGTATTTTTGGTTTTAAATACTGTTCTGACATTAAAAAGATTTGCTATGCGTTTTAGCTTATCTGATAGACCTGGACAGGAATATAAGGAATAATTAAATTTACTGGTCGGTCTACCAGATTTCTTTCTCTAATTCTATTAGCATTGTTATTTTCTTGGCAATCGTGAAAAACATGCTCAACAAATTCAATAGGATAACTGTTCTTCTTAAGATCATGTTTTATATATTAGTATGCTATCTGATTCTAGTATAGAAGCATCTATGAACATCTAGCTTAAACTTAGTATAAGGTTCTTGTGAGTTTATAAAATGTGACAATAAATTTAATTCATCTACTCCATGTTCCAATATAGTAAATACGTCAGCTACATTATCTCCACCAAACTGAACATATCTAGTCAACTCATTTTGTTCAAAATTTTCCATGAATGATCAATAATTAAATACATTAAAATAGACACCTTCGTGTAAGTGTATATACTTGTACTGAAGTGTTCCGATTATGTCTTTGTAGTAAAATTAATTAAATTAATTAAAATCTGTTATAGTTGGTGTACTGTGTTGCAAAATAATAAGATTTTAGGTATTTGGGATCCCACCAACTGTGTCGTTTTAAAAAGAGGATAATATACTCTCATCCTTCAGTAATTAAAAGAAGGGGAACTCGGTGGTCACTGGGGTTGTTTTTGCACATTGATTCCCATTACGTATGCGTGATTTACATGCAAATGAAAAATTTGCATAATAAATTTCTACGCAATAAATGGTGTTTATGTAATACGTCTGTATTTTTTGATGATTTTACTTTCAACTATTCGGAAACAAAAAAAGTAAGGAATGTGCCATTTTGCTTTTAAATAGTGCAATCTTATTTATTTTTGCATTCTTAACAATTCTTCCTAGTAATATTTTGTATTATCCTTTACCAATAGGGCACTTTTCTCCACTTTTCTAGTAAAAAAAGAACAAAAAATCAAAGTAGGCCTAGGATTTACAAATTTTGGAAAATTACTCCGTTTCTCATTCTGAACAACTTCTCTCGATAACATTTTGCCGTAACTCCTACAGGAAAGGCACTTTGGTAGTGTAAAAAAAAACAGTTTTTCGAAATTTTCACGGCACACTTGATTTTTCAAAACTAAAATTGTCACAAATTACTTTCAAACCGAGCAGGGCTGATCCCCAAAAGCTCAAATTTAAACACACTTATTGTTTATAACAAAGTAAATAACATAACAAGTACCAATAAGTAATATTTTTAAAGAAACACCTTAAAAATAAAAAGGGCAAAGCAATAAAACGTACCTATTATTCGGTATCGCACCCAAGCATGTATTTAAATTTTACTGGTTCAATTTATCGAAGTCCCGTGTAAGGATTGAATTCGGGAAAGACAAGAAAATTGAGTTGGCGGTAGTAAACCAAGAATTAACGAGGAACTTTTTCGCGAATGAAATAAACGAAATAGAAGCCTTCGGCGTCGCAGTAAAAAATGTACTTAGACCAGAGAAAATATATACAAAGTTCCCACCATGCTGTGTTATTGGATCCAGCTATTCGAATCCTTATATGCGGAGTATACGTGTATGTTTAGCAGTAAAGAGGCGGAATGTTCGCGAACATGTCCCATTCGAACAAAATCTGTTAACTATAGACGCTATTTTTCCGGGGATTTAATGGATTTACCAGCTACTTGACTTGGAAATTTTCAGATATGTTAAGTTCGAATGATAGTAGGAGCAGGGGAAAAGGCGCTTGGGTCCCACTATCAGGTCTTGTTTATTCATGTTCGGGATGCCAACAGAAATCAAATACATCAAGTTTATTCTCTTCGGGCTTTGTGGGGATTTCCTTTATAAAACATTTGTATTCATGTGGGAAAAACACCCCACCTAAAATCTTTTTGTGTTAGAAATGTTTCTACGCGCAGACGGCAGGAACAATATCCCTTTGCTTCTAAAAGAAACCATATACAGCAATGCAAGACAACTGAAAAATCTTTATGAAGTCGGTTCGTACATTTGTACGAACGTACAAATATATACAGGGTTTCCCAACGAAAACGTGACCCCTCAAAAATTAGAAAACCGAAAAATATTTGAAAATTCGCCGAGACCCGTCGATTTTTGTTCTTGGGGGGAGCTTTTTTTTACAGTCAAGCCAACTCATCCCCTTAATCCCTAGCAACCCCAACTGTAAAACTTCAAATGGAACTACCCCACTTGTGGCGCATCATTTTAAAGCCCTTTTAATTGCGAATACAGTGATTCGTCGTTTTTAGAAATCTGTTGAGATTTGACAGAATCATTGGCTAAAAACGGAAAGTTGACAATCCAATGTACGCGTAGTAATTTCTAACAGAAATGCTCGCCATTAATAGTTTTTTTCTACTACACACGACCAAATTACCTACTTTTTATTGACTTGTCGATCAGTTTACAAAAAAGTCACAAATGAAAAAGCTGAAGCAAAACAAAAAAGTTCATACGAATTCAAACCTTATATCTTTTTAAACTAACAAAAAGTCACTGTCACAAAAAGTCCCCTTTTTTTGCTTGTTTTGCTTGTTTCAGCCTGCTATTGAAAGTGTAAACGTGTTTTTGAAATGGTTTATTCTATCGCGGAAAGGTTAGAAATTGTTGTAATTCGTGCTGTAGCTTTAGCGCAATCATGATTTCGATAACAAATTGCAACAATTTCTACCCTTTCCGCGATAGAATAAACCATTTCGAAAATACGTTTCCACTTTCAATAGCAGGCTGAAACTAACGATTTTGTGGTTACAAGCAAAAAAACGGGAACTTCTTTTGTGACAGTGACTTTTTGTTACATATTTTAAAACGATATATAATGTTTGAATTCGTATGAACTTTTTTGTTTTGCTTCAGCTTTTTCATGTGACTTTTTTGTAAACTGATCGACACGTCAATAAAAACTAGGTATATTGTTCGTGTGTAGTAGATAAAAAAACTTAGTGGCGGGCATTTGTGTAGAAATTACTACGCGTACAGTGGATTGTCAACTTTCCGTTTTTAGCCAATAATTCTGTCAAATCTCAACAGAATTCTAAAAAAGATACTTCGCTGTATTCGCAATAAAAAGGGCTTTAAAATTATGTGCCACAAGGGGGGTAGTTCCATTTGAAATTTTAAAGTTGGGGTTGCTAGGGATTAGGGGGATGAACATATCGGGTTGGCTTGACTGTCAAAAAAGCTCCCCCCAAGAACAAAAATCAACGGGTCTCGGCGAATTTTCAAATATTTTTCGGTTTTCTAATTTTTGGGGGTCAAGTTTTCGTTGGGAAACTCTGTATGTCAGGTGACTGATGAACTGTTTTCCTTGAGGTCGAGAAACTAAACATCCGAAATGTTTGTCTAATTCGGTCGTCTGCTAGGAAAGCCGGCGCCAACTATTAAAAGAAAGTTTCCGCATAAAAACATCCCCAGGCCAAAAGTCCAAACGCCGTTCAGCAGTATTATTTATACTGTCGGCGCTATACGGTTTTTCGGGAGATGCACCCCGCAGTTCCTTTCACTAACAAATATTAATGACCCTGCTAGATCTGGGGGATACTTTAGACTGGCCGGCCGTGCACGGAAAGAGTGAAAAAATGTATATCTATCTCAAAAGAACGCCTATGAGGTTTGTTTTTGCAAAAAAAATATGAAACATTTTTAGTGTCACCGGTTCACGCTCGCATGGTAAAGCTGAGCCGCACTAAGGTGACACTTGGTAGGAATGCGAGGAATGCAGTCCCCCTTCCTCTCTGACAGTCTATTGGATATTAACGAACTCCTATAATATTTGCTGCGATGCCGGATGAGTGGTTTATTTTATAGCGGATATCTCCAGCACTCTTAAAAATATGTGGTAACCGGCGTTGCATCTGAGTGCGTGGCGACGCTGCATGCGCAGGGTCCGTCCCGATGTCTGCCATCGTATGCTAGCCACACGTGCTCTCCTTGTTTATGAGATTCGAACTCCTCCCACAGGCCCACTTTGCTCCTCAGACCGAAAGTATCTTTTAAATGCGTCCCCGCTATAGTAGGTACAAAAGTTGTTTGCTGAAATCTCTGTTGGATGTGTAGCTGCGAATGAAATGAAAAATACCCACGACACTGTAATAATGAAACTATGCAGCGAAGAGTAGAAGCTTGTATTAAGAATGAAGGGCGATATTTCGAATCAATTTCTGAGAAAAAGTTACGTCGTTAAGAAGGTGAGTGTGCTGATAACAAATTAGTGAAGGGGTAAATGTAACTATTAGCAGGTTATGGTGAGTTCTACGCAGGCGCGGCTCGTGAGTTAGAGGTTTTTTGGAGTGCTACGCACAAACTTACTTTTATATATTTTTTTATGTTTTTGACTTTTTTAAATAAAGGGCAAGGAAAATTAGAGTTTATTGATTTTTTTCGGGGATACTTGGACCACAGGGTGAGTTTTTTTCGATGACCACTATAGGGATCTCGGAAACTAGCAGAGCTGTACGAAGGTTAAATGGGTAAAGAATTGCAGTTTTGAATGCTCAATCTAAGCCCCTTTTGGATTTTTAAAAAGTTCACTAGATATTTTGCTACTTCATCAGATCTCTGTAGCTCCGTTATTTCTGATTATACAGAAAAACTGTAGAGACAAAAATTATAGATAATTTTGGGATCAATAAGATAATCTTATCCAATATTTTATGTTGTTTGTGATTTTTAAGATATGTCATAAACTTGTGTTTTTTTTATGTAAATCATAGTTGGCTGTGGCCTTATCAAATCGGCCATTTTTTGAGCTTTCAAAAGATATAATACTCGGCATAGTTATTATAAAAAATAAAAGAGCTGTGGCTAATTATCTGTTTTTTTTTTTTAAATTTTCACATAGTCAGCCATGGAATATTTTCATAATTACGTTCTATTTTATAATTAGACATACTTCAAACTTTCTAATATTTTGTTTTTAGCTAGTTATAAAATGTAAACAAAATAAAACAAATAGGTACACTCATCTTTTAGAAATTCGGTAATTATTTCCAATGGTGTAATCCACCCCCGATTTGGCTACCTCGAGGTCCCTGAACACGAACCCGGCCTTGGTTTTTTCCGGTTTGACGTAGTTTTTGAGAAAACGAATTTTCAAATTTGCTTTTGACATCCCGGATTTCACGACGATATTTGTGGTTGTAATCGGGATAAACTTTTACTGTACGCAGCTCAAACTAATAACGTCACTATTTTGCACCTTTTTCAACATCGAAACTTCGCGAAAACCCGCGGAAAAACGAAATTTTGAAAGGTTTTTGTCATGTTTACGTACGACATTCAGCGCGCGCCGACGTACTCTCTCTACTCTACTTACACCTATGGAGGCGGTTTCACATAGCACTCGACTGCGATCGCAGTGACTGTTTGGTGGGCGTGGTTCCGCTTCCAAGAGAATATCGATGTGATCTGAGTACACTGTTATCGCAGATACTGTTATAACCAGAAATATTTTTAATTTTCAGAAGAAAAATGTATCTAATCGAATTATATCGATGCAATGAATTTAAAGTCACCCCATTATATTTTTCGTATGGGAGACGTGAGAAATTTTGGAAATCTCCGCCTAATGTTAATATAATTCACTCAAAACGTGGCCTGCTTAATAAAGGCGTTTTCACCCAATACCTTTTCTTCTTATATTTACGTCAAATATTTAACAATAACTTTTTTAATCAAAAGGCGCATGATAGCATACACTTTTCTTTAATTCGGCGCCATTTTGTAACTACTACTGTCAACATACTTTTGCAAATATTGTGAAACACCACATACCTAACAGTTCTGCTATAGGGCCATAATAATACTCCCCCCCCGAACATTTGAACTGTGACTGCAGTTGACTGCTAACATACGTGAAAACGCTGCTTAAAGCATACATTATGAATGGTCGGCCGTCGACGACGGCGACTCTACTTGTCTCTTTTCAGCTTCAGAGCGGGCGCTTATGCTGTTGTCTCTGTCTCACTTGCAATGCGTTTATCCTTGTGGATTGCCATAATAAGCCGTGAGGTGAATTTAAAATACGGCCAGGCTTCTGCGGATAGGAATGAATTATTATTAGACATTAGTAATCTTGACCCCATTAGTAATAATTGGGGTGTTTTCGCATGAAAATATAATTGCATTTTTAAATAGTATATTATTAACCAAGGTTTAGACAGAGGCTATTATTGACCCGAACGTCAATATTAAATCCCGAGGCAACGCCGAGGGATTTAAGACGTGAGGGCAATAATAGCTGTCTAAACCGTGGTTAATATACAATTTTTTCCACTACTACACTCCATAAAAATATTATTGCAAAAAATTGTAAAGCATTTTTAATAGTAAACTTACCTTTGTTTTTTCCTTCATATTATTTAATCACAAATCAAGTTAGCCTTCATTTTTGTTTCATCAAATGAAGTTTCTTTACTGTTATCTGTCAAATTTAGCCATTAATTATTATTATTATTATTTATTCTTGACTAAATCAACTGTGAGTTTATATTATTTTTGTGAAAAAGTGTGATAATAATTATCATGATGGCTCATCCTCGCCAAACATATTCTACATTCCTCCGGAAATTAGAGAAGAGGCACGAAAGATGAATGATCAGTTGCTTCCACAGAAGTCGAAAAGTGTTTACTTAAAAACTTATACAATGTTTAAAGACTGGTGCAAAATGAAGAATATTGAAACAATTTCTGAAAATATATTATTGGTATATTTTCGAACGCAAGCTGAAAACAAGAAATCATCAAGCTTGTGGGCAACGTTTTCTATGTTAAAATCCACGATTTCATTGAAGGAAAATATTGACATTTCGAAGTATTTTAAACTGGTAGCATTTTTGAAAAGGCAAAATACTAATTATGTAGCGAAAAAATCACTTGTTTTTAAAGAAGATGAACTTGCACGATTTTTGAGAGACGCACCAGACGAAGTGTTTTTAACAGCAAAGGTACCTACCTAAACATGCCTCGTTCTACTTTACATATATTTACATATTTACAATAAACAATAATTACGTTATTACTTACTAGGTTGTACTTGTTATCGCAGTTGCTGGTGCATGTAGAACAGACGAACTTTGTAATATGCTTCGAAAAGACTTGGATGTTCGAGACGATATGATCGTTATTGATATTTCTACTAGTAAAAATGGAACAGCACGAAAGTTTGTTATCATGAAGCCAGTTTGGGTCGAAGTTGATAAAAAGTATATTCAAAAACGGCCTACCCCAGATTTACCACGCTTATTTTAGCGGAAAATGGTGGCGATCTTATAACTGTAAAACAGCACGGAGGTTGGAAATCTTCCACTGTTTCCGAAGGGTATATTGAAGAATCTCTGGCTTCTAAAAAAATAATAGCTAAAATGGTTCAAGGGCCAGTTTACAGTGCTACATCAGTACCTGTAGTTGCGCAGAGCGATAACACTATCCATCCAAATGATAGTCATAATGAACCTCGTGATGAACAGTTATTTGATATTGGTAGTTCTAGTTCCTTTGCTAATATAGAATCGAGAAATCCCGCCAGTGTTACACAAAAAATATCGGATAATATTCACTTAAACAATCAACACATTAATATTCCGGTTACAAATACAAGCACTGCAACAGGTTTAATTAATATGACTAGTTACAATTGCACAGTCAATTATTACATTAATAATAATAATTAGTTTTAGTTGTAATTTGTAATTTTTGTTTTCCCAAATACTTAAATAAACGTTGTTTCATCAGCTGTTGTTACTAATTTTAGGTTAGAACGGTTAGGTGGAGGTGGGGGAAGGGAAGGTTAGATTTCTGTTTTGTGGGCAGAGTCCACAAGTAAAAATATCTACATTGGCGTGTGTTCAGCGTTTAATACAAATTGAAAAAAATCAGTGAAATAAGTAAGCAGGGTTGTATAATAATACGAAATTGTGCCGTACATAGAAGAGCCTGATACTAGTGACCCGTGACGTCAATTCATTATTGACCTTGGTCAATAATAAATTATTATTGATATGGGGAGAGAAAATCAACTTCTCGGGTTAATGATGGGTCAATAATACATGCTTTTTAGGGTTAGTAGTGGAAAAAATATATTTTATTATTAAGCATTATAAAAAAATTGAAATAAATTAGGTGGATCATTGACCAAATGACCTTATGGAGAAGCCGCACCTGGTACTACGTCATTAAGAACTGGTGTGTTGTGTCGTGCAAGTATAGTGAAAAGTGAAAACTAATTAGTGAAGTGGTCAATGTGATTATTAGTAAGTTAGTACTAGTTGAATGTTGCTATTATTATTCTTTATGCAGGATGATGATAGGACTACAGGCGAACACCCGCTTATAAAAAGGAACGCGTCGCTCTGCTAGACCCCATGGAAGGTGTGGAAATTTGAAAACTTTTACAGATTTTCAAGGTATCGTATTTAAAAAAACTTTACATTAACAAACATTGGACATACAAATTCTCAACAAAAAACAGACACCGTTTGCCGTCGCGATATCTCCCACATATTCAACGGCCCATTAAGCGATCAATATTATTTATGCCTCTGGCGATATACAGTTTTTTTCTGGCGATGCACCCCGCCGTTCCTTTCACTAACAAATATTAATGGCCCGCCGCAGAGCCCGTGGTATCCCAGATCCCGGCGATATTTCCGACTGCCCCGACCTGATTGAAAAAAAATATCTCCGGGTCCGCCGAATAGTAGGAAATATCACCTCGATTGGCCGGTGTAATTTCACGTATTGCCTGGTCTTTGTAATGTAGCAAATCATAGTGATTATCTTGGTAAGAGTTTCCGCTAGCTAAATTATATTTAATCGTCAGCACATCGGATTTACATTTGGCACACCCCGCCAAATTTAAATTCTGGAGGGAAAGGCATTGCCGGTTTTACAGTACACGATCCTCATAAAATATAGTGTTCAATAATAACACGTTTTCCAAACGTATAATAAGCTTTGCTGTTTCAAGACGCGACGTATCAGTTTTAGAACTTCTGACAATTGTGCACCTTTTTAATTTCCTGTTTATTCTGTGGGACCAGATATCGCGGTCATGGTAATAACTTTTAACACAAATGATTCAATCGATAAATAGACATTAAAAACAAGATGTACTAATGTACTTACCAAATTTGGCAAGATATTATTTTTGGCTGCCAGTTTGACTTCAGGGGTGATATCTGTAAAGGAGAAAATAATTAATTATTTTATAAATTGAAAAAAGCTATTTTAAAGTATTGTCATTATCTACACATAACATCGGTATATTGTTAAATTTTTAATTGCGTTTTTCGCCACAGACACCTGAATCAAACTAATTGAAATATCACTTTTTCAAGTTGCCAGAAAAATTCATAAATGCCTAACATCAAAAGTTAAACTTTGAAGGTTAACTCAAAAAATAACTTCAACAGCTTTGTTACTCTGAGCTTTCGGAGAATAAATCTTACTCCTTTCTCAAACATATTGTCAAGTCAAAGTGAAATGACAGAATGATTAATGTCAAGTCAAAGTGTCATGACAACAGAACAAATAACCTATCCACCTGTCTGATATTGTACCCTGTGTTATATTTAATTATCTACACTGACTTATCTTTGAATAACTGGTAATATTTTACTGAATTTCATCGAATATTCGGCAACAAAATTGTTCGTATTTCCTAGAATAAATGCCGATTCCTTAATTTTTCGCCTATTTCCTACTTCTTCCTTCAGAATCGGTTGGGACCTATCCCCCAAAATTCTATAATTATTATTAAAAAATTGTTCACATATTTTTGACTTTGAGGTTTGATTTTGATTTTTATGTTATTTTAAACGAACGTCAAATAGCCTTCAAGTCTGCCCAATATAGAGTTTTCCACATTCACAAGGAATTTTATATAGCAATTTTTTGAACTTTGTTCTCTTTTATATACATTAATTATCTATCGACAACATCATTGTCTATTCGATTTAATTCCTCACTATGCTTTTCCTCAACTAATCTTTGGAATTTGTTAATCTGTGTAAGTTTAAAAAATAAAATAAAAATTAAATTAAAAATTAAATGGATCTGTTTGAGCCACAAAGAAATTTCCGACAATATCGGAAGATTGTTTTTCAGGGCTAACATAATTAGAAAACAACGACAACAGGAATACACTGAAAATAAATAATTACCTTTTAAACCGTTTATCGAATACGAAGTTTTGCTGTTGCTCACTATATGAGTATTGGCATGTAATTAAACAAATTACACAGGCCATGTGTTGCCTGTTTACATGGGAAACGGGATAAACGACTTGAATTTATGGAGTTCTGTTGTTTACAATGCAAATAACAGATAATAGATACTGTTCTAAGTTTGGTGGGGGGAGTACCGACAAAGATATACTAAACCGCTGTGCAGGGCCATATTCGCAACCAAACATTAGGTTAGGGGTAACTTTATCAGTGCCAGAGGTCTTGTTTGAAAAAACTTTGATGGCAAATTTCATTCGGAACAAAAATATACATATACAAATATAACATAAACTTACCAGTGCCTGACACCTTTAAGGATTGATTTATCAAATTTTAATCTTTAAAAATCAATTTGGCGCGTTTATTCATAATTCTTAATATGCAGTAAGTAGGAGACACGTCACTGGAAATAATTACCAACAGCCCAAAATCAAATCTGCAATATAATTTTTTATCCAGTAGCTGACAGTGATTTTTGGCTCCTTAGCCTGAATCTGATAAGCCCAAAACCTAAAAAAATGTCACAGCAATTTTTAAAAAGGAAAACACAACTGATTATTGTATGTAGAAATGTTTATTTATTCGTACATTCTCATTTCTGAAATATATTATATAGTAACTTATTCTTGAGTAGAAAACCATGGATTTCCAGTTTTGGAAATGATTATTTGTTCATATGTCACAGTTATTTATGCTTTTATTTACCTATTTCTTTTATTTTTCTATGATAATATTGATTCTCGTAAATGTATTCCCATTTAATTTAGCTCCAACTCCAACTGTCATTTAATATTTTGCCTCTTTTCTTTCTCTCTTTTTTTTAATACTGTTTTTTCCCTGAAATGACACACGGCATAAATACTCTATAGAGTCGTTTCTTAACCATACATCTTTGAACGTATTTTGAATACCTAATTGAATTTAATTTGACATGGTAAAGTTGTAAAGATCGTAATAGTATTTATTGGTCGTGTTCAGCACTTTCGACAAGAAGAAGACATGGCTCAGAATCGTTGAGTGACAAATATATACATGTTTTGATGCTCTTGAAGACAGTACTCCGAGGTCTACCATAGTCAGTGCTAAATGTGACCAATTGCTGATACATTGTATAGCCAATGGCTGAGAGAGGTGTGCAGCCTCCATGAAAAATTGATTGATATTGAAACCTACTAAAATATTTATACTGAAAGATTGCGCTGCTATAGGTAACAATTTCGCAATGTGTACGAATAGTTAAATGGGCCTTTTGTGGCCGGGTTTTGAATATTTGGTAACATTTGACGCGCGATGGATCCGCGTCTGACGTTTGATGTTTACATCTCGTCAAGGCCTACTTATTGAAAAAATCCTACAACTTCAGTGCCGATTTCTGAGCTTTTAGTAACTATTTTGAGACACTTAACTGCCGATTTCAAGAAAATATTATTATTTAAGAAAAGAACTAAAAAGTAAAAATCTCTGGCGAAAGAAAAGTTCATTTATATTTACCCCTCTCGGTAAACTAGGAAAATTACAAAATATTCTCGAATAGTTAAGTGTAATAAGTTGTACATCCCTATTAATTTGTTTAACTTAAGTGGTTTTGTAGAATATCTAGGAAAAGTTCACTTTAATTTTACATTTATAGGGCTGTAACTTTTTAGTGAGGCCTTGGAGCGAAAAATTTTATATCAATTCCCCATAAAATCTGCCTAAAAATTACCTATATGCAGTTTCATTTATTTTACCCTGTAAATGGCGCATGCTAGATCCTTTGGATCGTTTTGAGTTTATCAGTTGCTGCGCTAGTTGCAAAGAAACTCTTCGATCCTAGGAAATTTGGAAAGTGGCGCATCTCAAAGAATATACCTAACGAATATGAAACAATAAATTTTTGTCGTACCTAGGGTTTATTATGAAATGATTAAAATATTTTCTCCCGAATGTCATATTCTATAAGTAGCGAAAAACGATGTAAACAAACATTAGCGTCACACTTAGATATAAACAAGATGTATAAAAGTTTAACGTTGAAGCCAAAAGTAAATATGTAATAAAAAAGAATACCTGAAAAATGACGAGGTATACAACGCAATATTATTTTTCAAATAAACCAATTATTTCGTTATACTTGTTGTAAAATTTTTGCCCGAAAATTAATTTCCAATTAATATTTAAAGTATTTGTTTCCGGCAAAACCACCGAAGTGCGCACGTGGGGCGTGCCGGCTGCCGGAACAGATTATAGCGTTATTTAAATAGCTACGGCCGAATCAACCGATTTTAAAATGGCCTGTAATGCCGGTAATTCAGTCATCAATGCCAACAGCACAAACGGTAAATCGCGCGAATGCGGACACAAATAGAACCAGCACATAAAATATTGCTACTACTTTTTAACCGGATATTTCGGATACGCGCTATGGTCGCCATAAATTAAAAATTAATGCGGACACAACGCGGACGGGATTTTCTATTAGCCAATTCCGGCTTTCGGATTCCGGAAAGATTCCGCTGCAAGCAAAAATGCAGGGACAATACAGTCCTGATGTAAAAATTGTTAACCACAAGTGGGAGAAAATAGCTTAATACGAATTCGACATTTAAAGAAAAACATATTTTCAGAAGTGCATTAAAACCCATTTGCCAGTTGCACAACCTATCGTAAATCTAGTCTAGTCTAGGTGAATTTATTACCTTTTTGATTTTTCAATGTCAATCAACAGTATAATTAGTGGGTGTATAGGAGTATTATAGGGAGTTCTTAGTTTCCCACAACGGATGCACGTCGTTTGCAGAGACTGCAGTAGCACACAAAATACCAAACTAAGCACAAAATGTGCAAATATGCATCAAAATTAAAACACTCTATAACACTGTTTACTTTCAACTTCAACAGGTAAAAGTTCATGGCCTCGCGAATCGCGGAACTTTCTACACACCACGGTCCACACACCTGTACTCAAGATATTGACAAGACTGAGTCGCCTAGTCGCCACAGTCGCTATAGAGCGCTACAGTCGGTACTGTTCCTTCCTACCGCATGCTACCGCCACCGCCCGATCATTGCTTTTGTTTTGGGAATATAGTTATTCAACCACTGTTAGTTCACATCAACGAAACATTAACGTATGACTAAAATGAATTGCGACTACTTTTTTAAGAATACCCTGAAATAATTTTACTGATATGAATTATTAACTATTCACAAAAACAATCCTCCTACTTTCCGAGATGAGTGGAGCCATCGCCATCTATCCGGCGGTGCCTGAACTTGCCGTCCTCATAAGTAATCTGTAATAATTGAATTACTGGCGCATCTGATGCGCTTAGTCACTGACAACCAACGCCGCCAGCGTCTAGTGGCCGGCCAGCCAGTAAACTAAGCAATCATGTCATAATAATAACCACCGTCAGGCTGTTTTGTTGCTTAGTAAAAAGCATAAAAAATGAAAACGTGTAAAATATGGATCGCGGTTGGCGTCGTTACGCGTTGCCGGTAGCAATATTCTCGTGCAATTTAGAAATTGTGATAAACAAAAATGTGTGTGCGGAAATTCTCGAAAAAACTTTAAGCAAATACTGGTGCTTATGATGTGAATACAACATTTTCTTAAGATGTTTGAAGTGTTCTAACGCTTGCTCTTTGTAGAATCAAGACTCAATACACCAAAAATGCAATCTTATTTCTTCATTTTCACCTGCCACAAAAAAATTATTGAAATGTGGCAACATAGCTCTCTAGTGCCAACCTTGACGGTTGACACTGAAGCAGAAGTGTCGAGTTACTAGGGTATTAAGGTTATTTTGCCCGACGTTTTAAACTTCGAGAGAAAAATTCTTTCGCATCTTCATTTTTAGTAGACCTCCCCACTGGGTGGTTAAAATTTTTGACATCATGACTAAATCACCCTATATACACTCGTTCAACAAAAATTTCAATGAGGCAAAGGGCAAACAAACAAAAAACAAACTATACAGCGTGAGTTTTTTTCGGTGCCCACTATGGGGATCTCGGAAACTAGCGGAGCTAGAACAAAGGTTAAATGGGGAAAGAATTGCAGTTTTGAATGCTTAATCTAATGCCCCCTTTGGATTTTTAAAAAGTTCATGGCTCACTAGATATTTTGAAAAGAGTGATTTTTTGCTATTTTATCAGATCTCTGTAGCTCCGTTATTTCTGATTATACAGAAAAACTGTAGAGACAAAAATTGTAGATAATTTTGGGCTTATTAAGATAATCTGATCCAATTTTTTTATGTTGTTTGTGATTTTTGAGATATGACATAAACTTGTGTTTTTTTAAATGTAAATCATAGTTGGCCGTGGCCTTATAAAATCGGCTATTTTTTGAGCTTTCCAAAGATATAATACTTGGCATAGTTATTATAAAAATAAAAGAGCTATGGCTAATTTTCTGATTTTTTTTAAAATTTTTACATAGTCAGCCATGGAATATTTTCATAATTACGTTCTATTTTATAATTAGAGATACTTCAAACTTTCTAATATTTTGTTTTTAGCTGGTAACCAAAATGTAACAAAATAAAACAAAAATAAAAAACTCGAATTCAAATTATTATTATTTTAAAAGTCACCTTTTAAAATGAAAAAGGTGTTCAAACAGTCCACCATTATTATTTATGCAAATATTGCATCTTTTTAAAGCTGAATTTGTCGCCTTTCTTAGAGAGCGCCTGTCAATACTGGCAATTGCTTCTAAAACAGCTGCTCTTAATTCGACAATTGTCTCATACCTTATTTTGTACTGTTCCCCACAAAAATAAATCCAAAACAGACAAATCGGGGGATTGGGGCGGCCAGGAAATAGGTCTATTTCTCCCTATCCAACTATTTGGATAGAGCTGATCTAGGTAATTTCTTACGGACAAATAATTATGTGGTGGAGCTCCATCATGATAATTTTTGTTCTATTTTGTTACACTTTGTTACCAGCTAAATACAAAATATTAGAGAGTTTGAAGTATGTCTAATTATAAAATAGAACGTAATTATGAAAATATTCCATGGCTGACTATGTGAAAATTTAAACAAAATCAGAAAATTAGCCATAGATCTTTTATTTTTTATTATAACTATGCCGAGTATTACATCTTTGGAAAGCTCAAAAATGGCCGATTTTATAAGGCCACAGCCAACTATGATTTACATTTAAAAAAACACAAGTTTAAGTCATATCTCAATAATTACACACAACATAAAAAAATTGGATTAGATTATCTTATTAAGCCCAAAATTATCTACAATTGTTTTCTCTACAGTTTTTTGTATAATCAGAAATAACGGAGCTACAGAGATCTGATGAAATAGCAAAAAATCACTCTTTTCAAAATATCTAGTGAACCATGAACTTTTTTAAAAATCCAAAAGGGGCATTAGATTGAACATTCAAAGCTGCAATTCTTTCCCCATTTAACCTTTGTTCTAGCTCTGCTAGTTTCCGAGATCCCCATAGTGGGCATCGAAAAAACTCACCCTGTATAGAAGAACAAATCGGACATTGCAGAGGATGTCACGTTACATCCACAATTTGAATTTCCCGCCAGGCGGTCATGTTGTGACGTCATTTCCGCCGTCGTTCCCGCTTTGTCATTCTACTAATGCATGACGAAAATGCGCGCGTTAAACTGCAAAAAAGAAACAAATCTAGTAACACTTGCAAGTAGCGTACGTCGTTGGAAAGTAGGTTAACGCGTTTGCTTTCAATCGATTTGCCGAACATAAATACGACTTTGCAAGCTATACTTAATTATCTTGGGCTGGAGAATGTTCGAAAATCCTTTATCGACGATATCTGGGCGCTATACAACAAATTCTCCGGCCCGAATTTATCTGAGCCAGGTTAATTTCTCAATTAGAAAATTAATAGACCGGGTCACAGTGCAGCCGGCTCGAAATTATGCCAAAATGGGGCGTTTGCGGCTTTTTAACCGAGTCCCATCTTCTTCGTGGGATTTTAGGGCCACTTAAAGTGAGGTCCGTGAATGAAGTTAGTTAGTAGAAAATTTTAGTGGCGCTGTTACGTTAGTACGAAGGCGTAGAAGGCAGAAGGACCACGAATTTTTTTTCTAATTGACAGATGCATGTCAATTAGTACTAATTGACAAATGTAACTGTCGATTATCCTTAATAGACAGATGTATCTGTCGATTAGTAGTAATTGACAGATCATCTGTCTATTAAGGCTAATTGACAATTTTCTTTATTTCTTTAATATATTTGCCTACCGATAGAAAGAGCACACACCAAATATCAGCCCTCAAATCGCAATATTTAATTTGCAATAAATAATTAAAGTTGTGACCGCAAGCTATTCATTTGAAACGACACGAAAAGAGCGGGAATGGTCGTGACGTCACACCGCTCGATCGATCAGAAGGCAGTGACAGGAATGACAGCTACACAAAATTAGAGAAGGGAGAATGGAAATAACAGTTCGGCGACTCATTTCCAGAGGGATCTAATGTAGGTCAAAAATAAGAACCGCCTAAAAGTCCAAATTTAACAAGCACTTTCTTTAACTGAATGGTGAGGCCACGGGACTAGTAATTCGTAGGTCCCGGGTTCAATCCCACAAGAAGTTATTTTTTATTATCACTGCCTTCTACCTCTTATATTTATCACTGATTATCATTTTTAGTAATAATTGGACAATGCTTATTATGAAGATTATTACTCACAATTTACTCCATAGTGTACCTATTTAAATTCAAAGTACCTACTTATACCTACCTAATATGAAATTGTCGGTAGCAGGAAAAATTTAATACATTGCTCGATGCGTAAGCTCTTTTTGGCCTCGAAAAGAGAGTTAAACAACCTCTTCGGTCAAAAAAGTGCGCTTACCTACGCATCTGGCAATATAAATAACTATTTAATACAGCACACTCTTTTCAAACGTTATCAACAGTTTCAAGATTGAGATTGACTATAACAAGAGGGATAAACAAGGATAGGGCGATCCAGTTGCTCGTTCTAAAAAAAAGAGTGCGTGGTGCTGTAGTTTTTATGCAATGTGCCGCCCATATTAGTTTATACATGGTGCTGCCACCCACCAGAGGCGCCACCACCAACGAGCTACTTGACGTCACAACCAAGGAGGGCGCGTTTCAAGAATGATTTGAATTATGCACTTTTTAATTGCTTACATTTATTACATAAAAATTAAAAATGAGTTTTTTTGTGAACTGTGGTTCATTTAATGGCAATAAATTACGTTTAAAAGTAATGTTTTTCCAATTTAATTTTTGTGCAAGTTCCCCATTGACAGATGCATCTGTCAATTAGAAAAAAATGCGTGGCTTTTCTACGCCGTCGTACGTTATATAGTGTATGATTTTGTTTCATTTAATTGACTGTCAACTTCAACCAGTTTTTGGATTATTAATATAAAATAGTAGTAAGTGAAATTGATTCCATCGAGAGTTCAAAGTTGCAAACAGCTTTGCAAAATGTAAAGTTTTATCTCGTAAAATATCGAAAAAACTCAAATGATGCAACTAACGTTTTGAGGTGAGCTGGCAATTTATCTCTGCGGAAGATTGCAGTGGTCTGTATCTGTGGCACGTATACCTATTGCCAAAAGCGGTTTGGTTTTTTATTAATGGAAGATGCATTACCTTGATAAAATTTCCAATGTATTTGCTTAGTGGCAATAAATAACAGAGGAATTTAAATTTCATTGCAACCTTTATTGCTCTTTATAGGCAAATATTTTCATATTTTTATTTATCGTCGGGTCGTTCCCATTGTTTCGCCTAGTTCTAAAATATACGCAGAAGCTCCCGAACAAAAAGTAATTAAAAATGGCAAGGATATACCATTAATTACTTCTTATTTCCAACCGCAGGCGATGGCTTTTTGAGAGCGAAGGGTTTTTAAAAGTTTACTCTGAAAAATAACGGTTGGAATAATAGATACAGTTATTGAAGTCGTTAATGAACACAACAGAAAATATGCTTAAAAATTGTAAAGAAGTTTTCTTAGATAATGCAGCACAATAGGAAAACGAATACCTTGAACTTGGCATAATACTTCGATCCGTTACTCTACATTACCAAAAACCATCGGAAACCACTTTCAATAGGTGTGCACAATAATTTCCAAATGTAAATGCCAAAATGCCTAATGGATATTGAGTAAAACATCACTGGTTTTCCTGAAATATGGATTTCAAAATTTTGTCGAGTTCAATCCGTTCAATTTTAAAAGCGAAAAATTTTTGATACACAGTTCATAGATTTTTTGTCACTTTAAATGGTATAATTATTGTGTAAAATGTGAAAGCGGTAGTTGAAAATTTTATTTTTCGAATTTTGGAGTTAACAGGTGTTTTGGGGCACATTTTGCCGATTTCAACGCAAACGGTTCATTTTATCGTTAGAAACAAGAGTACCTACCCTTTTGTTGCAAAATAAAAAGATACACTAAAACGATGAATCTGCGAGACCAAAAAGATAACCTCAAAAAAGTTATAAGTATAAAACCCATTGTGCTACCCCGCCCCTCCGCCTCTGGTCGAAGTGAATAAATTGTTTTTACACAAAATTGTTGCACTTCAGTTAATAAAGAACTGCACCAAGTTTCATTTAAATTGCATAACTTCTGTTGAAGTTATTGCGATAAAGATAATTTTCAAACTATACATTTATCACCCATGTTTATAGGAAACTTTTTGTCCAAAATTACAGTTTCTACCGTTGGCACCATAATTTAGAAACACCCTGTATGTATAAAAAAACCTTTTCGCTATCAAAATTAAGTCCTTATATTTCCGTCCTACAGTCTTCGTTGAAGTCATGTAACTTTAGTCAATTAATTTAAGAAGAACACACTCAATAGATATTTTATAAGGCATTGCTTCCACTGAAGTGCCGCCACTGCCTATTTCCTACATAGCAGGATAAGTAGGCACTTAATATCCCTAACTCTAAAAGTACTGTTCCATCAAATTTTAGTTAGGACGTTTTGTAACACCCTGCGTCAGTACTCGGTTTAGTAATAAAATATTTTGATAACACTTTCAGGAAGTTGGTGGAAAGCCAGAGGGTGCGAGTTTTTGGGGCATAAACTTGAATTTTATTGGCAATTTTATTTTTATGGTTCCGCCAAATTAACTAATAAGGACTGCTATACCTGTGGCCTCGAACTTTAAATTTATGCAGCCATTTTTCCGTATATTTAAGAAAAATGATACTCTACCATCTATAGTTCTCGCATCAGCCGGTAAAATATTGTTATATTATTTTGGCGAGATTATACTATAAATCCTCGATAAGAAAATATTCGGCAGCGAGTGCTCTTAATTTCTATTTTTGCTATTATTTGTCAGGAGATGCTCGCTTCACAATTCAGAAGAAAATTTGTCTGGCTCTGTTCTGATATCGACCGGTTATGCTATAATAGCCGTGTTTGTCAACTTGCGTGATGTGTTTGTTCCATCTATTCCTGTCGAAAAAATCTTTCACCCCTAACAGCTTCGACGGAGATTGCATGTTAATAAATGGAAAGACAAGGTAGAATGGGTTCCGGTAGGGTTTTATACGATAGATCTTATCACCATCGCAAGTGCGGACATCCTTTTCGGAATATTCCTCTTTCAGTTTTCAATGGATATAACTATATAACACTCTCGACCGCCAAATGTTACCACATCAGACTCTCACGGCATACATCGAACTTAAATCTGACAACAACGCACTGGGTGAATGATATAATGCAGCCCTATACTAAAATCGAGCAATCCGTACGCCTGGCGTAAATAAAGCCACGTGTTCAATGACGATCCGCGATTGGTCGGTAGGCTATAAAATTTCACCCGACTCGGCAACAGGGACGTACTCGATCGCAAAAGTGTAGTTATTCGGTTTTATCTTGTTGTTTTCTGCTATTTAGACACTGCCACAAATAATGTTATCGATGTTTTGAACCATTTTAATTAAGCCAATAATTTTTGTACGAAATATTTTGATGTAAACAATTGTAAAACTAAAATTAAATAAAGGT
Source organism: Pseudeuparius sepicola (assembly GCA_963920635.1). Taxonomy (NCBI): domain Eukaryota; kingdom Metazoa; phylum Arthropoda; class Insecta; order Coleoptera; family Anthribidae; genus Pseudeuparius; species Pseudeuparius sepicola. Next base: position 8,559,771 of record OY987305.1, read on the forward strand.
CGTACCTCAGTGCGGCCCTGGCGAATATTTCAACACACGTGCTCTTGTTTACGCCAGGCGTAAGAGTTGCTCGATTTTAGTATAGTAGAGTAAGTTTGGTTAAACCGAATGCAACGTAAAAGACAATGATGTTTAACATCTTTAATTATTTATCCAAAGTTCTCTTTGAAAAATGAGCAATAATAATTGAACCTTTCTATAGGTGTGAAGAGAATTTGCCACAAAAACAAGATACAAACCAGTCTCGCCTTTATTCTCGAACTTTTTAGAATAATCGGCGCCGCTACAAAGAATGGAATCCACCACCGCCGACACTTTGATATTTTCATTTACCAGTCAAGCGTTATTATTATAACCGAGGCTTTGAGGTTTATTCTTAAGGGAGACCTTTGAGGGCGGCCCAGAACAATTTCTCTGGAGAATACAAATGTCGAGATTTAATTTCTGCAACGCGTTGTTTTCGCGCTGCACAATATCAAAAAATATTGCTGTAATGTTGGAGAAATTGCTGTCCCACGACTGCTATTCCCTTTGGGGGAGGCTGCTTAACAATAAATTGTAACTGCGGCACTGCCGGCTGAACATAACACTAGGCCAGTGCTGTTAGAGGTTGATGTTTGTAGCTTTGCAGGCGTGCTGTGATTTCACCATCATTGAGGCCACAAAAAATATACTCTATTTTATGTGATAGAACCAACACCTATATTTAAAAGAATTTAACATCTACAAACATATGAACCAATCAACCCCTATGTTTCCGCATAACATAAGTCGATTTTAGGCGATCGTCTGGTTTTAACTGCGGTTATCTTTCTGGTTGTCCTTGGTTTTAGCCCTTCAATAACCAACAAATGTCACCATGGATACTCGCCTAAATGTGTATGGTTAACCCAAAAGTAATTTAGGCGAACAACCAAGGAGAAATGTCACAATGCTACCCGTCTATAACCTCACTTATATTTGTGTATATTGGGTTTTGTTTAAATACGTTACAAAAAATTAATAAAAGCATGTAATAAAATTACATTTAACAGAAGACTTGCTATTTCCATATCTCCGACTTCAACCTGGAACCTGGACATCTTCACACTCTTCACCTTCAGCCTTCAACGTTGACACAAAAGAGATATTTTTGCTCCTATTCATTTTTTTTTTAATTTATGGATCTAGATGAAAATATGAAATCACTACACTTACCTATATCAGCAAATATATTTATAAGTTTTGAAAAATTCAAACTCGCAACAAATTGGCAAATCTAGCAAATGACATTTGTTGTTTTCAATAACCGCGGTAATTACCCTGCTCCTTGAGTTGAGTAAATACCGCGGTTATTCTCGGTTATAGCGATGACGTATGAAGGGCTTTTTTGTGACGTCAGAAAGCTGTAACCAACAATAACCGAATCGCGTAAACATGTTTGGTATTTGCCGGTTATTAATGGTTATTCTGGCCCTTTACTTTTCCCGAAATTTCCAAGGCATACGTGATTTTTCGAAACTAAAATTATGTCAAAATTAAGTTTCAAAACAAGCAAGGCTGGACCCCAAAAGCTCAAATTTCAACTCTATTTTTTTTTTTGTCTTTTACAAGTGTTTTCACCTATCCGGGGACACACTGTATATAAGTACCCATATGAAATATCAAGTTCAGCAGTGTTCAGTCAAACAAACACAAGACCAAACAATTTTCAGTCCAATCACCTGCATCTCACCCCAAGGAGGAGAAAATAGGACAATTTTTAACCAAAGAGAAAGTATCCGATTGGTCAAAAAATCTCAGTGCACAATTTTATTTTAAAATTAATGTAAGGATCAAACAGATTTTCGTGGCCCTCCTGTATATCATCCACCTAGTGTTGCACCCAAAGGTTGTAATTAATATAACCTATTTCTATTACTGGACCAACAAATTAATGTCGTTAGAATCATACAGATGTCAAGACGTCTACAAATTACACGAAATAATGTCTATGACTCTACCTATTTATAACGCCCTGTATGTTTCTTTTGGAGCGTTTGTGAACCCATGTTTACATTAAATTTTATTTAAAATTACTTATTTTTTCTGTAAGCTGCTATTGTTTTTTCTTAAAAGCGAACCGCTACAATAACATAATAATATTTTTTGTAAAGGTATTTCTAGACGAACTATGCAAAAAAAATCGTTAAGATTTAGTCACTGACTAAATCTTTTCGAATAATAATTAGGTATTAATAATAATAATTCTCACCCTCACAATACTCCAAACTAGGAGTACCCCATGCTTGTGCGGGGGAGGGGGGCAATGGGCAATTACTATTATTTTGTCTTCGTTGCCATTTGCGGCTAGGGCCCGATAGAACTAGGATAGCATTCGCTCAAGTACTACGGAAAACCCTAGAAAACCGTAGTAATCCCAGTGAGTGTAGGACAATTAGTAAATCACACGGACACGGATAAAGCCTATTTAGGAGCAATACCGTGAACCCACATTTATCCAGCGCTCTTGGCCATAGCGGTGTTTTTCTTTAAAGACATGCGCATGCACTTGCCTCGACATCGGTTCGAACCAAGGTCGATCGAAGGCAGAAAAACATGCAGTCTAAAAAGTCAGCGCCGGTACGAGCGACGCCACCGCTATAAGCTAACTATTTTGTTTGGATTAATTTCTCGCGCTGGTAACACTTCGGCACCTGTCCTGCGCCGTGGGCGGGCTAGATCCACGACATTGGACGATGGTAGCGCCAAGGTGTTACAAGCGCCAGGGTCCTCACCTCACCAGGCCAAATGACCCGGCCCGGCCCGGCGGGTTCTCGCTCAGGCCGGCCACCGACCTAGTTACCAAGAAAAGTTGGCGGAGGACGAAGATCCGAAATCTGAAATCCACACTTATACCGTAAAAAGAGTGGTACGTGGTGAGTTGTTGTAACTAGCGCCATCTAGGACCAGTGGCGAAAACTATAATAGTGCAGAAGATCGTCTTGGACTATTCTGATTTGTTTGTGAATACAACGTAATGCAAACGTTTAGAGGGGTTGATTCGTCAAGAAAAATAAGAAATTAGGATACTTTTGAGTGCTTCAGATGAAATATACAGGCAAAAAATGTGAAAAAAGCGAAATTTCATGAAAACAATAATTACTTTTCTGTTTAACCAGCTATAACTTTGAAATGAAACGTCGAATCGAGTTCAGACTTGTTACCACGTTATCACTATCTATCTGTCGTCGTTCCGTGGTGATAAGAAAGTAAAATTTTAATAAACACGGAAAGTATATTTTTTTATAGAACAGTACAAATTTGCGTCAATAAATACAGCCTGCGGGAAACTTTTGTACTCGCTTTTGTATTATTAGAAATAGACCACAAATGCATTAAGATAAAATGAAGACAACAAATTAAGGAAACTTTTATATTCAAAATATTTTTTCTAGAGTTGACAGGTTTCGAAAATATTTTATACGCAGTTTATAAACTTGTAACAGAACTGCGAGTTAGAAAAATTCTATTTGGTACAGTAATGATTATAAATAACTTAATGTAACAATAATAGTGCATACTGACTATCAGCAGCCTTTTACATTCTAGGTAAGAGATACAGGGTGTTCTGAAGTATATGTCAAAAACAGGAACAAAAAAAATATTCTAAAAAAAGAATCATTTTGTCATTTTTTATATATTTTTGCATTATTGCTGCTCTCGACGACTCAATAATACAATTTTTTTCATAAATTAGCTTCGTAGACCGACTCATCTACTCCACTATTATAGAAATGTTGGGGTGCGATAAAATGACTAAGAATGAAAACGGAGATTCAGGATATCAATGATAAATCTTAAATCCAATCCCATAAAGACTATATGAAGTCAACCCCACTTAATAACCTCAGCAGTGACAGTTGTAGTGTTGGCACCGCTAATACACATTGTTGCGTCTGAATTAAAATTAGACAATGCGAAATAATTTTGCTAAATTAGTTGTTTTGCATCACATAAGTGTAAAATTATATTCTTGTTTGTCCGTAAGGACGATAGATGGAATTTACTGGCAGCGCCATCTCTGGAGTGGAAGCTATAAACAAGACGTCTAAATGGCGACTAGATTGTTAATAATGTGTTATTAACGCCCAGATTGAGGTTAGTGGTAGAAATCTCGGGAAAAATGAACTATTACCTAAATTAATTTAGAAATATATCGCACAACCTATCTGAATGAATTATTTGAAAAAGTCACATATTACATGTAGACTTTATTGGAGACAACGTATAAGTCACGTTCAAAAACTTTTTAGTCGACAGCCGTTTTTGTGTGCCCAAAAAAAGACGGAGAGAAAAGGGACTAAGTGATTAATAACAACTGGTGTGGCACTGTGGGGAAAGTAGGGCATCAACAACAAAATTAATGCATTGTGCATAAACCTGAATTGCCCCGGGGGTAAAAATTTAATTCATACAGAAAAGCAGGTCAATGCGTTTGCACTCGTGGCACTGATTCAATACAAGAGGTGACCGTTTTAACAAAAGAAGTAAAAGAGCTGAAGCTGGGGCCGTTTAACGTTTGCTAATTAAATCCACTAGGAAATAATTTAATATCCTTAGAGCATGATACGGTGTAACACAACATTTTTTGGTTCTCATATTGAAAACTATAAAATAAAAATCGTGAAAAAAATACTTTCATACAAAACGAGGTTAGTTTCCAGCTCTAGCGCAAGAGCGAGGAGTCTTGACGTTTATTTGACAATTTGCGATGTTGCCAATTATCTGTCCTGAGGTATTTTCATGCACTTTGTAAAACAGGGTTGAATTTAGTAAGTTTTATACCTGTTAATTTACATGTAATTTAATATGTTTATAATTTGTAATTTACAATAACAAACGTAGATTAAAACTGCACCTATTGAATAAATTATAAAATGAATTAAATTCGCAATTCAAGTACACTATTTGACCTGTTATTATGTAATATGTCCGGTTATAGGTTGCTTGACGTTACCAAGAACCCGATATTTTACTTATTCAATTTAAATTTTTGGCATAACTAAGAGGGAAGAAACAATCTATAGCCAGCTCTTTGGAATGCATATAGCCTCCGTGATGCACACAAAAAACGAAATATTTTCTTTACTGTATTAATCCATTCCACGTTCGTTTTCAAATAGGAGCAGATTGTATCTCAAAGTTATCTTCCACGTGCGCACTGGTCCGTTAAACCCACAATAACGATATTTCAAATAGTTTTGGAAGCTATTTTGGCAATAAGGCTCGACTAAGAGCAATATACATTAATAATTTACTGCCTTTCTATATCCCAAGGAATGTAGGGTGGGATCTATTAATATTAAGGCCGCTTTTCATGAGAAAAATTTGGGTCAAATCCAGAATACTTATTCTTTAGAATAAACTTCATTTTTAAAAAGAAACAAAATAAAATCTGAAGGTCTATTATTTCTGTATCCAGTTTGTTATTTTCATATTTTCATCACAACATGTTTGGTTAAAGTAAAATTAATTATTATAAAACTAATAAAACCTAACCTGCTTTCTGTATACCTGACTTTAGTATTTTGTGATTGTAAATTATTAGTTGACATCATAAGGTGTGTATGTGTTCAATTTGATAGCTTTGTTCCAACGATAGTTGTGAACCAGTTATAGTGAATTAGAATGCAGAAAAGTTATTCGGGTCTACAAGGTGCGACCCAAAAGTATTTTTTTAAAAGCTTTTATTTAACTTGCAATGTATGTATGTATGTATGTATGTATGTAATTTGTTCGGGTGGAATCTTGCAACTCAATTTTGAAGCAGATATCTTCAACCGATCGAGCTGAAATTTTGTACACACGTTTAATTTGGATGACAATGCATGATTATATGTGTGACGTCATTCTAAATCCAACATGGCGGATCACCCAAGATGGCGGACTAGTTAAATTTCAACCGATCGAGCTGAAATTTTGTACACACGTTTAATTTGGATGACAATGCATGATTATATGTGTGACGTCATTCTAAATCCAACATGGCGGAACACTCAAGATGGCGGACTAGTTAAATTTCAACCGATCGAGCTGAAATTTTGTACACACGTTTAATTTGGATGACAATGCATGATTATATGTGTGACGTCATTCTAAATCCAACATGGCGGAACACTCAAGATGGCGGACTAGTTAAATTTCAACCGATCGAGCTGAAATTTTGTACACACGTTTAATTTGGATGACAATGCATGATTATATGTGTGACGTCATTCTAAATCCAACATGGCGGAACACCCAAGATGGCGGACTAGTTAACTTTGACTTGTGTAGTTTTGTGAGATAGGCGTCAACAGCATTGGTCTGCAACCTGTCTCGTTGTATATTTAGGCTCCAAGCTCTTCGCGCCTGGTCAAGCATACGTGGCCTTAAGTAGGGTTAGATCATTAGAAGGTCTCCTCATTGAAGAGCTAGACTGTTCTAAACTAACCGGCAAACGACCTTGCAACAATGATGCGTTAACTGAGATGAATAGACTCAGACACCTGGCCAAACTAAAAATTACAAAATAAATTAAAAGTAAAAAAATATTTTTAAAAAAAGCTTTTATTTAAATGCGCTAAAAAGAATAAAATAATCTTTTCTTTTAAAACTTTTACTATCAACTTATAACGTCATTCCACAATTTATATTATATAAAAGCTTGTCGCGAGATTTAAGTTTTCAAACTAAGTAAATACCACTACTTAAATCTCGCGACAAGCTTTTATATCATATAAATTGTGGAATGACGTTATAAGTTGATAGTAAAAGTTTTAAAAGAAAAGATTATTTTATTCTTTTTAGCGCATTTAAATAAAAGCTTTTTTTTTAAATATTTTTTTACTTTTAATTTATTTATTTATATCTCAACAACGCCGTTGCTTAAAAATTTTAAATTTGGTATGTGTTATCTACTTACTGGAAGACGCCTTAGGGTAATTTATTCATTTACACGGTGCCCTAAAAAATGGTAAAAACTAACAACCCCTATTAATTTTTTTGCTCAAACTTTTTTGAGGTTATCTTTTTGGTCTTGCAGGTCCATCATTTCAGTGTATCTTTTCATTTTGCAACAAAAGTGTACTCTTGTTTCATAACGATAAAATCAACCGTCCTATGAACAATGCACCAAAACTTATTAGCTTTTAAAATGGAAAGGATTGAATTTAACAAAATTTGAACACCCTATTTTTCAAGAAAACCAATGCTGCTTTGACCAATGTCCAATTGGTATTTTTTTTCCTTATTTTGAATGTACCGTCGATCTGTAACGTTTGAAAGCGGTAGGTAAAGATTTTATGTTTCGAATGTTAAAGTTAACACGTGTTTTGGGGCACGTTTTGCCAATTTCAACGCAAACGGTTGATTTTATCGTTATGAAACAAATTTTTAAGTAGCGCCGTTATTGAGATATAAATAAAAAAATAATTTTGGGTCACCTTGTAGACCCGAATAACTTGGCAAGGAAAGCCCAAATCGAAAAATTTTATATGAAAGACCCCCTTAAAACCACCTGCCGAACACCCCTTTAAAGTATTTCCTATACATTCTGACTCACCCTGTATTTTTAAAAGTTACACTAGCGCTGAAAATGAAATGACAGCCCAGTACCTTCTCGAGCCAGCGTATGGAACACTAATTTAAATCCTTTTCATAGTCCCGACTGTGTGTTTCTTCAAACAAGCATTCCGCTTGTTAAAACCTAACTTTACCGGAACTAGATTCTTATTTCTCAGGAGGTACTAAAACTACAAATGGGAAATTTGCGACTAGCGCAAAAATTACTTCCTGAAAACTCCGAATTCGCCCGGTTTACGGATTTTATGGCTCGATTTTCTATGAAAATTTCGATGTGGGAATCCCGAGGCCGCTATTTTACAAAGTTGTTATTAAAAGCTATCGTTATTGCAGTTCGGGGAGTTAGGCATTTATTTCCTGATTCCGAAAATATAGGACTAGACATTTTACCTCGCGTGCGAATACAAAAATTTTCATTTATGATAGCTTGTTCCCCCATGTTATAGCTGCAGCCGTTTAAAGGAAAACCTCCCCTCGCCTCATCCCCATCGTTATACTTTCGCTTGTTTGTTTTCGTACCATCCCAGCGATACGTTTTTAAATTAAATCGGCGGATGAAAATATGTCGAAACCTGAGATCAAAAGAGTGGAAAGTAAAATTAAAATCGGGACACGTCATAAGGTTGGGGAAATTCTTGATATACTTACTCCCTTATCAAATTTGGGTGTTAACCTAACTAAGCCAATGGCAATATTGATTTACAGGCTTATTCAAACTCAATGTCTGAAGCCTATTATGATCATATAGCATGCAGGCAGATAATAGAGGTTTAATAGATTCCCTGGTATATTTTATTTTTTTGAATTCCTCCCAGTTTTAAAATAAAATATAAGTGGGTAATCCAAAGTTTTAAGGTATTAGTTTTTTGTTCCCACAAGATGGAGGTAAATAGAAAGTATAGGTTTTGTGGGTGAATGAGGTTGAAACATAAGATCCTTTATGGATCTTGGTTGAAACACATAAGACAAAAATCGAAGCTAACTTTAAAAACAACCTACCATTTCTGGTGATAGATTCACCTTCAAATATTTTTTTACAATGTAATATTTTGAAAAAATATATATTTATACTGAAATATTGTAAATAAATAAATAGTGGGGATGATCTGGTAAAATAGGTAACTACAGGAATATTTGCAAATTACTTATTGGGTATCTAATTATTATTATAATGATAAAATAAAAATATTAAAAATTGAAATAATAATAAGATTATGTTATCGAATCACAAAGTATTAAGGTTAGGTCAGGTTGAAGTTGCTTCACGCATGACGGCGGGGATGGGAAATCACTGGTAAAATCGTGTACACTAAAATTCCAAAAAGTGCCAAAAATGCCAGATTTAGATTAAAACTATCAAAAAATTCTAGTCTAGAAAATAATTCAACAAAATAACAAAAAATGACAAAAATTCAAAGAAAAAATTCCAAGACAATTCCAAAACATTCCATTTTTATTCGAAACACCATGAAAAATATCAAAAATGATAAAGAATTCGAATAATAAAATGAAATGGTGTTTTTCTTTAAGCAGGCAATACACGTATTTCAAAAATTCCAGAATCGTATTAACACATTCAATTTGTTGGGCTCCTTAAGAAAAGTTCACCCTATATACGATTTTTTGATAATCCAATACGGGCATATAAAGTTACATACAATAGTGTTGAATGCCACGTAAGTATTTGTTTTTTTTTGTCACACTTTCAATAGGCGTCAAATAAATTATCAAATTGACCGAACCAAAACCCGACTCAAAACCAGTCACAATTTACTGAAGAAATACAGGTTGTTTCAGTTTTAAATTGTCAGACTTTGGGAAACAATAAAACTTTTAAAAATAATGCCACTTTCTTGTGTACACTTAATGTCTCCATTGGCTCCCTAAGGAAAGTACAGGGTGTTAAATTTCGCAGAAAAAGAGAGATATTTTTTAATATCACTGAAACTACATTGATATTTGCCCTCAAATATTATGAGATTCTAAGAAGCCGTGCAATAGTTATTGCCTGTGAAATATTGGTCAAAATTGATAAATCACCTTGTACCTACATATGTAAAAAAGGATAGATGTGGAAAGGAAAGGACCATCGCTCTACCTGCTATATTTGCTCTATCTGCTTTGTTATAGACAAAATTGTCGCATATTTTCAAATTTTGTAATAACTTTTGGCGACAAACTACTATTATTGAGTTGTAATGCGCATATGCAGCAAGCGGATCATTTAAGTTAAATCTTCAAGTCCGGACTGCTCAGTCCGGCCTTGAGACTTCACGCATGCGCAATATTATAGAAAGATGAAATGTGAAAAAATATCAATTAATGCTAGAAAATATCAAGAACATATGGAGGAATACCTACCAATAAATTCCAAAAAAATCCAAAATATTCCCAGAAAATGACAAAAAAAATTGCAAGAAAATGCCAAGAAAGTACCAAAAATTCCAAGAAAATAACAAAAAGTTCCAAAAATTCCAGAAAATTCCAAAAATAACAAAAAATTCCAAGAAATACAAAAAAAAATGCCACAAAATCCAAGCGCGTGTACACTAAAATTCCCCAGTGATTTCCCCCTCGCATGGCGGTAAAGAAGATCGCAAATATCTTAATGTTTCAAGACAGTTCCAAATTTTATATGACAAATAAGTATCTATAGGTGATTTTGACTATAGGTACAATATTAGGCATGTCTCAGTTCTCTAAAAAATAAAACAGTGGGAGCAAAGCGAAAGCGTGAAAATGGCATTTTTGTGTCCGCCTAGCTGGCTAGGAATTAAATCTAATGCACATATAAGTCAGGTCGGCCTCATAAAAACTTTGCAGTGTGGAATGAAACGAACTTGCTCGTAGTCAAGACTCCCAAAAAGTATTATTAATTTCTCCTTTTGAAAACTTTCTAGATAGCTTGGATTTTGAAACTCGGAAATTGTGTAATGTCTCTTTAAAATGATCCCATACAGATTATTTTCATCCCTTTATTTTTGATAACTTTCCTGTAAGTATAGTTTTGTTTACATTGTAGTTTTGTTTACATTGTGTTACTCTTCGGAATGTACTACCAAAGTCCAGAAATACTAAAGTCGGCTCACTTCTTTGATCTCTGGGAAAAGCCGACAATTTTTTGCGACCGGTCGTAAATCAGCGTCACCTCGCACGCTTCGCATTTTCGAGGGCGACTAAACAAAATCGCCGTCAAGCTATAGTTATACGGGGGCAGGTTCATATTGACTTTCCATTATTTACCAAAGTCTACCTATGTGTAGACTTTGGTACAACATTATTTTTGTAGGTAACTGTACCGTTAGTTTTTGGTAGGTACCTACAGTTAAATTAAAATACAAGGTAGCTATTAACAGAATCTACATAATTAGTAGGTATATCTGTAGACTTTGGTTGGAACATGAATAAAAATTCAATTTTTTATGTTTTGCGTTCATTTTTAATAAAGCCTAACAAAACATAGAGCAGACAAAAACATAAATAACAAATAAATATTTAGCGACAAAGAGTTAAACTAATCATATATCTACATTTTCATCCTGTAGTAAATATTTTGATATTTAAATTGACATAAACAATACAGAACAAAATATTACGCATACGTACCTACACAAGCATGCGTCTTACCATAAGCTTCTGGCAATAATCTTAATGGGACAGCCGAGGGGGCAGCAGTTTTTACTAAACGTTTTCCGGACGAAGTGAATGACTGATCATCAAAATATGCCTTGCAAATTCTTATAGGTTTATATGCCTCTTCAGATGGAATATTCGCAAATTTATGTTCTCCGATGAACCCTAAGGCATTGTTCCATTGCTGGCACCTTCAAATCTTCAATATTTTAATATTATATCTATATTATTCTTCAATTAATAATTATTGTAGGTAGGTACCTCAAACTCACTCTTATACTTTTCAGGGTCTTTAGGAAATGAAAAAAGGTAATATAGTCTTTTGAACTGGTTTTACAGCCATCCGCCCTGCAGTAAAAAGCGTTACTAGGCATCACGGGCGTAGCCAGGATTTAGTTTTGGGGGGGGGGTTTAGTTTGAGAAGTAAATAAAACAACAAAAATATACTTATATGAAATTTAATATCTATATATCCATCCGAAAAACTACGACATATATTTATAAAGTTCTTAACTTTAAATGAAATGCATAAATTAATTTCGTTCCTCTGCGCTAAATCTAAAACCATTAAAGAAGAAATCTTCGGCTTTTTCTTTTAAATATATCTACTACTTCATCTGCATGAATTTCTGTTCCATAGTGAATGTTCATTAGAGCCAAACCATTAAGTCTGTTTTCACTTGTAGTGTTTCGTAAATAGTTTTTCAGTCTCCTTAGGCTCGATTTGTAGTAATGTGTAAATATTAGGATAAAGGTTTTTATCGCACATATCTAGGCATTCCAAACTAGATTTCGGGGTAGGCAGTCTTCTTATCAGCATGCAAGGTAGCTGAAGCTTTGATAGCTAAATCCAAATTTGTTTCTTTATTAGAAACCCCTTGACCTTGACTACACCATTTTTTCCAGTAGTCCATACCATTAGGTTTACCACCCTTCCTTTTTTTCCCCTCCATTTTTCGACAGTAATAATGATTCACGTCTCTATCCTTAACAAGGATAGATAATATTAGGTAATATTTTGCTTATTTCGGGGGGGTTTGAACCCCCGAACCCCCCCCTTGGCTACGCCCGTGCTAGGCATCACTACAACACAGTCACGGTCGGTCGGTAAGATTTTGCGGCAATATTTTGCGGCAATATTTTGCGCGCACCCGGTAGAATGCGAACGAACCGCTCTCAGCTACACTGTGTACACTGTGTACAGCTTATTTTCTTATATTATAAGATATCGATCGACGGCGGGAGGAGGGGAGCGGGAGAGGGCAAGAGGGAAACGTTTGTTTACACAAGGCCGAGTGCCCGGACTTATTAGTATATCTCTGGACGCTGGTACTAGTACTGTCAGGCTTACGAGCATGCGTATTTGAACACAATCTAAAATAAACTGGTCCTGTATCTAATAAAAAATAATGAAATCGGAAACAATCCAATTAATTTTTTTTATTTTAAAATTAAGGCGAAAGGGCCACTTATTTTTCCTTTCTCCGCTTCATAGCAGTTTTTAGAAGTGTTAGTAAATTGCGCCGTTAAAAAGTTTTATATTACCTCGCGATGTGCTATAGTTCACGCTTTTATTGCATACAAGCCCCAAAGTAGAAATTTATTACGGGTACCTGTGCCAGCTATCATTGAAAACAACTTTAAAATTCGAAAGTCGTTTATTGCAAACCAAGAGCAGAAGAATGAGGGCGCTAAGACAAGTGACAGTTGCGAAGTTGTCCAAACTAGCTCACGTACCTCGACTCCTGAAGCTATATGATGTAGAATGATTTTTACTTGCTGAGAAGAGGCGCTCACACTATATCCGCTCACTGGTAGTATTTATTTGACGACTCGCATTGGCGGCATTGGGCAAATTGTGTATATTTTCGCAATATCCGCTGTTTGCAAGAGTTTTCGACGGGCTTTGCAGATCCAAATGCACGAGAAAATCGCTTTGAAGACTAACTAATTTACGAAAGTTTGATGTTCTGCGTAGCAGCACTAGCAGCTTTGTAATGACATTCCAATGCAAACAAATATTCAAAGTTCGTTTTGTGCGGATAACAGCTTTTCGATTTCAAATTTATATAGCAATCGCGCAAGATTTAAAATAGGAAATTAGTTTGTGAAAATAACTTTTCATCGAGAATCTTGACGCCGTTTAACACAACTTTGTAAACAAATATAGCAAATCGATTTTCACCCACTTCTAATTATCGTATCGATCTGCAAAGATATTCAATGAAAGAGTTAGGTCCTCCTGATTAGATTTAGACGTAAAAGACCCTGGGGTACCCTAAATCCATAAACCTCTTGAAATATGAAACTATATTAAGCATATTATGAGAGGTAATATAACTAGTGGTGTACCTATTATCGATAATATCTTTCGTTAATTTTACGAATTATAATCCCAAAGCCGAAAATACCGCGACTGCGCAGCAGGAGTTGTATTTTCTTAGCTTTGGGATTGTAATGAGTAAATAAATTATAGTCCTCCTTACGGCAGAACTCGTAAATATTATAGAATTAGTCACAGTTCAGGGGCGTAGCTCAATAATTTTGTGTAACTTACTGACTTAATTTTCATATAATTGTTATTTAATTTATAGTTAATATAATTTTAACGGTGATGCCTTAGACTATGGAGGAAGGCAAACCCTTATAGCATTGGCATTATTTCTCGTGCTTGAGAATGCAACGTTCTTCCTTGTTCACTCATTTTACGCACGTTAACTCCCGAACATACGAAACGCCACTGAGCTCTCTGCGCCGGCAGCCAAGCTTGCCGGTGACAGAAAAAGTGAGCGCTATGTGATAGCCCAAATATGCAGTTAACTTTACGTACTACAGAAACAGGCACAAAACGCGTTGGCTAACTGATTTTGTCGGCGGCTCGCTGGCAGAAGTGCTTTGTTGCCGTATTTCAAAGGCGATGGTAGACGCGACAATGTTGACGCCGCATTAAAAATAAATGATAAAGAAAAATGAGTATATAAGTGGTCGCGTGATGCCAGCTTTATTTTTTCGGTATTACAGAGTTCAGAAATTCGGCTTCAATATTCTAAAACTTATATTCGCTAATAAATAACGACTACTCATCGTATAGGAAATCTCGCAACGCTGTCCGCATTCTTTAGAAACGTTTTCTTTCTTGCGTTGAACTATAACGAATGGTATTATCAGTGACTATAGAAAGAATTCTATAGTCACTGGTATTATCTATTATTATTAGGCACACCGTGAGTTGTATTTAGGAACAAAATTTTACCACTGCAGATAATTTAATTATGGTTTAGATTACAGTGGGGTCCATTTACGTATTTTTTGAATTTTGAGTATTACGATTACGTATATACAGTGTGTTCCGTTTGCTTGTAAACACTAGAAATCTATGAAGAGCCGACTAAAATTTAGCATTATATATTTTTTAAGATGAATCTAAGGGAAGATATTTCACATACACTACTATTTCGATTTGGTAATTATTCCATGGCTAACTATGATTTTTTAAATGAATTTTTAGAATATTATATTAGGCATTCTTTTAAGAATAAAATTGATGGTGCCATCGAATTGGCCACAGCTCAAAACCTTTTATACAAAATATCAATACTCTGAGTTATATAGGGCGTTCACAAGACCCTGTGCATGATAGCTGGGATAATATAATCCTACATTTAATTCTATGTGAAAATGCTGCGGATGCGAAATAACAGATTCAGTCGGTTCGAGGCCTTTCTTTGTGAGATGGCTGATTACCCCCCGTCTAGAGAGACGTTAAATGATTACACATGCAAAAAGTCCCTCGGCTTTTCTGCTCTTTGTCTCAAAGCATGCATATCACGGAAATCCTTAGACATCATGGAAATTTCTCGAAATTGAAGTTATTGCCTGCTAGAAAGTGGAACTAGATAGTTTCCGAATTTTGTACCCCGTTGCCATTTGTTGGTTGCCACATTACCATACATAATTGCAGTTTAGTTTATATAAACTATTGGGATTTAGAGAATAATGTTCAATTTCTCATTTAATTTTCAATTTTGTCATTTTTCTACATAAAATATTATTATACACTCCGTTCCATTATACACTTGTTCTTCATTCTTCGACAAATCATCAGCCAAAGCCTAATATGTGCTTTATTTTAAGTGTAATTAATTGAGTAGCTTTTAGGAATTTGTTATTTAAAAGTTAAATTACGTTGGTTCTGTAAAAACGTGTTTTTCTAGCTTGTAATTTCTACTTAATTAGTTGCACTTAGCAAAAACAGTTAAAGGCAAACGTGCTTTTTTGTCCCATCTAGCTTAGCTTAGCTTCCATATGCAGATTAAATTTTCAAACAAGCGAATATTACCATTTTATACATACCCCATTTTAAACGTAGTAATTTAAAACCGCAACTAAAATTGGGTTGGGTTAGCAGATATATTAATTCTAAAAACAAACCGGTTGGCCTTCTCATAGATCCCTCTTGATATATCCAGTAGGATATAGAGCTAAATAGAACCCGAAAAATAGAGGTCAATGCGGCTATTTTTCAGCATTACCACGATCCCATGGCTGTTCGAAGAGTAACGTTGCAAAAACGTCCCTATAATTCCTACAACGTAGAGACAACCATCAAATTTTAACAAAAATTTGGTTTTCAATTTTTTCATTACAACTAGAAACATGAAAATACCGAGCGTTAACTGTGAAATCTTTGCCCCGGCCCCTAACATACAAAAAGTGTACATATTTAAACAGCTACAATAATGTTGGCAGTCAAGATTGACTTGAAACAAATATTGGAAGATTCTGGGCTATATAAACCGGTATTTCGTCGTCGCTACACGTCTTTTTTCCCTCGACTTCAGTCGCAGTCTGGTTATTTTTAATTTTCGCATTGAGGTTTTTAATAACTTCCATTGTAAGCTCAGCGACACTCTGTTCTTTTAAAGAGCGAATTTTTATTGATAAAGCGGGGCTTAACTTAGTCTAGTAAATTCACTTGCCCTAACCAGTAATACTGCTACGGGAAGTTTTGTTAAGGTTGGAAATAAAACGCCAACAAAAGTATGTTCAGTAGAATTTTATTTACAACTACACTCTATTCAAACTAAGTGCAAGTGGCGCCTAAACATTTACACGATGGAAGCACGTGAACAATTCTGAGGGGTAATACGAGGCAGGGCCGCATTAAGGACGATCTCTACGAATTTTATAATATAAAATATTAAAATAATATGCCCCAGTATTAAGAACTTTAAAAACAAACTTTTATGGCACACCTAGCCATTCACTTACCTGCAAATTTCTACTATTAATACAAATCGTAGCTCCAACAATTAATAAACAGGGAAAGAATTACATCGGAAAAAAATAAAGGTCCACTTGCAACTCAATACACCTCTGTAAGAAACACCGACTCGCTGCACTCGCCCGCCGGGTCAGACTTTATTGCCTGCTGGCCAATAGCAAGCCGATCACGTGCGAATCACGGTCTAGCCATGCAACAACTTGTGTTTATGTTTCACTTGCGTTTAGTTTGAATAGAGTTTAGTCGGGGAAATTATAGATATTTTATTTTTTATTCTTGTTCTCTGCGTCACAATGGTCGACAATGCAATTTCCATTGCCGCCCATTGTGACGCAGGGATCAAGATTCGAGGTGGAACTAGTTGAAATAAACTAGTGAAACTAGTTTATTTCAAAGGGTATTTCAAAAATATACATAGATACTTATGGCACTATTTTCTAAATGGTCGACAATGCAATTTCCATTGCCGCCCATTGTGACGCAGGGATCAAGATTCGTGGGGGAACTTTTCAAATTAACTAGTTTTTAGAGCTATTTGTAAATAAAATTCTATCGATACAGGCAACTGAACATACTTTTGATGACGTTTTATTTCCAGCCTTAAGACTATTTTTTGTCCACGGGCGCACCTAAAGTAAGTTTACTTCCCTTTAGACACAAAAGGCACTAAAGGCACTGACATCTTAAGCATGCTTGAAAGCTAATTGCCTAATATACTGTTATGAACTTCTTCTAGACACAAAGGACGCGAATTACCATGCCACCCGAACAAACATTTCCCCTTAAATTTTTATACAACCCTGGTTCTCTTCTTTCCATTATTAAAAGTGTTCACTGAGGAGAGGTAGGCAAATTAAATTGTTCAGCGCGTCAATTTGTTCCCCCTAGCTTATTTCCGAAATCATCTAAGATAAAAAGATGGCAGGAAGCTGCGTTCACGTCTGCAAGAGGAAATTTAAGTCCCGATAAAGCAGAAGTTAAGGCAAATGTTACGTCCTGAGAAGGCATGCTGCTTCCAGAACAACGAGGTCAAGATATTGTTCAGAAAAAATAATGGGGTCAGTATAATTTTCACGAAGACAAAATGGCGAAGAACTTTTATTTAACTTGCAATGCATGTATGTTAGTTTGTTTAGGTCAAATCTTGCAAGCTGAATAGAACCACTTCTTGACATTCTATTGAGCTGAAATTTTGCATATACCTTTAGTTCTGGTGACAATACAATATTATAATACTTTCAAAATGGCCGCCGCTACAAGAAGGCGGATGATGTATTTTTTGTCAACCTCCTTAATATGGGTATGAAATGAAAGGACATGAAGAGTAAAAAACGAAAAAGTTAAGGACATCACACTAAATTCAATATGGCCGCCGCTCCAAGATGGCGGATTACATTTTATCTTTTCAACCCCCTTAATATAAGTATTAAATGAAGGGGCTTGGAGAGTAGAAAACGATAAAGTTAGTGACATCGGCCTTCTTTGGTCGTAATCAAAAGTTGCTGTCCATGCCCGCCTACGAAAACGATGGCCAACAATCTAAAAAATTCAAAATTTTATACCGTCATAATTTTTTTTTATTTCTAGATATACACAAAAACGTTTAACATAAAAATTGTTTGCAAGAACTGTCGGAATTGAAATTTTAAATCAGTTTTGAAATATTCGATATGAATGAAAAATTTATCGAGCCATTTTTTTATCAAGCGTAATATCCAACGATATTACCAAAGGCAATTTGTTTTGTTTCGTGAATTTAAAAAGATGTTTTTGTTGGCACATTCAAAGATTCCAGTTTTTTTTATATGATTTAGGTTATTTTGTATATATAAGTATTTCTAAGCATAATATATATACGATATACAAGTCTATCAAAAACTATTTATTATTATTTATACATTACAAAATAGGAAAGACTGAATTGACAACGAAAACAAATTACCTCGTCTTCTTTCTCCCGATCGGCTAATGTAGAAGCAAAATAAAACCGTGTTATTTGTATTAGCGTGAGCCATCTATTCCTATATATCGTTGATATAGTATAAATGAAGTTAATTGGAACTTGGAACAGCATAAAAAACCTTTGAATTTTATACGGGTGATTTCTGCTGATAAGTCTGGTATTTTTACTTTTTACCAGTAGCAGAGAGTGGTAAATGCTATTACTGTGTTCCAAGTGAGTTCATTTATATTTTACCAGGGTAGCTCGAAAACAGGCGCCTCAGTAATAAAATACGAGACAAAACACTTTTTTAACCATATTGAACCGCACCTGGTACTAGTAGTAAAAAGATATGAAGGAGATAGAGAAGATATATACTGTAGTAAAAACAAGTGATTGCATGCTCGCCTAATATATTATCACCAATCCTTTCATGGGTTACACTGTTGGACTGCTGGCCACTTGTGCAGCGAAATGCGGTAGATAGACGTGCCATAATTTCACAGATCTTAGGATATATCTACTTGCGTAAATAGTTATAATCGATATGGCCGATATGGCTTTTTAGAGACCTTTTGACAATATTATATGATGCATTAACCTTTACGTTGTGTTTGACGACAACCTTAAAAAACCTTAAAGATGAAGTATTTTGTAGAATATGTATATTTTTGAAAACTGCGTGGCGCTTATGTAATATATTCTTTTTGTGACGCCAATTAGTGTTTTTTTATGCTGTTTCAAGTGACTTTAGAAATACTTACTATAATATCACATTTAATTCGATGCGTCACACTTGCCACTTTGATTTGAATTTACTATAAATATTTCAGAAAAAATATTGGTAAAATTTGTGATTGGTAGGTCAGTTACTCCATGGAAATAAATAATCGATTATGACGTTAAATTAAAGTAGACATAGTAGGCTTCAAACATTTGAGAATAAAGTGGTCTACATGCACTTTATCAGTTGTCTAATAGCTAATCTAGAGTTGTTGTTTTAAATAATAAAAAATACTAAATTTTATGAAAATAAATTAAAATACTTAATATTTTCAATTTGACGTAGGTACCTATAACTTAGCAGATACCTAATGCCATAGTAATTATCTTGAAAATGACAATAACAAAAAATATTGGACTATTACAATAAATGCTCAAACAATACTATAGGTATATTTTTCAACATTTCATATTTTCAGCTTCAGCTTCAGGTGGTTCCATTGGGGATGTCATTATTAACGTCATAACGCCATCATTGAACAATTAGTATTTCCGTGGATCTTTTATGTCAACCACAACATATTGCCAATATTTTTTCTTAAATTTTTGTTGTAAATACAGAGCAAACAGGCAGCTGTGACACATCAGATTGCTTTAAGAGGGTCCAGATTTTACGGTAATCCATACAATAAAACTAATGTTACATGTAAATTATGTCAGTTTTTGCAAACAATTTTCGCGTTAAACTTTACATAGTTTTCGTAGGTGGCCACAGCAACTTTCATTATGACAAAAGAAGGCATCGATCGCACCCGCCACAGATTTTTTCTGTCAAAAAACAGCCTAGATATTTTAAGTGAGTCACTTATATAAGCCATCCTGTATAGACACTAGTCTCTTGGTAATTTAGTCATGAAGAAAAAGAGACGAAAGTCCCGCCCTAGCAAAATTCACTATTGATTGTGACCATTTGTTGTTTTGTAATACCATAGAAAGACGAAGAAGAGATATTACCACCTAACCTAACCGTGGAATGAAAAGTAGTTTCGATGTTCTACCAGCGTCCAGATATATATTAATAAGTCCGGGCAGTCGGCCTTGTGTAAACAAACGTTTCCCTCTTGCCCTCTCCCGCTCCCCTCCTCATCGAGCCGATCGATATCCTTTAATATAAGAAAATAAGCTGTATACAGTGTAGCTGAGAGCGGTTCGTTCGCATTCTACCGGGTGCGCGCAAAATATTACCGCAAAATATTACCGACCGACCGTGACTGTGTTGTAGTAACGCATTTTACTGCAGTGCGGATGGCTGTAAAACCAGTTCAAAAGACTATATTAAATTTTTTTCATTTCCTAAAGACCCTGAAAGGTAAGATTGAGTTTGAGGTACCTACCTACAAAAATTAAGACATTTTTATGTGACATTTGAATACTTAGGTATTAATTGAAGAATAATAGATATACCTAATAGATATAATATTAAAATATTGAAAATTTGAAGGCGCCAGGGTTCATCGGAGAACATAAATTTGCGAATATTCCACCTGAAGAGGCATATAAACCTATAAGAATTTGAAAGGCACATTTTGATGATCAGTCATTCACTTCGTCCGGAAAACATTTAGTAAAAACTGCTGTTCCCTCGGCTGTCCCATTAAGAGTATTGCCAGAAGCTTATGGTAAGACGCATGCTTGTGTAGGTACGTATGCGTAATATCTTGTTCTGTATTGTTTATGTCATTTTAAATATCAAAATATTTACTACAGGATGAAAAAGTAGATATGATTAGTTTAACTCTTTTTCGTTAAATATTTATTTGTTATTTATGTTTTTGTCTGCTCTATGTTTTGTTAGACTTTATTAAAAATGAACGTAAAACATAAAAAATTGCATTTTTATTCATGTTCCAACCAAAGTCTACAGATATACCTACTAATTATGTAGATTTTGGTAATAGCTACCTTGTATTTTAATTTAACTGTACCTACCAAAAACTGACGGTACACTTACCTAGACAAATAATGTTGTACCAAAGTCTACAAATAGGTAGGTATACTAATATTTGTAGACTTTGGTAAATAATGGAAAGTCAATATGAACCTGCCCCAGTATAACTAGCTTGACGGCGATTTCGTTTAGTCGCCCTCGTAAATGCGAAGCGTGCCGAGTGACGCTGATTTACGACCGGTCGCAAAAAATTGGCGGCTTTTCCGAGAGATCAAAGGAGTGAGCCGACTTTAGTATTTCTAGACTTTGGTTCTACACCCGATTGCTACCACAAAACATAATATTATTTTGTTGTGAATATAGCCACCCAACGACCGCGCCCTAATTTTAGGTTAAACTAGGTTGCCTATAATCTGATACCCACCTGTGTCCCCGAATCATTCTGGGCGATTGGTCACATTCGTCCCGGCCAAAAATGATTATCTTTGTGAAGGCGCCTCGTGATTTGTGCTGAATGAACCGCTGGGTCAGCGTTTAATGCGTAAATCAACCGGGCAATGTAAAGTGGGCTGTGATAATTCCCCACTGCCCCAGTAATTTGGAGTTGCCGGCTATAAATGCATTGTTGGTCCCCGTTTCATAAATCACCACAATAGATGCCCCTCCGATTTAAGAACGCTCCCCGCTATCGTGATACGAGGACACATAATCGCTCGATTATGGATTTATGTCGGTATATTTTCCGATACAGGTTATTCTATCTGGCCCAGTTCAATCTAGGAATGTCGCTGCTAACTGTCAGACGTTTAAAAACTTGTTTTATATTAATGGCATTCATTCGCTCATTTTCCACGAGCCTGCGGCTCGTGCCGCAAGTCAGGTGAGTTAAATGAGTTAAAAATAAGGATGTTTCAAAGGTCTGATTATAGACTTGAACATTTCAAATTTTGAAAAAATACGGAGAATGTAATCTACGCGATAGTCTCTAGTGTGGTAATATGCACAAAGGACAGCGGCTCGAGCGATACTCCCTCGCTTCCTATTTGAGGCTGTGACGTCAAGTTATTGCGAAAGCGTTCGACGAATTCAAACGAATGCAGGTCTTGTCTCGCTATTTTTTTCTACAGAAAATATTGTTCGATTTGTTTTGTACTCCACACATTTAGTTTGGAGGCTATTTACAGCCTTTCATTTTATGGCGTTTAAGCATAAATTCGTTAGTTTTTGTGTGAAAACTCTGAACCCCTACATTACTTGTGAACTTTTGTTTTTTAAATTTTCCATATGTATTTGAAACCTATTGAATATTCTGCAAAATGAACAACATTGCTATACACGTAAAATTAAAATCATCTAACTTTATTCATATAAAATTTTCCAATTAATCTGCCCCTGCGGCGAAATTTTGATTAAAATTACATGATATCGAATGATGCTTTCTCGACATTCGGGCACGTATATAATGCTTTGTGCTGCGGTGGGTTAATTCAAAATGTATGAAGGTAAACACACCTTCACCCTCCTGCTATTGATACCTTTACCCGCCACTTCGTTACAGATACCGAACTCCATATGATGCGATTATCTTTCGCACACCAAGGAAATTTAATCATTTTGTTGTTAAAGTTTTATCAGGGTTTTAGAAGGTATGGTATAAATGAACTCACTTGGAACATCATAAAAACGCTTGGGCGGCATTTGCTATGTCAAACAAGACCGAGTCATTATACAAATTTTATTTAAATGCTCTAAAAAAGAATAAAATAAACTTCGAAATAATTCAAACCAAAGCAAACCAATAATTTGGTTACACACAAAACAACAGCACACAAAAATCTATACACAAAACCAAAATCCGTAAAATAAAGCGCAATCCCTATTTCCGTGCACGGCACTGGTTATACTGGCCTAACTGGCCCACGGCAACACCTGCTCCATGGATCTCCGAAACGCCGACTAATCAAATCGCTACGCTCGCTTTCTTATTGGCTGCCTCCTCTATTGACTAGGTCGACGTCGACCGCATAAAAACCTTTGAATTTTATATACGGGTGATTTCTGCTGATACGTCTGGTATTTTTACCAGTAGCAGAACGTGGTAAATGCTATGAAATTGATGGCTATTAAACTATTAAACAACTAAAAGTATCTAACTATAATGAAAAAAAAAATAAGTTTATGTTTATGGTTATTTATTTTATATATTTAATAACTGCATGTTTCCTATTTATACAATTAATTCCATTATATTTTATTTTTTATTCAAATTAAAATATTCTGTAATACCTATAAATGATGTTTTGAATTGCAATACTTTTATCTTTTACACCGAAATGTTTGTTTCCAGCGAATATTATTTATCCTGGGCCGATGAATGACAATGAAAAATTAAATGCGTTTTAAAACCGCTGGCGTACAAATTTATTGGAAATTTACTTGAAAAATCGATTACATTAAATATGTTTTTATTGTATTACACGACAACACAGTTGACAACCCTAATACAACCAAGACACTAAAAACAAACAGCTTTTATACCTCGCTGTCAGATTCTAAATTTCTCCCCGATGCAAAATATAAAAGGAGTGTTTTCCCAGGAAAATATTAAAACTGTATCGATTAACGATTAACTAACAATTAGGCCATGAGATCGTGTCATTACGTAACGGACAATACCTAGCTCATTAACCATTCAACGATCGAAAATTTATCATATCTCGTATTGTTAGTTATTAGCTAATAACACTATTGCACTATTATAGGCCTCCAGTCTACAAACAATTTAATTGGGTCAATGAAACGCCAATTAAAGTATCCATACGGGTATTGTAATTATCCTATATTATACAGTGCCTTAGAGGCAAAAAAGCTATACTTTTAAATTTAAATTAGGTTAGGTTAGTATAGTTATAGATTAGTTATTAGGTATCTCGGATTCGTAGTTAGGTTAGGTTGCGTCAAATTATCGAATAGCGCTATGCTTTCGATAGCTTTGTTTCCGTTTTTATTTTCAAGGACAGTTGAGAACAGTTAAAAACTTGCGCAGTACTGATTGCGCAGTTCAGGACGGTTCGGAACTTTGCAGAAAACGGAAACACATTAATTTGATGATATATTTGTGTTTTGTGAATATGAAGCGGTTGAGTTAGTTGTAGGATCTTAAAATATTCCTCAAAAATTTCTGTGGCTATAGATTTCTCTGCATAATTTTCATTTTTCGGGTGGTGAAGCAGAACTTTTGCAGAAATAAAAGCTTGCGACACCTCTTCATTTTCGTCCATAGACAAGACATTATTTATGTCTTCCTCAGAAAAAGAACTAAAACTTTTTAAAGTACAAATTAACGGAAGTACTGCCAAAAAATTTAGGTTAGATGTAAACAAGAAAAAAACTATGGGTTATTTACGTTATTGCGCAAGTGTAGACCTATAAATTCATAATTGATTCTCACAAAAACGCTGGACTAGCTTGGACAGTTCATAATCATTCAGGATTTCAAAAACTGACAAAACGGAAACAGATGATTTTACCGTTCTGACTGGTTCTGAAAACAGAAACATTTTGTAGCAAGTGCGCACGACCACGGGTTCCATAACCCGGTCAAAATAAAAACGGAAACAAAGCTAACGTCCTAAAAAGCACAAACTATACTAAAATCGAGCAACACCTACGCCTGGCGTAAACAAGAGCACGTGCGTTGCGATATTCGCCAGGGCCGCACTGAGGTACGACCTTTATTTAATTTTAGTTTTACAATTGTTTTGAAAAAAATTATTGGCTTAATTAAAATGGCTCAAAACATCGATACAATTATTTGTGGCGGTGTCTAAATAGCTGAAAACTACAAGATAAAACCGCATAAGTACACTTTTGCGATCGAGTACGTCCCTGTTGCCGAGTCAGGTGAAATTTTATTCAAGATTAGAGAGGAAGAAAATCTTCTTTGTGGCGGATCCACTTAGGTTAGGCCCAATGTACACATTTAACCTCAAATGATGGAACACTTCCCGAATTCCACTTATCTTGAGAGGAAGCTGCGTGGAGGGCCTGCATATTTAACGCTGATACCGACACTCAAAAAAACGGATGTTCCCCCAGCAAAAAGTACATAATTTCCATGATTACGTAATGTTTTGCGCACCGGCCTAAAAGACAAGATATAAATAATGTTATTATCCCCGTCTCTGAACCGTGAGCTCCCTTTAATTCACGGTTTTATTTTGTTAATTATTGTTCCGAGTTTCTTGACACTTTGTATACATTAAGGAGGCGCAAAAAACGGCGAGATTTTAATTGCTTAATTTCGTCCGCTTTTGTCGTTCGGGTTGCTATTCACACCCACCCTTGATCTTGCAAACGAATGCTCACGAGTTCATGACATTGAAAATTATCAACTTCCTCTTGTAAAATAAACGAAAAAATACAACTCTTGCGTCGTATTATATAGGTCTAATTTGGCAGTGTCAAAGCACAAGAAGACAAATACAAAAGGTACTTTTCCTCATAAAGTTTCCGCAAATAATATTATTTTCTTGAAATCGGCAGTAAAGTGTCCCAAAATCGTCATTAAAAGCTCAGAAATCGGCATTAAAGTAGCCCATTATTGTACGATTTTTTCAATAAGTAGGCTTTGGCGAGATGTAAACATAAAACGTCAGACGCGGATCCATCGCGCGTCAAATGTTACCAAATATTCAAAACCCGGCCACAAAAGGCCCATTTAACTTTTCGTACACATTGCGAAATTGTTACCTATACCAGCGCAATCTTTCAGTATAAATATTTTAGTAGGTTTGAATATTAAGAGATTTGCTGTGGAGGCTGCACAACAGGCAACAATTTGGCTTGTCTGTTCGAAGACGCCGTGTCTTGTCTTACTTGACCTAGGTAGAGCGATCATCAAAGTCAAGCAACGCCGCGCGTAGTTGGTTCATGAACGGGTGATCCCTTATGATTATTTTCTTGCCTAATAAAACCTTTTTTTCCGATTTCAAAAAAATATATAATATGTACTTCGGCACTGAAGTTCTTTTTATGAGTCATGTGGCTACTAAATTCCACATGAGTCATAAAAAGTTGAACTTCAGTGCCTTGGTACATAAACAACTATTATTTTTTATTCGTATAGAGGCAGATTTTTTACCGTAAATTGATGTGAATGTCCATGCCACTCGAGACATGATCTGGTGAGAGTCGATAACCTTTAGTGCCGCCAAGATGCCAAAAAAAAAAATACACGGAATAAAAACTTTTAAAACATTAGTAAGGACTTACTTAACAACGATTTTGAGACTCAAGTATCATCACATTGAAATGCTATACTTACATAGAAACAAGGCAAGAAAATTAAAGTCTAAGTTGAGGAATATTTCTATTATTTCTCACTGGTGGGAAATTGGAAATTGCAAAGAGGAGATACGCGAGCAGGTGCAAATAACTCCGATAAATCCATGGGCGTTCATAGAACGATTACTAGGACCAAACTGACGAAAGCACCTTCTTTATTTTGAACGTAACAGGGGGGCAACTTTTTTAATACTCTATATTCAGTCTATTCAATTGTTTCAGTGGCATATAAATTAGTTTACCTATAGCAACCTATACTTCTATCAACGCACCAATTCTCTAAATTCGAGAGATTGCCTCCTTGCCTCCCATATGGGCGCCAATGAATAAGTTTCTACAAAAGTCCATTAAGTCAGTTAAGTAAGCATTCAAATACTCGTGGCAGATTTGACGCGAAGTTCTATAATCGTTCGGGTACAGTGGGGCCTTAATATTCGGAACATTCTCTACGAGACAAATGCATTTAAAAGACGATTTATTCTGGCAAATTAATAGTGACTCGCAGCTCCGCCTTATGCAAAACAGGATATTCTCGGAGCTGGAGCCTCAAGCTGCGATCTCAGTAGGTATGTGCACCTACAGGAGAACAGAAATCTCCTTACAGGATATTGCGCTCTTCGCTAAGTTGTGTCTTTACGCACGCGATGATATACCCCGATTACTGTAAGAAGTCCCGATTTTGTCAGATGACATTCTCCACAAAATCCCTAGGAATATTTTGTTAACCATGGGTATAACATTGGTATATGTGTCTCAACCAGTTAATGACGTCACTCATTGATTTATGATGTGAAAAGTTACCCAAGTGATACGAAAAAAAAAGAGCATAATAAAATAAAAACCCTATTGCAATCACGATTATGCCGCTATAAATAAAAATAACTATGACTACAACTCATTTTAATAATAATTTTAAACGTCATGGAAACACTTTCGTTTTGGTATTTTGTAATAATCAGCTACTTTTGGCAGCGTCTAGGGGCGGACTCGGGCAAATTTAGCTTCGGTGTGTCAAAGTGACAGTGAAGGTTTTCCAGATCGTTCAAACTGGTTCATTCGGTAATGAAAATATTCGCGGGTTTTCTACGTTTCGTGAGTTTTATCGTCATCTGTGTTGTTCTTGTTCGTGTTACTTTTCGTGTTATTAGTGCAAATGGGCTCGTTACTGACCTGATCTTATGACCCGGTTGCATTTTTTACTGCATTGATGCCAACTTAGGATATCGAAATTACCAATTGACAGTCCCAGTAAGAACTTCTTAAAATAATTTGAGTATATAGAACAACAAAATATGTCCTTTTCTGGATTTCAGCCGTTGGATTTGAACCGAGACAAGTTAATTATACGATTCTGGATGACGCGTAGGGCGTTGGCGGGAATATTTGGGATATTACAATAGGAAGTGGCTTCCGTAATATGCTCGTGTCCTGGTTAATTTGCTTGACCTTCAACACGGATACTAGGATGCCACGGAGGTTGATTAAACTGGCCCTGCACGTATCTGAAACATCAAATTAAATCTTGAACGTACGCCTCACGTCACACCCAATTTTCGCTAATAAATTTGACCCAGGCGAGTGAAAATTAGTACAGAGATTTTGCAAGCTATTGAAAAGTTAAATAGTGTTTCTCGGGTTTCTCTACCCATATACCTTACATGTATAGAAATGTAGCTAAAGTATATTTTCCCAAATATGAAATAACCACCGGGCCGCATCACGTTCAAACGGCGTGCAAATGTTTATATTGGTTTCACCAAGGAAGTAATTAAAAAAGTGTTTTGTCTCTATTTTATTGCCAAGGCGTCTATTCTCGAGCTATCCCTGAACTCACTTGAAGCACAGTGATATACGGGGCGCGATCTATTTCATAGCATTTACCACGCTCTGCTACTGGCAAAAAAAACAGACCTCAACAGAAATCACCCGTACAAAATTCAAAGGTTTTTATGCTGTTCCAAGTAAATTCATTCAAACCATATACCTCTGCAACGTAGTTCAATTTTTTTAGTTCTCTTTTATTCTGATTCCGACTTATATGAGGTATGCAAGCTGGAGGTAAATCTCATTTCAATGGCACCTTTACAAATTACGACGAAATACTAAGTTAACCATTGTCAACCATTAGTGTTGGCCAAATCACGTACATTCACATTTACGCAATCCCTATTTAAATGAGCAATTTATACTTGGGTTTAATAGTTTAATTGAAATATTTTGTAATGGTGGGTTAAACAGTGTTAGTGGTTTATTTTTAATAAATTCCTTAAATAATCGAACGTCCAATTTGTGAAATTTTAACGCTCATGGCAAAATATTTATTGGATTCGTTCGTTAACGGCCGATATTGAGGTTATTCAAAATATGAGACGAACATTTTTATCTTTAGTGGATGCACTGCCATGAAAATTTTAAATATTAAATTCCATGTATATGCTGTTTTGATTAAAATTTAGATAAACATAAATTTGCTTAAAATAAAGTAAAACTAAACTACCCTGGGTTATTTCATGAATTATTAACAAATGTGGAATTTCCTACCAAAAACCTTCAACGATTTTGGCCTCGTCAAATACAGATTAGTATTTTAAATTCAATTTTGCCGGGGAGGAGGAATCTTCAAATTTCATAATTTACTCCCTCAACTAACAACTTCCCAGATATTTTTTATTCGATATTAAGCCACTTCCCGAGAGGTAAAAATTCTGGAATGCCATTTGTCCTAACTCGTTACCAGGCCGAAAGTTAAAGAAGTTGAAATGGGCAAATCGGTCATTCTGACAATGTTTTCATTTTGATAATGGAAGCTTAGAAACTATTTGGGCAAACAAAGCTGCACGGAACTTTAGAATTGTGGTCGTGTGGGTTTACTTGAAATCTAGGGAGCTTCGTAAAAGTAAAAACATAAATTTAGACAATTATTTACTTGTACAGCATTTAAATCACTCTATATATCATTCAGTGGAAAATGCAAATAATGGTTAAACTAGAACATTCGTTTACGTAATACATTATTTTATGTGGATCAATCTCTTATTTTATCTGTTTAACCTGTAACCACCCTTACGTCCATTATCGTTGAATAACCTACTAATTTTATCCGCGTATACCATAAGCATATTTCATTACATTCTTATTATTATGTGATTAAAATAATCGATTAACCAAGATAAAACGACTTAATCCTTTACGTTATCGATTAATCGCTTAGTTTACTGATTTTTGCCCTTTTTATTATAGAATGAAATACGCCACTTGTGAGTAACCGCGCTACTTTATCCCCATATGATAAATATATGTTAAAACTGCAACTCAGAAATGCGGGAATTTTTCTTGCAAGCGAAATCGCAGCTCCATTCATCTCTGGTGCTGCAGCAAACGACTCCACATCCGAGCTCTAACGCAGTCCCTCCGTGCTTTGAATTATTATGGTAAGTTCGTGTGTCGACATGTCCATACTGGTTTGCCTTTGAAATGTTGTCCATCTGTTTTTTTTTGTTCACCGATTACACAGAATACCTAATAGATTAAACACAATAATAGATTAACGTGTTAATCCATTATTTGGATTAATGGATGGATTTAATGAATAGTTAATTTCCAGTAGCGAATCCTGTATACTGGATTAATAAACATAATTATTATACACTGTGTCCCGGATAAGAATGAACAGCATGGGGATATTGCAAACGGTGAGAGATAGGGCAACGGTTAAATGGGGAAAAAGTTGCGCAATTTTCAGGTCAATAAAATGGAACAAACAGATTTTTAATATCTTTTTTCGTTTTTGAGTTATTTCGAAAAAAGTAAAATTTTGCGTTTTCGATTTTATTTTTTTCTGAAGTTGTTATCACAGATAGAGAAAAAAGAAAAACACTTTCTTATGGCACTTTTTAACGGGCCTTAAGATGGCGTTTTTAGATTTGTTCTACAACGTTTCGTTTTTGAGAAACCATCTTCAATTTTATTTTTTTAAATACGGACCTGAATTTTTTTGTAGATTTTGAAAGCACTTTTCATTGCAAATACCACGATGTATGACACGAAATATTTTTAAAATGTTTTGAGACAATTATACTGAAAATTCCTTTTTTTCCATTCATTTTTGTCTAATGCGGCCCTGTATTTAATAATAAGGAGTCTAAATATTAATCAGTATTGACAACAATTTAACTTACAGTTTATTTTTACTTCGAAAACTTAATATTTTTAAATTGTACGGCCCTGCGTCTGGTAAAGTGTTTTCCTCTGTTGTTGTGCAGCAGACAGTGTCGCATTGTGTTTTGGAGTAAATTCTTCGCTTTTCCTAATTGCGAGAAGAAAGTTTTAAGCCAACGTAATCAATAACTTTTGCCATTTATTAATTGCAAAAATATATTCGTTTTTCCTCTACACTATTTCTGTGACACAAGATATAACATGCTGACATGTTAAATTTGTCGTCATTTGAAAAAGCATATTGCAAACGGTGAGAGATAGAGCAACGGTTAAATGGGGAAAAAGTCAATAAAATGGCACAAACAGATTTCTAATATCTTTTTCGTTTTTGAATTATTTTGCAAAAAGTAAAATTTTGCGTTTTTTGATTTTATTTTTTTCTGAAGTTATCACAGATAGAAAAAAAAGAAAAACACTTTCTTATGGCACTTTTTAACGGACTTTAAGATGGCGTTTTTAGATTTGTTCTACAACGTTTCGTTTTTGAGAAACCATCTTCAACTTTATTTTTTTAAATACGGACCTGGATTTTTTTGCAGATTTTGAAAGCACTTTTCATTGCAAATACCATGATGTATGACATGAAATATTTTTAAAATGTTTTGAGACAATTATACTTACTGAAAATTCTTTTTTTTTTTCATTCATTTTTTTTCTAATGCGGACCTGTATTTAATAATAAGAAGTGTAAATATTAATCAGCATTGTCAACAATTTAACTTATAACTTATTTTTCAATTTGAGAACTAAAAAAAGGACGGCAAAGACTAATAACAGTCACATACGATAATAAAAAATAAATAAAAATCCTCCGCCTAGAAGGCTTTGAAACAACGAAACCAACCCCTCGTCCCCCTTGGAGGGTGCTTTTTCAAATGACGGCAAATTTAACATGGCAGCATGTTATATCGTGTGTCACAGAAATAGTGTAGAGGCCGAACGAATATATTGTTGCAATTAATAAATGGCAAAAGTTATTGGGTTCGTTGCCTTAACGCTTTCTTCTCACAATTAGAAAAAGCGAAGAATTTACTCCAAAACACAATGCGACACTGTTTGCTGTACAACAACAGATGAAAACACCAGACAGGGCCGTATTTAAAAATATTAAGTTTTCGAAGTAAAAATAAACTGTAAGTTAAATTGTTGACAATACTGATTAATATTTAGACTTCTTATTATTAAATACAGGGCCGCAATAGAAAAAAATGAATAGAGGAAAAGAAATTTCCATTATAATTGTCTCAAAACATTTTAAAAATATTTCGTGTCATACACCATGGTATTTGCAATGGAAAGTGCTTTCAAAATCTGCAAAAAAAATTCAGGTCCGTATTTAAAAAAAATTAAGTTGGAGATGGTTTCTCAAAAATGAAACGTTGTAGAACAAATCTAAAAACGCCATCTTAAAGTTCGTTAAGAACAGCCATAAGAAAGTGTTTTTCTTTTTTTTTTCTATCTGTGATAACAACTTCAGAAAAAAATAAAATCAAAAACGCAAAATTTTACTTTTTTCAAAATAACTCAAAAACGAAAAAGATATTAGAAATCTGTTTGTGCGATTTTTGACCTCAAAATTGCGCAACTTTTTCCCCATTTAACCGTTGCTCTATCTCTCACCGTCTGCAAGACCCCATGCTGTTCATTCTTATCCGGGACACAGTGTATATTAGTGTATTAGGCGCTTATTTGGATTAATCGTCCTTCAGAGTATACGGATCCCGTCACATTATATAATATGTTAATTATGTATAATATGTTTTTTTTTTATGTTTGTCGGGCTAGTGACGATGTACATTTTCATATTTTCGATGGGCTTTTGTGGAAAAATCGGTCAAAATCTCGATTTTTTTGTTCTATTAATTAGTCATTT
Source organism: Pseudeuparius sepicola (assembly GCA_963920635.1). Taxonomy (NCBI): domain Eukaryota; kingdom Metazoa; phylum Arthropoda; class Insecta; order Coleoptera; family Anthribidae; genus Pseudeuparius; species Pseudeuparius sepicola. The sequence continues at coordinate 8,592,322 of OY987305.1, forward strand.
AGTCAACATGGATTGCGTGAAAATATGGGCAACAGACAACTTTTATTTCTGTTAAGGAAAATCGAATTTTCCATATATGTTATAGGGCACCTAAGTCTGTCAATATCTGACGGTCTAATTCTTCACGTTGGGATTTGGACTGAATCGATGGAGTGACAGTCCGAATACCGTAAAAATCCTACCGTGAAATTCAGTCAAACGTTTAAAAAAACCGTAACTCAAAATGTGCCATACGCGAGCTTTAATAACATTAATGGTCGCGGTTTCGCTTAAAAAAGAGGTAATTAAAATGTACAGTAAAAGAGTTTTGTTCCCACCACTAAAAATAAGGATGAAAACAATTAGCTTGCACAGGTTATGACCTCGTGGCAGCTTTGAAAGCATTATGCGTTATTTCGGCATATAAAGGTCTAAATTAAAAATAAGGCGTGACGAAAATTAAGCTCATAGAAAATCCTTTACTAGGTTTTTGGAGCAGACGAGTTTAATTCTCCTGATGATAACCCAAGCTGATTCAAAGTGAGCTTGACTCCAGAAGTATTTTATTTCTGTATTTTGAATACGCTGGAGTTTCTCTGAGGCGCGACAGCTTCACTAAATTGTCCTTGCAGTTAGGTGTTAATCGAGGAGCCCGTGTAAGCTAAGGAAGTGGGCGTGGCCTGCGGTCTTACAGGAGTCCTAAATTAGCCCCTTTGCCGAGGAACTCATTACGTATTGGTCACTTGTAGCGCAAAGCGCTATTTCAACCAAAGACAAACATTGAACGCGATCTCTTTGAGCACTTAAACGAACAATGCTGCTGCCTCCATTACGAAATCTGGGTTAGTTTCTTGGAAATTGCACTATAAACTACGCGGGCGATTTTTGTAAGAAATCCGAGGATCAATAGATAGATGCCGCGCTGTGACTCAGCACAGATAATATTCCGAAGGAATCCGACTCTATTTTAGGTTGTAGCGATGGTATAAATATAAGATACTTATACGATTGGAAGTTTTTAAAGGTTACTCGAGGACCAGTTTTTATATAAAGTCTGACTAGAAGATAATGCAAATATCAATATATATTCGCAAGCGGCAGATAAGAAGCATTCAAATAAAAACATCAGGCCCTGGGAATGTAACGTATATGGCATATCATTTGACAACGCCAAGGAATTTACCCGCGAAGAATAAAAGGTAATAATAATATAACATACGTTAAAAAATGGCAACATAGGTATACAGTGTACTTTGAAGTGGATATACATATTTTCAAAAACACTTTTTTGTTCGAAAGGTCTTCAAAAACGCTTCTTTTGACGTCTACTTATTACTTTTATCAAAATGCCTTTAATTAATCTTTTTTAAACATTTCAAAATTGTAGATTTTTTCAGTCGCAAATCTCTAACTGCATCATTTAGCTGCATCATAGTCAGCCAAAAATTAAGATTATATGTTCCGACTCACCTCATCAGCAGTGTGAAGTTAAAGGATATTAAAATTCCTAGACATAATCAAGTTTAGTATGTGATTGCGATTGAAAACATCTGAGATAAAACAGCTACGTAACAAATAAAAAAACTTCAAAACCTAACGGCAATATAAAAATGGCGGAATCCTCAACGCTATTATTCAGCTTTGATATTAAAGCTGAATAATAGCGTTGAGGATTCCGCCATTTTTATATTGCCGTTAGGTTTTGAAGTTTTTTTATTTGTTACGTAGCTGTTTTATCTCAGATGTTTTCAAACATCAATTTTTCCGCAATCACATACTAATACTAAACTTGATTATGTCTAGGAAGTTTAATATCCTTTAACTTCACACTGCTGATGGTGACTAGGTGAGTCGAAACATATGTACAGTTGAAAATTAAAAAGAACTGTGTTTGTGGAGCAGAGACTGTAAGTTTTACCCGTTCATCATTTATTAAATCGTTTTTAATGTCCATGGCAGATCTGATTTTGTGAATATTGTTACTAAAAACTTAAACTGTCTGAACAGATTTTTTTTTATTATTATTACATATTACCCAATCTAAAAATTATCTAAATAATACAATGAGAGACTTACACTCGAAAAATACCTATACAATCTGAAATTGTTTAAAAGTAAATCAAATAAGGACACTTACCAGAAGGCAAATTTTTTAACAAAAACTACATTTTGTTCGTTGATATAAGGGGAACGATTGAATGACTCTTTCCCTTGATACCTATTTTTTAAATTGATTTTATTTTACATTGAGTAACATTGTTTCAAAAATCTAAGGCAAACTTGACCAGCATAAAATCCGGAAAAAGTCGGAAATTTCAGACTCTGTAGAGAAAATCATCCTGTATATTTATTTTTTCAATTTCGCCCATCAACACTTTGGGTGGTCCAGTTAATTCTTCAACTGTTTTGAAATAATTCCATGGCATGCTTGACTCGCCAAGTGCCTTTAAAGTCCCTATTTTGCTCGACTTTAACAGAACCGAACACTCTATATAGGTATATATTTTTTCAACTTTGATATATGGGTTTTTTGGGTGTCCTGGTTAACGCTATTTTGTCAGATTTTAAATAAAAAAATCGATAAATGGTTTTCGCAAAAATCCAGGGTATAGGAAAAATCGTAGCGGACCCTGAATTTGCATTTTGACAAAAGTAAAACGTCACAAGAAGCGTTTTTTGAAGATCTTTCGAACAAAATAATGTTAAATTGTACGCGAAACATACGAACTTGGCTCAATTACAGTCTAGTTTTTGTAAAATCCTTTCAAGTTTTGCGAGAAAACCAAACGGAACGGTTTGCCAAAAAACATGGCTTTAGCACAAGAGACCAAAAGATGGAAGTGAAAATATAAATACGAATTCCCCGGAAATAGAATACTCAGTAGGGGTCGTGTTTACGGTCTAGACTTATAATATCATTATTAAGCCACACACAGTTTGCAGGCGTATTTAAGTTAGCATAGTTGGACATTTGCTAGCTCCGAACTTGTAACTGACCCGTCCGGTGTTTGGGTTTATACAGGTCTAATAGTATTGTAAGTATGGTATAAATAAAGTCACTTGGAACAGCATAAAAACCATTGGGCGCCGTTTGCTTTGTATAACAAGACTTACCTAGTCTTGGGCGGCGCGCGGCCCTTAATAATATAAAACTTTGAAATAATTCAAACCAAAGCAAACCAATAATTTTGTTTCACACAAAACAACGCCACACACCAATCTACACAAAACCAAAATCCGTAAAATAGAGCGCAATCCTTATTTCCGTGCACGGCACTGGTTGTACTGGCCTAACTGGCCCACGTCGACACCTGCTCCGTGGATTTGCGAAACGCCGACCAATCAAATCGCTACGCTCGCATTCTTATTGGCTGCCTCTCTGAGTAGGTCGACGTCGACCGCATAAAAACCTTTGAATTTTATACGGGTGATTTCTGCTGATAAGTCTGGTATTTTTATCAGTAGCAGAGCGTGGTAAATGCTATGAAATAGATCGCGCCCGTATATCACTGTGTTCCAAGTGAGTTCATTTATATTTTACCAGGGTAGCTCGAGAACAGGCACCTCGGCAATAAAATACGAGACAAAACACTTTTTTAACCATATTAAACCGCACCTGGTATTAGTAGTAAAAACAGATGGAGGAGACAGAGACGACAGATATTGTAGTAAAAACAAGTGACAATACTCTCATGCAATACTTGTACAGCGAAATGCGGTGGATAGGCATGCCATAATTTCATAGATCTTAGGATGTACTTGTGTAAATAGTTATAATCGATATGGCTTTTTAGAGACCTTTTGACAATATTATATCGTGCATTAACCTTTACATTGTGTTTGACGACAACCTTAAAAAAAACTTAAAAGTGAAATATAATGTTGCTTGTAGAATATGTACATTTTTGAAAACTGCGTGACGCTTATGTCCTATATTCTTTTTGTGACGCCAATTAGAGTTTTTGTATGCTGTTTCAAGTGACTTTAGACTGGCGTAAATAAAACAATGTGTTCAATGACGTTCCGCGATTGGTCGGTAGGCTATAAAATTTCACCCAACTCAGCAACAGGGACGTACTCGATCGCAAAACTGTAGTTATGCGGTTTTATCTTGTTGTTTTCAGCTATTTAGACACTGCCACAAATAATTTTATCGATGTTTTGAACCATTTTAATTGAGCCAATAATTTTTTCCCGAAATATTTTGATGTAAACAATTGTAAAACTAAAATAAAATAAAGGTCGTGCCTCAGTACGGCCCTGGCGAATATCTCAAGGCACGTGCTCTTGTTTACGCGAGGCGTACGAGTTGCTCGATTTTAGTATAGATATAAACGCGATGTTGCCACTACTTCCTATCCACAAAGAAGTAAGAGACCAACGGTGTAGACTGTATACTGGTACGTACAATGTGTAAGCAATAAAAACGACTAAAAATTCTGTTTTGGTTGTCAAGTCGTTAATGAAAATTGGTCAAGATTACAAATGGTTTGTCCCACTACACACCGATGAGAAAAAAGACGGACATTAATTATTATTACACTGTAAAAATCACATAAATTTATAAGCCCCGGTTCGAAAGTTTCCCTGAATAATTCAATAATTAATTCAATTAAGACAGATAGAACCAAAGGGTAGGAAACAAAAAGGCACGGGTACCTACTTTTTCCGCGGAACAATATCTTGCGGCAAACAGGGAATCTCATTCGGTTTGCATATGAATGCTGAAAACAAAATAGGTTTTTAAAACAACCTGCGGCTCTAAAACGGTCGGGAGGGAAATGGCGAAACTTTTTCAAAGTGTAAATTAGTTCGAGCACGGCTTGCTGGACGATATGCAGATATTCTTTTAGATTAGCTAATTTGATTTTTGTCAGGGGCCTTGGAGCAATATGCCACGTTTATGGGTACCTACTTTTGTGCCAAGTGTATTTTGCGACACAATTACAGAAATTGCGAGAAAAGTAACGCAAGAATTGACAAATAACATTTTATAAAACTTCTCGAATTTGTTTTTTGTTACCGTACGCTTATGATTCCTTTATAGGACATCTGCAAATCTTTCTTATAGATAAAGAAAACTACATCACCATAGGTCATGGGCATAGACCTGGAAGATATCTGATAACGGCCGATTCTGTACAAATAATATGTGAGACGAATTTTTCTATCAAAATAAAAAGATCGTAGGTAGACACGTTGCCACAACATTAATAATATTCCAAAATTAGCCGTAAAAATGAGGCCATATATCTCTGGCCGGAATAACTGGGTATCTTCGTGAGACCCAAGGTAATGCGGCCGAGATAGACGGCGTGGTTTCCAGCTTGGAAGATTAGAACATGGCTGTGGTTTCCCGAAGCCATTTACAATGAAACAATTTCTGCTATGCGGTGTCAACTGTGGCGCGACCGAATTACGTTCGGTCGAGCCGGGAATGTGCATGTGACACAATATCTTATCGGGGAGGTCCTAAAAATATGTTAATTTGAACGCTAACAAGGGGCACTAACAATATTATTCATTGCAGTATGAAAGCAAATTGTTTCGCCAGACTATATCGTGTGTTGTAGAATCCCCCTTGCTTAACTACTCTCCTATATAGAGCTATCTAGAATTAAAATGTTTAAATGCTGTTCAAAGCTTCAGTTTGGGATAAAAATATTGTTGGTTATGTGACAATAAAGAATATTCATCATCAAACCATCTTTCATGCCTCGTGCAACAAATATGCACTTTTTGCACTAGTTACACAAATAACTATTTTTCTAAATATAACAGAATTGTGTTTTTCGCATTGCAAAAATATATAAACTTTTTCAGGGTCTCATTATAAAGTCCGATTATACACTGTGTCCCGGATAAGAATGAACAGCATGGGGATATTGCAAACGGTGAGAGATAGGGCAACGGTTAAATGGGGAAAAAGTTGGGCAATTTCGAGGTCAATAAAATGGCACAAACAGATTTCTAATATCTTTTTTCGTTTTTGAGTTATTTTGAAAAAAGTAAAATTTTGCGTTTTCGATTTAATTTTTTTGCTATCACAGATAGAGAAAAAAGAAAAGAACTTTGTTGTGGCACTTTTTAACGGGCCTTAAGATGGCGTTTTTAGATTTGTTCTACAACGTTTCGTTTTTGAGAAACCATCTTCAACTTAATTTTTGTAAATACGGACCTGGATTTTTTTTTCAGATTTTTGAAAGCACTTTTCATTGCAAATACCATGATGTATGACAAGAAATATTTTTAAAATGTTTTGAGACAATTATACTGAAAATTCCTTTTTTTCCATTATTTTTTTTTCTAATGCGGCCCTGTATTTAATAATAATAAGTCTAAATATTAATCAGTATTGTCAACAATTTAACTTACAACTTATCTTTCAATTGGAGAACTAAAAAAAGGACGGCACATACGATAATAAAAAATAAATAAAAATCCTCCACCTAGAAGGCTTTGAAACAATGAAACCAATCCCTTGTCATTTGTCATACCTCCCACTGTATCATTTAGTTAACAATTTATTTCATTACAAATGGAGGGTGCTTTTTCAAATGACGACAAATTTAACATGTAGGCATGTTATATCTTGTGTCACAGAAATAGTGTAGAGGAAAAACGAATATATTTTTGCAATTAATAAATGGCAAAAGTTATTGATTACGTTGGCTTAAAACTTTCTTCTCGCAATTAGGAAAAGCGAAGAATTTACTCCAAAACACAATGCGACACTGTCTGCTGCACAACAACAGAGGAAAACACTTTACCAGACGCAGGGCCGTACAATTTAAAAATATTAAGTTTTCGAAGTAAAAATAAACTGTAAGTTAAATTGTTGTCAATACTGATTAATATTTAGACTCCTTATTATTAAATACAGGGCCGCATTAGACAAAAATGAATGGAAAAAAAGGAATTTTCAGTATAATTGTCTCAAAACATTTTAAAAATATTTCGTGTCATACATCGTGGTATTTGCAATGAAAAGTGCTTTCAAAATCTACAAAAAAATTCAGGTCCGTATTTAAAAAAATAAAATTGAAGATGGTTTCTCAAAAACGAAACGTTGTAGAACAAATCTAAAAACGCCATCTTAAGGCCCGTTAAAAAGTGCCATAAGAAAGTGTTTTTCTTTTTTCTCTATCTGTGATAACAACTTCAGAAAAAAATAAAATCGAAAACGCAAAATTTTACTTTTTTCGAAATAACTCAAAAACGAAAAAAGATATTAAAAATCTGTTTGTTCCATTTTATTGACCTGAAAATTGCGCAACTTTTTCCCCATTTAACCGTTGCCCTATCTCTCACCGTTTGCAATATCCCCATGCTGTTCATTCTTATCCGGGACACAGTGTATAGGTACCTACCCTTAGTTTTTGAAATAAAAAAACCAGCTTAAAACCAGGATGATGCAGTTTTCTCTGGGGAATCCGAATCTAGCATCAGAATTTATACACAGGGTGTTCTCGACAAGTTAAGGACAAAAATACAGGGTGTCTATTTAAGAAGGGCCACTCGAGAAAATCTTGACAAATATGCATTTTCTGAGAACTATTTGAAAAAAATTGCTTTTTTGATGAGGTAACTTTGCGTAAAACCGAAAAAATTTCTTAATAAAATTTGTGGGCAAAACTGATTGCTTTAAACCTAGTTTATCAGAATTTGGAAAAATACCATGGTTTGTTGTGTGCTCTCTTAGCACTTTTTTTTAATTTATAGCTGTCATGCATACTAGAAAATTTTAAAAATGTGAAAAATGTGCAAGATATCGATACCTCGCACGAAATTTCCAAGATTTCCAATGAAGTATGTTGGGAAAATTACCTAAAACATCAAGGTACAGGATTCGAGGCCACGGCTCGCTACAATAAAATGGGAACATTTTTCTGTGGGTATACTAAGAGAGCACCCATTAAACCGTGGCATTGTTTTAAATTCTGATAAAGTAGGCTTAAAGCAATTAGTTTTGCCCACAAGTGACATTGGGGAAAATTTTTCGGTAACTCTTGAAACAAAAAAGTTACAAACCGAAGAAATTTCGGCAGTTTTCGGGTTTTTCAAAAATATCTCTGAAAGGCCATGGATCTCAAATGTTACACAAAGTTACACTATCAAAAAAGCAATCATTTATTTCAAATAAAGTTCCCAGAAAAATAAATTGTAAGATATATTTGGGGATTTGTTGGACGAAAATTGTTATTTGTAAAACAGGCTTTAATAAGTATGCTGTATTGTGTATATAGGCGCTTGTAAGCCTGTCGTGGTTTCAGCACGGCCACAACTGGGCACTCCTCAAGTTGGTGGCGCTCCGAGGTCTTTACTTGTTTAACTACTCTCCTAGATAAAGGTATCTGGATTTAGAAACTTTTTTAATGCTATTCAAAGCTTGATTTGTGGAGTGTAAATATTTCTGATCGTTTCATAATAACGAATCAAAATAATTGACATTCATGAATTCGCCAGATTTTTAAAAATCCGGGTCCAAATTTTTTAAGTGCAGTTTTGTTGTACTAATTTGTTAATATATTTCCATCTAATTGTTTTGTCTAGCAATGCTAGGAAGTGTAAGAATGCATGGACAGGCTATCGAGTGTCATAGAATCCCTCTTGCTTAACTACTCTTCTAGGTAGAGTTATCTGAATTTAGAACGTTTCTTAATGCTACTCAAAGGTTGAGCTGTGGACTGTAAATATTTCTGATCCTGTAAAAATGTGTAATAATCAATAAAATATTAACCTTCATGAATTCACCAGGTTTCTAACAATCCGGGTCCAACAGTGCAATTTTTAAGCCCACTTTTGTTGTACGAATTTATTAATGTATTTCTATCTACTTGTTCTGTCAGAAATGCTAGGAAGTATGTGCCAAATTGTTAGAATCGAACTTTAAACAATTATTCCAAATGGTGGCTACTTTGACATTTTTTTTAATAAAACAACCCGTCCATATTTCATTCAAATCGTTAATGCCGGTGTCTTCAATTTGGCGTTTTCGAATTTTTCAGCGGAGCACAAACAATTAAGGGTGGAAGGGGCCGGTCTACTGGATTATGATTCAGATAAATCAATGTTACTGTCCAAATGGCTTATAGAGAGGACGGTGTCAAAAATGAAAAATTATGATAATAATTGAAGGGGTGTGGGTTTTACACGAGTAGGGTATGCCTGACCTAAGTTTTGCATTAAGCTAAAAATGGCGATGACTATAAAAAGCAGGGAACGAAAAACACGCGCGGCTTCTATTATCAACTGAAGGAATGTTTGTTGATAATGTCAAATATTTTCGAAATTGGAGCAAAGTTAATATTATTTGCTGGTGAAATATGGAAATGGGTGTATATTACACTCCCACTGAAACCGAGAATTTAATATTTCTTTGTAGCTGTCATACTATTTCACATAAAATAGTGTTCAGGTTAAGCGTTTATTTAAATATATATAAGACGGCACCGCTCTCTCATATAATTTTAAATTTTCTGTAAGGATATAATAATCTTACATACTTTATTTTCAATGGAGAAAGGAGAACGTTGCCAAAAGATAAGTAGGTTTTAATAGAAATTATTCATTTTGGAGTTACAACGTCGCAGAAATAAAAGACTTGTAAATGTATGCGATAGCGGCTGTTGAAAAAATGAACGAATTTGTATTCCTCTCCTCTCAAGCAAGCAACGATAATGGATACCTTGACCTTAAAGCATTCTCCTGCCTCCCTCCTTTTGCAGGAAGCCAACAAGGAACAGGATAAATTCCTGGCAATATTACTTCATCCATTCCACCTAGCATTTCACGGATTCTTCGCGAAATAAGGAATATCATGTATATTTATCTCCCTCATTGTTAAAATGGCATTTCTCCAATTGTATTTGTTTAACCCAGTCCGGCTAAGTTAACCTCTGCCAACGGCGCAGATTACGAATTAATCATTTAGATGAGAAATAATAATAACCGGAAACGGTTAGCAGAATTCTTGCGCTAAACACTCGTAAAACAACCTAGAGAAACAATATCCTATAACAATACAATCAGTTCCAGTGGTGTAACCAAAATGAAGTTGGAGGGGGCTAAATATTTAAAAAAAATTCTTTCGTAATATTTACGGCAAAACTATTGTTTTAAAATAAATTTTATTTAGAAATAAATACCACGCGGCAGATCTTTGGGGGGGGGGGGGGGGCTAGAGCCCCCAAAGCCCCCCCTGATTACGCCACTGGAGACAGCTTTTTAAAATGCGCAGAAACTATTATTTTAGACTGTGCATAAATTGTTATAAAGGTTTGTTTCCACAAACGGTTCCTGACGGTTTGCAAACTGTACGTTGTGCGCATATCTTGGATTTCATCAGTTCCTGATCAATTAAGGACTGGTTGTGCGAACAGTTGACACTTACCATTAGTGTATCTATGGTTTCATAACTTTTCTTTATAACACGCTTAGATAAGGAAAGAGATTCCTTGTCTAAGATAACACGTTTATACTACCATCTATATTTTCCAAGTTTTCGGTTTTCAAACTAAACATTTTTATTGGCAAATATTTTCTAACTTTTTTTACAAATAACCTAAAATTTAGATTTATTTTGTTTATTGTCAAACTTGTTGGCAACCTAAAAAAATTTTATAATCTTAAAATATTACTCTCTGCTATCATTTGTTTTTCATGACTTGCTTCATAATATGAAGATTTTCTTTTATTTCAAATTTCTATAACAATCATAAATATTTCTTACAAAATTTTCAGTAGACAACGACAAAATTATTTACAAAACAATTTATTCCATTTGTGGAAGTTTATATCCATTAGAACCATAACTTTCAATATTCATTTCAATAGAAAGTATATAAATAATTCTTACTCAATAATATATTTTACCTAACACTATTTTAGCCCTGACGAAGGCCAAAAATATGGCCGAAAGCTTGGTTCATTGTAATATAAATTGATATATAAATACAGCCGTTATTAAAGAAGATCAATTATATAATAATTGACGTTTGTTTCTAACCAAACAAATAGGCCTGTTTTGATCTTTTTTGGGGTTGGGACACAGTTTTCACGAAACGAGCAAAATTTTCATTGAATATTATATCTAATGAAAACGAGTTTTCGTAATGGCTTGACAAATTTGACTAACCGAAAATCACAGAAGAGGTGAATAATCTGTACAAAAAAGCAAACGCAACAAAGTATAGAATAGAAAGAAACAACAGAAAACGAAAATTAGTAATTAATAAAACTTAGAGGTTATCAATTCCCAGATAACCTCAAAGTTTTATTAATTATTAATTTTAGTTTTATATTGTTTCTTTCTATTCTATACCTTGTAGTCTTTGCGATTATCCACCTATTCTGTGATTTCCGGTGAGTCAAGTTTGTTAAGCCATTGCTATGGTACTTTCATGTTTTAGTTATATACTTACCTCTATAATTAAAACTCATTTTCATTATAATATTCAGTGAAAATTTTGCTCGTTTAGTGAAAACTGTGTCCTAACCCCAAAAAACGATAGGTTGGAAACAAACGTGTAACAAGAAAAAGTTATACAACCAGATATACTAGTGGTGTCAACTGTTCGCACAACCAATCCCTAATGATTGATCAGAAACTGACGAAATTCGAGACATGAGCAAAACGTACAATTTTCAAACTGTCAGGAACTGTTCGCTGACTCCACTTGGAAACAAACCTTTGTTGGAACGATCAGAAATCAACTGCGTGGAATCCTGACTATTTCTGACCTCTGAGAACCAACCTATAATCACAATCAATCTATAATATTAAGGTTATGTTCACCCAATGGAAATTAAACATTACAGCAAGTATTTATACAGATCATCTTGGAGTCAACACGAAATTTTAGTAGTTATGGCAACGCTGGTATAATGCAAACAATACGAATGAAAATGGACTTTCTTTCGCCTTTCCCGGCTTAAAATAAAAGTGTAACCTTAAATTAAAGAAATTTAACACGGCAAAAACAGTGATTCTAAAAGCCCTGCCGAGAGCGATGATTTGCCTGCCCCGTTTTCCAAATGAGATTCTTACTTCTCCCGTTGAAGCCTATCTTCGTAATGGCGTCAATTTGATGATGATTAGGAGCCTTTAAAGGGGAACTTGCGTCTTGGAATTGTGGTCGCTCTTTGATCGTAAAGCCCACAAAAATGCATTTGTAATAGTCAGTAAGTGTATAAACAGAATCACCAATTATAATTCTTTTCTCGTGGAGTTGGATGAGCTACATTTTCATCTGCACCCTACCGCTTGACATTTTATGATTAAATTATCTATTAAGTATTATACTATAATCATTAATATTAGGCATTCCACTACGTTGCGAATAATTAAACCAACCGCGTACGTTCCTGTGTTGAGCACGTAGCGTCTAGCGAGTTTACCACCGCCTCGCCAATAGGAACGCAGCGCATCGCTGATAACATGTGATCAGTGTTGCCAGTGAAATATGAAATATGTATGTTGAAATATCCTTATCGCTTATTTTCTAAAATTTATTTGTGGCGTAAACAGATCCATTGAATTTTAATTGGGTTTTTCGCCACCAAACTGGTTAAAAGACAACTTTTTCAAGTTGCCTGGAAAATAAATAAATTCTTAACAGTAAATGAACTAAACTTTGAACTTGTAACTCAAAAAATATCTTCAACAAATTTGTTTCCTGAGCTTTCGGAGAATAAATTTTCCTCCTTTCTCAAAGATCATGTCACGTCAAAGTGAAATGACAGATTAATAAATTTCAGGTTAAAATGTCATGGAGTAGATGATTTAAATTCATTATTAAATTTCATAAACTCGCAAGAACCTTCTATTAAGTTTACCTTAGAAATTGAAAATAATAGTCAATTACCTTTCTTAGATATTTCTATACTGAAATCAAATAGACTAGAAACTAGTGTCTATAGAAAACCAACACATACTGATAATAATAATAATAGTAATTCTCACCCTCACAATACTCCAAACTAGGAGTACCCCAGAAGCAACCACATGCTTGTGCGGGGGAGGGGAGCAATTACTATTATTTTTTGTCTTCGTTGTCATTTGCGGCTAGGGCCGAGTTTTATCCAGATAGAACTAGGATAGCCTATAAAACCGTAGTAATCCCGTAGATATCTCCATTTTAATTCCAATTATCATATTAGTGTTAAAAAAGGAGTAATTAAAAGTTTGTATGACGGGGCTAAAGAGATTTGTTCTAATAACACAAAATTTGAGGAGGAAATTAAACATATAAAACATGTTCTTGCGAAGAATAGTTATCCTACTGAATTTATTGAACAAGTTTTTCAGGATTGCCAACAAAATAACAATGCTAATAGAATTAGAGAAATAAATCTGGTGGACCGACCAGTAAATTTAATTATTCCTTATATTCCTGGACCATCCGATAAGCTAAAACGCATAGGCAATTGTTTTAATGTCAGAACAGTATTTAAAACCAAAAATACATTAAGATCGATGCTAGTTAAAACGAAACCATTTAATGAGGTACAAAGTTCAAAAAATTGCATTTATAAAATTTCTTGCGAATGTGGAAAGTTCGATGTTGGGGAGACTTGTAGGCCATTTAACGTTCGCTTAAAAGAACATAAAAATTATATCAGGCAAAATCAAATTTCGAAGTCGAAAATATGTGAACACGCTTTTATTAACAATCATAGGATTTTGTGGGATAATTCCAAACCAAATCTCAAAGAAGAAGTAGGAAATAGACGAAAAATTAAAGAATCAGCATTTATTCTAGGAAATATCGACAACTGTGTTGCTGAATGTTCAGTGGAATTCAGTAAAATATTATTGCCACTTATTCAAAGAGAAGTTAGTATAAATAATTAGGTAGAACACAGGATACAATATCAGACAGGTGGCTAGGCTATTGTTATTAATCTGTCATTTCACTTTGACGTGACATGATCTTTGAGAAAGGAGGAAGATTTATTCTCCGAAAGCTCAGGAAACAAATTTGTTGAAGATATTTTTTGAGTTACAAGTTCAAAGTTTAGTTCATTTACTGTTAAGAATTTATTAATTTTCCAGGCAACTTGAAAAAGTTGTTTTTTAACCAGTTTGGTGGCGAAAAATCAAATTAAATTCAATGGATCCTTATCGCTTATTATAAACGTTTTATTTTAGTTTGCTTACCTATAGTCTGCCACAACCCAATCGTTTGTCACTTCAAACGCGAGGTAGGGAAATTCTTCTGGCACTTGACATCTGCCCCGTCGACGGCATACCTAGTCTTTTTAATTTAACGACAAATTGTTTTCGTGCCGCTCGGTATGCCTTCTCTGGTGGCAGCCATATTGCGGTGGATATTCTGTCAATTCGCAGTCTCGTCTCTTCACCCTGAAACGAATAACAAGCCCGTCTCAGCGTCTCTATGAACACGAAAATATGATTATGTAAACTGCGTATACCCTCGGCGTCGAGCCTCGAAAGAACGCCCCACAAAATTTAGAGGGTCGGATCTCGTTTCCACCGTAACAATTTGTAGGGGCCATCCTCCCGAGTGATGCGACCAGACCGTTTAATTTTCCAATGAGACATTCGGGCTTAACAGACGTTTCGAACGATCGTTAAGTAAAAATAAAACTTTCTCCTCAGACGGTCAGGGAATTTTTATACTCGTTTCTGTCGTAAAGAGTTCAGCCGACGTTTTTTTCGGTCGGGAAAGAAACTGCAACCCAGTTTATGGATGTCGGGGGATACTTTGTGGTCTGAGTTGGCGGTTCTTAAGGATAAAATCAGGGGGAAGTATTTCAGGATTTGGAGGACATCGAGAGCGTGATGCTATTGGCCTAAAGGGGAGGCAGCAGACTAATGCGAAAGCATTATGTAAACATGAAGGAAACAGGCGTCCATGGTGCGTAAAGGGTTTTATAAATGAACATACATTGTAAATAAGCAAATGTCATGGTGTTGAGAAAAGGCCTACTTTATTCAACTATAAAAATACTTGTCTTCGCCCAATGTATTCTAGATACCACTTCTTATACATTGTGTGAATCCAATATGGTCTTCAGATTGCATAGAATAAGGAAGCATCTCTTACAACTAATCGGATGAAATACATTTTCGGTCCATGGCCTACTTTTACATATAGTGTATTCAAAAGCAATTATGGAAAGTCTTGACCTACTAGATACCTAAACTCTATTCAAACTAAACGCAAGTGAAACATAAACACAAGTATAAATAATAAAGGATGTTTAGTGGCATATCAGGTAAAGGATATCAATTGAAAAAAATGCACTCCAGCCGGGACTCGAACCCGGGACTCCTACTGTGGCCGTAGGCACTTAACCAACTAAGCTACCGGAGATACGGGTTTTAACGGCTAGGTGTTATTTATTCAAATTGATACATAGTTAGTAGTGGTGAGATGGTGCCTATGGCCACAGTAAGAGTCCCGGGTTCTAGTCCCGGCTGGAGTGCATTTTTTTCAATTGATATCCTTTACCTGATATGCCAATAAACATACTTTATTACTAAAAATAAACACAAGTTGTTGTTGTTGCATGGCTAGAGCGTGATACGCACGTGATCGGCTTGCTATTGGCTAGCCGGCAATAAAGTCTGGCCCGGCGGACGAGTGCAGCGAGTCGGTGTTTCTTACAGAGCAGGTGTATTGAGTTGCAAGTGGACCTTTATTTTTTTCCGATATAATTAATTCTTTCGCTGTTTATTAATTGTTGGAACTACGATTTGTGTCAATAGTAGAAATCTGCAGGTAAGCGAATGACTAGGTGTGCCATAAAAGTTTGTTTTTAAAGTTCTTAATACTGGGGCATATTATTTTAATATTTTATATTATAAAATTCATAGAGATCGTCCTTAATGCGGTCCTGCCTCGTATTAGCCCTCAGAATTGTTCACGTGCTTCCA
This sequence comes from Pseudeuparius sepicola, assembly GCA_963920635.1. Classification (NCBI taxonomy): domain Eukaryota; kingdom Metazoa; phylum Arthropoda; class Insecta; order Coleoptera; family Anthribidae; genus Pseudeuparius; species Pseudeuparius sepicola. The sequence continues at coordinate 8,608,205 of OY987305.1, forward strand.
TCGTGTAAATGTTTACGCGCCACTTGCATTTAGTTTGAATAGAGCGTAAGTATATTTGCAATTAGGCAAGGCATAACCGTGCAGTGTTACATATCATCGAAATAGTTGTTTATGTACCAAGGCATTGAAGTTCAACTTTTTAAGACTCATGTGGAATTTAGTAGCCGAGGCCTCTGGCCGAAGCAAATAAACCACATGAGTCATAAAAAGAACTTTAGTGCCGAGGTATATATTATATCTATTTTTTTTTTAATCGGAAAATAAAAATGTTTTATTAGTCAAAAAAATAATCATAAGGGATCACCCGTCCATGAAACGACTGTGGGCGGCGTTGCTTGACTTTGACGATCGCTCTATCTAGGTCAAGTATGACGAGACACGGCGCTTCCCATCAGAAACTCCAAACTGCTGTCTGTTGTGCAGCCTCCATGAAAAATAGATTGATATTCACCTATTAACCTATTAATATTTATACTGAAAGCTTTCGCTGTTATAATAGGTAACAATTTCGCAATGTGTACGAAAAGTTAAACGGGCCTTTATTGCGGGTTTTGAATATTTGGTCACTTTTGACGGGCGATGGCTCCGCGTCTGACGTTCGATGTTTACATCTTGCCAGGGCGACTTATTGAAAAAATAGTACAATAATGGGCTACTTCAGCGCCAATTTCTGAGCTTTTAATGACGATTTTGAGACACTTCATTGCCGATTCCAAGAAAATGTAATTTTAAGGGCCGTTGAATGACATTTTTGTAACGTAAATAACTTATAACATCTGGCCGGCTTCTATAGAAATTACAAAAAGTGTTATTCAAATAATTTGGTATCTCTACTAAGTATTTTTAATATTTCTATAGATTAAAAAATTCGAAGTTTCAACATAAAAATGCAGGCCCCAATAATATATCTTCCGGTTGGAGTTTATATTTAAATGGCAAATTATTAAAATTAATTATATAATTAATTAATAATTAATATTAATTATATTAATTAAGCCGAACTTTGGGAAAGGTAGGACGTTCCCAAATATTTTTCTTTCGTTGTAGTTCGGAACCAAAGGGACATCTATCAGCCCCTGAACATTTCCTGCGGGAAGTTACGGACCGCCGCAAGAAAAGAGGTCAGAAATCACCATCAAAAAATTATCTGCGGTCTCTGCTCTCCAACGAAAACTGTTGGAATATCAGGACCTTATGTTTTCAACGGCAGCTTTTTACGTGATCCCAAGCTATGCGGCAGTTGTTCGCCTAGAGTACCTATACCACCCGCTAGGCACGTACTACAGGCCCGTGTCAAAAATTGATGGGTCATTTGAACCACCAGGAGACCTATTTAGAAAGATAGAAAGGCATAAAATAATAAGATTCAGCACTATGCCGTCACTTGTAAGCTGTCCAACAGAGTGCAGGTGAGAATTCAAAAGTACAGGGAGTACATTTTGGTCATATTTTTTTGTACGGCATTCTTACCATAGATATATCCATGACAAATAATAAGAAAACACGTAGTGTCGTACAAAAATAGTGCGCTACAAAGTCGGGAAAATTTTTAATTTTCCAGCGATTTTTTTTACGGCATCGGTTCCATACAGTTTCAATACCTCTTCTCATCCATTATTCCGCAACGCCGTACAAAAATCATGCGACAAGGGGGAAAAATAGAGGGTTGCACCCCCTCCCCTTCCGTGGTCCGGGGGGTGATTTGAAAAAGTACGGCATCGGTTCCAAAACATTATGTAGCACTCAAAAGTACTATTAAATATAATGCCGTCAAAAATCAGGTATTCATTTGAATGTATATCAATAATTATCTTAATTTAATCGTATATTTGATTTATAAAGCTGTAAGGTCATTTGATCCTGTACGGCAACTTTTTTTTAACATGATACTGCTAAATATAATTGTTATATAATATTGCCGTTCAAAAAAAATGTTCTAAAAGAAATTATAGAGAAATTCAAAAAATGCAATTTTTCAAATTATTGTAAAAGTTTAAATAATTATAGATTAATGAAATATAGCATTTTTTTACATATTATCGTTGTTTTAAATAGTGTTCAGGTAAATAAGTTAGGAAAAAATGATGCCGTACATTTTAATGCACACCATATTTTTTGGCTGACGAAAATGATACTATCATTTCAGGGATAATTTTATGGTCATTTGATACTCTACGGCATTAACATATTTTTAAAGAGGACAATTGATAATAAGTATAAATCATTATGCCGTCTATTTAAAGTGAAACAGTGTGTATATTATATCCAAAAATTGAAAAAATCTCAGTATCAACAGTTTCGTATATTTTTTGATGTAATATACTTCAAACATTAATATAACTTGTTTAATTGTGTAAATAAAAAGTACTATAATTTTAACGATCTTTACAAAATTGAAAAAATAAGGATTCTCTTTGAAAATAGTATTCATTATCTGAATCAGCCACTGAATCGTCATCAGAATCAACGTCCTCGTCGACGTCCCAATTCTCTTCTCTATAATTTTCTGAAACATGAATGTGTTTTCATAATCAAAGTCTCACGTCTCACAGCTTCTTCGTATTGAAACTGTATGGAACCGATGCCGTACAGAATAAAATGACCAAATTTACCCCGAAAATCGCTGGAAAATCAAAAATTTTCCCGACTGTATGACGCACTATTTTTGTACAGCACTACGTGTTTTCTTATTATTTGTCATGGATCTATCGATGGTAAGAATGCCGTACAAAAACACATGACCAAAATCTACTCCCTCTACCTGTACTTTTGAATTCTCACCTGCACTCTGTTGGACAGCTTACAAGTGACGGCATATTGCTGAATCTTATTATTTTATGCCCTTCTATCTTTCTAAATAGGTCTCCTGGTGGTTCAAATGACCCATCAATTTTTGACACGGGCCTGTAGTCTATGCTATTTATCTTTTATAATATGTTTCTAGAACCAAGAAAATCTATTCAGAAATTCAGCTAATCAACTAATGCTGAGATGATCAATCAGGCAATAAAATCAAGTCATCATATTTGAAGATAATAAGACGAAAAGTTCATATAAAGGTGGGGTCAAAATGTATACCTAAAAGGATACAGAGTGTCAAAATTTGCCGAATTGAAAAATTGGCCAATAGTTATTTTATGTTAACAAAACAAAATTTAAAAATTGAGGTATTAAATAACAAATAATTCAGTTGAAAACGTTTTACTTTTGTTTGTCTTTTAAATTGCAAATATCCCGAAAACGGTTGATTCTAGAGACGTCTCCAAAGTACACCTTTTCCGCACAAAAATCTCAGCGGAAAACATATTTACGTCAGAAAAAGAATACACCTAGACCCAAAAAATTTATGACGCTTTAAATCACGTGACGGGCCCAGCTATCAAATTTTGTGAAAATATCTCAATTGTCCAAAAATTAATTGGAAAAATATATAATAAAACTTACACAACTTACATAAAACACTATATGAACTTTTCGTCTTATTTTTCGATGTTCTCTAACCGTAGAAGTTGATACACTATTTTTTGAAACACCCTGTATAGAAATTAGGATCACAAAAGCAATGCTATATTATAAACATGAGTTTCTATTACCCTATAAATTTCAGAATACCTGCAGATTTTTATACAAAAGGCGATGTTTCAGGCGTAATGAATCTATTTTACGGCACAATACAATTTGAAACTTTTGTAGCAAATAAAGAGGCAAGCGCTAAATGAAAAGAAATATAGTATAACTACGATTCTATTAATTAATTGATAGTTTAGAGCACCCCTAGGGGCCCTATATAGATATTTCTGGACCCCGACTAAGTCGTTTAATAATTCTGTATAATTCTTTGAAGACAGAAGAATACCTATGTGGAGATAAAAGGTTTTACTATTGAATCTTTCTCGTCGTTGCTTTGTATTCTGACTTTTTGGAAAAGGGCCTTTAAATTGGTGTATGCCTTTGTTTCGACAAAGCTCAACAGATATCTGAGTATATTTATTATTAACAGCTTATATAGGGTCTAACTTAGGTACGTTAAAATATTTCAGGGTAGTGATCCTCAGCCAATGGGCTAGTCTGGTCATATAGAAAAATGCAGGCAGGCGGATAATAGAAGTTTAGTAGACTTCTCTGGAATATTTCATTTTTGCCAGTTCCTCTTAGTTTTTAAATAAAAAATAATCCAAGATTTTAGGGTATTGCTCCTTTTGCTCTCAAAAGATGGCGCTAGATACAATCGAAACTGAAATAATTTTTATTTTGAAATTTTAGATTTAACGTTTTTACAAGTTTTTTTTATTATTATCTATAAGTATCTATTAAAACCAAAATGACCTTATTTATCTGCTTACCAAAATAATAAACCTCTGTAATATTTATAATGTAGCTACCAAACATATAGAAAAGTCTATTATATAGGTATAAAGTCTGGTTGATATAATATTTAGATACCAGATACTTCCCAGATTCCTCTGCTGAAGATGTTAGTGATTCGTGTTTTGTTTTTTTTTTTGTTTGCTGTATCAAGCCAATAATGAATAGTGAATGCTAAATAATTACCTTTTACTGTAAGTAACTTATTTAAATACCAAGCTATAATTTTATTTCAATGTATTTCTTTCCTACCCAGCTTGAAGAAGAAACAATAAATTGGGGAAAATTCTTACAAGGTCCACGTATTCGCCTTCGATTAAAACCTGACGTTCTGCCCCATATTTTTTCACCAAAACTAGCATATCAAATTCCGAAAAAGAGGAAAAGAAGCGTTTTAAAAACCAAGAATTTATCGAGGAAGAACATAATGACGAGGACAAATACATAAATATCCATGATACTTAGTATCATGGCAAATGTCTATATTTACATAACTGGTAAGCAAGAATATTTACTACCTAATATAATATATAAAATTTATCAATTTACCCACTGTACTTTCACTGGTCTATTTTCTAGTAAAAATAGATTATTGTTGCCATAATAGGAAGATTTTTGGAATAAGTTTTTTCAAAACTCCACTCCATACTTTCTGCAGCTTTCTTTCTAAGATTCTGGATATTTACCTTGGACAAGGGGCTTTTAGGGAACTAGATGACTGTAGTTCACCATTGAAATAATAATTTTTTAAAATTTAATCGTATACTAGTCCCTTATAAGAAAAAAAGTTCATATAAACATTCTGAACAAAAAGTGTCTTTTTTACCGCGGTGGCGTCGCTCGTACCGGCGCTGACTTTTTAGACTGCATGTTTTTCTGCCTTCGATCGACCTCGGTTCGAGGCAGGCACATGCGCACATGTCTTTAAAGAAAAACACCGCTATGGCCAAGAGCACTGGAGAAATAATGTGGGTTCACGGTATTGCTCCTAAATAGGCTTTACCCGTGTGATTCACTAATTGTCCTACACTCACTGGGATTACTACGGTTTTCTAGGGTTTTCCGTAGTACTTGAGCGAATGCTATCCTAGTTCTATCGGGAAAAAAGTCGGCCCTAGCCGCAAATGGCAACGAAGACAAAATAATAGTAATTGCCCCCCTCCCCCGCACAAGCATGTGGTTGCTTCTGGGGTACTCCTAGTTTGGAGTATTGTGAGGGTGAGAATTATTATTATATTATTATTACTCCTTTTTGTATGTCTCGCCGTTTCGTATTTAAAAAGCCTAGGGACAAGATTACGATTTTGTTCTCAATTAAACACAAACTAATTTTAACTCAAAATAAGAATAAAAAAGTTATGGGGAAAAGACGATTTTTTTAGAAAATTTTAACACCCCGTATATCGAATACGAATTTTTGGACAGGATCAAGTCTCTGAAATATTTTAACGCACTTAAGTTACACCCTGTATTATGACCGATACTGATTTCTTGGATACCTGATATAAAACAAAGTGAAGATCTGGGAGAGAAAAAAAAATAAAAGGCAGTGCGCCGAAACTTTCACGCTCCTACAATATCTGTGGTAAAAATAATGGAACTCGCGGATTTATTATGAGAAGAACAATATTTTGCTTAATGAAGTCCACTATAGACTGTTGAACGTCCATTGCCTACTGCGGAATAATTAATTCTTTTGTCCTTCTTAATTAAAATGTGCTTTGCTGGAGCAATTGGCAAGATAAATGCAAAAACCCAAACGAGTAGACCTTGAATGCCATTAAGGGGTAGTCTAAAGACGCATCCCGTTTTGAAATTTAAATGTCTGAACATTTTTTCAGACCGAGATTCATTTCCAAGATAAGTTGCAGAAATAAAAGCGCGCAGTTGCCGCATTCTTCGGAAACTCAATTATCTGGGCGAATGAATATGAACACAGAACAGACCAGAAGTTCGAACATCGAAGAGTCTATTTATAACACCACTTAGTTTGGTGAAACACGACGCGACGTTTCAATCAGAGAAATAACTTTATGGTTTATTGTTTTAAAGTCAAAATGATAGATAAAATTAAATAGTGAGCGCTCGTTAGGTGTGTAGTCGAGTTAAACGTTTTGATCATTTTTAAAAATTAGTTTTTTGGGATAAAGGGCCAACTTGAGGCGTCTTTAAACAATTCTAATTAATGAAATGTCATCAAAATTGCAAAATTGAAAGTTTCAAGGTCGAATGTCTTCCAAACATCCGGACCGAAAAAGTTGAAATTAGATCTTCTGGGGTCCAGTCTTGCGTGTGAAACTAATTTCTGTCATAATTTTAGTTTCGAAAAATTTCTAAAAACCTAATATTTTACACCAGTAAAGTGCCATTTTTGTAGGTTTTACGACAAAATAGTGCTAAGAAAACTTGTTCAGAATGAAAAACTACGTAGGTTTGCCAAGTTTTAAAAGATTTTCACATTTTCTGTAGAAAATTAGCCTTTCTGTAGCTTTCACGTCAAAATGTTGTTCATGATGATAAACTGCCTAGGCAATCTTTGATTTATGCATTTTCATTTTTTAGCAGAAAAAATCAAAGTACCTACATAGATCTATAGCCTTTAGAAATTTCGCAAACCTACTCAGTTTTTCATCATTAACAAGTTTCCTTAAAACATTCTGATGTGAAAGCTCCAGAAAGGGTACTTTCTAAAGACAAGAGGGCGAAAAATCAAAGTAGGCTAAGACTTTTGAAACTTCGCAAACCTACTGGTTTTTTCATTCTGAACAAGTTTTCTTAATAATATTTTGTCATAAAACCTGCAAAAAGGGCACTTTACTGGTGTAACATGTGAAATGTTATTTTTTTCGACACAAATTAGTTTCAAACCAAGCAAATTGGTCTATTATACAGGGTGTTTCATCTTAAGTGCGAACATCCCCGTAAAATTTGTATTCTCCATCCGACTTTAGCCGCGTTTTTTTCTAAAAATAGACCACAAAAAACTCTAAGTTTTTGCAAAATTTCAGGTCTTAATGTCAATTTTTAAGGCCTACTACAAATTTTTTTCTAGTAAAAAATGACGAAAACCATTTAGCGATTTTTTTATTTAAAATCTGACACCACAGCGGTAATCAGAACAGCCTAAAACCCAAGTATACCAAATTGGAACAAAAAATATACAGGGAGTTCCATTCTGCAGGGTGTCAAAATTGAGCAAAATAGGAATTTTAAAGGCATCTGGAGAGTCAAGTGTGCCATAGAATCCCGTCAAAACAGATGATTGATCAACACGACTACTCAAAGTGTTGGTGTGCAAAAATTCGATACAAAAATGTACAGGGTCTTTTTCTCTGGGCAATGTCAAAATGCTGAATTTTTATTAAACTTTATATTGGCCAGGAGTGCTCTGGAATCATTGAATAAATATTAATAAATACAAAAGCAATTTATTTCTTTACATCATCCAACCAACAAATAAAAACAATTAAAATTGTTGGATCTTTATCAATAAAGTCAATGTGCGTTTCCTGTTGTGGCACACCAGCCACCTTAATTTTTATGGACTTGCTGACTGCCAGTCTTCTGTATTTTTTAGACTTAGTTCGTTTGTATTGTCTGGGGTGGTTTTGATATACTCGATTTTTGGCCTGTATAAAGTTTAAAAAATTCAACATTTCGAGTTACTACAGAGAAGAACACCTTGTATATTTTTTATTGGATCTTTGCACATCGACACTGTGAATGGTCCTGTTCATCATCCAACTGTTTCGAAGTAATTCCATGGCACACTTGACTCGCCAGATGAGTTTAAAATGCCTATTTTGCTCAACTTTCACAGCCTGCAGAATGGAACTCCCTGTATATTTTTTGTTCAAATTTGGTATACGGGGGTTTTAGGTTGTTCTGATTAACGCTGTGGTGTCAGATTTGAAATAAAAAAATCGCTAAATGGTTATCGTCATCTTTTACTAGAAAAAAATTTGTAGTAGGCCTTGAAAATTGACATTAAGACCTGACATTTTGCACCAACGGAGAATACAAATTTTACGGGGGTGTTCGCACTTGAGATGAAACACCCTGTACATATTATTTTATTACTTGACTTTGAGCACTGTCACTGTCGTATCGAGGAATAAACCAAGAATTATTTTCTGATGTTCCTTGTTGCAATATTTCACTAATGCGGGAACTTCAATGTGTAGGTATACAAATAAAAATGTACCTAATAATTCCTTCCTAGCGTGCTGTATGCTATATCAATTTACTGCAACTGGAAAACATCCGAAATCATCTCAACTTCAAATTAGCCAGTGTTATGTGCTGATCTCGAATACTTCTAACACGCATCTTCCAAAATAAAAGAAAAACCCGTCCCACTTCCCCCTCATGACTTATTTATTTAATTTACCGCTCTATCTCGAATAGGATTCCAAGTGACCCAGCTACCTATGCTAATATCTCGCATTACTTAGGAATTCCGGCTTCTTATGGGGGTCCTCGCATGCCTCACATGTGCGACTGCAATGATAAATGACCTTTAGACCCAATTTTGAAGTAATATTGAAAATTTTCGCGGAACTTTCCCGTAATGAGTTTCATTATGATCTAAGTTCTCCGCTGAGGCAGTTTGCATAAAAGAATGGCCATATAATAGCAATATCTCGAGGACTCGGTGCGATTTCGATCTACCCTGGAACATTCTTTAGCAAACTTTCCTTCGGGGTTATTATAATATCTGTAAAAAAGCAGCTAATGAAATCAATACTTCCACAAGACCCGCGTTTCTTTATTTTCAAGATGAACTAATACCTTCACCAGACATTCATGTTTCATTTTGAGACTACAATTTTTATTTGTATACACATCGCTCTCCTTTTGTCTTGGGTCCTACTTTTGCGTTTCAGGCGTGGCCTAAACTAAACCTTAGTACAAAGAATGTGTTTTTTATACTAAGCGCAAATCGTTTTTTAATGGGGAGTCCTTTGTTTATCTTTATTTTACAATAGGTTAATATACGCTATAACCCAAAACAAACGGAGAACGACAGTGTATAGACGGTGGTTCAGTCATGATGTAAAAAATTTTAACCACAGGAGAAAAAATATCTTACTACGATTAAAAAAAAAATAAAAAGTCAACAAAAATTATTTTTTTTTCAGATGTGTATTAAAACCCCTTGTTAACGGCGTTCACCAGATCAGCTGTTACAAATCGTAAATTTACTTTTTTTGTACCTTTTCCCAGATATTTCAAAAAATATATGCATAGTCTAAGTGCATTTATTACCTTTTTGAATTTTCAATGTCAATCAACGGTAATTAGTGGGTGTATAGCATGGATGCACGTTGTTTGCAGAGGCTGCAGTAGCAGACAAAATACAAAACTAAGCATAAAATGTGCAAATATGCAATACAATTAAAATCTATCACTGTTTACTAGGGTTTCACGAGACTTTCGAAATTCGAGATTTCTCGATCTCGAAATGAAAAAAATGGTTTATTCAACCAATTTATCAAATAAATCCAATTTTAGTGTATGAATTATTCTATTATTTAAAGAGAAATTGTTAACGTTCATATTGTTTTCTAGAATTAGTTATACACTTCTAGAAAGAGCGCTTTTACAAAAAATAAATTTATACCTATTTTTTTAGATCCCGAAAATAGTAAAGTTATTGAGAGAAAAAACGTTTTCGAGTCTTGGATATACAAAAACAGTCAAAATGTAGATGCTGCAAGCTGCAACTAACAACTTATAATTGAGCATAAAGTAAATTTTTTTTGTCTTTTCTTGCTTTATGGAGGTCCTCGATTACGTGGTTAAAATATTTGTACCTATCAAAGTTACACCCAGTATATTCAGAGTGTCGCACTTAAGAGTGTAACAACCTTATAACTTCTTTAATCTTTAACCGACCAGAACGAAATTTTTACCAAAGGTAGATGGCATTGTTGCCTACCTATTTTCAAAATATTAGTTACCTACTCCAAGGTTAAAGCCACCTGCGATGTCACAATCGAGGCTAAAAATCCGAAAGTCATATTAGGCTTTTTTTTAAACAAATTTACTAAAAAAAAGTTGTTCAGAATCGCTCCAGAATCTTAAATCCAAAATTTTGTCAAAATAAAAAAAAATTAAATAAGTCCAAAAATAACAATTTAATAATTTCCTGCGTTTAGAAAAGTGTGCCATGGAAGTTTTGAAGGCAAATAATGAATGACAATAGACATGAGACATGACAGCAAGAAAGGTGCATTGTTGACGATATTCTTTTCTACTACTTTTTTTTCTGAAAAAATATTTTTTCGCGACGGAAGGGCGGCCTGTGGCCGCCCCTGGATTTATGGCCACCCGTCTGCGACGCAGACCTCTACTGCCGGGTCAGCTCGCCCCTGATAACAAGCATGGCATTGAATGTATTTACCAGTTTTAGCTACCTATCTACTATTTTTCTTGAAAACACGTGTATAGTTATTTATACTTCAGAGCTACTACAATTTATTTCTAAGGCCCGATGGTACTGTCAAGGTTTAAGTTTGAGTTTTGTTAAGCTTGTTGACAACGATGTTGCAGTAACCGTTGGTAAGGTCCTAACTTTTTAACAACCATTATTGCGACAATCGTTGTCAACGAGCTTAATAAAAATCGAACCGTATGTACAATCGGGCCTAAGTAAATAAAAATTACTCGAAAAATTATGAACACAGTTTCAAGACTCTCGAGATCGAGAATTTTTTTCGAGAAAGACATCGAGACAAGAGTATGTTAATTTCTCGTCTCGATGATCGACACGAGACGAGAAATTCCTTTCGAGACGAGATTTCTCGTCTCGTGAAACCCTACTGTTTACATCCAACTTCATGGCCTCGCGAATCGCGGAACTCTACACGCTACGGTCTACACACGTGTACTCAAGATATTGACAAGACCACAGAAAAACTATTCTGTGACAAGACTGAGTCGCCTAGTCTCCATAGACGTTAGAGCGCTAATTGTAGAATCAAGACTGAATATACGAAAAATGCAGATGAAAGGGAAGATTGTTGAATGATGGGATTAATTAGTTATATAAAAAAATTATTTCTATCCCCAAGTAACGGAAATGATAAAAGGTCAAACGCGAGGGTAAAGTACTTAGTATATACAAACGAAGGCGGCCGCATTTTCCTTTGCATATTAATCTATTCTAATGTTTCCGAACAGAGCCGTAATCCCCGCCATTTCACCTCCGAATTTCTGACTGTATTGAGGCCAAATACCGCGTTTTATGAACAGAAAGCTTATAGTTCTTGGTGGTGGAGCATATTTCTTATTTTGCCTCGGGTTCTAGGCCAAAAATAAAACGAATAATTTCGGTATCGACCTACGTGTATATTTCAGAAAGTTCGGGAGACACTTACTTGTTATGAATACATTGTACAGGACTTCCTAGTCCGGGAGCTCAACGCCGAATACTAGATGAATTATGCACAGAATAAGAGTTTCCTCTTTCCTGTTCTATGAAAGTTTAGTTTTATTTCCACGGAGAACCCGCTATAACTAGTAGCCAATTCTCAACTTTCCTACATGATTTATTTTGTTTTTCACTGACGTACGGGGGTCAAAAATATTCAAGTCTGAAATTAATGGTATATTTTTTGTTTAATAAGTGCCATAAATTTAACCTTTAGAAATGCGTCCTCTCCTGTCATTATTGCATGGTTTATTTAGTGCTGGTGAAATAGGTCCTTTTCGTGGTCTTTTTTGGAATGTAGGAGTTTATTAAACAATTTTAAGAACAATATTGAGAAAATATCGAACGGAAAGACGACAATTTTGAATGTGGGCGAACACACCAGTATTATTGGATAGTATGACTGATATTGATTAGTACCCAGATAGAGAAATCGCGACAACAAGGGCTATTCTCATTGGATACAAATTTCGCGGCATATTTAATGTACAGGGTGATTAGTTATATTTTCCGTTTCCTTATAACTTTTCGTAATTAAGAGATAGAAAAAAGGTTAAATACAAAATTTGTTTGAGATGAAATAGAGTATAATTTCGAAATGATCAGTTTTGGGGTGCAACACATAAGTAGGGTAGACTGGGGCAAGTGTATAAATGGGGTAAGTGTAAAACAGGTATGCCAAAAGAAGAAAAATATTAATAGGAAACAGATGAGTTGCCCATAGCATTAATTTATACGCTCTGAAAGCCTATCAACACGCAAAACATCAATCAGTATTTTTGGTTGCCTAGCATTTTCTTGTAAATACTAACCTCTAGCTGTCACTTCGATTTTAAGGATAACGCATTTCAAAATCCTTAATTTTAAAGTAAAAAAAGGTAAGTTCTTTTTGGTTTCTTGTATTCATATTATCTAACAAACAATGTTTTAGAGGCTCACTAACAAATTATCCATTTAAATTAGAATTTAGAAGGATTCTAGGTAGTTTTACACTTACCCCTTCAAATATAAGGCAAGGGGCAAGTGTAAACGTACTATAGAACAACATACTATATATGGAACCCATTTCTCTACACTGCTAATTCACGAAGTTCTTATTATATAGGTACCTGAGACATTATTTTTAAATATTATAATTTTTATGTACTTAGTTAATTTTTTTAATTTATTTTTAACATACTTAAATATAAATAATTGCCTTTTAGGACAGAAATGAGTTATTTTATTTTTGAGACGAAATGGATAAGCTCTGTTATACGACAGAAAAATTGGTAACTTATTTTCTAATAAAGATATTTGTTTGATTCAAAGTGTTATGTGTTTGTGTTGATTATGGCAATGTTTTACACTTACCCCAGTGAAAATAGAAACACACTCTGTAGTGTTTCCTGACCCATTTTACACTTTACTTTTACCCTTGTTGGGGTAAGTGTAAAATGTCGGACACCAAAATATTTTTTTAATCATAACTTGAACTCAATGTTAGCTGGTTCTTTCATGTTGCAGCATAAGGCATATAAATCCCTAAGAAGTCCGTCCAGCAAAAACAAATGTTCTAAGTAAACTGTAACTATTTTTTTCCCTCTTAATTTTGGCTTGACACTTACCCCAGTCTACCCTATGTATGAAAGTGCTTAGATTTTTGTGTAGAATTTAAATCTGTGCAAAAATACAGGGTGTTCCATTCCAAAAAAAAATTTTGTGTTGGTCCGCGAAAATGAAGCACCCTGGATATACAAAAAATACACAAAATTATACTCTATTTCATTTCAAACAACTTTTTTTATTTAAAATTTGTTTCTATCTCTTAATCCTGAAAAGTTATAAGGAAACGGAAAATATAACCACACACAGTGCGATCCATTTTAAACTGGAACATCCCCATAAAATTTGTATTTATCATTCGATTTTCATCGAGTTTTATTTTATGGTGGGTCACCAAAAAGTATCAAAACGGCACATAAGGCCTACTACCATGGGCACCCGCAGAAAAAATCTAGGGGGGGGGGCAAATGTCAAATTCAGACTTTATTATTTTTGTTTATTTCAAACACGTTTTAATTTTCTAAAAAATAAAAATTTATTATTAGAAAAACTAATGCCTGGTTCATACAGCTTCTTTATCTTTTAATTTTACTTTATTTTTAAGAAATAACCAGCGGCATTTGTCCCTTAATTTGAACTGACCAATGACATTTTAATATTTCTTAATAAAGATAAGGTAAAAGTAAAAGATAAAGAAGCTCTAAGAACCAGGCTTAATATTAAAATAACATTTTATTCTAAACGAAACAAAAAATAAATATTTCTCCGTATCTGTGATTAAATATTGGATATATTCTTTGGCCTATTAACACAAAACAAACACCAATTATCATCATTGTTACCAAAGTCTACATAGACATATTGTGTACGTGTGTATGTACAAAACAACACGTAGGTATAACAAAAAATATCAAATCCTAAATAAAACATAAAAAATATATTTCTCGACTTTTCGATTCCTAAGTACCTAACATGCTTGTTACAATACTCATTTGTTATATAATATACCATTACATAATATATCCAATGTAGAGTTTGTTTGTATAATACAACCATCTCGACAATAATAATAAAATTAAGAAAATGCAAACTTCAACCTTTGCCGCAGCGGCGGGAAATTTGAAATCAATATTAAGAAAGATGGATTTTTGCACCTTTAATAAATAAAGAAGGATGTTTTTGTGGCATATCAGTCATTATTTCAATCTAAATTTTTATAGTCATATATTTATCATTCTTCGCACGTGGTTATAAAAGTGTGAAGCGAAACAATGCATACTACGACATATTTTTTGGATCAACATTGCATGTGCAAAATTGTCCAAAAGCTCCAAAATTGAGGGGTCGAATTTTCAAAAAAAATATTTGCTCGAAACCGGTGCGCAGCAACAAAGTTTTAGAAAATCGTGACAATTTTCTATGCATACCCCCTGGCAAAATCAAAATGATCAAAAATCTATCTATCGGCATCTGAATACGTACCAGGGTTGATAAAAATCATGATTAAAAAAAATTAAAAAGCAACGATTTTTAAGATCATGATTTTTTAAAAGCTTTTATTTAACTTGCAATGTATGTATGTATGTATGTATGTATGTATGTATGTATGTAATTTGTTCGGGTGGAATCTTGCAACTCAATTTTGAAGCAGATATCTTCAACCGATCGAGCTGAAATTTTGTACACACGTTTAATTTGGATGACAATGCATGATTATATGTGTGACGTCATTCTAAATCCAACATGGCGGATCACCCAAGATGGCGGACTAGTTAAATTTCAACCGATCGAGCTGAAATTTTGTACACACGTTTAATTTGGATGACAATGCATGATTATATGTGTGACGTCATTCTAAATCCAACATGGCGGAACACTCAAGATGGCGGACTAGTTAAATTTCAACCGATCGAGCTGAAATTTTGTACACACGTTTAATTTGGATGACAATGCATGATTATATGTGTGACGTCATTCTAAATCCAACATGGCGGAACACTCAAGATGGCGGACTAGTTAAATTTCAACCGATCGAGCTGAAATTTTGTACACACGTTTAATTTGGATGACAATGCATGATTATATGTGTGACGTCATTCTAAATCCAACATGGCGGAACACCCAAGATGGTCATTAGAAGGTCTCCTCATTGAAGAGCTAGACTGTTCTAAACTAACCGGCAAACGACCTTGCAACAATGATGCGTTAACTGAGATGAATAGACTCAGACACCTGGCCAAACTAAAAATTACAAAATAAATTAAAAGTAAAAAAATATTTTTAAAAAAAGCTTTTATTTAAATGCGCTAAAAAGAATAAAATAATCTTTTCTTTTAAAACTTTTACTATCAACTTATAACGTCATTCCACAATTTATATGATATAAAAGCTTGTCGCGAGATTTAAGTTTTCAAACTAAGTAAATACCACTACTTAAATCTCGCGACAAGCTTTTATATCATATAAATTGTGGAATGACGTTATAAGTTGATAGTAAAAGTTTTAAAAGAAAAGATTATTTTATTCTTTTTAGCGCATTTAAATAAAAGCTTTTTTTAAAAATATTTTTTTACTTTTAATTTATTTGATATTTTTTTAAATTAACGTTGGCTGGTTTTTATTAACATGCATATTCTTTAACTGTTTATATCTTGTTTCGTCAAATGAAAAAATATTTTCAAGCATGAATAATAGGTATAGGTACCTACTCAGATCAGAAAAGTATAGGTACTTCTTATTCTTATACACTTCACAAGTCATTTTACCCGGAATAAACCGCAATAAAGTTAAACAATATTCAGTTTTTATTTTCAGATTAGGTTCTCTGCTTTTTTTAGAATATACTTTTGAAAGTTTAATTTTTGTGAAGAGCTGCTAAATTCCTTTTCAAGTATTATAATAAATATTATTATAAAAAGTTGTCACTTTTGTTATTGCATCCAAAACGATTTTAAGGTTTTCTTTCTATGAATAGATTTATTTTTAGGTATCATGATCATGATTGATTTTATTAAAAAAATAGCCTTGATTAAAATCATGATTTTAATCACGATTTTAATCAACTGATTTAAATCGTCTCAACCCTGGTAGGTACCTCGGGCGCTGATTACGAAAACCCACGCCTTTAAGGAGTAGCTGGATGGGCCTCTAGCCAGTCCGCAGCCGATCCGGAGATACAACTAAAAAACCGAACAACATCCTACCTTGCGCCAATCGACGCAGCGGCTCGAGATGTATAAGTAAGGGTGAAATCAGACACCCGAAAAATTAACTTCGAGCGTGGCGAATATTCCTCCGAGTTTTTCGGGGGGGTCAACCCCTTTGTTAACTGAAATTTGACCATTTCGCAAAAAAAAATTGGCCGGAAACGGGCCTATCCGACGCAGTTTGGCCCGTAGAAACCGAAAATCCGGTCGAAATTGAACTTGGAGGCTTCTAAGTACCCGGCCAGCGCACTTTTCCGAAAATCGCCTAAAAAACCTAAAATGGCAACTTTTTAAACGTGCCCTGGACGACTCCAAAACCAGCCTATCCGACGTAAATTGACCCGCAGAACACGGACCCGGCCTCCAAATTCCTCTAAAAAATTTCTAAATGCCCCACCAGCGCACTTTTGTGAATTTCCGAAAATATTCACCTGCCCCGAAAATAGGTCTTTCCGACGTAGTTCGACCCGTAGATGTCGGAAATAAAGGTTAAATTCGATTTCGTCCAGTCGTTTCCGAGAATTTTGTATTCCAAAATTGTCAAAACCCTCAAAATGGAGGGGTCGAAATGTCAAAAACATTATTTGTCCGAAACCGGTGAGCGCTATGCCTTCGGGACCATGCTAGATCGATTCGGCTGGTCTATTTACGTAGGAAAAGTTAAATTTCACGGTAGAATTACGTTTAATTCGGACGCAGCAACAAAGTAGTAGAAAATCGTGAGAATTTCCCATGCATACCCCTTGGCAAAATCAGGGCTGATAAAAATCAACGATTTTTTAAAAACATCATGTTTTTTATTTCTTTTAATTACTGTTGGTCCGTTTTTATTAACGTGCATGTTTTATAACTGATTATACCTTATTTCGTCAAACGAAAAAATATTTTCGAGCATGAATAAATAATACACTCAGATCAGTAGAGTAGGTACCTACTTCTTATTTCTTATACTTATACACTTCACAAGACTTTTTACCCACAATGAACCACAATAAGGTTAAACAATATTCAGTTTTTATTTTCAGATGAGGTTCTCTGTTTTTTTAGAATGATTTTTTTTTGTTTTCCTGGTTGTCCAATTTTTTCTTAAAATACATTTGCTGGGTATATATAAACAATCGGAATAAAATGTGACTATGTGTTATAACAATAAATTTTTATTTAAATTTTTTTCCAGTAATTTGTTGCAATTGATCGAAACATAATACGTTAGCAATTACAAAAAATACCGGGAAATTTTTTTTAATAAAAATTTATTGTGATAACACGCAGTCATATCTTATTTCGATGGTTGATAACCAGGACATGTAATTTTGAAAAAGAAAAAAATCCTTTTCAAGTATTAAAATAAATATTATTATAAAAATTTGTTAGTTTTGCTTTTCATCCAAAACGATTTTAAATTTTAAGGTTTTCTTTCTATGAAAATTTCTATATGAAAATCAACAAATTGCATTATTTAATTAGTTAAACAGTAGTAAATGTCCAAAGCGTACTATTTATGTTCTTGGTAGACACAAAAATAATTTAAAATATGATTTGAAATATTGTAACTATATGTTGGTGCGTTAATTTTGTCCAGGAGTATATTTTGAAGTAACCTGATTTTAATAATGATTTTATTTAAAAAATCGCCTTGATTAAAATCGGGATTTTAATTCCGATTTTAAACAACTGATTTAAAACGTCTCCACCCTTGGCAAATTCAAAATGCTAAAAAATCGATCTATCGGCATCTGAATACGTAGGTAGGTGCCAGGGTTAATAAAAATCATGATTTTGAAAAAAAATCAAAAAGCAACGATTTTTTAGGATCATGATTTTTTGTTTTTTTTTTAATTAAAGTTGGCTGGTTAACATTTTACCCGGAATAAACCGCAATAAAGTTAAACAATATTCAGTTTTTATTTTCAGATTAGGCTCTCTGCTTTTTTTATAATATACGTTTGAAAGTTTCATTTTTGTGAAGAGCTGCTAAATTCCTTTTCAATTATTATAATAAATATTATTATAAAAAGTTGTCAGTTTTGTCTTTGTATCCAAAACGATTTTAAGGTTTTCTTTCTATGAATAGATTTATTTTTAAGTATCATGATATTAATAATGATTAAAAAAGTAGCTTTGATTAAAATCATGATTCACGATTTTAATCAACTGATTTAAATCGTCTGGGGCGCTGATTACGAAAACCCACGACTTTAAGGAGTAGCTGGATGGGCGGTAGATAGCATCCAGCCCGAGGTTTTCTGTGTAAGCTCCCTAAAATTGTCACTCTATAACTAGTCAATAAGACCTCCCTTCTCACGCTGTCCACTTTCCAGTTGGCAGTTTCCCTTTTGCTTTGTAGCAAAAAAGTCCGCTTGTATTTAGAGATAACCGAACTCAATAAAACGTATAATTTCAGTATTATCCCGTTGGACGGTTTTTATTTTGCCGGGACAATATAGACATCTGGCAATTCCGACACCAAACAACGGATTTATTGGCCTATATAGAGCCACTTTGTCATTATATTTAGCTCCGCTCCCTCCACCAAATTGTAATTTTTTCAATGGAATCCTCGCCAGTTGTTGTGGGAGAATAAAGCCTTTAGTAAACCCAAGTCTCGATTTCAAGAACATATACCAACTATCAGGGCCGTATCCTGCGAAAATTTGGGGGGTGGTTCAGAATCGGCTCAAGCTTTTGTGGGCCCGGCAAGGAATTATTTAATCCATTATCCAATTAAAATTGATACGCCACTAGAATGGTATATTTTTGCATGTCACTTGTTAAAAAAGTATGCCGGGACGATGAGTTTAGATCACTTCAGTGACGTATATAGAAATTAATTGGGGAGGGACAATTTCTGCGAATTTCTTTCAAATAAGTGCATTTAAAATAACTCTGTAAAATGCGCCGCAGGCGAAATTTTTTAGAAATGTTAAGGAAAATTACTTAAAATTAATCTTAGGAAATCCCAATATCTTCAGATCTTCAAGCTGCAGTGAATATTTTCAAATCCTGAAATGGAGGCGCGGGGCCAGTCAAAAAGCAGGCCACGTAAGCCGCACCGTTCGCACCCGCCTAAAGCCGACCCTGGAGGGGTTAGACCAGTGGCTGTTGAAGTTGAAATAGCTTTAAGGTTTGAAAAAAACCTATACTATTTTTAAATGGGTTTTAATAAAAAACTGAAACAGGTTTAAGTTGGACAAGTTTAACATTAAAACTTTAAAAATATTAAATATTAATTAGTAGATAAAAATAACGAGTTTTGCAGCCAGAAAGGTATATATTAACTTCTTTTTATAATACCAAGCTTTCGGTCTACTTCGTGACCTTCATCAGAGCTAGAAATTTTTTTAAATTATTAGAAAATATTGAGAAAAGGTTGAAATTTTACTCACAATTATGTTGAAGTTTTACCAATATTAAAACCAAATAGATTTTAGGTTTAAAATAATAATAATAATACTGGTAAAACTGCAACATAATTGTGAGTAAAATTTCAACCTTTTCTCAATATTTTCTAATAATTTAAAAAAATTTCTAGCTCTGATGAAGGTCACGAAGTAGACCGAAAGCTTGGTATTATAAAAAGAAGTTAATATATACCTTTCTGGCTGCAAAACTCGTTATTTTATCTACTAAGTAAAACTACACAGCCGTAAACTAGCTATTTATTAAATATTAATTATAATAATAGCTGAATATATTCCTTCTCGCATTTATACCGATCCCTTTTCTACTTATTTGATTTCTTGATATTTCCTACACATTCTTCGCTTGGCCTGACGACACCTTTAGAATTGCCAGTAGGTAAGGTAAAAGATTTCTTCGCGCCACTTGCCCAACTGAACCTTTCATACAAATAATAATTAAATCTTCAAATACAAATTAGTACTAATCTATTCATAAAAGAGACTCTGGGAATCCCTTATTCTCCTAATCCATATGGCGTACGCAGCCGTGCACCACCGTTCACCGTTTACTGTTGTCCAGTGTTGCCAGTTATGTTTTATTTTATTTGAAAGCATATTCTGATGATAAAACTCGGTACTGCACTGATACAAAAATTGTGTTTTGTTGGCAGTTTTCGGGCGGGTTTCCATGCTCTACTGGAACTGGAAAATTAGTTTAATAAATTATTACACTCACTGATGCTCGGGGAGCTCGTTCTAGTGGTGGTGCAAAAGCAATAGAATGGTGGTATTTCGGGGCGGGGGTTTAAACTCGCAAAAAATCCCCTCAGATACGGCCCTGCCAACTATCATTTTTGATAATGAATAAAAATCGACCATTTGCCTTCGCTAACATTGAAGTATGGCTACTGAAAAATGCATACTTAAAATTAATGGGAATGTTCCCAATCTTTAAACGTGAAATTGAATATTAGCTAAGTCCATCACTGCGTCATATCTCCGCAGGTATGCAAGACAACAAACACCAAAGTGACTATCGGGCTGAACCTAAATCATCTGTACGCAATTGGCTGTGATTATGTCGATAATGTCTCCCTGCATAACTAGAAACGTGAAAGGACATTGTGAACTGTTACTGACCTTCAAGAATGTAAAATTTTGATGGCTATATCTATCGCAACGTAAAATTTAGATGGTGAAGGTCCAAAATGAGGGATAACTGCTTTTTCCGATTGTTTCCGTTTATTTAGTCAAACCAAATGGCCCTAAAAACGCGTCCAATGAATATTCCCTTAAAATTTCCATATTCAATGGGCGTGCTGTGTACAAACGATTACCAGTAAATGCTAATAATTATGTACGTATCGCGGAACACACAGCGAGTTATATAGCGTGTAATGTCATGCGGAATACATATTTCTATGGACATCCTTGTGTCGTAATGAACTGATAAGGGCGGATGCTGTGCGACATCCTAGAGCGAAACGGGGCAGATTATGGCACCAGAAGCGGATACCCGAAATTTACTGTGCTAGAGAGATGGGCTAGGGCCACGGCAAAAATAGTAAATTTCGCGATGAGACTATTCAAGATAATATATGTACAGGGTGTCCAACTTTAAAACTGTACAAATCCGTAAAATCTTCATTTTTGGAGATAATCGCCTAAACATTTTTTTGTTTGAAAGGCCTTCAAAAACCGCTTCTTTTGACCTTCCCGCCATTTTCAAAATGCAAATACAGGGCCGGCTGCGATTTTTTTATACACCCGATTTTCACGAAAACCATTTAGCGATTTTTTTATTTAAAATCTGACCCCACAACCGTTAATCAGAACCCCTCAAAACCCCCATATACCAAATTTGAACAAAAAATAACAGGGAGTTCCATTCTGTAGGGTGTCAAAGTTGAGCAAAATAGGAATTTTAAAGACATCTGGCGAGTCAAGTGTGCCATAGAATCCCTTCAAAATAGTTAAATGGTCAACAGGACCACTCAAAATGTTGGTGTGAAAATATTTACTACAAAAATATACAGGGTATTTTTCTCCGAGCCATCTCAAAATTCTGAATTTTTATTAAACTTTATACCGGTCAGGAGTGCTTTGGAATCATTGAAAAAATATTAATAAACGCAAAAGTAATTTATTTCTTTATAAAATGCCAACCAGCAAATAAAAACAATTTAAATTATTGGACCTTTCTCAACAAAGTCACTGTCTAAGATGATACATTTTCTGTGCCTTTCCTATTGTGGCACACCAGCCACCTTAACTGATATGGACTTACTGACTGGCAGGCTTCTGTTTTTTTTTTTTTAGATTTAGTTCGTTTATAGTGTGTGGAGCGGTTTTGATATACTCGATTTTTGACCCGTATAAAGTTACAAAAAGTCGGTAATTTGAGATGGCCCAGATAAGAACACTCTGTATATTTTCTATTGGACCTTTGCACACCAACACCTTCAGTGGTCCTAATGACCATTCAACTGTTTTGAAGGAATTCCATGGCACACTTGACTTGGCAAAATCCTTTAAAATTCCTATTTTGCTCAACTTTGACACCCTGCAGAATAATAATAAATAAAAAAATCGCTAAATGGTTTCCGTGAAAATCGGGGGTATAAAAAAATTGCAGCCGGCCCTGTATTTGCATTTTGAAAATGGCGGGAAGGTCAAAAGAAGCGGTTTTTGAAAGCCTTTCAAACAAAAAAAAAGTTTAGGCGATTATCTCCAAAAATGAAGATTTTTACGGATTTGTACAGTTTTAAAGTTGAACACCCTGTATATGGGCAGGATACAAGCACAAGAAGGCATGAAAACTCCTATATGAATATCGGTCTTCATTCTGTGCGTTTTGAAGTATAAATTGCCCAAAAAAAAATCATTTGAGCCAAACCGGTGGGCAGTGCCTTTGGATTTACGTATAGGAAAAGCACCTTTCACGATACAATTTTTTGGCCTTCCTTCACTGCGACCTATGTAGATCTTTTGTGAGTGACCCTACTCTAATAAATGCCGAGGTCACCTAATTTTTTTATAGAGCTCAGTATTTTCCTTGGGGCCATGTTGCCAATTTCGTTTGGATTTATATCAATCTTTTCGAAATGTGCGAGTCTGCTTCGGATTAAGAGGGGACACTCGCAGAGTATATGCTCGCTAGTCTCATCACGTTCGTTGCAGAATCTACATAGTCCATTATCTGTTATAATCTGTAGTAATAAATAAATAAATGTTGTTTGTATTTTGTATTTTTGATAAGCTGTGGTAACCCATTAATGCGATGTCGTGAGGTACATCATAACCTACAAATGTGAAATAAAACAAAACCTTGCATTCAGATTTGCCGTGGGCCATGTCTCCCGGAGAATCGGTAGAGATGACCTTCATATTTGATGGACACGCGGAGAAAAAAAGTATATTAATTTTAGATATACTTTCTAATAAAAAATTTAATATTATTTTGGTCAATTATACTAAATATAAAGAAATATTACTTTTTTAAATTAAAAAGTCAAACTTTTTACAAAATTAAAAGGCAAAGTTCCCAATCTTAATAAATCTAATGTAGTTTATTGCCTTCCTTGTCATAATTGTGATCTCAAATACCTACATTGGACAAACTTCTCAAAATTCAAAGAACATAATTTCAGGATATAAAAGTGATGCTAAACTTAATCAAATTAATTCTGAACTTTCAGAACATGTTACTATTTCTGGTCATAAAACTAATTTTGAAGCAGTTAAAATTCTACATTGTGAAGATTTAAGTTCTATTTATTCTTACTTGTCATTTTTAATTTTTAAACAAAAACTGAACTTTTATGCTTTACCTTCTTGTATATATACAGGGTGATTTAGTCATGATGTGAAAAATTTTAACTACATACCTAGTAAGGGAGACCCACTAAAAAGAAAAACGCGAAAATTTTTTTTTGGCGAAGTTTAAAACGTGAGGCAAATCAACCTTAGCACCGGAGTAACTCGACGCACCTGATTCCGAGGAACATCTGAGATGAGCGATGTTGCTGCATTTCATTGTCAGTGGTCAGGGCCGTATCTGATCGGGGGTTTTGCACCACTGCCAAATTTCAGCTCAATCGGATGTCAAGAAGTGGTTCTACTTCAGCTTGCAAGATTCGACTCACACATACATAAATACTAACAGGGCAAGTTAAATAAAAGCTATTATTACTTCATTGTGTTTACTAAATCCGATCTCCCATACTTATGACTGCTAGCGCCATCTAGTGATAAAAGCAACAACAGCAACACCTTCACATTCTGTGGGTATTTTTGTCAGTTTCTTACACGCCAGGAGGGTTACGGTTACATATATCTTACGGCAGAGGGCCGCCAAGTTTTGATGACATTATCCCTAGATGACAGTTGACGCCTCCTAAACATATCATCAGACGAAAACCTCCACGCAGTTCGTCGCTTTAATTTCCATATTTCCAATGTCGATGGGGATGGGGAACTAACGCGAGTGCTCGTATGTGTATGGAGACCATGAGAGTGGACCGTATTCTTGGCGCCATGTGGTTGCCCAGCACATTTTGCACGGCCAGTCCATGGATTTTTCGACCAGCACTGCTCGAATCGCTGGACTGGTAGAGAAGGGCCTCTGCCATGGCCAGCGCGATCTCCGTGTGCTTGGGTTTGGGGATAGGATAAAATCCATCGTGTATGAAAAAACTGAAATTGACAGTGGGCAGCAAGAGTTACGTGCGCGAATTGAAGATGCTGCCGTTCAAATCCGCAATTATCCCGGATTATTTGCGCTTATTCGTGGATCGCTTATGAACGGAATTAATAACTTGTTGTTTAAGTTAATGGTGG
Source organism: Pseudeuparius sepicola (assembly GCA_963920635.1). Taxonomy (NCBI): domain Eukaryota; kingdom Metazoa; phylum Arthropoda; class Insecta; order Coleoptera; family Anthribidae; genus Pseudeuparius; species Pseudeuparius sepicola. The sequence goes on from OY987305.1 coordinate 8,632,996, forward strand.
CATTTTCAAAATAGTATAGTGCATTTTGGTGCCTGTTTGGACTTGTTGTACTTAGTTTTGTGTTTTGTTTGCTACTGCACGGTGCTTCGCAGTATTCCCGATTCCTGCGGTGGAAGGTTATTATCCACAATGTTCGTGGTCGTCGGACTGAGTATTGAGTATTTCCCCGCAAGTAACTTGTGTCGGCCGAGGGAAATGCAATCCACTAATTGCTGTTCCCACATTTTTGGGTATCAAAAAAATGAATTGACATTGGAAAATCAAAAAGGTAGTAAATTAACTAAGACCATGCTGTATGCTGTATGGTCACATCAGAAAACTGCTTCTCTAAAAATTTAAAAACCCCAGAAAAATTATTGAACTTTTAGGTTTTTCCTCAAAATTTCGACATTTTTTGAGATTTCTGGGAATAAGTAAAAAATAAATAAATTTAGCATATTGGTGCAATTGGCAACAACGCGCCGGTAGTTGCAGGCCTCCATACGATGTTTACTAGCTCGGCCAGCCAGAAGCGCATTTAATTAGGGCTTTAAATGCATTTCTGAAAATATATTTTTAATTTTGTTTTGGTTTATTTTAGATTTTTTTAATTTCGGATTCGTATTACGCTAATTTTTATCCATCTCTGGTTAAAACAATTTTACATCATGACTGAATCACCCTGTATAACGTTAACCTTAAATAATTTTTGACAAAATTTTTTGTTTGCAATACGTCCCAGCCGACGCTTTTCCATCATAAAAGAAAATATCATTTGGGTCTTAGAAAAATACTAGCAACGGTATAAAAACTGATTTGTGTAATAACGTATCGATTTTGAAATAATCATGTAACTGGCTCATAAATTCGTAAAAGACCATCCATTATAATCGTTTTGAGAACCCTCGCGTGTTTTATTGAAAAATTAGAAATGTCGTCGGACTAATCGCTGGGAATAATTTATGTTTGCATTGAAACAATAGCTCTGGTCTATACAGCGAACCATGTATTGTGTTATGGCAAACAGGCGTATATAATATAGAAATATCGACTAAATTTGCAATGTAAATTGAGTTTGGGGGATTAATGTGGAGTGAGATGACTCTGAAACAAAAACGTATATATTACTTTAATTATTATGATTTGCATTTTTCAGTTGCAAGGGGCTACTGGATATGATCATTAAATCGATAATTTGACCAGTAATTTATTTTGGGGTGGCCATGATTGTCAAATCCACTGCCAATTAACTTAAAGCGGCATTTCAATTATTTACGTCACAACCGAGGTCACAACCTAGGTAAGTATTTTGGTTTGGTTGAACGTTCATATTTATACACATATAAATGACAAAGAATTCAATAGTGAACGTTTTCATTCCCCCATTTCCACTCCTTTATGTGGAGCTATTACGCCCAAAAACAATCTGAACAGTCGTACATACATGCACGTACAGGCGTCAAAATTATCTTTGCTTAAACCGAGGCTTAAACTTTGTTTTCCGACCTTATAGGATATTTTAAACTTATATCTCAATTCACGCGTTAATGTTGAAGCTGTACCAACACCATATTAAAGACCTGTGCATAGCGCTGTTTCAGGCGATCGCCACTGGCGCCACACGACGCAACAAATTTACAGGGTGGTTTAACGCTAAAAACACCATTGTTGCAGAATCTTTTATAAAATAAAAAATAAAAGCAAATACGTCTGTTTCAACGAATTTAATATTCAAAATAAAATATTTGTTTGTTATGTTATATGTCCCTTTAATTTGACAAGTTTACATGACATATTTCCATACATTTTCTTAAGAAAGGCAAGTCTAAAAATCGAAGTAAGAATATTTGGTACTTTTGGTTTGAAATGGAGTCCGTGACTATTTGTAGTATAAATAAGCATAAAACGCACTATAGGATTTTCAGTTTCTTCTTTATATAGTGGACCAATGGTTCGCTTTGGAGCTATAAACAATTTTTTCTATTTTTATTCTTGCTTACGTTACAAAATACTCTTCAAAAATAATATCCAGAATTCTCACTTCCTCAGCTGGTTGATCAGATCATTCCATAATTCCAAAATAGTATTTTTTTATTCCTCTGCAATTCACCTAATGCGCATACCATTTTTTTCAAATGCATGGAAATTTCATGTTATCACACACAAATCTACCTATAAAAGCTGTGTTAATAAGATAAAACTGCCGAATACTAGACGCAAAGACAATTCGTTACCGCAAAAAGAAGGTAAATTTTAAATTTATTGAAGTAAATTTTAAAAGCTGGATATTTAGAATTTGGGATATTATAAACGTCAAAAACTGGCATACCAATTACCGCAGAACACCCCCCTATAACCTATAATAAGTCGCCATTTTCTTCGTCCGAAAACAACAATGAAATATGACGTCATGCTCGATAGTGTCGATCCAGGTTGAGGTAACATTGTCGAACATTAAAAGCAGATGCCATCATTTTGTCAAGCAAATAAGTATTTTGATTGGATTTTTCCGAGGATTTTTCAGTATACCAAAATTAAAATCTCCTGTTCCATGCATTTAAAAAAGCCAACAGGAAACTGTTTGTGCAGCCTGTAGTCGTTTCAAAGTTGAAATTTCCATAGTTTTGTGTGTCGACCGAAAAATCGAACCCGTGTTCGCTAACAAATTCAAAACAAAATGCAAAGAAATTGCTTTGCATTAATTGATTTGAAAGTTTGCATTTCACTCGTTGGAATATTGTAATGCCGCGCGCGTGACGGCAGAAGCATTATTTAGAATGACTTTTAAGAAGATCTATACGAAACTATAGCTAGTCTTGAGTATCTAGGTATAAGTTTCTTCAATGTTGCATTTTTTACTGAAACGAACAATCATATTTTATACACTATATATACCACAGTAAACACAGTAGCTGCTCTCTGAGCCGATCCTTTGTTGTCGATTCAGCAAAAGTTCTACATCAGGTAGCACAGGATGGTGTTTAATAAATTGAAGTATTAAGAAACGTTAGACAAACCTAATATAATATAACACATTTTACCGTTCAATGTCTGAAAATATTTAAGACATTGAAGCCACTGTGTATACTGTGGTATTATTTGGTTATATTTATAGCCGTTGGAATATATGAAAGCTGCAACCATGTACGTGACACACCTACCCTCAGAGCACGAAAAATTATTGCAATGAAGCCTGCCTCTGTCATGCAAATCGAAATTTCCCTGTGGATTTTTTGCGTTGAATTGTTTTCAAACGCTTGTAAACACAAATCTCACTTCACGAATTTCGCTATTTTAACGCCAAGCTCATTCTGACGGTACCTCTCGTTTTATGCGAAATGTTGTACAAGTCGAGGGATTGGCTGATATCTCACGCACCATTTCACTAGTAACAAGGCAAGCATAAAGTTTCTTGGACTGAATGAAATTGGGAAGGGGAGAATACTTTATAATCGAATTTGTGAATACTTACGACGAAATGTTAAAAACGAACTAAATAAAATTATGTTAGTTCCATTTAAAAATATTTAATTTGACCTACATAATAAGTAGGTACTTATAGGTATATATGTACAGGGTGGGCCAAATTGGACACTTTTAAAGGGAAACTCCTATTTTTAACGGAGATAGACGAAAACTGATATCGGTGTCTGAGGCTCATTTTTTATGATAAACTTAATGGCGAAAACCGCAAATCGATATCTGTCACCATTCTTGAGTTACAGAGCGTTTTTCAAAAATGTGCGTTTTTGAAAAGTAGCCGTAACTTTTTTCGGGTTGAAAATTTTGTGTTTCTGTAAAACATTCTTAAAGCACTTTTTTACGTAGAATCCAATGCTGCTACTACATTTTTTTTCTAGTCAATGGTTTAAAAGTTACCGATAAAAAAATATTATTTTTTAAACGGAACACCCTGTATATTTTTGCATTTTTTAATAGAGCGAAAAATTGCCATTCCAAAAATATATAACACTTAATCATTTACTTAAGGAGTTATCAATTACTAATAGCTTTTATGATTTCATGTGTATAATTGGTAGCACGCCCCTTCAACAAGTAGGCTTTGGACAGTGAAACAATGAAACAACCGTGGAAAAAAATATTTTTAAAAAAAGCTTTTATTTAAATGCGCTAAAAAGAATAAAATAATCTTTTCTTTTAAAACTTTTACTATCAAATTATAACGTCATTCCACAATTTATATGATATAAAAGCTTGTCGCGAGATTTAAGTAGTGGTATTTACTTAGTTTGAAAACTTAAATCTCGCGACAAGCTTTTATATCATATAAATTGTGGAATGACGTTATAAGTTGATAGTAAAAGTTTTAAAAGAAAAGATTATTTTATTCTTTTTAGCGCATTTAAATAAAAGCTTTTTTTAAAAATATTTTTTTTACTTTTAATTTATTTTGTAATTTTTAGTTTGGCCAGGTGTCTGAGTCTATTCATCTCAGTTAACGCATCATTGTTGCAAGGTCGTTTGCCGGTTAGTTTAGAACAGTCTAGCTCTTCAATGAGGAGACCTTCTAATGACCATCTTGGGTGTTCCGCCATGTTGGATTTAGAATGACGTCACACATATAATCATGCATTGTCATCCAAATTAAACGTGTGTACAAAATTTCAGCTCGATCGGTTGAAATTTAACTAGTCCGCCATCTTGAGTGTTCCGCCATGTTGGATTTAGAATGACGTCACACATATAATCATGCATTGTCATCCAAATTAAACGTGTGTACAAAATTTCAGCTCGATCGGTTGAAATTTAACTAGTCCGCCATCTTGAGTGTTCCGCCATGTTGGATTTAGAATGACGTCACACATATAATCATGCATTGTCATCCAAATTAAACGTGTGTACAAAATTTCAGCTCGATCGGTTGAAATTTAACTAGTCCGCCATCTTGGGTGATCCGCCATGTTGGATTTAGAATGACGTCACACATATAATCATGCATTGTCATCCAAATTAAACGTGTGTACAAAATTTCAGCTCGATCGGTTGAAGATATCTGCTTCAAAATTGAGTTGCAAGATTCCACCCGAACAAATTACATACATACATACATACATACATACATTGCAAGTTAAATAAAAGCTTTTAAAAATGGTTATTGTTACCTACCTGTCAAATTTTCAGTTGGGCTGTTTAGATTTTTCAATTTTTGTGTAATTTATAAACTTTATAACATACCTACAATGAAATTTGAAAGTTATGAAAAATGGGAATGATAGTCTGTTTTATACAGTCCGGGGAAAATGCGTATCTCTGTTTAACTCGTACCTACCTTTTCGGCCTACTATTAATCAAATCTATTAATTATTACTCTAACACTATTAATCAAATTTTGTCGCAATCTTGCAAAAATGTCCTTGAAAGGATGTCTTCTCTCTGGATACCGCTCGTAGTATTAATTGCTCGTTGCATCTGATTTTTCCCCGGATTGTAAAAAACAGACTATCATAGCCCATTTTTCATAACTTTCAAATTTCATTGTAGATATGTTATAAAGTTTATAAATTACACAAAAATAGAAAAATCGTTATACCTTGCCTAAACTGCTTAACTGAAAATTTGACAGGTAAGTAACAGTAAACAAGTTTCCGCGGTTGTTTCATTGTTTCACCGTCCAAAGCCTACTTGTTGAAAGAGCGCGCTTACAATTATATACATGAAATCATAAAAGCTATTAGTAATTAATAACTACTTAAGTAAATCATTAAGTGTTATATATTTTTGGAATGGTAATTTTTCGTTCTATTAAAAAATGCAAAAACATACAGGGTGTTCCATTTAAAAATAATATTTTTTATCGGTAACTCTTAAACCATTGACTAGAAAAAAAAATTATTAGCAACATTGGATTCTACGTAAAAAAGTGCTGTAAGAAAGTTTTTACAGAAACACAAAATTTTCAACCCGAAAAAAGTTATGGCCACTTTTCGAAAAACGCACATTTTCGAAAAACGCCCTGTAACTCAAGAATAGTGACAGATATCGATTTGCGGTTTTCGCCATTAAGTTTATCATAAAAAATGAGCCTCAGACACCGATATCATTTTTCGTCTATCTACGATAAAAATAGGAGTTTCCCTTTAAAAGTGTCCAATTTGGCCCATCCTGTACAGTGACCGGCAGAAAGTTGGACACAAATAGAAAACTTTTTTATTATTAATTTCTCAGAAAATTTTATTCTTTATAAAAGTTGGTGCATCACTTCAAACTCAAAACGCACATATCAAAATTTAAATATCTCTTTTTGGACACGAGGTAGATTCAAAAATGTCAAAATAACTCAAGAGTAAAGTATCCTTATTTTTTAAAATACGGTAAAAAGTTACTTACAAAAGCTGTTTGGAATCAAAGGTGGATGTCAGATTTAAAGTCACAGCCACCTAGTATAAAAAAGAAATTTAACTTTTTTGGTATTTTTTTCGACCACCCTGTATATTACAAAAAACAAAATACCGCAAGCACAACTTATCATCGGATAACACAACAATTTGCTACTAAACTTTAATTTTGTTCGATTAGCAGCTAGAAATTTAAATTAATCGAAATCAGCGTTTAAAAATATTAAATTTTTGTGTCAAACTTTTTGCCGGTCACTGTATATACAAATGAACTCACTTGGAACACAGTGACATACGGGGCGCGATCTATTTCATAGCATTTATACCACGCTCTGTTACTGGTAAAAATACCAGACTTATCAGCAGAAATCACCCGTATAAAATTCAAAGGTTTTTATGCGGTCGACGTCGACCTAGTCAAGGAGGCAGCCAAAAAGCGAAAGTAGACATTTGATTGGTTGGCATTTCGGAGCTCCATGGAGCAGGTGTCGACGTAGGCCAGTTAGGCCAGTATAACCAGTGCCGTGCATGAAAATAAAGATTGTGCTTTATTTTACGGACTTTGGTTGTATGTATAGATTTTTGTGTGGTGTTGTTTTGTGTGTAACAAAATTATTGGCTTGCTTTGGTTTGAATTATTTCAAAGTTTATTTTATTGTTTTTCAGAGCATTTAAATAAAATTTGTATAAAATTATTAAGGGCCGCGCGCCTCCTAAGACTCTGTCTTGTTTTACAAAGCAAACGCCGCCCAAGCGTTTTTATGCTGTTCCAAGTGAGTTTATTTATGCTATACACTATCGACTAATGCATATTATGTCTAATTTGTATGAGTTCCTATTAGTGAAAGAAAATGTATACTTGTTACTATTAGTGTGACTCTGCAGGAAACTAGTTAATGCATTAAGCAATGGTTATAGCTTTCATGTTATTACATCCATAAGATCTAATCTAGAAATAATGTTACCATTTTACTGTGTGTAAGTATATTACTTCGACATAACTATGTAAGGGGAACTATTATTTCGGCAAAAAAATCATTTTGTCATTAACGTCTAAAAGAAAGGTTTGAGAAAAAATATTTTGGTAGGTATATACGCGTGATTCTATTGGCAGCGGTTTTTAAAGAGATTACTGGAGCTAATTTTACGTTACCATGAATAGAACACTGACAGAATATTTAAATTGTTAACCTGATCCTGATTTATTCAAAGGTGATTATAATGGTTCATTGCATGCACATGACACTTGATTACGTACATTTTGTAAATATATATGTAGGTACTTTACAAAGATAATTATTTCTCTGTGAAACTACGAAATTAGTTGATAGTGCAGTATTCAGCTGAAAATCCCAGAGAGCATCAATTTAATTAGTACCTCTCCAGTTAGTAATAATGAGAAACCTGAGTTATCTTGTTTAATTAAAACTCACCATGCGAGTGTATTTGTTGAAGCTATGTAACATTATAAATTATTATTATTAATACAATTTCTCCAATCTTACCTCCGTAATTTTACCACTTAAGTAGAAGTTATTTTTTCACTAATAAGATGGTAGGTAAGTGAAAACGGCCTTTATCCTTCATTTCAGATATTGAAACACTTTCCACATTTGCAAATTTAGACAATAAACCCGGCCACAACATGCTGTACCAAAAGGCAAATCAGTTTTCCTCCTATACAGTGAAACATGCACTCTGAAATCGTCTGTATCTAAAATGCATGCCAAAAAAACCTGCGATTTTCGTTGAAGCAATAAAAGCCTGATTTTATTATGGCAAAGATAGGGGAGCTTTTCGGGTTTAAGGTGGCCTAAAATGCAAACTTGGAGGATCTGCTCCGTGCTTGTCAAGTCGATTACCTTATCGGACTATGACTTGTCTGCTCCTGAGCAGGCGGATAGAATATCGCAATTTTATGATGGAAATACACCACAGGTTAAGTCAATTTACATTGCCTACGTGATAGGAATACCTATCATTACCCATTTCCTATTGCGGTCCCAGACATATACCAGATATAATACGTTTCTAAAAGTTTTTTTTTTATTACTATCGTAATACTCACATAATATAATAATAATAAATAATAACTAAAAGTACCCCAGAACCAACCGAATGCTTGTGCGGGAGATGCGGCAATTACTATTATTTTGTCTTTGTTGCCATTTGCGGCTAGGGCCGACTTTTCCCGATAGAACTAGGATAGCATTCGTTCAAGTACTATGGAAAACCGTAGTTATCCCAGTGAGTGTAGGGCAATTAGGTAGTAAATCACACTGATTAAAGCTATTAAGGAGCAATACCGTGAATCCACAATTTGTCCAGCGTTCTTAGCCACAGATTAACCAGGCAGGTGCGTAAGTAAGCGGCGAACAGCAATTCAAGGTTGATTTAGCAGACTTATTTTGCCCGCACCAATGCATTTATAAATTCCGACTGTTTTATGAAAAAGATTGGGCGCACCAATAGATTTTACAAATTTGTATGATTTAATGTATTTAATTATTGATTAATACAAAACAGTCAAAGCTTAAAAATATTACATTATTCTTTTCTAAGTGGATTACAACAATAAAAGAGAACATCGGCTACACAATTATTGTTAAATTACATACGTTTTTCACTGAATTATTATGAATGTTTGAAACAATTAAAATACCTAATACATCAGGGAATTCAAAACGAAAACGAAGTAGGTATTCAAAAAAGTTATAGGTATCTCCTGATCTTAAAAGTGGCTTAATATATTTATTGTTCGATTCGTTTTTTCACTTTTTGTTGAACTCTTTAAATTGCGATTTGCATATTTTAAGGTACTTATCAAATATCCTTAATCTAACAAATAAATTAATTACATATACTTAAGGAAAGTGAGCATATGGATGAATGAAAGTGATTTTGCTCATTTTGTTAAAAAAAATGAAATTCCTTCGCTACCCGAAACATCATCAAAAAACGACAAAAATATATTTAAAGTATATAATACTTTTCCAGTATTTAAATACCGACTTGTATCATAATAATTTAATAATATACTACACCTAACTGCCTATATCATTTTCTAGACTTTTTACCTAGGTACTTAAAACTCTTGAAAGGTGCAATACAAAAATGAGGTATCTCTCTGTTATCTATACCTACGTATCATTCTAAATTGCGGACGTTTTCATAAAATTAATATTTCGTCATCTTCAGGGTACTACAATAAATAACAGCTAGCATCCCAGAATATATTCAACGAAATAAAATAATATGTCATATATTAGACGCGAGTAGGTTAGGTTAGGTTGTTAGGTTAGGAACGAACAAAGACGCTAAAATCTAAGGACGAGTTCGATTTGACTGCACTTTTGCACTAATAATATGATATGACAGTGACAAAAATGCACTCAGTGCAAAAATGCAGGCAAATTGCAATCGCCATAAATGTAAGTCCTTACGTCAACACATAACATATTTTATTTCGTTGAACTGTGAATCTGGGATGCTAGCTTTTATTTGTTGTAGTTCCCTGAAGATGATAAAGTGGTATTTTCGACTTCCTGCACTTGCCTGGTGCCAGTGTATATGTGTCATTTTCCTGACAATGTGGAATAACAATGACAGACATGCACTCAGTGCGCACTGAACGCAAAAGTGCAGTTAAGTCGAAAATGCTATAAATTATCGAAACGCCTGCGATTTAGAAAAGTATCACCTAGCTTTACTTCCACATCGATCACAATACCCAAAACACGACCGAAAACTGACTTTCAATGCATCGAAATCTGAATTTTCATAAAACAATGAATCGAAAATAATAGGTTACCTACTACCTAGGTACTTTAAAATTGTATAAGAAACTTATTTGTTTTGATGAAATAAAAACAAGTTTTAACAGAAAAAAAATTGCATTTATTTGAAAAAAGTAATATTTCCTGAGTTTTTAAAATACTTTTGGAGTATTTAAGTATTTAAATAACAAATACTTTTTGTCAGTATTTGTAATTCCAAATACAAATACTTCTTTTCTGTGAGTATTTAAATACCGTAAGGGAGTATTTAAATACCGTAAGGTATTTAAATACTTGAATACTTAAATACCAAAAAGTAATCTTGATTGGAAATTTCCACAGGCAGAATATGATGATACTAGTCTGGATGATCTGTATCAATAGGTACCAATGCCAATACTGTATGATCTAGTATCAATACCAAAGAGTATTTAAATATCAAAAAGTATTTATTTCAACAAATACTTGGTCAGCTCTGAATACCAGTAACCTTCAATAAAAAGATAAATAAAACTTGAAAAGTCAATGTAAAAAAATTCAAGTAGTAATTTAAAGAATTTTATAAAATGCAGGTTTCAAAACTTCTAAAAAATAAAATTAGTTTCGAATTACAAGGGCGCTATTGAGTCCCTTATACGCGCTGAAGCTTGGATTGTCATGATACATATTTTTATTGCATCATGTTAGATTGACTATACTATTATACCCGTACGATAGTCTGCCGTTCCGCTCTCCGCTTTATACCGAACAGGCACCGGACTTTCGGAGCAGGCTCCTTCTCAGAAGAAGGGATTTTAAATCGGCTTTCGCAACTGTCCTGGTTAATCTGTGTCTTAGCCATCAGTGGTATTTTTTATAGACATGTGCATGCAACTGCCTCGACCTCGATTTGAACCAAGGTCGATCGAAGGCAGAAAAACATGCAGTCTAAATGGTTAGCAATGCTGGGAATATCGCCACCGCGGCCCCAAATAAGTACAAGGGGTTTCCCCCTTGAATTGCAATTACTGAAAATGTTAGCATACTCAGCAACAACAACAGCGCTTTTGGTCTAAAATATGGTGGGATGTGTTTTATTTTAGTATATGACTTGGCACAGGTTGTTCCTGAAGGTAAACAAAATGCCAGATATTTATACGCCTTGCATAAATTTGATTTCCCGAGAAATAAATGTTGTTTAACTGTGCCCATAAAAATAAATTATGTGCCCCAACTTAGTACCTATGCAATATTACAGTTGCATTAATTCAAACTACTGCACAAACTAGCTGGATATTTATCTGGCAACTGAAATGAAATAGGGCGAATGTGTGATGCTTTTTCTTCGGACACAGATTTTGTCTACATACAAGGCAGATGTTATTTCAAGGCACACTTTTAAATACTGTTTCTTGTGTCAACTTCTATTTTCGAAACTTTTTCAGAATTATGCCGCGTCGAGTGTAAAAGTTTTTTACGTACATTTTGTATAAATGTCTTTACTACTTTCAGCTAAAAGTCTCAGCCGAAGTTTCTCCAAAAGTCGTCCCAGTAAACATAGAAATTATATCTAAATTAAAGCTAAAAACTAATTTAAGAGCTAGTTACAAATTCAGCACCGTCGAAAACTAATTATATGTCTTCGCTTATAATATACGCCTTGTAAGTTTGCCTATAGGATATTCTATGAGTTTCGTTTTCAATCAAACTCCAAGGAGATGGAGATCATTGCGGCCCACAGTTCGGAAGTTATGTATGCAACATGGCTGCGAATGTTACTTCTAAAATAAGGTGAATTCACAACGTATATAGGTTCAGCGAAGTGCACATTTTATTACACAACTCCGGAAGAACTACTGTTTTCACTTTAAGCTAGATGAAATTACAAGTTTTTTCTTAAATAAAGGACATCGCTCAAAATCTTATATATACTTATGCGGTAAAGTATAATAACCAAGAGTTTCGGAGATATTGGCCAATGATATCTACTATTGGGTAGTGTCGCATTTTTGTTTTTTAAACGATAAAATAGGCTACTATGCTACACACGTTCTTCTATGTAAACAACAACCACTATTAAACAATACAAAATAGTTATTTATGTACCAAGGCATTGACTAAATTCCAAATAAGGCAACTAAATTCCACATGAGTCATAAAAAATTAAACTTCAATGCTTTGTATGGTTTAATAGATTGTAGACTTTACCGCATAAGTATTTGAGCGGGGTCCTTTGTTAAAATTGCCATTTGCTATAATATAATTAATATTTATTAAATATTTTAAAATATGATTACGAAGATTTTACGAAGTGTGGCAACATTGCAGACTTTAAATTGGGATGGCGGTTGGAACAAAAAACCGGGTGAGTGGTACTAAAACATTTGAAAAAGTTTCATGGAAAAACGAAAATTTTATATTCGAGTTTTTTTAAGAAAATAAATAATGGTTAAATTTTGTATACAGGGTGTAACTGATATTGCCACAGGCGAACACTCGCTTAAAAAAGTAACGCGCTACTCTATACACGAAACTGCCTATAAAATTCGGAAAATTTATTGTAAGGCCATAACTTTTTATTTTTTGCACATTCAAAATATACTTGCATGGGGTCGCCAGTTAAAATGTATGTACTTACTAATCAAAGTTACACCCTATGCCAGGGCAGATATATTCGGGTAAAGGAAGTAATTACTTTTCCCAAAAAAAAAACACAAAATGTTACTTATTACCACCTCGAAGAAAAGCAGTTAGCTACTCCCTTGTGTGAAAGTAATACTTATGGCTCCTTGAAGTAGAAGTTTCTAATCAAGGAGCCCATGGGATGGCGAAGATGCCCCTTGAAATTCCGAAGGCGAGGTTGAAACTTGCGCTGCAGATAAAGCAGTCGCCCGAAAACAAAACTAAACTGATAAAAAATAACACGACGATAAAATAAATAATAAGTTATGGGACCCTCAGACGGGATTATGTTTAACCTAGGGGTACGGACACGAATATGTTATGCCGAGACAAGTCCCAATTTATTTTAAAACGAATATATTTTTCGTTTTTGTCCTTCCTCCCAATAAACCCGACAGAGGTTTGAGAAAAATCGAATGGGGTAAATCAATCTAAGGACAGGCGCAAAGATGGTATAGTCGCGATATGAGGTTAACTAGATTTCGCTATAAAATAGACATAAGACTTTTACGGTTCATTTTCTTTCAATTTCCGCCACTTCCGCATTACAAATAGTTTAGATTTCTCACTGGATCTAATTTTCGCGGACGACAGTTCGATGTCTATTTTCCTCTGATTTTTAAATTGCTCGGCTACGCCGAGGGGAATGCTGACTTAGAACTAGGAAATTTGCGATTTTTGTAGAACTCCGACATGGTGTCTATACGACAGAATGATTCTGAAATTTGAGCCATTTTGAAATGGGGCTACAAATTTATTTTTTATCATGAAATTATTAAAATCCCGCTCCCCATTCTTATACCGTGCAACATCGCCATGCGCCTTGCAAATTCTTATAGGTTTATATGCCTCTTCAGGTGGAACATTCGCAAATTTATGTTCTCCGATGAACCCTAAGGCATTTTTCCATTGCTGGCACCTTCAAATTTTCAATATTTTAATATTAGATATATCTACATTATTCTTCAATTAATACCTATTCAAATGTCACATAAAAATGTCTTAATTTTTGTAGGTAGGTACCACAAACTCAATCTTACCTTTCAGGGTCTTTATAAAATGAAAAAAAGGTAATGTGTCACTACAACACAGCCACGGTCGGTCGGTAATATTTTGCGGTAATATTTTGCGCGCACCCGGTAGAATGCGAACGACCCGCTCTCAGCTACACTGTGTACAGCTTATTGTCTTATATTATAAGATATCGATCGGCTCGATGAGGAGGGGAGTGGGAGAGGGCAAGAGGGAAACGTTTGTTTACACAGGGCCGAGTGCCCGGACTTATTAGTATATCTCTGGACGCTGCTACTACTGTCTAATAGATGGCGCGTCAATGAGACCAACTGTGCAACCAACAAGAGAATGCCAGTACCTTGTTGACGGATTGTGCATATTATCCATGTTGATACAAATCAAATTCTCAATCCTGGAAAAAATACCATCCAGCGAAAAACTTTTGCCGGGGGTGAAGCGTCGGCTGAAGCTATGGGCGGCTTAAATAGATTCCTCTATATAAACATGAGAATATAATTTCAATTTCTGCTATTTCCCGGGAACTTATCCGCGTTCATACACTTTGCCGGTAAACACTTTTCAGATTTTTATCGTTGCCTGCCTGTATAATTTCCTCCTGTAATAATTTATTCGCGCCAGTTTGTATTTTCAAAATTAAATTGAAGCAGAAAGTTAATTCGGTTATCAAGACGGGAAATACGTTTAACCCCGCCTGAAATTCCCACGGTATTTCCAAGATAACACACACAGGCCCGTACGACGGCAAAAAGTATTAAAAAACGGAAAACACGCCTGAAAAAAAAAAAGATGGAAAGCAAAAAGCAGGACCTAAAGCTAAAAAAATGCGACTTTAAATTCAGAATACCATATCAGACTGTAAATATACACAGCACGTCCGTATTGTGAAAGCAAAAGGAAACTGGTTGTCTATACAATCTATTTATTTTAAACAGTCAGTAAGAGTAAAAAAATCACGCGAAAGGCTGATGACGATTGCTGCAACACACAGTCCTCTAAAAATTAGTCAAAACTTCTTAGGATGTCTCTATACACTCGAATGAACTTAACCTCAAATATATTTTGTGTGACGAAAACTCTGAAAACGAATTTTCTCTTAATGTAAAAGTTCCTGGTGTAGTAATTTATGCATAGATTTAAAAGAACGAAAATGGTGAAAATTCTAAGGTTATATATTAATATGTCAACTGTTTTTAGATGAAAATAAAAGTTTCTACGTGTTCATATTGAAAATGTCCTAAATGCAGAATATGCAACGCAACATTGTGGAAAATCGTTATGTAATAATTGCTACATTTATTGAAAAATATACTTAATTATCAAGTAGCTTCCTACCGATTCCACGAGACCCACCCTTGTACATGAGCCACCAGTTACCACCAGTTTACATTCGTTAATTTAAACTGTTATTATGTAACATGAACATGAAATTTATTTTTTTCTTTAATTCGTGACTTCTCCCGGCAAATTCCGTAGCGGCGCCCATGCATTCTCCATTCGGTTTCCGTTCTAGAGTTCGCATATTGTAAGATGCTTTTACAAGAATACCTAGTATGAAACTCTAAAGAATCTCAGTTCGAATAATAAAAGAACAAAGAAATTTTGGAAACTTGATGGGAATTTCTACTTCAGGTAATGCAGTTGACGCCGGAGAATTTTAATATATAAGGCACGTCTGCGGCTGTTCCTATTCCTACAGACTCTCAATTCTTCCAATTTATTTGTCTCTTCCGGTTCTATTTAAAGCACAAATTCGACACATATTTTTTTTATATTCATCATCGAAACCACTAGCAGTTTTCTAAAAACTCCCAAATATCTACTGGTAGTAAGGTGCATTGCATTTCTGAATATGTATTTTTAAATGGTTTGCAGTATTGTAAATTAACTAAAGAGTTACAGAATGAAGGTTGCGCCTCGTGGAAAAAGTAGAATTATATATAAAGCCTATTGGACCTTGCAGAGACAGGGAACAAAAAAATAATTTAAATTTAAAAATATATATTTTTTTAAATTTAGTAGTTTTATCGTGATTTTTTTTTGTTTTCTTTCGTTTTGTATATGGTCAATATTAATATCACCAAGTTGTTAGAGTTTAATTTTATTTGTTTTTTTTTCATGGCTAACCGAGTGGCTAACTATGAATATTTGAAAATAAATAAGTACCTAATGTGCTTTATTAATTTTTCTACAAAATCGTTATTAGGTACTTGAAATTTTTTGGTAAAATTTGGTACAGACCCGTTTCCGATTTATTAAAATTCCGCTTTTAGAAATTGGCATAGTAGGCCTTGGATTTTGTATGAAAGAGGTCATTTCAAATCGTACAATTAATAAACTTTAACAGGGTGACCCGAAAACAAATGGGTTACACTGTATACAAGCCTAAATTTCTTAAAAAGCTTGATGGAGAAATTTTACTTTACAACATATACCTTAGTTAGGTTAGGTTAAGTTTAAGTAGGTAAGGTTCAGTTAGTAATAGTTGTAAAATGGAATTGGTTCTTGATTTCAGGACAACTACAACTACAGCAATACCTACCATTAAATACCTTCTTAAATATTTTAAACATTTGTTTATCATAAAAACACCTAAGCATATAGGTACAGGATGATTTTTTTAGGACTATACCACCACGATTTTCTCGCTTATTTTACGTCCCACAAAAAAATCGTAAGGAACAAAAATGTGGCAATTTTGGAAAGCTGAAAAAGAAATTGGCATCCATGGCCAACTTGTCGGGCAATATAAAAAAAACCTCAAATTGAGCAAAACTATTAATAGTCGTGGAATGTTTATTTTAAGAGACATGGGAAAACTTTTACACTGAAAATTGATGGCACTGATAAGCTTTATCCATCCAGGTGCTCAGATATTTTCAGCAAATTACGCAGGGCCTTCGGCTCTCTTGAGGGCATGAAAATTTTTGTCGATTTTAACGTCGCCTGGCCGACCAAAATTGCCATATTTTATTCTCTTACGTAGTTTCTGTGCGGCCCAAAATGAACAAAAAATGTCATAGCCTCAAGAGAGCCGAAGACCCTGTATAATTTTCTGAAATTGAGTACCCAGTAGTTGCATAAAGATTTTTTTCCTCTACGTCTTAAAATAAACATGCTACGGCTATTAATTGTTCTGCTCAATTTGAGTTTTTTTTTTATATTGTGCGACAGGTTGGCCATGGATGCCGATTTATTTTGCAGCACCACTTAGCTGTTCAAAACTGACACATTTTTGTTTCTTACGTTTTTTTTGTAGAGAGCAAAATAAGCAAGAGAATCGTGGTGGTAGGTAGGTATAAAAGAATCATCCTGTATAGGGAAGTTTAACTTTCATCTCTCTAACTTCCAGAATCGATAGGGAAAGTCAAAATAACACGGTTTTCTCCTATACACATATAATGGTCTTCTAAAATAAGTGAATTACGTTAATAAACAAAATATTTAAGAACAATAATGGATTTTATTATTATTAATTAACGTATTTTTTAACAAGACAATGATACACCACTGGAAAATCTACTTTTTCTAGCCTACGGTCAATTTACCTGTTAATTCTAAGAAAAAAGTTATATGGATATTTACTAATGCATAATTTTTGTTTAAAATAGGTTCAAAGATAGGTAAACAAAGTATAAAATGCACAGAACATATAC
Organism: Pseudeuparius sepicola; assembly: GCA_963920635.1. Classification (NCBI taxonomy): domain Eukaryota; kingdom Metazoa; phylum Arthropoda; class Insecta; order Coleoptera; family Anthribidae; genus Pseudeuparius; species Pseudeuparius sepicola. Next base: position 8,650,456 of record OY987305.1, read on the forward strand.
GCCTAGCGTATTAAAATGCTAAAAAAAGGAATGTGGCTCGCTAAACGATTTGAAATTAATAAACAATTTCAGAACGAAATAATGGCACTAGAGACTAGAGGGCCCTCAAATCAACTTATATTTTTTATTACTATTTTTTGAAACGATTTTTATAAAAACTGCATTTTTCCATGGAAATTTATCACAGGCATGAAAATGAAAATTTTCCAGTGGCGTATCATTATTTTGTTAAAGAATAGGTTAGCTTCGTCACTGAATAATAATAAAATTCCTTATTTTAGTCGAATTATAGCTATTATATAGGAATTCTCAAAATTGAATTCATGTTTTAGAATATATCAAGAAAATACTTTAATAATCCTAATTTTAACACCCTGTACAACAAATCATACTACTTTTACGTTTTCCACTAAGTGAATATTTTTACTTTTTGTTTTATTTTGGTGTTTTCGAGAATACCAGAGATTGGCGCCTAAAACTATTTTTGAAAAAATAAATAATAAAAAAGTTTCCCATATAGTGCAGACTTTTGGCGGAGTTTGTATGTATATTACGAATGGAACTACTTCTGCTGACGCCATTTTGAAAAAATAATCCATTTTGTACTATAACTATCAGATATAGACGAAAATGCGCGGGAAAACGTATGGTCGGGTATAATATTTCTCAAGTCACTTGAAACAGCATAAAAAAACTCTAATTTGCGTCACAAAAAGTATATAGAACATAAGCGTCACGCAGTTTTCAAAAATATACATATTCTACAAGCAACATATTTCACTTTTAACCCATGCAAGTATCTATCTTCTCTGTCTTCTTCATCTTTTTTTGCTGCTAATACCAGGTGCGGTTCAATATGGTTAAAAAAGTGTTTTGTCTCGTATTTTATTGCCGAGACGCCTGTTCTCGAGCTCCCCTGGTAAAATATAAATGAACTCACTTGGAACACAGTGATATACGGGGCGCGATCTATTTCATAGTATTTCCCACGCTCTGCTACTGGTAAAAACACCAGTCTTATCAGCAGAAATCACCCGTGTAAAATTCAAAGGTTTTTTATGCGGTCGACGTCGACCTAATCAAGTAGGCAGCCAATAAGGAAGCGGACGTAGCGATTTGATTGGTCGGCGTTTCGGAGATTCATCGAGCAGGTGTCGACGTATGGGCCAGTTAAGCCAGTATAACCAGTGCCGTGCACGGAAACAAGGATTGCGCTGTATTTTAAGGATTTTTCTTTTGTGTATAGATTTTTGTGTGGTGTTGTTTTGTGTGAAACAAAATTATTGGTTTGCTTTGTTTTGAATTATTTCAAAGTTTATTTTATTATTTTTTAGAGCATTTAAATAAAATTTTTATAATATAAACTCCTGGACAAAATCAACGCAACATCATAAATGTGCCACTTATTTGATGCTATTTTTTTTCTGAATTTATGATCCGATTTGAATGATTTTTTTGCATTGTAGGTTGGTTCCTTGACAATATCATAGTTTTCGCTGTTTATGATAAAAAGTTCATTTTCGATTTATACCGGCTGTAACAAAAATGTTATGTTTTTTTCCGAAAATTCGTATCACCCTATGGAGTATACTAGCAACCGAAACATATAGCAGTTGACATTAGACGGTAGGTCCATCTTTCTTCAACATTTTCTTTTTTGGTTTACTTCATTATCTCTGTTATTAATGGAGATACACTGTTTTATATCGTAACATGTTTTTATAGACTTTATTATTCAACACAGTCATTGTTGAATGTTTTCAAGTAGGCTATGGAACTTTTCTAACATTTCAAGCGATGTGTCAACCGATGTTGTGTTTTAAAGTTACAAAGGTCAAATAAAATTCGCCATACCGATAAAAACTGTTCGGAAACTGCTTATTAAACGTTCGTTTCATATGTCCAGTTGCCCGACGAGTATTTTAAAATTGAAAAATGAATCGACCAAAAAATTTATCTGCAGAAGAAGCAGTAAGAGCTTTAACTATGGTGGATGAAGGCCATTCGATGTGGCATGTTGCTAATGTGATAGGAAGAGATCGTTCGACTATAAGTCGTATGGTTGAACGATTTAACGAGACAGGATCTTACTCTCGAAGGTCAGGCCAAAGGCGAAACCGATGTACCGATCCAAGGGATGAGCGTTTTATTAGGCAAACTGATCTAAGAAACAGGAATATCACTAGTACTAGGCTAAAAAGTGAGCTTAGAACTGCTCGTCATCATACAATATCGTCTCGAACAATCAGAAGACGTTTAAATGAGGCTGGTTTAAACGACAGAATAGTCGGGCAACTGGGCATATGAAACGAACGTTTCATATGCCCTGTTTCTGAACAGTTTTTATCGGTATGGCGAATTTTATTTGACCTTTGTAACTTTAAAACACAACATCTGTTGACACATCACTTGAAATGTCAGAAAAATTCCATAGCCTACTTGAAAACATTCAACAATGACTGTGTTGATAAAGTCTATAAAAACATGTTACGATATAAAACAGTGTATCGCCTTTAATAACAGAGATAATGAAGTAAACCAAAAAAGAAAATGTTGAAGAAAGATGGACCTACCGTCTAATGTCAACTGCTATATGTTTCGGTTGCTAGTATACTCCACAGGGTGATACGAATTTTCGGAAAAAAACATAACATTTTTGTTACACCCGGTATAAATCGAAAATGAACTTTTCATCATAAACAGCGAAAACTATGACATTGTCAAGGAACCAACCTACAATGCAAAAAAAATCATTCAAATCGGATCATAAATTCAGAAAAAAAAATAGCATCAAATAAGTGGCACATTTATGATGTTGCGTTAATTTTGTCCAGGAGTGCCGCGCGCCGCCTAAGACTCAGTTTCCAAGTGACTTTAGAAATACTATACAGGTATTTCTTGACGCCACTTTTATGTGGATGCTTATGATTTCGCGGTCATAAGCCGGGACTTATCTAGCGTTCAAAGGGCATAAAATCAAAATATATCAGAGCGGTCGGCATCGATTTCTCGGCCTATCTGGAACACGTCTGACCCCGTTTCAAATCGAGATATTCATGTGCGAAGAGTTCTCGGCCAATTTTACAACGGACGGGGCCTGGATGGACATGGCATTTCCGGAGTGCCACCGCCGCCGTCACAACGTGTAGTTTGAAGGATCATATATAGAGGGCGCGGCGCCGCCAAATGTAGATTCGGTGTGCTGACAATTTGAAACCGCGCTATGAAGGCGTCTTGGCGTCGGGACTACAGATTAGCCGGGAATAAGAACAAAACAGCCCCTAAAAGCTTTGCTTTTAGGATTATTTCGAGATTTTGCACTGAGTGCCCGCTAATGGGCATCTTGAACTTACGCGCCTACACGCGGATACTTTCCAACGTGTTGTCTGGGGTGTTTCAACTCCGGGTCTGTGAACGGATGAACTCTCACTAGAGTCCGTCTCAACACAACAGAGTCTTCACGCGAAAACTCCGGAATTTATATGAAAGTTCCACAATAACAGGGTGTCTACCAACCTGGAAATGTCAGGGAATTATTTTTGGTCAGGGAAAAGTCAGGGAAATTCATCAAATAGCTGGAAATTTGTGGTTTAATAGATATAAAAGTAGGAAATCTTTAATTCTTACAAAAACTAATCAAAATTATATCTTATATTCATTTTGACTCTACTCCACAGAGATCACATTATGTTATTTATTTATATGTGATCCCTGTGCTCTACTATACTGCAAAGATGATCTAACCAACTAAGATTTTACGAAGCTATTTATTTTTTTAAATGTTTATTTTTTATATATATTTTTTTTATTTTGGAGAATGTGTAACAGATTTTGTTTGTTTTATAGGTGATTTCATATTTTTACCATCTTTATTTTTTTAATACCTATATGTACTTTATTAACCTCGTTAGCAACAGTTTCTGCCAAAAAGTTGAAATTCCAAGCCACTTTCTTTCTTTCTTCGAAAACATAATAGGACTTAATTTGCACACTGATTTAATTAATGTCAGATAACATCACTAAAATTAATAGTCTAGATTTTGATTTTTTTTTGTTAGTAAGCACGATCGTTCAGAGTAATTTCATCCTAGCGGATCTGTTGACTCTTCCATTTTATTTAAATTCGCATATTTATCTCAGTAGGTAGGAATTGGTCAGGGAATTTTTTGCTTTTTGGTCAGGGAAAGCTTGGAAAAGTCAGGTTATTTTAAAAACTCGATTTGGTAGACACCCTGAATAACTATTGGGCTTTAGAAACGTAGGCTTGCGGATTATACAGGGTTTAACGTTGATTAGTACAGAAATTTTAACTGGCTGTAGCTTTCGACCTCAAAAGCACGCCTATGATGATTGTTTTTGATTTTTTTTAATTATCAAAATATGGCAAAATTGCTATTATACCTAGAGACATTTTTAGTGTCAATGGTTCATGATGTTGATAACGAGGCAGTCAACAAACTTTCGGAATCCAACGCATCACTCTCCTCAGTCTTCCGCCGGCCAAGCGGAAAGAGCTCATACCTCCGGATTGCCGAATTTGAAGGCGAATAATAATAATTGTTACGTTACTTGTTTCTGCTGCATAATATATAATTTGTTTGCTGAAATCTCCGTCGGGTGTCTAGCTGCGAATGAAATTAAAAACAGCCACGACAATGCAATAAAAAATCTATGCAGCGAAGACTGGAAGAATGAAGGACGATATTTCGAACAACTTCTGTGAAAAAGTTACGTCGTTAAGAAGTGGAGTGCTGAAAACAAATTAGTGAAGTGGTAAATGTGATTATTAGTAGGTTACGGTGAGTGCTACGTCATTAAGAAGTGGTGTGTTGTGTCGTGAAAGTATAGTGAAAAGTGGAAACAAATTATTGAAGTAGTAAATGTGATTATTACTAATTATTAAATTATTACCTAATTTTTCTCATGACAATGATATTTGATTTTCCCTTTAGCAAAATTTGTGAATTTAAATAGGCAAAAAAATCATTTTGAAGATCGCGGTAAGCCCTGAAATTAAGACGGCTTTTTTATATTTATGCCAGATTATCTCTGAGAAACACTTACTGTAAAAATCAAAATAATAACAAAATGGCAATAAATATTAAAATTTTCTTCCTACCAGTTTTTTTAATATATCATAGATATACGAAAAAGTTAAAATGCAAATGTATAGGAAATATTCAACTTTATATATTTTCTTAGACTGACCTAAGGAAAGATATCTCGCGACACTACTATTTCAACTGGGTGATTATTCCGCATGGTTGACTGTGACGCTTTAAAAATCGCCAATTTTCAAAATACCATATTAGAGATTTTTTTATCAAAAATCTTACTCCATGGTGTCATTTGGCGTTACTTCAAACCTTTGTATACCAAATTTTATGAGAAAAAAAAAACGATCGGTTTTCTTTTTATAAAGGTTTCAATACAACAAAAACTGCCGCCCAAGCCAAGCAGTTTATCGCAACAGATATCAACTGTGCCTTGAAACATGGTCAAAACAAATGAAAATGAAAAAGTGCTGAAAGTGTCAAGATTTAATATACTCCGATTACTGTAAGAAGTCCCGATTTTGTCAGATGACATTCTCCACAAAATCCCTAGGAATTTTTTGTTAACCATGGGTATAACATTGGTATATGTGTCTCAACTAGTTAATGACGTCACTCATTGATTTATGATGTGAAAAGTAACCAAAGGATACGAAAAAAAGAACATAACAAAATAAAAACCCTATTGCAATCGCAATTGTATGGCTGCAAATAAAAATAACTATGATTACAACTCATTTTAATAATAATTTCAAAAGTCATGAAAACACTTTCATTTTGGTATTTTGGTATAATCGCCTACTTGTGACAGCGTCTATGGTGCGTACTCAGGCAAATTTTATTTCAGTGTTGTGAAAGTGACAGTGAAGGTTTTCCGGCTCGTTCAAAAGGGTTAAAACTTTGGGCAGTGAAAATATTCGCGGGTTTTGTACGTTTCGTGAGTATTACCGTTATCTGTGTTGTTCCTGTTCGTGTTATTAGTAGTAATTGATTGTGCAAATGGGCTCGTTACTGACCTGGACTTAAGACCCGGTTGCATTTTTTGCTGCATTGATGCCAACTTAGGATGGCGAAATTACCAATTGACAGTCCTAGTAAGGACTTCTTAAAATAATTTTACTATAGATCTAAGTTCGTTTTTAACAAAAATTACAGCGGGGAGCACGGCAAAATAATTGGAAAAATCAAGGTGTAGCCACGAAAAAGATTACGTAGTGACAGTGACAAGTTTGGTATTATTAACCGACAAAGAAAATGGGTGATGAAAAGTTAAGTGTAGCGGCAACAGTAGAAATTATTAGATTAACTGGTAAAAGCAGTCGTAGCAATAGGGATGTAAATATTTAATTTAAGGCATGCCGATCTTCACATAATGTGGATGAACAATCTTTTCAATGAGACAGGTATTTTAGCTAGATACAAGAATTTTTGTTTCATTTGTATTAGGGCAGATAACAAGAAAAATAAAAGAGGGTCAAAACAGAATAATGAAAATGCCAAGGAAATATGGAAATATTTTAGGGATAATCCTTGAAGTAGTGTAAAGAAGCTGATCTAAATTTAAATTTTGTAACAATTTTAATTTCGAGAACCTTAAAAAAATGATCAAATTAAACCGTTTAAATCCAAATGTGTCCCCAGAGTACAATGTACTGGGCCGAAGAAAATCCTAATTTTGTGATTCTTCTCAAGGACGAATATTCTCAAAAAATTAAAGGTTTTTTGAGGAATATCATCCAGAAGAGTGATTGGACCTTACTTTTTCCTTAAAAGCTTAGATGGTGCTCATTTTTTTAAATTTTTAGAATTCGAATTATGGAAATTCCTGATTGACCTGACCTTGCAGGAAAGACAGGATACCTATTACCAACTAGACGATGCCCCATATCCCAGTACAACTGCAGTTGTGGAGTGGCTAAACACTAATTTCCAAGGCAGATGGATAGGTCGTCGAAGTCCATTTGCCACCCGGACCTGACTCCAATGGACTTTCTACTTTTGGGGGTAATAAAAAAATAGGGTCTACAAAAACAGGCCCAATAACTTAAATGACCTTTGACAGCGAATAAGTGAAGCCTGCCGTGATATTTCAATAGAAGAATTAACAAAGGTAATTATCAATGAAAGAAAAGCGATCGTTTTTTTTTCGTGAAATTTGGTATACAGAGGTTTGAAGTAACGCCAAATGACGCCATGGAGTCAGATTTTTAATAAAAAAAATCCCTAATATGGTATTCTCAAAATTGACCATTTCCACAATCGAAATAGTGTCTGTGAGATAGGTACCTTCCGTTAGGTCAATCTAAAAAATATACAGGTTGAGTCATTAGTAATGGCACATAGTGCAACCGCATATATTTTGGGCCAAAATATTACCATTGAAGCTAACATGCCTTATAGAAATGTTGTTTGTTTAAGAAATACAGTTCGTTAAAGTTCATTTTTTGAAAGACGATAAGCACAATATGTATTTTATTTTTTAAGATGGATAAGAAATATATATAGTGCCTACATTTTCTCTTGACGAATGCTTTTGACAAATATTGACAAGTACTGCTTTTAAAATTGTAATGTCAACTCATCCATATTCTATGGTCGAACCTTAGACTATACAATGGTCAAACCGTGCAACAAACCCTCACATTTCAACTTCGTATTGAAACATGAAACCTGCCCTTCTTATTATTGAGTTATGGAAGTGATATAGTGTTCAACTGAAAATATAATTTATTATTGAAAAATAACAGGAAATAAAATATAAATACAAGTAATACAAAAAATTAACATTTTTTTGCCACTATAGATATCGCATTAGCATAAGTTATAAAATAATCACAAATTAAAAACAAACCTCCCTTACAAATAAAAAATGATTATGTGGGTGCATTTATTTTCAAGAATTCGAAAATATATTATATTTTTTATCCGTACACTCTCTAATTTTTTATGTTTGGGGGATATTTCGAGAGCGATACATTATGTGGCTAAATAAAAATGTATTTTTTTCTTTCTGAGCCCGGTTCCGCCCCCTCCTTTATCTTTGTACCCGACACGATCAAAACGTAAGCATACTGTGCCCCTCCCATAAATAAGTCCTGGGTGCGTCACTGTTTCTACGTATCTCACAGAGGGTGCCACTTGCGCTGTTTTTGGATCGTGTTTTTACTCCTAACTGTTTTGAGGTTATCTTTTTGGCCCTGCAGGTCCGTCATTTTAGTGCATCTTTTCATTCTGCAACAAAAAAGTACTCTTGCTTCATATCGACCAAATCAACTGTTTACGTTTAAATTGCCAAAACGTGCCCCAAAACACCTGTTGACTTCAATATTCGAAAAATAAAATTTTCACCTACTACTTTCAAATATTGCAGATCAATTGAACATTGAAAATGAAGAAAAAATGCCAAATGAACATTGGTCGAAACACATTTGTTTTCTTGAAATAGGGTGTCCAAATTTTGTCGAGTTTCAATCCGTTCCATTTTGAAAGTGAACATTTTTTGGGACATTGTCCATAAGGAGTTTTTTCTCGCTTTAAATGGTACAGTCGTTGTGCAATATTTGAAAGCAGTAGGTGAATATTTTATTTTTCGAATCTTGAAGTCAACGGGTGTTTTGGGGCATGTTTTGGCAATTTCAACGCAAACGGTTGATTTGACCGTAATGAAACAAAAGTGCCTTTTTGTTGCAGAATGAAAAAGTGCACTAAAATGATAGACCTGCAGGACCAAAAAGATAACCTCAAAAAAGTTACGAGTAAATGCACCATCCAAAAACAGCGCGATTTCTACGTATCTCACAGAGGGCGCCTCTGTGAGATACGTAGAAATCGACATTTTCAGCCTATTCTTCATCCCCAAGAACACAGCAGTGCCAAATTTCAGTTCAGCAGCTTGATTATTTCGGGAGATGTAGCCATAATTTAATTTCAAGAAATGAACTCTCTGAAACAAACACTATAGGCATATTAGACTCAATCGTAATATTTTGGCCCAAAATATATGCGGTTGCACTATGTGCCATTACTAATGACTCACCCTGTCTAAGAATTCATAGATTTCTGGAGAGTTCACAAGCAACCGCGAACACATTGTATATATGAATTTTTCGCCCTAAGTAAGTATTGTTTTTGCAAGCCTGTTTCGGCCGTAACTACTTTGGCACCCATGAATGCAATATATATGGTCGACGGCTGACCTGACCGCCAACTGTCCGGCAGAGCCCAACTTAGGCGATTTATTTTCCAGATAGTTAAAATGACAGATTCCGCGTTGAATGCGAGAGCAGAAGGATACAAATGAAGATACCGCCATTGTTAGGCAAGACGTAAAATTCCATTGTTATGCCTGCAAACAAATCTCGCAATTTTGCCCGCTGTATATTATGCAGGGGCGACCCTTCACCGTTATCATATAACTAAAAACTACAATTTCAACAAAAGTAACTTTTGTAGGGTGTTTAAATTTTTATCCGCCAAACTTCCAGAATCGATAGAAAAAGTCAAAATAAGATATTTTTTCACTTTTAAACATACATCTTTATTTTTTTGAGATAATCGCCTGAACTTTTTTTGTTTGAAAGAAACCCACTTCTTTTGACCTTTCTTCTATTTTCAAAATTCAAATCCAGAGCCGGTAGTATTTTTATACCCCCGATTTTCACGAAAACGATTAATTTATTTAAAATTTCACACCACAGCGTTAATCAGGGCACCCTAAAACCCATATATACCAAATAGGAACAAAAATATACAGCTAGTTTCATTGTGCAGGGTGTTAAAGTTGAGCAAAATATGATTTTGAGGCATTTTGTTCGTTTATAGTGTCCGCGGCGATTTTGATATATTCGATTTTTAACCGCAAAAAAATCAGTGGGTACTTTGAGATGGCATAGAGAAAGTCACTGTATATTTTGTATTGGATCTTTGCACACCAAATCTCTGAGTGGTCCTGTTGGCCATTCAACTGTTTTTATGGGATTTCATGGCACCCTTGACTTGCCAGATGCATTTAAAATTCCTGTTTTGCTTAAATTTGGCACTCTGTAGAATGGAACTCCCTGTATATTTTTTGTTCAAATTTGGTACATGAGGGATTTGGGGTGTCCTGATTGACGATGTGCGATCATATTTTAAATAAAAAAATCGCCAAATGGTGTTCGTGAAAATCAAGAGGATAAAAACAATCGTACCCGGTCCTGGATTTGCATTATGAAAATGGTAGGAAGGTCAAAAGAAGCGATTTCAAACAAAAAAAAGTTCAGGCGATTATTTCCAAAAATAAATATTTTCTGGATTTGTATTGTTTAAACGTAGTAAGTAAACAGGGTTTAAAAGTAATGTATAGTATTTCTAAAGTCACTTGAAACAGCATAAAAACTCTAATTAGCGTCACAAAAAGAATATAGGACATGAGCATCACGCAGTTTTCAAAAATATACATATTCTTCAAGCAACATAATATTTCACTTTTAAGGTTTTTTTAAGGTTGTCGTCAAACACAACGTAAAGGTTAATGCACCATATAATATTGTCGAAAGGTCTATAAAAAGCCATATCTTTTATAACTATTTACGCAACTATATACTAAGATCTGTGAAATTATTATTATCCACCGCATTTCGCTGTACAAGTGGCCAGCCGTCGTCGATGCAAGTATTATTGGTGATATTATATTAGGCAAGTATGCAGTCACTTGTTTTTACTACAATATCTATCTTCTCTGTCTCCTTCATCTCTTTTTACTACTAATACCAGGTTCGATTTAATATGGTTTAAAAAGGGTTCCGTCTAGTATTTTATTGCCGAAGCGCCTGTTCTCGAGCTTCCCTGGTAAAGTATAAACTTGAAACACCGTGATATAAGGGGCGCGATCTATTTCATAGCATTTACCAAGCTCTGCTACTGGTAAAAATACCAGACTTATCAGCAGAAATCACCCGTGTGAAATTCAAAAGTAAGTTTTGAAATCGATTTAAATTTTCTGATAGAAAAACAAAATGTAACGTTATAATTTATTGTCACATAAAAGAAACACTGATAAACGTTTCTCTCCAAAGTCTGATCAGGATTGTCCCATAACGGCTATAAAAAAGCGACATAGTCAAAGTGTCACTATAATGCCATGTTGCGGCTGGTAGACAAAGTTCAAAAGTGACAGGAAATACGTCAAGCCTCATGCAGAGACATCTAAGTAAACATCAGAATTTTCAAGGCTAGTTAATAGTTGTTGTTTCTAGAACAGTCTTCTTCTGCGTAACATTAGGACAAGACCTGGGAACCCAGTGGCGTATCGGCTATCCAGGATTAACGTCTGGGGGGGGGGGCAATCAGTTATAAATAACAAAACTCTGTCCTGATAATTTTAATGAATAAAAAAAGAACAAAAACATATTTACTAAAATAATTAGATACAGGTTGACCGGAAAAAAATGCACCAACTTGAAAAATTAAAAAGAAAAATGGAAAATATGACGAAAAGTTTATATGAACGTGGGTCTGCAGATGTTTGGTTTTCGAGATGCAGGGTGTTGAAATTGGTCATAATTTGGTATTATTTTTGCTGCAATCCGTATAGAGGGCGCTGCGTGCGCTATCATTATTTAATTTAATTTGCCTAACCTTTTTTGACAGTAAACTTTTACGACATTTTGTGAATGCTTCCTCTTCCCACACGTTTTCTAAGCAAAAAAGGTATACTTGGTGAATAACGCCAAAGGTGACCGTTTTCGAGAAATTTTCAAATTTATGCATCGATGCAGGTGCATATCGACACTCGTATGCAATTAAATTCAAAATAATATTGAAATAAACAAGCACATTTATTTTTTGACAGTTTAACTAACTTGTTTTTTTTTGCAAGAAAATTTTGTCGTCTCAAAATGTTACTTAAAAAAATCGAAAATAAAATTTCAATTTCAACACCCTGCATCTCGAAAACCAAACATCTGGGGACCTATGTTCATATGAACTTTTCGTCACATTTTCCATTTTTCTCTTTAATTTTTTAAGTTATTACCGGACACCCTGTATAACACAAAAATAATTCTTCTTCGAACCAGTAAAATCTATATCAAAAAATCAAGTATGTATTCTTTTTTTGGTCTTGAGCTCGTCAAATATCTCCTCTGGAGATATGGGTATTTCAGGGTACACATAAAGGAGTGTACCCATTCAGTCGGTTTTCGCTAATATTGTTTCTAATATAAATTTTTAAAATGTTAAAATTTGAAAATGTTCTTTCTGGCTCACTGTAATTGTGCAAAATATGTTTAGTAGGTTGTTTTGCCTAATTACGGTTACGCGCTGCGACCGACGGAGTGTGTGCATAATATACGGCGGCGCGTTCTCAAATCTACTGCATAGGTTTTAATTTCGAGAAGACAAGATGAAACAAATAACAAATTGTAGATGTTTGATATTCACCGCATTTTCAGATTCGGCCAGGAGTATATAATTTTTGGTATTATTATTTTTGATTTTACAAATCTCGTTTATGTCGACGGCTCTGGGGGGGGGGGGGGCAATTACCCCCCTCGCCCCCCCCCCTGAATACGCCACTGTGGGAACCCCCTCTGTTGACACAACTGTTTTTTGAACGGGGCCACTAAGAGAAAGTATCCGGAGGCTTAAACGGGGCCCAAAGTCGCCGTTTAAGAATTAGGTCGAATCGCTTTGACCGGATAGAAGCTCTAATTTAGTTTTCGAACTTTCTTAGTGATTAGGGCGGCATCCCTTTCGGATTTCATGCCCGGCATTAATTTCAGCACTTAAAGTGAATGCCGATGTGACTCAACTAAGAGGCGGGGCCGCCTCAAGTTCCGCGGTGAAGTTTTGTTGGGCAGGTTTTTAGGCCCCTGCCTGTATATTAACTAGGGGGCTACATAATTATAGGGAGATGTGGTGGGCGAGGCAAGAAACTATGGAACAACTTGAAACACTGGAACATTTTATTCCCTTTGTCTGTTTACACCGTGTGGCCCATAAACTGCGTTTTTTTGAGCAAAAATTACTCCTTTCATACAAAATCCAAGGCCTACCATATAATTTTAATAAATCACATTATTGACTTTTCAGGAAATAAAACTGTACACGCCACTGGATTCAGCACCCTCAAAACAGGCCTGAACCAAATTTTACAAAAAATGTCGACTATACAATGTGTCCCGGATAAGAATGAACAGCATGGGGATCTTGCAAACGGTGAGAGATAGAACAAAGGTTAAATGGGGAAAAGGTTGCGCAATTTTGAAGTCAATAAATTGGTGCAAACAGATTTTTAATATCTTTTTTCGTTTTTGAGTTATTTTGAAAAAAGTAAAATGTTGTTTTCGATTTTATTTTTTTCTGAAGTTGTTATCACAGACAGGAAAAAAAGAAAAACACTTTCTTATGGCACTTTTTAACGGGCTTTAAGATGGCGTTTTTAGATTTGTTCTACAACATTTCGTTTTCAACTTTATTTTTTAAATACGGACCTGGATTTTTTTTGCAGAGCTTGAAAGCACTTTTCATTGCAAATACCATGATGTATGACACGAAATATTTTTAAAATGTTTTGAGACAATTATGCTTAAAATTTCTTTTTTTTTTTTCATTCATTTTTGTCTATTGCGGCCCTGTACTTAATAATAAGAAGTCTAAATATTAATCAGTATTGTCGACAATTTGACTTACAGTTTATTTTTGCTTCGAAAACTTAATATTTTTAAATACGGCCCTGTCTCTTTGGTGTTTTCCTCTGTTCTTGTACAGCAAACAGTATCGCATCGTGTTTTGGAGTAAATTCTTGGCTTTTTCTAATTGTGAGAAGAAAGCTTTAAGCCAATGAAACCAATAACTTTTGCCATTTATTAATTGCAACAATACATTCGTTCGGCCTCTACACTATTTCTGTGACACAAGATATAACATGCTAACATATTAAATTTTGTCATCATTTGAAAAAGCACTCTCCATTTTTAATATCTAATACAAATTATTACCTAAATTACTCAGTTGGAGTTATGAAAAATGACAAGGGGTTGATTTCGTTGTTTCAAAGCCTTCTAGGTGGAGGATTTTTTTTGGTTCTCCGATTGAAAGATAAGTTGTAAGTACTGATTAATATTTGGACTTCTTATTATTAAATACAGGGCCGCATTAGAAAAAAATGAATGGAAAAAAAGGAATTTTCAGTATAATTGTCTCAAAACATTTAAAAAATATTTCGTGTCATACATCATGGTATTGGCAATGAAAAGTGCTTTCAAAATCTGCAAAAAAAAGGTCCGTATTAAAAAAAAATAAGTTGAAGATGGTTTCTCAAAAACGATATGTTGTAGAACAAATCTAAAAATTCCATCTTAAATCTGGTTAAAAAGTGCCATAAAAAAGTGTTTTTCTTTTTTCTATCTGTGATAACAAATTTCACTTTTTTCAAAATAACTCAAAAACGAAAAAAGATATTAGAAATCTGTTTGTACCATTTTATTGACCTCAAAATTAAGCGACTTTTTCCCCGTTTATTTAACCGTTGTTCTATCCCTCACCGTTTGCAAGATCCCCATGCTCTTCATTCTTATCCGGGACACATTGTATGACGATTTTGTAGAAAAATTAAAAATACACATTAGGTGTAGTATTGCTAAAGTCATAGTTGAAACAACATAAAATGCTATAGAAGCGGTGTCATAAAAGGAATACAAAATATAGGCGTATATGATATGTGAAGTTATACCACCACTTGTTTCTATTACAATCAACGACGATGTATAAGGCAACTTGTTTCGTTGATTTTAAAAAGGAGTTATTGTTGGCACAGTCAAGGTTCCCAGTTTTCTGATGCGATTTATGTTACTTTGTTAATATGAGTGAGTATCTCAAAGAATATATCCGATTAACAAATCCACCAAGAAACTATTAAATATGCCTTACAAAATAGGAAAGACTGAATTTAAGAAATGCCAATTAAACAAATTACCTCGTCTTCTTTCCCCCGACCCGCTAATGTAGAAAGTCCTATATATCGTTGATTGCAATACCTATATTCTCTGTCTCTTTCTACTACGTATACTGGGATCTGATGGTGAAACTTTAAACATAGCTCAGAACTGGATGGCAATGCAATATTAACTGGCTAAATATACATATTATTATTATGTTATTTGTTATTATAAGAAAATTATGATTATCAACTTTAAATATTTTTTATATACCACGTTTTTAAAACGGGCTAAACTGTAATAAAATAACATAATAATAATATAAAAAACGGACTAAAAAGTATAAAATAATTTTTCCTATCCCCATAAAGATTCGAAAATCGTGGGGCGCAAGCAATAGATAATTAAGTCACTAACAATAATAATTGTATTACACTGCAAACGTTTCCTCAATGACAGCTACTCCTCTATACTAAAATCGAGCAACTCTTACGCCTGGCGTAAACAAGAGCACGTGCGTTGAAATATTCGCCAGGGTCGCACTGATGCACGGCCTTTATTTAATTTTAGTTTTACAATATTGTTTACATCAAAATAATTAAAATGGTTCAAAACACCGATAAAATTATTGTGTCTAAATAGCTGAAAACAACAAGATAAAACCGAATAACTACACTTTTGCGATCGAGTACGTCCCTGTTGCCGAGTCGGGTGAAATTTTATAGCCTACCGACCAATCGCGGATTGTCATTGAACATGTGGTTTTATTTACGCCAGGCGTACGGATTACTCGATTTTAGTATAGACTCCTTACTATTATCTATTGCATGCGCCTCACGTTTTTGGGATTTTTATAGGGCTAGGATAAATTATTTTATACTTTTTAGTCCCCTTTTTAGTTCTTTTGAAAAACGTGGCATAGTAAAAATTTGTTTATTTAAATTTTATTTTATTGTCGAGGCGACTATTATCGTGTTATACCCTGGTAAAATCACTTGCCACTAAAGTGTTTCAATTGGAATTAGATAACTATATTTATTTATTTTCAAAAATTCATCGTTAGCCATGAAAAAAAAACAAATAAAATCAAACTCCAACAACTTGGTGACAATAATATTGGTTTTATGCTTATAGAACAAAATAAAACAGAAAAATGCGAAAATTTTATTTACACGTTTGCATGCACAGTACCTACTTCGACTTCTGGTCTATTTAGATGTCTGATATCTGCTAAATTCTCTTTCCGAATGCATGTTATTGCCAGAAAGACGAACAATTTCAGAAGCGGATAATGTCAAATAGAAACCAGTTTCGTTTATACTTTGTACCTATTCGTTATGTTTTCTTTTAGTCACTGAAAGTCTTTTCGGCATTCTGTTACTCGAAAGAAATAAAACAGAACAAGTTTTATTTTCGAGCCGTGTAATATAAAACCCATGCATAGTGATACTGCATACAGGGTACCTCGTGAGCCCCTTTTTATACTTCATGACGTTATGAATATTACAGCGAATTAAAATACACATTCCTATGGTCGCCCGTCTTTTGCTCGTTTTTCCTACTTATTTATTCTATTTCGGTATTTAGTTCCCAGGACTTTGCTTCCTACAAAGGGAACCTGCTTTTTATATTAAAGCACCTCCTGAATTATTACAGTCACAAAGTGGCTTAGTTCCGTGCTTAAACGATGAGGGCTACCAACTAAACCGTTAAATTGAAAAATAATAAAGGCGCAAGGCTGCTACTCCTTTTTTTTTCATGTCTGGTTTTACAACTAAAAACGTGTATAAGTCGGATCACTCCTTTGAAGTCGTCGAAAAGCCGCCGATTTTTTGCGACCGGTAGTAAAATTAATGTCAGCTCGCCACTCAGTTATTTAGGAGAGTGTACCTGGGAGCAAACAAAATTATTTACATAGTTTACAAGTTTTGCAAAACTGTAAGTTTTGGATTTGATTTATTTTGTCTTTGGGTTTTTAATTCCCTATTAGCAAATTTAAGTGTGTAGTAAATACGAACTCGCGTATATAATGAAACCAAATAGTCGTGGGGAAAATTTTCACACGGATATGTGTATTTTACTGATCGGAATTCCTTTAGTAGGCTAGAACCTAATTAAGCCATCCTGATGCAATAAGTCATTAAATTTTGATAAGAAAATATTTTCTAAATTGATTCACTAAATTCTCGTAGAGGTACTGTCAAACTGCCAAATGGCCCCGAACTGCCTTCATAGGCTTTTAGTTCACAAAATATTGTTGACTTGTCTCTGCCTGCCAGATTACGCATACGAATATGCTTCTAACCATAAGCTTCTGGTAATACTCTTAATGGAACAGCAGTTAAACTTTTTCCGGACGAAGTGAATGATTGGTCATCAAAATGTGCCTTACAAATTTTTATACGTTTATATGCCTCTTCAGGTGCAATATTCGCAAATTTATGGTCTTTGACGAACCCCAAGGCCTTCTTCCATTGCTGACATCTGGCAATTATCAATATTTTTATTTACCACAAAGAGAGACACACCTGTGACATGTTGGCTTTATATTATTCAACATATACAATTTATAATTTCATATCATATTACGCATAATACCAGTATTATATAATAATATAATAACATTACGATGACTATAGAAATAATTGATTAAGACATTTTTCTGAATTATACGTCAAACTAAATCTTACCTTTCAGGGTCTCCAGGAATTCGGAAAAAGGACACACAGATTTTGAATTGCTTTTACATCCATCCGCACTGCAATAAGAACCGTGATATACCATCACTACTGAAAATTGGCTACGGTATTGGATATAATTTACGCGCACCCGGTACAATACGAAGCACACCGGTCCGAGAGACACTGTGTAACAGTGACGCTCGGAATCGCCCGCTCAGCGGGATATCGATCGAGGGCTAAGGCTAAGGGAGCGGGATCGGGCAGGAGGGAAATATTTGTTTACACAGGCCAAGTGAGCGGACTTATAGTGTTTTCTAGACTTTGCTAGTAATAGAATATCTAGGAGCGTACTGCACCGGAAGTGCACGTGACACGTGACCACACATTACAAGCTTGCACAGTGAAAGAGTGACTGAAGTAAATGCGGACATAGAAAATATGCCTCTTTCCGTATTTTATCTGTACGGAATCAGTTTCTACAGCGTGGTATCGACAGAATTGACCGGCGGTATGTTTGAGGTCCGGTAGCGACGACTGAATTCCGGGTTGCAAACTGTATTAGCTTTGTTAGGGTAGCGGACCTTAATATTTGCACGAGCTAAGTGCGGCCTCGGACGCAACCGCACATGCTTGACGTAAGGCGCCATAGAAATGTAAATGGCTGGGGAATTACAGCGGCGACAATAGCGTAATGCCCATACATAATGTAACTGGTATTACAGCAAATATGGACCATAAATCGCGACCGTTTCTTAGATTCGAACAAACGGATGTCTAATATTCGAATATATTTCAGAGAGAATTTACAGCGTAAATCATCGCACAGAAGCAAAGCGACGGGTCCTCGTCTATAGGCCTATCAGCATTTTTTCCATAAGAAGGCACATAATATCGACTGAGAACAAATGAATGCGTCCAAAAAAGTTAAGCAGTGTTAAGCTAGGGTTACGTAGGTTTGGCTAGGCTAGGTTAGGCTAAGTCTCAGTTACGAAAATCAGCTATTTAAAGTAGATGATACAAATATAAATATACTCTACTCTGTAGCACAGTGAAGACCAGAATACAGAGAGTGTATCTTATCGAATATGTCAAATGGAGCCCAACTTTAAACGGCAATTAATCCATTGCTCTATTGTGGGTCACTGTGGATCTTCTTTCTCAGTTTTAAATTAATCTATAATGAATAAAGAACGCATAGTCTACTTCATAGTTTATCTGAAAGATCTTATCGGGTGTGTGAAAAATTACGTAAAAGTTGAGCTCCATTTGACGTATTTGACAAGATGGACTCTTTGTATTCTGGCCTTCTCTGTGGCTTTGTTACTAAAAAAAATCAATTACCTAATCTACTTACTTGGTAGGTACTACCTATTTATTTGTAATAGATAACACTGCAAACTGGAAAGTCTTTCTTCACTTGTTGAATTTCTAACAAAATTTTTGATGCTCTTTAAAGATGAAAAACTACGTGCAACCGTTGAGTGAGGCTCACTCAACGGTTCAACTGAACGCTCAATGCGCGTTTTTCCAAATGTTTTCTCTTTAATTATTGCTGTTAAATGTCCTCTACTGTTCACCTGTATTTTTGAGGTTTTTATGGAGGTTATTAAGGTAACATGGCCCTACCACCGATCATGCCCCGTCATCGACCCTAGTTCACACAAATTCATATTAACAATTTTGCACTCCTAAAATAAACTTCCTGATATTTACTTACCGTGCGAACCGGCAACGGCAAAAGAACAGACCTGGCAAGAACATGAAGTATAGAAAAAATCAAACGGCAGGACAAAAAACGCGATCACGTAAATTCAAGAAAAGTGTCTACTTAAAAATAATTGGTTGTGCGGGTGTGAAGAATAGTATATTATTCAACGAGTAAGTAATGATGGTTATTACTCACGAAAATAAAGTTTGCAACACGAGCGTTAGCGAGTGTTGCAATTTATTGAAGTGAGTATTAACCATTGCTTACCATTGCATATCAAGATTACGTCTCTATCTTAGAATTTCGAAGATATGTGAAAACATTTTAATGACGTTCTTGCACTTTCAACTTAATATTTTCAGGGGCGTACCTTGGGGAGAGGTAGTTGCACAGAATAAATATGGCTACGAGGCTAAATATATTATAATCTGTGGTAGTAGTTGGCTCTTTTAGCAAAATATATCAGTCAATTTTCTGATTTTCTCTTTAAAAGTGCACGCATCTTGGAATATTCTTCAATGTTGATAGCATGATGCTGCATGATTTAGCGTAATTGTACTTCTTAGCATTGAGTAATGCGACCATAAGGACAATGCTTTGTATTTTTTCGACAATTCTTCGAAGTATACAAGAAGAACACTTTCGGAAAATGAGTGTGTGTGTTTTCTGCTTCTCAACTCCATGAACTGTTAGTATACCAATTCGTACCTTTTCCTCGATTTTTCGGGTAACAAATTAAGTGAAGCCCCTTTCGCCGCATTTTGTATTTCGGGAGGAGTGCTTATTTTGGTGTCTTCGTCACTAGAACTCATGTTAAACAGGAAAGAGTTAAAAATGCCGTTTGACAACTTCAACTAATTTATTATGGAAGCTTCCCTGTCAATCAAGGCATACGTGATTGTGGTGATTTTATTGCAACAAAATTATTGAGATTGCAAAAAATGTCATTTACTTAATTTGATTGGTTCATATAGCCCGTGAGTAATGGCTATTACTCACGGGAGGAGTAATAAATCTTATTACTTTTTTAAAAGAACCCATATAAAGGACAAATTACTAAATGGCCGTAGAAAAACAAACAAGTTATTTGGTTTTGTATGTGTTTTGTTCGGCGGGGAAGAAACTTGGTCAAAAAAGGGAACCAAGGATGTTGTACACCTTAGGATAAAATGAAGACACACGAAAAATCGGTATGCTGGGTAAAATAAATATAAAAACGCAAACAAATAAATAGCTATGTTCGTTTTTGTGGGGCTGGGGCTTTCGAATTGGGACTAAGAGGACACAATGAGGCAGAGGCTTCCGAACATAAGGGCATTTTTTCGAGACTTGATAAACTTTAGTGCGAATATACTTTTTTAATATAACATTTACTTAACATTTATGACAACCAAGGTTAACTTTTACAATAGTGTCTCAGTTTGTGTTATTTCTCTGGTTATTTATTCAAAAGCAAATTGGTTCAATTCAAAAACTCGTTTAAAACTAATTTTAATAGTCTACATTTTGTGATGGTGTCTGATGTTTCTGAGACGTCATATTCCCATGGAAATAAATGCTACTGGAAAACTTTAATAAGTTGTCCTGTATTAGTTAGGCGGTGTGAACTTGGCAGCCAATTTTCTGACAACCAAAAATTTCAAGGTTTATTTTTTGATTAATATTTATTCATTTTCCAGTTTAATCTGCTTAGAATGTTTTATCAAAATAAATCTATAGAAATATAGAAGGACGAGGACATTTTTTGCTGCCAGAAAATCGGCTGCTAACTTCACACCGGTTTAGTTAGGCACATTGGTTTTTAAAATGTCTTCTGATATTTGGCACCACTTGTTTAAACACTCACGAGCCGCCACTGTTAAGAACCGAAAAACCGAAAATTCCAGGGAATTTTCTCAGCAAACACGACCAACAAAATAATATAGAAAACTTTTTGCACTCCATTAAGCATTCATACATTGTATACAAATCCATTTTAAAATGTATAGTAGGTACATTTTTATAAAACTTATCCACTTTCGTTTTTAAAATAATTGATGGCATAGGCCTACTTGACGAAACAATGTCACATTATTTGTCTTGAAAAATGCGTTGGGAAAATCGCTTTTTCAATACACGTACCTACACATTTATCGTGTACGGCAATTACCACTCCCGGCTCTCCCGACGTCAATGTTTCAGCCATGCTTACGTATTACTTCGTTGTCATTGAAAAGCTGTCGCAAACTGCGTTTCCACACGAACAAAGTTTCGGTTATTAGATCCACTAATAACAGCTCAATATAATCGAGCGAAGCTCTGCGTACTGACCAGGGTTGCTAACTCGTGTTTGAAATTGCTTAGATTGATTTAGTTAGTTTAGTTTGTTTTAGTAGATCCTACATTTATAATATTATTCTGAAATTTTTGAACTAAAAAATCCATAGTTTTTAAGGAAGTACGAAGTATATAGGTAATGAAGTAAAATAACGGGTATTTTAGCCAAAATTATGTTTTATTTATTCTTTACAATAAACCAAGCTTTCGGCCATACTTTTGGCCTTCGTCAGGGCTAAAATAGTGTTAGGTAAAATATATTATTAAGTGAGAATTATTTATATACTTACTATTGAGATGAATATTGAAAAGTTATGGTTCTACGAATATAAACGTCCAAAAATGGAATAAAATTGTTGTGTAAATATTTTTTGTTGTTGTCAACTGAATTTTGTAATAAATATTTATAGTTGTTATAGAAATTTGAAATAAAAGAGAATCTTCATATTATTTCAAATTTCTATAACAACTATAAATATTTATTACAAAATTTTCAGTTGACAACAACAACTCTTTTATTTCAAATTTCTATAACAACTATAAATATTTATTGATCATTAATTATTATAAATTTCTAATCATGTATTATGATAAAATGCAAACATTCAAATTGGAATGATTATCAAAGTCATGATTTGAAATCATCCGACATATAGGTAACAATTGCTCTAAAGTTGCGTCACACATATAATATGTCAGTAAAGAAGATCGCTACTTCCCTAAATAATATTTTCGATATTTATCTTGGACAATGACTTGGATTTTAAAATTTTAGTCGCACTAGCCCGTGTTTTCGTTTTTATTGAACTCGCATAGCCTTTTTTCGCAATATTACTGTGCCCGTCAATAATTACTATAATAATAATAATATATATATTTCCATCCCAAAAACAATAACATGAACAAAAATAAATACTATTACTAATAACGTGTAAAGGAAATATAGTTATACCACTGAAACCACTGAAGGTTTGTGCGTGGGCTCTTTTCCTTCCCTTAAAATAAAATAGCGGTTATTGTGATATTACAGATGCAACATACAACCATAATACTAGATTATAACTAACACAAATACAATGCCCTGAAAATCAAAACTAAACTGTAACATAAATAGGAAAAATGTATAAAACCATACATTAAATATAATAATAAATAATAAATATCCAAAGGTAAGTATGAGATAATGATAATAATAATTATAATAAATGCAATAATTTTTTTTTTTGCACTTGGAAGAAGTTTGATGGACTTGACATTTAAATATTTTTATTTGTTTGAAGACAATCAAGAGAGAAATACGTAGCAGGTAAACCTTTAGATTGCTTGTTTGTTTATTAATTTTTCAAACTGTGACCGTGGTGTAGATAAAATCCATTCGCTTAGTGCAGCCTTGAAACTGCTAATATGCAATACTGATTTTACTTTTTCAGGCACTCGGCAGTATAGGAATGGCCCTAGATAACAAAACGACCTTTGCCCTTTCGATGTTTTAGCCTTCATGCTTCTGGTTTGGCTTTTGATTTTGTAACGGGTGTTGTGCGTGTGGCTTATGGTACTTAAGCAATTTCTGTATTTGTGTTGTAGAGTGAGAATCCTCAAGCAGCAGATCTGATGGATGTCAAGTAGGCTACTCTCTTCATAAAGCTTGTCACTTGGGTAAGTATAATTTTTATTCAACATAATCTTCAAAAATCTTTTCTGAATTACCTCTAACTGATATAAGTGAATTTTGTAAGCGCTTCCCCACACAGAAATGCCATATTGAAGAAGTGAGTAGACTAAGGCAAAGTAATTTGAAAAGAAAAGAAATTTGTACAGTATTACTCTTAGTTTCTTTATTAGCCCCTTTATATGGATGTCCCACTTTAGAAACTGATCTATTTGTATGCCAAGATATTTAATATGGTTGTCTGTCGCAGGTCTACTCGGAACATTTTCGATCTCTACAAAATGAAGTCTTTCCGATATATAGGTTTGCATAAGTGTCAATGCGATTCCCCTAAAGCCAAAATCTTCGAGAAAGACACAAAGCACAACTCGGTTATTATCCAGACTTGTATAAATGTTGTTAGTCAAATACACTAAGGCATCCTCCGTCGATTTTCCTTCGCGAAACCCAAACTGCCTTTGAGATAGCATGTTAAACGTTGTAAGATAAGTTGTAATACGTTTCCTTATTGCCTTTTCCACAATCTTTGCCACATTTGAAATTAAGGATATTGGTCTATAATTCTCAATTATTGATCTATCACCTTTTTTAAAAAGAGGTTTAATCACACCTATTTTAAAAGGAGCAGGAAAATGCCCTGTCAAAAAGATCTCATTTATAAAATGTGTCAAAGGTTTTTAAACATATTCAACTGCCAGCCTTAAAATGTTGGAGCTTATCTTATCTACACCAGGTGCTTTGTTTAATTTCAAATCTCCTATTAAACCCCCCACTTCCCCCTCGTCAGCTGGTGTAAAGAATAGACTGTGTTCTGATATATTTCTTTTTATAACGGTTGGTATTGTTTTTTTTATTTTACTTGCTAGAGTTTTGCCCAAATTAGCGTAATAAACGTTAAAACTATCTGCTATTTGTTTTTTGTCGGTTACGGTCTTTCCCTCTGACTATATATTTTATTTCGTCTGATTTTTTTTTGTTCCCAGATATTTATTAACAGTGATCCATAAATGTTTGCTATCTTTTTTACTTTTTCCCAATTCATTTTTAAAGTAATTTGTTTTGGCCTTATGTATTAATTTTTCTAAATTGTTTTTGTACATTTTGTAATCATCCTGGTATTTTTTGTTTAGTGGGTTAGTTAACCATATTTTGTATAAAGATTGTTTTGTTGCTATAGATTTTATGAGATCAACTGTGACCCATGGACGTCGTTTTTTATTGTGTTTTACTGTTAATTTTTTGGAAGCCTTGTTTGTGATATTTTAAATTGTATTTATAAAAATATTAGTTTTAGAATCAATATTTTTTTCTTTATAAAAATCTAACCATTGTTCTTCTTTAAAAAGACTTAGCAGCTTAGTTTCGTCTATTTTATTTATTTGTATTGTTTTAGGCAGTTCCTGAATAGAAGCTCCAATATTAAACGTGCTTATGAGAGGAAAGTGGTCAGTTAAAGGATTATCAAGAACAAATGATTTATGACTTATATTGTCTGGACTTCTAACAAAAATATGGTCAATACATGATTGTGAACCTCTGTGCACTCTTGTGTACGAGTTAATTAAAGATTTGTAGTCTTTGTTAGACTTTAAATTTATATTTATGTCTCCCATAAAAAAATATATGTCCTTTGGAATTGTTTGCTTTATTTTTAAAAAAATTTGCAGATTGTCATTAAAAGCATATGGACAAGTGTTAGGGGATCGATATACAGAATCTACTATAACATTTTTACCTCCTATTGTAATCTCAAGAGTAATGGATTTAATTTGTCCAATTGTCTCAATTTTGTACTTACTCGAGTTTTTATATTTATCTTTGAAATAGACAATCAATCCATCATTTTGGTTTACCTTACCTTCATTGTAAATGCTCTCATAGCCTTCAATTTGAAAAAAAAATATGTCGTGAATCTTCCAAGTTTCGCTAAAAATAATTACATCGAAACATAAATTAAAACTTTTTAAAAGCAGCAGCGCTTCGTTAAAGTTCTTACTCACACTACGGATATTGCAATGGAAAATAGAAAAATAAGCTGTTGTGCTCTCCACAACCTTAAAGAAATTAGAAGCATTGTTTATATTTAGTGAATTGTGTTCTTCAGCTGTCAATATATCTCCAATATATCGTATTTGGCTGTGTATTGTGGGCATTCACAATGTTCCTTTGTGATTTTGGGCCTATTTGGTGTTCCATTGACGTTCTTTGTTGTACAAGCTTTACAAGGAAAAAACTTCCACTGCCACGGCTTTGACCATTATGTACAAATACGCGAAACAAAAGAGTTTGGAATATACCGCTTAAAAGTTCAAAACAGAAACAAACCAACGTTGCAATGGCGATAAAAACATTGCGGCGTTTAACGGTTGGGTCGATGCTATTAGTTCTCGGCGTCGAAAAAAACTAAAAATTGATATAAACTTTCGGCGCAGCTGTCGAAAAAGTTCGAACGAAATATTTTCGACGAAATTCCGTCGTCCAAGAGGAGTAGACACTCGAAAATACGAAACTCATAATTAGCTTCAAACTATCCGGACTGAAGTTTGCACTTTCAAGAATTTTTCTCGACAATTTACTGCAGTTTTAGCAGAGAGGTTATGGAAACTATAGGCCGCGAAATTTGCACCATATAATGACCTACTCCCCAAGTAAGCAAAACATTTTTCCTTATACAGGGACCGGCGGAAAGTTGGACACAATAATTTAATATTTTTAAACTCTGATTTCGATTAATTTAAATTTGTAGCTGCTAAACAAAATTAACAAAATTAAAGTTTAGTAGCAAATTCATGTGTTATCCGATGATAAGTTGCGCTTGCAGTATTTTGTTTTTTGTAATACACAGGGTGGTCGAAAAAAATACAAAAAAAAGTTAAATTTCTTTTTTTTACTAGGTGGCTGTGACTTTAAATCTGACATCCACCTTTGATTCCAAGCAACGTTTGTAAGTAACTTTTGGCCGTATTTTAAAAATAAGGGTACTTTACTCTTGAATTATTTTGACATTTTTGAATCTACCTCGTATCCAAAAAGAGATATTTAAATTTTGATATGTGCGCTTTGAGTTTGGAATGATGCACCAACTTTTATCAAGAATAAAATTTTCTGAGAAATTAATAATAAAAAAGTTTTCCATTTGTGTCCAACTTTCTGCCGGTCACTGTATAATCCCAGATTAATTATTAAGTTAGTTTGATATTTTTTTATGATGTAACACGTAATAATAATAATAATTCTCCACTTCACAATACTCCAAACTAGGAGTACCCCAGAAGCAACCACATCCTTGTACTCCTCACCCCTCATCAGTAATGTGGGAGGACAAGCATCATCCTGATATTCCTACAACCTCCAACAACTAATTTATATTTACGTTGTCAGTAATAATAATAATGTAATAACACTGGGCACAGCGTGATCGCCCAGTTATCAGCGAAGAGTTGCGCTGCTATTGGCCAGTCGGTCATAAACTCGTGTCGTGTGATTTTGTTTACAGTTACTGGCCCTACTAGTTTTCTATAAATTTAGTCTAGAAAACATGTATCTAGACGGCGTTCCTTCTGAATGATTCAGATGGAACCTAATCCTTAATCCACGAAGCTATTAACCTAAAGGAGTATGAGAGCAGTGTGGCCAATACAAAAGCATTATGTAAACATGAAGGCAGTTAATGGAGATGTAGGGGGAAGGAATGTTTATAAACTGACTTCCTGTTATAAATAAACAAACATGGACTTGTTAAAATCTAAAGGCGAAGGTGATAACAAACTGCTTCCGTTTCACTCTCCTCAGATTCTCACTCTGAAAGTCACATCAATAACAATAAAATTTACTTCAAAAATATCATGTTCCGATCAACCAAAACACTTATCTTCCAGTCACGTGTCAAATCAAACAAAAACTATAAAAATGTTAGATAAACGCTAGTAAGATGTTCTCTTTGCAAAACCGACAAAACCTTTATGTTTTTATTTTCAAACTTTTAAGTTAAGAGCGAGGTATAAAATTTCAAAAGCTTTATCGTTCCGTGTATATCGTGGAAACCAAAGTGAACCAAAAGGTATAATACAGGGTGGTTAATACAAGTGGGTCACTCAAAATATACGGCCAACAATCTAAAAAATTCAAAATTTTATACCGCTGTATAGGTATTTTTTATTTTTTGAAATAAAAGCTAATCCTAATATTGAGATAATTCCAAGGATAATTCACTCACCTTTTAGAAATTCGGTAACTATTTCCAATGGTTGTAATCCACCCCCGATTCTCTGGAAATTTTGGCTACGTCCCCTATTTTCGAGGTCCCTGAACACGAATCCGGCCTTGTTTTTTCCGATCGGACGTAGTTATCGAGAAAATTAATTTTCAAATTTCCTTTTGACATCCCCGATTTCAAGACGATATTTGTGGTTGTAATCGGGATGAATTTTTACTGTAGGTACGCAGCTCAAACTAATCACCACCACACCATTTTGCACCTTTTGCAACATCGAAACTTCGCGAAAGCCCGCAGAAAAACCGAAATTTTGAAAGATTTTTGCCGTGTTTACGTACACTATTTTCGCCCATACCCGATATTCGGCGCGCACTGATTTACTCTCCCTACTCTACTTTATTACTCTCTACTCTACTTACGCCTATGGAGGCGGTTTCACATAGCACTCGACTGCGATCGCAGTGACTGTTTGGTGGGCGTGGTTCCGCTTCCAAGAGAATATCGATGTGATGGGAGTTATCGCAGATACTGTTACACTGTTATCGCAGATACTGTTATAACTAGAAATATTTCTAATTTTCAGATGAAAAAATGTATCATCTAATCGAATTATATCGATGCAATGAATGTCTATGCGGGACATTTAAAGTCACCTCAATATATTTTACGTATAAGAGACGTGTCAAATTTTGAAAATCTTCGTCTACTGTTAATATAATTCAGTCAAAACGTAAGGCGTTTTCACATAATACAGTTTCTTCTTATATTTAAGTCTAACAATTAACATTAACTTTTTTAAATCAAAAGTCACATGATAGCATACATTTTTCTTTTATTCGGCGCCATTTTGTAACTACTACTGTCAACACACTTTTGCAAATATTGTGAAACACCACATAACAGTTCTGCTATAGCAGTATAAGCCTGCCCCACCGAACAGTTGAACAATTGCAGTTGACTGCTTTAAAATATGTGAAACCGCGGCTTAAAGCATACGTTATGAATGGTCGGCCGTCGACGACTGCAACTCTACTTGTATCTTTTCAGCTTCAGAGCGGGCGCGTATGCTGTTGTCTCTGTCTCACTTGCAATGCATTTATCCTTGGTGAATTGCCATAATAACCCGTGATGTCAATAAAATAGGGCCAGGCGGCTGTAAATATACTGAAATTAATTATTATTAGATATTAGTCATCTTGACTCCATTAATAATAATTGGGGAGTTTTTGCATGAAAATATAATTGCATTTTTTAAATATACTTTATTATTAAACATTGAAAAAAAATTGAAATAAATTAGGTGGGTCATTGACCAAATGACCTTATGGAGAAGCCGCGCCTGCTCAGAAGACCAAAAAATAGCCGAGATATTTTGAGTAGAGTAATCCACTTATACAGGGTGTTCTAGCGGAAACATAAATAACGGCCGGAGAATTTTTTTCTTGGAAAAACGCCAAAATATGTCAATTTTGTTTGGCAGGGGGACATCATTTGGCATAAAATTGATAGATCTATCTGCAACCCCCTGAGCAGGGGTTGAACCCCTTCAAAAAATTTAAATTAGATGGGGGTTCATGTTGCACACCTTTGGAAACGTCTCTCAATTCTCTATACACCTGCATAAGATTTTCGAAAATCGATCGACTTTTCAAGAAGATACAGCGTGTAAAATGCAAAACATTCGTTTTCAATTATTGCCTGGTATTGTTAAACAATAGAAGATCTATCTCTCCCTATTATATAATAATGTCGACAAATCATCCCTGAAATGTTGTACAATGTTCGGCAGAGCGTTTTGAACAAAATCTTTAATATTGCATGTAAGTGAATGGGCAACATTCTGAGCATTTATTACAATAAAGTTTCAATTTCCTCCCCGTTTATCAAATTTTCTTCAAAATAATGTTGCTGAACTTACGGCCCCCGACCACCACTTTCGGCTTAATTGTTTAACAATACCAGGCAATAATTGAAAATTAATGTTTTGCATTTTTTTCGGTGTATCTTTTTGAAAAGTCGATCGATTTTCAAAAATCTGATGCAGGTGTATAGAGAATTTCAGAGACGTTTCCAAAGGTGGGTGACATGAACCCCCTTCCCATTTAAATTTTTTGAAGGGGTTCAACCCTTGCTCAGGGGGTTGAGATAGATCTATCAATTTTGTGCCAAAAGATGTCCCCCTGCCAAACAAAACAAAATTTTCCCGGCCGTTATAGAGCCTGTTACGTTTCCGCTGGAACACCCTGTATAAGCCAGCCTGTTACGTTTTTGCCAAAAATGCCTTGCGTTTACCAAGCGCTTCGACTGCTAGCTGCGGGCTTCCACGTTACATTTGGCTTCCTCTGCAGTTATGCAGTAAGCAAACACGAATGTGAGAACGTTCTGACTGAAATATCAAATAATTTAGCTCCCGAAATCACCAGACTGAACAATATTATTTGCATCTTGCGCCTTGCTCAGCTAACTTCTTAGGGGCTGTTTAAAATATTAATATTCCTAGATTTTCTTAGGCAGGAAGGTGTGAACGAATCATGAAACTTTCTACTCCCGATTGTTGGAAGAACCTTCGAAGAAGCCCCAGTCGTCTCATAAAAAATTAATTCCGCGCTGCGTCTTGGACAAACAATGATGAGAACGGGCAGATCTGAAACATCAAACTTCGTCTCGCTAAATAACCGATCCGAGAGGCACTAGATATTTGCATCTCGTTCATCGCGTGAAATTTATTGAAATAGTAATTAAGTTTGCCTTTACTAGTTAATGAATAATTTATATGGAACAGCGACAGCATTAATATTAAAATATCGGTGGCAGATTTGACCCACCACTCCCCATCTTTCGATCAATGTTCGGGCTTGTGATCAATGACTGATCAATTTGTGGAAACAAAAGCTATCCTAAGATTTCTCATTAAATTTCCGAAACATTTTTTTATCAATGTATTTATATCAATAAGTTCATGTATACAGGGTGTAACTAAACTGATGGTCAAAAATGAAACCACGTATTCTATAAGGGCACTTCTTTTTCTCCTACGGACCATAGTTTTTTTATACAGAGCGTAGAAGTTTGGAGAAAAATACACATATTTTTTAGTATTTCTAGAAGTATACGAAATATTTTCTTCAAACTTGGCGTGTCACATGAGCAGATGAGCCGTCAAACTTAAGGTTGACATGAAGCTTCTGAGGCTCCCAGTTGCGGAGATACAGGGTGTTAGTAAAATTATTTGGTTCAGAAAAATATGAATTCCCTGTATAATCGCATTTTTTTAATTTGTTTTGAGTGGTGAATAGAATGGTTAAGAAAAAGTATCTCTTAGTATTTTTTCATATTCGCAGACGTTTCTTAATTATTTTTAAAGAACGGCAACGCTGCAATGAACAATAGTCACTTTAAGAATAAATCTAGCAATCTGTGGATTTGAACTAGATAGAGAAAATCTAGTTCAATATTACACTTAAGTGTCATATTGAACTAGATTTTTGTAAAAACTAAATTTAAAAAATTTTGTACTTTTGCCCTGTCCAATGCAAAATTCAAACATTAACATCTTTACATTATATTAGGAACTCACTTAATTAGTGACTGAAGAAGCAGTTAAACAACTGCGAAAGCTTTCACCAATAAAAAGAGTCTTCACAATTAAAAATTGGCTTATTTCCCACTAAATTTGGTTCTTGTTGATACTAAGAAATATGTGTATTTTTCTCCAAACTTCTACGCTCTGTATAAAAAAAAACTATGGCCCGTAGGAGAAAAAAATATATGAAGAAGTGCCCTTATTTTGACTCCAAGAATACGTGGTTTCATTTTTGACCATCAGTTTAGTTACACCCTGTATAGTGTAAATGAACTCACTTGGAAGAGCATAAAAACGCTTGGGCGGCGTTTGCTTTGTAAAACAAAACCGAGTCATAGGGGGCGCGCGGCCCTCAATAATATAAAATTTTTATTTAAATGCTCTAAAAAAGAATAAAATATACTTTGAAATAATTCAAACTAAAGCAAACCAATAATTTTGTTACACACAAAACAACACCGCACAAAAATCTATACACAAAACCAAAATCCGTAAAATAAAGCGCAATCCTTATGTCCGTGCACCGCACTGGTTATACTGGCCTAACTGGCCCACGCCGACACCTGCTCCATGGATCTCCGAAACGCAGACCAATCAAATCGCAACGCTCGCTTTCTTAATTCGCTGCCTCCTTGAGTAGGTGGACGTCGACCGCATAAAAAATAAAAACCTTTAAATTTTATACGGGTGATTTCTGGTGATAAGTCTGGTATTTTTACCAGTACCAGAACATGGTAAATGCTATGAAATTTGGTAGAAACCCGTTTTAAGGGATGCCCAATTCAGTGGAGTAGTCAGAATTTTTGCCTTTTTCCCTAAAGTACAGTTTTCGTAAACTACGGAAAACAGTAAGGTCTATATATTGTATCACCCTGAATAAATTCAATTTTCTTTGTAACAATAATTGTATTATAGTTTATCTTACGTTGGTCCTTTAGTAGGTACTTTTAAGTTTCTTATTTTTGAATTTAAACAAACAAATATAAATTTTTTAGCAGTGCAGATATTTCTAGGATCTTCTCCTTCAAAATTCCAATGGAAAATATAAATCCAAGCGAAGGGTGGCACATATTGCAAAATTAAGATTTCATTTTCTTCTAGACAAAATGTTTAGAAAAACAGAAAGCCACAATACCTAACTAATATTACATTTGAAAAATTACGATACAGAGTAGGCCGTATTTAAAGAAATGCAGAAATATTTTCGAAGGTAATCTTGGCAGTGTCGTAAGTTTTTAGAAGAAAGGTATACATTGCGCAATAACATAATAATATACGGAAAATATAATTTTATAATAATTAATAATAATTTTTGAACCTATATTTCCTTGCTACAGTTATTTTATAAGGAAATATTAGTTTTTCTCAAAGTTGTGGAAAGATACTTTATTGGGGAAGGTCTATTTAATAACAAAATTTTAACATTACGAAAGTTTCGTAAAATATTTTAAACACTCGTTTCATCTACCAAAAAAAATCGGTTGCCGGAAAAATATAAAAAGGTCCTTCAAAAAAAAAATTATCTTACGAAACTTTCTCAACGACCGTCCGGCGGTCCGCCCGACACGCTCTGGCCACGTGTCCGGCCGAGGCGCGCGGCATTCCTCCCTCACTCACCGGCGGCGGAGGCGGCGGCGGCTTCGCAGCGAGCGGCGGGAGGGACGCGGGGCCGGGGGAAGGGGGGCGGGCGCGCGCGACCGTCCTGGCCTGGGGGCGGTTGGGGCGGCACTGGAGCCGGACGGATGGTCGGGATGCGGGAGCGGCATTTTTTGGAGACGGCCGGACGGAGGCGCGCGCACGCGCCCTCGCCGGACCCACGCCTAGCGCGCGAACCCGACCGCAGACGGGCGGGAGCCGGGGGAATCGAAGGGGGTTCGCAGGAATTCGGGGGGCGCGGGTGGGGGGATTTTTGGGGGTTTTTTGAACGGAGGCTCGGGGGGCGAATATTCGTTGGGTGGTTATTCTTTTTGAATTCTCGAAGGTATACCTATTCCCTTCTATGTTTTTATACTAAGGTATGGATACATGAAGTCACTTGGAACGACATCAAGGCCTACTATAAAGACAGGCCCTGGCGCACAAAAATCACGTGACCACCTTAGGCCGACGTTACATGTCATTTGTCACATAACTGAAAGCGGCAGCTTGGATTTTGAGAAGTTTTAAATGTTTAAATTGTTTTTAAACGTGTTAGTTTATATTTTAGAAACAAGTTTGTGTCTAGTGCGCGTGTGTCCTGGCGGAGGGGAACCGCCCAGGTGTTATTATGGCCTCTGGGTGGGAGTCGTGCCGTCCAAGAGTATTGCAGTGCCGCTCGTACCGACGCGTGAGCGCAGAGGGGAATTCTCCCCCGAACCACAGAATAGGGAGCCCGGAATTCCGGAATGGACTATTATGGGCATGGACCGTATTGGACAGTGGAGCCTGAGACATAGGGGTGAACTGCTTACGGGAGATCCGCGAGTTCAGACGGTCCGGGTGGCTGGAAGCCGTTCCCGTTGACCACGTTCGGGTTTGTGTATTTATTGTATTCACCATTCACCTTGTGCGAAATAAATCAGTGTTGTAACCGTTGATTTTCGTTGTCGACCCACGCCCCGATACGGCTTCTATTCGGTCTTTCACGCTGCCGAACAAGTGAGACCTCGTCAATAAGTATTTACAGTATACCTACTGAGGTTAGTTTTCATTTTTATTTCGTAAAAAATAACCTAAATACAAAATATTGGGTCTGTTTATATTATATTTATACATATTACAAAAGCCAGGAAGAAAGTGTCGCCATAACAAACATTTGTTTTGCCTCGGGATGATAATTTCCGCCAAAAATGGATTCGTCAAATTCCAACTGAGATTTAATTTCTAAAAAACCCTTAAGGCTAACACATTTTCAAGTGAAAGTGAAACAATTAAAGTGGACAAATGTGTTGTGGGAGGAAAATACCTATAGAGAATAGGTATCACCTAAGCTAAAGGAAGGTGATGTCCCAACAATTTTTGAGAAGTGCCAAAATATTGTGAGTGCAGTGCCGTTTAACTCTCAGCCCAAAACAGCTGAGGCAGGTTGAAAATTTTGAAAAAACAATTAGAGAAAGCTTGGATGCACAAAACCAATAATGTAATAGATGAAAGAAAACTTGCCAAATTGTTACGAAATTTGTTTTTTCTACTTATCTCCAAAAATGGCTTTCATTATATAGCACTAAGTTGGTCACGTGACTACGCGATTATGCGTTAGCGCCGTGGCCTGTCTTTATCGTTGGCCTCGGAACGACATAAAAACGCGTGGGTGGCGTTTGCTTTGTAAAGCAAGACCGAGTCTTAGGCGGCGCGCGGTCCTTAATAAGATTATAAACATTTTATTTAAATACTCTAAAAAATAATAAAATAAACTCTGAAATAATTCAAACCAAAGCAAACCAATAGTTTTGGTTTCACGCAAAACAACACCACACGAAAATCTACGCACAAAACCAAAATCCGTAAAATAAAGCGGAATAAAGCGACACCTGCTCCGTGTATCTTCGAAACGCCGACCAATCAAATCG
Source organism: Pseudeuparius sepicola (assembly GCA_963920635.1). Classification (NCBI taxonomy): domain Eukaryota; kingdom Metazoa; phylum Arthropoda; class Insecta; order Coleoptera; family Anthribidae; genus Pseudeuparius; species Pseudeuparius sepicola. The sequence continues at coordinate 8,685,151 of OY987305.1, forward strand.
CTACGCTCGCCTTCTTATTGGCTGCCTCCTTGACTAGGTCGACGTCGACCGCATAAAAACCTTTGAATTTTATACGGGTGATTTCTGCTGATAAGTCTGGTATTTTTACCAGTAACAGTAAATATTATGAAATAGATCGCGCCCCGTATATCACTGTGTTCCAATTTATATTTTACCAGGCGCTTCGTCAATAAAATACGAAACAAAACACTTTTTTTACCATATTACACTGAACCTGGTATTAGTAGTAAAAAGGGATGAAGGAGACAGAGAAGATAGATATTGTAGTAAAAACAAATGACTGCATGCTCGCCTAATATAATATCACCAATACTTGCATGGGTTACACCGAGGGTTACACTGTTCGTCGGCTGGTCACTTGTGCAGCAAAATGCGGTGGATAGGCGTGCCATACCTAGTTATAATCGATATGGCTTTTTAGAGACCTTTTGACAATATTACCAAAGTCTAGAGAATACTATATCTCTGGACGCTGATATTACGTTGTGTTTGACGACAACCTTAAAAAAACCCTTAAAAGTGAAATTTTATGTTGCTTGTAGAATATGTATATTTTTGAAAACTGCGTGACGCCTTATGTCCTCTATTCAGTTAGAGTTTTTTATGCTGTTTCAAGTGACTTTAGAAATACTATACACTATGCCAAATTGAAATCGATATTGTAAAGAAGTTGCAAAAAAAATGTCTAGATATTACTTATATCTGTCTATTGCTTCCATATCCATATAGGGCACTGTCACATAATGTTGGCTAATCTGTGATTTTTTTTATTATTCGATTTGAGTAAATTTTAAGAATATTTTCATATTGCCAGTTATTTTTGCTCTGAAAATGATTGCAAATGTCGCGATCAAAAACAACCACGTCATTTTCTTTATCTGTCAACATGGCATCATTTATTATAATAGTACCTATTTAAGTATACAGTCTGTTACAAATTAAATCGGCACTTGGTAATTTTTTTATTATTGAAGATAGTCCATAGAATTGTTTTTTCATGTAGAACAAAAAACTAGGCAGATATTTTGATATTTTAGGTACTATAAAACAGATTATCCTGCGAATTTTTTATTGACGTTAAAAAATAAAAGGCTCAATGTAACAAGAAATTAAAAGCTAATAAATGTTTTATTTTTAACATAAAATATATAATCTTCTGAGCACTGTAAAGAACAAATTTGAATTTCTGAAGAATACGAAAAATTGTGTGTGACGGAAGAACAATTTCTCACTAACCGATTTATTACGAAACGATTCAAAATAAGCTACAACTTCCAGTATCTTCGTTGATGATATACGTTTTCTTCTTCTTTTGGAGAAAATTAATACATTTTGCTTCAATCGACGGTATAATATTAAAAACTATTAGCCGTGTGGGAGATACCTATCAGGAAATAACAGTTTGTGCCTCTCGAGCGCCAGCTCATAATTTTTGCTGCAGACAAGATAACACTCTATCGTACCGCATTTCTCTAAATGCGTAAAATGCATTTTAGAAAGTCTAAACAGCGTTTAAATTTGACGTTTGAACAACTTATACAACCATTATAGACAAGACTCCTTGATTTAGGGCTGTTAACAACAAATTCACAGACTGTTTTATAGTAAAATATCAATAAATAGCTAGTTTACTAAGTAAAATATCAAAGTATCTGTCTAGTTTTTTGCTTTACATAAAAAGGTATAAAGATTTTTTGTGCAGAAATAAATTATATTTCGATCTGTGAAATATTATACATTTAAAAAAGTATATTTTTTTCACATTTTCACCATCGTAATCAGCGCAAAAAACTCAATTCATTCCCAAATCAACCTATGGTCTATTTTTAATAAAAATAATAAGTTACCAATAGTGCCGACTTAATTTGGAGCAGGCTGCATGCATAAATACTATTATTATTTTTAAAGATGGCACAGCCGTTATATTGCCATCCACGTTCTTATAAACTGTACCAAATTGCAGAATGATACCTACCTTTTGTCATTTTTAAAATATTCAGGAAAACTTTTTTTACATAAACTTTACATCCTGTATGTTCATATAAACTTCTTTGCTCAAAATAAGATTATCTACCATCAATAGAAAAACTTTAAAATGACTGTTGGTGGCAGTACAAGATTTTGCCAGTAAACTGACAAACTATAATATCACCCAATACATTCCTGTGTAAATACACAGCCATCCATGTGTATTCTACGGATCACAAAGCACTATGAAGGATCACGGATAAGTAAAATTTCTCATCAGAAAGATAGTTCACATAGTATTCCACTGGAAACATTCGTTAATATTTTAACTGGCAAATCAAGTCCCCTTCTAATATCCTCCGTTATTCAAGAAAATCCATCTTGGTAATACTAGCGGTATACTTTCCGCTCCCGTAGACCTCGATCTTTTATCATACCTCGTTCAATAGCCAAAGCCATTACCTATTCAAGTACACGTGTATGCACTTTTCCTGAGCAGTCATGATACAATATTTTCTCTTTATAGGTGTGTTCCTCAGGCGTATAAACATCCATTAGACTTGTTTGAGAATTACGGTTTAATCTTGAGTGGTATCGGCATTACCGCGTTTCCAGATTTGAGTATTATTAGCCCGAGACAACCGATGCGACAGCTGCTTGAATGCCACGCGTTCTGCTTGTGGGAATTTTATTTGGGATATTATGTATATTCAGTGTTTTTTTACTCCACGTTTTAAAATGCTTAAATAAATCACGTTCCTGATACGTTGGAATGTACGACAAGAATGACATTTGAAACGTCAAGAGTGACGCGCACATTATTGTTTTATTTCATGGCTCACTTTAACTATGTCTAGCTACCCAATCTTTGGCCGTAGCCCCAGACCATTCGGAAAAGCGTAGACAAAAGCTTGGAGATATAGAAACGACCTAGCAATATCGGAAGGTTACAAAAATGTAACCGGTAATAAAATCGACTGCTTGTTACAGCGGAATCCGCTGAAATATTCGAATAAACAGCGCGTTTTTCTGCTCAAATCCCAGCCATTTTTCATCAATGGGGATACTGTTTAATTAATATGTGTATGGTGGTATTTTTGGGTTTTTACCTACCCGACAGTGAAAAAACAATCGCTGACTAGCTCAATGCGAATTTTGTTGGAAAACACTAAATATGAGTAAAAAAGCTTTGAAAAGCGTAGTTAATTGGTTTACAATTTAACATGAATTGTAGGTACCTACCCATGTGAAATAGACAACAATGGCCAGACAGTCTAACTTTGTAATATTAAAATAAATATATCTACCTATAGGACCTGTGGACGTAAGCTGGGTTAATGGGAACCAAGCTAACAACACTGTACAGGGTGGGCCAAATTGGACACTTTTAAAGGGAAACTCCTATTTTTGACGGAGATAGAAGAAAACTGATATCGGTGTCTGAGGCTCATTTTTCATGATAAACTTAATGGTGAAAAACGCTAATCGATATATGTCACCGTTCTTGAGTTACGGGGCGTTTCTCGAAAATGTGCGTTTTCGAAGAGTGGCCGTAACTTTTCTCGGGTTGAAAATTTTGTGTTGCTGTAAAAATATTCCTAAATCAATTTTTTACGTAGAATCCAATGCTGCTACTACATATTTTTGCATTTTTTAATAGAGCAAAAAATTACCATTCCAAAAATATATAACACTTAATGATTTACTTAAGTAGTTATCAATAATTACTAATAACTTTTATGATTTCATGTGTAAAACTGGAAGCGCGCCCTTTCAACAAGTGTAGGCTTTGGACGGTGAGACAATAAAATAACCGTAGAAAAATGTTTACTCTTACCTGTCCTTTTTAGATAAGCTGTTTAGGCAGTGTAAAGATTTTTTTATTTTTGTGTAATTTATAAACTTTATAACATACCTATAATCAGTGACTAGAGAAAGTAGTCACTGCTATAATGAAATTTGAAAGTTATTAAAAATGGGATATACAGTCTGTTTTATACAATCCGGGGAACATGTCTATCTCCGTTTAACTCGTACCTTTTCGGCCTTTTCAAAATGCCCACTATTAATCAAATTGTGTCTCAATCTTGCAAAAATGTCCTTAAAAGGATGTCTTCTCTCTGGATACCGCTCGTAGTATAAATTACTTGTTGCATCTGCATTTTCCCCGGATTGAATAAAGCAAACTATATCATACCCCGTTTTTCATAACTTTCAAATTTCATGTTATAAAGTTTATAAATTACACAAAAACAGAAAAATCTTTACACTGACTAAGCAGCTTAACTGAAAATTTGACAGGTAACAGTAAACATTTTTTCACGGTTTTTCATTGTCTCACCGTCCAAAGCCTACTTGTTGAAAGGGTGCGCTTCCAATTTTACACATGAAATCATAAAAGGTATTAGTAATTGATAACTACTTAAGTAAATCATTAAGTGTCTCACCACGAACTGCACAGATCGATATCTCAAAAAGTAAACATAGAATTTTTTTGAAAATTTGGCAGCTGACCAATGTCAATGAGTACTATTCATCTAAGATATTTTCAAAATGGCGGCACTTCCGGTTATACTTCGTTATTTTAAATAGAACACCCTATATTTATTGCATTTTTGGATTCTACGGAAAATTCTAAGGTACATTTCATGTATTATGTCCTATAACTAAATTCAACCGTTTTTGAGATATTTGCCATTTTAGAGAAAAAATGACAGATGCAGACCCCTACTTAATTGACAGTTTCTTCATAACGGCTACATATTTCGTAACGCGCTCTTGGAATTTTGTAGTCAAAGGCTTGGTGCAGAGAAATACCGTAAAGAAAGTTTCCGATCTTGTTCACAAAAAAATATTCGAATATTAATGCCAAAAACTCAAAAATTTCAAATGGAAACCCCATTTTTTTGTAATTTTAAACTAAATGACATTCATTCAGCACAAAAAATTAGGGCCGTATTCAATTTTCCACTTCATAAATTTAAATAGTCGTCGTTTGTGTAATTTAACCGTGCCGGCATTGTTTACAATAATTTTAAACTAATTGACATTTCTTCATTCTCTGACAATCGTATAATCAGCCATGGCCAACTGGATTTATCAAACTTAAAAAAACGCCCCCTTGATGAAGAAGTGGAAAATTAGTTTTTTGTAAATAAATCGAAAATGATAACATTTAGGTATAGGGAACTAAACACAAACTTGCCCTAATTTTTTGTGCTGAATACGGCTACTACAAAAAAAAATGGGGGTTTCCATTTGAAAATTTTGAGTTTTTGGCATTTTTTGAATTAATATTTGAATAATTTTTTGTGAGCACCCTGTACAAGATCGGAAACTTTCTTTATGGTATTTCTCTGCACCAAGCCTTTGACTACAAAATGCCAAGAGCGCGTTAAGAAATATGTAGCCGTTATGAAGAAACTGTCAATTAAGTACGGGTCTGCATCTGTCATTTTTTCTCTAAAATTGCAAATATCTCGAAAACGGTTGAGTTTAGGTATAGGATATGATACATGAAATGTACCTAGAATTTTCCGTAGAATCCAAAAATGTAATAAAATATAGGGTGTTCCATTTAAAACAACGAAGTTGTCAAGTGCCGCCATTTTGAAAATATTTTAGATGAATAGTAACCATTGGCATTGATCAGCTGCCAAATTTTCAAAAAAATGCTATGTTTACTTTTTGAGATATCGATCGATGCAGTTCGTGGTGAGACACCCTGTATATTTTTGGAATGGTAATTTTTTGCTCTATTAAAAAATGCAAAAATACACAGGGTGTTCCATTTAAAAAAATTTTTTTCACAGGTAACTGTTAAACCATTGACTTGAAAAAAAATGTAGTAGCAGTATTGGATTCTACGTAAAAAAGTGCTTTAGGAATGTTTTTAGAGAAACACAAAATTTTCAACCTGAAAAAGTTGCACTTTTCGAAAAACGCCCTGTAACTCAAGAACGGTGACAGATATCGATTTGCGGTTTTCGCCATTAAGTGTATCATAAAAACTGAGCCTCAGACACCGATATCAGTTTTTGTCATCTCCGTTATAAATAGGAGTTTCCCTTTAAAAGTGCCCAATTTGGCCCAGCCTGTCCAATTAAGAAAATCAACTGAACGAAATGCAACACAAAAACAAAAGCCCCAGTCATTAATAATTTATATCAAGGATGGTCGCCTGTACGAAAAATACTACCTACAACATTTATTCAATTTGCCAAACTTTTAACGATATAACCACAACCTCCAGCGACATTGCACTATAAAGTGGGTAATTGTGTTGCCCGTATGCACCTTAATAAAGTAATATGAGGTGTGAACAAGAAACAATAACGTTACTTCGTGACACTGTAGGAACTTCCACCGAAGTCTTGATTACGTAAAGTTTAAACGTTCGCCCTCTGTAACTAAACAGGATAATAAATGAATAAATGACAAGTCCTTCAAACAAAGATTAGTATTTTGAAAGTTTCGGATCCCTTAAAATAGGGTTATTGATGAAAATGAACACTTAGCTTCTTTATAAAGAAGCAGTAGGAAGTGTTGTATCTCTCTTACTATTTACATGGTAAGAGGGGCAGTGACAGTAGGTATGGGTTGGATAATATAATCAATAACAAACAGCTACGCGAATTATTTGTTTGCGAACATAGATATTACATTTGCAATTAGAAATTGCTTTTAACATTGTACAGTAGGTAATTCGATTAACGGTCGAAATCTGCAGTGTAATTATTACTATCCGATACATACACCAGATAGTATAATTTACAAAATTAATACCTTTAGACATGGACAAAAATTATCACAAATTAAACTTATACGTCTCCAGATACCTAGATCGACCTATACTAAAATCGAGCAATCCGTAAGCCTGGCCTAAATAAAACCACGTGTTCAATGACGTTCCGCGATTGGTCGGTAGGCTATAAAATTTCACCCGACTCTGCGACAGGGACGTACTCGATCTCAAAAGTATAGTTATGCGGTTTTATCTTGTTGTTTTCAGCTATTTAGACACTGCCAAAAATAATTTAATCGATGTTTTGAACCATTTTAATTAATCCAATAATTCTTTTCCGAAATATTTTGATGAAAACAATTGTAAAACTAAAATTAAATGAAGGTCGTGCCTCAGTGCGGCCCTGGCGAATATCTCCACGCACGTGCTCTTGTTTACTTTAGGCGTAAGAGTTGCTCGATTTTAGTATAGTGTGGCTACCTTACTCGACGCTATTCTACGCCAGGTAGCACAGGACCGTCCTGAATAAATTAATCGGAGTCAAAAGTAGTAGAAGCACATAGGAACGGCAATAGTCAGCATATTTGTACTGTACGCCGTACACCTTCTTGGAAGAAAATAATACCTTTTAATCATCATGTCTGGGGTAGGGTAGACGTTCTACAGGTTTCGTTGCTGAATATTCCACCTGTGTATATTTCTTGATGGAGTCACGAGATAAAAGATATATGGGTCTAGATCGGAATTAAAGAGATACTGAAAATAGCACTTCAAGTAAATGGGAGCTCCTCGGGCTCCTACGCCGTTAAAAATGGGAGTAAATTTGCCCGTAGTAAGGGGCATTTATTTCATAACGGACACTCGAAAATATTCTCGTTTACCTTGATTGAATTACCCGGTAAATATTGTGCACAGAAATTGCATAGGTAGCCCTATTACGCGAGCTTTATCAATTACTAGTGGAAACAGTGAGGGACGAGTGAAATTCACTTCAAAACGGAAATATTTTCCAGTCAACTGGTGTGAATTTTTCTATGTGACGTGAAATGTAATAAAAAACGTTGTTGAAATGAGGCATAATAAATTGGCCATCTCAACATCATCAAAATTTACAGTTCACTTATTAGGTAGGTATTTGTTTATAATTTTGGAATGGCTCAATTTTCTTCCTTGCGATTAAGACTTGAGAAACAAAGCGCAGTTCGAAAGTCGAGGGTAACAGAGGCCGTGATAACAATATTCTTGCGAAATTTTAACTATCTGGGAGTTTCAAATGAATCACGGCCCATTATAAAGGGAAATAGAGGTAAAATTTTTACAGCGATAATAAAGAACGTGACGTTTTTAATTGCACTTCCCGTCTGCCATTAACTTCATTAACTTTGTGGCAAATGTGAAGTGATGTAGATAATTTATATTAAAAATACGAGGAACTAATTGGAATTTCTGTCGGCTTTCGGTTTTTCTACTCGTTTACTTTGCTTCGATGAGAATCAATTATTTTTGAATTTCTGGAAAAATAAACAGATTACCTAATACTTGGCCTAATTAACAAAGGTAAAGAAGTAAATAAGTCATTTTTTAACCGACTTCAAAAATGGAAGAGGTTATCAATTCGGTTGTATTTTTTTATGTTTGTTACCTCAGAACTCCGTCATTTATAAACCGATTTGGATAATTCTTTTTTTATTTGAAAGGGTATACCTATAGAATGGTCCCATTTAAATTTGAAGAAAAAATTCCACCCGTAAGGGTGGAAAATGGGGGATGAAATTTCATATTGGACCGATTTCGATGTTTCTTTTTTATTAGAAAGGGGTTACTTTAGGAGTAGTCACATTTAAATTTGTAGAGAAATTAAATTTGAAGAGAAAAATTTCAGTCCTAAGGGTGGACAAATAGGGGATGGAATTTAATATTGGACCGATTTCGATAATTCTTAATAATTCACTAAAAAATAAGAAATAACAAAATTTTAACAAAAAAATTAAAACCGACTTCAAAAATTTGCCCGTATGCACAGACACTCCACTAAAAATTAAAAAAAAAATAATAACACCGATTTCACAGATTTGCCGGTATGCACATTTCAACTAAAATTTTAGAAATATTTTTCTATTTCTAAATTGAGTTATCTTTGGAGTCGGTGACAGTAAGTTATATGATGTATGTAGGATATGATGTATTCATATCTAAATAGATTTAAATTCCTTGGCTTGACTGTCACCAAGTCCAAACATCACTCAATTTAGAAAAAGAAAAATATTTTTAAATTTTAGTTGAAATGTGCATACGGGCAAATTTTTGAAGTCGGTGTTATTTTTTGGTATTTTTTTTTAATTTTTTGTGGAGTGTGCATACCGGCAAATTTTTGAAGTCGGTTTTAATTTTTTTGTTACAATTTTATAAGCACGCCCTATATTTCCTTCATTCCGTTCTTTAAAAAAGGTCGGAATTGAAGCAACCACAGACGAAATAAGCAACGATGAAAAAACGTCACAAAAATATGCAAATCTACAAAAATTTTAAAATAATTAATATAGTATTATATTCAGAGAGCATTTCATAGCATAATGAAAGATAGGTATTCCAGCAAACTTAAATCATAAGAACAAGAATAGTAATAAGAATAAAAAGTAAAATCATTAATTTTAGTTGGAAGCGTTTATTCAACTGAAAGGAGAATATGAATGGAGAATAAAGAATAAGAAATATCCTTGAAGTTGCTTAACTTTTAACTTTAAATCCTTATTCTCAATCCAAAATGAAATAATTGCATATGCTCAATAGGGTACTTGACAATATTTTTAATTGCTCTAAAATCGTACCTACTCAACTTACAGTAGACGCACGAACATAATATGTAATAAATCAAACAACGGCTTTTAACCCTTATTTATTTATATATGTGCCTAACCTTAACCTTGATATTCTATGGCTCTCACCTAACTTCAAACACAGAAACTATAACTATAGCCTTTTTCTGTGCTGCAAAGAACAGAGTAATATTAATTTCTATCTATTCAAATTTAGGATTCGTGTGCGTAAAACGTAAATTCTGTTGATTACGGCCTTGTCCTCCATCACCTCTCAATAACATCAATATGACCGCCTCTAACGGAATTCTAATGACATGTAATATTTACCTGCCACACTCTAGTGTACAATTAAAGAGCGTTTTTAGATTATTTGCGATACAAAATTGCAAAAGGCAGTGCGATATTATCCCCTAATAGAACAGATCAGGAACCCTGATTTTGGCGCAAAACCGCTGCAATTCCAAAAGTACAAAAGTGGTCGCGTGACTTGCCGCAACTGCCAAATTTGACATTAAACAAAAAAATTCAACATCTCCACTTATTTGTCGAAATATCGAAAAAACTTATTAGAAAAAAAACAAATAAAAATTCAGACTATATTTAATTTGGGTAATATTTCATGCTCATAATTTATTACTTAGAATTTTTGCCATTCAATAATAAATATATGAACGTCGTGGACCAATTTAAAACAGTAAATAACAGAGAAACTACAAATAGAGACAGGTTTTTTGTCACCTAATTTGAGAAAGTTATTAAATATCGCGGTTGCGTTGAAAAACCCGGAAATTCCGGAGACAGAGGCGCGCCGTGCAGACCGAAGAATCCTCCCCAGAGTCCGGGATGCGGAGTTCGGAACGACTGTTTTATCTTTCTCGCTGTTCTTTAGCTATTTTGATAGTTTTACAGGGGAAAATTATGTTAGAGATACGCGAGTTGCCAAGCAATTTTTATACCGACCTAGCAGTTTTTATTTGGTGTTGTTTGTTCGGTCATCCCGCCTCAACTGTTATTTCACAACTTAGGTAACCTTCTTTAACTAATTTTAATTTTACTATTATGGGGGTGAGCGTGAGCTAACCTGTTTTTTAACAAAAAAAATGATACGCTACTGGAAAACTTACTTTTTCCTGCCTCCAGTAAATTTTCATGGTATAGGTAATTCTAAGAAAAGAATTGCTCTTGGGGATTTGTGTAAAAAAATCGTTTCACAAAATAGTTGGCAAAGATAAATAAAATGAAGTAACAAACCTATATTTTTTAAAAATCCTAACTTTAATGAAACTCATTGGGTTTTCGATAAATGTTTATATTAAAGAATCATCTTATTTTCATTTTTTTAACTGAAAATATTGTAACGAAAAATGCCTCCAAAGTTGTTTTATCAGCTTTTAATGGACACGTTTGCGCTGTTTTCTAACTTACTCAAAGATTTGGCAGATAAATTTTAGGTTTCGGTATTCTACTTACGGTTTTATAAGTAGTTTTTAAGGTTAGTTTGAAGGCATTTTCCGTTACAGCTTTGTTGGCCTGAGGCCCCAAGGCCCTATTTTCTTTAGTTTTTCATTGTTTTCCCTGTATAGAGCTTCCATAGGTTTTTGGAAATTTGCTAGAACTTCATGATCATTGGCCAGGAATATTCTAGAGTAGATTCCGATCTTCCATTTGCATACAGTGTGTCCCAATTTGATACTGGACACCTCAGAAATATACGAAGGGCAAGGAAAACAAATGGTCTTTATTTTTTTATTGGTAGTGCCAAGGGCGAGTATCTCATAGGCGGTGGTATTTGGATGGGGTAATTATTTTATGGCCTGCTATGATTTTTTAAAATAGCAAAGTTTCAAGAAACCCCATTAGGGATTTTTTTACGACAAAATGTTATTAAGAAAACTTGTTCAGAATGAAAAACTGAGTATATTCGCAAAATTTCAAAAAGCTAGGCCTACTTTGATTTTTAGATTTATCTCCCAGTTTTTTTCTTAGAAAAGTGTCCTTTCTAGAGATTTCACGTCAAAATTTTATTTTTTCACGATGATCAAGTTTCCTTAATAATATTTTGACGTGAAAGCTCCAGAAAAGACACATTTCTAAGAAAAAAGTGGGAGAAAAAGGGGAAAATGCTAAAATTCAACGTAGGCCTAGACTTTTGAAAATTTTCAATTATACTCAGTTTTTCATTTTGAACAAGTTTTCTTAATAACATTTTGTCGTAAAAAAATTCCTAATAGTGTTTCTTGAAAATTAGCTATTTTAAAAAATCATAACAGGCCATGGACTACCAATAAAAAATAGACACCATTTGTTTTCCTTGTCCTTCATATAGTTATGAGGTGTCCAGTATCAAATTGGGACACACTGTATATGTGGTAATTGGGCTTGGAAGTAAGTAAAAGGTTAGAACGCGATTTATGAGCGAATTTTGAAGCTGAGAAATATTCTTGGTCAGTGACAGTGTCTGACAAGTTCATTCGTGAAAGCTACAACAAAAGTGGTGACCAAGGAAACGTGTTTGGATTGTTATTTCTGAAATCTTGTAGCTTACCTTAAGGGTACAGCAGCTATGGGGTTGATGAAGAGCAGGGTTCGTGGGCAAGGAGATTTTTAATTTAATGTATTTTAACGTAAAGCAAATGTTTATAAAAAAGACGAAAAAAAGGACGCTACCGAGCTTTTCTTCTTTGGAAAGCTAGAAAACCGCATTGATAAAAAAACGAGTTGCCACTTTGCAATGATGTGCGTAATGAAATACAACTTGTACGTAAATCACATTTTAATAGGCGTAGGACCTACCTACAAACAAAAGTCATCCATCTGGATGAACTCAACCGTCTACAAATGGATATGAACTTATTTATGACCTGTCCCTGTCATTAGAGACGTGCTCCAAAATATATTAAATTGCATTAGCACTTTTAAAGTTCGAACTCTTAAAGTTTACACTTTTACTTTTATGACAAAAGTATTATGTAATAATATGATCACTATTCAAAATAAAATGAGGGGTGGGTCTTATTATGACCACAGTATGTAGGTAGATACTAAGTTTGCTTGTAGAGTGCGAGAAAATAACTCGATTAAAACGTCGGAGAATAATACGTGTTCATCACTTATCTGGTTTGGCGTTGAGTCGGGAAGAGCCGGAGGAGAAAACTAAACTTTGCTGCACCCTGCGTAGGTTCGGACGCCACTGAATCCAGAGATAGCTCTCTCTCTATCTAGCCCCATTAATGCAAGAGACTAGCAACTGTCGTAAGCACCATCCCAATAGAAAACCCTAAAATAGGTACCAATTCGACCTATACTCATTGTTATGAACTTGTACACTTACCACTTTCTTGTGGGTTTTCTTAGATAGCTTGGCAAAACTGCAGGCTTTCTGTGACACAAGGATGAAAGAAATGGATATGAGTATAACAGTTCCGATCACTCGGGCAGGAAGTATGTCTACAAGACCATAAAAAATGTCGAATTCTAAAAGAATAATAAAAACGAGCTTACCCACTTAAAAAGAAACAGTCCACCAGGTGATACTGGCTTTCCAGGATGCAAACGATAGGCAAAGTAAGGCAGGGCAAGGTACGGCACTCCAGAAGATATCAAACATATTCCGAGGACGAAATTAATAATCCAAAGATCTCGCACAACGGTTCAGCCCAGACTACCTTTTTTCCCAACAAAAACGATCGGTACCACCGGGCGCCACAAAAACTTAAGTTCGGCAAGGAAAACCCGGCGTTGACTAGGTAAGGACTTACCAACCCAGTTTACCCTAATTTATTCCACAAAACAATCGGTTTTAGACTGTAGAGTACAATTACTAACCTTTCTGAATATGTTGGAAAATCCACAGCGATGTGGTTGTGAAAAACTCAATCCTTTTCTCTCAAACAAACTCGACCCAACCTAAAGCATCGAACTTAGTGACTTTAACACACCTACAAATCAAAAAATAAGGCGCGATATTTTTGAAACGCTACAAGCTGGTTCAATATATTGCAGATATTATCACCTACACTCTATTAAAAAAAAATTAAAAGTCCACTTGCAACTCAATACCTACACCTCTGTAAAAAATAACGACTCGCTGAACTCGCCGCCGGGAAAAACTTTATAGCCAACTAGCCAATAGCAAGCCGGTCACGTGCGTATCACACTCAAGCCATGCAACAACTTTTGTTTATATTTCACTTGCGTTTAGTTTGAATAGAGTTTACGTTTTTTTAACAAAAATATGAACAAAAAAATTCTTTTAACTTCTGGTCATCTTATAAAATTCAACCTGTATTCCAGTTATCCTAACATATAGCGGTATTTCAACCATTAGCATTAGCGCACTCACTCAGCTAATTAACCATAAATCCTAGAGCACAAAGCTTTTCCAGAATCACGATACCCGCAATCTGGCATAATCTTTGTTTCGCAGAAAACAATGTGTGGGCTCCGTTCCGTATTAATAGCCGAAATGTTTTCTAGTGGGGCCCCGGACGACGTGACGGGGCTCTACCCGAGATTACCGGCCCTTTCCGCACTCGGAAAGGATAGAGTAATCCGAATTAGTCATTCGGCGATGATCGCCGCTGCGACGAACGGTTGAATTGTCAAACATGACGCCGTAAACGCTCCAATAGCTGCTCTGTCTTCGGCTTATCGCGGCCTGTCACTGATACCGACCATATTTAATAGGTTAGGGTGGGTTTAGTTGATTCGGATCGTCGAACGTACGCCTTCCGCTGGTTCGGACAATATTTGGATTGGTCCGAGCCAGTGGTGGCTCTTCAATAAGGTCTGCAAAGCACTGGCTTATGGATTTATTTTATTTGGTTAATTTAATTGCATTTTCCATCTAAACTCTATTCAAAAGTTGTTGCATGGCTAGAGTGTGATACGCACATGATCGGCTTGCTATTGGCCAGCCGGCAATAAAGTCTGGCCCGGCGGGCGAGTGCAGCGAGTCGGTGTTTCTTACAGAGGTGTATTGAGTTGCAAGTGGACCTTTATTCTTTTTTTCTGATATAATTCTTTCCCTGTTTATTAATTGTTGGAGCTAGATTTGTATTAATAGTAGAAATTTGCAGGTAAGTGAATGACTAGGTGTGCCATAAAAGTTTGTTTTTAAAGTTCTTAATACTAGGGCATATTATTTTAATATTTTATATTATAAAATTCATATAGAGGTGTGTCCTTAATGCGGCCCTGCCTCGTATCAGCCCTCAGAATTGTTCACGTGCTTCCATCGTGTAAATGTTTACGCGCCACTTGCATTTAGTTTGAATAGAGTGTAGGTACTAATAACTAAATCATATCACCTAATCTAGTTTGATTACTACCGACCTACTTTAGTTCTATTACTACTTCGTTGGCGCGCTTCATGACGTCAGCGGGTAGTTGCAGCCACAAAATATAAAAGATAGGTTGAATTGGGTCCTCGAGTAGCCACCTCTATGAGTGCATGTTTAATTTTAAATAATTCGGTCCAAGAGGGCCATGACTAGTCATGATGTTATAAATAATGTATATTAGTGTGTAGTGTGTGTTTTAATGACGTTTGTTTCCGTAAAGATGATGAGATGCAGAAGATTTTAACGTATTTGGGATCCACATATGGATATTGTAATCGTTGTTGTGAAGGAAAGGATTGAAAAAACTTTGTAGGAAGGATTGAAGAGTGTTGTAACGTTGAGGAAAATATGAGAAAGATCCACATGGAAATACTAATCTTGGGAAAGAAAGGATTGAGAAAGGAAAGTAGTAAATTTGTTATTTGTTCAAGTGACCAAGTTGGGCGGACACAGCAAAAGCTGGACATATCCGACCCAACGAATAGGTGGCGAAGGCCCCAGAGTGGCTGAATTGCTCGCAAGAGCAGAGGTCATTAAATGGCGAGAAGAAGAAGACGAAGAATAAAAGTTAGGTTAGGATTGCAGACAGTAAACGTCGTCTTATCCTCGTCCCACTCATGTACGCAATCAAGTGTTTGGCCTTGAGTTGAGAAGTAGCCAATTTAATGAAACAAACAAAACAGAACTGTTTCTATATTTTAGTGTAAATCGAACTGCAAATGCAAAGAGCAACTAAGTAAGTATAAATTACCTGTATTCTGCCACTGAAACCAACAAAAAAAAAGAGCTTCTCCTCCAAGTGATGAGCGTGTGGATCGAATCTTACAAGCTGAATTAGAACCACTTCCTGACATTCGATTGAGCAGACATTTTGCATGCCTTTAGTTACGGTGACAATACAATATACAATACTCAATAATGTAATATTTTCAAAATGGCCGCCGCTCCAAGATAGCGGATGATGTATTTTTTGTCAACCTCCTCGACATAGGTATCAAATAAAAGGGCTTGAAGAGTAGAAAACGAAAAAGTTAGTGACATCACACTAAATTCAAGCCGCCGCTCCAAGATGGCGGATTACATTTTCTTTTCAACCCCATTAATATGGGTATCAAATGAAAGGGCTTGAAGAGTAGAAAACAATAAAGTTAGTGACTTCACACTAAATTGAATATGGCCGCCGCTCCAAGATGGCGAATTACCTATTTGATTCCCAATATGGGTATCCCAATATGGGTATCAAATGAAGGGGCTCGACGGGCTGAAAACAATAAGGTGAATGACTTCACACGAAATCCAACATGACGGCCGCCCCAAGATGGCGGACTAAATTTCTTTACTACCCTCCTGACATAGGAATCAAATGGGAACTAAAAAGCACAAAATAAAATTGAAAATAAAAAACCTTTTTAAAAACAAGCTTTTATTTAAGCCATGTATTAAAACGAATAAAATAAGTTTCGGTTTTCGTTAAGATAATTCAATTCCAAATTGCGACAAGTTTTTGCAAAATAAAAAGCTTGTCGCGCAAATTGTAAAAAAAATGCATAAATGCAAATAGGTACTTGCTTATCAACCAAGCACTGTCCAATAAAATTAATTGGTACCTACTTTCATCAACATTTCGGCGCTACAAGCTTTTAAATTTGCAAAAACTTGTCGCAATTTGAAATTGAATTATCTTAACGAAAACCTACACCCTAAACTTATTTTATTCGATTTAGTACTTATATGGTAAAAAGGTTTTTTTTATTTTCAATTTTATTTAATTTTGATTCATTTTGGGCCACATTAATAAAACAAAGATAGTTATACAAATTTACAAATTTAATAGGCGCATATTTTCCTTGGATTATATGAGTAGATCAAATTGGGATCGTGGTTTCAAATATAAAAGGGGTGATTGTTGGGTTCTTGATCTGAAAAAAATTACGCAACTGGCGAGGTACAATCAAATTGGTATCTAAATAACAGTCCAGTCCCAATACGCAAAATGTTCAAATATAAAAAAATTACGTAACTGACTAGGTACAATCAAACAGGTATCTAAATAACAGTCCAGTCCCAATACGCAAAATGTTCAAATATACAAAAATCTTATCTTGGTCAATACAATAATGTAGATATATTTCTCTGCAGGACGATATTTTCTTTTTATGTAGCTACAAACGGTCCAATCTGCACCTCGCCAATGTAGTAGGATAAGGCGGAGCCTCTCGACGACGATGCCACCTAACTCAGGCTCGTCGATTAGTTTCTCCGCAGGCTACTTTCCCGTTTTGTTTGTTCATTTGAGTCTTGTTTCCACAAGAGTGTGACGTCAATGCATAGTCTAAGTGAATGTATTACCTTTTTGATTTTTCAATATCAATCAACAGTAATTAGTGGGTGTGTAGGAGTGTAAAGAGTTCTTACTTTCCCACAACGGATGCACGTCGTTTGCATAGAGACTGCACTAGCAGACAAAACACAAAGCTAAGCACAAAATGTGCACATATGCATCAAAATTAAAACACTCTATCACTGTTTACTTTCAACTTTAATAGGTACAAGTTCATGGCCTCGCGAATCGCTGAACTCTACACGCCACGCCACGGTCCACACACCTGTACTCAACATATTGACAAGACTGAGTCACCTAGTCGCCACAGTCGCTAGAGCGCTACAGTCGGTACTGTTCCTTCCTAACGCATGCTACCGCCACCACCCGACCATTGCTTTTGTTCTGGGAATAGTTATTCAACCGCAGTTAGTTCACATCAACGAAACTAACGTAGGAGTAGTTAAAAATGTAGCAACATAGCTCTCCAGTGCCAATATTGATGGTTGACATTAATGCAGAAGCGTCGAGTTACTCGGATATTAAGGTTCATTTGCACCACGTTTTAAACTTCGAGAAAAAAATCTTCGCAGTTTCCTCCCCCACTGTATGGCTAAAATTTTTTACATCATGACTGAATCACCCTGTATATCTGGTTGGTAAAATAGCGTTACATTTTCTGCCTGCCGTAGCCAGTAGCAAAATTATGCCCAGAGAATCACGAGTACCCCATGCATGTGTTCAAAATTATACTACTAATGTTTATGACAATGGTGTTATAACGAACAAAGGCAATATATCTAGTCAAGCTTTATACAGAGTTTCAGCTTGCCGACAAGGCGAATGCTCTGGAGTTGTTCTGGGCAATGTAGTGAAGGTATGTTCCGCGAATAATAGCTAAATAAGCGGCCAATTATTATTGTGCGTCAGTTACACGTGTTTATATTTTTTTGTGTCGGAGAATCACCAGCAATTTTCATATACAAACATCTACACAGCTTCGTCGGTTTGAGTCTATTTCTGCGGATCTGGTCAGTCCAAAAATGTACAATGTTGTTAAAAATGTGCTCACAATCAATAGAAAACAACCCTGGCCACAGCACGATCACTTTGTTATCAGACGTTACGTGCTAAACACAGGGACGTGTGTGGTTATATTAACCACACATTATATATTATTCGCAATTATGACCGCTTATTTCATCGGCTCCCGGGAATTTCTTTACATTTAGGTATATACTGACTCTTTAGTTATATAGCATCTAAAACTGATAATTACCAATAGGTAAATGTCAACCTAAACCAATATACGTGGAAACCTAACCCAAGAACAAAAACGTTACCCGCACCTACCGACGATTGCTAAATAGCTTGAAACACGTTGGTGCGGTTATTTATTCTTGCTCGAAAATTGCTTTGAACCTAAACAAATTGTAGGCTATTTATTATACCTAACTATTTGCCGTGAAGCACGATCAGAGGTGGTTTTCAGAATTTCGCCTGCGATCTACTGATATACGTTGCATTAGAGAAATCGCAGATGGGTTTGAATGTTTTATAGAACGAAAAAATCCTACTGGTACAGTAGGTATGCGGATGCAAATACCTCGCGAAAAGCAAGAATCAATAGAGTTCCGGTTAATTCAATATTTGGGACGGGAAGCTATTCACAAACCATTCGACTCGTTAGTTTGTAATGGATGGAGGTGATAATATTGTGTTCTTTGCGAATTTAGAACCATAAATTCGCCTGCAGCTTCTTTGGTTGCTTAATTATTGTAATATATACAATTTTAGCAGGGTCATCATGGAACGTATTTTCTTTATTTGCCTAGGAATTTAACCCTACACACACACTACTTTAAAGCCTGTTGACGGTTTACAAAAGCTTACTGTTACAGGTGAAATTTTAATTTACTAAATTCAATATACCTACAATATATTATTATAATATACAATATGCAATATACGTATACAGTATACAGTGTACAGTATACAGAATACAATATACAGTATACAGTGTACAGTGTACAGTGTACAGTATACAGTATGCAGTATACAGTATCCTGTATCCAGTATGGCAGTATACAGGATACGGCACACGGTATACATATACAGCATACAGCTTACAGCATACAAGTATGCAATATGCAATATACAATTAATATACAATATACAATATACAATATACAATATACAATATACAATATACAATATACAATACACAATACAAAATACAAAATACACAATACACAATACACAATACACAATACACAATACACAATACACAATACACAGTACACAATACACAATACACAATATACAATATTACGTCTCACTGCGATCATATATTTTAAGACTCAATGTACAGCACGTATGTGGTGATTCAACATTTTGACCCATAAAATGGCTTTTTTCGATCTGTAGCGAGTAACACGCATAATTTAAAACATTTGGTCAATACAAATTTTAACCTAAGTAATTACTCACATTTTGAGACAAAATTATTTAAAAATATTTATCACAATGGCCGTTGTTAGGCTTTTTGCGCAAATACTAATAACGCTATAAAATTATAATAAAATCGTCTTTTGTTTTTTGAAACTGAATATCCTTATTAACAAATAAACAATTATAAACAAAATTGACTT
This sequence comes from Pseudeuparius sepicola, assembly GCA_963920635.1. Taxonomy (NCBI): domain Eukaryota; kingdom Metazoa; phylum Arthropoda; class Insecta; order Coleoptera; family Anthribidae; genus Pseudeuparius; species Pseudeuparius sepicola. The sequence continues at coordinate 8,705,016 of OY987305.1, forward strand.
TAGAAATTTCAAACGAAATTAAAAAACTTTTTCTGGCCTTTTTCATCCCAAAATCTATATATTTTGGTATTGATAAAACTTCAACATAATTGTAAGTAAATCTTCCACCTTTTTTCAATATTTTTCTTATAATTTAAAATTTTTCTAGCCCTGATGAAGGTCACGAAGTAGACCGAAAGCTTGGTATTATAAAAGGTTTAATATATACCTTTCTGGCTGAAAGACTCGTTATTTTATCTCCTAAGTATAACTACACAGCCGTAAACCAGCTATTTATTTTTGCAGAAAAATAACCTGGTGAACATCTAAAGAAGTCCCTCTAAAGTAGTTATTGAGATACCTAACGTAGGACTGTTTAGGGACGTGCCTTTCGGGATACATACGTGTATATCCGCGACAAACGCGTCGCGCGTTTTTTTCCGATATCATATAGCACTCAATAATGTCACTTTTTTCTTGGATAGTATAGTTATGGTAAACCATTTTTAATTACTTCTACTGTTCTACTCACTTTTTACTGAATAAAGTGCACAATAAACCCAAAACTGTTAAATCGTACTACAATTTGACAGTAGGAAACAATAGCGAAACAAGTTATGCTGTTCATGGCAACCTTGATTTTAAACAAAAAATCGTAAATATGACTCTAAATTGGCAAACGATTCAAGTGGACATATATAACACATATATCATTGGACTTGCAATTTCATGTTGGTTTCAAACATTCAATAATATACAGGGTGATCCATTAAAAAAACATATGTTTTGTCTAAATCTGAAAAATGCTACTTTCAATTGTTTATCTACAAATTTCCTACAACTTTCGTGTTTATCACCAAAATTTAAAAAATTAAGGGTGGGCAATCTTTAAATAATACCCCTGTACAAACACTAAACAGCTTAATAATTTATTTCTTAAGAAAATTGGTGTACTTAATTAGGTCTGGGATTTTTAGGTACAGGTACACTCCTTGCAAATCTTAGTGACCTACGACGGAAATAAATCCTTGGACATTATTACGGTAGGTATAAATATTTTTATTATCGTCGGTATTAAGTATACATAAAAATATAGGTACAAGCATAACTTTAAGGCGATCTCGATTTTAAGCCCGCGAGCATCAAATTTTTACAGCCCCAGCGACGACCGTTACTGTTCTAAAGGTCGGGCAACATCCGTCAAATCTTTTCTTCTCGTGATTTTACAAATGTAGTTTCGTCTGGCGTTATGTTCGGATTCCCGCTAACTATAAACGAAGACAATCATGGGATTGTCTTTGCTATAAATCATGTCTGGGTGCAGTCCGCTCGTATTTCCGAAGTGCACGAATATTGTCAACATCCTACAGATGGAAGTTGTCTGAATAAAATTTCGGTTCATAAACTTAGTAAGCCGCGCCACCAGGCATATACAGGGTGTTCAGGTTTGATCCGGAACACCCCTGTAAAATTGTGATGCGCTGCACGATTTTGATTTGTGTGTGGGTGTGTAGGAAGTGTCCTTACCCTTGCGCACTTGTGGGACATATCGTTATGGTGGCATCGCTATTCCAAGGCCTGCTATAATTTTTTTCAATACTATTCCAAAAATGCTATTAGGAATTTTTTATCGGAAATCTGGCAATGTAGCTTTATGTATTTATCATCCCCTGAAACCCAAATGTCCCAAGTTTTTTTCAATCAAAAATCAGAAATGCATTGGAAATATTTGAAAATTAGATAAACTTAATCTAAACATCCCAAAAATGTTCCACTAATAAAGAAAACAGAAAGAACACCATCGTACCGTTTTAAAATAATACCTATTCTTGTGATCGTGAATAATTTGCCATATTTAAGTATTATTTTAAAACGGTAGGAGGTGTTTGTTTTCCGTTTTATTTATTAGTGGGACATTTTTGGGACGTTTCGATCAAGTTTATCCGATTTTAAAATATTTGCATTCCTGATTTTGAATTTAAAATAAAATTCAGGGAGTGCCGATTAAAGCTACCTTGCCAGATTTTCTATAAAAAAATAGCTAACAGAATCGTATTGAATAAATCCGAGTAAATCATACTTAAAAAATATGGGATATTTAAGCATTATTGTAAAAACATAAAACGATATTCTTTGCCGTTTTCTTTATTAATATGACATTTTTGGGTAGTTTTAAATAAGTTTTCTTAATTTTAGATATTTCCGAAGCATTCCTGATTTTTCATTGAAAATAAAAAAATCTCAATTTGAAGGCCCTGTAAAAACGTTAGTCGGCGTAGTAAATTAATAAAACTTGGGACATTGGGGTTTCAGGCGGTGCTGAATAAAGCTAGATGTGCTGAATAAAGCTATATGTGCTGAATAAAGCTAGATTTCCGATAAAAAAAAACTAATAACATTTTATAAAAAAATCCGAGAAAAAATCGTATCGAACAAAATCATAGCAGGCCGTGGAATAATGATGTCATTATGACGGTGTGTCCCACAAGTGCATAAGGACACTTCCTACACAGGCACATAAAATCATCAAAATCGTGCAGCGCATCACAATTTTACAGGGGTGTTCCGGATGAAATCTGAACACCCTGCATATTATATTGCCCTAGTTTACTTGAAGAATAGTATAGAATGGAAATAAATGTTTATTTCGAGAACTACACTGATTATATTTATTATTTTATTACCAGTTTATGACATGTGCTTGTCTGTTCACAAATTTCCACTAGTCAAATATTTTTATTTAATATTCATAATTTTTTTATAATAACAAATAACATAATAATAATATTATATATAAGCCAGTTAATATTTCATTACCATTCACTTCTGACCTATGTTTAAAGTTTCAAGTCTCTAGCTTATTGGGAAATTATTTGAAAATCGATTGCAAAATTTGAGGAACACCCAAACAGGAGGACAAGAAAACCAGTTAATAAAAACGCGGTAAAATCAATTCATAGGTAACAGGAGATTTAGAAAGACGCAGAGATATAGTCTATTTCTGGACTCTACTTTCGCAATGTTCGCTATAGACGCTACACGGGCCACACAAAACACGATGTTTTTTATTTTCGTCCAGTTATTATACCTATACTGTAATAAGATGTTGGCGAGTACGGGTAGACTGCTCTGGGAGCAAGACAACGATGCCGACGATTTTTTCCAAAGGCACGTGTATTTTCTTACTTTTACTATTAGCTGCTTGAAATATTAATATTGTTACTTTTGTTATTAGGTATATTAAATTGGTCAATTGATCTATAATACCTCGTACGCACACATCACGCAATGAAAGAACTCAGGGCGCTCTATTACCGAATTACCTACTCCATTACACTGTACAGGGCGAGGTACAGGGAGTTCCCGTATATTTTGACCCACCCCTAGAACCTTTATTTTTGAGTTAGAAAAAAATTACTTAAATGAAACTTGTAGGGTACCAAGGTGTATTGTCCCAAAAATAATGGACTGACAGGAATGGTCTTGCCTAAGTTGAAATGTTTTTCCGTGGTAACCTTGATTAAATATAAAGATCGTATTTATCTGCAATTTGGAATATCATGCGAATGCTTAGAGCAAACATATAACATATTTATATTGTTGGAATCGGAAAAATGCGTGCAATTCGAAAATACACAAATATACAGGGCGTTCCATTAAAAAAAGTAAGTTCATATTTTTCATAAATTTGCAACGCTCATTTCTTTTATCTAGTAACAGATCCTAGCGGTTCAGACTCGGGTTCAGAAAAAACCCTACAACTTTCATTTAAGTAATTTCTTCTAACTCGAAAAATAAAGGGCTAGCTGTGGGTCAAAATATACGGGAACACCCTGTACAGTACTTTATCCAAAATGCTTCATTAATTCGCGAATCCAAAACATCGCGAAAAAGCAGACTCTGTGTGGCTATTGACTCCTAACGTAAATGGACGCTTAACTAGTAAATTAGTAGGTTTTTATTCGTTAATGGGTCCTAGTTAAGATCTTCCAAACTTAATTCCGCGTATCAGTGCAGTTAATTAAAATAAAAGTTGCTGGTAGAGTGTGGAATAATTAGTAATTTCAATTTTCGCAAAAGGAAATTATATTAATCCCGTCCGAAGTTCAGCGGAGTTTTAGAGTAAATAGATTTCGCCAGTAGTTGAGGGACAAATTAAAGCAAAACTGCCATTAATTTATTAAATAAAAAGCTGCGGAAGTTCCCTGAGAGCCCAGAAGATTTTCTCGGCTGTTTAATATCCCCGGGTAGCACACAATAGCCAACGGAATCAAAGGGAATGTTCAAAAGTAATACGTCTGTTCATTCGGTGATTCGGTTCGACTTTTTTTAAGAATCAAGGTGAATTCGTCAATGACAGTTGTACCTAATTAAAAGTTATTTCATTCACAACATAGTAAGTAGATTCTAGTAAGTTTTCATTCGAATCGTTTATACGAACTAGTAGTAGTATCCACCTTATTAAAAGCCATAGTACCTAATATACATATATATATATATATATTCTACGTGTACAGGGTTATTCATACAGTGCTATTCATAAAGTTTGCTCCAAATGGGAAAAATTTGTACTATTGTATTTTTTGAAAATCTGATTTTGGGATATGTAGGTGCATGTTTGGTTTACACTATTGCGCCTAAACAGGGTCGTGACGTCACAGCCCATGCCTGTCAAATTTGACATTTAAAATACAAAATTGGGAAAAATCAGGTTTGCCTTGAAAATATCGGAAAAAGTTATTAAGAAAATGTGTTTGTATTGCATTATTGTGCCTGTATGCAAATTTTCAGGAGGATATCACGATGTTCGTTTTTTCTTAATTATTTATCTTCAATTCGGTACTCGATATTTTTTCCCGCAAATAACCGAAGAAACTTATTTAGTGGTTGCTCTCTTACTAAATTATAACAATACAAATAAATTTCAGTGCTAAGTTAAGGAGAAATATTAGATTTTTCAAAATGGCTATTGTGTAAGAACGCAATCTTGGTGCAAAGACTCTTTCATTTTTAGATAAGTTTATTCCCTGGGTCAGTGTTGTAATATTTTTACTTTAAATACATCCATATTTTGAAATTCAGTGAAACAAAATTATAAGCTACAGTTTTATATCGAATTTTATGGGTTCAGTTTCAATTCCAGGAATATCAAGTAAGAAACACGAATCCATTTAATTTTTAATTGGGTTTTTCGCCACCAAACTGATTGAAAGACAACTTTTTCAAGTTGCCTCGAAAATTCATAAATTCTTAACACTAAATGAACGAAACTTTAAACGTGTAACTCAAAAAATAACTTCAACAAATTTATTTTCTGAGCTTTCGGAGAATAAATCTTCCTCCTTTCTCAAAGATCATGCCACGTCAAAGTGAAGTGACAGATTAATAAATTTCAGGTTAAAATGTCATGACAACAGAAACAATAGCCTAGCCACCTGCCTGATATTGTACCCTGTGTTTTATCTAATTATCTATACTAACTTCTCTTTGAATAAGTGGCAATAATATTTTACTGAATTCCACTGAACATTCAGCAACACAGTTGCCCTATTTCCTAGAATAAATGCAGATTCTTTAATTAATATAATAATAATTATTTAATTAATATAATAATAACTTATTCAAAGAGAAGTTAGTATAGATAATTAGATAAAACACAGGGTACAATATCAGGCAGGTGGCTAGGCAATTGTTTCTGTTGACATTTTAACCTGAAATTTATTAATCTGTCAGTTCACTTTGACGTGACATGATCTTTGAGAAAGGAGGAAGATTTATCCTCCGAAAGCTCAGAAAACAAATTTGTTGAAGTTATTTTTTGAGTTACACGTTTAAAGTTTCGTTCATTTAGTGTTAAGAATTTATGAATTTTCGAGGCAACTTGAAAAAGTTGTGTTTCAATCAGTTTGGTGGCGAAAAACCCAATTAAAAATTAAATGGATCTGTTTGCGCCACAAATAAATTTTAGAAAATATTAAGAAACACGAATATTGTGATATCCTTCTGAAAATTTGCATAGGGGTACAATAATGCAATACAAATACATTTTCTTAATAAATTTTTCCGATATTTTCAAGGCAAACCTGATTTTTCACAATTTTTTATTTCAAATGTTAAATTTGACAGGCATGCGCTGTGACGTCACGACCGTCTCTAGGTGCAATAGTGTAAACAAAACGTGCACAACATATCCCAAAATCAGATTAAAAAAAATAGAATAATACAAATTTTTCTCATTTGGTGCAAACTTTATGAATAGCACTGTATAAAATTCTATTCCCTTAACTTTTTTGTTTTTAATTTTGGGGAAAAATGTAAATAAGAAAATTGTATAAAATTTTCTTTCGATTTCAGTTGTGTATTCAAAGAAACAAATAAATGTCGCGTTTCGGAGATAATGACCAAACTTATGTTTTTTTTAGATGGAACGCCCCGTATATTTCTCGATTGTCTAAATCTACTCATTTTTCTGGTTTCAACGACATGGGTGATTTATTCATAACTACATTAATTTTAACAGTGGGTAGGGAAAAATGCTCTGAATGCAAAATCGCAATTTAAAAAATTCCAACTTTTTTTTTAAGCCGGTATTATTTTTTTCTAAACCGCATTTTTACCTATTTGGCCCTCTGTTTACGGCTGCCACTGGATTGCTTTCAGGGCGCATGAGGCATCGGACGACGCTTGCCGTTGTGCGCGTCAAAATTGTTGCCATATGTACGCAACTTTCGTAAATTTAAAAGAATGTTTTCAGTACGTAATTATTTATATTGTAGGCGAATGTTCCGCCAAATGCTTGCGGAAATTATGGACAAATGTTAACGCTTACCTCTTGTAACGGTTAGTTTTGCCTGAGACACCTTAAGGGATAAATGCCAACGAGAAAAATAAATGAAACGACTGCTTACGTGACCTTTTGATTTTTGGATGCTTTATTAAATAGGTACCTATTCAACTAGGGGGCTTACATGATTTCGTGGACCTCGATACCACTGAAGACGATCTTTTTCTGGATAAAACGAACTTCACTCACTTTCGCTTGGGGCACTAATATTTTCGCTCACTAGTTCACTGATAATCCTTTTTACTACACCAAGACGCTCCTAGAGTAAGTAGTTGTGTTCTGTTGGTTGGTGTTTGCGGCATTGATCCTTGTCAAGTTTCTGCAGAGTGCACTGTGAATTTCCTTTCGTTTCTCGCACTCCGCCTCACTAGTCGCACATAATAGGTACGCATTATAAATAGTTTGCAAATACGTTTGGCCTTCTTGGGTCTTTTTGTGATGTTATTTGTTTCCCGTATTTCACAGTGCACATTCTCCATATTTTGGTTTGGATATTTTTGAAGGTTATGTCCCATGTTGCATTCACTGACACTACTTCGTTCGTAGAAAGCATTCCCGTAATAAAACGTGGTGGTTTCGTACTTAGTTTCACTACCTGCCGATAGGTGGCGCGCTGAGCGTGGGTTTCTTTTTCCAACTGCTAAATAGTTCCGCGGTAGCTTGACTGACATTCTGCAGGCATTCTCCATGAAGGATCATTATTATGTCTATCATTTCCGCATTTGCCTAGAGAACCGTTTTGGTAAAAAAGCAAAAATGTTACACAAAGAGTACTAGAGTACCGAATAAACAGAATGTAGACAACTCTAGTTTCTGTAGTACGTGCTGCCATCTATTAGAAAGATTCGCTAGTTACCGTGTCTTAAAGAGCGCTTTAGACTTTCGGTTTTGAACACACAGAGGGTGACTGAGAGCTCTACCACAGATTCGGCGACGTTGATACCAACGAGATGGCGCCACAGATGGCAAAGAGAAACCGGCAGCCGATCCTTGACAAGTTTGACGTAATAAATAATAGTTGTGGAATGCGGATGGGACGCCCGCGTTGTTTTTAATAAAACTTTTGTCTTAAATCTCAAAATCTATCGAATTTCGGAAACAGTTTCAGTATTTTCCAGCCTCTGTTTGTGGACACTGAGTGCGTTTTGTGCGTGGGTGCTGTGAAAAGTGTAGTGATAATTGCCCCATTATTTAAACATACAGTAAAATTTTTTTTTGCGTTTTCGGCATTCATGTACCTCCTCGATGACGTAGGTAAAATTAATGTATTTATGAATAAATCACCCTGTATATGTTATATGTGTGCTCTAGTAGTTTACACAAAATCGTCCTTTGAATTATTGAATGTTGGACAAAATCAAAATTACCATGGAAAATTTAAAACAACTATTACGGGAATCAGAGCTTGATTTTGACAATTTGTAGATATCAGGTGTTAATTGTTGTGTTATAGTCCTCCTTACGGCAGAATGCGTGCGACGCAAGGGGGAAGAACTCGTAAATATTATTGAATTAGTCACAGTTCAGGGGCGTAGCTCAATGTTGTGTAACTCACTGACTCAATTTTCATATAATTGTTATTTAATTTATAGTTAATATTATTCTTAACGGTGATGCCTTAGACTATGGAGGAAGGCAAACCCTTATAACATTGGCAACTATTTCTCGTGCTTGAGAATGCAACGTTATTCCCTGTTTACTCATTTTGCGCACATTAACTCCCGAACATACGAAACGCCACTGGGCTCTCTGCCAAGCTTGCGGCCGAAAAAGTAAGCGCTGTGTGGTAGCCCAAATACGCAGTTAACTTTACGTAGGTACTATAGAAACAGGCACAAAACGCGTTGGCTAACTGGTTTTGTCGGCCGGTTGGCTGGCAGAAGTGCTTTGTTGCCGTATTTCAAAGGCGATGGTAGACGCGACGATGTTGAAAAAATATAATAGGTGTTTTATTACACCGCGTTAAAAATAAATGATAAATAAAAATGATTAAGTGGTCGCGTGAGGCGAGCTTTATTTTTTCGGTATTACAGAGTTCAGAAATTCGGCTTCAATATGCTAAAACTTGTATTCGCCACTAAATAACGACTACTCGTATAGGAAATCTCGCAACGCTGCCCGCATTCATTAGAAACGTTTTCGTTTTCTTTCCTGCGTTGAACTATATCGAGATATTTGTAAATATTATGGAGCTCAGTATCACTTGTAAATTATCAAAAATAAAATATAACTTTTAGATTTAGAATATTTCAACAACAGTATTATACAACAATTAATGTAAACTGTCAAATCTCCATTTAAAATATTCTCTCAATAACTGTTTTGAATTTTCCGTGGCAATTTTGATTTTGTCTGAGATTCAATAAAAGAACGATTTTATGCAAACTACTAGAGCAAACATATAAGATATACAGTGTGTTTCACTTCAAGTCGAGACAATTCATTTTTTTTTGGTTGGCCGATTTTCAGAAAACAATTTTTCAATATATTCTATTTCAAAAGATCTACATTTTGACACTATTTCTTTTTTCAGATTCGTCTTTTCCATGACCTACTACGATCAAAATTAGACCCCCAAAAACTGCAAAAGTACATTAGGCATTTTTTAGGAGAAAAAATGAATAGCACAGTCGTATTGGCCATACCCGAAAACCCCACATACCAAGTTTCACGGCCATAACTTAAATCGTTTTTCTCTTGGTGTTTTTTTTACATTTTTTCTACACTTTTAACTTATGCCTATTAAAAAACATAAAACATAAATTTGATCTATATCTCCAAAACGTGACATTTATTTGTTTTTCTGAATACCTACATAATCGAAATCGCTAGAAAATTTTATACAATTTTCATATTTACATTTTTTTCCAAAATTAAAAACGAAAAGTTAAGGGGTAGAATATTATATGAATAACCCTGTAGGAAAAACGCAAGGGAAATACTAATAATATAACCTAAACCCGAGCCTAAACCCTAAACCTAAGTATTTTATCGGGCAAATACGTGAGTCGAAGCCCGGGAGCCTGAATAAGAGTCACGCTACTATGTAATACTATACTGTCAGTGGCGTATTCAGGGGGAGGCAAAGGGGGCAATTGCCCCCCCCCCCCCCAGAGCTGTCGAGATAAACGAGATTTGTAATATCAAAATTAATAATACCAAAAATTATATTCTCCTGGACTAATCTGAAAATGCAGTGAACATCAAACATCTACAATTTGCTATTTGTTCCATCTTGTCTTCTCCAAATTAAAACCTGTGCAGTAGATTTGAGAACGCGCCGCCGTATATCTGTTATGCACACACTCCGTCGGTCGCACCGCGTAACCGTAAATTAGGCAAAACAACCTACTAAATATATTTTGCACAACTACAGTGTGCACCGCCACGCCAGAAAGAACATTTTCAAAACTGAAAATTTTAAAAATTTATATTAGAAACAATATTAGTGAAAACCGACTGAATGGGTTGACACTCCTTTATGTGTACCCTGAAATACCCATATCTCCAGAGGAGATATTTGACAAGCTCAAGACCAAAAAAAAAAGAATACTTGATTTTGTGATATAGATTTTGGTTCGAAAAATAATTATTTTTATGTTATACAGAGTGTCCTGTAATAACTTAAAAAATTAAAAAGAAAAATGGAAAATATGACGAAAAGTTCATATGAACATAGGTTCGAGATGCAGGGTGTTGAAATTGAAATTTTATTTTCGATTTTTTTAAGTAACTTTTTGCGACGATAAAATTTTCTTGCAAAAAAAAACAACAACAACAACAAGTTAATTAAAAAGTCAAAAAATAAATGTGCTTGTTTAATTAAATTTTATTTTCAATGTAATTGCATAGGAGTGTCGATAATATGCACCTGCATCGATGCAGAAATTTGAAAAATTCTCGAAAACGGTCACCTTTGGCGGTATTCAACAAGTATACCTTTTTTGCTTAGAAAACGTGTAGGAAGAGGATAAATTCACAAAATGTCCTAAAAGTTTACTGTCAAAAAAGTTAGGGCAAATTAAATAATGATAGCGTACGCAGCGCCCTCTACGGGTTGCACCAAAAATAATACCAAATTATGACTTCTCTTCCCCAAAAAACAACCCGGCTACCAAATTTTGCAAGAGAATTTTGTCGTCTCAAAAAGTTACTTAAAAAAATCGAAAATAAAATTTCAATTTCAACACCCTGCATCTCGAAAACCAAACATCTGCGGACCTATGTTCATATGAACTTTTCGTCATATTTTTTATTTTTCTTTTTAATTTTTCTTGTTGGTGCATTTATTTCCGGACTCCCTGTATTTATCTATTTTAGAAAATATGCTTTTGTTCTGGTTTTATTCATTATTTTATTATTTCATCATTTAATTATCGACAGAGTTTTGTTATTTATAACTGATTGCCCCCCCCCCCAGACGTGAGTCCTGGATACGCCACTCCTATGTATACTATACTGTAATATTACTATGTGATTATTGATGAAATAAAAAATGGGAAAGACATACATACCTGATATTACTATAGGTGTCTCTCATAGCCGGAGTATCCTAGAGGCTTTTCTAGCGTTCAATGTCGAATCTTTTGTAAATCCTTTCGCTTGTCTTTCTCCTAAGGAGCTTTCACGTTGGGATCTAGCTCCTTTCCCCATTTGCGGATATCTCCAGCTAACCGTTGGCGCTTGCTGATAGCTATTTCCGGAATCGGTATTTTCAAACAGATTGCGCAGACACAAGCAAAAACTATTTAGAGGAAATCTATGACCGCAAAGGCACCAACAATCACTTTGCGGCCATTTTAGGTATACACGGACGTTTAATATCAAGTTAAATATATTACTTAACAAATACAAACCTACAGGTTTTGACGAACCAGTGTCACAATAATAAAGTTTCCCACATGATGCGTATTTTATGTGTGACATTGTATAATGTCATGAATTCATTTCTTAACATAACATGTGTGGAAAAGCACAGTTCAATTTTGTTTTGACATTAAAGTTTGAAATTTATTGGGTTCAGTAGTGCGAAAATTCCCAGTTTGCAGACCTTCAAAACTACTTTAGGTTTAACGGGAAATTCCGATTTCTTATTTTAACTGGAATCCCAAATTTTTGACAATGCGTTCAAAATTTCCCTTGCGATGAAATAATATCATACCTTGGTCATCTATAGATCGATTTTTACCAATTTCTTAAGATGGCCATGATCAAGTTACTAAAATAAGACACCATGTAGTATATAATTGTTTTTATAAAATAGCGGTAAAAATTAGAAAAATTATATCTTCTTAATATTAGGTAATATAACGTAATATTTTTACAAGCTTTTTTTTTAACTTGCCCTGTTAGTCTATGTGTGGGTCGAATTTTGCAAGCTGAATTAGAATCACTTCCTGACATTGAGCTGAAATTTTGCATACACCTTTAGTTCCGGTGACAATACAATATGCAATACTCAATATTGAATACTTTCAAAATGGCCGCCGCTCCAAGATGGCGGATGATGTATTTTTTGTCAACCCCCTTAATATGGGTATCAAATGAAAGGGCTTGAAGAGTAGAAAACGAAAAAGTTAGTGACATCACACTAAATTCAATATGGCCGCCGCTTCAAGATGGCGGATTACATTTTCTTTTCAATCCCCTTAATATGGGTATCAAATAAAAGGGCTTGAAGAGTAGAAAACGATAAAGTTAGTTACATCACACTAAATTCAATATAGCCGCCGCTCCAAGTTGGCGGATTACACCTATTTGATACCCAACATGGGTATCAAATGAAAGGGCTCGACGGGTAGAAAACAATAAGGTGAATGGCGGACTAAATTTCTTTACCACCCTCCTAACATGGGAATCAAATAGGTACTAAAAAGGACAAAATAAAATTGAAAATAAAAAAAAAACTTTTTTTTTCTTTAAGATAATTCAATTCCAAATTGCTACAAGTTTTTGCAAATTGAAGAGCTTGTCGCGCGAATTGTAAAGAAAAATGCATACTTTGGCAAATAGGTACTTGCTTATCAACCAATCACTGTTCAATAAAATTAATTGGTACCAGTGACTATAGAATTCCTTCTATAGTCACTGTTGGTACCTACTTTCATCAACATTTCGCGCGACAAGTGTTTCAATTTGCAAAAACTTGTTTTTAAAAAGGTTTTTTTTTATTTTCAATTTTTTATTACATAATGTACTAATGTTTACAACATGTTAATTTTAGTGTAATATGTAAATTTACACAGGAAGTCAGAGGTCTTCGATTATTTTTACCTAATTTAAACAACGTGTGCCTTAAAAAGGCATCTTAAAACTGAACTGTGCAATTTGGAGCTGTAAATTAATAGGAACCTATATGAATTATTACAGTATTTGTTGTAAATTTTGTGCATAATCTACTGAAACATTTTCTTGCTCCATATAACCTAATATTTTTTAATTTTTCATATAGCAATGTTTACAATATATTAAATTAAATGAGTACGTAAATTTACACAGAAAGTCAGAGTTGTCCGATTTTTTCTACCTAATTTAAACAAAATGGGCCTTAAAGAGCATTTTAAAACTTTGAACTGTGTAATTTTGGTATGCAAATTAATATTTACAATAGAGGCGTTTTACATTAATTATTAAAGTATTTGTTGTAAATTGTGTGCAGATTCTACTGAAACATCATCCATTTCCAGCTAGATAAATTCGAAGCTTGACGGTCGAGATTTCCCAACTCACCTGTATTTCAAAAAACGCGCGCAAACACAGACACTGCGCAGATTCTTGACCGTTCCACCACTCAAGCTCAAATGGGACGTGATGATACAGTGGGGCCGCAGTCCTCAGGGAACCATCCGAAGGCAAGAAACGACGTAGTAGAAAATAGGGATGTGTAGGGTCTTCCATTTAGCTGTCGCTCCTTTGGAGATTCTGACTATCGCCGCCTGTAACAAGTGTAAGTTTGTTTCCAGCAACCGGACGATGAAAGACGAATGTACAGGGTGATCCAATAAGTAGGTGTAACAGGCAATCTCCTGTCCAAGTTATAGCCCAAACTCTTACTTGGTTTTTGAGTAAAACAATTCCAAAAGTGGCCCGTTTTTTCCTTTAAAATTAAAATAACTCCCTAACCTTTAACCATAATACCCTGTACCAGAAAGAACATACTCTTTAAGGGCTTTCTGAAAAAAATGTAACAAAATACGAGGTATTTCATTTATAAAAACATTAATTTAGGTGGCCACTACTTATTGGACCACCCCGTATATTTGAAAATATTTTCGGAATGTAGTACTCATGTTTCTCTACAAGTTTTGTATATACTTTTTTTCTAGCATTAACAATATAGAAGATATAGACCACCGCGGCATACATACATACATACAGGGTGTATGTCTAGGATCTGAGTTTCCGGAGAGGCAGTGCGAATGTCTAACTCGAGATAATAATAATAATAATTATAATAATAACTTTTATTAGTACATCATAAACCAAGTAGCACAAATTGTTTTTTAAAAGCTGTAACAGTATCTATACCGCTTTTTTATATAGCCTCAAGCTGTATAATTAAGAGTTGTAAACCATCTTTCAGCACTAATAAAGTATCAATATACCCAAAAAAGACCCCCATTTATACAGCTTTTAAGTTCTATAAAGGTTTATAAAACAAGCTGAAATAGTAATTAAATTGCTTCTTTATTACGTCTTTTCAGCCCTTATAAAATGTTATACAGCCACTAAGCAGTTGCTATATTGCTATATTCTTTTAATTGTTATATTAGAGGTATTTACATGATACAAACAAGATTTATAAAACCTTAAAAAGCATATATTGACGAACAAATCTTTTAAAAAATCATTTTTGCAATAAAACGGCTATATTAAAGCATACAATTTCTGTGTTCTCACAATCACAAACAGAAATATGACGACTTTGTTGAATAACGAAGTAGAATCTGGTTTTAGTGCGAAATAACAACTGCGCCTCGAAAATTCCTTGAAATTAATTTAAACAAAGAAATATATTTTTTTATTTTTTTCCTGTATTTAAATAAATTGCGTTACATATTCTGAATGTATTGTAACTAATTATCATAACAATAATGCAAAAATTTCTTTCTAGCGTTAAAAAAATTATTGAACATATCAATATGGCCGCCCTATCACCTTCTTTTCCACTATACAAAATGGCTTGTTTCAAAAAGGTCGCAATACGATCACTTATATCGTTTAAATAATAATTCTGCATAAAGGTGTCACTATTGTTGTATAGCCGCTTATTAAGCAATTATAAATTATCAGAAGAATTTAAAGAGTTATAATAAATAATAATGCTTTATTATACCATGAATTTACTGTTTGTAGTCTTCCTTTCTCATTGAATTTATGTCTCCAGTGCCATCTCTCGTTGGAGGTTAGATATATTTTCTTTTTTAATTGATTTTTATTAATATCGTTAAACACACATTTTGCAATAAGTTCATTTTGGGAACTGGCCCAACACCCAAGTAAATAATAATATAACATGATTTATTAATCGTATTTTATTTTAACTTTTCTCTAGATTGTGAATAAATTAAACGCTTACCACAAATAATCCTTTATTACTATAAATAAATAGCAGAAATAGGTAGCTACAATAAGGTATTGGTGATAAGAATATTGTCAGGTTTTTTATTTAATAATTATTATTATTTATTTCCAAAAACAGGTAAAGATAAAGACCTTCAACTTGACAGTCTGTCTCTATGACATAGTTTTACCTATCGTTTTAATTTATGTGAACACCGGAAAAAGTACTTTTTACAGTTAAAACATCTGCTGGTATATAGTTCTAAAAGAGCATTTCAACTATATACTTGCTATAGAAAATATTCTCTTGGTGATAGTTACAAACTTTTATACATACCTAATCTATACTAAAGCTATATTAGAAGCTATTTGTCTTAAATAACTATATTGCTGAGAATTTATACTTTAATCACGCTTTAAACTCTATAGTATCCAATAAAGCAAAAGTTGGAGTATTGGATTACTTTATAGAAGCTATATGCAAGTTTATATAACTCTTACAAATCTGTTTTACTTATTCTATATAAAGGCTTCTAATACCGCTTTTAAGAAGTAAAAAATAATGCTATATAAATGGCGCAATGAAACACCGTTATAAAAATACTGTAAAGTTGTTTTAACAGCAACGTTATTTGGCTAATTTACTGAATAAGCAATTTGGTATCATATATTTCCTTAATATAACCAATTGGCCATATTAATTGCTGCAATATACTTTTTATAAAGTTTTAAGCAGACTAGCGCACCGAATGTGCTACTTGGGCAGTTATTTAACTAAGTGTGTAGTGTGTATTATTGAACCTTCCCAGATAAAAAAAAACAACCACAAACAAATTTGGACTCCATTTCTATCTCCGGCACACCGGCGTATGTAGTTTAGAAAAAGTTCGGTCAAGCAAAGAAAGCAAATTGAATTTGCAGTCACGTCCCGTTTTCGCGTTATCTTGCAGAACCATCCGTCTCGGGCAAACGCAACGGAAATTTCATCCATGATTTTTGAATTACCGGCAAAAACTTGCGGTGCTCCCCATCAGAATCTGGAATAGCACTTACGTAAAATTAAATCTAACAAAAAGCCTCTCGGATTATGTTTGTATGATCCGTCTTATGGGAACGGATTCTAAATCTGAGAAACACTTTTGAGCGACCATTTTAAATGCAGTGTAAAAAATCATGGAAAAAGTGTCTTAGAATACAAACAGGAGCTAATGTCCATTGATGTAGAAGAGCCAGTAGTTACAACATTGGCCACAGAAAGAAATATCCTAAAGCAGCCATTATCAGCTGACAGTTCGTTTGAAAGCAGAGATATGGAGGTGGGGAGAATGAGCGTCAAGCTGCGCGAACTTCGTAATCACCTGGGCCGCCATTTTCCAAGTTACGCTTACAGGAAATAGTTAATTCATTCAAAATTCTTGGTCGCCGGCTTTGGGCACTTTTTAGAAATATTTTCAAACATCCACGACGATAATCGCTAAGAAACTGTTTTTGAAAAATTGCGTATTCAAATTTTATACTAAATTTATTTAACTCGAATTTGTAGATCTCGTGATAAAGATAGACGATCGATGTAATAACGAAACATATTTGTTTTAAACAAGAGAGTAATATAGTGAAACTCCAAAATGTTTAGGAGCTTTTACGATTTTCCTGAAATTCTTTATTTCGAGAATATAATCAGTAAAATTTGAAAAGGCTCCTAAACATTTTGGAGTTTCGCTATGTTACTCTCTTGTTTAAAACAAATACTTTTTGTTATTACATAAATAAATTTAGGATAAAATTTGAATACGGAATTTTTCAAAAACGGAAAAAAATAATGCCACAAAGTTTAATATCATTTTGATTGCCTTGATGAGCAGATTTCAAAAATCCATTTAAAAAAATTAAGTTGCCATTGGTCCTACTTTTTTGGAACACCCTATACACTAAACGGTCATGGCATAAAAAAGTGTTCGCCGAACCATTGATTTTGTTTTTTGAATCACCCTTTTATCTTTAAAAACAAAAAAGTTAGGTGGGGGGTCAATTCTCAGTGAATAACCCTGTACATGTGTGTATATCTGGTTGCGGTGTTGTCAGAGAAATTTTCTATTATTTTTACAGTCCTTCACCGCACAACATGCCGTCTTCCGTCACTAATAAACTATACTATATTGCCACTTAACAGAAACACTCAAATCTTTAAAATATTACACAAAAATATCGTAACCAACCACCAGTGGCGTATCCAGGATTAACGTGGGGGGGGGGGGGGGCAGTCAGTTATAAATAACAAAACTCTGTCGATAATTTTAATGAATAAAAACAGAACAAAAACATATTTTCTAAAATAAATAAATACAGAGTGTCCGGAAATAAATGCGCCAACTTGAAAAATTAAAAAGAAAAATGGAAAATATGACGAAAAGTTCATATGAACATGGGTCCGCAGATGTTTGGTTTCAGAGATGCAGGGTGTTGAAATTGAAATTTTATTTTCGATTTTTTAAGTATCTAACTTTTCAAGACGACAAAATTTTCTTGCAAAATTTGGTAGCCATGGTTTTTTTGGGAAGAGAAGTCATAATTTGGTATTATTTTTGGTGCAATCCGTAGAGAGCGCTGCGTATGCTATCATTATTTAATTTAATTTGCCCTAACTTTTTTGACAGTAAACTTTTACGACATTTTCTGAACGTATCCTCTTCCCACACGTTTTCTAACAAAAAAGGTATACCTACTTAGTGAATAACGCCAAAGGTGTCCGTTTTCGAGAAATTGTCATATTTCTGCATCGATGCAGGTGCATATTGCATTAAATTCAAAATAAAATTTAAATAAGCGAGCACATTTAATTTTTGACAGTTAAATTAACTTTTTGTTGTTGCTTTTTTTGCAAGAAATTTTTGACGTCTCAAAAAGTTGTTCAAAAAAATCGAAAATAAAATTTCAATTTCAACACCCTGCATGTCGAAAACTAAACATCTGTGGACCTATGTTCATAAGAACTTTTCGTCATATTTTCCAGTTTTCCTTTTAATTTTTTAAGTTATTACCGGACACCCTGTATAACATAAAAATAATTCTTCTTCAAACCGGTAAAATCTATTTCACAAAATCAAGTATTCTTTTTTTTGGTCTTGAGCTCGTCAAATATCTCCTCTAGAGATATGGGTATTTCAGGTTACACATAAAGGAGTGTTAACCACGGGCGTAGCCAGGATTTAGTTTTGGGGGGAGGTTTAGTTTGAGAAGTAAATAAAACAACAAAAATATACTGACATGAAATTTAATATCTATATATTCATCCGAAAAACTACGACATATTTATAAAGTTCTTAACTTTAAATGAAATGGATAAATTAATTTCGTTCCTCTGCGCTAAATCTAAAACCATTAAAGAAGAAATCTTCGGCTTTTTCTTTTAAATATATCCACTACTTCATCTGCATGAATTTCTGTTCCATAGTGAATGTTCATTAGAGCCAAACCAATAAGTCTGTTTTCACTTGTAGTGTTTCGTAAATAGTTTTTCAGTCTCCTTAGGCTCGAGAAAGACCTTTCTGGGGTAGCAGTGGATACATGAATAGTAGCCAAGATTTGTAGTAATGTGTAAATATTAGGATAAAGGTTTTTATCGCACATATCTAGGCATTCCAAACTAGATTTCGGGGTAGGCAAGTTCGGCTGCAACTGCGTCTGCCTCTCGTCAAAAGATGGCGCTAGGCGCTACTATTACTACATATATTCAAACGTAATAATAATTTAACTCTTCACTCCTCGTATTTTTAGGTAATATTTCGGCTTATTTCGGGGGGGGGGGGGGTTGAACCCCCGAAGCCCCCCCCCCCTTGGCTACGCCCGTGGTGTTAACCCATTCAGTCGGTTTTCGCTAATATTGTTTCTAATATAAAATTTAAAATTTCTGGCACACTGTAATTGAGCAATAAATATGTTTAGTAGGTTGTTTTGCCTAATTTACGGTTACGCGCTGCTACCGACGGAGTGTGTGCATAATATACGGCCGCGCGTTCTCAAATCTACTGCACAGGTTTTAATTTCGAGAAGACAATATTATACAAATAACAATTGGAGATGTTTCAAGTTGATTTTCAGATTATGCCAGGAGTATATAATTTTTGGTATTATTAATTTTGATATTACAAATCTCGTTTATCTTGACAGCTTTGGGGGGTGGGGGGGGTCAATTGTCCCCTTTGCGGACCCATAGTGTCGGGCAAAATTAGGCTTGGCACTCGTCGAAGCGCCTTCTCCTTACCTCTGCATATCTCTGTTTGAAAGTCACAAAACAGTCTTCTTCTTCTTCATTAATTTAAACCCTACCACTGACTACTGATGCTGACAGTAATATCTGGGCATAGATTAGCCATTGAGTAAAGGAATAATTCACTCAACGGATTAGCGTAAACTTCATGTTACCAATGTTACATCACAAGCGTTTTAGAGAAATTCCAACGTTGAAGTATTTAAATATAAGCAAAAAACTAGTTGCTACGGGATTTAATGATCAATAAACCTTCGTTTTCGCTGGGCTCAATTCAGAATGCAACTGTCGAAAAAATTACCGCGCTCTTTCTTGTAGCCACACCTCTCCAGTTGTCGCCTGCCGTATATTTATCAAATTCCGTTTTGGTCGAGGGACCCGATTTCGGCGGGCATTCAGGAAATAGACCGGAGGAAAAAATCGAGGACGCCGAGGTCGTCAGTGAGCTACAGCGGAGGGCCTCCGGCAATACGGAGATGACAAATGACTGGATCGTCTGACGACCGATGGTCGTCGAGTACCGGGAAATTAGTTTAGTCCTCCGATTGGGAGTGGTGATAGATTAGCGGGGATGAAGTGGAAAAATCGAGGCGACTCTGGAAAAAACACTCCTAAAAACATTGATGCCGCATATCACCAAGTAGTGTGGTAGCGTGGTAGTATATTGTTTCCGATAGAAAGTAACCTATAATATGTATATGATAAAAATACGCACATCAAAAGAATCTAAGGGATAAATACAAAGATGCGCCTAATTCCTTAAATATTTCGTATTTAAATATTAAAAAAAATAGTACGACTACGAGCAGCACGGGCGTAGCCAGGATTTAGTATTTTGGGGGGGGGGGGTTAGTTTGAGAAGTAAATAAAACAACAAAAATATACTTACATGAAATTTAATATCTATATATTCATCCGAAAAACTACGACATATTTATAAAGTTGTTAACTTTAAATGAAATGGATAAATTAATTTCGTTCCTCTGCGCTAAATCTAAAACCATTAAAGAAGAAATCTTCGGCTTTAATATATCCACTACTTCATCTGCATGAATTTCTGTTCCATAGTGAATGTTCATTAGAGCCAAACCATTAAGTCTGTTTTTACTTGTAGTGTTTCGTAAATAGTTTTTCGGTCTCCTTAGGCTCGACAAAGACCTTTCTGGGGTAGCAGTGGATATACAGGAATGGTAGCCAAGATTTGTAGTAATGTGTAAATATTACGATAAAGGTTTTTATCGCACATATCTAGGCATTCCAAACTAGATTTCGGGGTAGGCAAGTTCGGCTGCAACTGCGTCTGCCTCTCGTCAAAAGATGGCGCTAGGCGCTACTATTACTACATATATTCAAACGTAATAATAATTTAACTCTTCACTCCTCGTATGTTTAGGTAATATTTTGCTTATTTCGGGGGGAGTTTGAACCCCCGAAACCCCCCCCTTGGCTACGCCCGTGACGAGCAGTTCTATCAACCGATAATGCAAACGTATTAATGTTTTTTTTACGTTAAAAAACCATTGCAGAATTTTTAAAATTTCAAACGAGAAACCTTCTTATTTTAATAGGTATTTGTCATTCAGTGCTGGGCAAGTTTGGTTTGATTTTAAACATTTTATATGATGCAGAGACATCATTTGAAACGTGAAACGATGTTACGTACTATTGGCATGTTGAAGGCTAGAATTAGAGCACGGAGAAAAAATATATTTAAAGCTAAAATAAAAATAATAATACGTATTAGGAAATTTAATACTATTTGGCACAGCAATACTATATTTTACAAAGTAAATATACTGGTATTTGGTTTAACAACTTGTGTGAGTTTTAAATCTAAAAACTAAGATGATATCACATATAATATTCATGTTTTTTATTTGACTATTTGTTACATTCATTATTAATAAAGTGTATAATAGTTTCAAAAATATTTTTCCAGCGTGCAGTATTACTTATTATAAAATTTAATATAAATATATTTATTTATAATATCCAAAAATTCAGAAAAAAATACAAGCATATTAGTCGTGAAAATATTGAATTGTTACTTTAAATATATTTATATATAATATAAATTAATATATGAGAACAAATTTTCTGGCTGTCGCGCCGTGGTCAATGGAATATTTGTTTTTATTTGACAGTTTGATAACTGTCAAATAAAAACAATTGCTTCTATTCTCTGGTCTACTCATCAATATCGATTAATGTGAAATTAAACTTAAAGGTAATAATTATTTGTTCCATAAAAGCAAAGAAAATGGTACTACGCAAGTACCATTTTCTTTGATAAAAGTCAAGAATTTTGCTTAGATATACGTAAAATAGTTTGATGACATTTTAATTTATTATTATTTTGGCATCAATTTAGAACTGGGAAACGTAATGTAACTAAATTTATACCCCAAATGCTAGACGGTACACCAACTTTTCAACAAACATAACAGAATTTTAAAGCGTAAATATCATTTTCTTTCGAAAAATACCTATTCTTATCGGTATTAGTAATAAAAAATTAATAGAATGATAAAGCTAGTGATATAAAATAGTTTTTACGAAGTTTCGAGTTTTTAAAATTTTCAGAAATTTCATAAATATTAAAAATTGTCAAAAAACTAAATATTTTAGTAGAGCATTCAAATTTGGTACACTTACGTAAAATTTAAAAACAAACAACTTTTTCAAGTAAAACTTTTTGATATTTTAACAACTAAACCCATTTTGGGCGATATATTTTATTAAATGCAATTTTTGACAGACAACAAAAGTCACATGACCACGTTTGAGTGGGTCATTTTTCATCTTTTTTAAAGCAAAAGGTAACCCCAAAATTAAAATTCAAAATAAAACGTTAATTAAAAATTTCCCCCTATGGTACGAACCTTTTGGAGGATACTGTACGGCTGTAATATAAAGAAATATAGCAGGAAATTGTGTTTTATTTCATAATTTTTATCCATGTCCCTTAAATTCATCTTTTGATGTGTGTATATTTTTATTTTATTTATTTAAATAAATTTTACAAAATATTTGTGTCGTAAGGTACCTTCGACAAATATTTTTGTCGAATTTCGTTTTTGTTTTTAAAATATTTTTCGGTTTGAAATTGAAATAATTTTTAATATTTTCTATCTCACAAACTAATGAAAAATCGTGGTTTAGTTCGATAAACACTAAACATTCTTCTAAATAAATTCATACCAAATATGGACACTTAATTCCCATCGGTTAAAAAGCTAAGCTGGAAATTAAAACCTATCTTTTTCAACTTTCGACCAAGATACCTTTTAAACTAAGCATAAAAACGAGAAATACAGTAAAACCTTGTTGCTCTAAGTGTAGATTACTAACAATGTGTTAAATAAAAACATCACTCTTGAAAGTCGATAAATGCTCTCTGGACGTAAGTTATATACCTACCTACTGCATCTCCATCATAGTTTGAAAACAATCCAGATGAAACATAGCCCATAAGGCAAATCTTACTAGATGACCATATTAGGAACATTGGGTAAACCCATTTTGGGCGATATATTTTATTAAATGCAATTTTTGACAGACAACAAAAGTCACATGACCACGTTTGAGTGGGTCATTTTTCATCTTTTTTAAAGCAAAAGGTAACCCCAAAATTAAAATTCAAAATAAAACGTTAATTAAAAATTTCCCCCTATGGTACGAACCTTTTGGAGGATACTGTACGGCTGTAATATAAAGAAATATAGCAGGAAATTGTGTTTTATTTCATAATTTTTATCCATGTCCCTTAAATTCATCTTTTGATGTGTGTATATTTTTATTTTATTTATTTAAATAAATTTTACAAAATATTTGTGTCGTAAGGTACCTTCGACAAATATTTTTGTCGAATTTCGTTTTTGTTTTTAAAATATTTTTCGGTTTGAAATTGAAATAATTTTTAATATTTTCTATCTCACAAACTAATGAAAAATCGTGGTTTAGTTCGATAAACACTAAACATTCTTCTAAATAAATTCATACCAAATATGGACACTTAATTCCCATCGGTTAAAAAGCTAAGCTGGAAATTAAAACCTATCTTTTTCAACTTTCGACCAAGATACCTTTTAAACTAAGCATAAAAACGAGAAATACAGTAAAACCTTGTTGCTCTAAGTGTAGATTACTAACAATGTGTTAAATAAAAACATCACTCTTGAAAGTCGATAAATGCTCTCTGGACGTAAGTTATATACCTACTTACTGCATCTCCATCATAGTTTGAAAACAATCCAGATGAAACATAGCCCATAAGGCAAATCTTACTAGATTACTAGACTTGTTCCCAATATGGACACTTGTCACGTTTTTTAAAAAATGTGTGTAAAATATAATCGGATCACTTTTAAAAAAATGATTTTTAAATCAACTGCTTATCAACTATCCAAATCCATAATTTTGACATTTTTCTAGTATCTTTTTTAAACATTCAAGTACAATTTTCTTAAAGGTGCCCATATTTAGGCAAGATACCTTATATAAAATTGGCATAGATGTAAATTCTATTGCCATTATCGAAAAAACAAAAAAGTTAAAAACGGCAAGAAAGTATCGCCTCGAAAATAATGAGTCATTTTTCCGTCGCAATGCCGCAAAGTCCGAAAGAATGGCGCATACGTTAAGTGGGTATAGAGAACATATTGGGTATGAATACACAGGGACAACCCTTAAATTTTGCAAGCCAGGTTGCAAATGACGGGAAAAGCTTATAAAGATTTATAGGGATGGATTGAATTCACGTAATTTATCTTCGTAGCGCCATATAGGGAAAGAGGAGTTTGTTTTTGTTCGCCAAGTTAGTCTCTGCAAGTTTAAGTCAGTATTTGTCCTCGAGGCATTTGGGACCACCCCCGTAAATCGTGGCTGGGAAAAAGGGAACGAACTAAAACGATTTTTTCCTTCAAAATTCACCCTAGTTTCTATTACGATTTTAGTTGGTTATAGTTGTTTCCGTGTTTAAAGCGTATAAAGCGCAATTCACGCCGTGCTTTACTTTCAAAAGCCCTCGACAAGGGGAGGGGAGAAAAGCCATATTTAGAACGTTCTCTCCTAGAGTAATACGCCGGAAAATATTCGCAATAAGGCCCTTAGCACTAGCTTTTTACCCCTCATTTAACCCGAAAACAAAATTTGACCCTTAGCTGAACAACTCTTGACACGTCACTCAGATTTCACTCAGGAAATTGAAATTGAATATACAAATTTAAAGTTTGTTTATCATTGTTTGAAAAACCCCGGAGTTCAGATGAATTATTATATAAATTATGTCAGTTCCGTTCAGGATTGCAGTTGATATAATTATTATCAACTTCATTAAACCACAAACCAAAATTAAAATGAAATCCTATTGTGACATGGAAATAACAGTTTTTTGAAAATTTGTAATACATTAAAGTTCATTATTAATAAAATTGTTAGGTAATCTTGATTGGAAACTTCCACAGGCAGAATATTATGATGAATCCGAATTTCTTACGGATAAATCCTGCGTGAGCGAAACTTCTCGTTCCAAGTTTTCGTCCTCGATTGCACGGGACATCCTCAGGGCGCGACGATCACACTGAGACTGATTGTTCTATTACCTGTGATGGTATTTATAGGAACAGGGAAAATTGAGAGAACAGGCGAAAATACGAAAAAATTAAGGATATAAACGAATATCACGGTTCAGATTATTAGGTTGTTTAAGGATTTCAATGGATTCAAGGTTTTTTCTTTGGATGACCACTCGTACTCAATGGTATAATTTAGGGAGCATGGTAAATCTTGTTATAACAAGATTTTCCAAATCGACATAATATACTATAGTCAACAGGGACAGATTGGGACAGTCAAAATGGTCCGGGAATATAGTTCCAGCAGGCCACAATAATATTTTCAATTTTTAAATAAAACATACTTGGTGATACCAAACCAGGTAATAATTGAAAATGAATATCTTCTAGAATTTATTTGTGGCGCAAACAGATCCATTTAATTTCTAATTGGGTTTTTCGCCACCAAACTGATCGAAAGACAACTGTTTCAAGTTGCCTGGAAAATTCATAAATTCTTAACAGTGAATGAACGAAACTTTAAACGTGTAACTCAAAAAATAACTTCAACAAATTTGTTTTCTGAGCTTTCAGAGAATAAATCTTCCCCCTTTCTCAAAGATCATGCCACGTGCCAAGTCAAAGTGAAGTGTACCCTATGTTCTATCTAATTATCTATACGAACTTCTCTTTGAATAAGTGGCAATAATATTTTACTGAATTCCACTGAACATTCAGCAACACAGTTGTCCGTATTTTCTAGAATAAATGCAGATTCTTTAATTTTTCGTCTATTTCCTACTTCTTCTTTGAGAATTGGTTTGGACCTATCCCACAATATCCTATGATTGTTATTAAAAGAATGTTCACATATTTTTGACTTAGAAATTTGATTTTGCCTGATATAATTTTTATGTTCTTTTAAACGAACGTTAAATGGCCTACAAGTCTCCCCAACATAGAACTTTCCACATTCACAAGGAATTTTATAAATGCAATTTTTTGAACTTTGTACCTCATTAAATGGTTTCGTTTTAACTATCATCGATCTTAATGTATTTTTGGTTTTAAATACTGTTCCGACATTAAAACGATTGCCTATGCGTTTTAGCTTATCTGATAGTCCAGAAATATAGGTAAGGAATAATTAAATTTACTGGTCGGGCCACCCGATTTATTTCTCTAATTCTATTAGCATTGTTATTTTGTTGGCAATCCTGAAAAACTTGCTCAACAAATTCAATAGGATAACTATTCTTCTCAAGAACATATTTTAAATGTTTAATTTCCTCCTCAAATTTTGTGCTATTAGAACAAATCGTTCTAGCCCTGTCATACAAACTTTTAATTACTTCTTTTTTAACACTAATGTGATGATTGGAGTTGAAAAAGTTGTCTTTCGATCAGTTTGGTGGCGAAAAACCAAATTAAAAATTAAATTGAAAATGAATGTTTTGCATTTTACCGCTGTATCTTTTTGAAAAGTCAATAGATTTTCGAAAATCTGATGCAGGTGTATAGAGAACTGAGAGACGTTTCCAAAGGTGGGCAACATGAACCCCCTTCCCATTTAAATTTTTTGAAGGGGTCCAAACGCTCAGGCGGTTGCAGATAGATCTATCAATTTTATGCCAAAAGATGTCCCCCTGCCAAACAAAATTGACGTATTTTTGCGTTTTCCAAAAAAAAAATCCCGGCCGTTATACAGCCTGTTACGTTTCCGCTGGAACACCCTGTATACACGCGCGAAATGTTCATAAAAGTAGGTACCAATTAATTTTATTGGTCAGGGATTAGTTGATAAGCAAGTACCTAGTTGCCATATTATATATTTTCTTTATAATTTGCGCGACAAGTTTTTTAATTTACAAAAACTTGTCGCAATTTGGCGTTGAATTATCTTAGCGAAAACCTAGACTTATTTTATTTTATTTTATTCGTTTTAGTGAATGGTTTAAAAAACTTGTTTTTAAAAAGGTTTTTTTTAATCTTTAATTTGTTTTTATTTTATTAGTTTTAGTACATGGTTTAAATAAAATCTTGTTTTTAAAAAGGTCTTTTACCTTTTAGTTTATTTTGTGCTTTTTAGTACCTATTTGATTCCCATATCAGGAGGGTGGTAAAGAAATTTAGTCCGCCATCTTGGGGCATCCGCTATATTGGATTTAGTATGACGTCACTTACTCGTCAAACCCTTTCATTTGATACTCATGTCAAGTAGGTTGTGCAGAAATAGGTAATCCGCCATGCTTGAGCGGCCACCATATTGAATTGTGCGTGATGTCACTAACATTATCGTTTTCTTATCTTCAAGCTCTTTCATTTGATACCCATATTAAGGGGGTTGAGAAGAAAAAAATGTAAATCCGCCATCTTGGGGCGGCGGCCATATTGAATTTAGTGTGACGTCGCTAACTTTATCGTCTTCTAATCTTCAAGCCCTTTCATTTGATACCCATATTAAGGGGGTTGACAAAAATACATCATTCGCCATCTTGTGGCGACGGATATTTTGAAATTATTACAATACTGAGTATTGCATATTGTATTGTCACCAGAACTAAAGGTGTATGCAAAATTTCAGCTCAATCGGATGTAAAGATGTGGTTCTAATTCAGCTTGCAAGATTCAATCCACACATACTAACAAGTGAAGTTAAATAAAAGCTTGGAATAATTAGGTATTATTCAAAAATTTGTACAGTGAAGATATGCACCTCAATTTTGATCTACGAAAACTTGTCAAAAAATCGACGAGAGACAACACAAATAAACTAGTAGGTATCCCCATTTAATTTCCACAGTTATAGTATTTTTAAAGTTACTTGAAACAGCATAAAAAACTCTAATTGCATAAAAAAAACTCATTATAGGACATAAGAGTCACGCAGTTTTTTAAAGATATACACATATTCTAAAAGCATAACATAATAAATTTACTTTTAAGGGTTTTTTAAGGTTGTCGTCGAACACAACGTAAAGGTTAATGCACCATACAATATTGTCAAAAGGTCTCTAAAAAGCCATATCGATTACAACTACTATTTACGCAAGTATATCCTAAAATCTGTGAAATTATCGCTCGCCTATCCACCGCATTTCGCTGTACAAGTGGCCGGCCGTCGAACAGGGTAGCCCATGCAAGTATTGGTGATATATTATATTAGGCGAGCATGCAGTCAATTGTTTTTACTACAATATCTATCGTCTCTGTCTCCTTCATCTCCTTTTACTTATAATACCAGGTGCGGTTTAATATGGTTAAAAAGTGTTTTGACTCGTATTTTATTGCCGGAAGAGCCTGTTATCGAGCTACCCTGGTAAAATATAAATGAACTCACTTGGAGCACAGTGATATACGAGGCGCGATCTATTTCATAGCTTTTACCACCCTCTGCTACTGGTAAAAATACCAGACTTATCAGCCGAAATCACCCGTATAAAATTCACAGGTTTTTATGCTGTTCCAAGTGACTTTAGAAATACTATACTCACCAATCTGCCATACTTATAATAAATAATGGATAATTATTTAAACATAAAAGTTTATATCTGCGGCCATGTTCACTAAAATATATTTTTTTCTTCTGTGCGGCAAATAATCATTTTTCCATACGCACTCACATTACTGGCGTCACTCTACCTACAGTTTCCGCTCACCTACGCAAACATTTCGGATTTATCCGCCTTTCGTGTCATTCCCGACGGGTAGGTTCTGTGTAAAAAACGGAACGTAGCATAGCAAGCCGATTGGATTGCACTGCAATGAGATGTTTTTTGATATACAATGACTTAAATAGCATGGACAGTTTCATATCTACGGTAAACATACGGCTTAAGGTGCTATCAAAGTCTAGAGTATTCTCTAGACTTTGGTGCTATAGTCGTAGTAGTATTCGAGGTAGAATATGGTGTTGAAAAATTATGTGTATCTATGCATTGTTTCTATTTACATACATTACATTACATGTGATATAGGATTCCGATAGAGAACATATTGAATTTAGAAGTTTTCAAACTAGGCATTCGACTTCGATCGAGCGGGGTACAAGAATAGCTTAAAGATAAATGTCCACCTATAAATAACCATTTTTCTGATTTCATATATTTTTGTTTGTTATAAAAGAACCAGCAAATCAAGTTGATCGCATTTGTCAAACGACAATACTAACAAACTTCGTCGCGTGTGAAATTTATTCAAAAACTTCCGGCCGCATTCGTATGCTTTGACGCAAGCGATATATCTGTAGGCTCCCTCATTATTGTGACAATATCGAAAAGGAAAGGGATGCCAGAGATATTGTCTAAATTTAAATTAATTACCATAAAAGGGAAAAGAATGAAAAATTGTATGGGTTGTGAATTTATATAAACAAGGAAGTCCAAGGCGTTATCTGTAGCAACCATTATAAATAATATATTCTATTGATAGATTGTAGTAGGTACAAGATTACCTATCCAATGACTCACCTCCCGTCTTTTCTTTATTTTTGGCAATACAAAAAAAGTTTTATACAAAAGTTTCATACATTTTTACGAGCTTTTGAGGGGTGTAGTCAAACGGCCGAAATGAAATGAAATATGAACATAATTTCAAAAATCGACAGATTATCCTGATTACAACGCAGATCGACTTAACAATAGGTGTGAAAGGCGAACAATTTTCGAGTTGAAACTTGACCTTTGGGGAATCAGCCTTGCTTGATTAGAAACTAATTTACACCATATTTTTATATTTTGAAGATCAAGCAGACCTTGACGGGCAATTTATTCATTTTCAGTTCAAATCAAGTACCTGCATTTATCGAAAAATTTTGGGAGAAAATAAGTAATAATACTAATTTTATAAAATACTGCTTTGTTAAAAACACATTTCATTAACACTTAAAATACACAATATAATCAGTTTGTTATGTAACCACCACCTACCTCAACACGCATTTTTCAAGACGAATTATTTTGAATTCGTGATATACCTTATGAATCATCTCGGCATTGATTCCATTTATTGAGTCTGTGATTGCCAAATCTGGCAATCTAGCAGACCAATGTTGTTGCGTGCGTGAGAGAATAAAAAATTACTATAATAAATTTGGGCATCAGCTGGAGAGAAAAATGGACTGTATTCTAATAGAGAGGTTAAAAAAAAAGGAAAATGAAGGAATGCGGGAAGGAAAGAAATCTAACCTTTCCTGCGTAGATATCTTCCTTTGAAACGTCTTCGCTCTGGCCAGAGATTTCCTCCGTGCGGTTGTGGAACTTCCTTTAATTGGCAGTAGTCTTGTAGACACGTAATCCGTGGCTTTTGGCACAGAATAGCCACCGTGCTATTCTGTGCTTTTGGTAACTAGTACCGTCGCGAAGTTGCCGTAAAATATGCGTGCGGGCGGTTCACTAAACAGTCCAGAACTGCTTCTGCTGGTCACCCGCGACGTAGAAAATTTTGGATAGGTGGAAGGTGCGGGGTGAGGAAATGCGAGTGTGATACGAGGTGCGCAAAATAATTAAAAGAATAACAGTATGTACTTGATGACAAGAATGAATGAAATTATAAATTTAACATGAATTAGACAACACAATACTTATGGGGACGTAACAAATGTGTTGGACCAAAGCGTCCTATCCACCTATTAAGGAAATATCTATCAAGCCAGTCCCGAACTGTAGCAGTTGAATATGAGCTGGGCATCCGTCATGCTGGTAAATAACTCTATCGGGATTTCTAGTGGAAGATTATCAAATGACGACAACAAAAAATCATTCAGCATTTGTAGATGTGATGCTCGATTTAAATTACTATTCTGTATGAAATATGGTGCGACAATTTTGGCGTAGCGAATTTTGCACCAAACGTTAATTTTTTTGTATCGTTGATTTCTACTATAAATTTTAGTATGTGGATTTTCCTTATACCAAACTATTATTTTGGAAGCACGCTACACCGCTTGTAGAAAAAGTAGATTCGTCCGAAAACATTAAGTAGGTATTTATGAAATGAACAATTTCGCAAAATTTTCTCACCTACAATAAGCAGAATTCTAGTCTATGCGCATAATCACCTTTTTCGAATGTGTGTAAAATAGTTGCTTTGTATGCTTCGTACTGATTAACCTAAGCGACATTTTTGGGTTTTGGTGAAAAGGATCTAAGACCAGTAGGGTTGCGGCATCTTCCGCGTTATATTCCTTCCTTAACCTTTGTTGCATCTTTAACATCACCGGTTTCATCAATTTGTTTATAATATTTATTAAAGCATAGGTATCGTATAAATGAAGTTACTTGGAACAACATAAAAACCTTTAAATTTTATACGGGTGATTTCTGCTGATAAGTCTGGTATTTTTACCAGCAGCAGAGCGTGGTAAATGCTATGAAATAGATCGCGCCCCGTATATCACTGTGTTCCAAGTGAGTTCATTTATATTTTACCAGGGTAGCTCGAGAACAGGCGCCTCTGCAATAAAATACGAGACAAAACACTTTTTTAACCATATTAAACCTCACCTGGTATTAGTAGTAAAAAGAGATGAAGGAGACAGAGAAGATTGATATTGTAGTAAAAACAAGTGACTGCATGCCAGCCTAATACAATATCACCAAAACTTGATGGGTTACATTCATTACATTGTTCGACGCCTTCGACGGCTAGTCACTTGTGCAGCGAAATGCGGTTGATAGGCGTAGGCGTGCCATAGTTATAATCGATATGGCTTTTTAGAGACCTTTTGACAATATTATATGGTGCATTACTCTTTACGTTGTGTTTGAAGACAACCTTAAAAAAACCTTAAAAGTGAAATATTATGTTGCTTGTAAAATATGTATATTTTTGGATACTGCGTGACGCTTATGTCCTATATTCTTTTTGTGACGCCAATTAGAGTTTTTTATGCTGGGTATTGTTCATTAAACACACTATTTATTTGTATGAAACATTTCCAAAACCATAACACTTAACTAAATAATTTCTATGGGCTAGAGTAATCATGTTGAATAACTAAATAAATCAAATAAACACAAAAGCAATGAATTGCACAGGGCCTTAAATTTGCATTCTGAACAACTTTTTCTGATAAAATTTTTCGATAAATATACTTGATTTCTAAAACCGTAAAAATGGAAAAATTAAAAAAAAACAAAGTGTGCCTATTGTTTTAAAATTTGGTACAGGGACATTCTGAACAGCTTTTTCTAATAAAATATTTACCTGAACTGAAAATGAATAAATTGCCCCTGTCAAGGTCTGGGTGAGTTTTAATATAAAAATATGGTGCAAATTAGTAACTAATCGAATGAAGTTTCAACTCGAAAATGAATAAAATGGAAACTCGCATCGTGTCGTGTCAAAACGTGAGTTTTGAAAACTCACAGTTTCTCGTGTCGAAACATATAAGTTTTGCATATTCAAAATTATAGCTAGAATTTTCCTAGCTGAAAACTGGTTTTCTATTCTAATGTGTTAAACAAAAGTTTAGGATAAATTCTGTTTTTCCACAGCTACCAATCATTTGAGGTGCCAAATTATAACTTCTCAAACTGGGAATACTCTCAAGGACCCGTCTTTAAAATACAAGAACCCTATTATTCTAGGATGCCTCACTTTGCAACGAGGGTAACAATATTGAGCTTAGAATGCTTGAAACGCTCATACGAATGACAAGCGAAGAATCTGACCTCCGATCCGTTCTGCTCTTACGTTGATTGAGGAAGGGAATCGACGCTACAATCGAAAATGATAAGAAAAGACGCTTTTCACGTGGTTTTGGCGCTCCACAGATTTTCGAAAGCAGCGCAAACATTCATTGATGTACTACAAACAGCAGGTGCATCAAGTGTACGATAGCACAGGGTGGGATTTAGCTATGGATCATACACATTACACGATTGGGAGGCAGGCGAATAATTTGCACATTTCGAGAAGGCTGTGGAATGTGGAATAATTTGCGAAATTATTGAAGGTGGTAGTAAACAGTCAACACAACAGCAGGCAGTGTTTTTGAAGGAATATTTGACTATTCTAAAGGTAAAGAATATCTGTTTATATGTATAGTATGTAGTCCCTTATGAAAAAACACTTTTTTCAATTTGTTAGTTCCTAATATTAATAAATGGTCACCTATCATTTGTTCTGAAAAAAACGACTGTTGCAACAAAATCAAGGCCTCTATCATTAACATTGTTTCCAAAGCCTTTGAGGCGTCTTCAGTAGTTTCATTTTTCATTTAAATCCTCTTGTCAAATAACTGCCAGATTTTAAAATAGCCTATAACTTTCCATTTAATTTTTTAATTGGGTTTGTCGCCACCAAACTGGTTTCACTTCGACGTGACATGATCTTTGAGAAAGAAGGAAAATTTAATTTCCGAAAGCTCGGGAAACAAATTTGATGAAGTTATTTTTTGAATTACACCTTCAAAGTTTCGTTCATTTACTGTCAAGAATGTATATGTATTTTCCAGACAACTTGAAGTTTGTTGGCGAAAAACCAAAGTAAAAAATTAAATGCATCTATTCGCGCCACAAATAAATTTTAGAAAATATTTAACCTATAACTATATCAAAATTATTGTCTTAATTACCTTTGATAGATTATTGTTCCACCCACTATTATTTCACCATATTATTTCGTATGTAACATCTAATCTATCTTATTGACATATGCATTGTTACTGTCAATTTCAAGGACTACTATCATGTTTCTTTTTAAAAGATTTAAGTTTCTGTGAGCTAATACAAAATTTAACTTCACTTTTAGAATAAACTAAAAAACGAGCCTGAGGTAACAACACCGATTCTACCAGTACCAGAAATAAATAATACTGCAAGAAAAGTCTTACCTGGTCAATTAGGTGTAACATTTCATAGTGCCGAAGATTCGTCTTTGGAAAGCAAATGGACTAATTATAAACGAGCCGATTCATATGTATCGGTACAAATGTTAAATTCTCTACAAACGGTGTTGCCTTTCAAGGATATTTACTTATTGTGGACATTTACAAATGAAGCTGGAACAATTTCAAATGAAACACTTGACAGTTCTCTGGACGATTAAGTTAAAACATACACCACAAAGTCAGTGATTATTCTTTGCTATACTCTATACAAGTTCCTTGCTATACTCCAACACAACTTCCGGTACTAGGAAGGAAAGTTCCAGATATTATGAATTGTAATGAAACTAGGCCAATGAAAATAAATGTTGTAATATCTGCACCATATGTACAGGTAAAAATACAAATGATGATGTTTTGAAAATACAACGCATTTTAAATTTTAGGTTACTTTCTCTGTGATTAGTCTATATTTCCTCACAGACGAGTTTCAAAAGGTTTCCGTATATGTCAGAAATACTGGCACAGTTACATTACGAAACGTTTGTATGGCAAAATCTGTTCCACATATGGTGTCAAATTGTGAATTTAAATTAGAAAATAACAAATTTGTGGTTCCAATACATGTTGATACTCCAGCGAGATACGAGATAAACTGGCAAGAAAAAACCATATCACATTAGTGCCTCTTCTAGAGGGTAAATTAGAAAGTGACCAGTATTCCACGATATATGTTTGGGTGAAAGCACCAATCAGCAAAGGCCCTGCCACTATAGATTTACTTATTTATTACGAGAATGTCAATAGAAAACAAGAAAAGTACGCCAAGGTAAAGCATTTGTTAATTCTGACATTTTCTCTCCTGTTTATGTAATAGTAACTTTGATAGTCATTTTTATAAGCCCACCTATATTTTCAGATATAGACTAGGAATCTGTCTGTGCAAGAATCCATAGCAATCGACGTGTCATGCAAAAGTAGCTACACTTTTAGAGCCGAAGAAGAACTAGCCTTAGCAGTTAAAACAACAAATCTAAATAAAGTACATAGCTCAATGTCATCTGAAGTAAAACTTCTCGCAATAGTAGTGCTGAGCAAAAATTGAACTCTAATAAAGGACATTCAACTCCAAATCTGTACTCTCAAGAATCTGCTCATATTTTGCCAAATCATATTTTTACAAATAATACGCACAAATAATACGCATACGCATATAACTTTTTCATGAAACAAGATGTCAAAAAAATTATTTAAGAAAGTTTATCAGAAAAACGAGCTCTTTCCAAATATAAAGAGAAACAGGTCCTGGAAAAAATATATTTGATGACGTCATAACCTATATTTCCCAAATTCCTAAAAACTACCTTTTTGGCCCAAAAACTAGCTTGAGTGGTCCTATTATAAGAAACCCACAAGTCAAATTTTTACTGGCTGTTTTTGTTTGTCTATAATAAGCCTGGGGAGTCGAATTTGGGACACTCTGTACACTTGAAGAATTAAACACAATCATGTCAGTTAATATACAATTAATATCAACACATGAAACACATGAATAAAATTAATAATTATTTGGTCAGTATAGACGCACGTTGTAGGTATGTCGAAAAGGTTGATGATTTGACACAATTATTATTATGTTTAAAAACCTACAGCTGTATCAAAATAGTATGTCCTATAACTTCGATATTGTAAGTATTTTAAAAAAGGTTTTGCAAATCATATTTTGGTAAATCTGGACACAGTCCCAAACACATTATCCCTCTTTCTTCGACAAAGGTATTCTTCTAGTTTTACCGTAAATTACCTTATGTTTCCTTCAGTGAATATCCTTATTTTATTTATTTACTATTTAATTGATGCCATTTTTATCGCAACCTTCAGAACAAAATTATACATACTTTTTTGCAACAGCAAACCCGCAGTTATGCAGGTTTCGAGACGCCACTGTGCACTTTTGACTGTCTTTTTAGTTTAGGTACCTAGATGGCGCCAGGGTTGTTCTAAGGTGCACAATTGTGCCAAAAATAGCACAATCATGCATCTTTCGACGCTGGCACCTCTCACCTCTTTATTTAAAATGGCACATTTTGTAATTTCAGTAAATTATCAACTTCATGCCTAGTAAACAAATCTCTATTTATGAAAAAATATGAAACGAGAAAATTTGCCTGTCTATGCTTAGGCTTGCAGTCCTTATGTCCTTATTCATAGTCACGTTGGCCTAAGGTTAAGGTTAGTCTACTAACCTTGATGTTGGCCGACTTAATACTTTACAGATAGACAGCCAGACGTACACTCTTGCTCTGCTGATTACCTGATTAGATGGCGGCGATGCAATTTTGTACCATTACCATTTGTGTTTTGTGTTTACGTGTGGTACCATTGCCCGAAGTTTGGCACCATTGTAAAATGAAAATATGCACAATCAAATAATTTCTAAAAACAACGCTGGATGGCGCCACTGTTTGGGGAATTTCGTTTGAACCAAGCGGTTGCAGTTGGCAGTGTCCGGTGGAATCCATACTAGTGCTGGCGTTTAATTGTGTCAAATAGTTGGAAATTAACTTTTCTGTCGATATAAACGCAATGGAGCAGGTTCCTGATCAATACCTTACATGGCTTAGATCTGGACCCAAAGGAGATGCAAATGAGACAGGGTAAGGTAAGTTTGTATCGACAGTTTGATGTGTTAATCGTAATACAAGAGGCGACTCCTATTTGTTTCCAGTTTATACCTATTTTTTCAGACCCTTGCCTGAGGGTACGCCACCTTTCAACCCTCTCAGGGTTGTTGTATTGTCTCTCGTCTACTCTTTAAAAACATCAGGTTCCGAGGAAAGTTGCGGAAGACTGTGAAATTGACATGTTAACAATCCCACATTTTTTACCCTTTATCGGTTTTGTAACGCTGCGGAAGTTAATCCTCTATCCTCCCTCTAGTTTTCGCAAAAATGTTGTGCCGAAATGTCGCCTAATATCCCCAAAAACCGAAAAGCAGCGACTCCTGGTGAATTTAAGCTGCTGTGCGCCTGACTACTGCCCGACATTCCTTTGCCGAGATTCGCCAGGTGCCAGACGCTGGCGTATGGCGCTGGCGTCCGACGCCAACTTCACATAACTGATCATGACACCTATGTACTTATCCACGTTGTTCATTCACAAGATGTGGGATGTAAACGGACCTCCGAATATTTAGGAGGTCCGTTGGGATGTACAACCTTGTTATATCTATTTCTCCTACCAAAAATATTTATAACCACGTGGTGGCTATATTGAAAAAATTGGGGGGGGGGGCAAAAACCATACATAGGTAGCAATCCCAGTGAGCGTTAAAAATATTTTTGTACAATATGAAGCTACCAAGAATGTACATTTTGTTCATGGGTTTTCTAGTTTTATGTCTTTTCTTTAACTTAGTAACTCATTTTCTGACTTCCTTCCCTCTTCGCTAAGAGACCGGCGATACATGACCACTCGGATGAAACGTTCTTCAAATGTATAAATGTAAATTTGACAAAAAAGGGCTCCGCACGGGTGCAGAAAGGTGTGCAATTAGATTTTTCATTTGTATAAATAATCCATGTCTCAGAACGATTTTAAAATGCATGTCAATAGTACCAAACGAAAAGTTATAAATAACAGCAGAAACTGCATGCACTTACCGCGCGCAGAACAAAATTTTGTGAGCACATTTTATTATATTGTAAATTTTTTTGGTATCTCCGAACGACTTTAAAATGCATGCCAATATGTTTTACTATAAATTTGCACTGCCAAACGATAATTTACCGATTGTCATGCAGTTTTGTGATGCAAAAGTGCAAACAAATGCAGGTAGGTATCTTCTAACGATTTTAAAATGCATGCCATTGACGTATATTATTGGCAACGAAAAACAGATGATATTAATTATTGGCATGCAGTTCTGGGATGCTCTAAATATTTGTCGGCATCCAAATTACAACAAAAAGGTTCGGGTATCTTGAACGATTTTAAAATGCATGCCAAGTAGTTTTATGAAAAATTTGCACTACCAAACGACGATTTACCGATTGGAATGCAGTTTTGTAGTGCAGAACACGAGGCAGAACATTATCAAAAGAATAATAGCATGCATTTTAAAATCGTTACATGCATTTTAAAAACGGCCGAAGATAACCTGAATTTTTTTGCACTTTTCGCACTAGATTTTGATAATGTTCTGCGCTACAAAACTGCATGCCAATCGGTAAATCGTCGTTTAGTAGTGCAAATGTATCGCAAAATAGATTGCTAAGCATTTTAAAATTTTTCGGAGATACCTTAAATTTTTACAAAACTGCATGCTAATCGGTGTTTTGGAGATACCAAAAAATTTTACAATTTAATGTGCTCACCAAAACCTGTTGTGCGCGCGGAAACTGCATGCCAATAAGTTTCCGCTGTTTTTTTGTCATAACTTTTCGTTTGGCACTATTGGCATGCATTTTAAAATTGTTATGAGACATGAATTTTTCATACAAATGAAAATTCTAATTGCACACCCTTCTGCACGCGTGCGGCGCCTAAAATTCGCTTCTTTGGCACATTCATGGCATTTACATTCATCCATATAATGATTGGCATGCATTTGAAAAACTTTTCATCTGACTGGTCATGTACTGCCGGTCTATAATTGCCATTCTATTTTTGTCAGTAAATTATATTATTTTTCCTCCGCCATTGCCGAGAAAATAACGAAATGAAGCGTTTGTGGACTTACAATTGACGTAAAATTTTTATGCTACCAAAAACTGACTCCTTGTAAATCTTTGGCTAATTAGATAAACCAAGGATCACATAGCCACAAATTAAGTATCTTTGTAAATTACTAAATACTTACCTACATTTAGGCACGAACTTATTTTGTCCAAAAATGGGGCTCCCACCGGCTCAGGTTAATCTGTTGGGTATTTACGATCGACTGTCCCAATAATCTCAATTCAACTTTTGCGTTTCTTGCGAGGGACCGAAGGAATACTTGATAGTCGTTCTTGAATTAGGTGTTCAATGATAATTTTCGATGTATTATAAAAGGAATAAAATTGAAAATAAAAAAAACCTTTTTAAAAACAAGGATTATGATACCTATATGTAGTTTATGATAATTAAATCTACTAGAATAGCGATTCCATATTTTGCCTGGTTACTAATGTGTATTTTTTTTTGTTTGTTGCAGTGGAAACAAAGGTTATGTCGGTCAATTTACATTCAAATCTGTAACTTGTAGAAATGTGGTAGTTCCTAGTCAAGCTAGAGTCTACGCTGACGTAAATTCTCACAAGCCGAGAGAGTACTATGACTATGAGAGTTACGTCGTAAACTGGGGCCAGCAAGATGACTACCAGCTGGTGCAAAAACTAGGCAGGGGCAAATACAGTGAAGTGTTCGAAGCTATTAATATAACAAATAACGAGAAATGTGTAGCTAAAATATTGAAGGTTAGTATACATAGCACATTCATGTGGGAGATAATTTTCTTCTTATCTTAAAATTCTTACGCTTTAATTTTTCTTTTCTCATTGCACTATATCCAAAAATATGTAATTCGGGTGTTGATTATTCATCTGTTTTGACAAGATTCCATGGCACACTTGACTCTCCAGATGCCTTTAAAATTCTTATTTTGCTCAATTTTGACACCCTGCAGAATGGAACTCCCTGTATATTTTTTGTTCAAATTTGGTATACAGGGGTTTTAGATTGTTCTGATTAACGCTGTGGTGTCAGATTTTGAATAAAAAAATCACTAAATGGTTTTCGTCATTTTTTACTAGAAAAATAATTTGTAGTAGGCCTTGAAAATTGACATTAAGACCTGAAATTTTGCACCAACGTAGAGTTTTTTGTGGCCTATTTTAAGAAAAAAACGCGGCTAAAATCGGATGGAGAATACAAATTTTACGGGGGTGTTCGCACTTAAGGTGAAACACCCTGTATATGTACATTTCGCACATTGTACAGTATCGCACAGTGTCCTATGTCCTACTCTCCATTGCAAATTTTAAATTGTTGCATTATGGCATGCAAAATATAATTTTTGACAGTGTTCCTGATTTAGACTACAAGCTATCTAAATATTTTGATCCCTTACACTTATTTTTATTTCTATATTGCATTCAACCATTCTCTGTACTTTTATTCCGAGTAGAAATTACTACAAATTAGTCTGGTTGTTTAAAAGAAGCAAGTGGTAAACAATTGGTCGGTGTATTCATTCAAAATGTTTATTTCATATTTTCCTGGCAAACCTAAACAGTTGCATGCGATAAGACAAAAATATTTGGTAGATAATGGAGTCTTCATACGAAACTCTTTGTATATTCTTAACCTTAATTCTATAGATGAGAGACTATGAAACAAAAATAGTAACAATACTACAGCTATTTTGAATACTTGATTTAAATCTGTCGCACTGCCCATTTGAATTCGCTTATTTTAACTTCCTATTGATTCTTTGTACCACATAGCCAAAGAATGATGTTTGCAAAATAAATAAAGTTATTCTGCACCTGCAGAACCCCTACACGTCTCTTGCAATATTTTAGCATGTAAAAAAGAAGAAAACCTGGAAAGAAATAAAAATATTAGAGAACCTAAGGGGTGGTGCAAATATTATAACTTTAAAGGACGTTGTGAAGGACCACGTATCAGGGACGCCGGCTCTCATATTGGAGCACGTCAACAATACATATTTCAAGCACCTCTACGAAACCCTAACAGACTATGACATCCGTTACTATATATACGAATTACTCAAAGCGCTGGACTACTGCCACAGCATGGGGATTATGCATAGAGACTTGAAACCCCATAATGTGGTGATTGATCACGAAACTAGAAAATTACGCTTAATCGATTTTGGCCTGGCAGAGTTCTACCACCCCGGGCAAGAGTACAGCGTCTGTGTGGCCTCTCGGTTCTTCAAGGGGCCTGAACTGCTGGTGGGCTACCAGGTGTACGACTACTCATTGGATATGTGGTCTCTCGGCTGCATGGTAGCCTCCATGATATTTAGGAAGGAGCCATTCTTCTTTGGCCATGATAACTGTGACCTGTTAGTCCGCATAGCCCATGTTTTAGGAACTGAAAAACTAATTGAATACCTAGCCAAGTATCATATAGAATTAGATCCGAGAATTATGGAAATTCTAGGAAGGTAAGTAACCAAAGCCGGAGATGAAGGGTAAAGTGGTTTGAAACAAGTAACTGTTTCAGGCATTCAAAGTGTGCGTGGGAGCGTTTTATCCATTGCGAAAATAAAAACTTAGTCTCTACCGAAGCGTTCGACTTTCTGGATAAATTACTAAGATACGACCATTCTGAACGCCTCACAGCACGAGATGCCATGGGGCACTCCTACTTTTGTAAGTATCATTTACAATAATTATCGATTTTTAATCATTCTTTTTTGGTAAATTAAATGCGAAAAAATAAAATTTCAAATCGTTGATATGACGAGAATCACCGTGCTATCGCTATCAGTAATTAATTTCTTATTCAAATCTAAATAATAGGTTGTTATCGTGATAATTACTACCTGGTGGAGTTATCAAACAGTTAGACATTTATTTTTGTAGAAATATCTGGGCAATGTGTCGGGACATTTATAAAATCGCTTTAATCTGCACGGTTTTATAAATATTACGTGTATATTTTTGATACAAAAAATGAAAAAATACTGAATAGTTAAGAAAATAAGTTTTATTAGGCAAAATAATTTAAAGAGGGCCACCCATCCATGAGTTCTAGAGCCAAACGCGCGTCGTTGCTTTGCCTCTATTATATCGCTCTACTTAAATCAAGCACGTTCAACAGTTCATAAACGCTTTGAATGATTTAATGTTTGGTTATGTACTTTTTTAGGGGAATAATTTCAAATTATTCTAGCTACCTTGCCTATATTTAAAACGCCTAAAACCACTTAATATTAAACAGAACAGGTAACAAGAGAAATGTTTTCATCCCCCAATTTCCACCTCATTTACCTACATGGGGCCATTTCGATCAAAAGCCATTTTTAGAACATTTTTAGCGTATTAGCGAAGAGATTTTTTTTTAAAATTGCTTTGCCGCAGAGATACTTCCACTCTCGTGTTATTACAGATCCGGTTGTTAATGAACAGAGCCGAATGATGTCGGCAGTTTCGTCAGCCTCCCCTGCTCCTCTGACAGGCAACTTGTCTGTGGTGGGAGTAGACGAGTAACTGAACAGGTAAAGCCCCACACTGCATTTGATCACGACGCTATCAGTTTTCTTCTGTATACGGAGAAGCCGTTTTATTTTCCTACTCATATTGTACTGTATACAACGAATTTGTTGTTTTGTTACCAGCGTACAGAGGGGGTCCATTTTAAGTGCCTTTGTCAAAATATTTCGCCTAATTTTTGTCAGAAAAATTCGGCAAACAAAGTTGCGGTCTATACCCACCTGTGAAAATGTTTGGCGGAAAA
Source organism: Pseudeuparius sepicola (assembly GCA_963920635.1). NCBI lineage: Eukaryota > Metazoa > Arthropoda > Insecta > Coleoptera > Anthribidae > Pseudeuparius > Pseudeuparius sepicola. Next base: position 8,747,525 of record OY987305.1, read on the forward strand.
TAATTCAAGATTATTAAAATACTGTAAGTTCTTTATTTCTCGGGATACAACAAAGTTACTAACCCAAAATTTGCATAAAGATGGAAACAGATATCAGTTTTGATTTTGAATATTGGATTTAATAAAAAAATTCACAGATAGCTAAGTCGACTTCCGTATACACGAACATAAACATTTCCAGTGTTAAAATTTATAAAGTAAAATGTAACATTTAATTTGATTTGTCAGAGTTGTCAGCGTGTTGTATTTAATTTACTACAAGATTTAGTAATCAATGGAAATATAAGTGCAATACGTAATAGTTGATATCCTTTTTCACTGACGAGGAGGAAGTGAATTAGTTGTGAATATTATTTCAGTACGAATTAAGGTGGTGGGGAGAAAACAAAGGAACAGAGTGATATCTTAAAAGTATCTCTAACCTAAAAATTTGTTGATTGTTTTATTTGTGATAAAATTTAGTCTTATAATCCACGCTTTAAACCTTAACTGCCGAATTTCTCTTAGCCAAGATAATTCGAATAAGAAACTTAAGGAAACCTTGTTCACTGTTAGGGTTACAACCTATTTCTTCCCTTACATTCAACAAAGGCATCCATTATTCTTTTCTTAAAGAAAAATATTGCACCGTGCGTTGTATATACATTTTTTTAGAAAATATGCCGGCGCAAAAATTTTCACATACGCGGAGAAATCTGAAATTCCAAATAAAGTAACCTGTAAATCTGTTATTGTACAAACGTACTTCTTATGCTGTTGTTACAATATTTTATATTTATCAGAAACCAACAGCTTTGTTAGATAAAATATTATTATACAAGTTTGAAGCTCTCTTGAGTTGAAAACTACTCCATATGGTGTTCGAAAAATTTCTTATTAATAAGAAGTAGTAATAATATACATTTTTATTGTCCTAAGTCTAAGTGACATCTTGTCAGTATATTATGCATCAAACTTTATACAAAAAGATCTGAATTTTAGTATCCACAAATTTTTTAGGCTTAAATTGGCAAATGGTTTCTTAATTATTAAATTGACGTTATTTTTTGGTGCATAAAAAAATCTTTGAATAACCCTTCGCATGACTTTTAAACTACCATATGAAAGTAGAACATGAAAAAAAAAACAAACGATAAATCGAAGACAATTTGACAGAAATATTGCATTGTTTAATCCCCCTATCTGCAGAAGCATGTATATATACTGCCTGATTATACATCTTTCTTTGAATATAATGAGAAATTTTTCGATTTTCTGGAATTTTGATTTCGTTATTGGGTGACAGAGTGTTCACTTTTATTTCCACAAACTTGGGAAATCGCTATAGCCCCAGAAAATATATTTTTTCATATAAGCTATTTCTCTTGGATCCTTTGTGGAAATAAAACTGAATCGCTCTGTATACAGTGTGTCTCCAAATTAGTGTCTGAACAGGTTTAAATCACACAAAAAAATTGAGTTGTATCATGATATTCTGGGTTAAGACAATTAATATAGAGGGTGTTTTGTGGATAGTTTAAAAAATTCTCAAGGATAATGTATAATTTTCCACTATCCCTATAACATTTTCCACTATCCCTATAACATTTTAATTTTTTGTGATAGAAAGAAAAGTTTTAGATAAAAGTTGAAGGGAATTTCATGAAGCTTTCTAGGACAGTAAGAAATTTTATACAGGGCGTTTCGCAAATGTGCGGCAAACCAAACGTATGATTTTTAAAATGGATCACCCCGTATGCACAGGGTGATTCAGTGGACTGTACGGCCGCTGCTACCGCCGGATTCTTCTACACATTCCTTCACCATACTCGTGCTCGTGCGCCAACATACCTTGGTGTACGGCAGTGCAGGTAGAATCGAGCTGATACAAGAAAAAATTGCTACCGGTACAATCTTATGGAAATATCTCATCATGGATTCGCAATTTTATTGTACGTCATTGGGCTTATTAATCTATCATAACAAATTTCTTATATATGCGCTAAGGGGTGCTGAGTTCTGACGTTCATGAACAGAACAAACTTGTGTGTGGTCAAGTTACTGGTGAAATTTTTGAACAAATCTAAAAGGTAGTGACCGGTAGTGCGTTTGTACATTTTGCCTGATGCTCGACACGTTATTACACTTATATTTACAAATAATGAAGAAAAGGACTGTTATTGGAAAATTAAAAAGCGAGTCAAAAAGGTAATAAATTAACATGATGTTGTTTTTATTGTCACAAGAGAAAAATGTTTCCCTAAAAATTTAAAAACCACAAAAAATTAGGATTTTCTTAATATTTCTACATTTTCTAGATTTCTGTGAAAACAAAAAAAACACATCACAACATCTCTGGGTGAGACCCAGAGGGAGTTATTTCCCACATAACATATTTTCAACGGTTTTTGACAAATTTCAACATTAAATTGAAATTCAACAACTATTCTTAGTAACCTTAAAAATTATCTTAATTTACTTTTACATAATTTTAAGACTTTAAATTACTGATGTTATGCCAATTTTGTTTAAATGCAAGCAAAACTTTCTATCAAGAATAACTAACCTGTTAAAATTAGAAATAAAGAAGTTTTCCCCTTGTCTATTTTAAACTACATTTTTCTGTGAATACTGTCATAATGTTATGGATACAAAAAATAGGAAAATTTCGAAAAGAAAAAAGACGCTAGGTCCCTCCAATTTTTCTAGTAATCATTTGGTTTTAGATTCAAAAATATTTATTTTAATGTTAATGTTTATCCAAGGTAAAGACGCTTTCCAAAAAATTAAATTGTCCATCCGAGTGTCTAAATATTGGTGTACCTAAAACCATTATGTTTAAATAGTTCTTGTTCCGATAAAGTTTCGGAAGATGCTAAATTAAAAACCTTCTCTATCATTTCAGATTTTGGAGATGTCTCAACGCCATTTTGTATTAAGCTCATCTGTTAGAGTCCTTGCGTCGACCGACAATAATATAGACTTGTTCCTGTACGCAAAATAAAAATTGTGAAATAGAGTGATCAAGTCCAAATTCTAAACTAGACTAAACTTATGATCTGCATGGGCCCACCAGTTTTGGTTTGTGTTACTTTTGCAGTATTGCTATATTCACTTAGAATTAAGAAAAAGGCAGGGTAAATATAGGGTTTTCGTAAAAGTGATTTTTTTAAATCTAGAGTATTTTTCAAATTTTTGAGTGACCTTTGTGGCTAAATTATTTTTTATTGTGGACCATGCAGCAAAATGTTTAGAATAGTTCAGTTATGAACTGCGTACAACCCGTTTGTCCATAGGTGTTTAATTCTTCAAATTCCATTTTTGTTACATGGTTTTACGATAGCTTAATAAGCTATGGTTTTACCTTTACATATATTTTTTGGATATCAAATTTAATTCTACGTTCCGGTTCTTCTTTGCACTATACTTTTAGTGTAGATAGAGATATTTTATAATTAGCATATTTCACGGGCCCCAATTTGTTGTTGCTTATTAGATTCATTTTGTACCTGCTGTTGCTACAGCTACACTGCAGCTTTTATTTTAATGTATGTTTACTAGTTGTTTCAAGTACCTGTTGGCAACTAGAATGTATAATAAATAGCAAATGTCGAAGTCTCTAAAAAAAATGTAAAATACATTTTTATTGAAAATAATAGTCTTAAGCGGCCGGTAATATTGGGATAATTTAGGGAGCGTGGAACATCTTGTCAGTATATTATGTCGATTTTGAATTTTAGAGATGCGATCGGTTATGTTGAAGTCCTTAAACGCCCAATACTATCTGAACCGCGAACAGGGTTTATTTTTACATTTTTCACAAATTCGCGGCAAAAACCCATCACCTTAAATCCTATCCATTTTCCGCGTTCCTTTAAATACTATCACAGGTAGAATAATCAGTCTCAGTGTGATCGTCGCGCCCTGAGGATGTCCCGTGCAATGGAGGAAGAAAGCTTGGAACTAAAAGTTTCGCTGACGCAAGATTCATCGGGAAGAAACTCAGATTCAATAGGTATTATTCAAAAATTTGTACAGTAAAGATATGCACATCCAGTTTGATCTGGAATGTTCAAAGTTTGTTTAACTGTTTTGAAGGGATTCCATGGCACACTTGACTCGCCAGATGCCTTTAAAATCCCTATTTTGCTCAACTTTGACACCCTGCAGAATGAAACTCCCTGTATATTTTTTGTTGAAATTTGGTATATGGGGGTTTTGGGGTGTTCTGATTAACGCTGTGTGGTCAGATTTTAAATAAAAAAAACGCTAAATAGTTTTCGTGAAAATCGGGGGTATAAAAAAATCGCAGCCGGCCCTGGATTTGCATTTTGAAAATAGCAGGAAGGTAAAAAGAAGCGGTTTTTGAAGGCCTTTCAAACAAAAAAAGTTTAGGCGATTATCTCCAAAAATGAAGATTTTTCCAGATTTGTACAGTTTTAAAGTTGGACTATGTAATAAATAATGGATATGCGGCAAATAATTATTTTTTCCATACGCACTCACATTACTCGCGTCACTCTACCTACAGTTTACGCTCACCAACGCAAACATTTCGGATTTATGCGCCTTTCGTGTCATTCCCGACGTAGCATAGCAAGCCGATTGGATTGCACAACAATTAGATGTTTTTTTATGTATACAATGACCTAAAAAGCATGCACACTTTATAAAAGCTGTTTTGTTAAATAAAATAAATTTACGTAAAATACACAATACACAATACAATCAGTTTTACTCTACTCGTATGCAGAGCTGGGCAAGTAATTAGGCGAAAGTAATTGAACTGTCAATTAATTCCTTTTCATGGAATTGTACTTAGTTGGAATTACTTTTGAAATAGAGACAGTAATTGTAATTTAATGTCAAGTACTTTTCGAAAAGGAATTGTACTTGTAATTTAAAATCAATTACTTCTGAGAATTGCAATTCCTTTTTAAAACTCCTTTAATGCAATTACTGTTTCAATTACAATTACTTTTCCAATTACAATTATTTGTCCAATTACAATTACTTTTTCAATTACAATTACTTTTTAAATTACAATTACTTACACAATCTCCTCTTGCGGTGCCGGCCGGCGACTGCTCTTAACAATGAGGAGTGTTTTTTATTTTTCTTATATTTCTTGTAAAGCCCACGGCTTTAAGATTTTTTTGTATACATTTTAAAAGATTTATTTTATTTCTCTATTCATGTAGCCGTTTATTTTCAGTTTTATTTTCATAGAAACTAAGCTGTGACTCTGCGAGGCCATTGTGTTTTTAGACATAGGTATTACTATACAGGGTGAGTTTTTTCGATGCCCACTATGGGGATCTCGGAAACTAGCAGAGCTAGACAAAGGTTAAATGGGGAAAGAATTGCAGTTTGGAGTGTTCAATCTAATGCCCCTTTTGGATTTTTAAAAAAGTTAAGAGACAAAAATTGTAGATAATTTTGGGCCTAATAAGATAATCCTATCCAATTTTTTATGTTGTTTGTGATTTTTGAGATATGACATAAACTTGTGTTTTTTTAAATGAGCTTTCCAAAGATATATTACTCGGCATAGTTATTATAAAAAATAAAAGAGCTATGGCTAATTTAATGATTTTTTAAAATTTTCTCATAGTCAGCCATGGAATATTTTCATAATTACGTTCTATTTTATAATTAGACAATACTTCAAACTTCCTAAAATTTGGTTTTTAGCTGGAAACAAAATGTAACAATATAAAACAAAAATTATCATGATGGAGCTCCACCACATAATTATTTGCCCGTAAGAAATGACCCTAGATCAGCTATATAGGGAGAAATAGACTTATTTCCTGGTAGCCCCGATCCCCCGATTTGTCTGTTTTGGATTAAGAGCAGCTGTTTTAGAAGCAATTGCCAGTATTGACAGGCGCTCTCTAAGAAAGGCGACAAATTCAGCTTTAAAAAGATGCAATATTTGCATAAATAATAATGGTGGACTGTTTGAACACCTCTTTTATTTTAAAAGGTGACCTTTCAAAATAATAATAATTTGGATTTGAGTTTTTTAATTTTTGTTTTATTTTGTTACATTTTTTGCCAGCTAAAAACAAAATATTAGAAAGTTTGAAGTATGTCTAATTATAAAATTGAACGTAATTATGAAAATATTCCATGGCTGACTATGTGAAAATTTTAAAAAAATCAGAAAATTAACCATAGCTCTTTTATTTTTTATAATAACTATGCCGAGTAATATATCTTTGGAAAGCTCAAAAAATGGCCGATTTTATAAGGCCACAGCCAAGTATGATTTACATTTAAAAAAACACAAATTTATGTCATATCTCAAAAATCACAAACAACATAAAAAATTGGATTAGATTATCTTATTAAGCCCAAAATTATCTACAACTTTTGTCTCTACAGTTTTTCTGTATAATCAGAAATAACGGAGTTACAGAGATCTGATAAAATAGCAAAAAATCACAAAATATCTAGTGAGCCATGAACTTTTTTAAAAATCCAAAAGTGGCATTAGATTGAGCATACAAAACTGTAATTCTTTCCCCATTTAACCTTTGTTCTAGCTCTGCTAGTTTCCTAGATCCCCATACTGAATATAATTCGTTTTGTCCATTAAAATACTGTGCATTTTATTTATTTTAATTTGAATATTTTCCATTTACAAAGACACAAAGACTAGAACTTTTTGCATCGCGGAACAAATAATGCTTAATATAGTTAAGTTATCAGTTATGTTTTTTTAAGTATCTAGGTAAGTACCTACCTTATTTTGGAGTCTACAAATTTAATAGAAAGTAAAGCAAACAAGAAGTAATTGAAAAAGTAATTGTTTACATCAATTCCAATTCCAAATACAAGTAATTGTAATTGTAATTCAATTACATTTCAAAATATCAAAGGAATTGTAATTGGATCTAATTACATTCCTACAAAAGTAATTGGAATTGTAATTGGTCAGTTTTTAATTGTAATTGACCCAGCTCTGCTCGTATGTTACCACCACGACCTCAAAACATTTTTCAAGGTGAATTTTGAATTCTTGATATACCTTTTGAATGATCTCGGCATTGATTTCATTTAATGTGGAGTTTTATATCAAATTAGTTAAAAAGTTTTTTTCTAATTACTGGACACAGCCCCAAACACATTATCCCTCTTTCTTCGACAAAAGTATTCTTCTAGTTTTACCGTAAAATATTTAATGTTTCTTTGAGTGGTAATACTTATTTTATTTATTTACTATTTTAATTGATGACATTTTTACTGCAACCTTCAGAACAAAATTAAACATACTTTTTTCCAACAGCAAACCCAGTTACGCAGGTTTCGAGACGCCACTGTGCACTTTTGACTGTCTTTTTTTCAGTTTAGGTAGGTAGATGGCGCCACTGTTTGGGGAATTTCGTTTCCCGTTTAAACTTTGAACCAAGCAGTGAAGCAGTTGGCGTTAGCATTGGCACTGTTGGCATGCATGTATGGTGCTTTTGTTTTTCGCTTCGGTCCTCAGTCCGGCGCGGGTTCTATAGTATTTGCGGTTGCATGTGTTAAATTGTTCAAAATTTACTTTTCTGTCGATATGGAGCATGTTCCTGATCAATACCTCAATTTGCTTACATCAGGACCCAAAGGAGACGTATACGAGACTGGGTACGGTAAGTTTATATGTCGACAGTATGATGTGTTAATCGTAATTCAAGAGGCGACTCCTATTTGTTCCCAGTTTTTATATTTTTAGACCCTTGGCCGAGGGTGCACCACCTTTAAGCCCCCTCAGGTTTGTCTATACTCTCTAAAACATATCCAGTCGCGAAAAAAGTTACGGAAGACTGTCAATTTGACGTGAATTTAGGCGATTCCCGATTCCTATTTGTTCCCAAGGTCACTGAGCGACACTGGCTATACAAATTCAAATATTAGCAGTCTTCAATAGACCCACAGATGAAATTTTTAATTAAGTATTTAAAAAAAAGTAATTGTCCGAGATTTACCAAAATATAATTTGCAAAACCTTTTTAAAATACCTAGGTACAATGTCGAAGTTATAGGATGTACTATTTTGATACTGATGTGGATTTTTAAACGTAATAATACAAATCACGTAGGTATAGGCACAAAACATGTTCCAAAAAGCTATATTTTTGTGGAAAATCTGACAAAAAATGCAGAGGGTAGGTATACCTAATATTATGAATAAGTAATAGAAGGGGTGGTTGAGTGGAGGTGCAATTGGGTGAATTTGAAAACAGCAAGTGATATGTCATTTTCTCTGTTTTTGTAGTGGAGGAATTCAATTTCGACATTATTTTGAAGAAAAACAGTGATGAATGTCCAAAAGTGTCAATACCTATATCGGATTTTTATATTGAAATGTACTTATAGTGGTGTGAAATTAGTAGTCCTAGTAACAGCGGTTATTACTCATGCGATTGTCATGATTATCGAAATATACATAGGTACTTAGTTTATGAAAATGTAAATATTAGATAGGGCGGAAGATAAAGACAATTTATAAAACAAAATAATATATTAAAACATGTTGCGTTGCGACTAGTATACATTTTGAAATGGATGTTTTGTAACCTAGTCAATTAGATTACTATAAATTTCATACATTTTATTATTTTACTTTAAAAAGCCAAACTTCACCATTTAACCAGCTTATATTAATTAATTTACTTATATGTACATAACAATAAAGTGGACAAAAATTGTAATAGGTATGTTCCAACTCATAACAACAGTAGTTTATGATACAAGGACGAAAATTTGAGTTTTTCGTACGACTAAGGGGACTGCCTAGTATCTACTTGAGCGAATGCTATCCTAGTTCTATCGGGAAAAAAGTCGGCCCCAATAGCCGCAAATGGCAACGAAGGCAAAATAATAGTAATTGCCCCCCTCCCCCGCACAAGCATGTCGTTGCTCCTAGTTTGGAGTATTGTGAGGGTGATAATTATTATTATTGTTATTATTATTCAAGTTTGACGTTTAATTTCATAGCCAACTTTCAAAGACTTTAAATATCACATCTCCAATACGTGTTTTCAGTTATTCGCGTTTTTGGCGAAAATGATAAAGTTTTTCGAAAAATAACAAGAGTTAAATTAAATTCTTCATAACACAAAGTAACAATTTTGTAAGTCCGCCAACGGACAAAAAGTTCTGTCTCATTTTTAGTGTGCATCACTCTGTATCAACCCTTTAAAATGGTACAATTGAACTATGTTTTCTGTCAATTAATGCCCTTGGTACCCCCACAACGTGTACCAAATTTGGTTTTTCCAATCAAAAATAACTGAGATATTACTTTTTTCGAAATTTCAATGCCCACTTTTTTTAGCGATTTTTTTTATTTAAAATCTGACCCCACAGCGTTAATCAGAACATCCCGAAACCCCTATATACAAAATTTGAATAAAAAATATACAGGGAGTTCCATTCTACAGGGTGTCAAAGTAGAGCAAAATAGGAATTTAAAGGCATCTGCCAAGTCAAGAGTGCCATGGAATCCCCTCAAAACAGTTGAATGGTTAATCGGACCACTCAAGATGTTGGTGTGCAAAGATCCAATACAAAATATACAGAGTGTTCTTATCTGTGCCATCTCAAATTACTGAATTTTTGGAACTTTATACTGGTCACAAATCGAGTATATCAAAACCGCTACACACACTATAAACGAACTAAATCTAAAAAATACAGAAGTCTGCCAGTCAGTAAGTCCATATCAGTTAAGGTGGCTGGTGTGCCACAACAGGAAACGCACAGAAAATGTATCATCTTAGACAGTGACTTTGTTGAGGAAGGTCCAATAATTTAAATTCGTTTTTATTTCTTAGTTGGCATTTTGTAAAAAAATACATTACTTTTGTGTTTATCAATATTTTTTCAATGATTCCACAGCACTCATGACCCTTATAAAGTTTCATAAAAATTCAGCAATTTGAGATGGCACAGATAAGAACATTCTGTATATTTTGAATTGGACCTTTGCACACCAACACCTTGAGTGGTCCTATTAACCATTTAACTGTTTTGAGGGGATTCCATTGCACACTTGACTTTGCAGGTGCCTCTAAAATTCCTATTTTGCTCCACTTTGACACCCTGCACAATAGAACTCCCTGTATATATTTTATTCAAATTTGGTGTATAGGGGTTTTTGGGCGTTCTGATTAACGCCGTGGGGTCAGATTTTAAATAAAAAAATCGCTAAATGGTTTTTGTGAAAATCGGGGTATAAAAAAATCGTAGCCGTCCCTGGATTTGCATTTTGACAAAAGTAAACACGTCAAAAGAAGCGTTTTTTTCAAAATATCTCACAAAATACATTTTTTATCGATTTGTATACACTTAAAAGTAGACACCCTGTAGGTAAGTTGCGTTAAATCACCTTATTTTGGGCTCCCCTGTATGCTCCTGATCTGTGTCGGTTCTTATGAGGAACACCCTGTAGACCCGATGTCGCGCAACATGGCGGCTATTTTGACCTTGACTTTTAAAGAGGCAACCTACTCAATAGACCATGATTTGTTCCCAATTTTTATTTTTTTAGACCCTTTCCTGAGAGGGCGCCACCTTTCAACCCCCTCTAGGTTGTTGCCCTGTCTCTCGTCTGGTTCCGACAAAAATTGCGGAAGACTGTGAAATTGACATGTTAACAATCCCCCATTTTTTACCATTTATCGTTTTTGTAACGTTGCGGAACTCCCTTAAGTTAATCCTCTATCTTCCCTCTATAGTTTTCGTAAAAATTTTGTGCCTAAATGTCGCCTAATATCCCCAAAAACCGAAAAGCAGTGACTCCCAATGGCGAATTTAAGCTTCTGTGCGCTTGACTACTGCCCGACATTGCTTTGCCGAAATTCGCCAGGCATTAGCGTCGTACGTTGGCGTGGAGCGCTGGCGTCCGACGCCAACTTCATACAACTGATCATGATACCGATGTACTTATCCACGTTATTCATTCACAAGATGTGGGATGTAAACGGATTCCCGAATATTTAGGAGGTCCGTTGGGATGTTCAACTTTGTTATAGGTATCTATTTCTCCTACCAAAAATATTTATAACCACGTAGTGGCTATATTGAATAAGTGTTGAAAAAATATTTTTGTATAAATGAATCTACCTTGAATCTACATTTTGTTCAGAAGTCTGAGTTTCTAGTTTTATGTCTTTTCTTTAAATTATAAGTAACTCTTTTTCTGACTTCCTTCCCTCTTCGCTAAGAGACCGGCGATATACAGGGTGATTCAGCCTTATTCTGCGACACTTCAACAAACAAAAAAATAACCGCACTTTCTTATATAAACTATATCATTTTAAGGCCGTATAAAAAAGTTACAGGGTGTTAAAGTTGAAGGAAATATGTGGACTTTATTGAATATTTACCAAACTAGTTAAGATATTTAAGTCATATTTGATGCACGTTATAACGGCATGGGTTAGCATAAAACCTGCTAATATCAAACACCTTGAACAACCAGTGGCGTAGAAGCGGGTAATTAGTATAATTGTTTTTAGAAGAAAAAAAGAACCACCTTATATAACAATAAAATGTATTCAATTTATGTAAATTTTAATTTTAAACAAAAATGTCCTCTAGGTATTTTTTCGTGTGCGTAATGGTTTCAAGGCAAATTTGATTTTTTGTATTATTTCGGGGTATTTCTGAAAAATTATTTAAAAAATTTGCTCCATAAGTAACACATAAAGTAGAAATAATGTGTCTGCTACTTTAAATAAAGTAACTTTTTCCAATAAACTTACCTATTTAAGGCTATACTTTTGAAGATACAGGGTCTAAAACATTTAAGGAAGATACAATTAATGTTACGCGCTGTATCTTGAAAAGTAAAACCTTGAATGGGTAAGTTTATTGGGAAAAGTTACTGTATTTAAAGTAAGAAACACATTTTTTCTGCTTTGAGTGTTACTTATGGAGAGAAGTTTTAAGTTAATTTTTCAGAAGTACCTACCCCGAAATAATACGAAAAAATCAAATTTGCTATGAAACCATGACACATATGAAAAAATGCTAAGAAAACGTTTTTGTTTAAAATTAAAATTTACATAAGAAATTGAATACATTTTATTGTTATACAAGGTGGTTCTATTTTTTTTCTAAAATAAATTATACTAATTACCCATTTCTACGCCCCTGGTTGTTCAAGATGGTTGATATTAACAGGTTTTATGCTAACCCATGACGTTATAACGTGTACCAAATATGACTTAAATATCTCAACTAGTTTAACACCCTTTAACACCCTGTAACTTTTTAATAAGGCCTTAAAATGATATAGTTTATAAAAGAAAGTGCGGTTATTTTTTGGTTTTCACCTGTTGAAGTGTCGCAGAATAAAACTGAATAAAACTGAAATGAAACGTTTTTCAAATGAATGCCAATCATATCCATGGATGAATGTAAATGCTACGAATGTGACAAAAATTATATTTTTCATTTGTATGAATAATCCATGTCTCAGAACGATTTTAAAATGCATGCCAATAGTACCAAACGAAAAGTTATGACAAAAAAAACAGCTGATACTTATTGGCATGCAGTTTCCGCGCGCAGAACAAATTTTGGTGAGAACATTATATTGTAAAATTTTTTGGTAGGTACCTATCTCCGAACGATTTTAAAATACATGCCAATATGTTTTACGATAAATTTGCACTGACAAACGATAATTTACGGATTGGCATGCAGTTTTGTAATGCAGGACCTCAAGAAAAGTTATTGCTGAAAGTGCAAACAAATTCAGGTAGGTATCTTCTAACGGTTTTAAAATGCATGCCATTGACGTATGTTATTGGCAACGAAAAAAAGATGATATTAACTATTGGCATGCAGTTTTGGGATGCTCTAAATATTTGCCGGCATCCAAATTACAACAAAAAAGGTTCAGGTATGTATTCTGAACGATTTTAAAATGCATGCCAAGATTGCCAAGTAGTTTTATGAAAAATTTGCACTACCAAACGACGATTTACCGATTGGAATGCAGTTTTGTAGTGCAGAATACGAAGCAGAACATTATCAAAAGAATAATAGCATGTATTTTAAAATCGTTCGAAACCTGCAATTTTTGACACTTTTCGCATTAACTGTTGATAATGTTCTGTACTGCAAAACTGCATGCCAATCGGTAAATCGTCGTTTGGTAGTGCACATTTTTTTAAAAGCTTTTATTTAACTTGCAATGTATGTATGTATGTATGTATGTGTGTAATTTGTTCGGGTGGAATCTTGCAACTCAATTTTGAAGCAGATATCTTCAACCGATCGAGCTGAAATTTTGTACACACGTTTAATTTGGATGACAATGCATGATTATATGTGTGACGTCATTCTAAATCCAACATGGCGGATCACCCAAGATGGCGGACTAGTTAAATTTCAACCGATCGAGCTGAAATTTTGTACACACGTTTAATTTGGATGACAATGCATGATTATATGTGTGACGTCATTCTAAATCCAACATGGCGGAACACTCAAGATGGCGGACTAGTTAAATTTCAACCGATCGAGCTGAAATTTTGTACACACGTTTAATTTGGATGACAATGCATGATTATATGTGTGACGTCATTCTAAATCCAACATGGCGGAACACTCAAGATGGCGGACTAGTTAAATTTCAACCCATCGAGCTGAAATTTTGTACACACGTTTAATTTGGATGACAATGCATGATTATATGTGTGACGTCATTCTAAATCCAACATGGCGGAACACCCAAGATGGTCATTAGAAGGTCTCCTCATTGAAGAGCTAGACTGTTCTAAACTAACCGGCAAACGACCTTGCAACAATGATGCGTTAACTGAGATGAATAGACTCAGACACCTGGCCAAACTAAAAATTACAAAATAAATTAAAAGTAAAAAAATATTTTTAAAAAAAGCTTTTATTTAAATGCGCTAAAAAGAATAAAATAATCTTTTCTTTTAAAACTTTTACTATCAACTTATAACGTCATTCCACAATTTATATGATATAAAAGCTTGTCGCGAGATTTAAGTTTTCAAACTAAGTAAATACCACTACTTAAATCTCGCGACAAGCTTTTATATCATATAAATTGTGGAATGACGTTATAAGTTGATAGTAAAAGTTTTAAAAGAAAAGATTATTTTATTCTTTTTAGCGCATTTAAATAAAAGCTTTTTTTAAAAAATATTTTTTTACTTTTAATTTATTTCATAAAATAGATTGCTAAGCATTTTAAAATCGTTCGGAGATACCTGAAATTTTTTGTACTTTTAACAATAACTTTTCATAACGTTCTGCATTACAAAACTGCATGCCAATCGGTAAATTATAATTTGACACTGCCAATTTATCGTAAAACATATTGGCATGCATTTTAAAGTGTTTTGGAGATACCAAAAAATTTTACAATTTAATAATCTAAGGTGCTCACCAAAATTGGTTGTGCGCGCGGAAACTGCATGCCAATAAGTTTCCGTTGTTTTTTTTTTCATAATTTTTCGTTTGGTACCATTGGCATGCATTTTAAAATCGTTCTGAGACATGGATTTTTCATACAAATGAAAAATCTAATTGCACACCCTTCTGCACCCGCGCGGCGCCTAAAATTCGCTTTTTTTTCAAATTTACATTCATCCATATGATTGGCATGCATTTGAAAAACTTTTCATCTGACTGGTCATGTACTGCCGGTCCTATAAGTGCCATTCTATTTTTGTCAGTAAATTATCTTATTTATCTTATACCTCCGCCATTGCCGAGAAAATAACGAAATTAAGCGTTTGTGGACTTCTAACTGAGGTAAAATTTTCGTTTTAAAATGTCATTTTCTATCCAACGTTAAAGTCCTGCTACAAAAAACTGACTCGCCCTGTAAATCTTTGGATAATTAGATAAACCAAAGATGTAATAGGCTGTGGATAAACTAAATCACAATTCATCACAAAGCCGCAAATTAAGTATCTTTGTAAATTATTAAATGATATAGGTACCTATATTTTTTAGGTATGAACTTATTTTGTCCAAAAATGGGGCTCGCACCGACTTAGGTTATTCTGTTGGACATTTACGATCGACTCTCTCAATACTCTCAATTTAACTCGAAGGTAACTGATAGCATTGAGTAAAGGAATAGATGATAGCCGTTCTTGAATTAGGTGTTCAATGGTCGTAATATTATAAAAGGAAAAACGCGGCCTCGGACCGTGCAATGTGGTTTTAGAGCGGTACAGCTCATACTTACCGAAAGTGGTTTATAGGCCAAGGAAAATAGAATTTGACCTAGAAAAAATATTAACTGCAATTTTGTTTCATCACTATCAAAGTTATAAGTAAATACGTTGGTAGAAACCAAAAATTAAACATTTTGAAAAAACGGAACCTTGAGTTACCTCAAAAATACCTATTTTTCGTTAGAAATTTCGAGCAAAAATGTTAACTGGATTTTTTTAGACTCTTTACCTAAAAAAACTTCCCTTGCTAACATAATATTTTAAGAAATTAAACATTTTAAGAATATGGAAGTAACTTAGATCGACAAAGAGGGATAAAAATCGGATAATTTTCTATTTCGGCAAAAGCAAAAATATTAACTACGTTTTTATTGCAGATGATCATTCCCTTGTACAAATAGAATGTAACTTATACAAAATTAAACATTTATCTGAGCCGCATGTACGTCAGCTGTCACTTCTCATTGGTATAGACAAGGCAAAAATATTAACTGTTTTTTTTTGTTTAACTTTTTGCAATATAACTATATTGAATCATATATAGCGAAATTAAACATTTATTTACGGCGCATATAGGTCAACTGTCACTTGTCATTTCTTTAGGAAAGCAAAAATATTAACTGTTTTTTTTGTTTAACTTTTTACAATATAACTATATTAAAACACATATAGCGAAATTAAACATTTATTTACGGCGCATATAGGTCAACTGTCATTTGTCATTTCAAAATACTTCCGTTACCAATTTTTGTTTAATTTCAAAAAATTTAACAAGACTTAGTATCCACTTACAAAGTTTAACAAAAATCAGCCAGTTAATAATTTTGCTCTCAAAGACAGCTTCAAATTTCTTTAAAATGCGATTTCCGGCGAAACAATATGTTTAATTTCAGAACAAACTGTTAATACTTGATTTTTAAGGTAATTAGATATAAATAATAAAAACGCAGTTAATATTTTTGCCCAACAAAATATTACGCAAAATGTCATTTTTACATCATTCGGATACTTGGGCAAACGTAATCTGTTTAATTTATCAATCTCAACTTTATATACCTACCTTACTTACTAATAAATGCAGCTTAAAATTCGCAGTTAATATTTATGCCGTCTTTATTACAAGACAATGTATTTTTCTAAAAAACGCCCACACGCGTATATTTATTTTGTATAAAAAACAATTCTGGCGTTCATTTATTACCAATATTTTGTGATGGCATTATAAAAATGCGGTTATGAATTTTGTCTAGGTTTCGTTATTTTTTACCGTAATTTCCATGGCCTATTACGGCTAGCTTCGAGACCAGTCTACTCTTGAACTATAGTTCAAGAAGCCGTCTTGTGGTGATTCCAAAAGTTAGTGCGCTTGATGTGTGGGATTTTAACGGACATTTTAGTAGGTACTGTGGAACAAACTAGGTGTGATATATTTAACTGTAGGCTATCTTTCTAAAGTCTAGTAGGTATGTCGGGAATGGCGTGTATCTTTGCCTACCCATACAAGGCTGACTATAAAAATTTGAAGATTATGATTTAATCATCATAATTAAATCTACTAGATTAGCGAAACTGTGCTTTCAGCAAGGTAACGTGAGCCGGTGTTAGATAATAGATTTATTTTACATGGTATTCCATGCTTTGCCTGGTTACTAATGTTATTTTTTTTTGTTTGTTGCAGTGGAAACAAAGGTTATGTCGGTCAATTTACATTCAAATCTGTAACTTGTAGAAATGTGGTAGTTCCTAGTCAAGCTAGAGTCTACGCTGACGTAAATTCTCACAAGCCGAGAGAGTACTATGACTATGAAAGCTACGTCGTAAACTGGGACCAGCAAGATGACTACCAGCTGGTGCGAAAACTAGGCAGGGGCCAATACGGTGAAGTTTTCGAAGCCATTGATGTTACAAATAACGAGAAATGTGTAGTTAAAATATTGAAGGTCAGTGTACACCGCACATTCATGTAGGAGATACCCTTTGCTTCTTACCTTAAAATTCTTACGCTTTACCTTTTCTTTTCTTATTGCACTGTACTGTATCCTAAAATATCTAATTTGGATATTTTTATTAATTATTTCATTAGTCTTATTATTAGTCGAGGTCTAAATGTAAACATTAGGAATAACTATGTACATTTCGCACATTTAAATGTCCTATCCATTGAAAATTTTAAATTGTTGCATAATGGTATGAAAAATGTACCTTTTGACAGTGTTGCTGATTTAGACTAGCTATCTAAATACCTATTTGATCCCTTACACTTATTTCGATTTCTATATTGCATTTAACCATTCTCTGCACTTTTATTCCGAGTAGAGATTACTACAAATTAGTCTGGACGTTTAAAAAAAGCAAGTGGTAAACAATTTTTCGGTGTATTCATTCAAAATGTTTATTTCATATTTTCCTGGCAAACCTAAACAGTTGCATGCGATAAGACAAAAATATTTGGTAGAGAATGGAGTCTTCATACGAAACTCTTTGTATATTCTTAACCTTAATTCTATAGATGAGATACTATGAAACAAAAATAGTCACAATACTATGATAGCTATTTTCAAAACTTGATTTAAATCTGTGTCACTGCCAGTCTGTTATTTGTTTGAATTCGCTTATTTTAACTTCCTATTGATTCTCTGTATCACATATAGCCAAAGAATGACGTTGGCCAAATAAAGTTAGTACTGCACCTGCAGAACCCCTACACGTATCTTACAATATTTTAGCCTATAAAAAAGAAGAAAATCGAGAGAGAAATAAAAATATTAGAGAACCTAAGAGGTGGTGCCAATATTATAACTTTAAAAGCCGTTGTGAAGGACCACGTATCAGGGATGCCGGCTCTCATATTCGAGCACGTTAACAATACATATTTCCAGCAGCTCTGCCAAACCCTAACAGACTATGACATTCGTTACTATTTATACGAATTGCTCAAAGCTCTGGACTACTGCCACAGCATGGGGATCATGCACAGAGACGTGAAACCCGAAAATGTAATGATTGACCACGAAAATAGAAAATTACGCTTAATCGACTTTGGCCTGGCAGAGTTCTACCACCCCGGTCAAGAGTACAGCGTCTGGGTGGGCTCTCGGTTCTTCAAGGGGCCTGAACTGCTGGTGGGCTACCAGATGTACGATTACTCGTTGGATATGTGGTCTCTCGGCTGCATGCTAGCCTCTATGATTTTTAGGAAGTTTCCATTCTTCCTTGGCCATGATAACTGTGACCTGTTAGTCCGTATAGCCCAAGTTTTAGGAACTGAAGAACTTTTTGTATACGTTGACAAGTATCATATAAAATTAGATCCGAGATTAATCGATATTCTAGGAAGGTAAGTAACCAAAGCCGGAGATGAACGGTGAAGTGGTTTGAAACAAGTAAGGTTTTCAGGCATTCAAAGAATCAGTGGGAGCATTTTATCTATTGCGAAAATCAACACTTAGTCTCTTCCGAAGCGTTCGACTTTCTGGACAAATTACTACGATATGACCATTCGGAACGCCTTACAGCACGAGATGCCATGGAGCACTCCTACTTTTGTGAGTATCATTTACAATAATTATCGATTTTTAGTCATTCTTTTTTGATAAATCAAATGCGAAAAATAAAATTTCAAATCGTTGATATGTCTAATAATGTGAAGAGATTCACCGTGCTATCAGCCATTAATTTCTTATTCAATGATGATAATTACTAGGTACCTGGTGAGTTATCAAATAGTTAGACATTTATTTTTGTAGAAATATCTGGGCAATGTATCTGCATGTGTCGGGAAATTTATAAAATCGCTTATAATCTGCATAGTTTACATGTATATTTTATAGTGAGAGTGAAATTGGGAATTTAACTCATATCATCATAAGATCAAACGAACTTTCCTAAGTGATGTTCGATCTTGATTATATGAAGGCCTCGTCGAAGTAAATAAGTAAGTGTAGTACCCTCGCTTCTGTCCGTCTGACCACAAATTTTAAAGGAAAATAGGTTTCTCCCGCCATTCTCTTGCCCCTACCTCGCGGCAACTGCCGTCGGCCCATTCAGTCATATTTAGGTAAAGCTGTTTCAAGGACTAATGTCCTGGGGAATAGGTATGGAAATACGGGTGGGATCTGGGGACTTATTCACTTCGACGAGGCCTTCATATAATCAAGATCGAACATCACTTAGGTAAGTTCGTTTGATCTTATGATTATATTCGGCCTCATCTAGTAAATAAGTAAGTGTAGATGTTTAAAGAAACTTGCAACAACACATTCCACTCTCTAGGCTATACAGGGTGTCCCGAAATTAGCCTGCCATAATTTACCAGCGTGTTCTACGACCTAAAAAAAACGAAAAAAGTTCCTATAAACATGGCCTTAAAAATGCCCCCTAATGGGGCTATAGCCCCCGAAAGGGGCAGTTTCACAAACGGGTTTCTGTAAATATTTGTAGAACGAACAAAGATAAAATTCTGAAATTTGGTATGTGATGTACCTGTGAGATTTGACATTTACCGAGGTAGCGAGAGTTAAACATTCTTAATCATAGGCGTCCCAAATGGGGGGGTTCAGAAGTTAAAATTACCCCAAATTTTTTTTGTATACTTTTTTTCAGATTTCTTGCAAAATTATGAAAGTTGAAGGTATTCTACGAAGAAAAGGTGCTCTTGTTGAACTTCGATAGAATGCATGGTTTTCGAGTAAACTCGTTTTGAAAATTTTTTACAGAGTGCCATGAAAATGCCTATTAGAAATTAGCCTGCCACAATTTACCACCACTTTTTTTGGTACAAAAAAAATAAAAAAGTTCCTATAAACATGGCCTCAAAAAAGTCCCCTAAGGGGGCTATAGCCCCCGAAATAGACACTTTAGCAAACGGTTTTTTATAAATATTTCCAGAACGAACAACGATCAAATTATGAAATTTGGTGTGTGATATACCTGTGAGATTTGACGTTTACCGAGGTAGAGATAGTTTGACATTCTTCATCCTAGGCGTCCCAAATAAGGCGGGTCGAGGGGTTAAAAATATCCAAAAAAAATTTTGTGCGGTTTTTTCATGATTTATTCTACCAGGTATGTCACATACCAAATTTCAAAATTTTATCTTTGCTCGTTCTGGAAATATTTAGAAAAAACCGTTTGCCAAAGTGTCCATTTCGGGAGCTATAGCCCTCTTAGGGGGCATTTCTGAGGCCATGTTTATAGGAATTTTTTCATTTTTTTTGGGTCGCAGAACACGCTGGTAAAATATCGCAGGCTAATTTCTAATACGCATTTTCATGGCCCTCTGCAAAAAAATTTCAATACGATTTTACTCGAAAACGGTGCACCCTATCAAAGTTCAATAAGAGCATCATTTTTTCGTAGAATACCCTGAAATTTTATAATTTCGCAATAAATTTAGGGAAAAAGCACATACAAAAAATTTAGGGCATTTTTAACCCTTTAACCCCCTCATTTAGGACGCCTATGATTAAAAATTTCTAACTATCGCTATCACGGCAAATGTCAAATCTCACAGGTACATCACATACCAAATTTCATAATTTTATCTTTGTTCGTTCTGGAAATAGTTTGTGAAACTGCCCCTTTCGGGGGCTATAGCCCCATTAGGGGGCATTTTTGAGGCCATGTTTATAGGAACTTTTTTCATTTTTTTAGGTCGTAGAATACGCTGGTAAATTATGGCAGGCTAATTTCGGGACACCCTGTATAAGTATTTATTTTATCAAAAATGTAACCGACATCAGTTTTTGTGTTCAAATTTAACACTGCTGTTGTGAATTGTGTATTATCTATAACTTATCTATAACTTATCTATAACTTGTGTATTATCTATAACTGGCCTATTGTAAAAAACGGAAAATGTGTTGGAATTTTTTGTCCATCCTGCAGCTAGTCTGATGGTGTCAAAACTTACTACGGCTCCTCCGCCTTTTAGATGTCGACAGGTGGCGAATGCTTTGAGGTCTATATTGACTTGTATCTTAGCCACATTTCTCTAGGATGGTGCCTAGCCATCTGCCAATTGTTTGCGAGGAGGCACGGGGATAAGGCTTTTTATAGGTAATGAACAAGAACTTGCAAGACACCTCGCAAGCCCTTTGTTCTCCTGAGATATTTTAAGAGTCTTTGTTACGCACAACTGCGGTTCTGCATTGAAAAAGGGTAATATTGCAAAGGAGTTGCGAACCTATTAAGAGCTGACGTTTTAAGTCTATTGCAAAAAGAAATTGTGATCTTCTTTTCTTGGAGAAAAATATTGTCTATATTAATTATTGAGCTCAATGTTTGAATCCCGTGTACCTACTTTCCTGGAGTGAAAAATTCTTAGTATCAAGCATTCTTACATAACGTAATACTAGATTAGGATCCCAGGTATTCTCATATCCAGGCATCGGTGGCCTGTCCGCAAAAAAAATCATTTGAAGAATCTCTTTAACCTAAAAACTGTCCCTAATTCTGGTCCAGCTATTTGTGCAATTGCAGACCGATAAGAATTAAGACTACCATAGGATGCACCATCCTTGAACAGTAACGTAAAGAACAATTTTATTTTCTATTTAAAAAATGAATTAATGAATACTTTAACTATTATCATTTATGCTCATCGCGTAATATATTATTTACTAAATAAATCACAATTCAAAATTTTACAAAAGCTACAAACTGCCCAAACTGGGCATTCTGGGTAATATACGATATTAAATTATGATAACTACCCAAATAAGGTTTTGATAATGCATAACTTGAGGAAGCTATTTTGACAAAATCAGTGTATAAACGCTTTAAATAAGTTTAGTTATGTATTTTTTTAGGTGAATAATTCCAAATTATTCTAGCTACCTTGCCCACATTTAAAACCCCACAAAATCACTTGAAATATGAAACAAAACAGGTGACAAGAGAAATGTTTTCATCCCCCAATTTAAACCCCCTTTCCATGGTTCTATTTCGCCCAAAAGCGATCCTTTCTTTTTGTCATTTTTAGAACATTTTGAGTGTATTAGCAAAGATATTTATTTTAATTGCTTTGCCGCAGAGATACTTCCACTCTCGTGTTGTTACAGATCCGGTTGTTAATGAACAGAGCCGAATGATGTCGGCAGTGTCGTCAGCCTCCCCTGCTCCTCTGACAGGCAACTTGTCTGTGGTGGGAGTAGACGAGTAACTGAACAGGTAAAGCACTTTTCCCACCAACAGCTTTGTTAGATAAATATACAAATTTGAATCCTTTTTAGTTGAAAACTACTCCATATGATCTAATAAAACTTTCTTATTAATAAGAAATATTAATAATATACATTTTTATTATTTTAAGTCAATTTTTTGTATATTATCTTTTGCAATAAACTTTATAGAAAAAGATGTGGATTTTAGTAACCACCCATTTTTTTGGGCTTAAATTGGCAAATGGTTTTTTAATTATTAAATTGATATGCATGAAAAATTCTTTGAACAGCCCTTCGCATTTATTGGTATAATTTAGGGAGCGTGGAACATGTTGTCATTATGTCGATTTATAATTTTAGAGATGCCATTGGTTATGTATAAAGGGCGGAATATAAATATGCAAATTGCATATAAATGCATTTTTTGCATATTTTATTCAATTTCGCAAAACATTGCATATTTCTGGAAAAACTATATTTTTGTGCATATTTGCATGTTTTTCCTATACTTATTTATAGATATAAGATATAACCAAGATTATGAGAGCCCAGAGACAACACGCAGTGTGTAGTGCAAAGTCAAGAAATCCTGAAAAATGCAGATGCAGCTAACCAACTTGTTTTTATTAAAGTTAATTTTAGTTTGATACCAGATATAATTCTGTCATTAGAAAGTAGAAATTTAGGTTTAAGCGAATAGGTTGATTTTGTTCAAACATTTTCCGCTAAATGTAGAAAGGTTCCTGATGATGTAGGTATTAAAGTTAGAAAAAAATTAGAAGCCCTACTGTTGAAGAATGAAGGGTTCAAATCTTTAATGGCAGTAAAGTTGCACCTTGTCCATATACCTTACTACCCAAATTAAAATATTATCCTATTACATCGGCAGATGTTGAGAGAAGCTTTTCTATAAGTATATAAACATATTTTTACCGACAGAAGGCAAAGATTTTTATTGGAAAACTTTGAAAAGTATTTAATCATAAATTCCTACTAGGTATACAATTTCAAATAATGCTTTAATATAGGTATTTTACGAGGTATTTGATGTATTTGTTTTCTTTCATTTTTCTTAAAATAAACCCTTTCTCTAAAATCAGTTTTGGTGTTTTTTTAAGGTATTTTTACATACAATATAAATGCATATTATTGCATATTTGGCCAAATAAATGCATATTATTGCATATTTTAAATAAAAATGATGCATATACAGTGTGGCCATTTTAGTGTGCAACATATAGAATTTTTTTTTATTAATTGCACAACCAAAATACAAATATTGCCGAAAGTTGGTGCATGTTCGATAATCATATTAGGTGCCCTTAGAATGGTTGCAAGTCAAATAGCATACAGGGTAGGTCAAAAAATATAAAAATTGTTCAAGAGTAAAGTACCCTTATTTCAAAGAATTCAGCAAAATGTTATTAAGGAAAGTTGTTTAGAATTAAAAGTTATGCCTAAATACCAAAACATGGCCTCCTAAGAAATTTTTTTTTTATTTTAAACATTAATAATTTTCTAAAAATATATATTTTTTAATATTCCCCCTAAACACTTTCATAAATTAATCAAAATCAAATTAATTTTTCATAACTTTGTTCAAATTCAAGCATATTTGTAAAATTAACTTAAATTTTTAGTTTTTTAGGGAATCACAAACTTGATGTTTGTTGCAACGATATTAAACACAACTTTAAAATTTCGCAAAAATTCTTATGAACAAGGTAAAACATTAGTAATGATAATGTGTCTATTAAAAAACTCTCATTTAAGGTGCAAAATTTTTATTTTAAATGTTTAATAAGAAACTGTGGAAATTCATAGACGAAAAAAAATTTTTTTTCTTAGGAGGCTATGTTTTGGTATTTAGGCATAGCTTTTAATTCTAAACAACTTTTCTTAATAACCTTTTCCTGAATTTTTTGAAATAAGGGTACTTCACTCTTGTGCAATTTTTATATTTTTCGACTTACCCTGTATGCTGTTTAACTTGCAACCATTCTAAGGGCACCTAATATGATTATCGGACATGCACCAACTTTCGGCAATATTTGTATTTTGGTTGTGCAATTAATAAAAAAAATTCCCATATGTTGCACACTAAAATGGCCACACTGTATATGCGCATATTTCGATTGAAATTAAATGCATATATTCCGCCCTTTAGTTATGTAGAAATCCAAACACTCTAACAATCTGAACCGTGATCAGGGCTTATTTTTACATATAGTTGTTGGCGCGCGTTTTTTACAAATAAGCGGCAAAACCAATCATCTTAAATCCTATCCTCAATTTTCCCACATTTTCACCTGTTTCCTCCGTTTTCCGTGTTCCCATAAATACCATCACAGGTAGAATAATCAGTCTCAGTGTGATCGTCGCGCCCTGAGGATATCACGTCCCATGGAGGAAGAAAGCTTGGAACTAGAAGTTCCGTTGACGCAGGATTCATCCGGAAGAAACTCAGATTCAAGAGGTATTATGCAAAAATTTGTACAGTGAAGATATGCACCTCAATTTTGATCTGAAAAGTTCATAGTTCGAGTTCGTCAAAAAATCGAAGAGAGAGAACACGAATAAACTAGTAAGTATCCACATTTCATTTCTACAATTATACTCACCAATCGACCATATTGATAATAAATAATGGATATTTATTTCTACATAAAAATTACTACCTGCGGCCATGTTCCCGAAAATATCTTATTTCGTTTCTTCTCTGCAGCAAATAATAATCATTTTTTCCATACGCACTCACATTACTCGCGTCATTCTACCTACAGGTTGCGCGCACCAACGCAAGCATTTCGAATTTATGCGCCTGTCGTGTCATTCCCGGCGGGTGTAAAAAAAAACGTAGCATAGTAATGTTCTGCTTGTAAAATTTCGAATGCTCAACAATTAGATGTTTTTTGATGTATACAATGACCTAAAAAGCATACACACTTTGATTTTCAAGTTTTTTCATTTTTGCGGTTTTCAGAATGTTTAGAATGCGGTTTCCAGAATGTTCAGAATGCAAGGCGGCTTGCGGTCGCAGTTAGGACGAGCACACCGCAACCGAGTGAACCTACGACTCACGGGCCGCGGTTACGGTCTACTCAGGATGCACCTTCAACCCCCAACTACCCAGCGCCCCAAGGGTGACGAAAACGCCGATGCCCTTGCAGCTACCTAGGGGAACTCCACCTGTTTCGACCAAGGTGACGAAAACGCGAATGCCTTGGTTTCCAAAGGGGCGCAGTCGAGGATCGAATGGCGACTAAGGAGCTGATGCCACTGATACCCAGCTCTTGGCTGGCGCCGAATTTATACCCGCCGAATCGGATTCGGCGGTTGGACTTTGGTTTGTATTTTTCGTAACAATACGTATCCGTGTAACTTCAATTTGGTTGCTCTAAACTTTATTACTAGTATCACATAACAATTATTTCACTGCCTTTACTGTATAGGAGTTCATTAGCCACATTCTGCTACAGTCTCTTTGTAATTCACTTCACATCTCCTGCTCTCTTGCGATTTTTCCATCTCATAACCATAGTCGTGATCATAGGCTGTGGTTTAAATTAGCCGTGTTAACGTGGGTTGTGTTTTACAGGATGATGTTCGTTTTGTAGGTCAGTGAATTCTATAACAAACAATAAAAATATAATTGTTAGCAAAATACCCAAAAAGTTCATAAATGATTTCAATCTAATTCATTAATTCGTTCGACATGAATTTACAAGTGTTTATATATTTTTTCCCTTGTTTTTCTAGACCTAAATATTACTGAGTTGACATCGTATCCTTCGTCGGACGCGGCCCGAGACTACTTTCCAACCTGTAGTCGTTTTACCTCTGCGATGGCCTCCTGCCTTGGATCATAACCATAGTCGTGATCAGGGCTGAGCAGGAGCATCCCTTGGCACAGACCTGATTTGGGAAGGATTTTTGTTGAAACGCTGGTGCCTATAACTTTTTTGCTGTCGACCTGGCCGCTCAATTTGTGAATAAAATGTAAGTATTTATTTAATGGAAGTGGCTATTTATACTTCCGACGTATATGAAAGTCAGTATACGTCTTGCGCTCTGATTGGCGAGTTGAGTCACGTGACTTCTTTGGACGTACATTTAGCTCCATACATGTACGAAGCAAACTGATTTTAGATACATCGGAAGTGCATTTTTTTCAAGCATCGTTGCAATAAGGACCACGTGTGCCCTCCTTTTTCAGTGATGGGCGCTGCGGTATGAAAAAATAAGTGGTAATTATTTCCAATAGTGTAACCCACCACCGATTTTGTTGAAATTTTGGCTAGGTACCCCCTATTTTCGCCCGACGTTCGGCGCTGTAAAAAGCCGGATTTATAAACTTTACACAAAATCAATATAGATATCAGCTGATAAACTAGGAAACCATGTGACCTCCCACTTGACCCTTAAGAAGGCACTTCATTGGCCGGAGAGGCAACGGCAAACGGAAAAAGATAAAAATTATATGTTGGTTATCCCTACTAACAGAATAGCATAGACAAAGGAATTTCTCTCTGCAGAATAGTATCAGAGCAAAACAACTTATATGCTGATAGTATTCTGTGTCTGTGTCCCAACGGACCTCCAGGAGGTCCGTTGTTATCCCTGACGGAATTTGAGTTTAGAAATAATAATCTTCGATGTCCAACTTTCAAACGGAAACGTCAAACATCAAAGTCTATAAATTGGGCGGGCGCCGAATGTCGGACGAAAATAAGGCCAAAATTTCAAGAAAATCGGGGGTGGGTTACACCATCGGAAATAATTATTAGGTACCACTTCTTTTTTCATACCGCAGCGCCCATCGCCGAAAAAAAAGAGGGCATACACACTCGTTATTGCAACGATGCTTGAGAAAAATGCACTTCCGACGTACCTAAATCAGTTTACTTCGGATTTGGACGTGTATGGAGCTAAATGTACGTCCATAGAAGTGACTCCACTCGCCAATCAGAGCGCAAGACGTATACCGACTTTCATATACGTCGGACGTATAAATAGCCACTTCCTTATTTAATTTATCCCCTCTTTTTTCTCTTCTTCTCAACCTGTTTTTTACCCTCTTAATTTTGGTTATGACTATACTCTATATGAAAAATAATCTTAGATCTTTTCCTGTTTTATGACAAACTTATTACTATAGGTTACACAAGTGTCGAAATCTGATCATACCTGATCTGTAATTTACTTTATAACTTTATTCTAAAAAACGGGTCCTATAATTATTACTGTGCTTATTCCTACCTGAATAAGATACTTATTTTTAGCCTACGTATTAGCTTTTGGTATACCAAGACGCCGTCGTTGCTCGGCGGAATGTGCTGAAGCTGCAACTTCGTTGTCGCGCCTGACGTTCGCCTGCAGTAACGCTGTGACATTGAGGCTATGGTACGTCGTTTTGCCGCCGCTCCTGCCTTGGTCTCGGAATTCGTATGCGGAATTCTTGTTCCTCGTGGGTGCTCTGTGGCGGATGGAGTGGTGGTGTTGATCTCCTCTGCTCTCGGTACTTCAGCAGTAATCTCCATAGAGTATACAAAATAAACCTGTGAATCATATACAGGTAAGTCCGAAAATTATGTCGTGAGCCGTTTCTGCTTGCTGATAGGCTTATGCTGCTTGTGTAATGACTGGTATTGATGGTGCTCGGCGATGAAACATGATGTGCCACACCGCTGTGGACAGTAATGTGTTCCAAGTTACAGTTATTGACTGATTAACTTAGTACGCCCGTTTCGCTAACCGTGTAGCATCATCAGGAGATGGTTAGCGAAACACGCGTCGAGTGCAAAAAACAAAGTTTTGGTGTGTGGAGTTAAGCAAAAGAAGTATTTTCCAAGTGCCAAAGGTTGATCCATATAATGGAATCATTGAAAAAATATTAATAAACATGATTAAAATAAATTTAAATTATTGGACCCTTCTCACCAAAGCCACTGTCTCAGACGATACATTTTATGTGCGTTTCCTGTTGTGGCACACCAGCCAGCTTAACTGTTATGGACTTACTGACTGGCAGGCTTCTTTATTTTTTTTACTTAGTTAGTGTCTGGGGCAGTTTTAATATACTCGATTTTTGGACGGTGTAAGTTCTAAAAATTCAGTACTTTGAGATGGCGTTATAGATAATAACACCCTGTATATTTTGTATTGGACCTTCGCACACCAACACTTTGAGTGATCCTGTTGACCATTCGACTGTTTTGAGGGGATTCTATGGCACACTTGACTTTAAAATTCTTATTTTTCCAAAAATTTGACACCTAGCAGAATGGAACTTCCTGTATATTTTTTGTTCAAATTTGGTATATCAGGGTAAAATCGCTAAATGGTTTTTGTGAAAATCGAGGGTATAAAAAAATCGCAGCCCGCCCTGGATTTGCATTTTATAAATGGTAAAGAGGTCAAAAGAAGCGGCTTTTGAAGGCCTCTGAAACAACAAAAAATTCAGACGATTATCTTCAAAAATTAAGATTTTATGGATTTATACAGTTGGACACCCTGTAGATATATTTTTAAAAACTTTTCTTTTTTTATTTACTAATAAATAAAGTTTGTGATAGTTTTACTTTCATGCATGTTTTTTTTTTATTTTCCGATTTGAGGGGGCCCAAATTTAATTTTGGCGAGGGGCCCAAAATTTGAAGCTATACGCCGCCACTGGTATACTACCTTTTCCTTAAGAGATATCGAACAATTTTGCTAGAAAAAGTTGTTCAGAATGCAAATCTAAGTCCCCGTACTAAATTTTAGTTGTGATTTTAGCGCAAATCAAGTAGGTACCTACATTTATGGGAAAAAAATTTCGGAAATATTTTTTTCAGAGTGCAAATTCAAGACCCTGTACTAAATTTTAAAAAAATTGGCATATACTTTGATTTTTTCCTAAAAATCAATTTTAAATTTGAAAAAAAAAAATCAAAGTCTGCCGATTGTTTTAAAATTTGGTACGGGGACTTAGACCTTAGATTTGCATTCTAGACAACTTTTTCCAATAAAACTTTTTGATATCTCTTAAGGCAAATGTAGTTTTCTTGAAATCGGCAGTGAAGTGTCCCAAAATCGTCATTAAAAGCTCAGAAATCGGCACTGAAGTAGCCCATTATTGTACGATTTTTTCAATAAGTAGTACTTTTAGTATACATTGCGAAATTGTTACCTATAGCACCGCAATCTTTCAGAATAAATTTTTCAGTAGGTTTAAATATTAATAGATTTGTTATGGAGGCAGCACAATAGGCAACAGTTTGGATTTTCTGACAGAAAGTGCCGTGTCTCGTCATAATTGACCTAGGTAGAGCGATCGTCAAAGTCAAGCAACGCCGCGCGTAGTCGGTTCATGGAAGGGTGATCCCTTATGATTATTTTTTCGCCTAATAAAACATTCTTTTTCCGATTTCAAAAAAATATATAATATGTACCTCGGCACTGAAGTTCTTTTTATAACTCATGTGGTTTATTTGCCTCGGCCAGAGCCTCGGCAACTAAATTCCACATGAGTCAAAAAGTTGAACTTCAGTGCCTTAGGTACATAAATAACTATTACCTGAACTGAAAAATGAATAAATTGCCCCTGTCAAGGCCTGTTTGATTTTTAAAATAATATAAAAATATGGTGCAAATTATTTTCTAATCGAGCAAGGCTGATCCCCCAAAGCTCAAGTTTCAACTCGAAATTTTTTTGCAAACTCGTTTTTCAGCTGCATTTTCTCGATTCGAATAAACTTCCCAGGTTTGCGTGGCTTTTTGTTCGACTTGAGCGACACGTGTGAGCAGGAAGTCGCACGCACTCCACTGCTCTGCCTCGCGCAGTTTTCAGGTTTACTGGAGCGTAAATTATCTTATGTTTCTTTCACACACTTTCACTTATTTTATTTATTTACTATTTAATTAATGTCATTTTTATCGCAACCTTCAGAACAAAATAAAACATACTTTTATGCAACAACAAACCCAGTTATGCTGGTTCCAGGACGCCACTGTGCTTGACAGTCTTGTTAGTTCAGGCGTCGTTCAGGTAGATGGCGCCACTTTTTGGGGAATTTCGTTTCCCGTTCGAACTGTGAACCAAGCAGTTGCCTCGTGCCTCAATTTTAGTGTTTACGAAAGGAGATTCCAACCAGACTGGGTAAGGTATGTATCGAGAGTATGATGTGATCGTGACACCTAGGTACTACTTATTCACATTGTTCATATCCACCTTGCTATATCTATTATTTCTCCTACGAAAATATTTATAACCACGTATTGAAAAATTGGAGCAAAAACTATACTTAAAAGTAGCAATCCCAGTGAGTGTCGAAAGATGATTATTGTACCTACAAATAAAGCTACCCTGAATCCTGAATCCAAGGTTAGCAGAGACCAGGTTGCCTCGTAACTATCAACCAATCACAGTCGAGCGCGCGAAGGCGTCATAGTTTGGGCCTAGTTTAAATATAGCGGATAACTGCAATAGAATAATAGCGTTGATTGAAGAGTATATTATACACTTAGGTTGAGAAGTGAGCCATCATATACCTACCGAGCTGTAGCGCCGAAGGATATAATATGCGAGGTAAATAATGGCCTTCTCAACCGAAGTGTATATAGAATTTTGTTTACTACTGACATTGAAATATTGCCATATTTTAGTTTATTTTAATCATTTCTCGCTTTTTTCAAATACTTCGAAATATCAAGTAGCCTGGGAGTTCAGTTGTCAAGCTGATAAAATGAAACTAATTTTTAAATGTCATACCTATATAGAAAATTTTCATTATTTACCTAGGGAGAGAAATATTACTTCTCATTAGAGGAATGAGGTAAATAATAGTGATTTCTCAGGTTAGTAGTAAAAAAACATACATATTATACCTCCTTAACTTCATTACCAAATGATATGTATATTGTATGTATATTTATCTATTTATTTATGAATTAGGATCCTATCCAATAATTTATATCTTAAAATGAATTATATATCAATCATTCAGTCAGGTATAAATACGTTTGTTTACGGAGTACTACGCTACTTGAAATATGACCTTTTTAAATACTAAATTAATTTTCTTAAAAAAAGTGGATAATATAATGAATATATCCAATAAGAATACTATAAATGAGGTATATGAATGTTACCCTATAATAGGTTATCACAGTAGATGAATTGTTAAAACATACCTACCTTCTTTTATAAGCATTTGTGTGAATAGTGAATAGGAAGTAATAAGAAATTTATATTTATTTGCTGGAATACCTATTAGCTTTTTGGAAGTTTCCTGACATTACCTTTCAATTTATATTTATCTTCTCCGAACTTAAAATATAATTGAACATATTGAAATAAATTTAAATTTAAATAATTTAAATAATATTTAATTATAACTAAGTCATCTATAATTTCTTCGGAGTTAAATATATAATAAGGTAGGTAAGTCAGGTTTTAGACGGGATTGCAAAGGGATCAAAATAGAGTTAAATAATAATAATTAGTGATTTATTTAGACTACATTTCATACATAGGTATAATAATTATTATAGAGTGAGAATAATAGTTTGTACTTTCTACCTACTTGACACATATATACAAGGTGAGTCATTAGTAATGGCACATAGTGCAACCGCATATATTTTGGGCCAAAATATTAGGATTGAGGCTAATATGCCTTATAGAAATGTTGTTTGTTTAAGACATATGAAGTTCATTTTTTGAAATTGAATTATGACGACATCTCCCAAACTAATCAGGCTGCTGAACTGAAATTTGGCACTGCTGTGTTTTTGGGGATGGAGAATAGGCTGAAAATGTCAATGTATACGTGTCTCATAGAGGGCGCCACTTGCGCTGTTTTTGGATCTTGCTTTTACTCGTAACTTTTTTGAGGTTATCTTCTTGGTCCTGCAGGTCCGTCATTTTAGTACCTACATCTTTTCATTCTGCAACAAAGAGGTACTCTTGTTTCATAACTATCAAATCAACCGTTTGCGTTTAAATTGCCAAAACGTGCCTCAAAACACCTGTTGACTTCAATATTCGAAAAATAAAATATTCACTTACTGCTTTCAAATGTTACAGATCAACTGTACATTGAAAATGAAGAAAAAAATGCCAAGTGAACATTGGTCGAAACACATTTGATTTCTTGAAACGGTGTCCAAATTTTGCCGAGTTTCAATGTGAACATTTTTTGGGACATTGCGAGCTTTATAACGCACACAGGGTCATGTGAGGTGTCGATACTTATGTTTTTGAGGTCGGCGAGTTCACTTGTGGCAGCGAAAGTGGCCTTCGGTCACCGGAAGTGGGCTCTAGGCACCGGAAGAAGCTCCCATGCTATACACTTTCTGAAGAAGGGGGGAGCCAGTTTCAATTTCAATATACCAACGTAAAATGCCTAATAAATCATTGCTTCTATTAACAATTAGGCGATATTTGAGCGCATATTTGGTCATTTTTATAAAAATAAACAACATAACAAAAACATAAACAACCTCAAAAAAATGGTGATATAAAAGTATCAATCGCTTTAAGGATCGCCAAGTACATCGCCGACCTCCTCATCGATACATATATACAGAGTGTCTATTTTTAAATTTATGTCGATCCATAAAATCTTTATTTTTTGAGATAATCGCCTGAACTTTTTTGTTCGAATGACCGTCAAAAATCGCTTCTTTTGACCTCTGACATTGTCAAAATGGAAATCCAGGACCGCCTACGATTTTTTATACTCCCGATTTTCACGAAAACCATTTACCTAGCGATTTTTTATTTTCAGGAAACGTAACTTTTTAAGGCTTTCTTTTTGTTTGACAGAAAAAGTTGAAATAAAAACTCTTGAGAGACCAACTCCAAATTTACAATCATTATCTCAATCAGATAAAGCTGCAGTTCTCAATTTCATGCGATAATTTTCTAGAAATATATACTACTAGCTGACCCGACAGACGTTGTCCTGTCTTAACTATGAATATTCAATTCGAACTGGAATAAATAAAAAAAAAACATAGTGTTTATTGTAATGCTTTTTGGTACACAAAATTCTTAGTTTTGTTTTCTGGCGCATAAATAAATAATGTTGAAGATTTTCCGACGCGGCAGCAGGCGACATACAATTGGCCATGTGAAAAACATGGATTTTCAAGATTGATGCCACAAACACTTAACGGCTGCCCTTGGGATTTATTTATCCATTTATTGTTTCGGAACAATAAATGACCCGACAGACGTTGTCCCGGCCCTTCCTGACAGACGTTGTCTTGACCCGGGATTCCCAACGACATGCCATTTGACTTTTACAATTTCCAGTGCGGCTTGCATTTGCAATGTCTATAAATAAATGCCAAGGGCAGTCGTTAAGTGATTGTGACATCAATCTTGAAAATCCATGTTTTTCACATGGCCAATTGTGTCGCCTGCATGATTTATTTATTAGCCAGAAAACAAACCTAAGGATTTTGTGTATCAAAAACCTTTACAATAAACACTATGTTTTGAACATTCATAGTTAAGACAGGACAGGACAACGTCTTTCGGTCACTACCATAACTTGAGAACTATTTCATTAAACTTCTTTTAAGTTTTCTGAAATTCTCCAATTTTCTTAATTTTTCTTTCCGTAAAAACCTTCTATAGGGCTTTAGAAGACTTATTAAAAAAAGATAACTGGAATCGGTCAAGCCGTTCTCAAGTTATGGCGTGTCCAAGGGCAATAGAGATTCATTTTTATTTTTTTATATATGTTTTCTTAAATTTTCCAATTTTCTGCGCAGTTTTCTTAATTTTTCCTTCCGTAAAAACCTTCTATAAGGCTTTAGAAGACTTATTAAAAAAAAGACAAATATAATCGGTAAAGCCGTTCTCAAGTTATGGCATGACCAAGGGAAATAATGATTTATATATATAAGAACAAGTGGCGTTGTAGACAAAGGTCCAATAATTTAAATTGTTTTTTATTTGTCGGTTGGCATTTTGTAAAAAAATTCTGACTTTTGTATTTATTAATATTTTTCAATAAGTTTCATAAAAATTCAGCATTTTTAGATGGCCAGGAGAAAAATACCCTGTACATTTTTGTATCGAATCTTTACCCACCAACACTTTGAGTTGAACGGTCCTGTTGACCGTTTAAATGTTTTGGGGGATTCCATGGCACACTTGACTCGCCAGATGCCTTTAAATTTCCTATTTTGCTCAATTTGGTATCTGGGGGTATGTGTAAAAATCGGAGGTATAAAAAAATCGTAGCCGGCCCAGGATTTGCATTTTGAAAATGTTAGGAAGGTCAAAAGAAGCGGAGCACCTCGGCGATCCAAAGTAGCAGTAGCAGTAGTCCTAAAAAAGCTCCAACCCAAATGATCATGGTTTAAAATTATCGCCACATCAAACTTTGTTTGGCAACGCTGCGCCCTCTATGTGGCATAACCCGCCAAATTCAAAAATCGGGAGAAGGGAGGTAGACGTTGTGAGTTTTATCGGAAATAAGTTTTAATAACTAGAATACGAATTTGGCAGAATATTCTCAATTGTACGAATAAAAACCACACGGAACTTCTTGATTTTCTGTAACAAGCATCTTTAAGCTCAATCTAAAATCAAGGTGCTGAAAAATAAATCACAATTTGATTCCCAAGGAAGCCTCTTTCACCAGTTTTTTTCTTATCCAGGACTTCTTCTCATAGTCTCTCTCCACCTGTTCGACCAAAGTGACGCAAACGCGGATGCCTTGGTTTCCAAAGGGGCGCAGTCGAGGATCAAATGGCGACTAAGGAGCTGATGCCACTGATACCCAGCTCTTGGCGGTGTCGAATGTATACCCGCCGAATCGGATTCGGCGGTTGGACTTTGGTTTGTATTTTTCGTAACAATACGTATCCGTGTGACTTCAATTTGGTTGCTATAAACCTTATTACTAGTATCACAACAATTATTTCACTGCCTTTACTGTATAGGAGTTCATTAGCCACATTCTGCTACAGTCTCTTTGTAATATTCACTTCACATCTCCTGCTCTCTTGCATATTTTCCATCTCATAACCATAGTCGTGATCATGGGCACAGAATAACTAGTTACTGTGTGCCATGGGCTGTGGGCTGTGGTTTAAATTGGCCATGTTAACGTGGGTTGTGTTTTACAGGCTGATGTTCGTTTTGTAGGTCAGTGAATTCTATAACAAACAATAAAAATATAATTGTTAGCAAAAAACCCAAAAAGTTCCTAAATAATTTCAGTCTAATTCATTAATTCATTCGACATGAATTTATAAGTGTTTGTATATTTTTTCCCTTGTTTTTCTAGACCTAAATATTACTGAGTTGACATCGTATCCTTCGACGGACGCGGCCCGAGACTACTTTCCAACCTATAGTCATTTTACCTCTGCGGTGGCCTCCTGCCCTGGATTATATTGATTATTGGAGGAACAGGACTGCGCCGGAGCGTTCCCCTGGCACAGATTTGATTTGGGAAGGTTTTTTGTTGAGACGGTGGTACCGATAACTTTTTTGCTGTCTACCTCGGCGCTCCATTTGTGAATAAAATGTAAGTATTTAATTTATCCCCTCTTTTTTCTCTTCTTCTCAGCCTGTTTTTACCCTCTTAATTTTGGTTATGACTATACCCTATATAAAAAATTATCTTAGAACGGTCCCGTTTTATTATAAACTTATTACTAAGTTTACACAAGTGCCAATATTTGATCGTACCTTCAAAATTTAAAATTTAGTATTAAAGCAATAAATTGCAAAAAAAAAATCCAACATGGGAGCCACTAGACTTTATTCTTGACCAACTTAAATTGGTGATACTGATTTCTTATATTGCATTTCCAGTTAAACTTAAACGTATTTCTAATAATAGTTATTTATGTACCAAGGCACCGAAGTTCAACTTTTTATGACTCATGTGGAATTTAGTGGCCGAGGCCTCTGGCCGGAGGAAATAAACCACATGAGACCCGGGGTCGCCCAGCGGAGCGCTTAGTGCCTTAGTGACCTGGCGTGTCCAAGCGGAGCTCTGGTTTGCTGGACGCCTGGGCCTGTAGTGCCCAAGCGGAGCACCAGCGAGCCACCACGGCTGGAATGGCCTAGCGGGGCCTCTGGGGCGCCGATGCTTGCACCGGGTGGCGCCTGCCCACATGACTGCGCTGGGATGCGGGTGCGTCCTGCCTCTGTAGCTTCCATCTTCATCCTCTATGGAGTCCTACTCTTCATACTGCCCCTTGACTGTGTCTTCTTCTTCTTACAGGGCCCCCTTCAGCGCTGCCAGAATCTATCTAGTCGTTTCTGCTGGACCATTGCTACCTCCAAACTCTGCTCTGGCTGCCTCGCTGCCGTCTCCACCATGCGTCGCGTCGGCCGCGGACTCGTCCAGACGGCACTTCCACCATGTGTCTACCACTGACTCCTCGAAACGGCGCGGCGCTTCTACCATGCGTCGGCTACAGGGTCGCCTCCAACAAATGTCATCCACGGGATCCCTCATAGCGGCGCCTCCGCCATGTGTCACCCCGAGCTGGGAATGCCCTGTGTGTGCCGCGAGAGAATTCTGTTGCCTCTCTCGACTCGCCTGTGACTGCTGAGGGGGGTGGTTGGCTGTGGGTGCAGGTGCAGGTACTCCAGGAGAACACTGACGACGAACGACACGAGGTATTTAGAATACGTGTTTATTTCGTAGACTAGTAGTAATACAAAGAGAGTTCTAACCCACGACCTTGAAAAAAGCGTGCAAAGTGGCTACGTCATGCCCGAGGTCACGTGACGTCACCGGATGACCCCAGTTGACCCCTAGATCCTGATAGATTAACCTTTGACCTTTGGGCCACGTGTGACCCCCAGTTGACCCCCCCCACTCCAACGGCGGGTGTCAGCCCCCACTCCAACGACGGGGCAACCCCCACTCCAACGGCTTGGTGGGGTGAGGTCTATATATTCGTGCGCAAGAGTAGTTTTCCCGTTATACAGGGTTAACTATGACTTAGTACAAAAATTTTTACCACGTGCGCAGGGTGGCTTAAGAAAACATAGAAAAATATTTTTAGATTTTTTTTACGATCTTTAAAAAAACGGGTAAAGACCCCTATTTTCCCTGTAAATCCCCGCCTTTAATGACGTCATCCAATTTGGCTTCTGAAGGTACTGACAGCTGAAGTGATTTTCCGCGGTGTTGCCGTTGATTTAGGAACGGTGAAAATACCTTTTTACTCAAACAAATTTAAAAAATACATAAATAACAATCGATTTGAATCTGTACAGATGCAGCGCTATTAGATTCCCCTTACCTTAGCTCGTATCCGGACCGGTTCCTACTCTCGCGGAAAGCTCATTACCGCGACACCACAAGCCGTCTCCCTTAATACCCCCGGAGCTCCTCTGATGAATTCTTGTCCACCATCTAACCTCTTCTGAAGCATAGATAAAGGATTTATTGTTCTGAAGCCTCGGCGGTATGAATTAAGCGACGTATCGGCCCGGTCGAGTCTATGAAACGTTTTTTCGACTGCTCCGCGTTGCCCCGTTCGTCATTTCATAACTTCCTAGCTAGGCAACTAACTGTACATACAAGGTTTGTTCCAACAGGGCCAATAACCGTGCTCAAGCACGTTCAGCGCATGCGCACTACCCCACTGGCTGTTCCAACTGAATTATGTACCTACCGACACGGGACGATACACGCACTGTTCCAGCCGATTTATGGATCATTTGTGTATCGTCCTTGTACGATAAAAACGGTGCCTGGTCTAAAGCAATAACCGCGTGTACTGACATGCGCAGTGTATGGTCGTGTGACAGAGATAAACATTAACATCATATTTTTGTTTTTACGTAGATAGGTTTAAATCGATGGCTGGGATCGTGTTTTTTATTTCTTGTTGGTTTTTGGCTTGTTGGGTAGGGCGGGGAATCGTTGAACAATTTTTCCGTTCCATCTGAAATTTTCTTTGGGATCATTTGTTCCAACTCGAATTTACGTACCGTCACAGAACTGTACATGAACTAGATGATAACCCTTAAAGAACGCATGCGCTAGTTTTGCACCGTTCATGTGCGATCCCAAAGAAAATTTCAGATGGAACGGATTGTGAATCAAATCGACCAAATCACGTTTTGCGACCGCACCTAACCTGCGTGTTTAATATGTGGCTAACCGAATGTTCGGTGGGCTAACCTCACTCTTCACTCTAAAAAATTATTGTTCAACGATTCCCCGCCCTACCCAACAAGCCAAAAACCAACAAGAAATAAAAAACACGATCCCAGCCATCGATTTAAAACCATCTACGTAAAAACAAAAATATGAGGTTATTGTTTATCTCTGTCACATGACTACATTGCGCATGTCAGTACAACGCGGTTATTGCTTTAGACCAGGCACCGTTTTTATCGTACAAGGACGATACACAAATGATCCATAAATCGGCTGGAACAGTGCGTGTATCGTCCCGTGTCGGTAGGTACATAATTCAGTTGGAACAGCCAGCGGGGTAGTGCGCATGCGCTGAACGTGCTTGAGCACGGTTATTGGCCCTGTTGGAACAAACCTTTTCAAGTTTGGCTAGTAGCCGACGGAGGGCATTTGCGAATGTAACATGGCGTTATTTCCCAGTTTTGTCTTGATTTTCGCGGCAAATCGTTCAGCGTCTTTGTGAAAATGCCGGAGTATTCGAACGCCGAGTTAACGGACATGGTTATAATGTACGGGAGATGCGATGAAAGTGCACATCGAGCTGCAGCAGAATACCGTATTCGTTTTCCTAACAGGGCAAATATGCCTAACCCACGTACTTTCGTGAACATTGTACAACGTATGCGAAACACTGGTGTTTTGCAAGCTCGAAGGGGTGGGCCTGGAGGGCAAATGAACATGGACGATGTTGAGTCAGTGCTTGATTTGGTGGAAGAGCAACCTTCCATAAGCACTACAGCTATTGCAAGGAGATTGGGAATATCTCAGAACAAGGCAAGTAAAATAAAACCAATAAAACTGACTTCTACCAAAGACTATCCCATGTGATGGGATTGTCTTTGCTTGCACCTAATACCTACATAAAATTTAAAATGTAACAATACAATTATTTACAGGCATGGAGGATTCTAAGGGAAAACGGCCTTCACCCTTATCACATACAAAAGGTCCAAGCATTAGAAGCAAATGATTTTCCGGTGAGAATGACCTACTGCACTTGGCTACGTGATCGAATCGCCCAAGACCCAAACTTTGTTTTCAACATTCTTTGGACAGACGAATGCTGCTTCACACGTGCTGGGGTTTTAAACATGTATGTAAATTTTTACTTACTTATAGCTTTCTCTCCTCCATATTATCTTTTTTATTTATTATAAAATTGGCTATGTCAATCCTAACGCCTTCGCCAAAATTGTGAATATTTCTAATTTTTGTTTTTTTTTTTTAGACACAACAGCCATATTTGGTCCGATGAGAACCCACATGCTGTTCGGCGGTTTAATTTCCAACGTCGGTTTTCCATCAATGTTTGGGCTGGAGTTTATGGAGATCGATTAATTGGACCATACATTCTACCGGAAAATTTAAACGCTGAACGATACTTGTATTTTCTGACAAATGTTTTGTTTGATAATTTGCCACTACAAGTACTGCATGACATGTGGTTTATGCACGATGGTGCACCAGCCCATTTTGCGAGACCTGTTCGTGCACTTTTAGACGACCAATGCCCCAACCGTTGGATCGGAAGAGGAGGGCCCATTGCATGGCCGCTGCGATCACCAGACTTGAATCCAATGGATTTTTGTATTTGGGGATTCATGAAGGCGATTGTGTACGAGCAGGAAATCGACAACGAGCAGCAGTTACGTGAACGAATTAAAGGTGCAGCTGTTCAAATCCGGAATAATCATGGACTTTTTGCACGTATCCGGACTTCTTTAGTTAACCGAGTGAATTTGTGCATCGAAGTTAACGGCGGCCTCTTTGAACAGCTACTGTAGTGCTTTGCATGTGCATTTGTGCAATGTGTGCTAGTGCAGTTGTGATTTTTCGGTTACCCTTCGGGGTTTTCCTGGCGGAGGGGATCTACCTCGTCGTGGTCGTCAGGCTGAGTACCTCGCTTCAAACAAAAGGAATAGCAGAGGGAAACCAAGAGATCCCCAACAGATTTAAAAAATGTGAATGTTGTGTTGTGTGACTTTTAATGTAAAAAAGCAAGAAAACAGAAAATGGTGCAAACAATCCTGGAAATGTCAGTAAGGTAGGTGTTTCATAGGCATTCTACATGTTCCTCAGAAAGTAATCGTTTTTAAAAGGAAATCGAAATTTTGTGGTGAATCCTCGGATAAATTGATAGACGTGGCAACGCCGCGCTATTGACATATGCGAAATTTTTAGACATGTCGCGCGGGCGTCCATAGGCGGCGTTTTTTGAGGGGTTTAATACAATTTGAAAAAAAATTTTTTTAGGCTTAAGACAAATGTTAGAAAATTTTTGAAAATTTATTTTAGCAAGTCTAATTTTTCTTTATCTGCCATAAAAATTTTTGTACTAAGTGATAGTTAACCCTGTAAACACTTACAATTTCCTACAGTCTGATTTGCCGAGTTCAAAATGCAGTCGTTCCTGAATCACCTGAACAAGAATTTGATCTTCAAGAAATTCGAAAGCGTTCAAAATATGGAGGTGGGTGAAAGTTTTCAAATCACGAGCGTGGACAAAGTCAACACGCAATACGGAGAGAAGGTCTACGTCGAGTTCGAAGAATTTAAGACGGTGCTGCCGCAACGATACACGGCCGAGTTTACGCCCCAACGGATCGAAGAAATTAATAGGGATATCGGTAACGGAAGGAGGTATTACATGAAGAGTCTTGGACCCGTCGGCCGATCTACAAATATCGAATTTATTGTAGAACCATGACGAAGCTGGAGTACAGAAGAAAACTGCAACAATATTTGAAGAATTTAGAAGCATTGAAATATGAACTTATGTTATATGAAATTAAAATGAAGATAAAACATATTGACTTACACAATTAATTTTTAATAAACGTTTAAAAATCTTTTGTTGTGTTTTTTTATAAGAATCTTTGTGTTGAAGGGAAAACTACGTGCCAGGAGGAACGGAGGCCGAAGGCCTCCGTCCGACTGGCATGTAGTTGCCCGAACAAAATCCACCCTTCCCCCTTGCACGCGTTTCGCGCATGCGCAGTTCCGCACTTTTGATACCTATGAAAATTCGAAAAATTTTGAAAATTTTTTATTCAAAAAATGTAATTTTAAAAAGGTCCTGATCCTATAATCCCGATAACATTTTGGGAAATTTTCATTTTTTGACGGTGAAATGTACAAGACAAGACTCAGACGAATGTTTTATATACAAGTGCAGATAGAATTTTTTCGAGTGACTGATAAAAACAGTTATTATAATAGTTAGTCGGAAGGCCCCAGATAACATAGGAAATTTTGTTTGAACAAAATCTGTAAGTAGTATAGCAAAGGGTACTCCAGGGCGGAAGTGACGTCACAAGATGGCCGCCAAGGCGGGAAATTTGAAAATGGCCTTGACCTGCGGGTTCAATGAACTTTAAGGGTCACGTTCAGTTAACCTTGACCTGAAGGTTATCTAGAGGCCAAGGGGTTACCAGATCGATAACCTTTAAGGGGTTATTGACCCGCGGGTTAACCTTGAAGGGGTCACCTTGTTACCTTCACCGGTCAATGAACTTTTAGGGGTCACGTTCAGTTAACCTTGACCTGAAGGTTATCTAGAGGCCAAGGGGTTACCAGATCGATATCCTTTAAGGGGTCATTGACCCGCGGGTTCAATGAACTAGAAGGGGTCACGTTCGGTTAACCTTGACCTAAAGGTCAATGAACTTTAAGAGGTCACCGTTAACCTTGACCTAAAGGTCAATGAACTTTAAGAGGTCACCTTGTTAACCTTGACCTGAAGGTCGATGAACTTTAAGAGATCACCTTGAGTTAACCCCTGAAGGTCAGTGATCTTGTCACCTTGACACGTGGACCTTGATATAAAAAACGTAAGCAAAAATTATGCTGATGTTTGCACTAAAACAGTTGACGTAGCATTTAGGTGGGGGGAGGGATTGGGGATATAAGGAGGATGCCGTTGGGAGAGCTCACTATACCCAGTCAACAGTGCTTGAATAATATTGAAATATGTCTTTTCTCAAACAGTTGAACGAAAATAACTTCGTAAAAGAAATTGTGAGTGCAAGAGAGTTAGTGGTTGGTGAAAAACATAAAATTTTATCTTTTAGAAGAATTGAAACAAGGTACGGGGAGAAAGTGTTCGTCGAATTTGAAAATTTTCAAACTGCGCTACCTGCACGGTTCGTAAAAGAATTTACGTCTGAACGCATCGAAGACATAAACCGGGAAATCACCAACGGAAAGAAGATCTTCTTGACGAGTCTGGGCCTCATTGGTAGGACAACGAATATTAAATTTGAGGAAGAATGAATCCCACTGACAAGAGGCGACGCAGACAACACTACAAAAGAATATTGGAATTTTATCTAAGATCTCTTCAAAATTTGAAATATGAAATTCAAATGTATGAAATAAATAAAAAGTTCAAAAACATAAATTTAGAAAATTGTAAAAAATAAAATATGAAATCTAGTCTATCTTTTATTTACCCCTACAAAATTGAAACTCAAATCCGAAAGTTCCGATTGCTTCTGAGCGCAGAACATATAAATACGTCCAAGTGCATTTGACTGGAATCAGTTCAATGTCATCCTTCACAGGTGAAGGGTTGGTGAACACGCTAATAAATAAGTTGCCCGTCGAATTACATCTTCCTGGATATCAGTTTTGTGGTCCTGGCACAAAATTACAAAAAAGAATTGCGAGAGGTGACGCTGGTATAAATAAGTTAGACGCTGCGTGCAAGGAGCACGATATTGCATATTCAGAAAATAGATCTTTAAAGGAGAGACACGCAGCCGATTTAGAATTGGAAAATAGGGCTTGGGGACGTGTTAAATCAAAAGACGCAAAATTTGGTGAAAAGGCTGCCGCTCTTCTAGTCACGACCGCAATGAAAACTAAACGAAAATTGGGAATGGGAATAAAGCCGAAAAAAGGTTCGGTTTCTTTTAAAAAAGATATCGTGGGAAAAGTCTCGAGATCATTGAAAAAAACATTTGATAGAGATCAGCTTAATGATGTCAGGAATTTAAAGAAAACTTCATCGGCAGCTTTGCGCGCTGCACGATTAGCCATCAAGAAGGTGGGAGGGAAACGAAAAATTCGAGTACCGAGAGTGATTCCCTTTGAAAAGAAAACAGGGGGTTTTTTACCCCTACTGCCCCTCTTAGGAGCTTTGGGGGCCCTCGGTTCGGTAGCTGGTGGTGCTAGCGCTGTTGCGAAAACCGTTATAGACGCAAAAAACGCGCAGAAAAAAATGGATGAACAAATACGTCATAATAGGGCAATGGAAGCTATTGGAAAAACGGGATCTGGGCTTTACTTAAAGAAAAATAATCACGGAGGATTCGGTTTATATTTAAAGAAAAAAAACTCCCATTGATGCTACCCAATAGACCTCTAACGGATAAAGATTTAATTTTTTACGCTAAAAAGATAAAAATACCTTATTTTAGAGGTGTCTTTATGAGAGACACGCTTCCAAAACTTGGTCCAAACAAAAACGAATCGGCAATTTTGAATTTAGACGTCAAAAGTAATGCTGGAACACATTGGGTAGCATATGAGAAAAGAGGTAACAACGTTGAGTATTTCGATAGTTTCGGGGCGCTGAAGCCACCGAAAGAACTGATCCTATACTTGGGGAAACATGCTAATATCGTATACAACAATAACTCGTATCAAACATACGATGAAATAAATTGTGGACACCTCTGTTTGGAATTTTTACGTGGAAAAACCCTATAAAACAGAAGAAATTATCATATTTTTGCTCAGTCATGTCGCAGACGTTTACTTTGACGGGTAACGGTAGCTACATCTCCAAATCGTTTTTTCCGCCCCTTGAGCTAGATCCTCAGTACGAATATTCGCTAGCGTTAATTTCTCTATCTACTTGGAATTCAATTCCAAATATAGAGGGAGGACAGAACAAGCTATATTTCGTAGATCACAGAGGAAGCGAGATAGAAATTGAGATTCCGACAGGAGCATATGAGATTCGGGATATTGAGAATTACGTTCAGAAACAACTAGGAAGTTCGCTGGATAATCAGCAAGAACTAGACGAAATTTTTTCGTTGAAACCTAACAATAATACTTTAAAGTGTGAACTTAAATCTCTGTATAACGTAAATTTTAAACAACCCGATACTATAGCTAAATTGCTTGGCTTTTCCAATAAAATATTGAAATCCGGAGAGTTACATCAATCAGACCTCCGAGTAGAGATTGTGCAAGTGGTAACAATAAGAGTGGAGTGCAATTTAATTTCGGGATCATATTACAACAA
The DNA here is from genome assembly GCA_963920635.1 of Pseudeuparius sepicola. NCBI lineage: Eukaryota > Metazoa > Arthropoda > Insecta > Coleoptera > Anthribidae > Pseudeuparius > Pseudeuparius sepicola. Next base: position 8,792,325 of record OY987305.1, read on the forward strand.
CGCACCTTCGCATACTCTTTTTGAGTTTATGCCTACAGTAGACCCGGGATACAGTATCAATATCGAACCTAGGAATCTAATTTATTTGCCTGTCAGTAGGAAAACCATCGACAATATTACAGTGCAACTTTTAGATCAAGATTCAAGATCGGTAAATCTCAACGGGGAAGAAATCATAATCAGATTGGAGCTGAAGAGAAATGGTGTTAGTTTTTGATGGTAGGTACCGACCATACAAAAGGAGTGTCGGTCGGTCGAGAAGTTCACAACCAGCAGAGCTGTACAAGAGTAGAGATCGTAATACGAGTCTTACACCTGAAAATCGCTTGTTCCTAAAATATCTCGGTTATCATGTCATTGACGCATCAAGTGTTCGACGTGCATCAGAAACCAAAGTTCGATGAATCTATTCAACGTTTAGAAGCACGCTCCTATTATCCGTTCGTAAAGTCCTTCATGAACAATGACATCGTAGAAATAACCGTTAATCAAGGGGACGCTTGGTTGTTGATGTATGATGCTGCAATTTTCGTAAAAGGTAAAATAAGCAAGAAATCAGGCACTGGTACTTGCAAGCTTGTAAACAATGGTGCATCGTTTTTCTTTGATTCTGTCTCATACGAACTTAATGGCAAAGAGTTGGAAATGGTGAGAGATCCTGGAGTTGTGAGTGCCATGAGGGGATATTTATGTTATTCTCCTAACGATGAAAAGTACTTGGTAACTTCAAGTTGGAGCTATCCCAAGGACAATGCGCCAATCTTGAATAAGGACGGAACATTCAGCGTAAGAATACCGCTTAAACATTTATTTGGGCTCTTTAATGATTATCAATATGCCATTTGCGGTAAGCAAACAATAAGACTAATTCGAGCCCGCAACGACAATAATTGCCTGCTACTAGAGAAAGCTGCCGACTCCACTACAGAGTTGACAGCAGAATTATTGATTACCAATATAGAACTAAAAGTGAAACATATACAGCCAAACGATATGATTAGATTAGATCTCCTGCAATCCATAAAGCGAGATCAACCCATTATTATACCCTTTAGAAAGTGGGAATTACATGAATTGCCAACTCTTACGGCAAACTCTCGTAAAGAAATTTGGTCAGTGAAAACATCTGCAGCAGTGGAATCTCCTAGGTTTGTTGTAGTTGGTTTTCAAACTAATCGCAAAGAAAATAGCAAAAGCGATCCCACAAAATTCGATCACATAAGTATATCAGACGTTAGGTTAATTCTAAACGGTGAATATTTCCCATTTGAAAGGCAGAGGCTGGATTTCAAAAATAATGATTACTTAGAAGCTTACAATAGTTACATTGAATTTTATTCAAGTTTTATGGGCGTTCGTGAGAAACGTCCACTGCTAGATTACAAAGATTACAAAGATAACGTAACTCTGTTTGTTATCGACTGTTCTAGAAGAAATGAGACCCTTAAGACCAGCACTGTTGACGTCAAACTAGACATAGAAAGTGATGTCGGTTTTCCTAAAGACACTCGAGCGTATTGCTTAATTATTCACGACAGTCTTATGGAATATCTGCCGCTAAGCGAAGTAGTCAGAAACTTGATGTAAGACCGCTTACCTCAATAAACTCCCAGTTGCTAGTTTGACTCGGAAGAATGAAGATCGCAGTCGTAGACACTCAAGGGTTTATAATTGACGGACTTTTCTACCCCAAAGAATTGTCGATCAAAATTAACAATCAAATTTTACACCTGCTGATAAAACCCCCTAAGGATTATTATTTGCTAACTGCGGTGGATAGAAAGCAAGTATCTTATTTGGAACACAATTTTCATGGTTTATGGTATTCCAATGGATATGTGGAGTGCAATCATGTGCGAGAAATTTTAGAAGAGTTTCTTTTCGATGTCGACATCATCTACATCAAAGGATATCAGAAAGAAAAATTCTTGCAGACTATCGACATCGATCCTACGAAAATAATCAATATTGAGAAACTGGAGAATAATTTTGGAAATTTACCGAAATTCGAAAAAGATGTACCCCTTTGCTTGTATCACCTAAAACATTCTAAATATATGTGCAGTTTGAGAAATTGTGAAAAGTTGGACAGCTGGTTGAAGAATTTTCTATTTAAAAAAAAAATGTTAAAAATAAAGCAAAGCAATTTTTAATTGTTGTTTCATATTTCACCTTACACTTGAAATTTGAAAACAAATGAACTCGACACTACCCCTCCTCATATTTCACCTTACACTTGAAATATGATAACAAATGAACTCGACACTACCCCTCCTCATATTTCACCTTACACTTGAAATTTGATAACAAATGAACTCAGCACTTCCCCCCTCCAACAATACTTATATATAAATAACGATCTGCGGAATCTCTAGCCAGTAGTACTCGAATCGTGTATTAAAAAATGGAACTAGTGTCATATAAAAATATTGATGACAGACTCAAATCGTTTGAGTCTTGGCCATCAAGTAGTGTGATTGCGGGGCAAAAACTGGCGGAAGCTGGTTTTTTCTATAAAAATAACGAAGATGTGGTTGAGTGTCCATACTGTCATATCGAAGGATATCATTGGGAACCTGAAGATAATCCTATGCTCGATCACGCAAGTTGGTCTCCGAGCTGTCCCTTTGTGTTACAAGGTGGTGATACTGATGCGGAATTACCTGAAATTCGCCCGATTGAAATTCGCCCGAATGCCGTTCCCGAAGATGAGGTGTGGACTAGAAAAGTTGATGCTTATTCTCAAACTGAGCAAACTTGTAAAGATGAAGAAAAAAATTTATGTAAAATTTGTTTTTCTAACCCTATAGAGGTATTAATGTCTCCTTGCGGGCATTTAGTTTTTTGTATGGAATGTTCAACATCAATAAATAGATGTCCGTTGTGTAGACAAGTTATATGGAATAAAATGAGGGCATACCTCCCATGAAAACATTGTATTTTTTCAATAATAAAAATTACAACAATGTTAATTTTTGACTGCCCCTTATCCTACCAAGAAAAAGCTTAAAGCGTCTAAGCGACTCAAAAAACGACTAGACGACTTGTACAAACGACTAAACGACTCGAAAAACGACTATAAAAACGACTAAACGACTCTAAAAAGGACTAAACGACTCGAAAAACGACTAAATGACTCTAAAAACGACTAGACGACTCGAAAAACGACTAGACGACTCGAAGCGACTCGAAACTATAAATACTGACGTATCTTTGTCGGATCAGTCAGACTCATTCATAATGCAAATCGAACAACAGCAAACATCGCTCCCTATTGAAAACTTAGATGTTCTGGCTGAGAAGCAGCTTAAGTCGAAACATGGTAAACTATTTCCAAATTCAATTCGTGCAATTTTTTGTGGTCCAAGTGGATGTGGAAAAACAAACGCACTTTTAACTTTAATATTTAACCAAAATGGTTTGAAATTTGAAAACGTGTATGTATATAGCAAATCGCTCTATCAGGAAAAATATCGGCTACTACAAGATGTTCTAAAAAATATTGATTGTATCGGATATTTTCCATTCAAAGCCAGCGATGATGTAATAGATCCATCTGATGCTCGAGAAAATTCCCTCATTGTTTTCGACGATGTGGCTTGCGACAAGCAAAATAAAATCAGGGAGTATTATTCTATGTGCAGACATAAGGGTATTGACGCGGTGTATCTTTGCCAGACTTACTCCAAGATACCCAAGCAGTTGATTCGAGATAACTGCAACTTTATAGTACTTTTTAAGCAGGATGAGACAAATCTCAGACACGTGTATGACGAGCACGTGTCACCTGACCTAACCTTCGAACAGCTTAAAGATATATGTCGCCAGTGTTGGAATGATAATTATGGCTCTTTGGTAATCGTGAAAGACTTTAGCATAAACGAGGAACGTTATCGACAGGGATTCGACAAATATATAAGGTCTGGACAATAGCTTCTACGGATCATTAGCGCATCTGACGATATGCCGTTAACATCTCAAGAGCAAATTGCTGAAGCCCAACGCTCAAAAAAAATTAAAGATCTTACTCGCTCTATCAGGAAAAAGTATACGGCTTTAAAATTAGGTAGATTTGAAGAAGATGAGGTCTTGGAGAAGGTATTTCAACCTATTACCAAATCTCTTACAAAAATTGAAAAAAATAAAAATGAAAGAGCGGAAAACATGAAGTTTGAACTCAAAAGAGATAATGATGGTTTATGTAAGGTTGAGAAAAAGGAAGGAAGCGTCGAGAAAAAGGAGGAAGAAAACGTTGAGGATAGAATCAGCAAGAAACTCGATAAGTTAATAGCAAGCATTAATAGAAACAAGCAACAATCCCTCAATGAGTCACATTATGAAGCTACCGTACCAACTGATAACGATACCGTTTTCAACGAATCATTTAACATGAGTACATTTCGACCGGAGGTTTTGGAGGAGTACTTGGATGCCTATCCCGAAATAGCTAAGAAGTACATTTTAGACCACAATGAAAAACTTCCAAAAATTGATCCGGTTTATGGGCCTCTTTACAATGCGTCACAGTCACAATGGATGCTAGGAAAAAAAGTTATGGACTTCGATAAAAGTAGCGGAGACATTTTGATTGATGGACACCGCTATAAAGGTACCGAGGGACTCTACGATTTAATTTTCTACGATGATCCACGTATAACTACTAAAGAGGAGAACGATAGGTATAGACATATTTTAGTTAATACCGAAGTTCACCTAAATACTCTTGGAAGACTGAAAGGCACAAATCGTTCAAAGTATATTGACATCATAAAACCTTTCGTTACGACTTCAACATCTAAATCGAGGCCCCGTGCGAATACAATATCTGGCTCGGGTACTTCCGGGATGCATTGGATTTTCAATAAAAAACCCATAGAATACGTTTATTGGGATGATGCCAATGAATTAGTTGACCGTTTAAAATTGCTCGTGGCATCTAAAAACGCAGGCAATACATCGAATGACAACGAAATTGTAGCAATAATAAATGAGCTCAAAGAAGCTAATATAATCAGATAGATGCACAAAAGGTGTTTAGTACCAAAATGAGCTTGAACAAGTTCGGACGTTCTTCCAAAGCGCCTAACGAAGTCAAAGTTTTTCGTACTCAGAATTTGTTTGCGGTAACCAAAGAAGGAGACTACGATCTTCAAAACCGTAAATTGTGCAACGTTGAACTACCGACTGAAGGTGGCGACGCCGCAACAAAAAAATACGTCGATGCTAGCTGTACTTCTATAATGAATTCGATCGATGAAAAATTTCAAAATATCTCTAAGATCTTTACAAGCAATTTCGATAAAAAGATTTCGAGCTTGAATAAGATAGTGTTGAGTTCATCTTCGACGTCAACCGATAACACGACTCTACTCAATAAAAACGTTGAAAAAACTTCCGTGATTGACCAGAAAGTGACATCCCTGCAGACTCAAATCACTGATTTGAATATAGAATATCAAAATCGTTTAAAATCAATATCCATTCAACTTGATTCGCTAAATAGCGACTACAAAAAACTAACTACCATACTTAATAGTCTGGATGCAAAAGGATCGTCTCAAAAGAAATCGACATGAACTCCAATCACTCAAAAGAAAAAATTCAAATAGTTAAAGAGCTTCATAAGCCTGCACGCAAAAATTATACACGACGACGAACTATCATCAAAGGGCTGGACGATCTCTGGCAAGCCGATCTTGGACAACTTGATCAATATAAATCCTATAATAGAAATTTTAAATTTATACTTGTCGTTATTGATGCTTTCTCAAAATTTGTTTGGTGTAAACCGTTGAAAACGAAAACTGGAGAAGAGGTTACGAGAGCGTTTGCAGAGATCCTTAAAAGTTCAGAACGGCGGTGTCCGAAAAACCTTCAAACTGATCACGGAAAGGAATTTTACAACACTCATTTCAAACAGTTGATGGGAGCTTACAACATTAATCACTATAGCACATTTAGCGTCAAGAAAGCAGCCATTGTTGAAAGAGTGATACGTACTTTGAAGGAAAAGCTTTTTAAATTTTTCAGTTTGAGTGGAAAATATAGATGGATCGATGTATTGCCTACCTTGACAGATGATTATAATAGTCAAAAACATCGCACTACACAAATGAAACCTAAAGATGTAAGCAAAAGTTGCGAAAAGCGGTTATTAAAAAACGTCTATAGCCACTTGAAGACTTGTGGTAATAGAAAATTTAATGTTGGTGATATAGTTAGGATCAGCAAAATGAAGCACGTTTTTAACAAAGGTTATACCCCCAACTGGACTACGGAATTGTTTAAAATTGTGAGGATTCAAATCACCAATCCAGCAACATATTTGCTTGAAGATATGAATGGAAGTCCCATAAAGGGTGGATTCTACGCTGAAGAACTACAGAAAACGGTTAATTCCGACGTCTATCTAGTTGAAAAAGTGTTACGTAAGAAAGGGAAAAAAGTTTTAGTTCGGTGGCTTGGTCTTGACAAATCTCACGACTCCTGGATAGATAGCAATAACGTTTTATAAAAATGTAGAGGGGATAGGTTAGAAGGGGTAGAGTGGAGGGGGTAGAGTAGAGGGGGTAAGAGTAGTGGGGGTAGAGTAGAAGGGATAGAGTGGAGGGGAGTATACTATAAGAGACAGTTATATAAAAAAATACTAGTTACCTTTAAGAAATATCTACAGTAGCAGTTCGAACATTTTAAAAATGAGTGACAGTGCTTACGCTTCTGAATTTAGTGAAGATACAACATCTGTAGATGCTGCCAACGATGAGGATCTTATTCTAAATACGTGCTTTGTGTTGAAGCCCAATCATGTGTTTACTGTTCACTGTGGATTGAGCGCCGCACGATATTTCACACCAGCTATCAAGATTGTTAACCACCTAGATACGCAAGGTTTCGCTAATATTTTATTAGATCGCCTCGAATGGAACGAGCTAATTCTAATTTTGACAGGATGCGTCGAAGATTTTTTCAATAAACCTAATTCGTCTGCCATATCGAGGAGATTTGTATCCAATGAAAATGTTAGAATAAATACAATGATTAGAGTGGATGGATTAAAAGTTGCTATGCTTTCAAAGGAGGGCGTCGACTGCTATTTTTCTCATTCAGATATTTTAGAATTAATAAGCCTCGATAAGATAATTTCTTCTAAAATCGATGTAATGTTAAAACTAAATATTTGCGAACATTATTTAAACTTTTTAGATACAGTAAATATGCTTTTGTTTAGATGTAATTACATGTTGAATCCTATAGATTTAATTACAGCATTATTTAGTTCAACGCTCAATTTAGAAATGTATTGTATTTTTGAATTTTTTAATTTTAGTAGAGATAAGTTTTTAATTGACTTGTATAACAGAAGGTATTTTTGAAATAAAACAATATAAAAATATAAATGATTTTTATTTCTTAAACATAGATACATACAAACAGTAATACAAATCGTGCGAATACTAAAGGTAAGTAAGATATTCTGCTTCTAAAACAGTAATACAAATCGTGAGAATAGTAAAGGTAAGTAAGATATTCTGCTTCTAAATAGTTGCTCGGAAAGTAAAAAAGTGGTGTTAATCTATTATACTATAATGACCCCAAGGAAGCGTATCGTGAGAATGCTTTAATAAAAATCGTTTATCATCAAAAGGATTAAGGGCGATTTTTTCTGTTCCACGCTGTAGACATCGTGGTTATAAGATCTTATACAGCGTTGTGTTTCACTATTAATTTTAAAATTTTGAAGGGCATGCAAATAATCTTCAAACCGAATTTTTTGTTTAACTACATTATATTTAACACCCTTAGCCTTCTTAACGCATGTTCCACCTTGAACTTTATAAGTGTATTGTTTAGAACGTAAGCCGACAAAGTGAGTCATGATTTTTCCGTTATTCTCATCTTTCATAAGGCCCGGCACTTTTTTATTCGCAGATGGTATATTATATGGGTTGTCAGCTAAATAGTCGCTGGTATCAAACCGATGTAGATCTCTTTTTATAACATCTTCGTACACATCTTGGCAATGTATTTCATAAATCAATGAATCCGTGTCGGTATATAGCAGCTTACATTCAGACGGTTGAAATTTCCGAAGCATATATCCGTAATGAAAATCATAAACACAAGTTTTCGAAATATCTAGAATTGCTGCTCCAATATAGAGGGGTTTATTGAAAATTATTTTTGATTTGTTTAATTCTACGCTAATCAAACATTCGTCGAAGATCGTTCTACTTCTAAAGTGTGGACTAGAAATTAGATTTTTTGCACCATATCTACCCTCCCATTTTCGAACTAATTTGACTACGCGATGTTTTCTTATATTCTCCATCGTTTTGCCGTAGACCGCGTTATTCATTAGCTTGAAAAGATTTTTTTCAAATTCGTTTTTGGCCTGCGAGCGGAGTCGTGTATTGACATCTATATATGGTTTCAACCACGGTGCCTGACTGAATTTTAAAACACGATGTATTTTTTTAAGCACTAACCCATTATTCATAGCTTGTTTTAAGTTCCTATAATGTAAAATATATTTCTCTTTAGGATGTAAGGTTGTCATAAGTTTTGATAATTTCGAATTTTTGGGGGTACTATGTTCGGCACAAAACGGAAGATCTTTGTGTAAGTCATGCAGACGTTCCGGATAGTCTAAATCTACCTCAAGCATATAACCTATTGGACCTTCGTCGGGAACGGTAGTTACATCGATATTTGAATCGATCCATTTAAATTCTCCGTATGGAAGGTATTCACTCATGGCCCAACCGTATAAATTGTTTACATCTAAATAGAGGAGATACTTTGAAATTTCGTTTGATTTAAAATTCTCCATATATTTGTTGTTTGCCTCTGCAAAGCGATTGCAACATTGACTTATACCTCCTCTTATAGATTTCTCAAAAAACATTAGCATATCTATATCTTGAAAAGATTCAAGCCTACACCCCGTATATTTGAGCATACAATCCCAAGTGTATCCCGGAACTGTGTAATAATGTGCAGGATCCAACCCGTAAGTCTCGTGACATGTTTTACGAAAATTTTCAAAAACGTCTACTAACAGCATCACATCAGTTTTAAGGTACAAATCTGAATATTCACCTAAATTTTTAATATTAAATTTTTTCCAAACGTTTTGAGCATGTATATACTCATTTTCATCAATATTAACATTGTTTAGTTTGCTATAAAAATCATCAATTTTAGGTAAAGATGTTTCCTTTAGTCTTTCAATTGTGTCTATATAGTCATAAGGGAAAATACCTTTTCGGGTTAACAATTCGAAATTTTCTTTAGGTAAACCGCGAAACATATTTCTGGTATTTATTAAATTCCTTTCATTGAGATTTGAGACTAGAGTGCTCAGTGATGAGTTCATAAATCTAAAGGAATCTATAAATCGAAATCTAATATTAGTATTATTATCAAATATTGTGAAACTAATATACTGTTCTTTGTTTACGGGAAGCAATGAGACATTATTTCTCTTCGCTAAATCTCTAATTATAAAATGACTATCGTATCCAGAAAGGTTGTGAAAGATAACGGGAATTACAAAAGAATTGGTATAATTTAGATTACATTGATTATGCGCATATCCCCTGAAGTTACCTGTCAGGTGACAATGGTCTCGCACTATCTTATCGGTAAGCTGGAAATTTTTATTGCAAATATGACATGACTTTGTAGCGTCCTTGAGACTTACGACTTGATTCATTGATTTCACGTTTTTCAATTTTGATGATACTATAGCGGCAACTTCAGCCAACTGATCTGCGAACCAACTCATACAGTCTGTATTTCGATAACTTTTGTAACAAGAGAGACTATCATCATAACTGCATTTAAAGAAATATCCGGCACTAAACGCTTCATGCTTCTGATATTTTTCAGTCTTTAGCGTTCGTTGGTAATCATTATATGGTTTTAAGATGGACTCAAAATCGGAGTACATTAAAAATGGAACGCTTTCTTTGTTAACGTAGTTTTTAAACTCAATATACTTCTCCGTAGGGAAAATTATTTTACATTCATTCATTTTTTCACATTCATCGGTATGCTCTTCCAACTTTTTTTGCGTTTGAAAGTAATTTAAACATCTGTCACAGAGAAACTTTTTTGAGTGATGCTTATTTACTTGTTTAAATATTAATCTAGACATATCCTTTATCAAAACGTAGTGATATTTTATTTCAACATTTTCATTATCGTTAGTGTCCCAGGTATCATAATTTAGTTTTGAGAAATATTTATCTTGAATTAATAAGAGGTTAACGTGTTTGTCTACTTTCTGTTTGGTTAGACGACTGGGTACAACAGAGAAATTATATTTTGTATCCATCTCTAAACAAAAAACATTAATTGAGACATGGTTGAGTTTTTCAAATTTTGTAATTTGAGGAATAGTCATTGGAAACTGGATTCCGGTTAAATTCAAAACATCGGAATAGTGAGGATACGAAGAAGTTCTACAGGTTTTTTTGTTTGTCGGATATAGACCAGCTACTATGCTCCAGACAAAACAGGCTTCATCTTGATTTTGTATATTTAAGCAAGCATTTCTATTAGAAATTTGTTCGGGTAACCTTATGAAAGATGAAGCTCCATTGCCCAATTCATATTTGTTAATATTTACTTCAAGAGATATTATTCTGTTAAGAGCATACCCGCTTTGACCTTCTTCGAACTCTTCGAGCGAATTTAAAATTTTTTCATATACGTTCGTTCTGAACCAGTAGTCTAAATCTACTCCTAAATCGATCTCACAGTTTTTGGTGTTAAAATACTTATTTTCTAGAATTTCATCATCTCCAGATTTTTTTATAAACTCTGCGCAAAAGCAAGTATTCACTTTAATCATGGAATGAGATTTCAATATTTTTTTTATTTTTAATTTAAAAATTGTGGAGCAGTCGTTTAGAAATTCCTTTACGTCTTTGTGTTTTAAATTGATTATTATGCTCGTCTGCAGTCTGTTCGCGAAAGCCGAGTTGATATTTTCCCACTTTATGCGTTTTGCTAATTTCCCCTGAGCTAAACCCATTCCTGTATGAGAGTTTTCATTTAATAACTGCTTGATGGAGGCTCGAAATGCTTTAATCAACCCTAAAGAAGATTGTAATTTTCGACGAATACCCACCGAAAGATTTTGTTTCTTAAGACATTTATTGAAAAGGGTAATATTTATGTTTGATAAATTAACCCACCTATTTATTTTTATCGGTAATGGATTTATGTGTAATAACTGGTAGGCTTTAGTAGCATTCTCACAGATTCCTTTAGTAATTTTTGTGATTTCTTGTTCATCGTTACTATTTGAAATTATAAGCATCTTTACTTAAATGAGCAACTAAATATTCTAACCTTACTGTTAAAACTGATGACAAGGTTCTTGGAATCTTAGACCAATTGCGCGACCACTTGCATTCGCTCTTCGCCGACTAATATAAAAATTAAACTATTTTCAGATATTTATACATCTCCAATCTGATGACATAGCATGGTTACCTACCGAGTCAACATATATTTAGCTGATGTTGCAGTTTGCAATGTGAGTCGATGAGTCAAGAAACCCGCATTATAATTAAAACATTTTTTTAAAAATATATGCGTCTCCAACCAGGCGATCGAGAATTTTTTTCGAGGTGTCATATTACATGTAATTTGACACCATTTCCGGTATCATATTACATCTCAAATTACATCTCAAATTTCACTTCCGGTGTCAAATTTCATCTCAAATTTCATTTTCGGGTGTCAGATTACATCTCAAATTACACTTCGGGTGTCAAATTACGTCTCAAATAACACTTTCGGTGTCAAATTACATCTCAAATTACACTTTCGGGGTCAAATTGCATCTCAAATTACACTTTCGGTGTCAAATTTCATCTCAAATTACGTCTCAAATTTCATCTCAAATTACACTTCCGGTGTCAAATTACTTCTCTGCGTGGCATCACTCGATTTTGAAACTTGACACCTTTCTAATCTGACACCGTGGTGTCATGTTTCTATTTCCGGTTTCATATTTCATGCAATTCAGCAAAACAAATATGATGTCTTAGCATGGTTGTTGACCTGCTGCGTCAGGAAACCGGTATATGATTTCGCTGAACTTGCAATTTGAAATGTGAGTGTCGATTATTAACCTCAGAACATCAGCATATAATTTCGCTGTGTTGCAGTTTGGTTTGTTGACCTGATGTCAGGCGGAAAATCGGAGTATTGTTTCACAGATTTTGCAGTTTGGTTTACTATAAAGTTCTGCGCTAGTTATAATTTTTTCATTCTACTCAGTACTCTGTACCAGTAATATTAGTGTACCTAGTGCCATTGCCATTCGCCGAGAAAATGAAGACACCACGTGTGCTAATTTTGGGGAACCAACTTGTTAAGGCTGTAAGTACATTTTACATTTTTTACTATTTTATTCAAAGTCAGTATCTTAATTATTGCGTGTATTCATCACATACATTTTTTTACAGGCCTCAACAACCGCTCCGACAAGGGTTCCACCCCCGACCTCCCGACCGAGCATGCCCAGTCTCGTTAGAATTCTGGACCCAGTAGATCTCGTAAGCAAAATTTCAAAATATTTGTATATGCATTTTTGTACGCTTTTTATACATGTACTTATACAATTTTTTGGTTTTCAGCCCTCATCTCCCGAGCTGGAGACCATTACCATCGACAGCAGCCAGGACCTCGACAGCCGGGAGATGGAAAATGTAGTCCGGGAGATGCAGTCGGAGATCCTGGGACTGCCGCTAGAGGATCTAACTTTAGTGAGTGTTAATTTTTTGCTTTTTTATAAATTATTTCTTTTATATGTACCTGTTGTACTTATTTGTTTTTCTTTTCAGCCACCCTCCCCGGCTATCACCATTCGCGGCAGCAGCCAAGAGGTGGAGGAGATAGCCGAGGAAGTGGGCATCGAGATCCTCGAGCGGGCACAGGAGAGCGCCCTGGAGCAGCCGGCAGCGACTTCGGCACAGCTCCCTTCTTCGTCGAAGGGACGCAAGGTGCCGAAGCTAATCATCAAACTGCCGCCGCCCCCAGCTGCCCAGGAGATACCGTCACCACCCAGCTCTCCTGTGCTAATACCCAGCGGCAAGAAGCGGCCCTTGAAGCTGAGGATCAAGCTCCCTTCTCCAGCGGTTGCAGCTTCTTCACCTCCCGCCTCCCCTGAGCCAGCCCGTCAAACGAAGAAGCGGTGTTTGGGGGCTAGCGCCGCTTCAACTTCGACGGGAAGGGGGATGAAGGATATGGACCAGCTGGAGAGGGTGCTGAGGCCGTACGAGGATACGGAAATAGAGCCACTTACGCAAGTGAGTCAGTGCGATGGGGGGGTGAGTGTTGTGACTGAGAGTGTGATTAGAATGAATGAATTGTGTGATAGGAGAGATGAGGAGATTGTGCGAAATTTAGATGATTGTGATAGAGAGTTAGAAAGAATAAGAGAGATGGAGAGAGTGATACTTAAAAAAAAGACAAAGCTAAAAAAGGAACTTGATTTTAATGATAAAATACGTCAAAGGTTAAAATTAAAACCTAGAGATTAAGTTTTGACGTATTTTATCATTAAGACCATGTTTCTTCCTTAGTATGAATTTTTATGTAAATGCGTGTGTGAATGTGCGTAATTTTCTCTTTTTCCCTATCTTTGTAAATTGTATATATTGTATAAAGTAGTTTTAAGTTATACTTTTTTATTGTATATAGTAGATTTATGTATTTTTATTATTATATAGGTTTACTTCTTTCAAATAAATATGTTAGTGAAACCAACGTTCTATGCTTTTATTTCACTCTGCAAAAAGAAAATACCTAGTGAAACATGTAAATTACAAATGTGAAAGTGTTTAGTGTCGTCCGAGTTGCAGATAAGATTGAAATAATGTAAGTATAGTTTCTATTTTCTAATATCAAATCGAAAATAGTCACAATCGAATCGTTTGACTAGTCTTTAATGCGACATTGCATTTTCATGCACTAATTTTTTGTTGTTTTTGTTGGGATTATTACGGTTTTCTAGGGTTTTCCGTAGTACGCGAATGCTATCTTAGTTCTATCGGGAAAAAAGTCGGCCCTATCCGCAAATGGCAACGAAGATAAAATAATAGTAATTGTCCCCCTCCCCCGCATAACTTTGTGAGGGTGAGAATTATTATTGTTATTATTATATTTTCATTCTCGCTTTCTAGAAAAAAAGATATATATAATTTAAAAATATGCTCCCGTAAAGATCTAAAAATAAAATGCCCAATAGAAGATATTTTACCTAAAAGTGCGCATCTTTTTGACATGTCACTAAGGAATTGTCTGTATTACACTGAAAGTACATCTCCACGTAATACCATCGAAAAAGGTACTTTCTTTGTATTTTTGCATTTGTTATTTGCATTTTAGCTTTCTAGAAAACAAGAGATGTACATAATGTAAAAATATATCCCTATAACGATGTAAAACTAGCAGCTTATCGTTAATTTGATAAAAGACACGTACTGCTTTCCAATTTCTGTAGAAAAAAAGCACTTTCACCAAGTCGTCTCAAACACACGCTATAGGCACGTTTCAGTTTCGCGGGCGATTCCCTGGTTTGCAAATATCTAGTGCGAAATGCATCACGTAATTTAAGTATCTTATTATTTTATTACGTAATCTGGGTACATGCACGGAAGTATCAAATTTCTAGTATCAATGCTCTGGACTGAGGTCAAACTTTTTTATGTTTTAGCGTCAACTTTTATTACTTGAGTTTGTCATATTAAAAGAGATCGAAATTTTTATATTGATAACATTGACAGCTCTTGAACCATGTACAGGGTTTCCCCGTATATTTTGATCCACCCCTACAGCTTTTGTCTAGTTAAAAAACTTAAGTTAAAGTTGTAAGATTTTTCCGAACCGCTAGGATCTGTGATCAGATAAATAGTAAAAATTAGTACATTTCAAAAATCCATGAACATACAGGGTGTTCCATTAAAAATAGCAAATTTATATTTTTTCACAACTTTGCTATGCTCATTTCTTTCATCAACAGATCCTAGCGGTTCGGAAAAACCTAACAACTTTAATTTAAGTTTTTTTAACTAGAGAAAAGCTGTATGGGTGAGTCGAGATATACGGAAACAACCGGTATTTGTACAAATATTTCATTAAATCTTTAACATTTTTTTTTCTGATTAGTGACTGATGTTGTGGGAGTTGATAAAAAAGCAGGGTAAACTTAATCATCAGATTTGTTTAGATAAATTTCATAAATGTTATAGTGCAAAAAAAATCTTGATGCATTAAATATTTTATTTAGCTTATTTATAAGTATATTCTAAATATTTATTTTCTCTAATTCTCTGCATCCTCGCCCGCCCTTGGTTGCGAAATTCCCGCCGGACCGATTTGCTCAGCCCTGGAGGGACTTCGCGGAGAACGTTCCTTTCCTCCAGTCTGGGTTCGTAACAGTCCTCGCCTTCACTCCAGGTGTCCCAGTAGTTGTCAGCGTCTTCAGTCTTCCCAGCTTCCCAGTGGTCATCAGTCTTCCAGTGGTTATCAGCCTTTCTAGCGTCCCAGGAGTGTTGGTAGTCAGTCTTCCCAGCTTCCCAGTGGTTATCAGCCTTTCCAGCGTCCCAGGAGTGTTGGTAGTCAGTCTTCCCAGCTTCCCAGTGGTAGTCAGTCTTCCCAGCTTCCCAGGAGTGTTGGTAGTCACTGTAGTCAGTCTTCCCAGCTTCCCAGGAGTCCGAGTTGCCTTCGGTTCTTCCAGCGTCCCAGGGGTGTTGATCTTCGGTCTTCCAAGCATCCCAGGAGTCTTCGGGCCTTCGAGCTTTGTCTCCGGAGTCTCGTCCATGGTCATGACCGCAGTCGTGGTTTGGTTTCCAGATGTGGGCTGGACCTCTCGATACTTCGACCTCCATCTTTTCATCAATGTAGTCCCACTCCATAGGAGTGATGTTTGTTGAACTGGTATTGACATAACTCATCGTTGAACTGAATGAATTTGTTCACGAACGTACAGCTTTATATATTGATAGAAATGCTTAAATCAACTTTTTTTAAATGCTGATATCACAATGTTTTTTGTTTACCTAAACAAAAATATCTGCAAGATTGCAAATCTCATAATTACACCTAACCTCTAAAATGCAGACTAAGATGACCCCCTTAAAGGTCTTTAGCCCTTAGTTAAAGGTGACCCTCGGGTCAAGGTTAACTCAAGGTGACCCCTTAAAGTTCATTGACCTTTAGGTCAAGGTTAACAAGATGACCTCTTAAAGTTCATCGACCTTCAGGTCAAGGTTAACAAGGTGACCCCTTAAAGTTCATCGACCTTCAGGTCAAGGTTAACAAGGTGACCTCTAGATAACCTTCAGGTCAAGGTTAACTGAACGTGACCCCTTAAAGTTCATTGAACCCGCAGGTCAAGGCCATTTTCAAATTTCCCGCCTTGGCGGCCATCTTGTGACGTCACTTCCGCCCTGGAGTACCCTTTGCTATACTACTTCTGTAAAAAAAATCCAAGACGTGAAAATGTAGGTAGAATTTTCGAATAAGTTTTGTATACCGGTAAAAATATATGTAAAGGTAAAAATAACGTCAGTTTCACTTGGAAAAAAATGATGAAAAAATTTCAGTAAAAAAAATACGATGTAGAGGTTGTACCAAAAAAAAATTGGAAATAATTATTTATTCCAGTAAAATATACACAAGACCGAAAAAGGTAATTGCGCGGCTGTCCCATTTTATACACCCTAGCTGTTTCAGTTCATCTCGTTTGGAAAAATTTTAGGGGTTATTACTTTTTTAAATACCGGTTTCCTCAACCTTATTTGAAAGTAAATATTGTTTAGTTCCCCACAGAAGGAAATAATGACGATATTTTATACCGGTGGATTTAAAAAATATATAAGGTTAGGAAAAAACCTTGGTAGGCAAACGCGGCTCTGCTGACCAGACAAAAAAAAAACCTTAGTCGACAAATAATGGCCTATAAGAAGGGTGCGTGATTCCACGTATCAGTTCGAGTGCTCCAAGATGCAAGTAAGTATATACCAGCTGTCCCATTTTTAAACAGCTAGATATTTGGAAACCTTTCGTAAAAAAATTCCCAAGGATTACATGAGCAAAAGAAAGAAAAAAATGTAAATATACCAGCTGTCCCATTTATAAACCGCTTGATATCTTGGAAACGAAAACTTATATAAAGGAAGTAAAAGCTATATCTTAATAGGCGGAGGACCGACTGTCATTCAGACAGGTGAAAATTTTTTGTGATTTTTTGTAGAAGTTTTTTGCCAAAATTTTTTTTGTCAATTTTTTTTTTGCCAAAATTTTTTTTTGCCAAAATTTTTTTTGCCAAAATTTTTTTTTACCAAAATTTTTTTTTACCAAATTTTTTTTTTTGCAAAATTTTTTTTCAAATTTTTTTTTGCAAAATTTTTTTCCCAAATTTTTTTCCCCAAATTTTTTTTTCGTCAAAATTTTTTTCCCCAAATTTTTTTTTCGTCAAAATTTTTTTTTGTCAAATTTTTTTTTGACAATTTTTTTTGCCAAAATTTTTTTTTGCCAAATTTTTTTTTGCCAATTTTTTTTTTGCCAAATTTTTTTTTTGTCAAAATTTTTTTTGTCAAAATTTTTTTTTGCCAAATTTTTTTTTTGTCAAAATTTTTTTTGTCAAAATTTTTTTTTGTAAAATTTTTTTTGACATTTTTTTTGCCAAATTTTTTTTTGTCGAATTTTTTTTTGCCAATTTTTTTTTTGCCAAATTCTTTTTCGACAAAATTTTTTTTGATACAAATATAATTGCTAACGTTTAATTTGTTTACCCCATTTACGAAAATGATAACAAAATTGGATCAGACAAGATGTTTTTTCGAAGTATAGTTTTTAAACACAGGGTGCCACCACCGGTTTTACGATATAGGTTTCAAAATGCGACGCAAGTACATAAAAAAAATACCCTAGAGATAAGAAAACAAAATACAACTCACCGAAAGATTCTTGATGATGTATAAAAAGAAATCAGGTTACATCTAATGCCCCAGACAGTAAAATAAACATCCCCGAGCTATCAGATATAACCAAACATCATTTTTCTAACGGCACAGTCATTTTCACGGGAAAAACAACCAGTAACCGTTCAAATTCCATAGATAGGTACTGCCGTAATCCAAAATTTCACTGAACTACGCGTATCTGTTATACTGAAGTAGGTACTGATACACTTCCATCTTTCCAAAGAAAAACAAACACGAAACTCAGACTTTTCATATATTTATTACAACGCCTCGATAGAGTCTTTATCTGTGGCCACGACCGAGAATCTACTGAAGCAAGTGCGACGCATAGGACGTGAAAAGTGCCGAGTTGGTTTTATTAAACAATGAAACTTATACCTACGTATATATAAAATAAATGAGAAATATGCCAGAGATGTGAAACCTAATTGTGTTGCAAGTTTGAGGGTCCAAAAAAAATATTGGCTTTAATTTTTTAAGGTGAGAAACACATCTAACAGCCAGTTTGGAAATATACAAGGCAAAAAAAGTAGTGATGTGGCTGTCCCATTTTATGTTTTATACAGGTTGGGTTATTTTAGAATAGTTGTTCAATAGACCGAGACAACATCATAAACGCTTCCCGTTAGAACAGAATCTGATGAAAAGAAAAATTCCATCTGGGTCAAGCTACTACATAACCAAAATAAAAAATACTGAACGTTATAAAATTTAAAAAATCATATTTTCAACGGATTTTTATCCTCTGAAAATTGTTCTTGTGTAAAATTCAGTTTCACTGGGTCAAGCTAGGTGGTAACTATACAGGGTGTAACTTTGATAAGTACAGAAATTTTAAGGGCAGGTCGGGAAAAATGCACTTGTTACGCCTATGCAATTAAAATTTTTCTAAAGTGCATATTAACGTCAGAAATAATTTTTTTTAAAACGCTATTAAAACCCCTTTTTCCGACGCTACGGCCATGGGTCCTTGACCTTGCCGGGACCAGCTGGAACTGAGGCCGGTTCCGGCGGATCCCCCCCAATTCCGCCGTGCAGCGTTGTCAGACGTATAGCTCTTTCACAGTATTTCAGGAATAGTCTTTCAACTAGTTTTTGAACAAATCTTTAATGGTTCTTTTAGCGAATAGCATGCAAAAAAACTACCTTTCGGATGCCTGGATGATTTTCCTTGCGGGTGTCGTACTCCTTTCTTATGTTATCCAAAAATCCTCTCGAAAATCACAAGAAGCACTAGGTAACTGGTTGCCAGTCGAATCGCTTTTTCCGAGGCTTTTTCGCAGTATTTGAAGAATATTGACGCAACCATGTATCATTTGGTGTATGTGGAGATTAAATAAATAAATAAATAATTTTTGGACAACTCCTTAAAGGTTCTTTTAGCGAATAGCTCGACGAATAGCATGAAAAAGCCTACCTTTGAGATGCATCGATTATTTTTACTATTTTCTTGTGTTTAGATACTATCCAAAAATCTTCACAAAATCACATAAAGCACTAAGTACCTACCTAACTAGTGGCACTGTTTTTATACGATGGTCGCGAAGGTATAACACTTCATAGTCTCTTTTTACGGAAATACGAACAAAACACTTGTTTTTTTTTCACTGCACACTTAAAGCGGCGCGATGCCAAATATTAGGGACGTCTCGGTTTCCCTCAGCTGATTTATTCCAACGGGGACTCGACTAGGTGGATTGTACAATTAGATCCATACCGTATGCGTCTAATAAAACCCGAATTTTCGCGAACCCTTGAAGCTGCTTCTTTTATCCTCGCGCGTAATTGGGGTACCTAGTAGGAACCTATCTAGCACTGTTTTCATACGAAGGCCGCGAAAGTTTAACACTGCATTTCTTAACGGAAATATGAAAAAATCACTTGTTATTTCACTGCAAATTCGTAGCGGCAATTGCAACAGGTTTGGACATCACTGCTGGTCCAAAAAAATGGCGAACGGATCTGGAAAAATGTACAGAAGCAGGTTCAGTTCCGACGACAGTTCGTAAAACAAAGCAAAGTAACGGAACAATATCGGTTAGCGAGACGCGACGTTTGCATACGCGTCCACGTTTTGGAAACAGAATTGTTATACCACAGAATAGCCACACGTAAGGCATTCTGTATAATAATAAATTGCTTGTTGAAGCTGGCGCTCCCAAAAATTACAGGCGGACGCGGATCGATATCAATCAGCTGTTAAATCCCATAATAATCGGACGGACGATCTTCGACTAGCGCGTCGGCTACGGCGCGGCGGTACGGTGACGGCGCACAAGCTTTCCCCCATACCATTCAATACCACTATTCGGTGTTGCCGTTTATGCCGACATGTCCCCAAACTGACTTAAAGTCCCTTAAATCCGATTTTTGATTTTCGCGGATTTATACGGGGTTTCTTTCGTTATAAGTTAATCTACTATCTCGTATAATTATTACGCACAAAAACGGGTAAATCCATGTAAAAATCCACTACACAATTAAATTTATACGGAATTAAATTACTAAATCAGGTAAATTTTCAGCACACTTGGCAACATAGTAGCGCCGCCCCGAGAGAAGTAGGGGCCGCGAGCCGCGAGCCGCGATTGGCTAATATCGCGCACTAGTTATGAGTAGTGGGGATCACCTGTAGTGTCGATGTCAAGTGGCGCCCCGCGCTTGCGCTCCTCGCCCAGCTGTAATTTAGTAGGTCGGCCGGGCCGGGCGGCGTGGAAATGGAGCAAAATCGAGTGAATCAGTGCCAGTGAATTCATTCGTAATTGTAATTATTGCGCGATTCGGCGCGGCGTCGTTTTTGTGTGAAGTTGGCGTCGGACGCCAGCGCCCGACGCCAACGTCATATGCCCGCGCCTGGCGAATCTCGGCGAAGGAATGTCGGGCAGTAGTCAAGGGCACGCAGAAGCTTAAATTCACCAGGAGGAGTCGCTGTTTTTCGGTTTTTGGGGACATTACGCGACATTTCGCCACCAAGTTTTTACGAAAAGTAAGAGGAATGGTAAGGAATTAACTTGAGAGAGTTCCGAAACGGCAAAGGGTTAAAAAATGCGGAAATGATAAGCACGCCAATTTGACAGTCTTCCCCAACTATTTTCGGAACCGAATAATTTTTTATTTACAACCATGTATGTAATATCGACATTTCTGACTTTTTAGAAGTTTGAAAGTGTCAATTTTTTGACTTTTACTTCCCGCCCTCCCGCCCGGGTGGAAAGTTTACTTTATCTCGAGACACCTCGGTGTGTAATATACTATTAAATAAAGACAATAGACAGGACAACAACCCTGAGGGGGTTTAAAAGTGGCGCACCATCAGGCAAGGGTAGAAAAATATTAAAAACGATGAACAAATCGGGGCCGCGCGTTAAATTCACATCAAATGACAGTCTTCCCCCACTTTTTTCGGAAACGAATAATTTTTTAAAAGTAGATAATACATAGGACCACAACCCTGAGGGGGTTTAAAGGTGGCGCACTATCGGGCAAGGGTTGAAAAATATTAAAAACTATGAACAAATCGAAGCCGCGCGTTAAATTCACGTCAAATTACAGTCTTCCCCCACTTTTTTCGAGATGATAGGGCTACAGGCGAACACTCGCTAAAAAAAAGTAACGCGCCGCTGCTCTACGCTCTACCCTATGGGTGGTTGTGGAAATTTGCAATTTTTACAGATAATTTGTATTTTAAAACAAATACTTTATTCAGTTGATTGCCGATCAGAAATTTATTATCCCAAGGTGTCCCAAGAGATGGCTAATTATTAGTATAAAAAAATTGCGGCCTGAAAATCAGTTGTAAAATAGGTAGGTAGGTAGATACCTACTCCACAAAAGACTTGTCAAAAAATTATGAGTGTGAAATCAGCAATGAGTTTTCTGGCAATGACTTCTCCGAGCGGCGCTCGGATACATTTCTGCTGCCTAGGGACTTAAAATAACAGTAAAGTGATAAAAACTGACGTGTTTGTTAAATTATTGTGTGCGCCTGTGAAGAAAGCAATAAACAGTTCGTCACAGCAACCGACATCATAAAAAAACGTGGATACCTACCAGCAGTAATTTTCAAAGGTACCTAGGTACCTAATTCTGCAAGCAGATTTATTCCACTCTGACATGCGGCAACGTCGCGGTATTCCCCTTCCTAATCTAACGTTATTCCCCTCCATCTCCTAGGGAGAGGTTAGACCTCCCCTCTCAGCGCTTCTAGTGACGATCCAGCGGCGTGCATTGAGCACGGATAAAGATTGATTTGCCCCATTTTCTAAACATCGATTAAAAAAAATTTTTTTTTCATTTTTCGGTTTTATGAACGTCCCCGATTACGTGGTTAAAATTTCTGTACCTATCAAAGATACACCCTGTATAACCAAAATAAAAAATACTGAACGTTATAAAATTTAAAAAATCATATTTTCAAGGGATTTTTGTCCTCTGAAAATTGGTTTTGTGTAAATTGAGTTTCAATAAGTTACTAATTGAGATAATAGGAAAAAAATCTTAAGAATCTCTTATAGAATTCTGAGACAACGACCCTGAGAGTAAATATCATACAAAAATCTTTGTGCGTTGACTTTCAACTCAATTTAATAATTAGGTTTAATAATGACAATTTTCTCGATTATCTAGAATCAAAAATATTGCGAGTGGCAATTCACAATTTTCTAGATATCATGTGAAGCCTTAATTTTGCGTCGTAAGTTAGAGGATCCAAAAATATTGGCTTAAATTGTTTAGTAAATGCGATTAAAATATGTTTAGTTTATCAACAGTTAATTGTAACAGCTTATAATCTTAGAAGCTAAACTCTTTAAAAAAAATTTTAGACAAAAAGTTGTAGTTTAATAATGGTCAGTTGGATTCCTTTTGAATCATGTTTGCATATTACCTACAAGGAGCTACAACCTCAAAACATAGAAATCGCTCATTTTAAACCGATTTAATAAAAATTTCACCAAAACAATACTTTCACTCATATGATACACTTCTGATTAATAAAAAAGGCACCATAGGTAGTAATAATAAGATATTCAACGGAATTTTTATCGACTGTTTGCCCATTTTGCTAGCTTTTGGGGGTATTCCTTGATATTTTAGACTGATAAAAATGAATAATAAAAATTTCACCAAAACAATACTTTCACTCATATAATACACTTCTGATTAATAAAAAAGGCACCATAGGTAGTAGTAATAAGATATTCAACGGAATTTTTATCGACTGTTTGCCCATTTTGCTAGCTTTTGGGGGTATTCCTTGATATTTTAGACGGATAAAAATGAATAACTAAAATACAAAACGCACTGTTGACTTTACTTACGTGAATAGTAAGCCTATAATACGTATCGAAAACAGAGAAATATTCAGGTCAAGAAAAAAATGGCCTAATTTACAAGTTTGTAAATCAAAAACTACCTTTTGGCTTTTCATTTTGATGAGAAAATACGTCTAATTAGTAAGTCAAATAAATGGGACATCATGAAAGATATACTATAATTGAACAAATGCTATCTTAGTTCTATAGGCAGAAAGGTACTATGGGTAGTAATAGTTTTGGGATCAAAAGACGACCTGTTAGCTTTTAAATTTGTTAAGAAAATACGTCTAATGAAATCGAAAGTAGTAACTAGGTTTTGGTTAACATTTCGTTAACGCGTTGATGAATAAGAATGCAAGTGAAAAGTAGACCGAATTTCCCAAAAAACGGTGAGTGACCAAACAAGTTATTATAAAAAGTGGCTCGGGAGACCGATGTAACCTAGAAAACGCCTTTCCTTCGAATAGAAAGTAAAAAAAAGTTGCAAAATGGGACTTAGATGAATATTTGATGCAAGTGAAAAGTAGGCAGAATTTTCGAAAATCGGGGACGGATCAAAAAATATTAAGTTGATCGGGAGGTTGAGATAACCTATGAAACACCTTTCATTCCGACAGAATCTGACAAAAAATTCCAAGAAAATTTTAGACGACTGTTTGCAAGTGAAAAGTATACATAATTTTTTTGAAAAAACTGAGACTGACCAAAAAAAAATAGATATTAGAAAATTTTGCTCGGGAGATCGAGGTAACATAGAAAACGCCTTTCATCCGAATATAATCTGAAATAAATTCCGAGATGGGACTTAGACGAATGTTTGATGCAAGTGGAAAGTAGACCGAATTGCCGAAAAACGCGGGAGGTCGAGGTAACCTAGGAAAAACGCCTTTTATTCGAACAGAATCTGACAAAAAATCCAAGACGAATGTTTGATGCAATTGAAAGGTAGACAGAATTTTAGAAAAACGGCAACTGATCAAAAAATATATATTCGAAAATTTTGGTCGGGAGCCCGAGGTAACCTAGAAAACGCCTTTCGTTCTAACAGAATCCGACAAAAAAATTCCAAGACGGGATGGTAGTGGGACGAATGTTTGACGGAAGTTAAAAGTAGACAGAATATTAAAAAACGAGAACCGACCAAATAGTTATTAGAAAAAGTGGCTCAGGAGGTCGAGGTAACCTAGGAAATGCCTTTAGTTTGAAAAGAATCTGACAAACAAAAAATCCAAGACGAATATTTGATGCAATTGAAAGGTAGACAGGATTTTAGAAAAACGGCAACTGATCAAAAAAATATATATTCGAAAATTTTGGTCGGGAGCCCGAGGTAACCTAGAAAATGCCTTTCGTTCGAACAGAATCCGACAAAAAAATTCCAAGACGGGATGGTAGTTGGACGAGTGTTTGACGCAAGTTAAAAGTAGACAGAATATTAAAAAACGAGAACCGACCAAATAGTTATTAGAAGAAGTGGCTCGGGAGGTCGAGGTAACCTAGGAAATGCCTTTCGTTCGAACAGAATTCGACAAAAAAAAATTCCAAGACATGACTTAGAAAAATATTCATTTGATGCAGATGAAAAAGAGACAGCATTTCCAAAAAAAACTTCGACTGACCTAAAAGTTATTAGAAAAAGTTGCTCGGGAGGCCGATGTCTAGCAAAATATAACACCATTGCACCAGAGTTATTTCCATCTACGTAACATTATTGGCGTGGTGGACGACTAATCGCGTTCACTATTAAATTAATTATGACTGGTCAAATACGTATATAATGCAAATTAAAAAACGCTTTAACGAAGCGTTTACAATGCGTTAACGAGGATTGACAGCGCGTTAACGAGGCGTTACCAACGCGTTAAACGCGTGAAAGAAGCGTTATCAACGTGTTAAACGCGTGAAAGAAGCGTTATCCATGCGTTACGCGTTAACGAAGCGTTATCAACGCGTTAACAACGCGTTATATATGCGTTAACTACTAGTTATCGATTCGTTAACAATGCGTTAACGAACAACGCATTAACGAACAACGCGTTAACGAAACGTTAACGACGTGTCAGCAAAGTTTTAACAAAGCGTTAACGAAGCTTTAACATCGCGTCAATGCGTTAAGACGCGTTAAAACCGCGTTAACGAATCTTTGACGACGCATTAACGAAGCGTTGACGAGTGTGGAAGTGCGTGGACCCTCCAACTCCCAGAATCGCAACTTACACCAGATCAAACTCAACTGTGGAATCTTGTGACGTCACAGAGATGCTACTTTACATTATTTTAAGTAGTTAACCTAACCTAACATTATTGTCGCGGTGACCAAGAGGTTATCGACTGGTGAACCGATTACCATTGGTCAAAACTGACTTAATCCGCCTTTGATACACCTCTCCCAAATCCAATGGCAATCGGTTCACCAGTCGATAACCTCTTGGTCACCGCGACAATAATGTTAGGTTAGGTTAACTACTTAAAAGAAATGTAAAGTAGCATCTCTGTGACGTCACAAGATTCCACAGTTGAGTTTGATCTGGTGTAAGTTGCGATTCTGGGAGTTGGAGGGTCCACGCACTTCCACACTCGTCAACGCTTCGTTAATGCGTCGTCAAAGATTCGTTAACGCGGTTTTAACGCGTCTTAACGCATTGACGCGATGTTAAAGCTTCGTTAATGCTTTGTTAAAACTTTGCTGACACGTCGTTAACGTTTCGTTAACGCGTTGTTCGTTAATGCGTTGTTCGTTAACGCATTGTTAACGAATCGATAACTAGTAGTTAACGCATGTATAACGCGTTGTTAACGCGTTGATAACGCTTCGTTAACGCGTAACGCATGGATAACGCTTCTTTCACGCGTTTAACACGTTGATAACGCTTCTTTCACGCGTTTAACGCGTTGGTAACGCCTCGTTAACGCGCTGTCAATCCTCGTTAACGCATTGTAAACGCTTCGTTAAAGCGTTTTTAATTTGCATTATATACGTATTTGACCAGTCATAATTAATTTAATAGTGAACGCGATTAGTCGACCACCACGCCAATAATGTTACGTAGATGGAAATAACTCTGGTGCAATGGTGTTATATTTTGCTAGACATCGGCCTCCCGAGCAACTTTTTCTAATAACTTTTAGGTCAGTCGAAGTTTTTTTTGGAAATGCTGTCTCTTTTTCATCTGCATCAAATGAATATTTTTCTAAGTCATGTCTTGGAATTTTTTTTTGTCGAATTCTGTTCGAACGAAAGGCATTTCCTAGGTTACCTCGACCTCCCGAGCCACTTCTTCTAATAACTATTTGGTCGGTTCTCGTTTTTTAATATTCTGTCTACTTTTAACTTGCGTCAAACACTCGTCCAACTACCATCCCGTCTTGGAATTTTTTTGTCGGATTCTGTTCGAACGAAAGGCATTTTCTAGGTTACCTCGGGCTCCCGACCAAAATTTTCGAATATATATTTTTTTGATCAGTTGCCGTTTTTCTAAAATCCTGTCTACCTTTCAATTGCATCAAATATTCGTCTTGGATTTTTTGTTTGTCAGATTCTTTTCAAACTAAAGGCATTTCCTAGGTTACCTCGACCTCCTGAGCCACTTTTTCTAATAACTATTTGGTCGGTTCTCGTTTTTTAATATTCTGTCTACTTTTAACTTCCGTCAAACATTCGTCCCACTACCATCCCGTCTTGGAATTTTTTTGTCGGATTCTGTTAGAACGAAAGGCGTTTTCTAGGTTACCTCGGGCTCCCGACCAAAATTTTCGAATATATATTTTTTGATCAGTTGCCGTTTTTCTAAAATTCTGTCTACCTTTCAATTGCATCAAACATTCGTCTTGGATTTTTTGTCAGATTCTGTTCGAATAAAAGGCGTTTTTCCTAGGTTACCTCGACCTCCCGCGTTTTTCGGCAATTCGGTCTACTTTCCACTTGCATCAAACATTCGTCTAAGTCCCATCTCGGAATTTATTTCAGATTATATTCGGATGAAAGGCGTTTTCTATGTTACCTCGATCTCCCGAGCAAAATTTTCTAATATCTATTTTTTTTGGTCAGTCTCAGTTTTTTCAAAAAAATTATGTATACTTTTCACTTGCAAACAGTCGTCTAAAATTTTCTTGGAATTTTTTGTCAGATTCTGTCGGAATGAAAGGTGTTTCATAGGTTATCTCAACCTCCCGATCAACTTAATATTTTTTGATCCGTCCCCGATTTTCGAAAATTCTGCCTACTTTTCACTTGCATCAAATATTCATCTAAGTCCCATTTTGCAACTTTTTTTTACTTTCTATTCGAAGGAAAGGCGTTTTCTAGGTTACATCGGTCTCCCGAGCCACTTTTTATAATAACTTGTTTGGTCACTCACCGTTTTTTGGGAAATTCGGTCTACTTTTCACTTGCATTCTTATTCATCAACGCGTTAACGAAATGTTAACCAAAACCTAGTTACTACTTTCGATTTCATTAGACGTATTTTCTTAACAAATTTAAAAGCTAACAGGTCGTCTTTTGATCCCAAAACTATTACTACCCATAGTACCTTTCTGCCTATAGAACTAAGATAGCATTTGTTCAATTATTAGTATATCTTTCATGATGTCCCATTTATTTGACTTACTAATTAGACGTATTTTCTCATCAAAATGAAAAGCCAAAAGGTAGTTTTTGATTTACAAACTTGTAAATTAGGCCATTTTTTTCTTGACCTGAATATTTCTCTGTTTTCGATACGTATTATAGGCTTACTATTCACGTAAGTAAAGTCAACAGTGCGTTTTGTATTTTAGTTATTCATTTTTATCCGTCTAAAATATCAAGGAATACCCCCAAAAGCTAGCAAAATGGGCAAACAGTCGATAAAAATTCCGTTGAATATCTTATTACTACTACCTATGGTGCCTTTTTTATTAATCAGAAGTGTATTATATGAGTGAAAGTATTGTTTTGGTGAAATTTTTATTATTCATTTTTATCAGTCTAAAATATCAGGGAATACCCCCAAAAGTGGATTATAGCAAAATGGGCAAACAGTCGATAAAAATTCCGTTGAATATCTTATTATTACTACCTATGGTGCCTTTTTTATTAATCAGAAGTGTATCATATGAGTGAAAGTATTGTTTTGGTGAAATTTTTATTAAATCGGTTTAAAATGAGCGATTTTTATGTTTTGAGGTTGTAA
Source organism: Pseudeuparius sepicola (assembly GCA_963920635.1). NCBI lineage: Eukaryota > Metazoa > Arthropoda > Insecta > Coleoptera > Anthribidae > Pseudeuparius > Pseudeuparius sepicola. The sequence continues at coordinate 8,820,825 of OY987305.1, forward strand.
CTCCTTGTAGGTAATATGCAAACATGATTCAAAAGGAATCCAACTGACCATTATTAAACTACAACTTTTTGTCTAAAATTTTTTTTAAAGAGTTTAGCTTCTAAGATTATAAGCTGTTACAATTAACTGTTGATAAACTAAACATATTTTAATCGCATTTACTAAACAATTTAAGCCAATATTTTTGGATCCTCTAACTTACGACGCAAAATTAAGGCTTCACATGATATCTAGAAAATTGTGAATTGCCACTCGCAATATTTTTGATTCTAGATAATCGAGAAAATTGTCATTATTAAACCTAATTATTAAATTGAGTTGAAAGTCAACGCACAAAGATTTTTGTATGATATTTACTCTCAGGGTCGTTGTCTCAGAATTCTATAAGAGATTCTTAAGATTTTTTTCCTATTATCTCAATTAGTAACTTATTGAAACTCAATTTACACAAAACCAATTTTCAGAGGACAAAAATCCCTTGAAAATATGATTTTTTAAATTTTATAACGTTCAGTATTTTTTATTTTGGTTATATAGTTACCACCTAGCTTGACCCAGTGAAACTGAATTTTACACAAGAACAATTTTCAGAGGATAAAAATCCGTTGAAAATATGATTTTTTAAATTTTATAACGTTCAGTATTTTTTATTTTGGTTATGTAGTAGCTTGACCCAGATGGAATTTTTCTTTTCATCAGATTCTGTTCTAACGGGAAGCGTTTATGATGTTGTCTCGGTCTATTGAACAACTATTCTAAAATAACCCAACCTGTATAAAACATAAAATGGGACAGCCACATCACTACTTTTTTTGCCTTGTATATTTCCAAACTGGCTGTTAGATGTGTTTCTCACCTTAAAAAATTAAAGCCAATATTTTTTTTGGACCCTCAAACTTGCAACACAATTAGGTTTCACATCTCTGGCATATTTCTCATTTATTTTATATATACGTAGGTATAAGTTTCATTGTTTAATAAAACCAACTCGGCACTTTTCACGTCCTATGCGTCGCACTTGCTTCAGTAGATTCTCGGTCGTGGCCACAGATAAAGACTCTATCGAGGCGTTGTAATAAATATATGAAAAGTCTGAGTTTCGTGTTTGTTTTTCTTTGGAAAGATGGAAGTGTATCAGTACCTACTTCAGTATAATAGATACGCGTAGTTCAGTGAAATTTTGGATTACGGCAGTACCTATCTATGGAATTTGAACGGTTACTGGTTGTTTTTCCCGTGAAAATGACTGTGCCGTTAGAAAAATGATGTTTGGTTATATCTGATAGCTCGGGGATGTTTATTTTACTGTCTGGGGCATTAGATGTAACCTGATTTCTTTTTATACATCATCAAGAATCTTTCGGTGAGTTGTATTTTGTTTTCTTATCTCTAGGGTATTTTTTTTATGTACTTGCGTCGCATTTTGAAACCTATATCGTAAAACCGGTGGTGGCACCCTGTGTTTAAAAACTATACTTCGAAAAAACATCTTGTCTGATCCAATTTTGTTATCATTTTCGTAAATGGGGTAAACAAATTAAACGTTAGCAATTATATTTGTATCAAAAAAAATTTTGTCGAAAAAGAATTTGGCAAAAAAAATGTCAAAAAAAATTTTACAAAAAAAAATTTTGACAAAAAAAATTTTGACAAAAAAAAAATTTGGCAAAAAAAAATTTTGAAAAAAAAAAATTTGACAAAAAAAAAATTTGGCAAAAAAAAATTTGGCAAAAAAAAATTTGGCAAAAAAAAATTTGGCAAAAAAAAATTTTGGCAAAAAAAATTGTCAAAAAAAAATTTGACAAAAAAAAATTTTGACGAAAAAAAAATTTGGGGAAAAAAATTTTGACGAAAAAAAAATTTGGGGAAAAAAATTTTTACGAAAAAAAAATTTGGGAAAAAAATTTTGCAAAAAAAAATTTGACAAAAAAAAATTTTGCAAAAAAAAAATTTTGGTAAAAAAAAATTTTGGTAAAAAAAAATTTTGGCAAAAAAAATTTTGGCAAAAAAAAATTTTGGCAAAAAAAAAATTGACAAAAAAAAATTTTGGCAAAAAACTTCTACAAAAAATCACAAAAAATTTTCACCTGTCTGAATGACAGTCGGTCCTCCGCCTATTAAGATATAGCTTTTACTTCCTTTATATAAGTTTTCGTTTCCAAGATATCAAGCGGTTTATAAATGGGACAGCTGGTATATTTACATTTTTTTCTTTCTTTTGCTCATGTAATCCTTGGGAATTTTTTTACGAAAGGTTTCCAAATATCTAGCTGTTTAAAAATGGGACAGCTGGTATATACTTACTTGCATCTTGGAGCACTCGAACTGATACGTGGAATCACGCACCCTTCTTATAGGCCATTATTTGTCGACTAAGGTTTTTTTTTGTCTGGTCAGCAGAGCCGCGTTTGCCTACCAAGGTTTTTTCCTAACCTTATATATTTTTTGAATCCACCGGTATAAAATATCGTCATTATTTCCTTCTGTGGGGAACTAAAAAATATTTACTTTCAAATAAGGTTGAGGAAACCGGTAGTTATGGCCGTATGAACAATGGTCCCGTTTGTGTAAAAGTGCGGACAAAGTGCTGAGTGCGCGGGCACGTGTAGGCTAAGCTTGCTTTTTGTATACTTATAAATATGAGCTCTGCTCCATGTATATTTAGTCTTGTCTTGTCTTGTAGCGTGAATCGCTGCCCTGCTGTAACTGTCAAAATAAATTGTTTTAAAAACGTATTTTTCGAAATCGTTAATTTAACTGGCGCAGTCGGTAGGACGTGCGTCCAGTTTCCGCGTTCGTGCGTAAGTTTGGAATCCCCACGGTATCGGAACCGCATTCTACCGCGTCGCGAGAAGCTGAAAGATTTTTATCTTGAAGACGTCGTCCAACAACCCTGATCTTCGAGGCATAGCAGAGAGGCAGCCCCTGGATCAACCCAACTCCCGGCAGACAGCACGACCAGCAGCTACAACAAGACATTGCTCACCAGAGGACCTTGGCCTGCGACCATCGATTTGGTAAGAGTTGAGTACTCCTTTGGTTCCCATTTTACCCTATTTCCCTTTATTTTTAAGATATTTTGAGATATTTTTGATTTTTATAACATATTTTTGAGTTTTGAATATTTTTGATGAGCGAGAGCGATATTTCTATTGATATAGAGAGTCTTTCAAGTTTATTCACAAATAATTTAAGCTTTGAGGAACAAAGTAACGTAACCGAGGTTACCCAAGTTATTAATAAGGAAAGTGATCAAATAATAATCGCAATGGCGAACGAAAAAATTGACCTGCCAATGCTTAAGATGTATGTTGAAACGATCTCTGAATTCGATGGCAATGTGACTTCTTTGCCCAAATTTATTTCTTCTTGCGATTATCTTTTCGAAACATATAGCGGAATTAATGACGAATTTTTGCAAAACTATTTAATTAGAGCAGTCCAGATGAAATTGACTGAACGTGCCGAATTATTGATAGGCTGTCGTAACGAATTGGACACTTGGCAAAAGATAAAAGACGCGTTAACACAATGCTTTGGCGATCGTAGGAATCTAGAGTGCCTAGAGCAAGACGTATTTACAGCTAGACCCTTTAAAAACGAATCACCTTTAGATTTTGCAAAACGTTTACAAGTCATGCGTAGTAACTTAAGACAAAAGGTAAATTCTGATATTTACTTAAACCAAGCTGCTAAAGATATTTATGGTAGGCAGTATGATGAATTATGTCTACGAACATTTGTTAGAGGTTTATCAGGTCCCTTACAGACGATAATTCGTTTGAAGGAACCCGCATCCCTAGAAGATGCTATGAATTTAATTATACAGGAAGAAAATTTCAATTACACTCAGAATATTTTTAGGAATGGTCCACAAAGTAATTTTTCTAACTCACCACAAAATAACCCACGGACTAACAGACAGAACTCGTACCAAAATAATTACCAAAACAACTTTTCTCGCCCTAATTTCCAAAATAACTTCCCAAGGAATAATTATCAAGGATACAACCATCAACCTAGGAACAATTTCCAAAACCAAAATTATTCTCCTAGACCAGTTTTCCCAAGTCAACCTATTAATGTACAACCAAATTATAATAACCAACAAAGACGTTTCCCTACCAACAGACAAGTTTTTGGTCCACCTCGTAATGTTTTCAGACCTACTGGACAAAACATACAAAGGCAATACGAGCCTATGCAAACTAATTCCCAAACCAGTAGAAATAATAATGCTTTTAATCCTAGAAATCACGAAGCTATGTCTACAAATTCTAGAGTACCCTCTAATGTTCATAGGAGTTTCTCTGCTAGACAAAATAATTTCCCGAGAAATAATTTTCAGCCACAAAATACTATAACCGAAGAGTTGTATCAGATTAATAGCGAAAATGCTAATAATGGAAGCCAGTCAATGCGCAATGCGTATGACTTGGTCCCCTCTCAGAATGAAGTTCAAATTCAAAACAAAAATGATATAAGTCCCGGAAATTTTCAGCAAGTCAGGTTGTCCCCGAAACGGAAGAAATAGAACCCGAAATTATTGAAATCCACACTGAAATCTGCAATAGTTTACCCTATATTATTGTAGAAAATCCCCCTTTAAAATTACTAGTTGACACTGGTTGTTTTCAATCCCTTTTACGACCTTCTATTGTTGAAAAATATTACCCAAATTTCATTTATACCTGTCCAACAAGAATTCGAACTAGTTTAGGCCAAACCGAAGTTCAATTTAGAGCGAATATACCAGCTCCTGATATATTTAAAACAGATCAAATGTTTATATGTACACTTTTTGATTTTCATGAATTTTTCGATGGAATTTTAGGACTACGTGAAATGAGGAAGTTAAAATTTATTATTGACCTCGACAGACAATTTTTAACAAATAATGTAACAAATATCCCATTCTTTTATCGTGACACAAAAGAAGATTGTCACACCATTTCGATTAATACACTCTCAGCTAGAATCCCGGTAAATACATTTAATAATAACGCTATTGTTCCCGAGTGCAACATAGGAAATCTTTATTATCCAGAAACAACAGACATTGTTTTAAATAACGGCGATGGTTCTGATGATATGATTAATTCGCTATATTTAGATTTTCAAGATTTTAATAATGATAATGATAATGTTAATGACGATATATTTTATAAAACTTGTGAAATGAATGGTGTTTTTACAGAAGGAACTAATAAAGTTAAAAGAAATAAAAATAAAATTGAGATAAATAATGAAGATGTTATAAGAGAAAATAACGAAGTTTTAAGTTGCAATAATAATGAAGCTTATAGCGATGATAATAATCTTACAAATGAAGTTATTAATGAAGTTAATGAAGTTCATAATTATGATATAGACAATAAAGAAGTTTTTATTAATAATAATTCCCATAGTTATGTACATGCAATGTTTCCAATATTTTCTACTAATTTAAGTGAAAATAAAAATCAAAATTTCAGGTTTAAAGTTCCTATAAGCTATAGAAATAGGAAAATTATCTTACACAAAAATAAAAAGAAGGTGAAGATAAAGAAAAGAGTAAAAATTAAAAATAAAAATTTCAGTCTCCATCGAACTAGTTTTCCAACAACAAAATTAAAACCAAATCTCGAAAAACTAAATTCACGTTTAGTTGACTCTAGGCTGAAGCTCGAAGAATACGATTACGAAATTAAGTACAAAACAGGAAAAACAAACACTAACGCTGATTCACTATCTAGAATTCAATTAAAGAGTGATAATAACATTAATAATTTTCTATTTCATGATATCGGCTCAGAATATCAAGAATTTAGGAAAAATACCGATAATAATAACGATAAAATTATAGAAGTTAGGAAGGATTTATTTGAAATGCCTGAAACATATTCTTTAGCTCACTGTGTATCAGAAGATTTTAAGTTAGGCGCTGGGATAGCCCTACAGTTTAGAGAGAGGTATAATAATATTGAATATTTAAGAAACCAAAATATGAAGATAGGTCAAATAGCAATTTTAAATGACAAAAAACGATTTGTTTATTATTTAATAACCAAAAAGTACTTTTACGAGAAACCTACATACTATAATGTGTTCAAATGTCAGAAATTTAAGAGATCATATAATTAAAAATAATATCAGATACTTAGCAATGCCAAAAATCGGATGCGGACTTGACCAGCTAGACTGGAACATAATTAAAACAATGATTAATTTTATTTTTGAATTTATACCAGTAGAAATAATTATTTGTTCTATAAACAATGATATTTTAGAAAGTTACCCAATATTCTCTACAAACAAAGACCCACCTGAACCTATATACGGTTTACCAAAAAATGTAAAAGTTTCTATAGATGAAAATCAACGCACAGTTAATTTTGAGGAACCGATAAAATTCTATAGAGAACGTACAGTTAACGAAAATGAAATAACAGTAAAATATATTCCCGAAAATAATGTTCAAGCGAGTAATGCAGATTTAGAATTTGAGTTAAAGCTGAATGAATTTTTGAGACAACAAAAAGAAAAAATTAGGAAAAGTCGAAATAATAATGACCTTAACGCTATTGAGAATCAGTCAATTTTAGGAAATCCCGGTGATATTGATGAAGAAATTCATAGATTTTGAATAACCCTATAACCAATGATGAAATAAGAGAGTATTTAGAATCTGAATTCCCCGAAGAAAACCCGGATATAAATGACAATCATGAATATCAAAATAATGACAGAGTTAGGCCAAAAATAAATATTATTTCGGATATACGTATAAAACCCACAGGTGAAATTGAAACAGTTTATCACAATACCCCAGTCTCTACAGTTCACTCTGCTATTGAAGACCCAATTTTAACTATTCCAATAACCGAAAATTGCTTAAATACTTACACAAATCAAATTATATTTATTCTAAAAGATTCAGGAAGATACCACGTTATCAAAACACACCCTTTTCCCAATAAAATGAGGCTAACTGTCAATCTAACATTAAAAAACTACGCTTATGAATTAATTAAATTTTTCAAAGAGTATATAAATCCAAAATCAGTTTACAGTATTTATATTCAAAAAAGTGAAATTGATTTGAAACCGAGAATCTGCAATTTACTAGCAAAAACTTTCAAAAATCATGCATATAAACTTAATTTCTTCCAATATTTTCTTAACTGACATTACTGAAAGAGATAGACAACAAGAATTATTACAATACCATCATGAAACAAAGACATGTCATAGAGGCATAAATGAAACCTTATTAGCTTTGAAAAAATTATATTATTGGCCAAACATGAAAATCGATATAACTGAATATATTAATAAATGCGAATATTGTGACGCTAAATATGACAGGAATCCACCTAAAATTAAATTTGCATTTACCCCTACTCCTTCGCAACCTTTTGAATCTGTCCATATGGATACTTTTCAAGTCTTAGGAAATAAATTTCTAATCATAATTGATGTTTTTTCAAAATATGCACAAGCTTATTACTTAGAATCTTGTAATTCTACTGATGTGATTGAAGGAATCTTCACTTTTGTTTCTCATTTTGGCATACCCAAGTCAATAACATGTGACAATGGTACTGAATTTAAAACAACTCTTTTATCTGATTTTTGTAAACTTCATAACGTTAAATTACATTTCACTACACCCGGTAACTCGACAAGTAACAGCCCCGTAGAAAGATTGCATAACACATTACTTGATAGTATACGCGTACTTAAACTTACTCATCCGAACTCAAATATAAAACAATTAATGCAGTATGCTATACTAGGATACAATAATTCCACTCATAGCGTAACAAAACAAAAGCCTTTTGATATCGTTACAGGTCATACAAATGCACTCGACCCCTTTGATATTACGGATGAAATAATATTAAATCAGTACATAGACGAACGTAAGAATAAATTAAAAATAATTTTTGACAAAATTCATGAGGTATCATTAAGTGAAAAATATAAACAAAATACAAGACACAATAAAGATAGAGAAGAACCACAAAATTACGAACCTTATACCACTCAATTTCAGAAAAATAAGGCATCACTAAGAGATAAAACTAAACCAAAACATTTGAAAATTCAAATTGAAGAAGATTTAGGAACAAAAGTTAAAACTTATGACAATAAAATAATTCATAAATCGCAACTAAAAAGGCCGAAACCTAATTTGATTCCTTGTTTGCAGGAAAATGAAAATGAACCTTCGTACAGTCATGTTATTCCTGACAACGACAATATTATTAACATTGACTCCAGTACTGACGACGAGTGACATGACATTTACTCCGATAAAAACTCCTTTGCTACCCTTTCAGCTAGGAGATACGAAGATTGTAAAAACCAAACACACTTTTATTCATTATATTAGATTTAACCCTATAATTAAACAGCTTAATAATATTCGAAAATTTTACACTATTATAAAGTTATCCTTAAATAAGAGTAATATATCAGAAATTACTACTAACTCATACTCTAATGTTCTATATAATTTACTACAGCATGTAGAATACTTAATAATGGAAGTAGAAAGGAAGTTAGATAACATAACTCCACATAATAGGAATAAAAGAGGCTTAGTAAACATAATAGGCAAAGCTTCCAAATGGCTTTTTGGAACGCTAGATTCCGACGACGGTGAAAAATATGAAAAAGCCTTCGGCCTCCGTTCCTCCTGGCACGTAGTTTTCCCTTCAACACAAAGATTCTTATAAAAAAACACAACAAAAGATTTTTAAACGTTTATTAAAAATTAATTGTGTAAGTCAATATGTTTTATCTTCATTTTAATTTCATATAACATAAGTTCATATTTCAATGCTTCTAAATTCTTCAAATATTGTTGCAGTTTTCTTCTGTACTCCAGCTTCGTCATGGTTCTACAATAAATTCGATATTTGTAGATCGGCCGACGGGTCCAAGACTCTTCATGTAATACCTCCTTCCGTTACCGATATCCCTATTAATTTCTTCGATCCGTTGGGGCGTAAACTCGGCCGTGTATCGTTGCGGCAGCACCGTCTTAAATTCTTCGAACTCGACGTAGACCTTCTCTCCGTATTGCGTGTTGACTTTGTCCACGCTCGTGATTTGAAAATTTTCACCCACCTCCATATTTTGAACGCTTTCGAATTTCTTGAAGATCAAATTCTTGTTCAGGTGATTCAGGAACGACTGCATTTTGAACTCGGCAAATCAGACTGTAGGAAATTGTAAGTGTATATAACGGGAAAACTGCTCTTGCGCACGAATATATAGACCTCACCCCACCAAGCCGTTGGAGTGGGGGTTGCCCCGTCGTTGGAGTGGGGGCTGACACCCGCCGTTGGAGTGGGGGGGGGGTCAACTGGGGGTCACACGTGGCCCAAAGGTCAAAGGTTAATCTATCAGGATCTAGGGGTCAACTGGGGTCATCCGGTGACGTCACGTGACCTCGGGCATGACGTAGCCACTTTGCACGCTTTTTTCAAGGTCGTGGGTTAGAACTCTCTTTGTATTACTACTTAGACTCACAAGATCATTTGTAGAGCACACATCTCGGCGGCTTAGGGTCGCAGTTAGGACGAGCAGACCGCAACCGAGTGGACCTACGAGTCACGGGCCGCGGATCCGGTCTACTCAGGATGCACCTTTAACCCCCAACTACCCAGCGCCCCAAGGGTGACGAAAACGCCGATGCCCTTGCAGCTACCTAGGGGGGACTCCACCTGTTTCGACCAAGGTGACGAAAACGCGGATGCCTTGGTTTCCAAAGGGGCGCAGTCGAGGATCAAATGGCGACTAAGGAGCTGATGCCACTGATACCAAGCTCTTGGCTGGTGCCGAATTTATACCCGCCGAATCTGGATTGACTTTGACTCATCGGCTACCTCTCCTATTTACATTATCGATTGTCCCTGGTATGTTTTTCTAATAATTTCGGTAATTGGGGTCGTCCGCCTCCAGTTGTACAAATATTTATATTAATTATTCAAACATAGGTAGCTCTCTAGTCACTTTGTGACAATATTTTCGTCATTAAAATTTGTATTATCCTTGTACACCTTTCCTTTTATAGGTATCGTCATAACCAAAAATCATTTAATCATTAGGGGCCAAGAGACGTCCGACCGAGAGATATGGAGGTGGGGAGAATGAGCGTCAAGCTGCGCGAACTTCGTAATCACCTGGGCCGCCATTTTCCAAGTTACGCTTACAGGAAATAGCTAATTCCTTCAAAATTCTTGCTCGCCGGTTTTAGTCACTTTTTTCTTAAATATTTTCAAACATCCACGACGATAATCACCAAGAAACTGAACGTCGCAATCTCCAAAATATCGTGCGACAATCGCACATCGCACATGTGTATATCTGGTTGCTGGCGTTGCGGCGTTGTCAGAGAAATTTAGGTACACGACAGTTCAAACTCGAAATTTTGAGTTTTGCATCGAAATGTGATACAAAACGAAGAAAGACACATTATGGCAAAAATTTTTCTTTACGACACAAGTTTTTAATCAATAGAAATGCAACATAATTTACAACTAATATAAAACCAGCTCACGCAATAATCGGTTAATATCTAGATTGCCAAAATTTATCAATTTTAACAGTTCATAGTTACTGTTTACTTAATAAATTCCTAAAATTTATTCTTTTTCATAGGATTTTTACAAGCTTTTATTTCACTTTAATTCTGGTGACAATACAATATATTCAATATTGTAATACGTTCAAAATGGCCACCGCTCCAAGATGGCAGATGATGTAATTTTTGTCAACCCCTCTTAAAATGGTAATCAAATAGTAGAAAATGGTAATGTTAGTGACACCACACAATTCAATATGGCCGCCGCTCCAAGATCCAAGATTACATTTGATTTTCAACCCCCTTAATTTAATGGGTATTAAATGAAAGGGCTCGAAGAGTCTAGAAATCGGTAAAGTTAGTGATATCACACTAAATTCAATATGGCCACAGCTCCAGATGGCGGATTAATTTTCTTGAACTAAAAAAATAATAAATTAATTTATAGAAAAAAATTGTTTTAAAAACAAGCTTTAATTTAAATGCACTTTAAATCGGAGCCGCGCGTTCATAGTTTTAGTTTTTCATATTTTCAACCTTTAGCCAATGATGTGCCACCTTTAAACCCCCTCAGAGTTGTTGCCCCATCTCTTGTCTACTTTTTAAAAATTATTCGATTCCGAAAAAAGTTGGGGAAGACTGTCATATTGACGTGAATTTAACGCGAGGCTCCGATTTTTTCATATTTTTGAATATTTTCAACCCTTAGCTAATGGTGTGCCACCTTTAAACCTCCTCAGGGTTGTTGCCCTATATCTTTTCTACTTTTTAAAAATTATTCTATTCCGAAAAAGTTGGGGAAGACTGTCATATTGACATGAATTTAACGCGAGGCTCCGATTTGTTCATAGTTTTTAATATTTGCAACCCTTAGCTAATTTTGTGCCACCTTTAAACCCCCTCAGGGTTGTTGCCCTATCTCTTGTCTACATTTTAAAAATTATTCGGTTCCGAAAAAAGTTAGGGAAGACTGTCAAATTGACGTGTTTAACATTCCTGCATTTTTTTAACCCTTTGCCGCTTTTGTAACGTCGTGGAACTCTCTCAAGTCAATCCCCTATCCTTCCTCTACTTTCCGTAAACATTTGGTGCCGAAATGTCGCGAAATATCCATAAAAACCGAAAAACAGCGACTCCTCGTGGTGACTGTAAGCTTCTGTGCGCCTGACTATTGCCCGACATTCCTCTGCCGAGATTCGCGAGGCGCCAGCGATGGACGCTGGCGTCCAAGTCGGAAGCCAATTTCACGTAAGTGCCAACCGCCGATTGTATATTCAGTTCGGTGGTGCCAACCAGCGTAACGTCTGGATCACCAATACCTAGTGTTCACAGCATATCCCTCGGCAAAATAGAATGCATAGTTCATTTCCGTTATGGATTATTCGAATGAATATGAATGTTGAAAATAGTTCAAATCATAAAAAATAAAAGCTTGTAAAATACGCGGGGCCGCAGGATCCGATTTGTGACGCCACAAAATAGGTTATGTTCTCACAGGCTGACGGCTGCCCTAAGAATGGTGCTGACAGGCTTGTCATTGAAGTGCGGGCGTTGCCAAACATGGTGCCATGGCTGTAAATTTAGGGAAAAATAAAATCCCAAGAGGTAGTTACGTAACTTGCGGCAAAACGGGGGCGAATTTTTTTTTAATACAGCAAATATAGGTATTTCACCCAATACTATCCAATGAGCAAATAAAAAAGTGGTGTATTAGTCCATTATAATGCTGTAAATACATTATTATTAATTTTAATTGTGCTATTAATTTCCAAATAATTAACCTTGTTATTAATAAATTATTGTTTTTATAATGTTTGTTTCATTTCCATTTCAAATAGACTTTTGCTCTCTTGTACGAAACTATGCAAAACAAAATTTTCAAAGGACAGGATATTATGTACAATGTACAATATGGTACAATTTTCTCTTTGGACTCGCAAATGGCAACGAAGACAAAATAATAGTAATTGCCCCCCTCCCCCACACAAGCATGTGGTTGCTTCTGGGGTACTTCTAGTTTGAAGTATTGTGAGGGTCAGAATTATTATTATTATATACATTATATCTTTGTTTTGTTATTTCTAAATTATGTCTAATAGGTTCTGTATGCTTATGTTCTGTAATACAGACTCGTAATTTTTTGTATACACAACATTGTTCACGTATATTGTGAAGTCGCTTGAACTTTTGAAAACGTTCATTTTGATAGCGTTCTCCAGTTAAAAAAATTGTATTTCGCGCACTTTGAACTAGCAGCGCCACCAACTAAGTTCATTTGACATGCGCTGAGTCGGCAAAACGAAAGTCTTCCTTTACGACGGCCACTCAGTGGTGTACGGGGTATAGGTACATATACTTTTTGTAGCTAAAATCTGTGAAAATGTATGAGAGTGAAATTGAGAATTTAACTCCACAAGAGCCGCAAATAATAATAATGTATTACCTATAAAATCAGCAATAACATAAAAAAAAAACAATTTTATTTCCAATTTAAGAAATGAATTAATGAATACTTTTAAACTTAATAATTATTATCAGTATATTATGTATATGCTCATTGCGTTAATATATTATTTACTAAATAAATCACAATTTAAAATTTTACATAAATACAAACTGGGCATTCTGGGTAATAATTTTATATCAAATTATCAAATAATATTCTGACAATGCATAATTATTAGAAGATACGATTTTGACAAAATCAATTTATAAACGCTTTAAATGATTTAATGTTTAGTTATGTACTTTTTTAAACAATAATTCCAAATTATTCTAGCTAATATTTAAAACACCACAAAACCACTTAAAATATTAATAGAAATAGAAATGGTTTCATCCCCCAACTTCCGCCCCTTTTCCATGGAGCGATTTCGCCCAAAAACGATAGTTATTTTTGTCATTTTTAGAACATTTGTAGCATATTAGCAAAGATCATGATATTCGAGTATGATCTTTGATATTAGCGAATATATATATTTTTAATTACTTTGCCACAGAGATACTTACACTCTCGTGTTGTTACAGATCCGGTTGTTAATGAACAGAGCCGAATGATGTCGGCAGTGTCGTCAGCCTCCCCTGCTCCTCTGACAGGCAACTTGTCTGCGGAGGGAGTAGACGAGTAACTGAACAGGTAAAGCGCTTTTCATTTGGTCACGACGCTATCATTTGCCATGCTGAGCAATATACTGTAAAAAATAACCACTTTGGCAGTGAGAAACTTCAGTTAAGAACAAGCAGTGTAACGGAATTTTGTGTAATTATTTTCAATTTCTAATGACTTAATGTCATTTTTCTTTTGTATACGGTATACGTTTTGTTTTCCTTTTTATGTACTGTATATACAACGAATTTGTTGTTTTTTTACTAGCCTATACAGGGTGCCCATTTTAAGTGCCTTACTCAAAATATTTCGTGTAATTTTTGTCAGAAAAATTCGGCGGTAGGTGCAATCCATAGTTATTGTCACCAACAAAGTTGCGGTCCATAGCCACCTGTGACGAGGAGGAAACCTAAAAATTTGTTGATTGTTTTATTTATCAGAAATTTAGTCTTCTTATGATCCACGTTTTACAACTTGATTGCCGATTTTCTGTGAGCCGAGATAATTTGAATAAGAAGGAAACCCTGTTCACTGTTTCAATTTTTTTTAAGTTGTTTGAAATTGCTTAAGGGGGCATTATCACACATAGTGCCAACCCAAGTGTATTTTTGGTGTTTGTTTTTAAAATACTAGGTTTTTTAAAAAACCAATGCTCAACTCCAATACTGCATTATATTGGGCATATTTGGACAAAAAATCAGCCAAATCTGATGTCTCGTTTGCGAAAACAGTATACCTGAAATGTATTTTCTTCTGCTTCTCTAATATAAAATTACCAGAAACTTTAGGTATATTGTTTTTCCACACGAGACATCAGATTTGGCTAATTCTTTCATTCTTTGTCCAAATATGCGCAATATAATGCAGTATATGAGTTGAGCAATGAAAAACATAATGATTTTCAAAATAAACACAAAAACTCACTTGGGTTGGTATAGTATTTAATGCCATGTTTGTTTATGCCACCTTAAGTTACATATTTCTTTCTATCTTTAATATTTAACCAATTTTGCTAGGCTAGTAATATCCACATACCTAAACCAACATTTTGGTTTTAGATCTGCGGATTCAAGAGCTTGTTGTTCAAATGATTCCAAATATGCTATTTCGATTATGTGAAAAGAGCCTAGTTTATTGACATTTCGACTGTCATACGAACTCCGAGTGTGCTTTAAAATGTCTGCAGATTACTTCTCTAAAAATATCCTAAATGATATTCTCTTCAGCCCCAACAAGAAATCAAATGCCGATAAAGAAAACTGTCCATAGCCGCACGTACAGTAGGTAAGAAAATGTGTTCAGATAGACCTAATGAAAGGAGCAAAGTCATGCCACAAATGATAACGCACCGTCCCAAGCCACTTTCTTCGATTAGGAAAGCCATTCAAGGAGACCGCTAATATTTCTATCGATTTACAAAGAGACAGAAAATGCATAGTAAATTTTGCCAACGATCCATTCAAACTGATGGTATTATCAAGCTCGATGTTCGAGATGCGTGGGTCTTTGTAATGTCCCAAGTTTTTTTCCAGAGGGAATGGGTATATTCGAAATAAAGGCTTATTGGTTTTCATGCTCCAAAGTGAAAAAGGAATCAGTCCTTCAGTCTGTATCAGAAATTATAAGTTTTACGTTTATGCACATGTGAACGTGCTACAGCCTCCTTCTATAGGCCATGAATAAATAATTAAATTGTTACTTATTTGGTTTCAAACAATGAATAGGGGCCGGCGGTGGCGATGTTCGTAGCGTCGCCGAACTATTTGGACTGCATGTTTTTCTGCCTTTCGATCGACCTTGGTTCGAATCGAGGTCGAGGCACATGCATGCACATGTATTTATATAAAAGCACCGCTGATGACAACAGCGATGGACAAATTGTGGATTCAAGGTATTGCTCCTTAATAGCTTTATCAGTGTCAACATCAGTCAACATTTCTTGCAACTTTCACCGCAGAATAAGGTTATGTCTAAGAACACTTCAGTGGTATCGCCATGTTGCCATATAGGGTACTTACTTGTACGCAGTTTACAGTTGATGCATCAACATAACACGTAATAAATAAAACAACGGCTTTAACCCTTATTTATTTATGATAATAATTAAAGACGAATTTGCACAATTTTCTTCAGGCTGAAATCTACAGTTTCGTCGTTCTATTGTCCAGAACGCCAAACGTGGCAAGTCTGTGCCTCTCGGGAGAAACGGGAATTGCAACATTGCTGGGCCCGTTGTCAATAAATCGTGGAACAAGGGAAAATTGTACTTTTCTATTCAAATATCTCCAGCTTGCCTATGAATATCTGTTACTTAATTTATTGCAACCTTTGAGTTTTAACTAACGCAATTGCACACAAAAACTTTGTCACATAAAGACTTTTTTATTACGAATATGTTTCTTTATAGCAAAATGGTGTGTGTCTGTTTATGCTGCACACGCTGGAAACAGATATCCTTCATCTCTGTCACAGTGCGTCACGTAACACTTTGGTTAAATATTCCCAGGCTTCAATAATGTGGAAATATGTTACGGGCTTAAAATCTGTTTTATTAATAATTTTGTTAGTCCTATTATCTTCTGGTAGATTCTAATGATCCGTGAAAATCTTTCTCCTTGTTTATTACATTTATTTTTAGGTTTTAATAAATAAATAATTTAATAAGTTGTTAATTCATATTATTTGAACTTTTCTTGGGCTATTGAATATTGTAGATCTGCGGGTTGCTTAGTTTTGGGCCGCTTAGTATATTTCTAAAATACTCGAATGCACCGATTCTTGTCGCTATGCCGAGGAAGGCACCTTTTCGACCTCCAAAATTCACCTTCCGGGTCAGTAAGACAATCGCCGTCGATCACGAACCACCGAACCGAGTGAAAGCCGTATTATTTTCCAAAAAGGGTGACTGTTTTTGAAATCGAGTGCTGCGGGGTCGCAAATCATATTTATTTGGGCCCTATTGTCAATTTGACGGTTTCATCTGCCCGTTTTTCCGGTTTTCTCGGTCACAAGTGGTTCTCATCGCACTCCACGAGGCCATCCACCACCTCAGGTATGTCTATTCCCGCAATTTGAGGGTATTAGGTTCTATTTGTGTCATTTCCTTCCTCAGGCCTCTTATTCTAAGGCTGCGAAACAAGCCTTATCAACTCGCCGTTGTCTTACGTAACCTCCAACCACCTCCAGCTGCTGAGCACAAGGCATCAGAGTAGAAGGGCACAGTCCATTCGCCCTCCTCCCTTGGTACCTACCAAACTACTGAGTCGTCCACCAGAGCAATCTCCAGAGACGCGGCTGTTGCGCCGCACGAGTCAGACGTCGATAGGAGCTGAGAATACCCGGTGTCTCCAACAAGTCGATCACCCGACCCATGCAGATAAGTCTAAATGAAATGTAGAGCTCCACAATTTTGCCAGTTTATTTGCAAATACCAGTATACATAATATATTTCATACAGGAATATACTTAGGGTATCACATAGGGTTGTGTAACATGTTTAAAATTGTGTAACTCTGATGTAGCTACATCCCGGGATCAATAACTGTTATTGATACACATTTAGTCTTCTTATTATTGCATTTAAGTGCCAACTGATTGGTGAATAATCGTTTGTCGGATACCTACTATTAATATTTGAAAGTATTACGTAATATTATACATATTTTTCGCCTCGTACCTCAGTTCCTAAAGGCATAACGTACCTTTTTTTAAATAATATTTACTTTTATTTGCCTAGTCTGCCTAATTGTTTTAATGTAATTTATTTGTCATATTCTGACATAGATGTTGTTGCGTTCAAGTTTGGTGGAATCTCTACCTATCTATTTTATGCATTATTTAATGGCCCAATAAACTGTACCTGATTTACTAAATTTATGGTGTTGTTATTATTTAATATTATCAGAGATTTTGGGAGGCAGGAGCCCATTTCCTGTTTTGGGGTGTTATACATATTTTGGGGCAAGAACAGCACAGGGTTGAAGACAGGTGGCGCTCATTGATTTTTTATTTTATTTTTTTTTCCACCATCACGGCTAGCCAGCTAGGGCCTACCCGCTTATGTTCTTTCCTAAAATCGTCTAATTTCTGCCACCGAACAACCAGTTCTCAATAGTTCTAAAGAAAAGTATTATAGTCTGTTATATCTACCCAGATAGCACAATCTCATGACTTTCACATACCAATCATATTCTATTTTAGAATGTTCACATTCCAAGTATATTCTTTTTTAACATACAGCATATTTGAGGCATATGCTTGGCACATGTTACAGGGCACCCCATTCAGGTGACAACTAAGTGACAGGAATGTGCCACGTCATGTACTTGTCATATGACTAAAACCAACATTACAACGTAAATCAAAGTACATGATAAGTATGTGATTTTCATATTTCATTTATTTTAATTTTCACTTTCGTATATATACTTAGAACGTGACTAAAATGAACACTGCTTTTGAATCTTGAATCAAAGCATATGCTTTTCACCTTCCCACATTAACATCATGGTATGTAATTGGTACATACTTGTTATATGACTAAAATCTGATTTTGGGGTATGGTAAAAAAAATATACACCCACATAATATAAAAAGTTATGTATTTATATATATCTAGGTATAATATGTGTCCCTAATTACTATACACCTTCAATAACCATAACATTCTGCAAAAGAAATAAGAAAAGTTAACAAGAGATTAAAAACCAGCTTTTGTAGGAGATTGCTACACAACAGAAATGGTCGACAATGCAATTTTTTAATTTTTAATATAGATACCATGAAGTGAGATGGTTACACAACAATGAAAAATTGAAATTGGATTGTCAACAATAGGTGCGTAGCTCTGTAACTTCACACGTGTTTTGTTTACTTACTAAAGTTACCATTAACAAAGAATTTGGTTGTATCCATATTGACATTAAACAATGAATGGCAATGGAATAGTTTATCAACCCACCTTTATTCTGGTCGAGAGCACGATTACTTCAATAATCTCCGGTAACTTTCTGTATCGTTCCGTAATCTAACCGAAATCAATTACGGAACGACTTTTATCACTTCGATTAGAAAACAGAACACACGCTCATGGTGCCAATATATAAATAATAAGTAAACTTACCTTGATACTATTTTGAGAAAAAGGCAAATGCAATCCTCAAAGCCTTCGTCAAAGCCTTGTTCCACACGTGCGGAAACGAAAAAGTGCTTCGCGTCGTTCGTGTAAATGCAAAATGGCAGCCGCGTTCTAAAAAGTGCCTGTTCTACCCCACACGTTTCGCCACTTGCTAGAAATAGGTATACTACGAGTACTATTACAAACGATTATAGAAAAATGGCATAACAATTACCTATCTACAAGCATTTGTAAAATGCCCGCGTTTACTTGCGAAAAAATGCCACGCGGGTACCACTACCACCTACCTACCTTGCTACTCTTTTGGGCGAAGCACAAAACCAAGCTACAACACAAAAAAGAATGGCGACCTGACCCTGACGCCAACGCGAACACAGCAAACGAATTTGTGAATGCAGATTTGCGTCGGCGCGGTGGGCGATCAACAGCGCTCCCCCCCCCCCCCCACGGATTAAGATCACAGGGTTGCCAGACTTTCGATTCTACGGTAGTTCCAAGTCCTACGGAACTGCTGGTTATTATATTTTATTATTTTGTTACAAGATATACAAAAAAATTCATTGTAAAACAGTAACGTATCAAAATTATACTAATGTTTTAAAAATATATTAAATATTTTGGGGAACAATATAGAATATAGATATTTACTAGCTTTTCACCCCCGCCTTCGGCGGGGTTTGAAAGTTAGGCCTGCAACTTTGCCGCCGCAACCTTCTTTTCTGGGGCTCCGCCGCCGCTGAGGCTCGCGCACGATTTCGCCTCTAAAGCCATAAACTATCTGTGTACCATTCAGCCGTTTCTTCGGTAGATCTGGCAACGCTGCCCAATTCCAGATCCCGCTCCTATCTCGTTGTTCGGGTCTCCTCGGTCGCTCCTCGGCCACCGTCGCCACCGACTTCGTGTGAATACAGGGCGATCTCTGCTCTACGCATGACCTCGCGTTTATACATATATCGGGAAGTCGTCCAATGGAAATATCAATTTAAACCTTCAATCAGTGCATACATGCTTATGCTTAGGTACTGCATACATAAAATGTGTCCACGGCAAAGCGGTATTATAGGTGTATATGACATTTTTTCACAGTACAAACACAATTTTTTGTATTCTGCTCTTGCTTCACCCAAAAACTATTTTTAGTATTTTGGACTTTAAAAAATTATAGAGGGCGCTGGTAACAGCTTAAAAATAAAAATCGCATCAGGTTAAGTGCCTTAATTTTCTGTGCGAAATATTGAAAAATTTTGTTAGAAAAACTTGCTCAGAATTAAAAAATATGACGTATCAAATTACAGAAATAAATATTTTTTTATTTATAAATTTTTAAATATTATAAATGCAATCATAATTTAAATTTATCTATTCTACCCATGTTCCTCCAACAATAAATTATTCTGACACAAAGACGGATAACTCTTATTTTTGTTTCCATGGCATACTCTCCTTAAAACATTAAAATTACAAAAGGTACCTGTAAAAAATATGTTTTTTGGTATATATTTGTCACATACTTTGGAGGAATATACTTTATATGCACTTTTATGGCACATACTTGGCAGGTGACAAAGGTACCTGTAAAAAATATGTTTTTTGGTATGTATTTGTCACATACTTTGGAGGAATATACTGGTAAGGAAGATGCTTAGCATGTGCCAGAGACAAACCAGAAATATGTGTTATAGGGAATATTGAAGGAATATGGTAAGTATGTACCATCCATATGATAAAATAATATTCCCTAACGGCATATTGACGGTACATTTTTGGCATATGCTAGGTGCCATTGTGTTAACTGGGTATGAGTTTCTCTATTATTGAATTCTAACCAAACGTTATTTGTCAAAATGGAAGGTATTTCTGTTGTTAGGTTAATAATAAACTTGTCAATGTCAGACAGATTGACAAGTCTATTATTAACCTAACAACAGAAATACCTTCCATTTTGACAAATAACGTTTGGTTAGAATTCAATAATAGAGAAACTCATAGATATAACAGACTTTTTTCTGAAAATAAACGTACCAATATTCAAAAAATTAACTTTCTAAAAGATGAATTTAATAATAAAATCAAAGTTAAAAATTCTTGGATTAAAAATCTAACTGATATTGTTTTTCCTGAAGATATTAAAAATTTTCTTGCGTTAGGTTTCAAATTTTGTGTACCTCCTTATATAAAAGATATTTCTGTTCCACATCTACTTGCAGATATTGAAAAGTATTATAATTAGAATTGTTGGTAACAAATATTCGCGAACTAGGCAACTAACCATATACATATATCTACATGTCATCTAACACATGTATGCCAACTGTCATTCTGTATGTAGCTAAATCAAAACATTAGTAGATAATATCTGTGCGATTTATTACAGTTTGTTATTGATATTTATTATTATATATTGTTTGCGTAGTTATCGTGTTGTTAGTTGTGTGTAGTGTAAGTTATCATGGACAAAGATTACCTGATAATATGCCGAAATTGGATGCTTTCTTGTTAGCACAATTTTTTCTAATCCGATGTTCGCGTCTGCCGAAATTCATGGGATAAAACTGCAAAGGTTTGTACCTATATGGTAGTAATAGTAAAGTATTATGAGTTATTAATAAACGGAGAACCTGGGGCTAGGGACCATCTTGAAGGCGCGTTTATAAAGGCGTTATAGTGCTTAGAAGTACTGAGTCCAAATTCCATACTTAGGCCCAACGTGGCCAACAAAATTTGCAGAAAAACGCCACTGAATATTTACGAAAAACACTTCTTGACTAAATGTGGTTTAACGGGGAACCTAAGTCTGAGAGTTTGAGGTTAGAATTTAGAAATTTCAACTTTTCTTGCAACTTTCACAGCAGAATAAGGTTATGTCTCAGAACACTTCGGTCGTATCGCCATGTTGCTAAAGTGCCTTTATAAGACACTTGTGACGTCATAAGTGCTTTCCCGCCAAATTTCGAAGGAAGTCTAAAAACTTGCTAATTAGGTAAGTAAATATATAAATATTTTAAATAATCGTAGGGTCTTAGGAAAGTGTCCAGGAATTGTTTTATCAAGTTTGCAAAATTTCGTCAAGTACCTACCCTATTGTCCTACACTCACTGGAATTACTACGGTTTTTTAGGGATTTTCCTTTAGTACTTGAGCGAATGATATCCTAGATTTATCGGGAAAAGTCGGCCCTAGTCGCAAATGGTAACGAAGACAAAAACAATAATAATTGCCCCCCTCCCCCGCACAAGCATTCGGTTGTTTCTGGGGTATTGTGAGTATTAAATTATGTTTAGTGGGAGTAGGCACTTAACCAACTAAGCTACCGGAGATACAGGTTCCATCGGCTAGGTGGTATTTATTCCAATTGATATAATAGTTAGTAGCGGTGAGATGTAGGAGACTTCTGCGTCTTCTACAGCTACTAGAAGGGGTTAGAGGTAGAGGGCGTAGGATAACCATTCATTATTGTTGGTTATGTAAACTTCCTATTTGTTCTTCTACCCACAATATTCGACATATAGCGACTTAAGGCAAGTATCGAACGTGGAAATTCTGACCTACAATGTCAAGCCAAGAAAATGAAACATAGAAAGATTTTTAGTACCTGTAATTATAAATAATAAATGATGTTTAGTGGCATATCAGGTAAAGGATATCAATTGAAAAAAATGCACTCCAGCCGGGACTCGAACCCGGGACTCCTACTGTGGCCGTAGGCACTTAACCAACTAAGCACTAACCATCATTTATTATTTATAATAATTACAGGTACTAAAAATCATTCTATTGTGAGTATTATTATTTCCTAAGTAAATGTAAGATATTTCGTTTACTTATTTATTATTGTTGTTGTAATTAGTTTGTAATTTATTATTTTCTGGTAAAGTCTAAATATACAGTGCTATTCGTAAAGTTGACATCAGATGGGAAACATTTTTATTGCTAGATTTTTTGGAAAACTTATTTCGGGCTATGTTGATGCATATTTTGGTTTAAAAATACCGCGCACACACACACATTAGGCAGTCGATAATTGCCGAATATAATCGAACATAACACGAGTGATTAGAAGTTCAAACAACGTTGCCAGGTATCCTGTCATTATGATCAATTTTTTAAGTCAAAGATATATCTTCATATATCTTTGGTTAAGTTTAAAAGAATATTGATTAAGATAATATCAACTGATTATGAAGTGTGTTACGTTAAAGTAAAGCGACTGGTTCCTTGCTCCGCTTTTTGTATCTCTATGCGGTTTAGCCGGCCAACAAAATTATCGGATCATTCAACCAACGTTGCTCATCGATGCGCGGGTAATGTTATTTGGGAATCCTACATGGGCAATAAATTCGACAGCAACCCTGCCGGAATAAATATCGGATTAGGTACGTTTAAAGCAACTATTCGATTCGTTTACTATTCATCAGTCTCTTTCCGCTATTTCTCAGTACGAGGTGCGAAGAGACCCGACATGCCCGATTAACGCCACATCGTTTGATTTGCAAATAGGAAATAAATTCACTCCGGTGTCTTCAGTAGAAGGTTAAATTTGATATTGTGACAGATAATCGAGTTAATCTACGAGAAATAAATTAAAGTAAGTTTTACTTATTTAACCTAGAAATCAGAGTTTTCTCAATATTTGGCAATTCCGCAGCAGGTGGAGCCAGTATAGGCGTGTTTTTGGGTGAAATATTATTGAGATTTTCGCTTTAGATGTTTAACAACAATAAACCGCTAATAACTTATAGGCAGCATACGTTGTACAATACAAAGTCTAAGTGGTAACAAATATGTAAATCAATTTCCACCAACTAAATTTTAAACTATACATAATATATTGTTTAAAAATTAAAAACTTAATACTCCACGCGCACGCCTATGATCGCTGAATGTTGGATGCCTACCTACTTTCGGTAATACAACGTTGTCATATGTTTACGGTTTTCGTTGAATGTTGTAAACAGTCTAATTCCAGGAAGTATAAAGGTATATTTTGGGAGTATGTGTGCAGTCATCCTTTGATTAGCTGTGAAATCTATTATTGATAGTAATTGTCGAACTGATTTGGGTATACCTAATAATTATTATACGGTGATCATTATCAGCGAATGCCATTACGCCTGCAAGATAAACCGACAGTCGGTTTGACATTATGGGCATGGGGGCATTCATAAGGGGCTCTGAGTATATATGGTCACCAAATTTGTCCGTTGATAGTAGAAGTAGTATTTCCCATATTTTCTTATGAATTCGATCAAGAAATACATCGACCTGTTTATTGCAAATTTGATTGCATTGCCAATAATTATACTATTCAAAGTTATATTTTTTTAAATTTAAACCATAGTTCATATCTCAAAAACTATTAACGCTACCAAAAAACTAATTATTCCATTCGATTCTACGCCAAAAAATCTATAAAAATAGTTGATTAAATTTGTCGATATATATAAGTTGTAGCCAGGAGAGAGGTTTCCAAAAAATTGAAAAAATTTCAGTCCTGCGCCAATGCGCGGAAACTATAAAACTTATCTAAAATCTGATTGGTCCACCAAATTCCTCTCAAAAAAGTAGTACAGTGACGTGAAAACCGCAACCCTCTAGCTTTAATAATAACCGAGATTTTTGAGAAAAACACCCAGAAACACCCAAAATGGGACACCCTGTACATCGCATACCATCCGGCAACGTCGCGGTCCCTGCGTGATCAACTGTTCCATCTTCGGTTTGACTGGGTGCACTCTCGATGTTATATTGTTTCCTAGCATGTGCCAAGTGAGTTCCAACGTATTGTTTTAACTCTAAAAAGTTTATACTTTTAGATTATTTTTCATTTCAATTTTCTGTGCTACGACGACACAGAATGTACACGGAAGAGGAAAGAAACTTCTAGAAGGGCAGCGAAACTTGAAGATGTTCAATTTAGAGAAATTGGGATCTCGCTAAATGGCATAACACTTAGGTATTTCATCTCCGGAGGGCGAATTCCTAATACTATTTTGAGTAATCACCGAGTCGTCAGAGATGCCTTTCTTGTGTAAATACCCGGACCGAAACGAAGCTTTTGTTTTGGCCAGCTTATTTACAATACTATTACTGTTTCTTTGAATAGTTAAGGACAATTTAATTAAAACAGATAAATGCCATGGCGGAAATATTTAATAATCGGCGACGCTAGGGAGAAACTTTCTGCGAAGTAGTTCTTTCGTTCTACCAGAGCATATAAAACAACAAGCAATTTAACTTACTCTTGAGAAAAAATCCGCAAATTCAGTGACCTTGACGCCATATATGGCGGGAATAGAAATCAGAGATGTATTCAGGAAAATCAGTTCAGATAGACAGAGGAGTATCAGGGCATATTGTAATTTATATAACGTGGTAATAAGATACAGTTCAGTATGTAAAATTTGTCAAGAAATAGGCCATTTTGTTAAATTAGGAAAATTAGTTCGGTAAGAATAAATAAAAAATATTTGTTGAAGCAACGAAAAAAGCAGGCATGTGAAATGAATAAGGAATAATTTCTGCTTAAACTTCATTGTTGACGTTGTAACTAATAACAGCGAAATATTGCTGCTATTGAGCGTTTTAGGGAACAGGTACAAGGTACAAATAAAAATATTTTTCCACTACTAACCCTAAAAAGCATGTATTATTGACCCATCATTAACCCGAGAAGTTGATTTTCTCTCCCCAGGTGAATAATAATTTATTATTGACCAAGGTCAATAATGAATTGACGTCACGGGTCACTAGTATCAGGCTCTTCTATGTACGGCACAATTTCGTATTATTATACAACCCTGCTTACTTATTTCACAGATTTTTTTAAATTTGTATTAAACGCTGAACACACGCCAATGTAGATATTTTTACTTGTGGACTCTGCCCACAAAACAGAAATCTAACCTTCCCTTCCCCCACCTCCACCTAACCGTTCTAACCTAAAATTAGTAACAACAGCTGATGAAACAACGTTTATTTAAGTATTTGGGAAAACAAAAATTACAAATTACAACTAAAACTAATTATTGTTATTAATGTAATAATTGACTGTGCAATTGTAACTAGTCATATTAATTAAACCTGTTGCAGTGCTTGTATTTGTAACCGGAATATTAATGTGTTGATTGTTTAAGTGAATATTATCTGATATTTTTTGTGTAACACTGGCGGGATTTCTCGATTCTATATTAGCAAAGGAACTAGAACTACCAATATCAAATAACTGTTCATCAAGAGGTTCATTATGACTATCATTTGGATGGATAGTGTTATCGCTCTGCGCAACTACAGGTACTGATGTAGCACTGTAAACTGGCCCTTGAACCATTTTAGCTATTCTTTTTTTAGAAGCCAGAGATTCTTCAATATACCCTTCGGCAACAGTGGAAGATTTCCAACCTCCGTGCTGTAAATCTGGGGTAGGCCGTTTTTGAATATACTTTTTAACAACTTCGACCCAAACTGGCTTCATGATAACAAACTTTCGTGCTGTTCCATTTTTACTAGTAGAAATATCAATAACGATCATATCGTCTCGAACATCCAAGTCTTTTCGAAGCATATTACAAAGTTCGTCTGTTCTACATGCACCAGCAACTGCGATAACAAGTACAACCTAGTAAGTAATAAAGTAATTATTGTTTATTGTAAATATGTAAATATATGTAAAGTAGAACGACTCATGTTTAGGTAGGTACCTTTGCTGTTAAAAACACTTCGTCTGGTGCGTCTCTCAAAAATCGTGCAATTTCATCTTCTTTAAAAACAAGTGATTTTTTCGCTACATAAGTAGTATTTTGCCTTTTCAAAAATGCTACCAGTTTAAAATACTTCGAAATGTCAATATTTTCCTTCAATGAAATCGTGGATTTTAACATAGAAAACGTTGCCCACAAGCTTGATGATTTCTTGTTTTCAGCTTGCGTTCGAAAATATACCAATAATATATTTTCAGAAATTGTTTCAATATTCTTCATTTTGCACCAGTCTTTAAACATTGTATAAGTTTTTAAGTAAACACTTTTCGACTTCTGTGGAAGCAACTGATCATTCATCTTTTGTGGCTCTTCTCTAATTTCCGGAGGAATGCAGAATATGTTTGGCGAGGATGAGCCATCATGATAATTATTATCACACTTTTTCACAAAAAAAACTCACAGTTGATTTAGTCAAGAATAAATAATAATTAATGGCTAAATTTGACAGATAACAGTAAAGAAACTTCATTTGATGAAACAAAAATCAAGGCTAACCTGATTTGTGATTAAATAATATGAAGGAAAAAACAAAGGTAAGTTTACTATTAAAAATGCTTTACAATTTTTTACAATAATATTTTTATGGAGTGTTAGTAGTGGAAAAAATTGTATATTAACCACGGTTTAGACAGCTATTATTGCCCTCACGTCTTAGATCATTCGGCGTTGCCTCGGGATTTAATATTGACGTTCGGGTCAATAATAGCCTCTGTCTAAACCTTGGTTAATAATATACTATTCTACTGATGACGCCATATAGGGACATAGGTAATCAGTTTATGTTTGTTTACATTCTTCGCCAAGATAACATAACAATATTAAGAACTTGGAACGGTAGATATTCTACACTGCTCAAAAACGCACACTCTACGCCACTGCCTTAC
Organism: Pseudeuparius sepicola; assembly: GCA_963920635.1. Lineage (NCBI taxonomy): Eukaryota > Metazoa > Arthropoda > Insecta > Coleoptera > Anthribidae > Pseudeuparius > Pseudeuparius sepicola. The sequence continues at coordinate 8,848,285 of OY987305.1, forward strand.
CTCGAACTGCTGCGTCTATTGACAGAATCTATTCCCAAATGGCGGCTGCGCGAACAGGTGCGTGGAATTTTCTCGCCAAGGGAAGTAAAATTGATTGTTGTTTTATATGGTTCTACCTAGATAAATTTTAGAACAGATTATTTTATTTGGCAACAGCGCTGGGAGTGGACATGTTTTCGCTCGCGCAGTAGCGGCCGATGTTTTCCGATCACCACCGAAAGGTATTTCGAGAGCGATGGCACCTGTGTCCAGCCGCTCTTGAAATTTAGATCGTTGTACCTACGTGAAATCTGAAATCGATCGCGCTTATTCGTGACATAAATGTAAATAGAATTAGATATTTCAAAAGGAGCCCCGTTGCTCGACGCCTTAGAGCATCCCTTTATGTTACGTTGGGATTTGAAGTAATTCCATTCCACTACATTACAATTCGTATAAAAAAAATACTTTGAAGTTTCTGCTCTTTTCTACGTGCTTTGTGTACCACATCTTCTACATTTTAGATAAATAATTTATCAACTAATAGCCAAAACACGATCTATTTTAGCATACATTTTATAGAAAGCGTAGACTAATTTATTTAAAAAAGTTTTCCATTAACTGCCCATTTACCTAAATTTTTAGACTTTCTAAAGGAGGGAATATTACAAAGACAATTATCTTGCACACTTTAGGGGAAAATAAAACTTGCAGAGCTAGAGTTTTCTATGGAAAGAAAACTGCCGACCAATTAGCAGAATTATAGCATTGAAAATTTAATTTTCAAATGGGTGCTGTGTCAAAGTTCGTTCTCAAGATTGTGCGGCAAATTGGCAAGAACGTGACGTATAAGGTATAAGTTTAAAGCTAGTGAAAAGAAAATATAAAATGTACCCATTTAAACACATTTTACGACTTACAAAAAAACCCTAAGCTTCAGAAACGCCTTGGAAGCTTAACGGAGCAAAATCTCGATTCGAAAATAAATGTCTTCAGTATTACGTTATTGAACTCGCCAATAATTCTTTAAAAGTCTTTCACGCTTGAATACCAAGAACTCTTCGGATTGTATACACGCCCTTTCCCGATGAATCTAAGTGCCTTTGTCAATTCCGCATTTCAAACAGCCAAGATTCGCCTTTCTTTAAATTATTTGAAGCGAACATGTGAATCGCGAATGTCTAGATATTAACATAACGTTATTAACTTGACGTCACCATAGGCGCCGACTTATGTAAATCTCCAGGGGGGCTCACCACAGTTTGAATTTACCGTATCTACAGGGTGGCCCATTTGAAATGGAAGCACCCCCGTAAATTTTTTATTTATCAGCCGATTTTAACCGTTTTTTTTTTCTAAAGATAGGTAAAAAACTCTACTTTGGTGCAAAATATCTTAATGTTAATTTTCAAGGCCTACTACCTTTTTTTATAGTAAAAGTGACCAAAACTATTTAGCGATTTTTTTATTTAAAATCTGACACCTCAGTGTTAATCAGGAGACCTTAAATCCCCCACATACTAAATTTGAACAAAAAAAATATAGGGAGTTCCTTTCTACGGGTTGTCAAAGTTGAGCAAAACCCAATTAAAACAGTTGAATTCTCAACAGAACAACTCAAAGTGTTGGTGTGTAAAGATCCAATAGAAAATAGAAGAGTCAGCAAGTCCATATGGGTTAAGGTGGCTGGTGTGCCACAACAGGAAATGCACAGAAAATGTATCGTTTTACACAGTGACTTTATCGAGAAAGGTCTAATAATTTAAATTGTTTTTTATTTGTTGATTGGCATTTTGTAAAGGAATAAATTACTTTTGTGTTTATTAATATTTTTTTCAATGATTCTAGAGCACTCTTGATCCATATAAAGTTTCATAAAATTTCAGCATTTTGAGACGGCCCAGAGAAAATTACCCTGTATATTTTTGTATTGAATCTTTGCACACCAACACTTTGAGTAGCCCTGTTGATCATTCAAGTGTTTTGAGAGGATTACACGACACACTTGACTCCCGAGATGCCTTTAAAATTCCTATTTTGCTCATATCTGCAGAAGAGAACTCCCTGTATATTTTTGGTTCAAATTTGGTATGTGCTGGTTTTGGGGGTTTGGGGTGTCCTGATTAACGCTGTGGTATCAGATTTTAAATAAAAAATCGGTAAATGGTTTTCGTCATTTTTTACTAGAAAAAAAAATTCGTAGTTGGCCTTAAAAATTGAGATTAAGACCTGAAATTTTGCACAAAGTAGGATTTTTTGCGTCCTATCTTCAGAAGAAAGAAACGATAAAATTGGATGAAAAATAAAAAAATACGGGGGTGATTCTATTTCATATGGTCCACCCTGTATATACCTACTAGTAGGTCTTTGCCCGAGCCCCCGAGCCCCTTGCTTTCGGCGCCTATGGACGTCACTGCCTCAATTCGCCTCAAGCATACGCGTCCCTCGACCTCGACCTGCTATTCTTTGTGCATATTACCACAGCAGAAATTAACTATCGCAGCACAGATAGATAACCTATATTTTTTGCTCAACGTTTCGATCTCCTATTAATTTTCATAAAAAAATAGTACAAAAAAATAAAAAACACGCTTTTATTGTTGATTAAAAAGTAAAAAGAAATAATACATTTGATAATACAAGGTGTTCACTTTTAGCGTGTACACCATTGGTAACTTCTAAATTTGGAGAAGTACTGAGTGGGTTAAATTAGAAAAAAGATCCGATCACGAAACTTCAAATTGATGTCAGTGATTAGTTTACTTAATACTTAATTGTTATGGTGGGTTGTCCTAATAATCATAAGGTCAACTGACTTACCTGTAAGGAAGTTTGAGCTGAAATAGAGCTCAGTCTCATCCGATATTACAAAAAACACACGTAGTTGCTTCACTCTGTACAAACTGCCTACAAACGTTAAAAGAAAAGATGTTTTTTCTCCAACCGCTGCATTATCTAACTACGCTATAAAACCTTCAGTGCCTATTTGTGACCGATTGATAGATCGTTAAGGGTGGGTCTTCACGGAAGGTTTGTAATGTTGGATGAGACTGAGATATAATAATTGTAAGATCAACTGACTTACCTGTAAGGAAGATTGAGCAAAGTATACACTTGTAGTTGCTTCACTCTAAAAACAGGTATCCTGTTTTCGCTACCTCGCTTGAGTTATATCAACGCCAACTAGAAAACACTTGTTAAACAAGCAGTTCTTGTAATAATTGTAATGTAACACCTTTGTCAGCAGTAATGTTACTTTTTATGTTTTCACCCGTTCTTGTGTATTCAGTCTCGACATAGCCATTTCACGGTTCACATCTATTGTAGATTGTACCTTTTGAGAAAAATAAATCTTTTTAAAAACCAGTATCTGCGTTCACTGAATTTAAGTGGCGCAGTCGGTAGGATTTTTCGTCGGAATCAATATCGATAACCGGTGCGTTTCAACGCTTTACGGAAAAAAAAAGTAGCCTATCGTGTACGAAGTTGTTTTCGGGCTTGGACTTTTTCGGACTCCAACGTGGACATCCGTGAGCACCAACACCTACCAGAAGAACTTCAGGCACTAGATGGAAACAGAAAGGACGTGGATACTGTGAGTTAGTTTTTCTCTTTCATGTCAGACTCCTCTTTGTCCCGTAACGATTCCTTTTGTGAAAACGATTACTCCGGCACTGAGTTAGGCTTAGTTTCTGAATTACTTGAAAATTTATCGATCGAATCTGATCAAATAAAATTAAAACAATCACAAATTAATTCAGTTTTTGAAAGTAGTGTTAAAATGGCACCAGCCTTAGATATTAAAAATATTAGTGTTATTCCATTGTTCGATGGAAACCCAAATAAGTTACATCGATTTATTTCCTCAGCAGAATCAATTTTAGTGTACTATTTTGACGCAGTGAACCTTCAAAATTTTCAAAATACTTTACTTTTAAATGGAATTTTAAACAAACTAGAGGGTAGAGCAGAGGAAGTTGTCGCTATTAATGGTTGTAAAACTTGGGACGATATAAAAAATACTCTCATTTTGAATTTTGGCGATCAAAGAGACGAAAATTGTCTAAATCAAGACCTTGTAAACTTAAGACAGAAACCTAACGAATCTCCTTACCAATTTCACGAAAAAGTTATGCATTTATTAAATACCATTTGTAACCATATAGATCTAAAATGTGATGAGGCAAGTCGACCGTCTAAACGCGATTTTTTCACAAAACAAGCATTAAAAACTTTTCTAGCAGGTTTAAGAGAACCCCTGGGACCTATAATTCGTGCTATGAGACCTACTACTCTAGCATCCGCTTTACAATTTATTACAGAAGAAGAAAATATAAAATATTATCAAAAATCTAATACACCCCAAACTCAAATTTTAAGAAAACCTACTCCTGCCCAATATTTTCCACCACAACCACAACATCGCTACTCTTTACCCCAAAATCAACCCCAAATAATGCAAAGATCGAACTGGACACAACCCCGACAATTTAATTCTCAATTTCCTCGCGGACCTATATCCAATATCCAAAGAAATCCAAATCCTCCTTCACAGAGATATCCCACAAACTCACAAGTATTTGGAAGACCCCAAAACCAATTTAAACCTACCAATAAACCACCCACTAACAGACCTACACCAATGTCTGGAATTAATCAAACTATTCCAAAACCAAATTCTAATATTCGACCAAATTCTTACTTCCAAAATTACGGACAAAAACCCAATTTCGCATCTGAAGAACTATTTAATACCGAACATACCGATGAACTTGACTATGACAATCAATCTGATCTAAACCAGTATGAACCCTATAATGACACAATAATTGAAACCGAAAATAACGAACAGTTCTATGAACCGCACACCGAGCAAGACGCAAATTTTCAACACGCTCAAAATTACGAACTAGAAACGTAATAGAATTGCACTATTTCCCTGACAAAAAAATATTACCCTATATTTGTATCTCTAACCCCCCAATCAAACTTTTAATCGACACTGGTTCCACCAAATCTTTTATTAACCCGAATATTGCTTTTCAAAATTTTAAAAATTTTATACAGCATGATCCATTTATTGTATCTTCAGTTTTCCAAAGTTATTCTCAAAATTACTCCGCAAATATACCAAGTTTTCAAGAATTTAAATCAAATTTACCAATGAAATTTTATCTTTTCAATTTTCACAAAACCTTCCATGGATTAATTGGGATGGACAATATAAAATTAATACAAGCACTCTTAGATTTTAGAGACAATCGAAATCAGCTTATAACTGAAAATGCTGTTTTACCACTTCGATATTACGAAACCAATCAATCACATTTTTACCATTTACAGTTAGAACCACATAGTATAACCCCTGTTAAATTACCCGTTAAAGAAGAATACGGACCTGTATTATTAAAATATCAGGAATTTCAAGGCGCAATTTTAAAAAGCTCTCTCTCTACAGCAAACGAAAACTTAGCGTGGGCTGAACTAGTTAATAATTCAGATGACGTTATCCAAATTACTTTGACCGACCCTGTACCTACATCAGAATTTGATTTAGACGAACATTTTATTTACTCAGCAGAAATTATTCCCAATGACACTTATTTAGAAAATTCAGACATAGAAAATTTAATTAGAACCTCTCACATGAATGAAGAAGAACGTAAACAAATTTTAAAAATTTGCAGAAAATATTCAGACATTTTTCATAGACCCGAATTACCTCTTACTTTTACGAACCAAATGAAACACAGCATAAGGACCAAAGACGAAATTCCCGTATACACCAAATCATATAGGTACCCGTATATACATAAACCCGAAGTACAGAGACAAATATCCTCGATGTTAGACCAAGGTATAATTAGACCAAGTAATTCACCCTGGTCATCCCCCATATGGATCGTCCCCAAAAAGGCCGACGCATCTGGACAGAAAAAGTGGCGAATAGTCGTCGACTATCGCAAATTAAACGAAAAAACTATCGATGACCGCTACCCTCTCCCTAACATTACAGACGTACTAGACAAACTTGGACGTTGTAACTACTTCACGACACTAGACTTGGCAAGTGGATTTCATCAAATTGAGATGAACCCTGCAGACATCCCTAAAACCGCTTTTAACGTAGAGAACGGGCATTACGAATACGTTCGAATGCCTATGGGCTTAAAAAACGCCCCTGCAACCTTTCAGAGGGTAATAGACAATATCCTCAGAGGGTTACAAAACGAGATATGCCTTGTATATCTCGACGATATCATAATCTTTTCCACTTCGCTTCAAGAACACTTAATAAATTTAACAAAAGTATTTCAACGCCTAAGAGAAACAAATTTCAAAATTCAGCTCGATAAATCGGAATTTTTACAAAAAGAAGTCGCGTATCTCGGACATGTTGTTACCCCAGAAGGAGTACGACCAAACCCAGACAAAATTATTGCTATAAAAAAATATCCCTTACCAAAAACAACAAAAGAGATAAAAGGATTTTTAGGTTTATTAGGTTACTACAGAAAATTTATTAAAGACTTCGCTCGTATCACTAAACCCTTCACTTTATGTTTAAAAAAGGATGCAAAAATCGAATTAACTCCCCAATATGTCAAATGCTTTGAAGACTGTAAAAATCTCTTAATGAATGAACCACTTTTACAATACCCCGACTTTACGAAACAGTTTAACTTGACCACTGATGCAAGTAACGTCGCGATCGGCGCTATCTTATCACAAGGACCTATCGGAAATGACAAACCTATTGCATACGCCTCTCGGACTCTAAATGAATCGGAACAAAATTACAGCACCATCGAAAAAGAGCTTTTAGCAATCGTATTTGCAACAAAATATTTCAGACCATATTTATTTGGACGCAAATTTTTAACAGATCATAGACCTCTCGTGTGGCTTATGTCACTAAAAGAACCCAACTCACGACTAGTAAGATGGCGACTAAAACTTGAAGAATTTGACTATGAAATACAATACAAAAAAGGAAAGACAAACACAAACGCAGACGCACTTTCACGTGTAGAAATACACACCAAAGAAATTTTTAATTACATAGAAGAATTTAACAAATCTCTCGAAAAATCAAAAGAAAAAGAAACTGACAATTTTTCGACTACAGGAAACATTGACGAGCAACCAGACTTAAATGACGTGAACGAACCATCTACAAGCACAACCCATGTACAAAACGAACCATCGACAAATAATGCACAAATTAATCAAGACCCAAATCAGGATCCTTCATCAGAAGAAACTATATCAGCCGAGGAAATCGACGATAACACGGTTCATACTAGCCATGAAAATCCAATACAAGAATTACCCTCGACTGACAGGTGTTTAAATTCTTTTGACCACCAAATTAAAATAAAATTTGTTTTACATTCCCCAGCGACGCCTAAACGCGAAAGCACTTTTCCTAATAAAAAACGTTTAAATGTCCAAATTTCCATAAATAATGTAGAAACCGACATAATTAACTTGTTTAAAAATTATTTAGATCCTAAATTCACTTATGCTATATATTTTGATAAAGAAGATTATGCTCCACGTATATGCGAGATTCTCAGGAAAACATTTAAAAATGCAGCTTACAAGTTAATGAAATGTAATACTTTCCTAGAAGATGTAACAGATGCAAATATGCAAACTCAGATTATTCAAAATTATCACGAAAGCAAGACGAACCACCGCGGAATCCTAGAAACTGAAACCCGAATAAAAAGAAAATATTACTGGCCCGGAATAAAAAACGACGTTGCTAACTACATAAATTTCTGCGAAATATGCCAACAAAATAAGTACGATCGAAATCCACCTAAACAAAAATTAATGCTTACTCCCACACCTTCGAAACCATTCGAAATTGTTCACGTAGATACCTTTCAAGCACACGGACAAAAATTCTTAACGATGATAGATACATTCTCTAAGTACAGTCAAGCATACCCCTTAAACGGGTTATCCGCAATAGAAATTGTAAAAGCTTTCGTTATTTTCATGACCCATCACGGCTTACCCTCTTTAGTTGTTATGGATAACGGTACAGAATTTAAAAATTCTATAATACAAGAATTTTTCAAAACTCACAAAATTAACTCTCACTATATCACTATAAATAGCCCTCAATCAAACGGAGCCATAGAACGTTTTCATTCGACACTTCTTGAACATTTAAGAGTAATAATTCATAAAAACAAAGGAAAAATCGACATTCTAAATCAAATGCCTTATGCAATACTCGGATACAATAATTCAATACATTCTACAACCAAACAAAAACCTATCGACGTTATAAATGGACATTTAAATACGAAAGACCCTTTTGACATCGACATTAACCAGCAACTAATGAATAACTATATCGAAGAACACCGCGAAGCTACAAAACAAATTTATAAAAAATTAAACGAACAATTGACAGAACACAAAGGACAAACTATAGAGTATCATAATAAAAATCGAGAAGATCCTTTAACTTATCAACCAGACGATGACGTCTATCGAAAAGTAGTTTCTAACAACCGTAATAAATTATGCAAAAAGTACCAAAAAGGTAAAGTTGTTCGAAATAAAAGTATTCAGGTAAAAACCGCGAAAAAGACTCTTCACAAACAAAATATTAGACGACCAAAAGTAAAGCATAAAAAATTGTTGCAGGTTCCACCTAGTAGTACTACTGACAGTGCAGGTACAGACAGACATAACCATAACTAAACTCGACAAAAATCCAGGGATCCTTCCTTATTAACTTGGAACTGCCAAAGTTTACTCCCGAACCCATACCTTTATTCATTACATTGATCTTAACCCCATAAAAAATGAAATTGAACTCATTAAAAATCAGTACAGTGATATTTCCCTTGTTGCGAAAGATTTCTTTAAAAATGCTTTCGCCGTTGACCTAATTAATTTTGATAAAGCTTTAAAGTATCAGTTACATACAGCAGAAACAAAGTTCGACACACTCAATCCAGCTGGTAGAACAAAACGTGGTCTTATAAACGGATTAGGTTCCATAATAAAAACCATTACCGGAAATTTAGATGCAGACGATGCCTACTATTACGATCAAGCTATTAAGAATCTACAGGATAATCAAAAAATTGTTGTCAAAAAGTTAAACAAAGAAATCTCATTGACGACAAGAATTATCAATAATTTTAATAAAACAGTTTCATTAATTAAACATGATCAAGAACTTATAACAAAACGCTTAAATATCGTAATAGAAGATTTTGTTAATAAGTTTGAATCAGAATTCATAATTTATACAAAAATGAGAGATATTTTAGACCAAATTAATTTACTACTAAACGTGGTTTTACAGTTATTAAACGACATAGAAAATGCTGTGACATTTTCCCGACTAGGTAAAGTTCATAGTAGCATACTAAAAATTGATGATTTGCAACATATTATAAAAATTTTAGAAACTCTTTATTCACCTGAACAGTTAATTTTTCCCTTAAAAACAGACATTCATCGATATTACGATGTTCTAAATGTAGAATCTTACTATTCAGGATCGAAAATAATTTTCGTTGTTCACTTTCCAATCACTATGCCAGAATCGTTTTCATACTATCACTTATTTTCTATTCCAACACAAAATTCCACCACAATAATTCCTAAAAATACATATCTGATCATGAATGAGAATTTCTACCAATATGTATCACTTCCCTGCACCAACCTGCATCCCAAATTCTACTGTCCCGAAAACTCTCTCATCGAAGGAGCAGTTAAAGAAGATTGTTTATTCCAATTACTTCAACTGACGATTACGCCAAGGAACTGCCAGCTCACCCCTGTTCGAGTTAACGAAGAATTCGTACAAGAAATTGACAATTCACACTATATTGGAATTTTTCCCAATAAAACGAAAATCCAAACATTATGTGAAACTACCGACTTCATAACACTTCAAGGAAATTATCTCATCAATATCCCGACTGGATGCCAATTCCGACTGAAACATTATAACTTTATTAATGACAAATCCGTAAATCAGGGACAACCCTTGTTATTACCAGAAATCAAAATTGCAACAACCGAAAACCCCAGAAAATTACCAACACTAAAGCTACAAAATATTCGACTTGACGAAATACATAAGCTTCAAATGGACCAGCAACGATTAACACCGGTAGAAGAATCACTAGATCCGCTGTCAACCAGTTTTTGGACATTACCAATTTATGGACTTATTCTGATTGCCTTATTGTACATTTTAATAATTCAAGTCAAGAAAAGAAGATGTACAGACGTAGCACCGGCCCAAGCGGAAGAAAATCCACAAGCCAACCCTCGGATATTTTTCAACCACTGAAAAATATACCTCGATTTGGGGATGGAGGAGTTATATCAACGCCAACTAGAAAACACTTGTTAAACAAGCAGTTCTTGTAATAATTGTAATGTAACACCTTTGTCAGCAGTAATGTTACTTTTTATGTTTTCACCCGTTCTTGTGTATTCAGTCTCGACATAGCCATTTCACGGTTCACATCTATTGTAGATTGTACCTTTTGAGAAAAATAAATCTTTTTAAAAACCAGTATCTGCGTTCACTGAATTTAAGTCTTGCCATCGAATTACTCACTGTTTATTTTGTAAAGGATAGATCATTGTAGGGAGGGTTTCTAAGAAAAAAGGTGTAAGGGTATGTAATCTTCGGATGAGGCTCAATCTTCCTTAAAGGTAAATCAGTGTATCTTATAATTATACTTCAGCCTCATCCTAAATTACAAAGTATACACTTGTAGATGTTCAAAGTTATATCCCAGAAAAGGACGAATCAGAAGTGGCACTTGGCTAATTTAAGAGGGCAGAGGGGTATTTTTATGAGGTGGTGGGGACGGAGAGTATTGCTAGGCCGCCAGATCCTTAGAAAGGTTAAAACATGTCAACATATTTTTCACTATCATTTATTCATTTTGGGTAGGTATACCAATAAAATTAATATGAAAGCAATTAATATTATCTAATGTGTGCCGGTAGTAAAATTATAATGTTTTACGAACCATTTATTCTATTTATCTGAGCCCAGAAAACCCACAACCTGACCCCTGTTTTCTGGGACTTGATTATGAAAGCGGAATGCTTGACAACCGCGCGGCGCGGCGCCACAGATTCCGTTCTTGCGGTACTGCCAGATCGTCCAGTCGGGAGCCGGTAACCAAGGCAACCCACAAAAATATAATGCAAATTAATTTAGTATAAAATGAAATCGATGATAATTTACTTATAAAAATGTTAGTCCTTGATAGTATTTTGGTTGATATTAAATTGAAGGCGATAAAAATAGCTAAATGAATTTAAGGAAATTGTCAGGCATAAAAGCTGACGAAGTCCGGCAACGTCGTTCGTGGCCTACGGCTGACGCGCCACCTAACGCCAGACGCCAGACAGCGTCAGTATGTTCAATTGAGGTTAAACTCCTTATAAAACGTAAACAATAAAACGAAAAACGATTACCAATTTCTAAGTAAAAAAGCCCAGTATTATTATCATGACTGTGATAAAAGTATCCAAAACAGGGACCAGATAAGGTGTACAATATGTATTCAGCTCAACTTGACTGCTTGTGTTGTTACTTCGAATACTTCGTTGCTGTATTTACACTAGTGCATTGTGCCCCAGAAAACCCACTTTGTGCTTAGGTTTTGTGACGAAATGGCCCCGCAATTATTGCTGTGTTCGTGGATGTTCTAACAACACGAGGATACGTTTTTTCAAAATACCTGCTGATGAAAACAGGTAGGTACCTATGTGTAGTTTGTCCCTACCTTGTTACCACATTATTATATCCTTAGGTATTATAAATTTTATGTCCTACGTAGGTACTACCCCTTTTACTGGAGTATTACCTACCCCAGAAAACCCACAAATGGTTTCCTACTGATAATACCTACCTAACTATGGTTTTTAATTTTTTTTTTTCAAGGTGTTATGCATGGACGAGAAAGTGTGGAAGGCAGGATTTGTTAGAAAAAACACCCACACAGCTTTTTATTAATTATAAAGTTTGTTCAATGCACTTTGAAAATAGTATGTTTGCAAACCAGTCGAAGTCTGGGCTAAAGAAAACAGCAATACCAACTGTGTTCTCATCATGTAAGTACCTTCATTGGTAATTATGGAAATTAGTGTATGCACCGCCCGATTTTCTTGACATTTTGACCCCATAATTACTCCTTCATTATTAGATAATAATATGTATTTTTTGCTGATACTTGTAATTTTGCTGCATTTAATTTTTTTTACTAGGTTATATCGATGAGGCTTCTTCACAGAGTGTCCTTCTGTGTCTGTATGCAGCAATTTGACTTTGTTAGAACCTCAACGAGAACTTGATCAACCAGTCTCGATCGCTCAACCTTTGGATCAACCAAGTACACCCCATCTGTCACAGTCACCTATAGGCGATCTCCACAGCATTACCGAATTTTCAGTTGCATCAAAAGGTAATGATATATATTCACAAACTGTTATTATAGTATACACACCCAAACTTATATGACATCACGCATTATTTGCGATAATTTTTTTTGTCAAAAAAATTATATGTCATGGAAAGTCAAAAGTGTTTACTAACAAAAACAGTTAAATGTGAAAAACCCGACAATATAAATTGTAATAAATATTAAGTGATTCCATATTATAAGTTTGGGTGTGTGTACATATATTGTAATTTTTTGTATTACTTATTTTGTTATTGAATAATTCTATTTTTAGATGCTAGTCAACAAACTTCTCTTAGTTTGAGTGCACATAGTCCGAGAAAGCATTCATTAAAGTTACAAATAAAAAACTCCAAAGAAAGTTGCATCCGAAGTTGGAGCAAGCTGTCGACAGTGCCGACACTGAAATAAATGACGAACAATTTCTTGCCATTTGTGAGAAAAAACTGTCTGCTTCAATGCTACTATTTGTAAGGCATTATTTAGAAAATCCCAAAAAAGATCCACAGGGATATCGTTACTCTTCAGATATGAAACAATTTTCCTTAACAATTTATTTTCTAAGCCCAAATGCTTATAGATTTTTAATGAAACCACTTTATTTGCCATCTAAAAGCACTCTTCAAAGAATAACTAGCAAATGGCATATAACTGCAGGTCTTAACAGTTTCATTTTTGAGGTTATTAAATCAAAAGTTACAAATTTAGAGGGTTCTTCAAAACAGTGCATTCTTTGTATTGACGAAATGTCATTAAAATTTTGTTTATTTTACAATAGATCTTCCGATACCATTGTTGGCTTTCATAATACATTGAAGGAAAAAAGATATGCTCCTGCTAAATATGTTTTAGCTATTATGGCTAGAACAATATTTGCTAAGTGGAAGCAACCAGTTGCTTATTTCTTTATTAATACTTGTTCAGGGGAGGAATTAAAATTTATTATTTTTGAAGCAATAAGGAAACTTAAATCTGTAGGATTACTAGTAAGTGCGTTAGTGTCTAATCAAATTTTGTACAATTTTCAAAATCAGTTGGTATCTCTCCAAACTCTTCACATTTTTCTGTCGATAGCGAAAAAATATTTTATATTTTTGATGTGCCGCTTCTCTTAAAATCATCACAAAATAATTTTTTCAATTACACATTCGAAACCTCTGAAGGATGTACAAATAAAACGTATATTGACCAAATTTATAATAAACAAAAACATAAGCCTTTGGCTCTTCGGCTGTGTCCAAAATTTACAGATGAACACATTAATTCGAATCCTTTTAAAAAACTGAAGGTTAGTTTAGCCGTCCAAGTTTTCAGCGCAATGGTAGCTGCGGCACTTAATTCCTTTATTGAATTCGGACAATTCCCCCCTTCGGCAAACGCTACAGTGTCATTTGTAGAAAAAATTGATAAGTTATTTGATATCTTAAATTCCTCAAAAATATCAGGCAGTAATACAAGTACAATAGACCTTTCAAAGGAGCAGATTACCAAGTCGATTTTTTAAAGGAAATGTTTACATATTTTGAGAATATTAAAATTTTAAAACAAAATATAGAGGTTACCAATAAAGTTAAATTTTTGAAAGGGTGGCAAATCACAATAAATTCATTTTTAGGTCTTTGGGAAAAATTTCATTGTTTAGAGTTTAGTTCCTTATACACTCGACGCTTAAATCAAGATTGTCTCGAAAATTTTTTCGGCACTATTAGGCAGCAAGGGGGAAATTGCTTGAATCCAACCCCCATCCAATGCGAAAGGGCTTTCAAAAAATCATTTTGTTTAAATTATTTCCAACACGCGGATGGGGCTAATTGTATTGAGGATTTTGATTCATTATTGTCATACGTAATCACCGAACATACACAAATTTACAACAAAGTTGTTGTGGGAAATGCAAGATCTATTTTTTCTGATTTAAGTTCGGTGGCACCAGATTATATTGATTTCGAACTACATGAATCAAATAGTATATCATATGTTTGTGGATATTTATTAAGAAAGTGCTTGGAACAACATTCATGTGAAGTTTGTATTAAATATTGTAAACGTCATACATTAGGGGATACTGATTTGTTTACTTATTTTAAAGCATACAAATCAAGTGGTAACGAAACCTTTGGACATTTATTTTCACCTCCTGATAATTTCCTAAATTATATTAAAACTCTCGAAGTTAATTTTTGTACCCTCTTTCCAAAGTTTGCTTTAGAAGAAAATGTTGGTGTGAAATTAAAAAATAAGCTGCAAAACATTTCATATCAACATCCATGCCCTAGTTTTAATCATGCCTATTTATTATCCCTTTATGTAAGATTTAGAATCTATTCTTCTTTAAAAATTTTAAATCGTGATATTGTTTCTAATAAAACTAATAAAAATTATAAACTTCGAAATTTACATTTATAAGTGCTGCCAGGGGTCATTATTTTTAAAAATTAGGCTAAGTTGATAATGTATAGTGTGCATGTGCATAATATGTACGTAAGTAGTTTATAATATCTTTTGTATTTATAGGTATTATATTTTATATGTGCTATTGTTTTTGAATATTTTTTATAGATTTTAGTAATAAACATTTTTGATAAATAACGTTTTTTACTACCAGTGATACGAAGGTCAACCAATTTTGCAAATAATAATTGTTATGGATCTATATAAAAAAACAAATTAATTGCCAAGCTATGAGTTTGGACGCAAGTCGATTGAAATATTGTAATATTTCAACCACCCAAGTAGAATAGTTCACTTGAACCTAAATCATAGTTGTTTCTAATTAATATAGGTAAGTATAAAATAATAAAGAGGAAATATTGTGAAATTTCCATGTACAATAAAAAAATGTATTTTTCTCTTTAGTAAAATATTAATATTTATATTTTTTTCATCAGTAAAATACCTACTTAAAATCACTTCTGGAGATTCAAATTTAACTAGATCTAATCCCAGAAAAAAAACTTTACTATTCTAAAAATTAATTTTGCTATATAAAACACAAAATTTTCTATAGCCCGGACCTGATCGTGCCAACGCAATGGGCAAGTTCTACTCTGTCCAAAATACGGTGGGCGTGGCCAATGCGCAGATGTCAACGGCGGAGAGTTCATTTCCTATGCGCGAGAGGGGAAATTGGAACCGCGACATCAAAGGCGCCGAAAGCAAGTGCCACTTCTGATTCGTCCTTTTCTGGGGTTATATAGACACGATGATCTCTCCGAAATTTAAAATTAGATGTGATGTTATATTAAATATGAGATTTATTTGTCATGTAAATGTAAGAGGCAAATAAGTTTTATCTCAAATTTATATTATAAACTTATGGTAGGTAATATTTACGAGAAAATGTGATAATGGGCATAAGCACTCAAAGTTAACAAAAAGAAAAAACTAGTAACCGCATACATGTGTTTCATGCTATTTGGCAATCATCAGTACGGTGGAACATTAAACAAATCAAAAGGTAGACATGACAACACATTTGCAGCTTCAGTCAGCACATCCCCTATTTTGGGGCTTGTACTAACATCGCCACGGAGGCTGCTAAAGCGACCTGCGTGGAAATCTTCATAACCCAAGATACAATGACAATAAGGATTGAAGATTAGTGAGTGTAAATTTATTTACAAGAAAAAGTGATAAGGGGCATAAGCACTCAAAGTTAATAATCTTACACCATTATTGTTATTACTTTAGTAAACTAATCTTACATCCTTATTGTCATTGTATCTTGGGTTATGCAACAAAGCCATACTTTTGAACTGAAGCTAGACCCTCTTAGGACCCCTCTAGCAAATTCTGCTGAGTTATTATCCGCCAGCGGTTTATTATAAAAAAATGTTAAAGGTATTGTAAGCGTTCCGTTCAGCCTACTGTTTTCCTTATTTTCGCAATGTCTACCCATCCTCTATAAGCGGCAGAAGTTGCCGCATGTCTGGTAGAGGAGGCAGTGTATTTCATAATATCTATTACCGCTTCTTGTAGTACCGATTTTATCCATCTGGATAAAGTTTGTGAGCTAGCAACATGGAACGGTTTTTTACAAGTAATAATAACAAAATCTTCAGCCGATAATATAAGATCATGCGTTCTAGCTAGGTAAGTTCTAATAAGAGTCAGAGCCACACACAGTTCTGGTCTCGCTTCAAAGAATGGAAGTATCACAATTGGAGGAGCGCTTTTTGGGGTAGAAGTCTTTATTTTTTCTAGGATTATGATTTCTACTTTATCCTCACGCCATTTAACGTTTTTCAGTTTTATTTTCATGAATGTTTATAGTCTGTCTGCTGTCGTTAGGGCTAGTAATGTCACTAACTTATAAGTTAATTTTGTCAAGTCTATTTTGTCAATTGGCGTCCAGCTGGCTAGAAGTTGCAATACAGGAAAATGATTCCAAGTTGTTTCGTATCGGGGTTTTATTGGCTTCATTTTAAAAGTATCTTTTAGGTATCTTTTTAGATGCTTTTTGTCTTCAGATTTTACGTTGAGTACTAACTTTAAAGCTTTAATGACGAAACTGTTGATAGTAGCGAAAGAAGCCCCCTTTTCTGATTCTTTGTTAAGGAAATCTAGAACATTTACTAACTCGCGAATGGATTAAGATTTTTCTCTATGTTGAATATCCACCCTGTGTATAATAGCGAAAGGTGGGAATACATAAAAGAACCATTGGCTCCAGTTTTCAGGTTTTCTGAAATATAGTCACATTTTTTAAAAGAATTTTTGAGAAATGTCCTATTCAGTCTCCATCGCTGTATATAGATCTAGATTAAGTATAAATCTGTAAGGAGGCGTTACTTTTTTGTAATCTGGTTGCTGATTATGGTTTTTATTTTTGCCAAATAAACATTGGTCCAAACATCATATTCATTTTCTTGAAACAGCATTTCCAAATTTTGCCGGGTTTCAATCAAAATTCAGTTGATCTGTAACATTTGAAAGGGGTAGGTGAAAATTTTGTTTCGAATGTGTTGGAGTTAACGGATGTTTTGGGGCACGTTTTGCCAATTTCAACGGAAACGGTTGATTTTATCGTTATGAAACAAGAGCACCTTTTTGTTACAGAATGAAAAGATTCACTAAATTGAGACACCAAAAAGATAACCTTAAAAAAGTTACGAGTAAAAGCACGATCCAAAAACAACCCAAGTAGGTACGTAGGAATTGACATCGTCAGCTTATTTTCCATATGTAAAAACAGAACTGTGCCAAATTTCAGTTCAGCAGCTTTATTATTTTGGGAGTTGGATTCAAAAAATGAAATTCATCGCCCTATTCAGTAACCTTTGAGATTTGACAGGTAGTTGTTATATGTACCATTATTAGCGGGACACTCTGTAATCTGTATTCTGTATTTTACATGTATAATGTTCAAAAGTAAATATACATGGTGATTCAGTTTCATTCTAGGACATTTCAACAGGTGATAGAAAATTATAAAATAGGACTATTTTGCGGTACCTATAACTTTTTATCTACAGCCGCCTCGTTTTCGAGTGACAGGGTGATTAATTAAAAAATTTAACGTTTTCAAAGTGTTATGGTTGGTAAAATCGAAACTTGCCTGTCGAAAACCACTTTTGCGCGAGATTAAAAATATGTAATTTTATCGACGATTTGATTTTCGATTTTAAAAGAAAAATAGGTAGTAAAATAATAGTTGGCCAAGCGAATTGTTGAATTACTATGACATTTTAGTGAGATCTGGTCAATACTGGCCAAATAAAAATCTAAAATGTAATTTTTTTCAAATGGCATAATTTTATTTTTTGCATTCCAAAAAAAAAAGCAATAAAAAAAATAATTAATTTTTCCATAAAACTGAGGCAGGGTTAGCCAAGTTCAAAAGGGAAAATCCTGTATAGGGCCCAGGGCCCTATTAGTGTTTTTCTTGATAAAACTAATGTAATGTATACCCATATCTCCGCCACTGGTTATTTGGGGAATTTGACATTACCACATTTTGTGACACTTGACCAGTGCATAATGACATGTACCAAATTTTCTTTGAATATCCTAAACGGCTAAAAAATACAAATTAAAATGTTAAAATTTTTGAGAATTTAAACACCCTGTAATTCTAAAATGAGGCAGCTTTGGATAAAAAGTTATACCACAAAATAGTCGTATCTTGTGGTTTTCTATCACCTGCGGAAGTATATTTTATTTAAAAATTGTATATTCTGTTAATTCTTCATTTTGTCAAATATCAAACCAGAATTTAATGAGTATCTAAGATTTCTTTCCTAGACTTATTCTCGGCGACTTCTGTTTTTTCGGGAAACGGAAATATGGCCGGTATGGTAAACCTTGCGGGAAGGAATCAACGAAATGTGGCGTTACGGCTCGACGGCTCTTTTAAATGGAAAAGACTTTTCCGTGCACCAGGAACTTGTAAATCTCGCACGAAATTCCCCGAGAATTTTGTACAGATCTATAAATTTCACGACCAGAGATCGTGTACGTATAAGTTACCCGGTTTCCTAAAAAGCAAATCGCATCGCAGAGTATGTTCACATTCACGCCTATTTCTTTAGCTTTTGAATATAAATACGCGTTATCGCTCCATCTTTTGCAGGAACTGCGTGAGAAATATCGATAAATATTACAAAGTAGTATCAACCAAGGACTTACGTTTAAATAGATTAAACTTCATCTATTTTCTTGCTAGAACTCCAATTTGTTCATTGCGAGAGTTCCATTACATTAGAGCCAGCATTTCCAAAGATGTGTCATTATCTTAATGCTTGCGATCTTGTGAAACCATTTCGGTTTCGTAATTAATTTCAGAACCAATAAAATGTACAGTTTTCCTTGAAGAAAAACATTACCGTGCGACATGACAGTGTCTGTGCAACATAAATGCGTAATATGACCCTATTATAATCGAACGTCGGCATGTTACGCACTTTTTCACGGAAAAATTAAAATAGCGCCTAGTTTTAAATAGCACTATAAGTTCACGTTATTTATAAAATATTCCCATACACGTACATCTCCCTATAGGTCGTTAATTGATTTAAACAACGAGTGAGCAGGTTTGCATTATCTATTGGGTTATTCGAAAATAAACCAGGCCAATCAACCTATAGTCATAAATACGTTAAAAAATCCGTAGAGAACCACAGAGGCCATAGCGTGATCACCTCATCATCAGCGATTAGTTAAATTCTTCGTAGAGCAATGATCGCTTATAATTAACTAATAGAAAATTTCTGGGCGTGGCTTAATTATAAAATGTCAAGCCTAGATACCTAGATGGCAGATGAAAATGTGCCACCTCTATCCATCAGAAAAGAAATTCAAATGGACATCCGCGCGTTTATAGTCCTTTTAGCGATCTACGATGCATTTCCTTTTGAACAACCCTGTGCCTACCTACATATATGTAGCTAAAATGAATTTGCTCATACATATACGCAAAGGGAGCAAATTATCAAAGCACAGCGTTTGCCCTGGTTTGCAGACCAGTGGATTTTTACGTCCATCGCCTTGGGCAAACTAATATTAATGCGCTCCAAATTTGTAATGACAGATAGCGCTATTTAGCGCTGCCTTCTAGGCCAGGGCCGAAATAACAGGAAAAATAAAATAAAGGGGGTGAACTTTTAGGGGTGGAAAACGGTTTATCACGATTTCCGGCAAAACTACAACTCCTATCGAAAAAAGTTAAATATCAAAGTTGTAGGTGATTAACTTTGGTATTTACACTTTTTCACATAACCTCAAAATATCCGCGAAAAATAGAAATAACCGATTTTTTGGTTTTTAATTTGTATGTCCCACAAAAAAAAATTCACGAAATTTGCTGGAAACTTACCTTCTTATGTCCCAAACACGATTTAATTTTTTCGAATCAAAATATTTATTTTTACCCCTTATTTTGATTTTAAACCGAAAAAAGTGACCTCATTTTCAATTGAAAATACGCACGTCAAAAAAGCTGATTTTTAAAAAAATCGGTGCGCTTTTTGTTTGTTGAAACCTCTACTTTCTGATGGTGTAAAAGAAATATACATCACTATGAAAAATTTTCTCAGGAAATGCATAAAACGAAAAAACTCGGTTTCTAAAAAAATTTTTTGATCATTGTTTAAAATTTTTGGCAATTTATTGAAATTTACACTTTAATTACTTGAAAATTTTAAGATTCCATGTTACATTGATAAACCAAGAAATTGCAAATCGATATACCTATATATTACTATAATTAACAACCAGATAAGTTAACATACTTAATAGTTTATAAGATATCTACAATATTTTGAAAAAGTTGTAGGAAAATTTTTAAATTATATGCGTAAGAAAACGTCGCATCTAAATATGAATAAATGCCATCAAAGAGACAAAAACTATAATGGATAAGTGACTAGAATTCCAGATAGTGTGATAAATGTGTATTAAAATATTATAATTAATAACTTCATAATTAATTATTTAATTTGAATAGTACAGTTTAATAAATTTAATAAATCAACTTTTTTATCGAACAAAAATTGCAGCATTCACATTTTTTTGATTAAATCCCCTTTAAATCACATCTTTGATATTTAGAAAATTAACTATTTTCGCATGTTTTTTGCAAACTCTGTTTCATGGATTTGAAATTTCTTGGTTTATCAATGTAACATGTAATCGTACATTTTTCAAATAATCAAAAATGATTTAAAAAATTTCGAAATCGAGTTTTTCGTTTTTTTTGCATTTTCTGAGAAAAATTTTCCATAGTAACGTATATTTTTTACACCATCAGAAAGTATAGGTTTCAAGGAACAAAAAGCGAACCGACTTTTTTGACGTGGGTATTTTTGATTGAAAATGAGGTTACTTTTTCGATTTAAAATCAAAATAAGGGGTAAAAATAAATATTTTAATTCGAAAAAAATACAGCGTGTTTGGGACATAAGAAGGTAAGTTCCAAATTTAACGAAAATTATTTTTTTGTGATAGATAAAAATTAAAAACCAATAAATCGGTTATTTCGATTTTTCGCGGATATTTTGAGGTTATGTGAAAAAAGTGTAAATAAAAAAGTTGTAGACCTTTTTATGATCTACAACTTTGCTATTTAACTTTTTTCAATAGAATCTTGATAAACCGTTTTCCACCCCTAAAATTTACCCCCTTCCACCCCCGTACCTCAAATCACCCGTAAATTATTTTTCCTGTTATTTTTGCTATATGTTCTTCCTTTTTCAATGAGTGTCATGCTGTTCTAGATTTTTGGTCTCAAAAAATATCTACCCTGGCGTCCCTGGCCTATTCGGTTCGACAGCGGCTTCATTCCTTTTTCTCGTTTCTACTGTCTCTATTATTCTGGACATTTGTTATTGTTAATTGTGGTATTGTTTTTTCAAAGTGCTCTTTTACAAAATGTTTCCCTTCAAAGTTAAAATTAATATAAATACATTAGTAATTAAAAGTTTTTACCAGAGAAAATAAATAATACATTTGTGTAGTATGAGTAAAGGTAAAATATGTTAATTATGTATAATAGGTACGTTTTTTAATGTTTTTCGGGCTAGTGAGGATGATGATGATGTACATGTTCATACTTTTGATGGGCTTGTGTGGAAAAATCGGTCAAAATCTCGTTTCTTCCTTACAAGATTACGCCCTTATTTCAACCCTTTAGCCCCTTAGTATCTTTGGTTTTCCGAAGCCAGGTTATATTAATTAATCATTTAGTGAACACGGCTTGCGCGAAAATATGGGCAACAGCCACCGTTTATTTCTGAAGGCGCTACGATACCCCCTATTTTCAAGGGTTTCGTAGTTTACATCTCCTACTTGCATTTCTTAATATTTTCACTTGATTTTTTTTTGTGGCTTAGATAAAACTATGAAGAATCGTCGTTGTGTATCACGAACTGAGCAGGACTAATGCGACACTGTTAAAAAAATGCCAAACATACCCGAAATTCGACTATATTCGGTTAAGAATTTCGAGTATTTCCGCCGCTCAAAAATAATTCGAAAGACACAACGACGATTGAGGCATTCGATAACATTATTTTAAGACTACTTTCAAGTCGATACGTTTGTTTGTTTGGCTATGATTTGAAAACTACGAACCCATTGCCCGGCAATAAAATGATCCGTGAATTGGCCATCCGAGCAGGAATTAGACGTACGGAGATAGGCGGGCGGGCGGGCGTTCGCTGGAACTCGTGGTTCCCCTACTCCCCCTACTTCGGCCTACCTCACCGGGCTCGGGAACCACGTCAGGGGAACTTTCAATCGATATCAGATGTTTCATTTTTCATTTTATTAGTCTCAGTCTCCCTTATTTGTGTTTCGCTTGTTTTGAATGTTAGAATATTACATTATGTATGTCGACTGGCATATAATAATACTCATTATTATTATTCCTCCAGGAATAATAAATAAATAATTATTATTCACAAAGTACTTTTTGCTTTTGTGTAAAATGGTTTAATCCCTAGGGCATAAAATGGCCTGGTCGTGCAAAAAGAGTAAATTTAAATTCTAGACCAAATTGTGCGCTTGATTTTTACTTTAAAAATGTGATAGGTACCCACAAGTAATATTTTTGTCAAATAAATGGGTCATATGAACCATTTTTTGAAAACGAATAATATCCTATGTAATACGATTATTGTGTCAAATCGCTGCATGATAAAAGCTAATTTATATACTTTCCAGAGGGAAAGATAATAATTCTGACACCCAGTCAGTTTTAGAAACTTCTTCGTTAGAAGATTGTTCGAAAGTCATTTGAGTTGAAAATCGGGCAAAATAAAAATAGAAGGTACATTTTATTGTTCCAGTCTGTCGAATTTATGACATTTTAATACATTTTTTAGGATGTTCGATAATTCAGATTTGTCAGAAGGTTCTGAAACTGAACGGCAGTCATTGCAAGAATACCTATAATGTTTGATAATGATGTTGCAACAGTCACAGTGAAACCAATAGGAGTAATTTGTGGGCTTGTGTGCTTTTATTCCCATACTAATATGATTCCCAGAATTTGAGAGAGGGGTACTAGGGTACTAACACATATTTTGCATTTTGCACACTTATTATTCGGATTTAGGTATAAGTGCAGGTGCATAGGGTTTGAGAAACAAACTTTCTGGGAAAAACAGGGCTTTGAATGAAACATTTACAAGGGATTAGGAATTAATAGCTCCTATTATCTCAAAACTATTACTTTATTTAAAAACGGAGACCGGTTTCGCAACTCTATAAATTTACCTACATCCTCAGGGCAGGTAGTAGGTATATGTATAAATAAATAAAGAACCTTTACTTACCTAGCCATTATATATTTGAAATATATACATTCAGCCACAAGTCAAAGTTGAAACAATTAAAAACATTACATAATTATAACCTTTTTTCAAGTATCTCCTTCAAATTTCCTGCAAGCTCTTGGACTATAAGTGATTATCCTTTATTTATTTACTTTTTTAAATCTTATATTGTAATCCTTGATGATGTAATTTTATAGATTAACGAAACCGCTTACTGTTTTTAAATAAACAAATCATAGTTGTGATATAATATTTATACCTATGGCCTATTCACTCTAATCCCTCTAAAGTGAACTCTTACCAAAGTCTAGAAAGTATATCTCTGGACGCTGCTCTTACAGTGTAGAAAGTTTTCAGTTAGATTTATTTATTATTACACAAATATAAATATGGAATACTAGGTATATAAAACATTTTATAGAAGTAGACTTTAGACGCACTTTTTTAGTCGTAACAACACTATTATGCAGAACAATAATTATCCAATCAAACATTGATAGATGTTCAACTGACCCTAACGTGGTTCAAGAAGAATTCGGTAATCGAATCGTTAATTTAGATTTTATAATTGAGCAATTACAGAAGTTTTTTATACACGAACTCTTCATAGTACCTATGCACGTTTGCTGATATGAAAAATAATAGTAAAATTGCTTCGACGCCAAAAAGCTATGCAGTGTGTTGCCAACGAAAAGTGAACGCCCTCTATAACTCCCAAAAAATGTCATTTTTGCAATAAAGCAAACAGGCCACCGCCGTTTTTTAAATATTCGCGCTTCTTCGTCGGCATCGGCGAGACTCGTGTGACCCGTCGGCGGCGGCCGGCACCTGACTTATTATTTCATATTATCTACACAGGAAAAAAAGACTGTTGTGATTTTAGTGAGTTCCTGTATATAGTCACTTTTCTAATCTAATCTATACTTTTGACGTAGATAATTGCAGATGAACCAATAAGTTTAAAATAGTTTAAATTTCCGTTAAGAAGACGTATTGTCACTTCGATACTAAAATTGGCATACTACAATGAAAGCATAACCTCGGTTTTAAAATGTCTCATGTTTTACTTAAACAATTAAATTTATTTTATTTAAATAATAATAATTCTCACCCTCAGACTACTCCAAACTATCTAAGAGTACCCCAGAAGCAACTGAAAAAACATTATAATTCATTGGATGAACAAAACAACTTAATTGCAACTTTTATAGATATTCATCAATATAATCAATAAATAATGTTTTTCAATTTTTATGGTATTCAAGAAATTCTTAGAATTTTCATATTAGAATTCATGTCAAATACAAGTTAGATTGAATCAAGTACTTTTTACTCGACTGAACTAATATCCTATTACAAACACGTTAGTAAAAAAAGCTGTGACCTTGACTGAGTAATTTACCAAAATCAATGATCGCAAATTAATGATCGCAAAGGTTTTGAATCAACCCTACATTTTATATCGTTCGTAGTCATAATGAACACTGTGCAAGTGAATGGCTATTAACAAACTGGGGGTTACTAGAACTTGTATCCACTAATATTAAATGTTATTAATTTAATGATCTCATCTGCTACATTTCTGTTTTGTCAATTATAAGTTGCTACACTAGCAACTTGATTTGCATTTTACACATCATTTGCTTATTATTTAGGCAATAATATTATATATTACTAATAATTATAATTGATATTAGTACCCACAATTATTACAAATTCAGCAAAAATTCAGTGACAGTAGTTGTAATTTCAGTATAATGAACAGTCAAATGTACCCCTATTCAATTCAACACCATGAAACGTTATGTTATGTTGTTCTGACAAAAGAATGTGCTTAGAAAAGAAATATTATAGAATCAATTCCAGAACATGCTATTTATTGAAATAAAATATTACATTTAAATTATTCATTAGAATTCAATATCAATTGTCATTGAATTGATTATTGTTGGTTACAAAAAAGCTTCTCCTTGAGTTTGAGGAATAATATCTCATATTGAATTAAACAGGGTTTTTTTACAAAGTGACAGATTTTTCTCAGTGTAGTAACTACGGCCGGCTGCCCCTCAATCGTAGCACTATGAAGGGGCAGGCTGGAGTGGGGAGTCGTGGGGACTAGAGGAAGGAAAAGGATAGGCATATCTAATCGAGCGACGTTTGTCCTGAATTGAGTCGGGCACTTCAGGCGGATTTCATAAGTATCGTAGCTCCCCAGGGGCCACTCGTAAATTTCCCTTCATTCTACTCAACATCGATGTACTTTTCAACCCTCTTCGAGGCTTGTATGCGAAAATGGGGCGCCTAACTCTGCCACTATCTGACGGTCTACTAGTAAGACTTTCTGTCAACGATACATCCAGTACTGTTCTTAGTCTACTACAATTAGGTTCAATCAAGGCCGATGCACTATTTCTCCTTATGTAGACTGCACGAATTGAATCCGTTAGGATTCCAATCGAATTTAATTTATTTTTTAATGACGGAAGTACGAACTAGGTTAAGAGTTGGATCGGAAAACTTATAAAACGGGGAAGACCCGAATAACATTGTGATTTTAGAGGTTCCCTCGTATTTACCGAAGAGTTACGTGAATTCCTCACTAAGCAGTTAACGCAGGTATTGGGTTTTCCACTTTCCATCCGAGATTGCAAATGCATTTTTGCCACAGTGGAGCAGAACGTCCAACTTTCATAAGTTATCTAAGTAATTTTCCGTGTTTCAGAAAACTACGAATCCCGGATCCGAGAATATACGAATCAACAGGAAATGCTATAGCCACAATATTTCTATTAGAAATAAGTAGGTATGCGTAACCATATCCAATTTAGCATAAGATATAACCGTTATACAGCGGGTCTAACTTTGGTTAGTACATACATTTTAAGTGGCGATAGGTTCCGACCCCACTACTGGTCACAAGGTCCCTTCATTATTGAAGCGATGGCTTCCTATCCTACTACAGCGTTGCCGCACTGTCATATAATTCCTTGAAAATCTGCAAAAATTTGCAAATTTCCACACCTCCCATGGTGTATAGCAGCGACGCCTTACTTTTTTATTTCAGTTAATGTATCGCGGATATGTTTTATTTCGTTCGCGGCTTCTACACCAGCTCGTCGAGTGGCAACAGTGGCCAAAAACCTACTATCGATCTATTGCAAGTTCCAGTCATTGTCTCCGGTTCGCTGGCTTATGGGCGTTCGAACCAGCAGCACTAAAAAGGTTTCTAAGTATAGTCCTCCTTACGGCAGAATGCGTGCGACGTAAGGGGGAAGAACTCGCAAATATTATAGAATTAGTCACAGTTCAGGGGCGTAGCTCAATTTTGTGTAACTCACTGACTTAATTTTCATATAATTGTTATTTAATTTATCGTTAATATTATTCTTAACGGTAATGCCTTAGATTATGGAGGAAGGCAAACCCTTATAACATTGGCAATTATTTCTCGTGCTTGAGAATGCAACGTTCTTCCCTGTTTACCCATTTTGCACACGTTAACTCCCGAACATACGAAACGCCACTGAGCTCTCTGAGCCGGCGGAAAAAACTTGCCAGCGGCCTAAAAAATGAGGTCTGTATGGTAGCCCAAATACGCAGTTAACCTTACGTACTATAGAAACAGGCACAAAACGCGTTGGCTAACTGATTTTGTCAGCCGACTCCTTCGCAGAAGTGCTGTGTTGCCGTATTTCAAAGGCGATGGTAGACGCGACGATGTTGAAAAAAATATAATAGGTGTTTTATCACACCGCGTTAAAAATAAATGATAAACAAAAATGGGTAAGTGGTCCCGTGATGCGAGCTTTATTTTTTCGGTATAACAGAGTTCAGAAACTCGGCTTCAATATGATAAAACTTGTATTCGCCAATAAATAACGACTACTCGTATAGGAAATCTCGCAACGCTGCCCGCATTCTTTAGAAACGTTTTCTTTCGTGCTTTGGACTATATAAGAGAAGGTTTGTCATATTCTTGAGATTAAAAAAAATTAACTTAGGCATGCTTTTGGGATCGAAACATATCGCTAGTTAAAATATATGTACTAATCAAAGTTACTCCCTGTATAATTTAACAATACTTTCTCTTATAGCTCCATACTTTAGTTTGGCTTTACTGCATTGCTTTGCTTTTCCTTGCTCTTGTACTCTCCTCTGTTTTATATTTTGTAGGTTATTTCCGTTTGCATTTTTCATATTTATTTACTCACTAAATGCGAAATATATTAAAACATGTTATGGGGATATTTTATTAAATTTTTCATCATGAGACAAGCAATCTACATACAAGGTGTCCTTGAATTGAAATAAGTTCCAAAATAGTAGAGGTTGTCAAAGTCCTATTTGGCTGAATAATAACAACTGTGATCTAAGTAAGAAGAGATCAAAATTACCTCTGTCATCAACGATATTATTATTCAATTATCAACGTAGTTTCTGGAAGATCCCCGTTGAAAAATTTTTGGTACATTTTGTGTAAAGCCAGTCTAAATACTACGACTGCTAATGAAGAAATGAAGTTATCTTTATTTAGTTTTCTATTTAAGTTATCTATCTTTAACTTTATTATTAAAGTTCTTAAGAAGTTTTTCGAAAAAAATATTCGAAGAAAATTGTTGCTTTTGACGTGGTCAAAATTTTGGCACTTATTTCAAGGAACCCTGTAGTATTCTCGCAAAAAAAATAAGAAACTTCAGAAAGAAGAAATGAAAATAACAGGTAGATCTCTAAAAATGTACACCCTTAAAGTTAAGAATATAAAGAGAATGGAGGGAGACCCTCGTCGTCCGGAAGTTCTTTTAAAAATAAATTTAGAGACACCACATCACTTCTTTTGCAGAGCTCGGAAATTCCCCTTTATTTATGCTCCCAATTTTTTTGTCGCGCCAATTAAATTCGTAAGTCAGATTTAGCTGAACGGTTTGTTTTCGAATAAGCAAAGAAACGTTTTCTCTAATTGTTTTCAGAATTTTCTCACTGGGCATTGATAAAATTTCTAGAGGAATTATTACATGAAATTAAGTAAATAACATTTTTATTCGGGTATTTGTATAAAAGCAGCAAGTATTTATATAACTATTACCTACTTATACAATTATGCAAAACCAGTGCGGAGAATACCACATATGGTTACAAAAATCTGCATTGTTCTTCTTAATAATTAACCTTGCCAAACCTAGCGTGTTTCACAAAATCAAGTGCGATGTGCTCAAACTGCAATAAGCACTCATATTAGGTAACTGAACTAGGAGCTAAGAAATCACAAAAATATTTAATTAAGATATCAAATAAATAATACCTACCGACTGAAATATTCTTCAGTCAACGATAATACCTAGTACGACAAAGCTATAAAGCAAGACAAGATCATTATAATTACTAATTCTCCCTCTGATATTTAATTTCAGTTACAGGATCGTACACATCAGAATTGATCTGCGCAGGTGTCGTAGTACCGACCGTAGTAGGTGGTGTTATTTCGACAGTGTCTCCAGGTTTTACCAGATTGACACCTTCAGTTCCCATTCGCATGCAGTCGAAATGAAGTACTAATACAGCAGCGTTTTGGACGCGCGTCTCGAAGTCCAAACACATCTGTAGATTTTGTCCTGGCGTGTGGATGTCGAACACTCTGGCACAGGCGTCTATCTGGATAGGGATGTAGGGTATTGGCACCGGGAGACATAAGGGGGGTGGATTCTTTGCTGGAAAAACAGAAAAAGGCATTTTACAAATTATACTTCTTGTAAAAGGAATATAATATAGTAGGCGCACTGAGAGATTGCGTCCGCGGGGAAGCGGGGAGCGTGGAGAACGATTTGTCGCTATTGGCCGACTGCAACCGCGCCTCTTAGAGAGCGCTTGGTCAGTACTGGCAATTGCTTCTAAAACAGCTGCTCTTAATTCATCAATAATTGTCTCATACTTTGTTGTGTACTGTTGCCCACAAAAATAAATCCAAAACAGACAAATCGGGGGATCGGGGCGGCCAGGAAATAGGTCTATTTCTCCCTCTCCAACTATTTGGATAGAGCTGATCTGGGTAATTTCTTACGGGCAAATAATTATGTGATGGAGCCCTATCATGATAATTTTTGTTTTATTTTGTTACCAGCTAAAAATAAAATATTTGAAAGTTTGAAGTATGTCTTATTGTAAAATAGAACGTAATTATGAAAATATTCCATGGCTAACTATGTGAAAATTTTAAAAAAATATCAGAAAGTTAGCCATAGCTCTTATATATTTTATAAGAACTATGCCGACTATTATATTTTTGGGAAGCTCAAAAAATAGCCGATTTGATAAGGCCACAGCCAACTATGATTTACATTAAAAAAAAAACAAAAGTTTATGTCATATCTCAAAAATCATAAACAACATAAAAAATTAGATAAGATTATCTTATTAAGCCGAAAATTATCTACAATTTTTGTCTCTATAGTTTTTCTGTATAATCAGAAACAACGGAGCTACAGAGATCTGATGAAATTGCAAAAATCACTCTTTTCAAAATATCTAGTGAACCATGAACTTTGTTAAAAATCCAAAATTGGCATTAGATTAAGCATTCAAAACTGCAATTCGTTCCCCATTTAACCTTTGTTCTAGCTCTGCTAGTTTCCGAGATCCCTTATAGTGGTCATCGAGAAAAACTCACCCTGTATATGCTTTGAGATACTTATATTTACAAAATAACCTAAATCGTATCAAACTTTGAATGTGCCAACAATAACATCTTTTTAAAATCATGAAACAAAACAAGTTGCCTTTGATAATGTATCTATTTCTATATATATATTTATATGGTTGGTACCTATAATATTTTCTGACGTTATAAAGCTATAAGTTATATTTCTCTCACATTTATTATTTCTGAAATAAACTCCTTTGAATTTTCGACCCATACAATACGAACGCATCAAAATGTGATATGTCTGAATCTAAATAAAACCGACTGGGTGGGTAGATATTATGTATATCTGAGCGTAACGTGAAAATGTGAACAAGAATAATTATTCTTCTCGTTTTCCCTTTACATCCTTTACACCTGATTTTATTATGTAAATCTGAAGGGTTTTAAATTTTTAAGAAAATATTCTTTAATTATGGGCTTTCTTCATACCGTTTACAAATAATATCAGTTTTTGCAAATTCAAATGACTAAATAAACATCATTGAAGATAATAATACAGGATCTATCTTTTATCTATTTTTTATCGTCCAGCCATTCTTGATTCTGACTATTTTAAGATTTACTTTTACATGAACTTATTTTTGCTAATTACGATGAAACGCAAAACGTGAGAAGTAAAATATAAAGAGGGGGATAATATTTTTACATACTAAAATGCTATTTTAAAGTGTGAGAAAGAGCAACGTTTAAAATTCGTCCTCAACTAAGCACATTCTTTCCGCAAACAATACCGCAAATGACGCGTCGACGTTCGATTTTAATTGTAGACCGAGCAATAAAAATCCGGCAGATGGAAATATTCCGCAATTTCCAGGGGACGATCTTATTGTGTTCCCGCTGCAAAACTCTGCATATGTGGCTGGGGCGGGCGATGTTTTCAAACTCAAAGAAATTTCAGGGCGCAGTTAATGGCCCCTTAACTCAATTTCCAGGTTAAACAGTTGAATCGCCATTCCGTCGACATTCCGAGATATAAAGTTTCGGGAGCCAGACATTATTCCAGGAGTCGAGCGATGGTTCCTTTTGCTTTGATTCTTTCGTTGCGGAGTTAAAACTTTTAACAAATATAATTGAGATACTTGAGACTACCGTAACAAAGCAGTGCTTTAGGTTTTGTTTACGTTGACTCAATAATGATTGCAAATCTACAACTGGCAACGCAGCCAGCTGGCAGAGTCATAAGGTCACGGCAGGGCTGGCTTCGAAATAGTTTATTTAGGTTGTTAAAAAATGTTCAACTGTATACCAGTGGACAGTGGAAGATTAATATTAGGTATGTGATTAAAACAATAATAAATGAAGTGTTAAGAAATTATATCTAGATAGATTCTAATACTTTTATATCTTTCTACCTGTAAGAGTCACCCTGTCGCCTGAGAATGGGCCAACTAGTTTTGTATGTATGCGGAAATTAAAAGCAGATAGAGGCCTTTGAGACCCCAAGCTTCGGCGTTAAAAGTGTGTAATGCTGCTGACAGTGGTGTTGGTAAACGAAAAGTTCCGTTTTGAAATTTCATTCTGCG
This sequence comes from Pseudeuparius sepicola, assembly GCA_963920635.1. NCBI lineage: Eukaryota > Metazoa > Arthropoda > Insecta > Coleoptera > Anthribidae > Pseudeuparius > Pseudeuparius sepicola. The sequence continues at coordinate 8,880,233 of OY987305.1, forward strand.
GATTAAACGAGCCATTTACATTTCTTGTTTGCAATAAACCGTTGGTTTCCTGGTAATCTTGTTGTGGGGATTCAAAAGGACAGTCGGAATTAATTATTCCTTTTACTTTGGAGAACCTTCTGTCATTTCCGATTTGTGCATAATAGGTGTGTTTGTTCACTAATTTCCAACTGTATAACTAGAATCGATGTCGATCTTAGTCTGTATAAACATGTATCAATCATATAAATGACACGTCACTGCAGTTCGCGACACGCTGCATACAGCCGTTATCATATGCAGTTTTACGGTGCCTATTGTGTGAACACAGAAATTATAACCCATTTATTCTGCTATTATAGTTAAGTGTATACTATGGTAATTCCAGAAGCTGGAGGATGCGCGCGCTTTCCATGAGGCAGTAGTGACGTAAACCTTATGATAAACCATTCCTCGAATTCAAGATAACTTTCTCTGTACATAATATAGGTGAACTCTTAAAAGATTCCAAACTGAGGAAGCTATAGAAAGTTAGGGAGCTATAAGAATGGAAGGAGACGTGAGTAGATATTGTTCATATTTCCCGATAGTTTTAGTAAACGCAAGCTGCGAAAATCCATCACATATATTCTGCAACAATGCGGAACTTATGCCGGTATTTTACGTTTTGGGGATGACAAATTGTGCAGTTGAGAGATAAAAACCCGACCAAATCATAGCAAACAACCCTTGTTTGGGTCGAGGATGCGTAAACGTAAAATGTATGCAAAAATTATTTAATTATTATGCAGAAACAGACAATTTCCTACACAGTGTTGCCACCAGTTCGGCCTATTCTTTTTTTTGTAATTTCCACTCTGGGCTTAATTGTTTCAAAATTTGTTTTGGAGTGCAACATTATTTATCTACGAAACACGAAACAAGACGCACTACGCAGAAGGTTGGGTATATCTTTAATTAAAATAATGTTTTTAAACTATAATTTTGGAGGACAAAAGGTTCTTTTTCAAATACATCACAATTCCATCTCTATAAGCTGTGGTGGAGCAGATTTCCTAAACACTCTGAGTATAGTGTTGAAGACCTGAAAAATTCTTCTTTCTCAGTAGGTATATATGGTGACGCAATTAAACTTTTCATACTAATTTTGTACTATCAGATGTTCAAGCTCCCAAGATATCATTTCTGTGATATTCATTGATTTCATTTTGATAACGGCATACAATTTCGGTGTTTCCCAGGCGAGTATGCATTCTAACGAGTTTTCCATCGCAATAAAAGAAAACCATCAACACGGTTATCGAATTTGGCAAAAGAGCGAAAGAAAAATCCATTGAATAAATATGTATCGATCGGATTGTATTTATTTGGAACGGGTTTAATTAAAATTTAAAAGTATTGAATCCGTTCCAGGCTAAAAATACTTACCCAAATAATGCAAGAAGAGATTTTAATATAGACCGATTCATCAACTTTAATTCGCTGATAATTAGACTTTAATTAATCTGGCGTTTACAAAGATGGACAAAATGATTTTAATAACGATGTTTGTTGCGGCAAATTTAGGATATTAACGTTTTCTAAACTTAATTGAAGTTTAGAAAACTGTTTTGTCGACTAACAGCAAAACATAACTTTCCTGGCAATCGATATGCTCTCAAAGTGTCACTAGGTATATCTGCCTGAGTAGAGAAAAATTTTGCCAGATATTTGTCATGATCACACCAAGGCTGATACCTATGCTGTTTATACATTACACGTTCGTGTTTGTTGTGTTGCATAATATTACAATCGGCGGGAAAGGCATATTTTAATATGCCAATATGTAAATATACCTATAACTATTATTTTCTAGAAGCGTGCCTAAAATTCAATTACGGATACTCAGATGTATGGCGCTAAATAACATTTTAAAACCCCTGAGACCACGAACTGAAACTGAAGTTGGCTGCAGTTGTTGCAGGGTTGCCAGAGCTAGTACAAATGTAGAAAGTTAGTGACACGTTTCATAATTGTAATACATATTATTTGCAACTTGCAAGGTTAAAGATTATATTTGTTTTCGATTTATATAAGAGATGTGTGTTTTGTGCCTGTGGTTTGATCAACCGCAAAACATTAGTTTTAATATTTTATGGGTAGGTATAGCCTCGATCAGTGACAAGATGATTTGTGGTAAGAAGTGAGAGATGACAAATAATGTTAGATGTTTTGTGGTGACAGGGTAATCTTAATCTATAAACATTTATGAAAATTATTAAAAGTAGTTTGCAACACGTTTTACAAACTCCTCTAGACACTCGTTGTATGTTTAAACACCGGTATAAAACTTGTAATATACATAATATACTATTTTATGAACAAATTATTTTTTCTTTGACGATTTACACCAACAAGTGCGGCTATCATGGGACGATAGAATTAAACACGATTAAACTGCATACAATAGATACATTTAACCACGTGGCTTCACGTCCGAGAACTTTCCATTGTGCATACGGGACAATTCCAGATAAAACCCCTGTAAAGTAAAGCGAGTAACGGATCAAAGCCTGGACAAAGTAAGTGTGTAGTATCGAATTACATACGCCAACCGAGCTCATTCGGTTATAGCATAGCCGAAGGGCACGAATTTAAATCGGCGGAGAAGCGTAAAAATCGAATAATTATGCAAAATAAAAAAGATGTTTTAGTCGTTGGATTTTCCCTGCTGATTAATGAAGAATGCAAAAAATAACAATATCAATATCAGACTCAAAAAAAGGCGAAGTATGGAAATATGCTCTTGTAATCAAAAGCAGTGTAATCCGATGTTAATTTGTTTTAGTTTGTAGAAAATATTAATAAAAAATTACTAGGGCTTCTGGAACGTACTGGATCTATTCAATTTAAGTAGGAATAGCACCATTTCTAAGTAGAATTATCGTCAATCATCTCGCCAACGATCTAAGTTTTACTTGCCTACCCCACGCACGAATATCCTGAGATTCCCAAATTTTTTTCGAATGTGTGATACGTGTAATAAATTGATTGATTTTGACATTTTTCGTCCAAATGCTATTAAAGAACTCAAGAAGATGTTTTTCTGAACTATAATATACTTATTGGTTTCGGGATTGTGATTGTTTAATATTGTCAGTGGTCTTTATTATTAGTTAAATTTGATCATTGAGTAAAGGAATATTACTCAATGATTTGATGTAGTTTTATCGTATTAGATCTTAAGTTAAATCTAGTTTATTGTAGTTTAATTCTTTATTTTATCCTATTTTTAATTTTAGTCTTGGCATTGTACCTTGTGCCTTGTACATGCCTACTACGGCTGTTTTGTAATTGGGATTTTTCTTCCTGTAAAACAGTTTCTCTCATAGATAAAATAAAATAAAAAAATTGCCGCACTGAGGCACGACCTTTACTTAATTTTAGTTTTACAATGGGGAACTTGCACAAAAATTAAATTTGAAAAATAGTACTTTCAAACGTAATTTATTGCCATTAAATGAACCACAGTTCACAAAAAACTCATTTTTTATTTTTATGTAATAAATATAAGCAATTAAAAACTGCATAATTCAAATCATTCTAGTAACGCGCCCTCCTTGGTTGTGACGTCAAGTAGCTCGAGGCGCCACCACCATGTATGAACTAATATGGGCGGCACATGTAAACAAACTACAGCACCACGCAAGCTTTGTTTAGAAAGACCAAACGAGAATTAACGTCCTGTCCTTGTCTGTCCGTCTTGATATTGCAAATTATATATAGCGATTTGATGGCTAATATTTGGTATGTGCTCTTTCTATAGATAGGCAAATATATTAAAGAACTAAAAAAATTGTTCAAGTTCCCCATTGTTTACATCAAAATATTTCCGAAAAAAATTATTGGCTTTATTGAAATGGTTCAAAACATCGTTAACATTGTTTGTAACAGTGTCTAAATTACTGAAAACAACAAAATAAAACCGCATAACTACAATTTTGCGATCGAGTACGTCGCTGTTGCAGAGTCGGGTGAAATTTTATAGCCTACCGACCAATCGCAGAACGTCATTGAACACGTGGTTTTATTTACGCCAGGCGTAAGGATTGCTCGATTTTAGTATAGTGTCGATAGCCTTTAGCATGAATCCTATAGCTCTCTTACAAAAAAAGGGTTCTATCTTTGTCGTCGGACACTTTTTTTATAAAAACGTGTGTTCTTTCCTGTTGGTATCGAATACGTTGCAGCAAAACTGGATAAAGAAATATCCACGAATTTAACGGGGCGATCTAAAGGAGCATTTCAGTGTGAGGCTGTCCCGTTTTTGCAATTTCCTAAATCGTTCCTATTTCTCTCTGAGCATTGTCGCTCGTGCGCTATCATTATTTTTCTATCGATTATCTTCGCGCCCACACACCCTGGAAAATACCATAGACACAAATTCGCGGGAGGATAAGAAACGATAGCGACAAATTACATCACCGATTATCGTGATTGAATTAATTATACCTACTTTCAAGTTGTTGGGCGATATGTCTAAACTCTATTCAAACCAAATGTAAGTGGCGCGTAAACATTTACACGATTGAAGCACGTGAATAATTCTGAGGGCTAATACGATGCAGGGCCGCATTAAGGACGATCTCTAGGAATTTTATAATATAAAATATTAAAATAATATGCCACAGTATTAAGAACTTTAAAAACAAACTTTTATGGCACACTTAGACTTCTTGAAAATGTAATCGTAGCTCCAACGATTAATAAACAGCGAAATAATTATATCGGAAAAAATAAAGGTCCACTTGCAAGTCAATACATCTCTGTAAGAAACACGGACTCGCTGCACTCGCCCGTCGGGCAAGACTTTATTGCCGTCTAGCCAATAGCAAGCCGATCACGTGCGTATCACGCTCTAGCCATGAAACAACTTGTGTTTATGTTTTACTTGCGTTTAGTTTGAATATAGTGTAGAATAAAAAATACGTAGAATGACAAAGCAGTAGAGGAACGTGTAGTAATCCTTTCACATTTGGTAAAAAATAGGTTAGGTTCAACCAATCGGAATTTAACGTTTCCATTGCTAATTGTTTACTCACATTGTTGTTCATTTTAGTCTTCGTTTTTTTTCTGATTAGGTTTTTTAAACAGCTAAGTCATAAATTGTACAAGAAAACCCAAGAAATCATAAATGAAGCTTATACAATTAATAATTTTTCTGTGGTGGTTTCTTTATTTCTCTGAGGACGGGTGGCTGACCTTGAAAAAAAAGTTACGCTTAAGAAAAAAGAAAATGAAACAATATTTTTTCCGTTTAAGAAAAAATGAAAATGAAACAATATTTTTTGTAGAAAAAGATAGCGAAAAGTATGTGCGTTCGTCGACGTCACTGCCTCTAATGGGAAGGGCGCGCGCGCGTTGCTCGAGCGGCTGTCCTTTGTGCATATTACCACAGTAGACAATTAACTATCGCAGAATAAATAGGTTATGTTTGCTGCAAATGATAACGGCTGTATGCAGTGTGTCGCGTGCGGCAGTGACGTATCACTCACGTCAGCCGTTTCTATTTTCCGTTTCTATAGATTTATCGAACATAAACGTGTGTGTTCCGCTGTACGCAAATACTTGGAAACGTCCTTGTCGTAACATATTATTCGCAGAGCGTAGCGAAATCAAATTGATGAAAATTGAGGAAAATAATTCTTTGACGTCCAGAAAGTCGTCTCAAAGAAATCGTACATTCGCTCAATTTATCTCATACGTTGGTGCTTCCATTTGAAAACGCATTACAGACCCCTGCTTTGACAAATAAAATTACAACTGCGCCTTACTTACCGGAGAACGAGTTTGAGAACACTGGATTCTGGTCCATTATCACGTCCATTGCGACGGAGAACTGGTCTGGGTCGTAGGTGAAGTTCATACAACCTGAAAATTGAAAATAATATCAAAGTTCATTATCAACTCACCAAATACGAAAAACATACACCTCAACGAAGACTATAGATAGTATCTCAAAAATTTGCACTTTTCGAGTTATACTATCAGCAGGGCACAAAGTAAAGGCTAAAATTTACCGTGGAACAGTATAGTATCTCAAAACAGAAGGTAGGCAACACAAAATACACTAAACGAAATTATAGTATCTCATCAAGATCTGAGTTGTACAACGAAAATTATATAAAGTTGAATTACTATAGTCTTTGCGATACTTTTTGCGAAACTTCCAATTAATAACGAATTACTACACATGATTTTGCGGTTATGATATTGTAAATAATTTTAAACAGCGCAAAAATGGTCTTCTGTGGTAAACATCTTATAGTGAAAATGAATTAATTCTAGAACACAGAAAATATTCAAAATTTTAAAAGAATTAAATAATGCTGGCCACAAATATACAAAAGTAGGTACCTAAATAGGAACAGCCCTTCTACAAGATTTCACTCATACTATTCCAGAGCCGCTGAAAAATAGCAATGGCAAAATAGATACGAAAATTCGATTTTATGACTTTGCTTTATTTTATATATTTTATTTATATAAGTAGCTTTATTTAAGTAGGTACCTAGTAGTATTAGTACCTAATGGAATATCATTAAAAATAAGCCAAATCAAAGAAACAAAATATTTGCCATAGAAGGAGGATGATGTTTGGCTTCAATATTACGGATATGACAAAGAACCACTCAGACTTCGTTTGGAACAAAACACTACTACTCGCCGCAATAAGTCTAAAAGTGTAGTGAAGATATCCAGGAACTTCCACTGCTTTATTCTCAAACATTAGCCACTGATGAAAAAAAAGTTAACTGTACTTAAATAAGTACACAGAAAAATCTTATACCAAAATGGTATCACAATTTCTATGATTCTTTAAAGTTAAGGGAAAATAAATGTATCTAAACCCACACAAAGCAGACAGAAAAACAACCAGCTCCGTTTCAGGAGTTTCCCCACTTACAACTTCGGGAACTAGCTGAATCGGACTGGTTCCAAACTTACTCAAATTTCGGATGTGTACGCATTTTAAGGCAATTAATGCCGGCAATAGTTGGATACGATTGCATATACATATAGGAGCAAGCTAGCCTGTTTTAGACGAAGGGAGTTCTAGGATATAGAGTTAGGCTAACAACAAAAGTAGGAGGAGTTAGAGTCAAACAATATTATTAACTCGTTGAGAAATAGGTTTAGAAAAAAACACCCTAAATAGAATCCCTATTATAATTACTTGACTTCGCTGTATTTCCTGAAGAAAAAACTAGTTTTTCGGTCCCAATGTAAAGGAATGATATGTAATAAACGCTACTTGGCATATCGATTCCTTTTGGCGAACTCTGTGAGAAACCAGAATTTTTTTGTGCAGAAGTAAGAACTTAAGACTGCAACAGTGGCTGTTTTTCTCAAGTAAAGGCACCTTTCATAATAAAATCCCTGAGAAAATGAAGAGATCTACTTTATGTAGTGTTTACTTGGGATGTTAAATAATGTATAGCACCATAAATTAACCTAGCGTTTTATACACATGCACCAGGAATTTTATAGCCGCAATTAAATGAACTAATCCAGACTACAGAGAAAAATCTAAGCAATAACTCTTCCGTTTTCATACTAAGCTAAGATATTCCAGCTTTTTCAGTCCGGTAAACCGTAATAGAAATTTCTACAGAGAGTTTAAAATACAATGCGGGATATTTCTCCATAATTAGGTAGGTTTGGTAATCCTAATTCTTATATTTATTTTCTTATGCTGTATAAGACATTAACAAGTTTAACTTTTTGCTGACACTGCTGAGCTCTCCCTAATTCATATAATGCAATCCATTAATTCTGGTCTCAACGAGACAAATATCCCAAAAATAAATTTACGTCCGATAATATTGGAGCAATTTGAGGTCGCGCAAACAGAATTTACTAGTTTCATAGTTCAGCTGAGTTCCAGCTTTCACTTATATTGTCCTCCCGTTCCAGGCGCTTGACAAAATAATTCCCTGAATAGCTTCACGACATCTCCAGAGAATTGGAAAATATTATTTGGTCTCGTCGAATTTTCAATTTGCTTCAGACTGCTCCACTTACCTTCCCTGTTGAAATTAAACTGATTCAAGTTGATTCCCAAGCAGCATCCACAGGTGAGTTGCTGACAGGTGCACCCGTTGCTTCTAAATCCAAGTCTTCTGATGACAACATTTTTTTTTGTTTGTCCCTTGATGACGGCAGCTAAATTGGTTTTTAATTCGTTGGGATTTGCAATATTGCTCAAGTTGTTTGTCAGCACATTTTCCATGGAAGTTAGTCGAAATGGACTGTGTGACTTTGGATTGTAGTAAACTGATGTTAGGGACAGACCGTCATCTGAAAGTAGAAGCATAAAGCATAGAGTATTATAAAAAAATATTAGTTATGAAAAAGTAATATTTTCAAAGTGAAAATTTAAGACTCGCAAGAACGAAGTTCTTTATTTATTGGCTAAGATTTTATTTACCTTCAGATACTTGGGTACATATTGTTATTTCAAAATACAACCTAAATTATATTTTCGACAACAAAAAGTTTGCTAAAGAATATCATATAATGTTCCCCAAATTTTTATTTAGACACTACACGGGGTGAGCCAAATTGGACACTTATAAAGGGAAACTCCTATTTTTGACGGAGATAGACGAAAACGTATATCGGTGTCTGTGACTCATTTTTTATGATAAACCGCAGATCGATATCTGTCACCGTTCTTGAATTACAGGGCGTTTTTCGAAAATGTGCGTTTTTGAAAAGCGGCCGTAACTTTTTTCGGGTTGAAAATTTTGTTTCTGTTAAAACATTCCTAAATCACTTTTTTACGTAGAATCCAATGCTGCTACTAAATTTTTTCATGTCATTGGTTTAAAAGTTACCGGTGAAAAAAATTTTTTTTTAAATGAAACACCCTGTGTATTTTTGCATTTTTTAATAGAGCAAAAAATTACCATTCCAACAATGTATAACAATTAACGATTTATTTAAGTAGTTATCAATTATTACTAGTAGCTTTTATGATTTCATGCGTGTCTAATTGGAAGCGCGCCCTTTCAACAAGTAGATTTTGAACAGTGAGACAATGAAACAACCGTGGAAAAATGTTTACGTTTACTGTTACCTGTCAAATTTTCAGTTAAGCTGTTTAGGCAGTGTAAAGATTTTTCTATTTTTGTGTAATTTATAAACTAGGTATAACATAGGTTGAAATTTGAAAGTTATGAGAAATGGGATATGATAGTCTGTTTTATACAATCCGAGGAAAATGCCTTTCTCTGTTGTACCTTGTACCTTTTCGGCCTATCCTTTTCAAAATGCCCACTATAATCAAATTGTGTCGCAATCTTGTAAAAATTACCTTGAAAGGATGTCTTCTCTTTGGATACCGCTCGTAGTATAAATTGCTCGTTGCATCTGCATTTTCCCCGGATTGTATAAAACAGACTACATACCTATAATATCCCATTTTTCTTTCAAATTTCATGGTATGTTAGAAAGTTTATAAATTAGGTACATAAAAACAGAAAAATCTTTACACTGCCAAAACAGCTTAACTGAAAATTTGACAGGTAGAACAGTAAACGTTTTCTACGGTTCTTTCATTGTCTCACCGTTCAAAGCCTACTTGTTGAAAGGGCGCGCTTCCTATACACATGAAATCATAAAAAAGCTATTAGTAATTGATAACTACTTAAGTGAATCATTAAGTGTTAATATTGTTGAAATGGCAATTTTTCTCTATTAAAAAATGCAAAAATATACCATTAAAAAAAATTTTTTCACCGGAAAAAAAATGTAGACGCGGTATTGAATTCTACGTATAAAAAAGTGCTTTAGGAGAACCCGAAAAAAGTTACGGCCACTTTTCGAAAACGCACATTTTCCACAAACGCCCTGTAACTCAAGAACGGTGACAGATATCGACTTGCGGTTTTCGCCATTAAGTTTATCATAAAAAATGAGCCTCAGACACCGATATCGGTTTTCGTCTATCTCCGTTAAAAACAGGAGTTTCCCTTTTAAAAGTGTCCAATTTTGCCCACCCTGTACATCACGGTGAATTCAAGAGAAAGACATTTTAATAGACATCGTTTAGTAATTGGAAAAGTTCTAATGGCATTTATCTCCGTTGTTAATGGCTTAAATATTTTTTGATCGCATTTTTTAAATAATGTTTCTAAGTAAGATAGATTAAGAAAATTAGTGACCGAAATAAATCAGAAAACGAATAAAATAATACTACCTACTGGATCTCATAACATATTACAGAATTTGGGTAGGTATCTATCTATACTTAACTTAGGACCGTTGAAACTAGGTAAACTAGCTGTGAGGTTAAATCAAGATCGACGTTAAATTATTAGTTCAAGTAGCTCAATAGATATATCCTAAGAACTATATGTACCTATTTGTAATATCTCTGAAAATTGTGTTTCTGCTTTTGGATTTTGAATTAGTCAGTTTAACTAGTTTGTTCTAAAATGAATAATTCGAATTTCCGCGAGGCAATAAATGCTTTCAATATTCAGCTGTAACAAACCTGCAACTTGCATTTGAATATTTGGGGAGAAATCTCGGTCTATGTAAAACGCGTTAATTTCTGGAACTATGCAGAACTCAAGTATCTCAACTGTATTTGCTACTGAAGCAAGTCCTGAATACGTTTGAATTATTAATAAATTAATCTGGTCGCATTTCTCACGATATTCTCCCAATAACTTACCACTAAATCCTTCTTGGCATCGTTGTCGGATTAGTTAGTTTTTTAACGAAATCTCTTACCCTTGAGAGTTTTTTTTATTTATTTAACGCTGCCTTAGGGTCCGAGATAAAATTTATAGATTTCTCCCAAGGAAACAAAAGTTCGTAGGTCTCGGAGGGTGGCCGTATTTGATTTAACGTTCCGATAAACTCGCTGGCGACCCCAAGAAATAGTCGAAAAATAAATTCTGTATTTAATTAACAGCTCTTCCGGTAATTGAGTAAGGACGGGTTTATTTTTCGTAAATATGTGGCCCAAACACGAGTTTGGGGACTACATACTACCACAGTATAATCAGTAACCCAACTCTCTCAGATATTCTTCCCGCGTTTTGACTCGGCTTAACTTTGCATAAACAATGAGTAGATTAAGCTCTTATATCGCCTATGATTTTTATTCTCCCAAACTTGGAAATTCTCCATCCCTATGCCCTCGCCTATATCCATCTGAATTAGCATCACTTTGCAATCTATTTTTGTGGGTGTACGGTGTAACGCGAGGCCAGACTCCATAGCTTATTTAGGAAATGCGCTTTAATGCAATTTAGCTCTTTATCTAACGCTTATTTGATGTTTTGACAAATAACTGCTCGTTTAATTTCGCTCTAGCCTTTGCCCGGGATCGATGCATCCGTCTTGGCAAAAACAAGATTGATGCTGATCGAATGGGCAGACCTTGAATTTGTATTTTAGATAATAGAAAATATGCCTTTTATGGGGCCGATTGACATCGGCTTTTATTCGAATAGCTTCTCTCTAGCAATTAGAATACTAATGCAAGACTTACAAGACAAAATCTGGATTCTATAACTCATTCGTTAATGTAAAAGAAAAAAGTCTATTGTTTCTCTCAATTTTCATTGCCGCACCTATATCAAACGAAAAGACAAACCCCTCAGTTCTCAATTAAAACGGCAATTAAAACATCGGGGAATATCTTGTTTTGAAACATTAATCACAGATGCGGCCTAACAGTTGAACCATTATTGGTGGGGATAAATTTTTCCATCTATGTAGTAAACACCCATTAAAAATTCCTTCTTTTGAGTTCATAATTTTTGATATATGCTCTTTCGTTTGTGAGTACTCTATAAAGATTTATTTTACCTTTAAAAAAAACAGTGTTGGACTTGACGTAAGTAAGATTGAGCTTGTTTTTTATTTTTGTTCATAACAAGAATTTTTGAGAACTAGAATTTGTTCGCTTGTTATTGTCATTATTCTACAATTCGGAGACCTGTGCATTTTGTCCTTGGCCTTCACGACGCCAGTTCGACCCTGCAAAATGTTTATTGGCAAGCGTTCGGGGACAATTGGCACCGATCTCAATAATTTCTAATCTCTGGCGATTCTTATGGAATATTCCAAAAATAAACGTCATGATGTTATAACAAGAATTTTTGAGAACTAGAATTTGTTCGCTTGTTATTGTCATTATTCTACAATTCGGAGACCTGTGCATTTTGTCCTTGGCCTTCACGACGCCAGTTCGACCCTGCAAAATGTTTATTGGCAAGCGTTCGGGGACAATTGGCACCGATCTCAATAATTTCTAATCTCTGGCGATTCTTATGGAATATTCCAAAAATAAACGTCATGATGTTATAACAAGAATTTTTGAGAACTAGAATTTGTTCGCTTGTTATTGTCATTATTCTACAATTCGGAGACCTGTGCATTTTGTCCTTGGCCTTCACGACGCCAGTTCGACCCTGCAAAATGTTTATTGGCAAGCGTTCGGGGACAATTGGCACCGATCTCAATAATTTCTAATCTCTGGCGATTCTTATGGAATATTCCAAAAATAAACGTCATGATGTTATAACAAGAATTTTTGAGAACTAGAATTTGTTCGCTTGTTATTGTCATTATTCTACAATTCGGAGACCTGTGCATTTTGTCCTTGGCCTTCACGACGCCAGTTCGACCCTGCAAAATGTTTATTGGCAAGCGTTCGGGGACAATTGGCACCGATCTCAATAATTTCTAATCTCTGGCGATTCTTATGGAATATTCCAAAAATAAACGTCATGATGTTATAACAAGAATTTTTGAGAACTAGAATTTGTTCGCTTGTTATTGTCATTATTCTACAATTCGGAGACCTGTGCATTTTGTCCTTGGCCTTCACGACGCCAGTTCGACCCTGCAAAATGTTTATTGGCAAGCGTTCGGGGACAATTGGCACCGATCTCAATAATTTCTAATCTCTGGCGATTCTTATGGAATATTCCAAAAATAAACGTCATGATGTTATAACAAGAATTTTTGAGAACTAGAATTTGTTCGCTTGTTATTGTCATTATTCTACAATTCGGAGACCTGTGCATTTTGTCCTTGGCCTTCACGACGCCAGTTCGACCCTGCAAAATGTTTATTGGCAAGCGTTCGGGGACAATTGGCACCGATCTCAATAATTTCTAATCTCTGGCGATTCTTATGGAATATTCCAAAAATAAACGTCATGATGTTATAACAAGAATTTTTGAGAACTAGAATTTGTTCGCTTGTTATTGTCATTATTCTACAATTCGGAGACCTGTGCATTTTGTCCTTGGCCTTCACGACGCCAGTTCGACCCTGCAAAATGTTTATTGGCAAGCGTTCGGGGACAATTGGCACCGATCTCAATAATTTCTAATCTCTGGCGATTCTTATGGAATATTCCAAAAATAAACGTCATGATGTTATAACAAGAATTTTTGAGAACTAGAATTTGTTCGCTTGTTATTGTCATTATTCTACAATTCGGAGACCTGTGCATTTTGTCCTTGGCCTTCACGACGCCAGTTCGACCCTGCAAAATGTTTATTGGCAAGCGTTCGGGGACAATTGGCACCGATCTCAATAATTTCTAATCTCTGGCGATTCTTATGGAATATTCCAAAAATAAACGTCATGATGTTATAACGTACGTCCCATTAAACAATTTATGTGAACAATGCAGCTTGTCAGATTGTTTGACACGTCACTGGATACCGACGCCATCAGACGTAGTTTTGCAGCGACTATTGTGGGAACACAGAAAATATACCCTATATATTCTGAGGTACTTCAGTTTCTACTGAAGTAATATTCACAAAGAACAGCAGCTCGCGGAACGCATGCGCTTTCCAATTGAGGCAGTGACGTCAGACTAATGAGACAGCGTTGAAACGAATGCAGCTACTTCTTCAGTTTTTTTTTTGTATTTACGGACTTTTTTGGCGTTTAACCGCAATGTTGCGAAAAGGAAAACCAATATATGATGCTGTTATTCCCCTGCCAAATACCTGTTGGGCCAATTGATTAATGAAACAAACCGTTTACGAAATTATAATAATTCTTCCACCGTTTTAAGTTTATTATCGTTTGGAAATGATTTCATTCCACTGGACCAACAAGGTGTAAAAACCAGGTTATTTAGTCCGGCGCAAAATACGAATCGCAGATAAAAAAATACTCCATCAAGCTTAAAACCAACCGTTCTAGTAAGCTAATTTGGCGGGTAAAGTTGTGGCATTACGAAAACAAAAGTTTTCAATTAACCAAAGCATTGTTTGGTTATCAATGAAACACGAGGGGCCAATAACGTAGGTACCCTTCGAGTATAAAACGATATTGTGGGCAGCGGGTATTGAAAAATAATTACTCGTGTGCTCCTTTGTCCCCACTTTTGGCCAGAAATAAATTATATTTCGACAGTAAATTTTTGGGATTCCCTGGATTTTTGGGGATCAAAATGAATTCACAAGGACTACACATTGGGGCATATAACTGTGTCGCCATTTCCACAGATTTTTATTTATTTTTCAGTAAAATTATTGTAGTGACAATGTCTTCCCATTTCAATTAGATTTCTTTTATGGCTCTGCTACTAGGTATATACAGGATTATTCATATAACATTGTACCCCCTTTACTATTATGTTTTTAATTTTGGAAGAAAAATGTAAATATGAAAATTGTATAAAATTTTCTTGCGATTTCAGTTGTGTATTTAAAAAAAGAAATTAAAGTCGCGTTTTGGAGATATAGACCAAACTTACGTTTTTTAGATGGAACACTCTGTATATTTCTTGATTTATATCAAGAGGCATTTAGAAGACACTCTGTAGAGTTAAACAAAAAATATCTCAGGAGATCAGAGAGATGAACGAGACAGGTATCCACTACAAGGGAAGTTTATTAAGAAGATATGCTCTCTCTGTGTTGCACAAAATGGAAGCATTATAGAGCACCTTCTATAATTTTATTTAATTCATAATAAATAAAATAATCCATAAATATGCCTTTCATTAAACTTAAAATGACAGAAAAAATAAAATATAACTTATGGAAAATTTCCACGGCAGTATTGGCTTTACTGAATTTTCAATATATTATTGTATGTATAATCCTGGGAATACAACAATTAATATCAAATCTCCATTAATAATATTCTCGTAATAAGTGTTTTGAATTTTCCATGGCAATTTTGATTTTGTCCGAGATTCAGTAATTCAAAGGACGATTTTGTGCAAACATAAGTTGGGTCTTTATCTCCGAAATGCGGCATTCATTTGTTCTTCTGAATACACAACTAAAATCGCAAGAAAATTTTATACAATTTTCATAATTACATTTTTTTTCCATAATTAAAAAGAAACAAGTAAGGGGTAGAATGTTATATGAATAACCCTGTACAGGGTGTCCCAGAGTTGGGCTGTTCTAAATAACAGAAAAACGAAAGAATAATTCTGAAACGTGGGGCTTAAAATTTTCCATATAACGAGGGCTGTATGTGTGACACTCTATGTAATATGTGCGTGAGTGTGATAACTTTCGAGCGAATCCACATTATCCTTGTATCCTCAAATTTGATATAGGTACGTAATTTTCCATAAAATAGAACAGTTCACATTGCTTTTGGACAAAATCTCTACATTGAAAGGAGTGGAAATGGGTGGTTGAAAACATTAACTATTTAGTTTTCGTGATACAGTATTTTTTATCTAACGAATCGCTTTCAGTTCATATTTTTGTTTTCAACGACATTTTTATTGAATTGTTCATCGCGCAAGAAGATTTGTTGCTACCGTCTTCTGTTCATCGGACATCTTTCTCGTAATTTGTGTCTCATTCAGAAAAGCTTTTACACGTCTAGGTATATAGGGTGCCCAATTTAGATGGAATAATGGATATAACTTTTTAAATACACCTTGTATAACAAAATGTTTCAGACAAGAGTTTTTCAGTTTATCTATCTGCATATTTTGGTGACCTTGAATTTTTTTGGGAGACAGTCGTTTCGTTGCTATGGCAACCAACTTTGTTTTTTTTTTAAATAGCACTATGCACTTTTCTGTTCAAATTTGGAATCAGCTCCTTTTTGTGCATACGAACATGTAAAATTTCATTGCGGTTGCATAAGACAATTTTTGAGAAAAAGTAGAATTTCTGCAAGTACGCCAAAATTTAAATTCGAGAGCATTGCCTAAAAAGTAGGCTATGCCTAATGAAAATTTTGACATTTTTGCAATGGTAACTAATGGTAGGTATCTATCTTTCCACAATCTTGGATTGGCAGAAGAGGGGCCAAGAGACCACCGAGGTCTCCCGGTCTTACCACGTGTGATTTCTTTCTTGTGAGGACCTAAAATCCAGGGTGTATAAAAATTGTCCCCAAAATTAGAACAGCGCATATGAAACAAAATAGCGTTGATTCCTCCAGACTGGATTAGGAATGTACTTAGTAGTTTTCACGACAGACTGGGTCATTGTCTCGCTGTGAATGGAGAACATTATCAGATTAATTGATTTTTAGGTAGCATTGATTTATTGTGCCTAGTTATTTATTAATACACACATTTTGCAAGCTTAACATGATTTACCTGCCGTCGGTAGGTTATCATTACATGCAAAAATGTCAAGATTTTCATTACGCATGGCCTACTTTTTAGGCAACGCTCTCGAATTTAAATTTTGGCGTACTTGCAGAAATTCTACTTTTCTCAAAAATTTTCTTATGCAACCCCAATGAAATTTTACATGTGTTCGTATGCACAAAACGGAGCTAATAATAATAATTCTCACCCTCACAATACTCCAAACTATAGGAGTACCCCAGAAGCAACCACATTCTTGTGCGGGGGAGGGGGGCAATTACTATTATTTTGTCTTCGTTGCCATTTGCGGCTAGGGCTGACTTTTTTCCCGATAGAACTAGGATAGCATTCGCTCAAGTACTACGGAAAACCCTAGAAAACCGTAGTACTCCCAGTGAGTGTAGGACAAATTAGTGAATCACACGGGCACGGGCGTAGCCAGGATTTAGTTTTGGGGGGGGGGGTTAGTTTGAGAAGTAAATAAAACAACAAAAATATACTTACATGAAATTTAATATCTATACCTATATTCATCCGAAAAACTACGACATATTTATAAAGTTCTTAACTTTAAATGAAATGGATAAATTAATTTCGTTCCTCTGCGCTAAATCTAAAACCATTAAAGAAAATCTTCGGCTTTTTCTTTTAAATATATCCACTACTTCATCTGCATGAATTTCTGTTCCATAGTGAATGTTCATTAGAGCCAAACCATTAAGTCTGTTTTCACTTGTAGTGTTTCGTAAATAGTTTTTCAGTCTCCTTGGGCTCGAGAAAGACCTTTATGGGGTAGCAGTGGATACAGGAATGTGTAGTAATTTAATAATAATAATTGTAGTAATGTGTAAATATTAGGATAAAGGTTTTTATCGCACATATCTAGGCATTCCAAACTAGATTTCGGGGTAGGCAGTCTTCTTATCAGCATGCAAGGTAGCTGAAGCTTTGATAGCTAAATCCAAATTTGTTTTTTTATTAGAAACCCCTTGACCTTGACTACACCACGTTTTCCAGTAGTCCATACCTTTAGGCTTATCACCCTTCCTTTTTTTCCCCTCCATTTTTCGACAGTAATAATGATTCACGTATCTATCTTTAACAAGGTCATCGAATAACAGTGCACTAAAATTACTCACTTACACGGTACACTTAATTCTCTTCACTATTCGTTCACCACTTTTCACTTTTATTCGTTTCGAGTTCGCATGGAACAATACTGCCGTAAGCGCGGTCACGCGCCGCGGCGCCGCTTATATAGCAGCCCAGTAGCCGTCCAGAAACTTCCACGAACTTCCACAAAGTTCCGCTCATTTCGACCGAGGGGCGTGGCGAATAATCGAGAAACAACGCAAAGTGTCCCTACAATACAAAATAGTTCGGCTGCAACTGCGTCTGCCTCTCGTCAAAAGATGGCGCTAGGCGCTACTATTACTACATATATTCAAACGTAATAATAATTTAACTCTTCACTCCTCGTATTTTTTCGGTATAATATTAGGTAATATTTTACTTATTTCGGGGGGGGGGGTTGAACCCCCGAAACCCCCCCTTGGCTACGCCCGTGCACACGGGTAAAGCCTATTTAGGAGCAATACCGTGAACCCTTACATTTGTCCAGTGCTCTTGGCCATTGCGGTGTTTTTCTTTAAAGACATATATGCATATGCCTGCCTCGAACCGAGGTCGATCGAAAGCAGAAAAAAATGCAGTCTAAAAAGTCAGCGCCGGTACGAGCGACGCCACCGCGGCCCCAGAGCTGATTCCAAATTTGAAAAAACAAAGATGGTTGCCATAACAACGAAACGACTGTCTCCCAAAAAATTCAAGGTCACCAAAATATGCAGATATATCAACTGAAAAACTCTGGTCTGAAACATTTTTTATACAAGGTGTATTTAAAAAGTTATACCCATTATTCCATCTAAATTGGGCACCCTGTATCTACATCTACTAAAGGGTTATTTGTGATTGGAACCGAACAATGTCGGATTAAAACCGATGGCCTGGGCCCGATTATAAAAACTCGATCGAGTCACCCTGGAGCGCCACGCACGCCGCATACTAAATCAAGCCGAATTCCCGTCTTACCTTCATCCAGGGCATATCCGTTCGTCAATACCGCCAACGCCAAGGCGCAGATTGCACAAACACTGCAGTCCATCGCCGACTCGTCCAGTTATTAATTCGGCAAATAGCCTCGGATTTGTCGAACTGAAAACTACGCGGGTGGCGGCGTGCAGTTGCCTTTATACATGTGGGAATGCCATACACGCCGGACGAATTTTAGAGAGTGCCTTTTATTCATTAATATGTAATAACTGATAGTGCGAACGCGAACCGGTTGCTTTCTTTTGTTTGAGTGTGTCCGCTGCGCAGAAAGAAGTCGTAGGAGACAATGCAGGATGGGCACAATGAATAACCATAATAGATAAAGCGTGATAGTATCCTATCGAATAATAATTATTAGAGTGATTTTAAAAGTTAGGTAGGACTAACGTTGTATCCTTGATAGTTTACAAGAGGAGCTTTTTCAGATAGTACCTATTCGATATTCTGAAAAAAAAAAACAGGAAAATCCCAAAAGCTCCTAAACATTTTGGGGTTTTGTTATATTATTCTCTTGGTTAAAACAAATATTTTTTGTTATTGCATTGATCGTTTATCTTTATCAGGAGATCCACAACTTCAAGTTAAATACGTTTAGTACACAATTTGAAAATATATTTCAAAAACGAAAAAAGATAATGATAGTTTGGGGGTAGTGGGAGACTTAGCGTGGACACCCTCTACAAAGCACACGATGCTCCATATCAAATACTTATCCTCTTAAAGAAGCCTTAATAAATACCTATTTGAATTTCTATAATTTCCCCATTTCCACAGAATTTTCCTCGGTTCCTATCCCAAGAACTTTCAAGAAAAATAATGCGGAATAATTAATTTTATGAGATTGTTCAACTGTGACAGTGACGAGCAAAATTTCTCCCAAAATTCATATATCAATTCACCCCCATTCTTGGAAAGCATCTTAGTTATCTCGTTAGTAGAAGTGGATATTTCTTAATTATTTATGCATGGGCGTTTCAAACTGTCACCACAAAAAGAAGGTTTATTTTGCATTCTTCTTCTAATTTTGTTGTGGGTTTCAACCTGATTTAATCACATTACTTTTAAAATTCAGCGCAATTTCTTAAGAGTAAAAGGAGTAGGTAGTACCTTAAAATTTAGGATTCTATTTTATTTGAAAATTGGGGTGAACTGGAAAAATTAAATATACCAGGGGAATCTACTAAACCTATATTATCTGCCTGCATAGTGCATTGTGGAATATACAGCATTTACAGTATGTCTCGTTTTTCATGTTAACACCCCTAAAAATATAAGTAGGTAGGCTGCGAGAATCGAACGGGGCATTTTTTTTATAGGTATGACTCTGAAAGGTCTTCATTTTCAAAGTATTGGTTTGGCATTGCCGAGAAAGCCTGGCCTACTGCGGTTTTTCGAAAAACCATATTAGGCATTTTTTCATTTAAAATCTGACATCTCTGAGTTAATCAAGACACGCGAAAAATCTCAATATAATAAATTTGAACAAAAAATATACAAGGAGTTCCATTGTGCAGGGTATCAAAGTTGAGCAAAATAGTAATTTAAAGGCATCTGGAGAGTCAAGTGTACCATGGAGTGAGTTCTAAAGACTTGAATTATCAACAAAACCACTCACAGTGTTGATGTGCTGGTACGTCATGAAACGCGAATGGGCAAAATCTTGGTTAGGGTTTATTACACCGTATTATGATATAACTATGTGTCTATACTGATTAGACTACACCCAAATTCATGTAAGCCGAACTTGTAATCGGATCGAGATAGGAGCAATTTGAGGAAAGTAAGTCATTAACTTTCGGTCTAACCAGAAATTCGAAATTAGCCATTAGAGATTGAACCCCGGGCATATAATCGCAGAAATGGCTTTTGGCGAATTGGGATTAATATTAATATGATAAGCGCCGATCCATAATCCATGAATTTCCATGGCCCGCGAATTTTGAAACCGGCCAGGCGGTCTTAATGTAAAAATATGGCCCCTCCTGAATACGCATTTCCATTAATTAATGGAGCTTATTAATTCTCAATACATCGAGGATAGTCATATGCGGAGAGTTTTAGTCGAGAAAGGCTTAAAGTCTCAACAGACGCTAACCCTCCAATTAATAGTTTAATAACTGCACTGTTTTAATATATTCCTAGTTGATATTACTTAGCAGCCAGCATAGAAAAATCTACGAATCTACTAGGTTTTTCTATGCCATAAGACCCAATATGTAAATGCAGTAGACATATTTGCGAGAAACAGATATACATACAGGGTGCCCCATATGTATGGAATAATGCTTATATCTTCTTAAAAAATATATTTAGAAATAAATGGTTTAAATAAAACTTACAGTGTGACCTATTCTGCATAATCCTATCAAGTCGATTTTGTTTTACCTCTCATAATGTGGTTGCTA
This sequence comes from Pseudeuparius sepicola, assembly GCA_963920635.1. NCBI lineage: Eukaryota > Metazoa > Arthropoda > Insecta > Coleoptera > Anthribidae > Pseudeuparius > Pseudeuparius sepicola. Next base: position 8,901,335 of record OY987305.1, read on the forward strand.
TGCCAATGAACTTTTTTTTCAAAAGGGATCATATCTTTTTTAATCGATTTTTGGAATCAGCTACTTATTCTGCATACAACAGCATAAAAAAACTATTAACTAAAATTATTTTTATTTTTTCCGATTTAATGTGGACGTTATCAGTAAACTCGATGGAGGCAAAAAATATACTGTATTAAAATTGTTTGATGGTTCTGCCATAATGAGAATGGTAAATCTTTCGAATTCAGTTAAATGTACCATTTTAACTTGCAATACATAAAATACCTACTGATTAAATTTATCGACCAATGAGAATTTTTTTATAAGAAAAGCAAAAAGAAAAGAAGCAAAACCATCAAACAATTTTAATGTAGCATATTTTTTGCCTCCATCGAGTTTTCTGATAACGTCCACTATTAAATCGGAAAAAATAAAAATAATTTATTTCTCAAAATTTTCCTTATGTAACCTATAGATTTTTTATGCTGTTGTATGCAGAATAAGTAGCTGATTCCAAAAATCGATTAAAAAATATATGATCCCATTTGAAAAAAAAGTTCGTTGCCATAGCAACCACATTATGAGAGGTAAAACAAAATCGACTTGATAGGATTATGCAGAATAGGTCACACTGTAAGTTTTATTTAAACCATTTTTTTCTAAATATATTTTTTAAGAAGATATAAACATTATTCCATACATATGGGGCAAACTGTATAGAGATAATGTATATTCTTCAAAATCTTCTGATTCTACAGTGACTGGCAGAATGTACGCAACATATGGCATTTTTTTTATTTTGCTCCAAAATAAAAAACGGTCATTAGGCATGTCCTGAAAGCGTTACGCAAAATAGTGTCCAATACTTCACAACAACAGACTTTGTGGAATGTGCTTGATGTGGTATTTTAAATTAAATCAATCCCCTAGACCCCGTTTCTTAGTTTTTTTTGTCTTCTACCATTGTTCTCTACGGCTTAAAATAAGGGTACTTTACTCTCGTGTCGCAATTAAGTTTTTGACTCCCCCTCGTATACCGGGATGCCTGCATGCATTTTTTAGGGCCCTATGTAAGTTTCAGGGCACGCCTACTGCAGCCCCACAGTCGGTTTTTTATTTCGGCTCAAAATAAAAAAAAATCTCATACAGTATGTCTACTTTTATTAAGTGTACCTATACAAATCGATAACAAAATTACTTTGTGAGATATTTTCAAAAACCTGTTTTGTTCGAAAGATTTCAAAAAACGCTTCTTTTGACATTATTAGTTTTGTCAATATGCAAATCCAGGGACGGCTACGATTTTTATTATACCCCCGTTTTTACGAAAACCATTTTGCGATTAGCAATTTAAAATCTGACATCACAGCGTTAATCAGTACACCCAAAAATCCCCATATACCAAATTTGAACAGAAAATTTTCGATTCTAAAGAGCGCCAAAGTTGAGCAAAATCTGGCAAGTCAAGTGCGCAATGGAATGCCCTTAAAACATTTGAGTGGTTAACAGGAATTTTGCGCTTGTGTACTATTTAAAAACGCATAAAAACTTTTTTTATAAAAACAAATATTCAAAATTTCTAGAATCTACAAAAAAATGTTTGGGGATGGTTGGTTTAGCTTTATACAGGGTGTCCCAGTTGTAGATGTCATAAATGAAAACAATGGTAGAAAAACTAATTTTAAGCATAAAAGTTTATATGTACATTTGCTTTAAAATGCATATTAAAAAAGTTACAGGGCGTTAAAGTTTTATAAAAATATAGTTTTTATTTTCTTATTTCCCACGTTTTAAAGATAACTAAATGAAAATATTAAGCTCCTAAATTAGCCAGTGGCGGAGATACGGGTAATTAGTTACATTAATTTGCTAAGAAAAGTATTACCACCCTGTACAAAATTAAAACAGATATTTTTTCCGAAACAGGCATTTAGTTTCAGACAAAAAATGACTCTTGACAAATTATTGTAAAATGCTTAGATTTTGTGTAAAACTTACTCTCCCGAAAAGATTTATCGGTTAGGTAGGGCAGAAAAATGATAATTCAACCAAAAATCAATTTAGGTATTTAATTTTTTTTATATTCGTGCATTTTTTACAAATATTGCATATTATTGAAAAAGTTCGTCTAAATTAATAAGAGAAGTATAAATCAGATGCCTTACTCTTTTTTTACTTGAACTATCATTTTTCGCTGTTCAGCAAACGATAGATTATTTCGGAAGGGTTAGTTGTTTTACATAAAATCTAAGCATTTTACGACAATTTGTCAAGAGTCATTTTTGGTCTGAAACTAAATGCCCGTTTCGGAAAAAATCTGTTTTAATTTTGTACAGGGTGGTAATACTTTTCTTAGGAAATTAATCTAACTAATTACCCGTATCTCCGCCACTGGCTAATTTAGGAGCTTAATATTTTTTACTCTTATGGCTCTCCGTCAATATGACATGTCTGCCGAATTTCGTTTAGTTATCTTTAAAAAGTGGGAAATAAGAAAATAAAAACTATATTTTTTTATAAAACTTTAACGCCCTGTAACTTTTTTAATATGCATTTTAGGGCATATGTACATATAAACTTTTATGCTTAAAATTAGTTTTTCTACCATTGTTTTCATTTATGACATTTACAACCGGGACACCCTGTATATAAAGGTATTTATAGTAAAGTAGCTAAAAAATGTGCATGAAAATTTACATGAAAGTTATTTATTTTCATATTTTGAAAAGACGGGACTAATGAAATTAATGACATATTTTAAAATTTTAAACCAACCAATAAATAGGAAATTTTGGGATTTTTTTTTTGGCAAATTTCAGTCTAATAATTACTCATTCTACCTTATTTCTATTTTTCCTGCAGACCCAAATTTAAGGCAAAAATGGATCGGCAGTTTGGGAAAACCAACATAATTGATCCTACCAGCTATAAAGAAAAAAAATAATATGTTCAGTGCAACCAAGTTGCATTATTTATGTGAAGGAACAAGCGGTGCCAATGATTTTTTCAATATATTTTAAATATATAATATGAAAAAGTAATGTTTTGCATTATTTTAGTTTTTATATTAATTTTTAGCCGCCTAAAATGCACACGCCCATGGCCTTGGGGACTTAACAGAACATTGCGGTTTATCAATAAGAAATTGAGGCTACGTTTTTTGTTATTCTTCATAACAAACAATTCTAATGTGGAGAGATAGGACATTACTTATCTATGGATTTGTGGTCGAAGGTAAGTGTAAACAAAATCACGCTAATGGCTGAATTACAGTGTCGCACGCACGCAAAACGTGTAGGGGCCCAATGGGCTAATACACTAAAAATTAATTAAGTCAAAATGAAAATAGAAATTTAAATTTCCATAACAGTCACGTCACTGTTCCATCTGGTCTATACGAGGGCATTTCCGAGAATAAATAAATATTATACAGTGTGGTCATTTAAGTGTGCAACATATGGGATTTTTTTTTATTAATTCATTAATTACACAACGAAAATACAAATATTCCCGAAAGTTGGTGCATATTCGATAATCATATTAGGCACACTTAGAATGGTTGCAAATCAAACAGCATACAGGGTAGGTCAAAAAATATAAAAATTGTACAAGAGTAAAGTACCCTTATTTCAAAAAATTCAGCAAAAGGTTATTAAGAAAAGTTGTTTAGAATTAAAAGCTATGCCTAAATACCAAAACATAGCCTCCTAAGAAAAAAAATTTTCGTCAATTCATTTCCAGTTTCCTAATAAACATTTAAAATAAGAAAATTCAGCAAAATGTTATTAAAAAAAGTTGTCTAGAATTAAAAGTTATGGCCCCTGGCCAAAAATATATATTTTTGAAAAACACTACTTAATAATTTCCTAAAAAAATTGTTTTAATATTCACCCTAAACAATTTCATAAATCAATTAAAATTATATCAATTTTGCATAACTTTGTACAAATTCAAGCATATTTGTATTTTGTTTAACCTGTATTTTTAAGTTTATGTTATGATTTATCAAATTTACGATATTGAGGATATCGGTGGTACACATTAGTAATTGACATTTAATGAAAGATTAGTTGTCTGGCCGGCAGTCGGCACATAACAGAAACACAAGTCATACGCACACGCGCTTAAAACCTAACTAATCTTGCGCCGAACTTAAAACTAATCTGACCTGAATTAGGCCAAGGGCATGGGCCTTCTGTTTTCTACTGTCCCTCATGTACGGCAAGGCCGTAGATGAGGGTGAGTGTTCAAAGAGAAAAAAAGAAGAGGAAACATATCAACGTGATGTAACTTTACAATTTTTTACGTCTCAATTAAATTGTTTGTCTTTAAAATTGCTAAAAAATTTCGCATGCGGCGCATTTTAATAAGCGAACACCTTATTTTAATTCCTGCTTTTAAAAATCAATAATCATTGTGAATCCACAAGAAATAAATTTCTATAGGAAGACACCTACCTATCTATGTATTCTACATTTGGCCCTTAGAGAGGACATATTAATTTATAGGATGTGGCAATAAATTTATAGGCACTAACTTATATTTTTTCTTCCACATCACTCAAGGAATTCTCTCTCGGGCTTTTATGTAAAAGAAAAAAAGAGTAGCTACTTTTTACAGTTACTGCATAGTTAAATTATTATTATTATTATTATGGTTCCACAGTTAACAAAGAAAAAAGTACAATCAGTTGCCTAATATTTTTTGCTAATATTAGGTTACTTAATTTTTTTAGTTCATTACAAATGTTTGACCATGAAAATTTGAAATTTTCCGCCTGCGGTGCAATCCTTAATAATGAAAAATGAACTTTGTCAACCAGCCCCCCCGACAATACTTTCTGGTTGCGCCACTGCTTACCCTGATAGATCGTGCGTCCGTCAACGCGCTTTTATCGATCGTGGATCGTGTTCTGTCGTCCGTTGTCATTCAACGCGAACGCGTCACATTTTTTCACATAAAAATGTTGTAGGTACCCAAGGATGGTGTAAACACCATCCTTATTTATCATAAACAGAAAACATTTCAAACGGTAAAAATATTGTTTGTGGTGAAGCTATGGGCCGGCTTTTTGCGAAATTCGGGGACGAATTTGTGAAGCCATGTTCGAATAACTAGTTGCTATATTATGTCGAATTCGATACGGTTATGTGCGTTTACCAACAAAAATCAGAAACATGAATGTGAATGTGGAAGTTATTAAACGTGGAAAAAACTAAAAGCTGAGCTTTAGTATTGCAAAAAAGAAATGGTGGAACATCCTCATGATCCTCACAATAGAAAAATGTTTTTTTCTTGAAATCGGCAGTAAAGTGTCCCAAAATCGTCATTAAAAGTACATAAATCGTACAATAATGTAGCCCATTATTGTACGATTTTTTCAATAAGTAGGCCTTGGCGAGATGTAAACATCAAACGTCAGACGCGGAGAAATCGCCCGTCAAAAGTGACCAAATATTCAAAACCCGGCCGATAAAGGCTCATTTAACTTTTCGTACACATTGCGAAATTGTTTCATATAGAAGCGCAATCCTTCAGTATACATATTTTAGTAAATTTGAAAAACAATAGATTTGTTGTGTAAGCTGCACAAGAAGCAGCAGTTTGGTTTTTCTGTCAGAAGGTGCCGTACATCATTATGCTTGTCCTAGGTAGAGCGATCGGTAAAGTCAAGCAACGCCGTGCGTAGTCGGTTCGTGGACGGGTGATCCCTTATTATTATTTTCTTGCCTAATATAACATTTTTTTTCCGATTTCAAGAAAAATATAATATGTACCTCGGCACTGAAGTTCTTTTTATGACTCATGTGGTTTATTTGCCTCGGCCAGAGGCCTCGGCAACTAAATTCCACATGAGTCATAAAAAGTTGAACTTCAGTGCCTTGGTACATAAATAACTATTATTTGTCTCAAGTTTTATTATAGTAACTAACTAAAACTAAGTATAATTATAACTACATAAAAAATAGATCCTGTAATATGGGTTGATGGAGTGGTGATTAGTAATTAGCGTTCACGTAATTCCGATTCTCTTCCTATACAAATATAATCATATCATAATATATGCGGGTTTTTATGTAACTAATTAAAATAGATAGGTACACCCTTTGTATCCTTCCTTGTGCATATTTTTGATAAATATAATATAAACGCTCTATAATGTCTCTCCCATTCTAATGTAACAGCCCATATTATTTTCTCTACTAAAGCTCATCTGCGGGCAGCGGTTAAAATATTTACGTGATAAAAGCTCACTGCAGTTTATTTCCATGTGGATAAATTATTTAGGAATTCTTTAGGTATTCTTGTACAGGACGTATAAATTGAGGGCTTAGCTAAAGGCAACTGATAAATTGCTAGTGGGGGACAGTAGTCCGAATGGGTAAAGACGATTCCTCTTGTCGGTTGTCAAGTCCTCGTGATCCTGGATCGTGATTTCCATTCCAACAAAAAGCACTTTGTTTTCGTTTAAAAAATATGCTGGAGTCGAGACCAAATAAGACAAAAATATATTCTATAAATTTCGTAACAGCATAGTTATTCTAACAACAATTATTATTTATGAATATTTTACTTTGTTTCTATTTCTTCTCTAGGAAATTCTGTGTCTAGGAAGCTAACGTATAAGTAGAGATAAGTGCCTAATTTGAGATAGCTCGGATATGTAACGCCATCTAACAGAAATAGCCTAGACTAATTAAAATAAACTGCGGTGTAGTGTTAAAGTGGTAGTTGAGCGCTTCAGTTCGTTTGCCTCTGTACAAAAGCACGTTATTTGGTGTGATTTGACTGATAAAACTTTTTTGATAGTGTAAATAAACCGGCATTTACAGTAAAGGTAAGGTGTAAAAAATTGTATGTGTCGTATTAATTAGTATAGGAGGTATTGCTTAATGATGTCTCATTGAAATCTGGCACTATTTTTTTATAACTAACCTAAAATACTTTATTAAAATTTTTTATACTGAAAATTCCTAATTTGAGATACCAAATAGTTCTGTTAATTGAGACTATCTCAAATTAGGCACGAAAACAATATTTTCATTTTTATTATTACAGATGCCAAAAAAACACAAGAAATGGGACTCTCATGCTATGGTAGAAGCTGTAAAGGCAGTGCGTAATTGGGACGTCAGTCTGTCTCAAATTAGTCAGCCTGTCTCAAATCAGGCAACCTTTTATTTTATGGGGCAATTGACAAAAACAAGTTTAAGTTCAATAATTTGTCTAGGTCTCTTCCTCTAACTGTTATGATATAAATAGAATCCACATACTGTAAAATTCCTAGCTGCGCTAGGACTGCACTAAATATTTTCCAAGGCCTGCATTTCGTGAATTGCCCTATACCCCATTGCCAAACGTCAACCTTAATGAATGTATTTAATAATTCATATGCGAATATAATTGTCTTCCAAGCGTAAATAAAGCGACTGGCTCGATCCACAGTGTGTTTGGAATATTTGCTTAAGCTACACAATAGTTACAGTTTCGTCAATATTAATAAAGCAAGCTGCCTGGTAGCTTACTTATAAAAGCGTATAGGCGCAGGCATTGTGTTCGGGGTTCGGGGCACGTTTAGGTAATGTAATTAAAACTCCGGATATTTTTTTATAAATAAATAAATATAAATATTTTATTTTGAAACAGCTTTAACGACATATCCACCACTTTTCAGCTTCCTAACGCTTACAAGCCTCCCATCTACTTTCTCCTTTCTCAACCTCCTCAAACTGCTGTCAAACACCACCAATGGATTTCCTTTTGGTCTAGGTACCTCCCTGGCGCTATCATCATAATCCTCATCTGTTTGAGGTTCCGAATCTATGAGACCTGGACGTATACCACCACCTTCTTCCGGGCGAACAACTGCGACACCAGCAGCACCAAGCCTGACGCAGTCGAACGACCAAGAGACCAAACTGAAGCCTTCCCAGTCGGCTTCTGCATCGATACAGAGGTGCATGTTGCGATCTAGGACGTAGATGTTTGAGAATTCTACGCAGAATCGGACGAACTGTAGACGAGGAACTCGGATGCACATTGGTGGAGGGTTCTTACCTGAAAAAGAAACATAATAGTAAGGAGGAAGGTATGTTTCACTACATAAACAAAAATGCATATTGTGTGAAATTAAGTGTTTTTTAAAGGATTTAAGTTGGGTATTAGTATATAATATGTGACACGAAGCATGGGCAGCATCGATTTGTATGTAAACAAATAGTGATAAAACATAGATATATGCTAACACCTTCTCCAGGTGTTCCATTTACCTACGCAGCTGTTCAGACCGAACAGAGGAAATACATATATTTAGTAACCTGTTTCCGAAGCAACACAGTTAGAACTAAAAGAGAAATCAGCGTGGAATATCAAAAAGCTAAAAATCAAAGTAGGCCTAGACTTTTGAAATTTTGCAATTCTACTCAGTTTTTCATTTTGAACCAGTTTTCTTAACAACATTGTGTCGTAAAAAGTTCCTAATAGGGTTTCTTAAAAATTTGCTATTTTATAGAATCATAGCAGGCCATGAAATAATTACCCCATCTCAATACCACCGCCTATGAGATACTCTCCCTTGGGTCTACCAATAAAAAAATAGAGACCATTTGTTTTCCTTGTCCTTCATATATTTCTGAGGTGTCCAGTATCAAATTGGGACACACTGAAAATTTTATATGACAGAGCTAAGAAGATATTTGTTCTAGTAAAATATTATTACCAGTTATTGAAAGATAAGTTAGTATAGATAATTAGATACAACACAGGATACACAGTCACAGCTTACCCTAAGGGTAAGCTGTGGTAAAATTCTACAGTACCAGACAAGTGGCTAGGTTATTTGTTCTGTTGTCATTTCACTTTGACTTCACAATATTTTTTAGAAAGGAGGAAGATTTGTTCTCCGAAAGCTCAGAAAACAAGGTTGTTGAAGTTATTTTTTGAGTTAACGTTTTTGGGTTTCGTTCTTTTAATGTTAGGCATTTATAAATTTTCCTGGCAACTTGAAAAAGTTGTCGTGGCAAAAAACTCAATTAAAAATTAAATGGTTCCGTTTGCGCCATACAGAAATTTCCGACAATTAATAAGTAGCGAAGTTAAAGTTTGTGGAAATCACGAACCTTTTTTAGGGCGTGAAATAGAACGTCATCAAAAGTATGTTCGGTTGCCTGTATCAATAAAATGGGGAACTTGAACGTTTTTATTTCTTTAATATATTTGCGTATCTATAGAAAGAGCACAGAGCACATACCAAATATCAGCCCTCAATTCGCAATATTTAATTTGCAATAAATAATTAAAGTTGTGACCGAAAGCTATTCATTTGAAACGACATGAAAAGCGCGGGAATGGTCGTGACGTCACACCACTCGATCGATCGAAATGCAGTGACAGAAGTGACAGCTACACAAAATTAGAGAAGGGAGAATGGAAATAACAGTTCGGCGACTCATTTCCAGAGGGATCTAATGTAGGTCAAAAATAAGAACCGCCTAAAAGTCCAAATTTAATAATAGCACTTCTTTAGCTGAATGGTGACGCCACGGGACTACCAATTCGTAGGTCCCGGGTTCAACCCCACAAGAAGTTATTTTTTATTATCATTGCATTCTACCTCTTATATTTATCACTAATTATCATTTTTAGTAATAATTGGACAATGGTTATTATGAAGATTATTACTTACAATCTACTCCATAGTCTACCTATGTAAATTCAAAGTACTTACCTACCTAATATATGAAATTGTCGGTAGCAGGAAAAATGTAATACATTGCTGCATGCGTAAGCTCTTTTTGGCCTCGGAGAGAGTTTTAAGACCCGAGGCATCACGGGCGTTAAACAACCTCCTCGGCCAAAAAAGTGCGCTTACCTATGCATCTCGCAATGTAAATAACTGTTTAATACAGCACACTCTTTTCAAACGTTATCAATATCAAGACTGAGATAGACTATAATAAGAGCGATAGACAAGGATAGGACGTTCTAGTTGCTCCTTCTAAAAAACGTGCGTGGTGCTGTAGTTTTTATGCAATGTGCCGCCCATATTAGTTTATACATGGTGCTGCCACCCACCAGAGGCGCCACCACCAACGAGCTACTTGACATCACAACCAAGGAAGGCGCGTTTCAAGAATGATTGAGAATGATTATGCAGTTTTTAATTGCTTACATTTATTACATAAAAATAAAAAATGAGTTTTTTTTGTGAACTATGGTTAATTTAATGGCAATAAATTACGTTTGAAGGTAATATTTTTCAAATATAATTTTTGTGCAACTTCCCGATTGTATTTGCAACTAGCTGGAAAAGCTAACGAATTTAAAAGGTTGCTTTATTTGAAAGATCATTTTTAAAACATGCATACCTACATACTAATGACACTATGACACTATTTTAAAAGTCAGAGCTACTCAATTAACTATATATATTTTTTAATTTCTAACTGCTATAACCGTTGAGCTATAACCAAAGTCTAGAGAATAGTATAAGTCAGCTCACTTCTTTGTTCTCTCGGAGAAAACAACAATTTTTTGCGACTGGTCGTAAATCAGCCACGAACCGCTCTCAGCTACATATAGACCGGGAGATAGTGACACATTTTTGGACGTGATTTTACTCAGTATGCCTTGCAAAGGGCATTATGTGGCACATATTCTCACAATAATAAGGTATGAACCAGAGAGTCATCTTGGGTTCTTCATATGAAAAACTGAGTTTTCAATTATTCGAAAAATATGCGTTTTGATATGATTTTACTCAGGCTTGCATGTGTTTTATAATGAAGTTCAAAATAGAAAAATCCTCGGAAAACCATAGGCATACCCTTAGCGTGGGTTCAAAGGGCTATTATTGTCACGTGAACTTGTATTTTAATAATTAGTTTTTCCACGTTTCTGAACAGGCTGCCAATGAGAAGTATGCAAGTTCTTATTATGAAAATGCTGAAAAAAAGATGGCATACCTTTCGCGCATGTCCAAGTACTGTTTAAATTGAATGTTATTTAATAATTTAAACGATTTATTCGATGTTAAGTGTACTTGGATATGCGCAAACGGTATGCCATCTTTTCTTCAGCAGTTTCATAACAAGAACTTGCATACTTCTCATTGGCAGCCTGTTTAGAAACGTGGAGAAATAAATTATTAAAATACAAGATCACGTGGCAATAATAGCCCTTTGGACCCACCCTAACGGTATGCCTATGGTTTTCCGAGGAATTTTCTATTTGAACTTCATTATAAAACACATGGCAGCCTGTATAAAATCATATCAAAACGCATATTTTTCGAATAATTGAAAACCCAGTTTTTCTTATCAAATCAGATATCGATTGCCGTACTCCGATGACGGCGGGCTGAGGGAGCGGGAGACGGCAGGGGGGAAACGTTTGTTTACACAAGGCCGAGTGCGCCGACTTATAGTATTCTCTAGACTTTGCTATAACTTTTCGAATACCTGAGGTAAAACTTTCCCGTGGTGTATGTCTGCCCCGATTTTTTTGAAATTTTGGCTACCCCCCTATTTTCAGGGTCCCTGAACACGAATCTGACCTTAGTTTTCGGCGCTCGAACGTAGTTTCCGAGAAAATGAATTTTCAAATTTCCTTTGACACCTCACTTTTCACGGCGATATTTGTGGTTATAATCCGGATAAATTTTTACTATATGCAGCTCAAACTAATCAACACTATTTTGCACCCTTTGCCACATCGAAACTTCGCGAAAACCCGCGGAAAACCCGAAATTTTGAAAGATTTATGCCGTGTTTACGTCCGGCCCGGCCGCTGTTTTCGCCTGACAGCCGGCGCGGTAGTATTATTAGTAGGTAACTATGAGTAGGATTTTAAAATACCCTTATTTTAGCTAGTAATTATATTGATATAGGCAACTACACATACTTTTGGTTGCGTTTGGGGTTTCATACTTTCTGCGACTTATTTGCCTCCGTTAATGCCTGCCTGGTTTTTTAGTATTTTTATTATTTCGCCACCGCTATCATCTAAAAATCACGGCGGCGGCGCGCCCCAGTCGACCCCTTGAAATAATAAAACCGGCCACGTCGGGAAGCACCCTCGCCACCCTCGTCGACTGCTGCCTGCCCCCGCCGGGCCGCAGGTCTGTCAACTCCCCCGTTTCGACGGCGCGGCGCCAGAGATGCCATTATGCCCTTTTTCCTTATGCGGCTTATCGGCCATTGTGACGTTTCGGGGTTCGATATACCCGTGTATCGCGCTCAGATTTTTTGCCTGCGCGTAGATGTCGCGATAATGCGAAAGTACCGGAACACACCTAAAATAAGGTTCGATAATTCTGTAAGCACGCAAAAATATTACGTTCTGAAGATATGAAGGCTTCAAACAAATAGTGATAAAATATAGATATATGCTAACACCAGTGGCGTAACTACGGAAGAGTAGGCCCGTGTTCAAAATTTCAAGTGGGCCCCTGTGATTTTTTATGTTTGAAAGTGCTGTAACAATGACAAACATTGTGCAGGATGTCCCATTTTCGATAGTTTTTGCAGGTTATATTTATATTTTGAAATTCTTACCTCCTAGAAGAAAACCGTGTACGCCTACGTGAAAAAATCTACAAGGGTCGATTTTTTACCATTTCAACAAGTTAGCGTATGACGAATATAGGGGGGTGCCTAAAAATAACAAATTTTAAAAACCACCTTGTATTTAAAAAACTAAGGAGGCCGGCTGAAAATTCTGTATACGGGCCTTTCTTTTTATGAAAAAGTAGGTCAGTGTCCCGAAAACCGCAACTCCCTATTTCTAAAAATAACCGAAATAGCTCGCAAAATTATCGAAAATGGGACACCCTGTAGGTACATAGAGAATAATCCAACTTAAACTTTGTATTGACCAACAGTAAAAATTATGCGCATTGCTCACTGGACGCCCCAGGCATATTGTGAGAACACAAAAACTGAAGATAAAATTTCGAACAAGGGTTTTTAAATGGGACAGACGAAGGTCCAATTATTTTTATGACCGAAAATTTGCTTTTTTAATGTTTGGAAACAATTGATAGTCAGAAATTATTTAAGGGTATGTTAGGGTGTCTTGTGCACCCTTAAACTTAATAATAATAATTCTCACCCTCACAATAATCCAAACTAGGAGTACCCCAGAAGCAATTGAATGCTTGTGCGGGGGAGGGGGCAATTACTATTATTTTGTCTTAATATAATTTTTCTTGAAATCGGCATTAAAATGTCCCAAAATCGTCATTAAAAGCACAGAAATCGTACAATAATGTAGCCCATTATTGTACGATTTTTTTAATAAGTAGGCCTTGGCGAGATGTAAACATCAAACGTCCGACGCGGAGAAATCGCCCGTCAAAAGTGACCAAATATTCAAAACCCGGCCGATAAAGGCTCATTTAACTTTTCGTACACATTGTGAAATTGTTTCCTATAGAAGCGCAATCCTTCAGTATACATATTTTAGTAAATTTGAAAATCAATAGATTTGTTGTGTAGGCTGGACAAGAAGCAGCAGTTTGGTTTTTCTGTCAGAAGGTGCCGTACATCATTACACTTGTCCTAGCTAGAGCGATCGGTAAAGTCAAGCAACGCCGCGCGTAGTCGGTTCGTGGACGGGTGATCCCTTATTATTATTTTCTTGCCTAATAAAACATTTTTTTTTCCGATTTCAAGAAAAATATAATATGTACCTCGGCACTGAAGTTCTTTTTATGACTCATGTGGTTTATTTGCCTCGGCCAGAGGCCTCAGCAACTAAACTCCACATGAGTCATAAAAAGTTGAACTTCAGTGCCTTGGTACATAAATAACTATTTCCTGGTCGTCGAATTTAATTTTTTTCCATTAATTTCCTGGGATTCGACCATATAATAATTTATCTTTATTAAAAAAAAATTTATACACTTAATTGCCGCGTTTCGGCTCATAGCCATCATCAGAATAAAATATATGCTAAAAAACAGATCAAATGTATACACAATAACATTTTAAAAAGTTACACAGCCAAAAAGAGAAAGAAGGTACTTACAACAAAGCGTGAGTTCATTGTTTTGTAAAGTGACATGAACTCACGCTTTGTTGTAAGTACCTTGTTTCTCTTGTTGGCTGTGTAACTTTTTAAAATGTTATTGTGTATACATTTTATCTGTTTTTTAGCATATATTTTATTCTGATGATGGCTATAAGCCGAAACGCGTCAATTAAGTGTATAATTTTTTTTTTTTAATAAAGATAAATTATTATGGTCGAATCCCAGGAAATTAATAGAAAAAAATATTTTGTCTTGGTTGTCATTTGCGCAGTAGGCCTGGGCCTGGGGCGTCGTGTAACCGATTAGAGATTCTGAGTCGTCCTGCATGAATCTTGGTGGCGGTGGGCCCCTAGCAGCTCTGGGCCCGTGTTCACCGAACACTCTGAACACCCCGTAGTTACGCCACTGGCTAACACCTTCTCCAGGTGTTCCATTTACCTACGCAGCTGTTCAGACCGAACAGAGGAAATACATATATATTTAGTAACCTGTTTCCGAAGCAACACAGTTAGAACTAAAAGAGAAATCAGCGTGGAATATAAGGGCCGGAACCTCGGAATATCAATTAACCCTTTAGAAGTCTGGAGTAATAATAAGAGCTGGCATGTTGGCAAGTTGGGGATGGCATTTATAAGAAGTCGGTGATTTATTTAATTAGAGTTGCTGGTTTTACGCATTTAATCCCCTGGGCGGTAAGGCAAATTGACAGTGGTAATTTATGGTAAGTCAAGTTAAGGACCGACCTTAAAGTGCTCTTCGACGTCTGAATAATAGCCAAGGTAGCGTGTGATATTGCCCACAATCGTTCGGGCTAAGTACCGGCAGCCATTTGGGCGATTTTCGGGTTTATAGGCTTAGGTTGGTGATGACCATTGTATGGAAATAAAACATTTTCAAATTATATATCTATATAATCTATATAACTATGAGAATGCATTTACACGGTTTTAAATTTATGGTTTTAGAGTTAGAGGTTGCATGAAAATAGTCGTCATAGATTTCAAGGCGCTTTTAATAATACTTCCAGCACAACGACTTGGACGAAACTATCAAAATTCTCCAGTGAGAATTAAACTCATTTCAGACTGAAGCTGATTTTGAGGTTCATGGTTTTGTTTACACATTACGCGGTCACTTGTTTTTATTTTTTATTGCACACTTTAGTGTCTTTTGGCAATATTAGGTATTTATTCGTATATTGTATATTGAATATTAAATTTTTTAAATTAAAATTTCACCTGAAACTTTAAAGAGGTTGCAGGCTTGGATGAAGGACTAAGAAAAATTCGGGGTTCGATATACCTAAAGTAACCATTTAATTTTTAATTCGGTTTTTCGCCAGATATCTATTAGTATGTGTTGTTTTTCTATAGACACTAGTTTCTATACTATCTGATTTCAGTATAGAAACATCTAAGAAAGGTAATTGATTATTATTTTCAATTTCTAAGGTAAACTTAATAGAAGGTTCTTGTGAGTTTAGAAAATTTAATAATGAATTTAAATCATCTACTCCATGTTCCCATATAATAAATATGTCATCTACATATCTCCACCAAACATTCACCAACCTAATGAAATTGAAAATAATAATCAATTAGGTACCTTTCTTAGATGTTTCTATACTGAAATCAGATAGTATAGAAACTAGTGTCTATAGAAAACCAACACATACTATAGATATCTCCATTTCAACTCCAATCATCATATTAGTGTTAAAAAGGGAGTAATTAAAAGTTTGTATGACAGGGCTAGAACGATTTGTTCTAATAACACAAAATTTGAGGAGGAAATTAAACATATAAAATATGTTCTTGAGAAGAATAGTTATCCTATTGAATTTGTTGAGCAAGTTTTTCAGGATTGCCAACAAAATAACAATGCTAATAGAATTAGAGAAATAAATCTGGTTGACCGACCAGTAAATTTAGTTATTCCTTATATTCCTTGACTATCAGATAAGCTGAAACGCATAGGCAATCGTTTAAATGTCGGAACAGTATTTAAAACCAAACATACATTAAGATCGATGCTTGTTAAAACGAAACCATTTAATGAGGTACAAAGTTCAAAAAATTGCATTTATAAAATTCCTTGTGAATGTGGAAAGTTCTATGTTGGAGCGACTAGTAGGCCATTTAACGTTTAAAAGAACATACAAATTATATCAGGCAAAATCAAATTTCTAAGTCAAAAATATGTGAACATTCTTTTAATAACAATCATAAGATATTGTGGGATAGGTCCAAACCAATTCTCAAAGAAGAAGTAGGAAATAGACGAAAAATTAAAGAATCTGCATTTATTCTAGGAAATACGGACAACTGTGTTGCTGAATGTTCAGTCGAATTCAGTAAAATATTATTACCACTTATTCAAAGAGAAGTTAGTATAGATAACTAGATAGAACACAGGGTACAATATCAGGCAGGTGGCTAGGCTATTGTTTCTGTTGTCATGACATTTTAACCTGAAATTTATTAATCTGTCACTTCACTTTGACGTGGCATGATCTTTGAGAAAGGAGGAAGATTTATTCTCCGAAAGCTCAGAAAACAAATTTGTTGAAGTTATTTTTTGAGTTACACGTTTAAAGTTTCGTTCATTCACTGTTAAGAATTTATGAATTTTCCAGGCAACTTGAAAAAGTTGTCTTTCGATCAGTTTGGTAGCGAAAAACCCAATTAAAAATTAAATGGATCTGTTTGCGCCACAAATAAATTTTAGAAAATACACCTAAAATAAGGTTCGATAATTCTGTAAGCACGCAAAAATATTACGTTCTGAAGATATGAAGGCTTCAAAAACCTATGTTAACCATTAATAACCGGTAAATACCGAACACGTTTACGCGATTCGGTTATTGTTGGTTATAGCTCTCTGACGTCACAAAGAAGCCCTCCATACGTCATCGTTATAACCGACAATAACCGCGGTATTTACTCAACTCAGGAGCAGGGTAATTACCGCGGTTATTGAAAACAACAAATTTCATTTGCTAGATTTGCCAATTTGTTGCGAGTTTGAATTTTTCAAAACTTAAGAATATATTTGCTGATATAGGCATGTGTGGTCATTTCATATTTTCATCTAGATCCATAAATTAAAAAAAAAATGAATAGGTTCAAAAATATATCTTTTGTGTAAACGTTGAAGGCTGAAGGTGAAGCGTGTGAAGATGTCCTCCAGGTTGATATGGAGATATGGAAATAGCAAGTCTTCTATTAAATGTAATTTTATTACATGCCTTTATTCATTTTTTGTAACAAATTTAAACAAAACCCAACGTACACAAATATAAGTGAGGTTATAGACGGGTAGTAGTATGATATTTCTCCTTGGTTTTTCGCCTAAATTACTTTTGGGTTAAGTTACTGTGAGATCAAGACCTTGGAACATTCCCTGCTTGCGTGGCGGATATTTTCCAGAGATTTTCAGGGGGAAACTGAAATTTGGCGATTTCGCAACAAAATTATAATTGACCGGAAACAGGCCTTTCCGACGTAGTTTAACTCGTAGAAACCGAAAATCCGTTTCAAAATTCAAAAAGTCCTCCAAATAAGGATTGCGCTTTATTTTACGAATTTTGGTTTTGTGTATAGATTTTTCTGTGGTATTTTTTTGTATGTAACAAAATTATTGACTCGCTTTGGTTTGAATTACTTCAAAGTTTATTTTATTCTTTTTTAGAATTTAAATAAAATTTGTATAACATTAGGTCTTGTTTTACAAAGCAAACGCCGCCCAAGCGTTTTTATTGTGTTCCAAGTGAGTCCGTTTATACTATACCTACATGTCTTTATAGAAAAAACATCGCTGCTGGCCAAAAGCGCCATGGGCGTCCGGAGGGGGGGCAGGGGGGGGCACAGTATATAATATCTTTCTATAATCAAAAAAAGTTAAAAGTAGTAGGTAAATACAGTGTGTCCCCAGATGGGGCATTCCGCACTCTTGTAAAGTTTCTTATATTTGATTTTTCGAGAAAAGGTCATTCTTGATAACAAATTTTGCTTGTTCTTAAAATAAGATTGGCATGGAAAAAGTTAACATTATTTATACCGGGTAACCAGAAAATTGAAAAAAAAAAACGTTAATTAACATAAAAAATAAACTGCCTCTATATTTGTAGAGATACTGAAAAAAGTTATAAAGAAAATTTGTTCAGCGTGTTAAGTTACTTAGGTATACAAAATTTCAAAGTGTAAGGCCTAATTTGATTTTTGATTTTTTCTTGTTTTTCTTCGATAAAATGTTTTTCTGTAAATAGTATGACAAAACTGTATTAGCAAAAGTTACTCAGAGTAGCAAACTATGTACTATAAAAAAAATTTGACAATCCTGGCCTACTTTGAGTTTCTTCCAATATTTTCCAAACTACAAAGTAGGCCTAGAATCGAGCTAGAATTGTTAAATTTTGTCATCAGGCGCAGTTTTCCATTCTGGGTAACTTTTTATAATACAGTTTTGTCATACTATTTGCAGAAAACTATTTAATCAAAGAAAAACAAGAAAAAAATAAAAAAATCAAAGTAGGCCTTACGCTTTGAAATTTTCTACACCTAAGTAACTTAACACGCCAAAAAAAAATTCTTTAACTTTTTCAGTATCTCTACAAATAGACAGTTTACTCTTATGTTAATTAACGTTTTTTCAATTTTCTGGTCACCCAGTATAAATAATGTTACCTTTTTCCATGCCAATATTATTTTAAGAACATGCAAAAGTTTTTATCAAGAAAGAGTTTATCTCGAAAAATCAAATATAAGAAACTTTACAAGAGTGCGGTACCCCATCTGGGGACACACTGTATATCTACGGTTTTATATGTGCTGATTTAGAATAGGATTACGATCTGAGAAGATCCTTTCCGGGTATGGAATATAATAATATAATAAGTGTTACTCTATAGTCTTACTACTCTTGCTGTCGTCCTGCATTACTTCTTATTGTTGTAGGTAATTTCATGATTTATAATGAAAATGGACATTAGAAACTATTTAAAACGGAAATCTGAGAGAATAATAGTGATAATAGGGTACCTAATTAACGTGAATTTAATTTAGAATATGGAATATTGTTTTATTTTTATTTGTGAGATTTCGCAATTGACCTGTGATTTTGTTTATATATGGTTTATTATATTTTTTATAACAATGAATATTTATTGTCTTCTTTATTTTGTCAATAATTCTTACTGCCCCCCCCCTGAAAAAATTTCTGCGGACGCCCATGAAAAGCGCTGCACAAAAATGTGGATTCACGGTATTGCTCCTTAATAGCTTTTCCTGTGTGATTTCCTAATTGTCGTACACTCACTGGGATTCTATTTTTTAATCTATTTTATTTCGTAAAAAGATGTCTAAAGCTTTTGAGAAGTGGTGTCGAAATAACTGTTCTAAAGAGGGCTTGTACAACATTGCAATAGTAAGCATCGCTTTCAGAATTATTGGATTTAACGTACCATTTCTTTCTTAGAGGTAAATACGGTGTTTCATAGAAAGATATTTTCCCCTTAAGATACCATGTCAATAGAAGCTATGGGATTGCTGTGTATATCTCAAAGTGTGTCGTGCCGTTAAGTGTTGTGGAAAGTGGGCTTTTCTCCACGGGACTACTCGCAAAAGGGCCCGACTTCGACCCTTGCACAAAGCGCCAAGAAGGGATGAATCCAGTCTGCATTTTTTTTCAAAATAAAACCTTGTGCTGCCGCCGCAATAACATTAAGAGGGTCTTTAAAAGGCATTTTCCGGCATGCTCTTTCACTACCACAAGCAGGTATGCTCTCGATAAAAGGTACATTACGCATTTAAATAGAAAGTGGCTTTCGAAAAGTTTAAATTGACTTACCCGAAACGGTTCTCTTGAAGAACGTTTTGTCGTTGACATACAATTGAGCTGTCAAAGCGAAGTCGTCTGGTTCAAAGGTTACGTTCAAGCAAGCCTTCTGGTTGAGTCTGTCTAGAAGCCAGCCAGTGCAACAACCACATTCACCGTTGGCACAAGCACATGGCATACGAATACCTATATAATAAAAAACTATAGATAAAAAAAAACATATGATTTTTCATCTTACCTTGAAGTAATGGTTTTCTTGTTGTAGTGGGAATGGTGGCTGGTGCTTTAGTTGGAGTAACAGCACTCGGTGCCTTGACAGTTGACGAAATTTCATTATTTTCAATTATAGGAATTTCCGGAACACCAGCAATTACTAAAATTTAAAAATTAGTCAGAAATTTTAACAATCTTTGAAGTAGATACCTTCTTCAAAATGAAACGCAGGAAGGTTTGCCACGACCAAAAATGCGGCGAAGACACACTTCATGTCGAACATCGTGTTAAACCGACAATGCTTTTGTTCGTCATCCGTTTGCTAAATATGAAGAGATGATATACCTCCATTCCATCGACTTTCTCAGTGGCGACCCGATTTTGGCTTTCTCTCCATTTAATTTTTTATCTAAACCAATAATAGACCACTCGACATAATTATACCACCATTTGTATACCTGTATCTATACTAATCGTCAAACAGTCATTACTCATCGATAATAATTGTTACGTGGAATGTGTAATAACACGGACACGAGTGTCGTAAATTCTATAGAGGCTTGTTTTTGCTTTATTTCAGGATAAATTTACAGTTTTTAGGTTCTTATTGTTAGCTAGGTACTTCTTTAGAAATGCATCGCCCCATTTTTGTTTCTATATTAATCATTTTCTCTGTACTGCAAAAACAATAACTGTTGATTTTTTTAATAGAGAAATATCTAACTTAAATAAATCTTTATCAATTTATCAATGTGATGTTCGCTAATGTCGTTTTGTAACATATTTTGTGCAATTTGACATTACATTGCGCACTAGTGGAATTTGAAACTACCGTGCACTGTTGTGCCAAGTAGATACTGTCAAGAAATGTAGATGTCATAGGCATCGGGCGTAATACGTCATTTCGTCTAGTCATTACAGGCATTGCCGGCAAAAGCTGTAATAAAATAACTAATACCACAGACATTTGTTGAAATTTTGTAGAATTTGACTGAACAAACGGCAGTCAGACGCTGTAACGGCCGATTACTCTGACTAACATAAAGAAGGGAAATCCTTGAAATAACGCAAAATTCGAGTCAAACAAGGTAATAGTTATTTTATTACAGCTTTTGCCGGCAATACGTGTAATGACTAGACTTTCCGCGAAATCATGTATTACGCCCGATGCCTACGACATATACATAAACAATTTAAATTTCATTTTTTTTAAATATCTAAGGTTGTTCACAAAGTGTAGTGTACAACTCCGTAAACAATGCATATTGCTTAACTTGTTGCACAATATACTATTAATCCCTTTGTATCTATGATATGCATTTTCATTTACACAAATTCTAGAGCCTTCTTTGTGTTCCAAAATTTTATAATATTCAATAAAAATATTGTTTAAAAAGTAACATACTTGTTCGCAAAAACGTTAATTTCAGAACAAAACAAAAAAGATTATGTATAAAATAATTTATTATCTTACTTTTACAAATAAATAAATCTTACATTGTACTATTTACATCGATTCTAAATAAATTACTATAAAATATATTTAAATGGACAAATAAATAATCAATAAATAACTAAATCATAAATTTATTAAAACTACCAATGCAACCTATCTAACCACATATCCCTACTCTGCCTTCCCCTAGCTCTCCTCACAGGTTGGTTACTTCTAAATTTCCTGAAAATTTCATCATCGTCATCATCGTCTTCTTCTTCTTCTTTGTCGTCAGCAGCATCATTCTCAGTCCCCGAATCATCCTCCTCGTCCTCATCATCATCTGAAAAAGTACCCGCAACTCCATCCACAACATCTTCAAATACTCCTTTAGATTCTTTATCTTCATCGTCTTTCTTTTCCGTTTTCTTTACTTTTTCTGTTTTCGTTTTGTTTTTCGGCGCTGACTCAGTTGATTCGCTACTTTCATCTTCATCTAGAACATCTCCTACAACCTCTGATATCGGATCTTCATCGCTTTCATCGTCTTCATCTTCGTCTGAGTCTTCGTCACTATCTTCGTCGCTATCTTCATCGTCATCCTCGTCTTCGCCTTTTTTGTTTTTGACAGTCGTTGTTTCAAGTTTTAACGTGGTAGTTTCAATTTTATCTGCCACCGTAGTAGTAATTTCAAGAAGGGCTGGTTCAACAATAGGTGACGACGTTTCTTCGTGAACATCAGATGGAAGTTTTATTAGTTCATCAGTAGGGATAATGTTGATAGAGTCTGGTAGCGAGGGAATAGTTCCTTCTGGTGTTTCGGTTGTTTGTAGCATTGTCATTATGTTAACGACATTCGTAGTAATTGGCATGGTGGTTGTAGTACTAGTGGTAGTAGTTTGTTTTTTGGTTACAGGCTTTTGAGTTGCTTTTCTAATATTGTTTGCTTTCTTTTGGTTTTTACGTAGCGGTGCTTTAGTAGTAGTGGTAGTGGTGGTGGTTTTTCTTTTCTTCACAGGCGCTTCGTTGTCTTCCGAATCGCCTCCACTGAAGTATTCACCGATAAAATCATCGTCGAACACACTAAACCCTCCATAGTCTACAGAGTTGTCGTCGTCATCGTCATCAAATTCGTAATCATCTTCGTCTTCTTCATCTTCGTCGTCCTCGTCGTCTTCATCATCGTCATCCTCATCCTCGACAACAGGCAGAGGTTGCGGTGGCTCGACTTTCAGCCCTTTGGGGCCAAATTTGAAGCAGGAGACTCGCATCGCGGCCTCGACCTCCTGTAAAGCTCTTAATTCCAAGCCGAGACAGGCATTAAAGTCTTCTCCCTTGCGACCAATATTATAAACACGACCGCAAAACTTTGATACGCCGCCGGGTAACGGCATGCACACCGGCGCCGGTTTCTTACCTGGAACAACGGAAAAAGCGAGGTTAAAAAGTTCGAAATTCTCGAGGTTACAGAAAGACAACTTCATTATTTAAATTTGGAGTATGTACCTGTACCTAATATCTGAGCTCTTAATAGTATTCGCTGTAAGGTAGGTTAACTTACTTGAGATTGTAGTATTCGTCAATACTCTCTCTCCAAAACTCATCGAAATGGCAAGTCTGTCTCCCTTCAAGTACTGAAGAGAAGCACATCCAGGTCCCTGTAGAGCCACCACAGGAATATTGAATTCTCTGCAACAGTTGCAAAGCTTCGTCGAACAACTACAATGTCTGTTGGACGATGAAGAGTCCTGTTTTTGTTTGAGATTTTGCTTTCCATTTTTCGCCACAGTTTTTCTAGATGATCTACGATGGTGGTGATGGTGATGATGCGTTTTATCTGAAATATGTAAACAATGAGGTTAAGGTCAAATTTGGAGAAAATTGAAATATTTGTGAGCATCCTCCTTACCACGGAAGCGGAAGCGGCCCGATTTCTAAATGGATTATGTGACTTATCTAAATGAATCGCATTGCTCTGAAAGCGGTGTAATTAAACTAATTTGAATATGGATGGATAACATATCCGCATACTGCATTCTATAATTTAAGCAATACTCTGAAAGTAATGACCCGTTTAACCAAATGCAAATTTTTAATTAAAAGCACTTCATCAATTTATTATAATTCAATTTAGAGGGGAAACTAGGCGTTATTTATATTCGTAAACAACGTTAGTTTGTCGGTTTTTGTTGATATTTAATTATGAGGACCTCAAAGCTCGAACTTAGCTCATTTAAATTTTATATTAAACTGATGACGTTCCCTTGCGATAAAATGCTACTCTGGCAATCGATGGTACAAATTTGGTTTGGTTTTAAAGTTTTAAAGTTTGGACGACCTTAAAGTTTTCACAATAGCTTCAAATTTGCTGAAATAATTCCATCAATCTTTATTAGCATTGTACTATGTACTGCGAATATTCTGTTTCCGGTTTTCAGTTTCGGAGTCAACACAAAATCATGTTTTGCAGGAATAAAAACGTACATACCCATTAGCAGGTTCGCGTTTAAAAAAATTTCCGCGCGAAGTCCTTCAAATATGGCCAAAATTTAAAAGCTTTTCGTTCTGGAATGACAGAGATAGTTTATCTTTTATTTTGCGAATGCATTTGCCAGAAAAATGAACTAACGAAAATCGAGCAACTCTTACGCCTGGCGTAAACAAGAGGACGTGCGTTGGGATACTCGCCACAGGCGCACCGAGGCACCACTTTTATTTAATTTTAGTTTTACATTTGTTTACATCAAAATATTTCGGAAAAAAATTATTGGCATAAATAAAATGGTTCAAAACATCGAAAAAAATATTTGTGCGGCAGTGTCTAAATAGCTGAAAATAACATGATAAAACCGCGTAAATACACTTTTGCGATCGAGTAGGTCCCTGTTCCCAGGAGCGCTGATATTTTATGGCCTATTGACCAATCGCCTTGTTTCGCGGAACGTCATCTAACACGCCAGGATTAAGAATTGCTCGATTTTAGTATGATAGATTTGGAAAAGAGCTGCAAAACCTTTTCTATGATTTACAGATAAAATATAAAAAATGTTGTATAGAAAAGTTAAATTTTATACCACCATACCACATACCAGATTTCCGACCTCCAGAATATACATTATTTTTTTCTTTTACGTAGGTATTTCATTCAAATGAATTTTAGTAAACCTATACACATTTAGTTTTACTTCGTTTACTGTCTACATGCATTTTCATTGTTAAATGTCATTTTAAATCCACTTTTTTACGAAAAAGAAAAAATTTTCAACTGAAAATGTGTCAAATTTGGTACAAAGTTGATGCAGTTTCGATAGTTTCCTCCATAACTCGATTTATTTCAATATTTCATGAAGTAAAGAAACCCACATAAACATGCATAACAAAAGATAGGATAGAAACATCCGCCACTACTTTTTAAAAAATATATTTTTTTAACGAAAATACCCATATCTCTATTCCAATAATAGCAACTAACAGAAAAACTAAGGGGGAGAGGGGCAGCTACAAGTGAGGTGGACACGTAATAATGGAAATGCATAAATATTGGACAGTACACGTACGGTAGAAAAAATGAACGAATGGGTGGTATTGAAAACTATTTTAGACCATTTTCTATTCTGTATGTCGTAACACCTCGGAAATTCTTCCCATGTTAAGTCTGGAAGAACGGCACTGAAAATGTACAAAGTTTTATCTCAATGAAAGTTTTCACAATGCTGTAATCCTTGAGGAACAATTATTTCTGAATTGTAGTTGAAGAATACTTCCGCTTATCAAACTACTTGAATATTATGAAGGAGGGCCTCATTCGTTTTGGTTTAATAAACAGTTTATATGACAGATAGGAAATACTGTCATTGAGTAAATGCGCGTTTTCAGGATGGACGGATTATGCGAAAATTCTCGGGAATCGTAATGAGAAATAGTACAAAATCACGAAAAAATAATACAGTTGACTGCAGCTACGCAATTTTCCGCTGACACATTTGCATTTTTGGTCAAAACACTCGACTTATTCTTTTACCCTGTTAACTTAATATATATTCTTTTGCACAATATGTACAGTCGCGACCGGTTGAAACCGAACGATCAAAAGAGGTTTCTCGTGGCTTTCGGTAGCGGGCGCTCCTCTTGTGGTATCTTATACAGAATACTCGCAAAATTAAAGCAAACGTGGAAAAATTGCAACATTGGAGACCGTGGTTATACATATTTAAGCTCGCACAAATGAGGTATTTGACAGGTAAGATTTGATTTTCTCAACCATATTACTTTGTTTAATATACTGTGGCCAAATAGAAAGCAGAAGGTGTCATTTTTTCCCCATTTCAAAAAGGAGTTATCTCTGAAAAATCAAAATATCAGGAGACAAGTTTTTGCTCACAATAATAAAATTCTGTGGAGGATCGTATTAGCATTTTTATTGTTAAAACTTGTAATGAATACCCATATCTCTGTCACTGGCTATATTGGGAGCTTGGTACTATCCAATGACGTCAAAACCTATAGACGTGGTGCCCCATTGTTAAAATGCCCTTTATTTTGACTCCAAGATTAAATATATCCATACTACTCTAAAAACATGCTACAAACAAAGACAGAAAGTCAACCATCAACCAACTATACACCCGGTGATTCCCGGTTATAGTTCCTCCAGAATCACACTTAGATATCGCGTGTCTTTTCTTGTTTGGGGGCGCCGGAAGCATCGGAACCTCACCTGAAGACTCGGGGGATGGTCTAACGACGCCAGCCTCCGAGCCCAGAGTCGAAATAAGTTCGCTACGGCTCGAAAAAAAGGGGCAATTTCTGACAATCTCGCGACATTTTCGGAATAATTTAATGGAGCGTTTAGATTGTGATTAGTTCTGGGCGTCAAGCGTTTATCAAAACAAACCTGTCTATAGGTTCTGACGTCATTGGTACTATCACATTTTGTGACACTTGATCAATGGATGGTGTGTACCAAATTTTGTTTGAAATTTTGAAATAAAAAATAAGACGTTACAATTTTTTAGAATTTAAAAAGTTATACCACAATAAAGTTCGGCCATGAATGACATTATTGTTTTGTTGAATTAATATGACATTTTAATCAGTACTGGCCAAGTAGAAATCGAAACTGTCATTTTTGCATTCCAAAAAAGCAATAGACTGAACCAAGACACTTACCTTAATGAATTCTTACAATTATAAAGAGTAACAAACATATTTTGGGTTTGTCACCTGTTAAATTCTGACAACTTCAAATTCATAAAGTAAATTTCTGGCAGCCAAGAGGTTTTTTGTTCACTATAACGCTGATAAGATATCAAAGAGTAAGCCAAACATTTTTCCAATTGTTAATTCTATCCTATGTTTTGGTTTATTTTAGAATTGACTAGACATCTTTTACACATGTAATATAGCTCTTGATCGCAAAATAAACCAGTGTGAGTTAGTTGAATTGATATTGGAAACTCATTTTTTTAAGAACCCTGAGGAGAAATTTGTCTCTATTCAAAACGAGGGGGAAATCACTAAGGAATTGAAGTGTACACGCGCTTGGAATTTTTGGCTTTTTTTGTATTTGTTGGAATTTTTCGTCATTTTTGGCATTTTTTTTTAATTTTCTGGAATTTTTTGGAATTTTTTGGTATTTTCTTGGAATTTTTGGTATTTTCTTGGATTTTTTGGCCATTTTCTTGGAATTTTTTGGCATTTTCTTGGAATTGTTTGGCCTTTTTTTGGAATTTATTCGTATTTCTCCATATTATCTTGATATTTTTTAGCATTAATTGATATTTTTTCACCTTTCTATAATAATGCGCATGCGCGAAGTCTCAAGGGCGGACTGAGCAGTCCGGACTTGAAGATTTAACTTAATACGAATGATCCGCTTTCTGCATATGCGCATTACAACTGAATAATACTAGTTTTTCAAATTTTTTCCGCCAAAAGTTATTACAAAATTTGAAAATATGCGACAATTTTGTCTATAATAAAAAGTGTATAATCCGAAAATAGGTTTCTAAAGGTCCCCCGATACTCGAGCAGATAGTCCTTTCCTTTCCACATCTATCCTTTTTTACATATGTACAAGGTGATTTATCAATTTTGACCAATATTTCGCAGGCAATAACTATTGCACGGCTTCTTAGAATCTCATAATATTTTAGGGCAAATATCAATGTAGTTTCAGTGATATTAAAAAAATATTCTTTCTTTCTCTGCGAAATTTAACACCCTGTACCTACTTTCCTTAGGAAGCCAATGGAGACATTAAGTGTATACAAGAAAGTGGCATTATTTTTAAAAGTTCTATTGTTTCCCAAAGTTTATCAATTTAAAACTGAAACAACCTGTATTTATTCAGTAAATTGTGACTGGTTTTGCCCGGGGTTTTGGTTTGGTCAATTTGATAATTTATTTGACTCCTGTTGAAAGTGCGACAAAAAAACAAATACTTAAGTGGCATTCAACACTATTGTATGCAACTTTATATCCCCGCATTGGATTATCAAAAAATCGTCTAGAGGGTGAAATTTTCTCCAAAAATCAAATGTGTTAATACGGGTCTGGAATTTTTGAAACACCTGTAGTGCCTGCTTAAAGAAAAATACAATTTCATTTTATTATTCGAATTCTTTATCAAACGATAAAATTTTCTCCCGTGATACAAAAAAAAACAGTTTTGGCTTAGAATAAAAAAAATTGTCCAAGTGCATAAAAGAAAATTCTCTACAGGGCCGTATTAGTATTTTTCTTGATAAAATAAAAGTAATGTATACCCGCCCCTCCGCCACTGGCTATATTGAGAACTTTAGTACATACTATCACAGAAAATATAGTTCCACAACAGAGAGCTCCTTAACAATAACTGTCAAATGGACTCCAACTTCAGACTCCGAAAACAAGGACATTGCATTTCTTATGAAATGATATTTTCCTAAAATATCATCTTCCCACTTTATAGATTAGCGATCATCTAATAGTGGACCTCAATATCATTGCATTTGGAAAATATTAAGCTTAAAAGTTTGGAGTCCATTTGACAGCTGTCATTAAGGAGCCTTCTGTACTGGATATATTTTCTGTGATACTATCATACATTTTGTGACACTTGATCAATGTATGGTTTGTTATAGTTTGAATATATTTAACGGTTGGAGAAATAAAAAATAAAACGTTACAATTTTTGAGAATTTAAACACCCTAAGTATAACTCGAAAACGAGGCAGCTGTGGATAAAAAGTTGTACTCATATTTTATAGTCTTTTTATTACTTGTTGAAACTGTCCTAGAATAAAACTGAATCACCCTGTATACTTGTGAACTGATTTAATAAATATTAATAATTCTCACCCTCATAATACTCCAAACTAGGAGTATCCTATAGAAGCAACTTGTGCGGGGGAGGGCCCGGGAGGGGAAGTTCTTAATAACGATTTTTTTTATTTTTTAATCGGCTTAGTCTGTTGCAAAAAATTCTTGGAAAAAGACCCGTTCGAACCATTCGATGTCGAAGGCGCGCGCTTTTGCCGGCTAGACGCGCCCCCTACCGAAAGCCACGAGAAATCTCTTCTGCTGGTCGTTCGGTTTCAACCGGCCCCGACTGTACCTACCTACTCCCTCAGGGAATCGTGTACCTGGAACGTACAATTCCCTGCAACCGCAGCTGACCAATGAAGTAGAGCCTTCCCAGTTCCCTACTTTATAATTAAACTGTACTCACCTATAACAGCGGACGCCGCGAAGGCTATCAGGACAAAAACGAGCAGGAGCTCGAAGATAAAAGAGAGCTTCATGTCCGGCAAAGAACAGCAGGGAACTGATCCCGCTGGGACACAACCTGCAAATGAGAAAGACATGTAAGCTAGCGAACGGAGCCTACACCGTACGACAAATTGGAAACCGGGTTTCAAACATTTCCAGATGAATGCCCACTTCACTCTATCGTTATAGGGGACAAAAGGAACAGTTTGGAGCTATTATCGAGGGCAGTGGCGTATTCAGGGGGGGTAAAGGGGGCAATTGCCCCCCCGCCCCCAGAGCTGTCTCGAGATAAACGAGATTTGTAATATCAAAATTAATAAGACCAAAAATTATATACTCCTGGCCTAATCTGAAAATGAACATCAAACATCTACAATTTGTTATTTGTTTCATCTTGTCTTCTCGAAATTAAAACCTGTGCAGTAGATTTGAGAACGCGCCGCCGTATATTATGCATACACTCCGCCGGTCGCAGCGCGTAACAGTAAATTAGGCAAAACAACCTACTAAACATATTTTGCACAATTACAGTGTGCACCGCCACGCCAGAAAGAACATTTTCAAAACTGAAAATTTTAAAAATTTATATTAAAAACAATATTAGCGAAAACCCACTGAATGGGTTAACACTCCTTTATGTGTAGGTACCCTGAAATACCCATATCTCCAGAGGAGATATTTGACGAGCTCAAGACCAAAAAAAGAATACTTGATTTTGTGATATAGATTTTACTGGTTCGAAGAAGAATTATTTTTATGTTATGCATGGTGTCCGGTAATAACTTAAAAATTAAAAAGAAAAATGGAAAATATGATGAAAAATTCATATGAACATAGGTCCGCAGATGTTTGGTTTTCGAGATGCAGGGTGTTGAAATTGAAAATTTATTTTCGATTTTTTTAACTAACTTTTTGAGACGACAAAATTTTCTTGCAAAAAAACAACAAGTTAATTAAACTGTCAAAAAATAAATGTGCTTGTTTATTTAAATTTTATTTTGAATTTAATTGCATAAGAGTGTCGATATGCACCTGCATGGATGCAGAAATTTGAAAATTTCTCGAAAACAGTCACCTTTGGCGTTATTCACCAAGTATACCTTTCTTGCATAGAAAACGTGTGGGAAGAGGATACATTCACAAAATGTCGTAAAAGTCTACTGTCAAGAAAGTTAGGGCAAATTAAATTAAATAATGATAGCGTACGCAGCGCCCTCTACGGATTGCACCAAAAATAATACCAAATTATGACTTCTCTTCCCAAAAAAACCCCGGCAACCAAATTTTGCAAGAATTTTTTGTCGTCTCAAAAAGTTACTTAAAAAAATCGAAAATAAAATTTCAATTCAAAACATCTGCGGACCCATGTTCATATGAACTTTTCGCCATATTTTCCATTTTTCTTTTTAATTTTTTAAGTTGGTGCATTTATTTCCGGACACCCTGTATTTATTTATTTTAGAAAATATGTTTTTGTTCTGTTTTTATTCATTAAAATTGTCGACAGACTTTTGTTATTTATAACTGATTGCCCCCCCCCCCAGACGGTAATCCTGGATACGCCACTGTCTAGCTTGTAGCTCTATTTGTATGGATTTAAATTACAGTATATTTATACTTCCAAATCCTACTTGTCAACATTGGGGTAGAAAAATCCGCAGTTTCCAATATAGTGTCTTCATAAATCAAGTGAAAATCGGTGGGATTTGTGTCCGTATTCGCGTGCTATTTATTTAGGTACTTTTTAATTATACGTTTACGGTTTGTAAATCATCGTGCCAAAAGCATTTGCCGGGTGCTGACTTGTTTCGCGGGGCATCAAAATCTCGTTTATCCCAGATTTATGGGCACCGCCGCGCTGAAAAGTAAACCGATTTGCGTTGTTAAAATTTTTATTGTGTCGTACGGATTTGGCAGAACCCCGCCATTGTAGGACTATTAAAAATTCTTGTCGAAATTCTGGTTGTTTATGGCGCAACGCCTAGCAGAAAAAATATATTACATTTTCTTTCCTACATAAGGAGTATCTAAACTAATTGCTATTATAAAATTAAATTTAGGTCACTAGCCATTGTATATGCAAGTGAATTGAGGCCGGTCCAAATCACCTATATAGTCCTCCTTACGGCAGAATGCGTGCGACGTAAGGGGGAAGAACTCGCATATATTATAGAATTAGTCACAGTTCAGGGACGTAGCTCAATTTTGTGTAACTCACTGACTTAATTTTCATATAATTGTTATTTAATTTATTGTTAATATTATTCTTAACGGTGATGCCTTAGACTATGGAGGAAGGCAAACCCTTATAACATTGGCAATTATTTCTCGTGCTTGAGAATGCAACGTTCTTCCCTGTTTACTCATTTTGCACACGTTAACTCCCGAACATACGAAACGCCACTGAGCTCTCTGAGCCGGCGGAAAAAACTTGCCAGCGGCCTAAAAAATGAGGTCTGTATGGTAGCCCAAATACGCAGTTAACTTTACGTACTATAGAAAAAGGCACAAAACGCGTTGGCTAACTGGTTTTGTCAGCCGACTCCTTCGAAGAAGTGCTGTGTTGCCGTATTTCAAAGGCGATGGTAGACGCGACGATGTTGAAAAAAATATAATAGGTGTTTTATCACACCGCGTTAAAAATAAATGATAAACAAAAATGGGTAAGTGGTCCCGTGAGCTTTATTTTTTCGGTATAATAGAGTTCAGAAATTCGGCTTCAATATGATAAAACTTGTATTCGCCAATAAATAAATCGACTGCTCGTATAGGAAATCTCGCAACGCTGCCCGCATTCTTTAGAAACGTTTTCTTTCGTGCTTTGGACTATAACGTCAGAGAGCTATAACCAACAATAACCGAATCGCGTAAACGTGTTCGGTATTTACCGGTTATTAATGGTTATTTGCCTAAAATCGACTTGGCTGGAGGTAAGTCCCTGAGAACATAGGTTTTTGAAGCCTTCATATCTTCAGAACGTAATATTTTTGCGTGCTTACAGAAATATCGAACCTTATTTTAGGTGTGTTCCGGTACTTTCGCATTATCGCGACATCTACGCGCAGGCAAACAATCTGAGCGCGATACACGGGTATATCGAACCCCGAATTTTTCTTATTCCTTCTTCCAAGCCTGCAGCTTCTTTAAAGCTTTAGGTGAAATTTTAATTTAAAAAATTTAATATTCAATATACAATATACGAATAAATACCTATATTGCCAAAAGACACTAAAGTGTGCAATAAAAATTAAAAACAAGTGACCGCGTAATGTGTAAACAAAACCATGAACCTCAAAATCAGCTTCAGTCTGAAATGAGTTTACTTCTCACTGGAGAATTTTGATAGTTTCGTCCAAGTCGTTGCGGGCTGGAAGTATTATTAAAATCGCCTTGAAATCTATGACGACTATTTTCATGCAACCTCTAACTCTGCTGCTCCTGTTACATGTTATTATGTTACATGAACCGTTAAAAGACCGACTAGGTAAAAATAAAATGTGCGTGTTTTATATTTTTTAATTTTGGCAAAATTTTGGATTTAGGGTCCTGGATCGATTCTGAACAACTTCTTTTAGTTCCATTGAATTTTAATTAATTTTAACTTCTTTTAGTAATTTTTTTTAAAAATACCTAATATGATTTTTGGATTTTTAGCCTCGATTGTGGCATCGGAGGCGGCTTTGAATTTGGAGTAGGCAACTATTTTTTTTGAAAATAAGTAGGCAACAATGCCATCTACCTTTGGTAAAAATTTCGTTCTGGTCGGTTAAAAATTAAAGAAGTTATAGGGTTGTTTCACTATAGTCTGTATATAAATATTTAACGGAATGATAGATCTATTGGAAAAATAAGCGAAAAAATATCTATAAAAACGGCTATTTATTTGCCTGCTATAGGATAAACTATTATAACAAATTAACAGGGCGCATACCCAAACAAAAATATCACGTGCCGCTATAGTCCTGTTCAACTATAGAGTGCCTGCGTGTATTTGTCTACATATTCCGCATCTTGAAAATGAATTTACTTAGTTTATTTATAAACTACATCTCGTGCCTTCCCTGAAAAGATACGACGTGGGTGTTGCTGTTATAAATCACCCTGTATGGCGTGTAGGACCAAAAGGGCTCCTCATGAAGAGTGATTGTGGCGTCGCAGTAGGACACAAAAGGAGAAGAGAAAGGGCGAAACTGATTTCATAATAATATGTACACTCACGATGAAAATGAAAATATTGGAATGTAGACATATTTTATTGTAGAACCGAGACTAATGCGGTTCTTTGTTGAGAGAAAAATGCCACACACAGACAGTGACGCATCAGACGAGTTGTCCTAAATTTACTGCTTTCATATTTTTTTCAATATTTCAATATTTGTTTCAATGAAAAGTTAAATAAGTATTTTTTTAATTATAATATCTGCCGTTTCCTGTACAGTGTGGTCATTTAAATGTGCAACATATTATGGGATTGGTGGGAAAGTTGGTATATGTTCGATAATCATATTAGGCGCTTAGAATGGTTGCAAGTCAAACAGCAGACAGGGTAGGTCAAAAAATATAAAAATTCTACAAAAGTAAAGTACTCTTATTTCAGAAAATTCAATAAAATGTTATTAATAAAAGTTGTCTAGAATTAAAAGATATGCCTAAATACCAAAACATGGCCTCCTAAGAAAAGAAAATATTTTTTTGAAAAACATTAATAATTTCCTAAAAAAATTGTTTTAATATCCACCCTAAACAATTTCATAAATCAATCAAAATTAAATCAATTTCGCATAACTTTATTCAAATTCAAGCATATTGGTAAAATTAACTTAGATTTTTAAGTTTTTAGGGAATCGCAAACTTCGCATGTTTGTTGCAACGATATTAAACAAAACTTTAAAATTTCGAAAATATTCTTGTGAACAAGGTAAAACATTAGTAATGATAATGTGTATATTAAAAAACTCTCATTTAAGGTGCAAAATTTTTATTTTAAATGTTTATTAACAAACTGTGGAAATTAATTGACGAAAATTTTTTTTTAGGAGGCTATGTTTTCGGTATTTAGGCATATCTTTTAATTCTAGACAACTTTTCTTAATAACATTTTGCTGAATTTTCGGAAATAAAAGGCTACCTACTTTACTGTTGTATAATTTTTATATTTTTTTACCTACCCTGTATGCTGTTTAACTTGCAACCATTCTAACTGCACCTAATATGATTATTGAACATGTATCAACTTTCGGCAATATTTGTATTCTGGTTGTGCAATTAATAAAAAAATCCAATATGTTGTTCACTTAAATGACCACACTGTATATCTAAAGGCTTTTTAATTATGTTTCAATTTTTATTACATTGAACAGAATTTTATATCTACCAGCTACAGCTTCAATTCTAAGATTTGGCGGTGATTTTCGTATTCCAACACCCCCCAAATTACCATTTGAATCATTTACCCTGCCTTTCAAGAAGTGTGTTCTTTGATTTCATAATTAAATCAAAGAAACCCGTTTGCGCTTGTAACCGTTTCATCAAAGGTGCTTTGAAGTCCGAAAATGAAACGTTTACGTGAGTTTTCATCTGTTTCAGTTTTTATATCAGGCTCCAGTTTAAACACAAGTCCTACATAAAAAATATACCTCAGGTGGCAGAAAATAATATTGCAGCCAGGTCAGGGATAATAAAAGAAAAATGAAAATTAACTTAATTTTGCTTCGTGTCGGCCAGGCTAACTTACATTAACGACGACCATTAAATTGTAATTTGCAGCAATACTACTAAATCGAATTCTGATATGCCTCAGCCGTTTTTTCTGGGCATCGGCTATTAGTTTTTCAGGCATATGATATTAAATTAATAATCCCGTATATTCCATTTATTTAATAACACTTGCTTTTTGGTTTATTTCGTGCGATGAATAATATTTAAAACGGCAAAACTAATAAACCGACGTCAAACTCGTATGTTACGACAAATTTCACCCGATTGCAAATCTGGTAATTTAATTAAATTTTACAGGGAACTTTCATCACAGCACTAGTTCATTTTATGAAAATCTACTTATTTATGGGCAGTATTTTAGGATGTGAGATATCGAAAAAATGGTCACAGTTCAATCCAAGCAATCTGATCAGTTTCAGAATCAGATTCAACTTTGTACCTTGCATGTCTGATGGAGTTCTATCAACAAACTACTTTTTCTTGAAACCGGCAGGAAGTGTATCAATCGTCATTAAAAGCTCAGAAATCGGCACTGAAGTTGTACGATTTTTTCAGTAAGTAGGCCTTGGCGAGATGTAAACATCAAACGTCAGACGCGGAGCCATCGCCCGTCAAAAGTGACTTTTCGTACACATTGCGAAATTGTTACCTATAACAGCGCAATCTTTCAGTATAAATATTTTAGTAGGTTTGAATATAAATCTATTTTTCATGGAGGCTGCACGACAGGCAGCAGTTTGGAGTTTTTGTTGGGAAGCGCCGTGCCTCGTCATAGTCGTAATACTTGACCTAGGTAGAGTGATTGTCAAAGTCAAGCGACGCCGCCCGCAGTCGGTTCATGGACGGGTGATCTCTTATGATTATTTTCTTGCCTAGTAAAACTTCTTTTTATTTTGTTTCTTTATTTGCCTCGAACAGAGGCCTCGACAGCTAAATTCCACATGAGTCATAAAAAGTTGAACTTCAGTGCCTTCGTACATAACTTGATACTTACAGCACTCTTTTGATTAATATTCCGTTTAATCTTTGGTACGGATACCCAGGATGCATAATAATTGTTGCTGAGCACATCTATTTTACTGTATTCCATATTAAATTTGTCGTCTAAATACCGGACGATTATCAGTTATTAACACCCAGGTAAGAGGCCATTAAATCCTCTCGAAAAGTCAGCGATGAGGAAAATCCCAAAATAAACTTTGAATTCCCTCGTGCAAATATCATTTGCAGTAATTGTAGTCAACTTTATGAATTCAGGGCTAGGGAATATTAGATTAGTGTTAAGTAAATTTCCAACGGCTTGAAATTTGTCAAGAGGGGTACGTGTTAACTCAAAGTTGGTCAAGTTTGCCCTTCGGTAGATTTGGTTTTAAAGAGACTTAGTTATCAACTGTGGAGTAGGTAACTACTGCAAGCCACCATTATGAAACAAATTTCATCAAATGTTAAAACGTGGTAATTATTAAATACATTATCTCTATAATAATTTTAACGCTGTATTGAAAATACAGTATAGATTTTTTAAATCATATTTTCGAAGGAATTCATCGAAAAGCATCGTGGTTTCAACTCGTGTAAATCGATTTGTAGACAGGAACTTTCTACCGATTTAACACCTTTGGTTAGGACGACCCAGATTGAAAATGACGAGAGTGAAACTGTAATATCTGCCGCAGAGAATCGTAGTCTGAAACATGACCTTCAGTCTTGATTGAAAGTCACGGTGAGTCAAGTTTATTTGGTGAAAGTTTTCAAACAAGAATCTTCAATTTTTCTTGGGTATTGGGTGTTGTTTGTATGGGAGACGGTGTTCTAGAATAAAGTGGCAATGTACAGGGTACTAAAAAAATACACGACTCTGTTGACTTCGTTTCAATTTGAAAATATCTCATCCAGAAACGATCTCATCGTTCATTTTAGAGCAGCGTTTTAACAACTTTTGAACGAATATTCTTTATTATTTCTAATTGTAACCAAAATCGTTAAAATATTAAATATTTCAATTGTTTTTCATGGAAGAGTAGATTTTAAAATAAATTTAAGGAAACTAAAAAGTAGTGTGCATTTTTAACTTTTCTACAAAATGGTTACAGGTCCGTTTTGAGAGGACCTGAATACAGTGGCGTGCACGGATTTTTTTTAGAAATCGCTAATGTGATTTATTGAAATTTTGCTCATAAAAATGGCATAGTAGCCCTTCGATTTTGCATGAAAGAAGTCATTTTTGCTCAAAAAATGCAGGTTATCCGGGTCAAATTGCACAATTAATAGGTTGACCAAAAACAAATGGACCATGCTGTATTTTCTATCAACGAATATTGTATTTGAACAGAAAAAAATTATATTTTTATTAAGTAAACTTTTTGCAGTATTAAATATACCGCGAAATTTGTACCTATCTAATGAGAATATCTGCTTGCCACGATTTCTCTAACTGCGTCTATCATGCGCAGATGGCAGATATATTCTTTTAGGTTCATTCAAAATACACCCCCTCTAGTACTTGCGTTTTCGCAAGTAATACATACAGCTTGCAGAAACACGGCAACTCCGCTATATTTCAGCCAATCCCTGCTCTAGAGCCGTGACGTCACCGCCCTAGCGAGAACTTGAATATTTATTTGTTACCCGCCGAAAGTTGGGCTTACACAGTAGACCCTACATTGCACAAAAAAAACATGAAAATTACATATTACTTATGTCATATTTGTCAGTGTTGGGCTTACAGGCCCTTTACAACATATCCATCAGCCCACAATCCAATAGAAAGTAAAAGTAAAACCAACTCTACCTTCCACCTGTATACTGATAAACTTACACAATATATACCCTCCAAACGTAATCCAAAGGACCCTATTATCACCAAGGAAACTTCGCGCGCTCACTTCGCCGGTGTCAGTTCACGTCTGCCGATTAGTTTCTTCGTCTTCGCGGTTGTGCTCTTCACCGGAAGAAATGGGGAGCGAAATGTCGGTCATCACGCAGTTGGGTCAGCGTGGTCGTGTCTGGTTGGGCGAATACTTACGTGCGGTGATTGCAAATCGGCGCGATTCGACATTTTCGCTTTTGGATTTGAATTTTAAGTATAATCAAATAGATCGCTGGAAATGTTTGATTTATTTTGTTTATGTCGATCATGCCATATAGCTACTTGTGATTGTCACTTTCTTGAAACGACGTATCTTGTTGCTGAGTTTAATATACAGTGTGGCCATTTTAGTGTGCAACATATGGGAATTTTTTTTATTAATTGCACAACCAAAATACAAATATTGCCGAAAGTTGGTGCATGTTCGATAATCACATTAGGTTCCCTTAGAATGGTTGCAAGTCAAATAGCATACAGGGTAGGTCAAAAAATATAAAAATTGTTCAAGAGTAAAGTACCCTTATTTCAAAGAATTCAGCAAAATGTTATTAAGAAAAGTTGTTTAGAATTAAAAGTTATGCCTAAATACCAAAACATGGCCTCCTAAGAAAAAAAAATATTTTTTTGAAAAACATTAATAATTTTCTAAAAATATATATTTTTTAATATTCCCCCTAAACACTTTCATAAATTCATCAAAATCAAATTAATTTCTCATAACTTTGTTCAAATTCAAGCATATTTGTAAAATTAACTTAGATTTTTAGTTTTTTAGGGATTCACAAACTTGATGTTTGTTGCAACGATATTAAACACAACTTTAAAATTTAGCAAAAATTCTTATGAACAAGGTAAGACATTATTAATGATAATGTGTCTATTAAAAAAACTCTCATTTAAGGTGCAAAATTTTTATTTTAAATGTTTTATAAGAAACTGGATATTCATCGACGAAAAAAATTTTTTTTCTTAGGAGGCTATGTTTTGGTATTTAGGCATAGCTTTTAATTCTAAACAACTTTTCTTAATAACCGTTTCTGAATTTTTTGAAATAAGGGTACTTCACTCTTGTGCAATTTTTATATTTTTCGACTTACCCTGTATGCTGTTTAACTTGCAACAATAATTCTAAGGGCACCTAATATTATTATCGAACATGCACCAACTTTCGGCAATATTTGAATTTTGGTTGTGCAATTAATAAAAAAAATTCCCATATGTTGCACACTAAAATGGCCACACTGTACAGTGTGTCCCCAAAATCACGTATGCCTTGGAAATTTTGAAAAACTAATTTTTTGCATCAGTAAAGTGTCCTTTTTGTAGGTTTTAAGACAAAATGTTATTAAGGAAACTTGTTCGGAAAGGAAAACTTAGTAAGGTTTGCGAAATTTCGAAAATCTAAGCCTGAGATACCGATTTCAAAAAGGGAATAAATACATACATATATTATTTAGTTTTTCGTGATGTACATAACTGTTCTGATAGAGTGGTAGAAAGAAGCTGGCAATGGTGTGAATTTAGAAATATAGAGAGTGATATATCGTTGCCTATTATATATCTTTTGGAGCCAGTAAATTTTATTTTTGGTAGTATTTTTTTACAAAGGTATGAAAGGTATGAAAGCCCAAAAAAGTGTCGATATGTCAGTTTGTTTTAGGATTTATTATTATTATACAGGGTGATTCAGTTCCAGTGCTCAACATGGGGATCTCGGAAACCGTAACAGATACGAAGTCGGTCAAATGGAGGCAAACTTGCGCCTGTGGGCGCCTAACAATATGCCGTTGAGAAAGTTAAAATATGTTCATGGGTTGCTGAGATATTTAAGAAAAACCGAATTTTTGAAAATTAGATTTTATTTTTTTTTGGCGCCATTTGCGATAATATTGAAAAATAAATTATACTTTTGCAATACAACTTTTTTCTGGACTACGTCATAGTATTTTTGTATTTTCGGGGCGACGTTTCGTTTTTGAGATAGAGGGATCATCTTCATTTTTTTTTAAATACGGACCTGGATTTTTTATTGCATATTTCGAAATGAATCGTTGTCCTGAGTACAACGATGTATGACACACATATTTTTTCTCGTTTCAGCTGCTAAAATGCACATTACTAAGAAAAAAATTGATACGGTCCTGGACTATACATTTTTCTCTCTTTTCTTCAAAGCTATTCCAATTATAACAGGTGATCATTATTTTAATACCTATTGGATTAATTATACTCCATGTTTGTCATATTTTGAAATTATTTTTATACTTTAGGTAAATAACAACAATAATTATTATTACTAACAATAGTGAGATACATTTTACCTAAAAAAAGAATTTCAAAATTTGACAAACATAGAGTTTAATTAACCCAGTAGGTATAAAAAAATAATCACTTGTTATAATTGGAATAGCTTATTAATAGCTATTAATTTCTTTCGTAGTTAATGTGCATTTTGGCGGCCAAAACGAGAAAAAATATGTATGTGTCATACATCGTTGTACTCAGGACAACGATTTATTTCGAACAATGGAATAGAAAATCCAGGTCCGTATTTAAAAAAATGAAGATGATCCCTCTGTCTCAAAAACGAAACGTCGCCCCGAAAATCTAAAAATACCACGAAGTAGTTCAAAAAAAGTTGCAATGAAAATGTATAATTTATTTTTCAATATTATCGCAAATGGCACCAGAAAAAAATAAAATCTAATTTACAAAAATTCGGTTTTTCTTAAATATCTCAGCAACCCATGAAAATATTTTAACTTTCTCAACGGCATATTGTTAGGCGCCCAAAGGCGCAAGTTTGCCTCCATTTGACCGACTTCGTATCTGTTACGGTTTCCGAGATCCCCATGTTGAGCACCGGAACTGAATCACCCTGTATGACCTTTATTTAAATATTAAACAATAATATGTATACAAGATAAAATAAAATAAAAAATAAGGCGAGATTTAGCCGAGGACTATTCTGAAATATTTTTTCTTTTCTTATTCATCCGTTGCTTTTACTTTTACCTTGACAATGATAAAGTGATATATTAAAAATGATCATATACAATTTCCCCAAAAGTGGATATACAGATTTACAATACTTCTTTCCCCTGAACCTTTACCCGATTTAAATCAACAATTTCAATATTTTAGAAAGTTTCATGAAAGTTTTAAATTAATATACTTGCGTATTAATTTCAAAGGCGGGTTGTGAGGCAATTTTAATGCCTCAAATCCAGGAATTTTTGGGAAATTAGCGAGACAATATCTAAATTCCTTATCAAATTCTCAAAGGATTTTTATGAAATAATAGTGACCTAGTAACAACTTAGGTAGGTTTTTCAAAATTTATCATCATAATAATATCTATAATTGTAACTATGAGCGCAGATACGATTATAAGTTTCCATACCTACATAGATTGAGGTATAGTAATAATAATAATATCAATCCGCACCCTCACAATACTCCAAACTAAGAGTACCCCAGAAGCAACTGAACGATTGTGCGGGGGAGGGGCAATTATTATTATTTTGTCTTCGTTGTCCTTTGCGGCTAAGGCCGACTTTTCCCTATAGAACTAGGATAGCATTCGCTCAATAACTACGAAATAACCTTGAAACCCGTAGTAATCCCAGTGAGAGTAGGACAATTAGTAAATCACACAGATAAAGCTATTAAGGAGCAATACCGTGAATGCACAATTTGTCCAGCACTCTTGGTCATCAGCGATGTTTTTCTAGACATCTAGACACGTGCGTACAGTCGATCGAAGGAAGAAAAACATGCAGTCTAAATAGTTAGCAATGTTAGCATCGCCACCGCGGCCTCTAAACAAATAAAATAAGTTAGTAGTGATGAATTTTGTATGAGATCTCATACTGATTGTGTTTCGATTTCGATATTTTGTGAAAGTGTACACAATATGGGGATTTCAATCCACACGATCCACTTTTTTATTATATTCAAGTCTTGCGAATGGCCTACAAACTAACTTTCTTACCTACAGCAGAATTTATTCTTAAACGAAGGGTAAAAATATACCACTACATAGCAGGTCTTGGTTAGAAAAATCCCTTTAGATCGTAAGATTAAAAAATATGAAACTGTATACTTACTCCATAAAGGAAATCAATTACCTATATGGCAAAAGGAAAGAGCATGGCCCTATTAGGTTCTGCTTTCTTCTCAAAAATAAACTCGGTAATTTGATACGTGTAAAAAAATAATATTGTGATTATTTTCCTTGAATCCATTTGGGAATTTCACCTTTTACTTCAAAAACGCGGTATTATTAACTGGAAATGATTATCTAGAGGTCGCGCACTTTTTGACAAATGTAATTTGCTTTTCGTATATTTCAGAACCCCATGTGGAACACACTGGCATATATCTTTTCGAGATATATGTACTTATTTAAGTATAAAGTGTGATTTCTTTTGTAGCTATGTTCCATATGGGACGGGGTTCTTTTTGTTGAATTCTAAATTTACATATTTTCTTTGAAACACACGAGCCAATATTTAACAATTTGTAATAAGATCAACCAAGATTTTTTTTCATTAGAATGTACCTTCCTAAAATGTGCAAAATTACTTACTTATAAGTAGTAAAAACGTATTTTTTTATTAAAGACCTTTTTCACCAAATGCAGGTTGTACCAAAGAACAATCCAGTCTTTAATTTTTTAAGATATACGATCCCTGCCTAAGTGAAGTTGGCCCAAACTAATAAAAATAAGTTTTTTTGAAGAAATTTATCGTATTAACAGAAAATTTATTAAAATCAACACATTTTTCTAATTATATAGGAAACGTTTATTCACTTTTGGCATATAATTAAACTATATTTTAACTAACAATTTTTTTAAAGAAATTCTTAATATTGTTAATAAACAGAAAATCGACAAAAATTAAATAGAAAATTACCACTGCGTTACATCGCCTTTTCGACTTATTACTGCCTCGATACTCGATACGTCTCAACGTAGTGTTAACTAATGTTTGACAATCATCTTGAGTGAAACTATTCCCAATTTCTTGGAGACGAGCACGCAACTCTGAAACGGTTCTTGTGGGTTGTGATTGCAACTTCTTCATTATATGCCATAATGTTTCAATCGGCGAAAGATGCTAGCCGTCCATTTTAAAAGCGAAATATTGTTTTCTAACATCCAATCTTTCACTTTTTTAGCCGTATGACAAGAGGCGCCATCTTGTTGGAAGATACATTCAATATTTTGCAAACGCAGTTATTAAATTTTTAGTTTCAAATTATTTTTAAGGACGTTAATGTATTTATCATCCTTCATGATGCCATCTACAAAGTGTAATTTTCCGATTTTTCTAGCTGACATTATGGATCCCCAAATCATCATGGAGGACGGAAACCGTGTGATACACTTCCTTAGTTCTAATGACTCGGCTTGCTTCGACTATCACCAACACAAACTTCAAATCTAGCCTCATCGCTCCATATAATCACAGAATAACTAAATATTCTGTGATATAATTGAGTTCCATTGATGCTGAGACCAAGCGCTGTGCTCTTTTGCCCACAAAAGTCTATTTTTCTTTTGCCTCTTTGTTAGTAAAGGCTTTTCCTTTGCCTACAGATCGTAACATTGAAAACGAGAAAAAATCCGAAACTGTTTAGGCTTACCTTGTAAATTTTAAACCGTAGTTTTCGGGAATCGGGAAGCCCTGTGACAAGTTGCCCTTGAAAAACATTTATCTGTTGCCTGATTCCATAAAACTCTCAATTCTCCATTTTTAAACATTCTCTAAAATTTGTAAAGAAACAAAAAATAGCACTTTTTCAAAAACGTCTGCTTCGACAATCGACATGCTATAAATTCATAAGTTGGGTCAACTTCACTGAGACACGGCTCGTAAGTAGGTACATAGAATTTTCTTAAACAAAAGTTGCATATAGCGTGTTACAAAAAGTCGTTTAAATTAATTAAACAAGGTAGCCATGAAAGGTAAGGTAATTAACACAAACGTCATTTCTGAGGTTTTCTCGGCCTACTGCAAACCCACCAAAGATGAACCTCCAATAAGTAATGCGTGGCTCTTGAAATTCCTCTCCCGGTATATAAATACCTTGACTAAGTGGCAAGGTGAAGGCAGTCGAGTAGTCGGTACATGCAACGAAATCGCTGTGGCCATGTAGGTGACCCAGTAACCCTCATAGCGGCCAAGGACCGTCGATGGAAGCAGGCTTCACACCAGTAGCGTAGCCTTGGGGGCTCCAATCCTACGCACGTGCCAAATTGTAAATTTATGGGTTAATTATTAATTTATGAACATTAGAAACGCGGGAAAATAATTATGGTGGAGTCGCCGAAAGGAATCTATGACATAGAAATGGAGAGTGCAAACTGGAGGCTACTTTCACTCGCTAGGTTCGCAGATGGTTTTTCAGAACTTGCTGGAATGAAATGTTTATGTAAACAATACAATAGTTGATGGACAGATGGCATTGTAATCATTCAACCTATACAGTATCAAATCAAAACAAAAGGCGAAGTCGGTCATAAAATCGAGAGAGATGTGCTATGATTTTCCTACCTGCTCTCCCTTATGTTTTGGAGCGAGGGGTTCGGCTTAAAGAACCCCAAGACCAACTTTTTATTGCTCTGTCCTTGTCTGATACATTATGTTAATAAAGATAATATATTCAAATGGAAGTATGCCTATAAAAAAGGCCAGTAATTTTGGTGATAGACTTCCTGTAATAACAATGCAGCGTGAAGTATTCAGTGCCCAAAGTAGAAAATTAATATTAAATGTGGTGAAATATTTCCGAGAAAAAAGAGAGAAAATTTATTTTCCTGAAAATTACCTTAAATGTGAGATGTTCCAGATCGGTAAAAATTATAAATCCAAGTTGCCTTATGCGTCTGAAAATATAATTAATAAAATGGGACATCAAGTGTTGAGGCTTCCCCCATATCATTGTATATTTAATGCAATAGAATTGATATTCAAAACTTTTT
Organism: Pseudeuparius sepicola; assembly: GCA_963920635.1. Taxonomy (NCBI): domain Eukaryota; kingdom Metazoa; phylum Arthropoda; class Insecta; order Coleoptera; family Anthribidae; genus Pseudeuparius; species Pseudeuparius sepicola. The sequence goes on from OY987305.1 coordinate 8,946,161, forward strand.
TTAATAAGAAAATTGTATCTAAAGCAATGCATGATGATAACACGGTATTGTCTATTTGGAAAGAAGCTCTCCAAGAAGTCACTAAAGAAAAGAAAAGAAAACTGGTCCAGTTGTATAAAACACACCGAGAACGTTATTAAGGATTATTGGGAAAAAGAAAAGATATTGGACGTTGACATAGACCCAATTATTATTAATTTAAATGACGATTCATACTCGGATGATAGTATTTTATATACTGACTTCTGACTATGTAAAGTTTATTTTATGTTGATATTTAATTTGTAACTAAAAATATATTTGTTTTTGCCTAACCATTTCAATAATTATTTAAATACCTAAGACCTACTTTGAATTTCAGGATCATTACCTTATAATTGCCAGTCTAAATTACCGAATTAATCTTCAAAAATTACAAATGAAATTACAACAGGTACCCATATATAAATTTTTAATCCCTCCGTTCACATCAGGTAGTAAAGCAATAATTTATTCTAGGCCGACCCTGCCTGCCTTAAACAATCAACTAGTAATACAAGACAAGTACTAGGTTTTCTATCTCTCTTCCTTTCATGAAAGGTGCTTAGCGAACTTTAAGACGTACATCGAATACAAATTGGAGGAGGAGACATGAGTGTACTTGTGCGAGTGCAAGTAAAGTAATAGATATAGCGCTCTCTCTTTGATGATTTATTGCCGACTTCGCCTTTACATTCTGCCCTTACTATAGATATGAACTTTTGAAAGTACAAATAACACGTTTCCACGCACTTCGGACTTGCTAGGAAACAATATAACCTCGAATGTGCACCAAGACAAATCGAATCACATGAAGCAGTAGTTGACTATTAGTATATAAAATATAAAGACGCTAACAAGTCGGTGGACATAATGTATCGTGTATTTCGTGAATAGTAATCAATAATAGTAATTCTTTGAAAAATTTGTCTAGTTATATTTTCTCTGGGAGTGATACAGAATCTAGCTACAGAACACATCTGACATGAGAACAGAGGTCATTCTGAAGGTTCCTACCACTGAATTAAACAAAATTAATTTTCGATTCCCATACTGACGAATGAGGGGGTGTCATTTGTCATGTTCTGCTTCCCAGTAAATAAAAGGCAAGGTCTGCACCAGTTTCGAATGTTACATTACAGGAAAATTTAATATTGGGTCCATTGAGAGGGCTAAATCACTAATCACTATCCATTGCGAACTCGGTTCGAATCTGAATATATTAAACGTACTTTTAGCCGAGAGGTAATGATTCGGTATTTCATATCGTTCTACAAGCGACATGCAAGCAAAATTTCAAATCGGGTAATATGTTCACGAAAACAAACAGATATGCGAGTATATGAGGCTGCGAGCTCACATGATTAGGCTTCTTCCACAATGAGTATTTGAGGGCGTGCATGTATGTCAAAATGATGCAAGTTTATGTCGATATATTTACATAGGTACCTACCCATTTATATTTTAGGTGTATATTGTACTTTAATGTAACACAATGTTCATAAGATATAAATTACTTCAAAGCTTACGTTAGATAGGGTTAGATTAGATTTGGGTTGGGTTAGGTGCCCACCATTTTTGCCTCCAATCTTGAGATAGCGTCTCTCCGTAGGTACACCTAATCTTTAATTTAATTTTCTGTTTTTACAGTTTCACGACTACTAAAAACATTCGAAATCGACATTAGGTAACGAAAGAAAGCCATATTTATTTATACACTTTAAAATAGGCAGATAATAATAAGAATAGTACGTGTCAGCTGTTAATAAAAGGGCCATAACCTCACTTTAAACATTGACCCTTATCTTTTTTGCTGTAAGTATAAACAAGGTATATTTTGTAGATTTTTTCGCAATAAAAACACTAAGCCACAAGTATAATATAAATAGTAGGCAAATACAGTGTGTCCCCGTGGTGAAAAACTCTTGTAAAAGACAAAAAAAAATCGAGTTGAAAAATTGTTTCTGGGGTTCAGTCTTGCTTGTTTTGAAACTAAATTGTGACACAAAATCACGTATTCCATGGAAATTTTGATAAAACTAATTTTTCACACCAGTAAAGTGTCTTTTCTGTAGGTTTTGCGACAAAATGTTATAAAGGAAACTTGTTCAGAACGAAAAACTGAATAGGTTTGCGAAATTTTTAAACTCTGTCCCTACTTTGATTTTTTGGCATTTTTTGTCTTTTACAAGATTCGTTTCACCTATACTGTATCACAGAATAACTATCTGTGACTGTATACAGTACGGTCATTTAAGTGTGCAACATAATATGGGAGTTTTTTTGTTAATTGCACAACCAAAATACAGATATTGCCGAAAATTGATGCATGTACAACAATCATATTAGGTGCACTTAGAATGGTTGCAAGTTAAGCAGCATACAGGGTAGCTCAAAAAATATAAAAATTGTACAAGAGTAAAGTACCCTTATTTCAAAAAATTCAGCAAAAGGTTATTAAGAAAAGTTGTTTATAATTAAAACCTATGCCTAAATACCAAAACATAGCCTCCCAAGAAAAAAACATTTTTCGTCAATTCATTTCCAGTTTCCTAATAAACATTTAAAATAAAAATTTTGCACTTTAAATGAGAGTTTTTAATATACACATGATCATTACTAATGTTTTACCTTATTCAGAAGAATTTTTGCGAAATTTTAAAGTTTTGTTTAATATCGTTGCAACAAACATAAAGTTTGCGATTCCCTAAAAAATTAAAAATCTAAGTTAATTTTACAAATATGCTTGAATTTGAACAAAGTTATGAGAAATTAATTTAATTTTGATTGATTTATGAAATTGTTTATGGTGAATATTAAAACAATTTTTTGTTAGGAAATTATTATTGTTTTTCAAAAAATATATGTTTTTCTTAGGAGGCAATGTTTTGGTATTTAGGCATAACTTTTAATTCTAGACAACTTTTCTTAATAACATTTTGTTGAATTTTTTGAAATAAGAGTACTTTGCTCTTGTACAATTTTTATATTTTTTGACCTACCCTGTATGCTGTTTGACTTGCAACCATTCTACGTGCGCCTATAATATTATTATCGAACATGCACCAATTTTCGGAAATATTTGTATTTTCGTTGTGCAATTAATAAAAAAATTCCATATGTTGCACACATAAATGACCACACTGTATAGTAAACTTGTTTTATTTTCAAAAATTTAAAGGAATTTGGGTTCATTACTTATTACCTATTACTAATGCTATTATTATTTCAACTGTATAAAAACGCTTCCAATATGGATATCACAAAAAAGATTTGTTTAAACATCATGAAAAGTCAGTAATTTCCGACCTACATCAAAAGTCACACACTTTCCTAAAAATTAGCGAATATATATACAGATTTATTTACAATGGCTCTATCTTTAATTTAAATAAAACATCCCATATCGTGTTGAACTTTCTATGAAGTACGTAGTGATGCCTTTAGTACTTAGTACCTAGTAGTTCTGGTTGAGATGTAGAAAACATGTCATCTGCTGCTTCGATGTTAAACTGAAAGTTTTATATTTGTTCACGGAACCCTGCTTGATAATTAGTAATGGCGCGTTTGTTGTGTTGTTGTTATTGTCCGAAAAACCAATAGAAATCCAGTCCCATTAGCCTGTGACCCAAAACCCACCCGCTCATCACTATTCAGCGCATCCAACCATATAGCAAAAATTCGGCATTAATCGTCCTATTAAATCAAGAACTCTCCGCGTCGCGTCGCCTGCCTACGCTGCTTTCTTTTGTCACATTGTCATCTCTCCCCCCATGGCGGCATCTTGAGGCGCTACTGGCGGCCGTCTGCTTTCTTAGTCCGAGGCTTCACTCTTGAGCTGACAGTGACACCGGGTAAAGTAGCCGGCGTTCAACATGCGATATCAAGTGATCGTATTGGTATTGGGCGCGCTGGCCGTCGCCCTGCCAAATTTGGCAAACGCGGACATTTTAGGTGAGTTTTCGACTAGCGGAATTTACGATTAGACCATATTCCTTTTGGGGGTAACGAGAACGTTGCCACTGGCAATAGGGAAAAGTTGAACATCAAGAAAACACTTAATTTAGGTCAGATTTTAGAGTCTAATACAAGCACAGATAAAGAGAAAGTGTTCTTCGGGAATTTATTAAAAAAAGTATAACCAACTTCCTATTTTAAGTTTAAAGTAATCTACGTTGTTCTTCACATAAACTTTCAAACTCCCATAACTTTTAATAAAACTTTTCTAGAACAGTTTCTAAGCAATTCTAATCACCTTACAGGCAGTAATGTAACATATACATTTTTTCGGTATCTAGATACAGATACAGATACTGTCTGGCAGATGTATCTAGATACAGATACCGATACATTTTTTTAAAAAGTATGTGGGTATAGATACAGATACGTTAAAAAAGTATCCAGATACTTCCAGATACTTTCAGATACTATCAGTTAATTAAGAAAATTTCAGACCTCATAAGGCAATCAATATACTTACCTACGTAGACATTTATGAATCAAGTGTGTGTGTGTGTGTGTGTGTGTGTGTGTGTGTGTGTGTGTGTGTGTGTGTGTGTGTGTGTAGGTAAAGTGGAACTGTTTAGACGAATGTGAAGTTTAGATTGTCACTAATCAAAACAAGTTGTGGGTTAGTAGTTTACCGTGTACGTCACTCCAAACTGAGTAGGTACTTTAGGTACGGTATTTTAAAAAAGTCACTAAATCACACACCATTTTATTATTTGTATTGTTTATTTTTTTAAATTATAAATATAAGGCACGCTTTGGCATCTTGGCTAAAAAAATGTATGTAGTATCTAAGTATCTAGATATGTATCTAGGTACATAAAAAGTATCTAGATACAGTGTGTAGATACATGTATCTCGATACATTACGTCACTGCTTACAGGTAAGATTTCGTAAGACTTTTATTGTTATCTTCTCATGGCGTTTTTTACTGTAATAGTTTTTTATTCAATTTTACGTTCTGGATGAACATGTTTTTCCCTACACAATACGAAAAAAGCTTATTAGATTTACTATTTGCAAAAAAGTTCTTATTAGGATATATTTCAATATAATAAGCCTATGGTACTCAAGACATTTTCGAAATTGAACAATTAAACTATGCTAGATGCTAGATATTTATTTCGTGGTTCAGTAACAAAAATCAAAACAGAAATGAACCCATCAAGAGAATAAATTAATTAATAACACACATTCCACATTCCCACGATATCAATAGAAAGCTAGTATTTGTGGATATCCGCTTCAAGAGACTAGTTGGTAAATATAAAATGCCCTTTTTATACTCAGATTTACATATCCATCCAATACGGTCCATCCAGTTTTGCATTTCCTTTTCCAGGGTCTTTATTAGGGACCTTGAATGTTAGAAATAAATATTCAATTTTATCTCATATCATGAAAATGGAAAATGTATGATTCTCGAACCGTGTTATTTTTCAATAAAAATATCCAAATAAGAACATTTACTACAGACTTATTGGCATTTTTGCCTTCCACTGTAAGAGAACAACAATACAGTTTGTTTAAGAAAATGCTCTTTCACTTCATTTACAAATCATTTCCAATTATTATATCTGGTTTGCTCGTTACGTCAAACATTAAAATAAATGAAACAAATAGGTAGCTAACTAGCACTAATAAACTCATTTGTTCCTCATACATATAAAGAAAGTGTAGATATTCTAATTTGTTGACTCAATAAATTTTATTAGCGGACAAATTAAATAGTAACTTCGACTTTGAACTTTTGGAATCTCCCTGCAAGGTAGTTTAATACGAGTTTTAAAGTTTCCAAGTTATGTCAGTATTAGATTTATTGCAATTCTCACTTTATTATTTGTAGATGTAGATACCTGGTCTTATTTTGAAGTTTGTTTCACTTCGCCTCCTCTCTTCATTATTTCCGCTCAGTGTCGACTTGATTTATTCACTGAATGAAATTAATGTAGTTTAACGACCGCATTGCCAAGAATTGCTTTACCAAAAGTGGTGTGGTTTATGTTCGGTGGACAAATAAATACCTACGTAACTTGAAAAATATTGTTTAACTTTTTTGTTTTCAGATTTTCTGTGGAGTGGGAAAAGTTCAAGTCTAGAACAACGCCAAAGCTCCGAATCAGATGCCCCAAAATCATGTTCTTGTACGGGACCATCATGTTTGTGTTGCGTTGATTTTAATTTAACCTACATCGATTTGGGAGGACCAGGTAAATATTAAATATCCATTGCCTCAATGAAGAAAATGGACCATATAAAGTTTCTATCTGAGACCAAACTATTTGCGGTCAATAGATTTCTGTTAGTAGCACAGAAGCGATTTTTCAGAAATATCTAAAATTGCTGTTGTAGTAAAAATTGTCTTGCTAAGATATAAGGTCATTTTGCTATCGCAAATATGTATATACAGGGTGAGTTTTTTTATGATCCGTATGGGGATCTTGGAAACTAGAGGAGATAGAAGGAAGGTTAAATGGGGAAAGAATTACAGTTTTGTGGGCCCAATTTAAAGCGCCTTGTGGATTTTTGAAAAAAAAAGTCGTGGCTTTGGCGCTTTATTCTAATCCATCTAGCTTCGTTGTTTCCGATTTTAGATAAAAAAGTGTAAATACCAAAGTTGGATGGAATTGGGTCCCTAATGCGGTTATCATGTCCTACTTCTCATGACAGCTATCATTCTCGAGATATGACACAAACTTGTGTTCTTTTATAATGGAAACCATAGTTATTGGTCTCTCAAAAATCAGGCATTTTTATGGCTTTCCAACGATGGTTATTCAGAAAAATAACGGAAGTAACTATGGTTACCATTAAAAAAATACAAGTTTGTATCATATCTCGAAAATGGCAGATGTTGAGGAAATTATTACATGATAACCGCATTGAGGACACAATTCCCCCCAACTTTGGTATTCACACTTTTTGTCTAAAATCAGAAACAACGAAGCTAGATGGATTAGAATTAATCGCCAAAATTTCGTTTTTTCTAAATATTAATAAGCGATAACTTTTTTAAAAAATCCACAAGGCGCGTTAAATGGAAAGAATTGTACTTTTGTGAGCCCAATTCAACGTGCCTTGTGGATTTTTGAAAAAAAGTCATTTCTTACTTCGTTGTTTCTGTTTTTAGTTGGAATAAATCGCCAAAATTTCGTTTTTTCAAAATATCTAGTAAGCCATGACTTTTTTCAAAAATCCGCAAAGTGCTTTAAATTGGGCCTACAAAACTGAAATTCTTTCCCCATTTAACCTTCCTTCTATCTCCGCTAGTGTCCGAGATCCCCATTTGTTCTAATCCATCTAGTTTCGTTGTTTCTGATTTTAGATAAAAAGTGTAAAGACCAAAGTCGGAGAGAATTGGGTCCCTAATGCGGTTATCATGTCCTACTTCTCATGACAGCTATCATTCTCGAGATATGACACAAACTTGTGTTCTTTTATAATGGAAACCATAGTTATTTCCGTTATTTTTCTGAATAACCATAACGAGGATGATATAGTTGAAAAGCTCTAAAAATGCCTGATGTGAGACCATGGCCAACTATGGTTTCCATTTAAAAAATACACAAGTTTATGTCATATCTCGAAAATGGCAGCTGTCGAGGAAAGTAGGATATGATAACCGCATTGGGGGCATAATTCCCTCCAACTTTGGTATTTACACTTTATATCTAAAGTCAGAAACAACGAAGTTAGATGGACTAGAACAAAATTTCGCCAAAATTTCGTTTTTTCAAAATATCTAGTAAGCCATGACTTTTTTCAAAAATCGACAAGGCGAGTTAAATTGGGCCCACAAAACTGCAATTCTTTCCTCATTTAACCTTCGTTCTATCTCTGCTAGATTCCGAGATCCCCATACTGATCGTCAAAAAAAACTCGCCCTGTATTTTAGTTAATACAAAAATAGACTACATAGGATATAAATCTCTCTATTTAGTCAGCGGATAGCAAAGAACCTGCTAATTTTCTTTGTAATGTCATTTATGACAGTTCCCAACAAGGATATCCTTGTTTTCCACAACTTAATTCGGAATTTTAGAGACGTCTCTATTCCAAAAATAAATTCTGCACTCGGTACAGGAGTTGGCCGGGAACGTTTCGAGAAGGATGGAATTGTATCAAAGAATTTGGTTAATCCAAACACGTCCGTCCTATTACTTGCGAACCTTGATGGGTATTTCTGCAATATCCCAAAGCCTCGGGCCGCAGAAATATCCCTTGGAGTGCTAGGTACACAAGCGGAAAGACATGCATTCGTCAATCTGAGGTCAGCAGTCTGTTTAAATAGATTTTATCAGTACACGCGTTTCAAGCCTAGATACTCCCGAAAGCGCTGTATATAAATGAAAGTGGGACAACAAACTCGTGCGCTATGAGTTATTTAGTTTACACTTGTAAAATAAATAGAGTATAAGTAATTAGATTTTGATGGGCATTTACGTGAAAACTGTTATATAGTTACATTCTTCTACCTTGCGGCTCTAGATACCACACAAATGGCAACAGAAAAAACTTTTTTCTTGAAATCGGCAGTGAAGTGTCTCAAAATGGACATTAAAAGCTCAGAAATCGGCACTGAGTAGCCCATTATTATACGATTTTTTCAACAGACGCTGAGCCATCGCCCGTCAAAAGCCAATAAAGGCCCATTTAACTTTTCGTACACATTGGAAAATTGTTACCTATAGCAACGCAATCTTTCAGTATAAATATTTTAGTATGTATGCATATATCAATCTATTTTTCATGGAGGCGGCACAACAGGCAGCAGTTTAAAGTTTCTGTTGGAAAGCGCCGTGCCTCGTCATACTTGACCTAGGTAGAGCGATCGTCAAAGTCAAGCAACGCCGCGAGCAGTCGGTTCATGGACGGGAGATCCCTTATGATTATTTTTTTGCCTAATAAAACATTTTTTTCCGATTTAAAAAAAATATATATAATATATGTACCTCGGTACTGATGTTCTTTTTACAAGCTTTTACTTAACTTCACCTATTAGTATGTATATATGTGTGGGTTGAATCTTGCAAGCTGAATTAGAACCACTTCCTGACATTCTATTGAGCTGAAATTTTGCATACACCTTTAGTTCCGGTGACAATACAATATGCAATACTCAATATTGTAATACTTTCAAATTGGCCCCCGCTTCAAGATGGCGGATGATGTATTTTTTGTCAACCCCCTTAATATGGGTATCAAATGAAAGGGCTTGAAAAGTAGAAAACGAAAAGGTTAGTGACATCACACCAAATTCAATATGGCCGCCGCTCCAAGATAGCGGATGTTGTATTTTTTGTCAACCCCCTTAATATGGGTATCAAATGAAAGAGCTTGAAGAGTAAAAAACGAAAAGGTTAGTGAGATCACACTAAATTCAATATGACCGCCGCTCCAAGATGGCGGATTACATTTTCTTTTCAACCCCCTTAATATGGGTATGAAATGAAAGGGCTTGAAGAGTAGAAAACGATAAAGTTAGTGACTTCACACTAAATTCAATATGGCTGCCGCTCCAAGATGGCGGATTACCTATTTGATACCCAACATGGGTATCAAATGGAAGGGCTCGACGGGTAGAAAACAATAAGGTGAATGACTTCATACGAAATCCAATATGGCGGCAGCCCCAAGATGGCGGACTAAATTTCTTTACCACCCTCCTGACATGAGAATCAAATAGATACTAAAAAGCACCAAATAAAATTAAAAATAAAAAAAAACCTTTTTAAAAACAAGCTTTTATTTAAGCCATGTGCTAAAACGAATAAAATAAGTTTAGGTTTTCGTTAAGATAATTCAATTCTAAATTGCGACAAGTTTTTGCAAATTGAAAAGCTTGTCTCGCGAATTTTACAGAAAAAATGCATACTTTGGCAAATAGGTACTTGCTTATCAATCAGTCCCTGTCCAATAATATTAATTGGTACCTACTTTCATCAACATTTCGCGCGACAAGCTTTTCAATTTGCAAAATCTTGTCGCAATTGAATTATCTTAACGAAAATCTAAACTTATTTTATTCGCTTTAGTACATGGCTTAAATAAAAGGTTTTTTATTTTCAATTTTATTATGACTCATGTGGTTTATTTGCCTCGGCCAGAGACCTCGGCAACTAAATTTATAAAAAGTGGAACTTCAGTGCCTTGGTACATAAATAATTATTCTAAGCTGAAAAAAATTGAAAAGTTTTCATAGTTGGACGCGTTAGTTACGAGCGACGTCATGTGTAACGTCAATCCGTTCGTTTTCAAGAACCCTGAATATTTAGTTAACGTCAACGTGATGAATTAAATCAGAATCTCATCACAGTTTAGGCTTCGTTCATTAAGTCCCCTAGTGGCGTGATTTTGGCAGACTGCGTAAGGGGTAATTACGGACTTGGAAGGGACCGAATTACAATATGACCGAATAAAAAAGACGACAAAAATGCGTATACTGACCCAACAGATTTCCGTAAAAAATTTTTTTTGGAAAACATATGGCTCGAGTTTAGAAAAAGTAAAAGAATTTCTACAGGTATGTCATCCGACAAATGGTTGCAACCTGTTTTTGAAACATATGAAGATCTTGGTAGTATAGGTAGGTACTGGGTCGAAGTATAATAAGAGCAGTAAGGGTACTTGCTATGTTTTTTCTTTGAAAATTTGCCTTTGCGCTAGTTTCAAAAGTAAAATTAGTTTTTCTATAAGTTAGTTTTTAAAATAAGATTTCCATCACCTGTTTAAAACCGGCTTTGACGTCACTGATTTGTTCACACCGCCGTTTGTGTGATAATAGGTACAGGGAACTTTCTAGTAAGGTGAATAAAAAAATCTGACCACAGCTTGAATATCACTTCTGGTTTAGCCGAAAGTGATGTTTTTTTTTTTGATAAAAATACACTGTGTTCATTTAAAAACAGTCCACCCTTAATATTTTTAAAACTACGAAAAAAATCAGAAATCACCGGGACCCGTCAATTTTTGTTCGGAGGGGAACTTCTTTGACGTACAGGTCATGTTGACAAATTCACCCCTGTAACCCCCACCACCCCTAACGTTAAAATTTCAAATGGGAATACCCCCTTTGTGATACATCATTTTATAGCTGATGTTATTGCGAATACAACTCATTTTTATTTTTTAAAATCCGATGATGTTTGAAGAAGTTATGGGTAAAAAACGGTTTTTTCATAATTTAAAATAAATTACTTTTTACCCTAGATTTTCAACAGCATTGACATGGGGAAATAAAACAAACGTGTATAAAACCCTTCCCACAAAAATTGAGGATCTGAAGAACAGAATAACAGAAGAATGCCAACGTATTTCTCGCAACACATTATTTGTTAAAGTATAAGAGCGGAATGTGAACAGAGATTGTACTACTGTCTAGCGACTAATGGAGCTCATTTTGAAAATTTAATAAAATAAGTAGCCACACAATCATTGTGAAAATCTAGGGTAAAAAGTAATTTATTTTAAACTATGAAAAAACCGTTTTTACCCATAACTTCTCCAATCGGATTTTAAAAAATAAAAATGAGTTGTATTCGCAATAACATCAGCTATAAAATGATGTTACACAAAGGGGGTATTCCTATTTGAAATTTTAAAGTTAGGGGTGGTGGGGGTTACAGGGGTGAATTTGTCAAGATGACCTGTACCCTGTACGTCAAAGAAGTTCCCCCTCCGAACAAAAATTGACGGGTCCCGGCGATTTCTAATTTTTTTCGTAGTTTTAAAAATATTAAGGGTGGACTGTTTTCAAATGAACACAGTGTATTTATGTATAATCGTACAATAATGGGCTACTTCAGTGCCGATTTCTGACGATTATGAGACACTTCACTATCGAATTGAAGAAAAATATTATTTTCTTGAAATCGGCATTAAAATGTCCCAAAATCGTCATTAAAAGCACAGAAATCGTACAATAATGTAGCCCATTATTGTACGATTTTTTCAATAAGTAGGCCTTGGCGAGATGTAAAGGCTCATTTTAACTTTTCGTACACATTGCGAAATTGTTTCCTATAGAAGCGCAATCCTTCAGTATACATATTTTAGTAAATTTGAAAATCAATAGATTTCTTGTGTCGGCTGCACAAGAAGCAGCAGTTTGGTTTTTCTGTCAGAAGGTGCCGTACATCATTATACTTGTCCTAGGTAGAGCGATCGGTAAAGTCGAGCAACGCCGCGCGTAGTCGGTTCGTGGACGGGTGATCCCTTATTATTATTTTCTTGCCTAATAAAACATTTTTTTTCCGATTTCAAAAAAAATATAATATGTACCTCGGCACTGAAGTTCTTTTTATGACTCATGTGGTTTATTTGCCTCGGCCAGAGGCCTCAGCAACTAAACTCCACATGAGTCATAAAAAGTTGAACTTCAGTGCTATGGTACATAAATAACTATTAACTCTTAGCTAAGAAAAAAAGTCGTAAAGTATGAAATTCTGAATTTTACTGATGAAATTATAGTTTAAAAGTTTCGGAAAATTGCCAAAGTAGCCTATTATGACATCAGTGACTTGCTTCTGAGATACTCTAGAGTACTGGCGACTTATTATGTTGTGGTTTTTGCACGTTTATTTTGTAGGGGCATATTCAAAATTCCTCGAAAAAGCAACGTCACTTGCCGACCAGCAATTCCAGCGCGATTTCCATTCGGGCTATTATTTTTCCGAACGATGCCGGCAGTAATCGTCACTCCAAATTAATAATCCTATCCTGCCAGCCGCAAGGCATTCAAGTGGATGGAGTGACGCAGGGCCGGGTCATCGGTAACAGCGTTCTTGTTATTTATGGGATTTTCACCGGGTTTTTTTTCTTGGTGACACGGCATCGCTGTCGCGCTAACAATATGGGAAGAAATAAAAAAAACAGGAAGTTAACGGTGTCGCTCATACGGCTGGCATCATCAAGTAACGCACCACGGATTTTCTGCTGACAGCTATGATGACCTCCGCAGAATTTAAAGGGGGATTTTCACGATTGACACGTAGTGGAACCAATATGATCGTTCTTTAATAAGTTTTAGATAACAGATCATTTTTCATAACACATATAACCAACAAGCACTAGAGATGCCCTGTTGTTTGGTTGCTAGTTGCAAAGTGTTAGGTACTAAAAGTGTTGCCAATGTTAATATTTTTCACAACAATCGATAGACAGTTAATTTGGCTCTCGGGTAAAACCACCAGTGTCAGGGCCGTATCTAGCGAAAATTTTGGGGGGGTTCAGGATCGGCTCAAGTTTTTTTATTTAATCCATTGAGAACAAACTTTTGAAAATTGATACGCCACTAGAATGGTATATTTTTCACATGTCACTTTTTAAAAAAGTAGGCCGGGGCGATGAGTTTAGATCACTTCAGTGACGTATATAGAAATTAATTTCGTGTGGGGAGGGTCAATCTTTGTGAATTTCTTTCAAACAAGTGCATTTAAAATAATTCCGTAAAATGCGCCGCAGGCAAAATTTAGACACGTTAAGGAAAATTACTTAAAATTAGTCTTAGGAAATCCCAATAGCTTCAGATTTTCAAGCTGCAGTGAATATTTTCAAATTCTGAAATGGTTTCGGCCCCGCCTTTTTAAATACGCTACTGATTGGATAACCCTGTTCACGGGACTCGGAGGCGCGGGGCCAGTCAAAACGCAGGCCGCAGAGCCGGCCCTGGAGGGGTTAGACCAGTGGCTATTGAAGTTAGCTTTAAGGTTTTAAAACCTACTATTTTTAAATGGTTTTTAATAAAAAACTGAAACAGGTTTAAGTTGAACAAATTTTACATTAAAACTATAAAACTATTAAATATTAATTATATTAATAGCTGAATATTCCTTCTCGCATTTATACCTATCCCTTTTCTACTTATTTGATTTCTCATTATTATGGATATATTCCTATACACATTCTTCGCCTGGCCTGACGACACCTTTAGAATTGCCAGTAGGTATGGTAAAAAATTTCTTCGCCCCACTTGCCTAACTGAACCTTTTATAAAAGTAATAAATAAATCTTCAAATACAAATTAGTACTAATCTATTCATAAAAGAGACTCTGGGAATCCCCTATTCTCCTAATCCATGGCGCACGCAGCCATGCACCACCGTTCACAGTTTACTGCTGTCCAGTGTTGCCAGTTATGTTTTATTTTATTTGAAAGCATATTCTGACGATAAAACTCGGTACTGCACTGATCCAAAAATTATGTTTTGTTGGCAGTTTTCGGGCGGGTTTCCATACTCTACTGGAAAACCAGTTTAATAAATTATTACACTCACTGATGCTGGGGGAGCTCGTTCTAGTGGTGATGCAAAAGCATATACATAAAATGGTAAAATGGTGGTATTTCGGGGGGGTTGAACCCCCAAAACCCCCCCTCAGATACGGCTCTGACCAGTGTATAAAACTGCTGTCAAACCCCACACAAAGTGCCACTTTTTATTATTTTTTATTACCGATACATTATTCACAATGTACTCACAAATATAAATCAAAATCTGAATTGGCACTGACGTGTCACAGGAAACGTCACACATGGCTAACTAGATAACTAAGAGAGAGCATTTTGACGAGCTTTATTTGATATCTAAACAAAAAAACGGGAAAAAATTATGCAGATGAAATAAATCCTCGTATCAAAGGCAAAATATTATACGCTCGCTCAACTCCGAAGTCGAAATTCTATTAAAAGTATTGTGCTGAATAAAAAAAATAAGGAAATTTAAACTTTTTTTCCCACAAAGTAATTTATTCGGCAGGTAGAGAACTTTACAAAATATATTTCGTCCAACCGGAAAGTTTGATAAAAGTACAATGTTGGGGAAGTTATGCGTGGTGAATTTGTGACTGAAATATAAACTTTTTGTCATTCTCGCACAATGCTACTAAATGCCCCGTCTGTTCATCATGTGGAAAAACTTTTCAGTTTTTTCCATGAAATACCAAAAAAATCATATATCCAACTAATGCACTGGAAAGAGTACACTGTATAAGTACGATGATATTCGAAAAACTTTTATACCAGTTATAAATAATGGGATTCCACTACTTATACATTTTATATTTACTTTGTTTAGAATTTGATTTGAAAACTGAACTTTTCGTCGAAAATAAAAGAACAGAACATCACTTGTTTTTAAAATTCCAGTAAAATCTAGTATATTTTTCTTCTTTACAACGATGTGCCTATACGTAAGTATGATTTGCAGTTTACGTAATTTCTTACCAGTTTTTCGGTTAAAAATATGAAAATATAAAGAAAAAAGGGTGTGTTGCTATTTAGTAGTATTGATTTTGAAAGCACCTCAGAAAAATCAATAGTAGTGGGATATTTTTAGATACATTTATATCACCTAAGTTGTTCGGAAAAGTTTTTATTTGATAAACTTTGTCGTCTTCTTTTTCTATACCTACTCGTTTCAGATAGATACTGGTTGACAACAAAGTTATCAAAGTCTTAATCAGAAACTATGGCTCAAGTCTAAATCTGATTATAAGTAGTTAGTGTTCATGGTATGGGAATTTGTTATGATATTTTTAGAACAAAAGAAATTTGATTAACGAAATAACTTCACTAAATACACATTTTAAATTAATTAAAGTTCGTTAATCCTGTTGCTAACTTAATTACCAATCTATTTCTTTTGTAATAGTTATTTACATTGCCAGATGCGTAAGTGCACTTTTTTGGCCAAGGAGATCGTTAAAAGTACCTCCAAAGCCAAAAAAGAGCTTACGCAGTATTATTATTTTTTCTGCTACCGATATCTACTTTAAATTAAACTCTAAATACACCGTGGAGTAGATTGTGAATAATAATCGTCAAAATAACCTTTGTTCAATTACTAAAAATGATAAATATGAGAGGCAGAATGCAGAATAAAAAAAATAAAAAAAGTTGGGCTTTGTGCGGGATTTGAACCCGGGACCCACGAATTACTAGTCGCGTGGTCTCACCCTGCGGTTAGCGAGGTGCCTGTCAAATTTGGTCTGTTAGGCCGCAAGTTTCGCCTCGCTACATATATTTTATTGATGATTTTTTAAGGTCTTTGCTGCGTAAGGGTTGCTAGGCAATATTTTTTGTACCTAGCAACCACTTTCGCAGCTAGCAACCAAAATAACAGGGCACCTCGAACATTTCACATACGCTTTCTGGCCTGTTGGCCAGTACGTAAAGCGTACTTACGGGGGAGGGAGCAGTAAAAATACTTTGTTGTGGTTTGATGGTTTATGTAATGAAGTTATTTTGCAGGCTGTGTCCAAGTGAGATACATTTCCCAGGAAGATGGCATAGCAGTGAACGTATCGTACGGCAACAGCACCCTACACAGTGACCAGGTAAAACCACCAAACCCCAACGCCACATGTATGCCGATTCTGGCAAAAGTAGCGCACATATGCGCTAGGTTCACAGAACTCCAGCCTCAACAAGATGCTCTTAGGGGCTGTCTCAATCTGGAACCAATGCTTCTTGGAGAAGTGACAACTTCGTTCGATATAGGATGTTTCGTGATGGGCAAAGAAGGAGCGACAATGGAAGAGAAAAATATTACTGTAGCCAATTCTTCTTCAGAACAGGAGTAAGTGAAATATGCAGTGTTACTAATAAAGCCAAGTAAATTTTTCATTCTCAAAATTTCGGATGCTAAAAGAAAAATTTGTTTTTTTCTAATTTAATGCACCCGTACTAATTTACTAACCTCTTATACAACTTACTGTCTTCCTATACGGGGTGATTCACTTAAATTTCCCCGGCTTTGTCAAAATAGTTTTATTAATTATGGTTCTTCCTTCTTTCTCAAAGATGTCATGTCAAAGTGAAATGACATAATAATAAATGTCAAGTGAAAGTATCGTGACAACCAGCACAATAATAGCCTAGCCACCTGTCTGCTACTATACCCTGTGTTCTATCTAATTATCCATCTTTGAATAACTGGCAATAATATTTTACTGAATTCCACTGAACATTAGCTACACATTGTCCGTGTTTCCTAGATAAATGCTCATTCCTTAACTTTTCGCCTATTTCCTACTTATTCTTTGACAATTTTTTTGGACCTATAACACAAAATTCTATGATTATTATTAAAGGAATGTTCACATATTTTATACCTTGAAATTTGATTTTGCCTCATATAATTTTTATGTTCTTTTAAACTAACGTTAAATTGCCTACAAGTCTCCCCAACATAGAACTTTCCATCATTCACAAGGAATTTTATAAATGCAATTTTTTGAACTTCGTTTTAACTACAGCATCGATCTTAATGTATTTTTGGTTTTAAATGCTGTTCTGACTGCCTATATGCGTTTTAGCTCATCAGTTAGTCCAGGAATATTAAGGAATAATTAAATTTACTGATTGATCTACCAGATTTCTTTCTATAATTCTATTAGCAACGTCATTTTGTTGGGAATCCTGAAAAACTTGCTCAACAAACTCAATACGATAACTATTCTTCTTGAGAACATGTTTTATATGTTTAATACCCTCCTCAAATGTTGTGTTATTAGAACAAATCATTTACCCTGTCATATAAACTTTTAATTACTCCTTTTTGGACATATTATGATGATTGGAGTGAAAATGGAGATATCTATTAGTATGTATTGATTTAATGTAGACACTGATTTCTATCACTATCACTCTCTGATTTTAGAATAGAAACGTCTAATAAAGGTACTTGATTATTATTTTCTATTTCTAGGGTAAACTTAATACAAGGTCCTTGTGAATTTATAAAATTTAATAATGAATTTAAATCATCTACTACAAATTTGAGTATAGATGCAATATTAGAACTAACAACACTATGTGTTAAAACCACTTATTTTCAACTAGGATATGAATTTTACCAGCAAGAATTTGTGTTTAAGTTAAACCCATACAACGTCAGCAATTTATTACCATTTTTAATAAAAAAAGGCTACGAATAAAGTCTTCGGCTACCTTTTTTGAGGAACTAAAGCATCTTATTTCGTTGTCTAGATATGAAGCCGGAGAATTTTTGGTTAATCACCCTGTATAGTGCTCATCAAATTATAGTACCCGCTTAAAATGGACTTAAATATCGATTTCTGGGCTATAATAATTAAAGGGCTTTGTCGATTTTGCTTAAATTAGGCACAGGCTACTATAAAATGGTTGTATAATATACAACCTATATAACCTAATTAGGTATGATAAATGTCACCTTTAGGTATCTATAAATTATTGTGTCGAACATATCGAAAACGTTGGAATCTAATAAATCATCAAATGGACCGAGTTAATCCAACTTCATACACATCAAACGAAATTATAGTCAAATTTCGATATTGCGCATAATATTATAGACTCTCCAGGGAATTTTAAAATAGCCACTTTATATTGGAGTTCATTAGTTGAAGAGAAAAGGCTTTGTGGATGGGAAGGACAATTTTCATTTAATGGAAACTATACCTTTTCAACTTCAAATTGGGAATAATCAATTTCAAATTGGGAATAAACAACTTCAAATTGAGAATAGTCAACTTCAAATTGGGATTAATCAATTTCAAATTGGGAATAGACAACTTCAAATTGGGAATAGTCAATATCAAATTGAGAATAAACAATTTCAAATTGGGAATATTCAATATTAAATTGAAAATCAACAACTTCATATTAAGCAATATTTTAATTACTTATATCTAAATAAACACACAATATGTGCCTACTTATTGAATTTAAAATATCATATTTTTGCTATACAGTGTGGTCATTTAAGTGTGCAACATATGGGATTTTTTTTTATTAATTGCACAACGAAAATACAAATACTCCCGGAAGTTGGTACATGTTCGATAATTATACTAGGCGCACTTAGAATGGCTGCAAGTCAACTAGCGTACAGGGTAGGTCAAAAAATATAAAAGTTGTACAAGAGTAAAGTACCCTTATTTCAGAAAATTTAGCAAAATGTTATTGAAAAAAGTTGCCTATATAGAATTAAAAGTTAAAAGCCTAAATACGGAAACATGGCCTCCTAAGAAGAAAAAAAATATATTTTTTGAAAACATTCATAATTTCCTAAAAAAAATGTCTTAATATTCACTCTATATAGACAATTTCATAAATCAATCAAAATTAAATCAATTTGGCATAACTTTGTTCAAATTCAAGCATATTTGTAAAATTTACTTAGATTTTTAATTTTTTAGGGAATCACAAACTTCATGTTTGTTGCAACAATATTAAACACAACTTTAAAATTTCGCAAATATTCTTCGGAACAAGGTAAAACATTAGTAATGATAATGTGCATATTAAAAAACTCTCACTTAAGGTGCAAAATTTTTATTTTAAATATTTATTACGAAACTGGAAATTAATTATTAACGAAAATTTAGGTGGCTATGTTTTGGTATTTAGGCATAGCTTTTAATTCTAAACCACTTTTCTTAATAACCTTTTGCTGAATTTTTTGAAATAAGGGTACTTTACTCTCGTACAATTTTTATATTTTTTGACCTACCCTGTATGCTGTTTAACTTGCAACCTTTCTAAGTGCACCTAATATGATTATTAAACATGCATCAACATTCGGCAAAGTCTGTATTTTGGTTGTGCAATTAATAAAAAAAAGTCCCATATGTTGCACACTTATAATCCTTGTCTATCATTTAATATTTCTGGTATATGTATCTCTGTATATTTCCTATAAATCTGGTGCAACTCGCTACAGTTAATTTGTTATTTATGTTATTTTGCACTACTTATACTTTCTAATTTCTATAAGCTAACTTTAGTTTGCGATAAATGATTTGGTCTTTGTCTTCTTTCTAAGATTTCTGGCCAAGTCTTTTTGAACAAATTGAGTTGTTCCTGTTGATAAGTGTTTTTATTTCATGAAGTTATTGATTTTCAATTTAGTATTGAATATTCCCAATTTGAAATTGTTTATTCTCAATTTGATATTGACTATTCCCAATTTGAAGTTGTCTATTCCCAATTTGAAATTGATTAATCCCAATTTGAAGTTGACTATTCCCAATTTGAAGTTGTTTATTCCCAATTTGAAATTGATTATTCCCAATTTGAGGTTGAAAAGGTATAGTTATTAAAGCTATGCAATCTTAATTTTTTAAAATATTTTTATTGGTTTTAAAATACTTTTAGCTGGAAGTTTCGCGATCAAGCTGAAAGAGTTCTGCATTCTATGCAACCACAAAACAGCTGCCAATGGAATTACTGCTTCCACGACACTTTTTCTAAATTCATTTCATACAAATCCTAAAACATATCAAATAGTTCCAAAATTGAATTCCTTGCACCCAAAAACATTATTTATTTATTTTCAAATTCGTCTCTACTAACAGTTATGTACTAATTTCGTCAGCTAAAAACTGCTGTATCACGAAACACTAAATAGTAATAATTTCCACCCCTTTCCGTGGAGTGATTTTGCTAGAAACCTTTTCGAAACGTTCTATTGTATAGGCAAGATTTCGTATACCAAATTTGAAGTTGACATCTCAATCCGTTCGAAAGTTATCCCACTCATAAACACCGAAAGATTTACTGAATACATATTTTTTAAACTTTGTTACCGAAACAACTTCTTCCCTCAGGAAGTGACGTGGAAATACCTAATATATATATATATATATATATATATATATATATATATATATATATATATATATATATATATATGTCAGCCCAGCGGAAACTAGGATCCAGATAAGCACACATTCACATTCAAATGTTTAGGATAAAACAGTAGTTAATAATTAACTCGAATTATTCGAGATGTTAATAAACTTGTTTTTTAATAGAGCATTCTACTCCGTATGAACGAATGTTTTTCCTATTTTCCAGAAGCGAGACAGACGACGTACTAAACGAAGAGAACCTGCTAGCTATCGTCAATGAATCTGCCCAGCAGGGCCTGGCTTTTTTCAGCAATTTGCTAGGACTGGCGATCGGTAGGCCTCCAACTAATCAAGCAACTCGAATTCAAAATGGGACACAAAATGCTGAGAGTGGTACGACTGCACCAAAATAAGAATGATTTTTTCACTGTAAATAATCAGTAGGTACCTACTTATATAAAATGTATATTCAAGATCTTTGGTTCAGCTCCAGAAAATTGGCATAAATTATTAATTTCTTTATACGCTTATTTATAAAAATTGAACACACAGTTAAAAAAAATACTCAACAGTATTAATGTTACCTTCCTGACACTGATAATGAAACTACATTTTGTGCACGACCTGCCAGCAATGTTGGCAATTTTATCATAACTGACAGTTTGACAATTGGCGACTTTGTCAGTCAACGCGCAATTTGACATTGCATTGCGCACTAGTGGAATTTGAAGCTATTGTACTCTGTCGATAACAACGCTAACTTCAGTATATTAAAAGGTAAATCGCGAGTTAAGAGGTTAGTATCTATGTGTTGACAATAAAAATATAATCTTTAGTAAGTAATTAAGTATGATGATTATATGGATTACAATAATTAGAATGCATTTTACCTTAGTTTAATAGTTTCGATATCAAATATAATATTGCCAATACTTCGTCACTACACAATATCTATAATACTAACCTGACGAATGCCCACGGTAGACTTACCCACGGTATGTCAGTAACGAATCCGAAAACAAGGCAAATCTGCGCATCTACGTCAGTTGCGAGTCACGAATTCAAAATGCGGTTGTGTTTTACGATTTTTTATAGTTTACAGTTTAATGTGTCAAGGAAAAAGTGTAAACAACTGCCAGTCCAGCTCGACAGTGCTTTAAAATAGGCCAGAAATGCCGGGATGTGCAGTCAGCGTTTGTCCAAATAATAACAGAAACAGTAAGGGAACGGAAATTAAGTACTATAGATTTCCCAAGGACAATAATCTTGCCAAAAAATCGATTGCTGCATGCCGCAGACAAGACATATGGAGCAATTTAAATTCTGACTCGCAACTGACGCGTCACAAGATGCGCAAGTTAAGTTTATTGTGCGAATGCCAATAAAATAATTTACTATTTTTTTTATCAAGTGGCTTGTGCCTATTATCAAGGGCGGCAAAAACAATGTAGGCATGAACAATTTTTTTAAATGTTATCTAATTGAAACTTAACTTGCAGGTTGTGCACAAAGTATAACTCGTTAAGCAATGCACATTGCTTAACTTGTTGCACAAAATATTATTATTGCTACTCATCCGTCCATATTTATATTTATTATTTTTATTTAATTTATTTTTGTACCTATTTATGTTTGATCATAATAAATAAACTCCGAACGTACGGAGATGCAAAAATTATTTTATGCACGCCGATATTTCCTACGAAAATACCCCCATTACGCTTGATCCCTGTAACAGTGATTAATACATTGTGTCGCTCATGCTCGGCAATTCTTTCACGACAAATCCCGAAAGATTTATTAATTTGTTCCTCCGGAATAAATCTAGAAAAGAACCGCATAAGAAAATATCAAACTGAGAAAATAGCTACTCGAGAACCGCCCTTTCCCACGCTGTTTGTTTATATTATTTAAGAGGGCCGGATCCATCAATCTCAATTATCAATCATCAAGACAGCAAAACGGTAGGGGAATATACTCATGAGACGACCACGCGTGCCTTCCTGCTTTCGTTTTTACTTGGAACCGTTGAATTTTATACGGGTGATTTCTGCTGATAAGTCTGGTATTTTTACCAGTAGCAGAGCGTGGGAAATGCTATGAAATAGATCGCGCCCCGTATATCACTGTGTTCCAAGTGAGTTCATTTATATTTTACCAAGGTAGCTCGAGAACAGGCGCCTCGGCAATAAAATGCGAGACAAAACACTTTTTTAGCCATATTAAACCGCATCTGGCATTAGTAGTGAAAAGAGATGAAGGAGACAGAGACGATAGATATTGTAGTAAAAACAAGTGACTGCATGCTCGCCTATAATATATGGGTTACACTGTTCGACGGCTGGCCACTTGTGCAACGAAATGCGGTGCATAGCCGTGCCATAATTTCACAGATCTTAGGATATAGGTACTTGCGTAAATAGTTATAATCGATATGGCTTTTTAGAGACCTTTTGACAATATTATATCTTATATCCTGCATTAACCTTTACGCTGTGTTTGACGACTGCCTTTAAAAAAACCTTAAGAGTGAAATATATGATGTTGCTTGTAGTAGACTATATATTCTTTTTGTGACGCCAATTAGAGTTTTTTATGCTGTTTCAAGTGACTTCGGAAACACTATACCTGAGAGAAATAACCAAGCTGGCGCCTTTCTTGCATAGAAAGTGATATTGATGTTATGATCCGAGAATACCTACTGACAATGAAAGATTGGGTTGATATACCGAAATGAGACTGAAATGTTAATAAATGATACTTTATTGGCCCGGTTTTGAATATTTGGCCACGTTTGAAGACCAACTTTTAGAACAAAATCCTACAAAAATAGCTTACTTCAGTGCCGATTTCTATCTGAGACACTTTAATGCCGATTTAAAAAAATATATTTCGTCGAAATTTTTTTTAATATTTTACAGAATCCTTACAAACACCCTTGAAACTATTAAGGCACACAATGTAGGTACCTACTGAAAATTTGATGTTTTTCTACAACAACATCCAACATCGCATTCAAAGCGCCACCTATACGAAGATAGCTAAACTTCAGTATGTAAGATGTTATTGATTAAACTCAAAATATAAGTTATCTGTGGTGGAAACTATTGATCTACGAAACATTTAGCAAATTGCAGAACGCATAGCTATCTATATTTTTCATACTTGAGGAAGTGTACATATATTATCACAGAAATTTTTTCTGTGCATTATTTCTTGATTGGTTCGAGTGTTTTTTCGCTATATTATATTTTTTTAATTTTCCTACTATCTTCAAACTGCCTACTATAAATCTTACATGAGTAGGTACCTATTGTTGTAAATAGGTACCTATTGTTTTCCTACTAATTTTAGAATGGGTAATAATACGTACCTATAGTACCTACATTTGTACATTTCCATGTTTTTAACTTTTTACTTGAAGGCCTTGTATTTTATATCATTGTTATTGCTAAGCCATTTTAATATTATTAATAACTGATGTAAACCTTAGAAAAATAATATGGAAACATATTTCTCAGATGTATAGTACGAGCAGCGAAAGCAGTAGCGCACCCAGAAAATATTATTGGGGGGCAACTTAAAAAGTTTGACGTGTTGCATACAAAATATTTTATGATTAAAAGAAATTTCCAGGCCAGGCCAGGTCTCTGATTGGGAAAATAATTGCCGAGAGTCGCACAGAGGACAGTACATCTACGATACCACCGTCGAGAATTTTTTTAAATATGAGAGGTCTGGGGGGCGAGGCCCCCCGCCCCCCCCCCCCCCCCACCCTTGGGTGCGCCACTGAGCGAAAGAGTGCGTCTGCGGCGAGGAAAGTACGAAGGATGGAGATCCGCCCCTGGGCAGAACTAGCGCCGAAGGAAGCATAGGCGTGCGGAAAGATAACTGTTTGTCAAAGTAAATAAATTGTTATACTTATTCATATGCGGAAATAATTGATAGGGAAATGTAATGAGATTGCGCTTGGCTATGTATTGTACACCCCGAACGACTCACGATCTCGAAAATACTACCAAGTTTTCAAAACTATAAATTTCGAGGCGCACGCCTGAGGATAATAAATTACTCCCCTCAACGTCGCGTGGTTATAATAATTGCTAATAGGGAAGCGCGCTTCATCGCGTTGTTATTACGGCCAGCCAATAGCAACAAAGCGTACCCCGCGCTTCCCCACTCCCCCGCGGACGCAGTCTTTCGGTGCGACTACTTTAAACACTGATTATGGAAATGATAAAAATAAGGCTTTTAGACTAATAAGTAGACAGTATAGGTACAATAGATAGGTAGGCATTCACATTCACCCATTCACCCTTCTTCGTAGAACTGATACCTATTCTTTGGTTATTCCTTAAAACAATATCGAATATTCTGGCAAGAGGAAATGAGTTACCTATATTAGAATATTTTAAAAATAATCTGTGAATATAGACAAGTATACAGGGTGATTCACGTAAGTGGTTCATTAGAAGTTTACGGGGAAGGCGCGCGAATTTTGATTTCAAATTTTAGTTACTTATATGTATAACAGGTTGTAAATTTTCTTTCTAAAATATTTTCAACTTCCGATCACTTCCGGTTATACCGGAAGACGATAGCAACTTTGTTATTTCAAATAGAACACCCTATATATTATTACACCATTTGGTTCCCTATTAAATTCCAAATCTTTCTTCCGAATATAATGTGTACCCTGTTCCTAACCCTTTTCGAGATATTCGCAAATTTTTTTGAGTGTTGCAGCCATCGACCATAGTGATGATAACTTTGAAATTTATGAATCTGGAAAACTGAAATTTTGGACTGTCGTAGGCGAAAGTCAACTTTATTAAATGGTCTGTATGCCATTTCAAAATACTGTACAGGGTGTTCGGGAAAAAATTCCCAATATAAACATCGAAAAATTGAAAAATCTCATTTTTCAAATAGAACCCATATTTTTTTATTGCACCATTGAAATGCTTGTGAAAAGACAGTTCAAAAAGATATAACACACTATATGTCTAAATGAAGCGGTTGCTTCGTCATTACGCAAAATACGTATTTTTGCTGCTCCATATCAAGAAACAACGGTCCTTTACTAATAGCACAGACCTATATAGCTATATATATGTCTGTGCCACAGACCTATATAGCTCACAGACCTATATAGCTTCGCTATATATATATGTCTGTGCTAATAGGCGGACATGGATTTTTCATTTGTGATTGTCATTTATTGTGTTCCAAACAATGAAATATTAACTGTTGACAAGAATGACTCAAATTAACTATTCTAACGAAGATATTTTGAATATGTTTTACACTCATGGAGAGTGTAAAAGAATTTTAGAAAGAACAATTACAGTTTTTAATGGAAGGCATTTACATTTACCACCTTTGACGAAAAGAAAATTCAGAAAGTTCGAACGAAATTTCATAGTCCATGGCAAGGTCCAAACAAAGAGAAGCAAATGTAAATACGTAACAGGTAAATAGCATAATATGAATAAAGTGTTTTACTTTTACCTATTTAGTTTCTTGTTTTTTCTTCTAGTACCTATTATTATGTAATTGTTAGTATTATTTAATTTTGTATTGTTGCTTCTCAGGGAAAAAATATTAGTAAATAGCCCTTAACCTTGTCATATAATTGTGTTATTTCATTTTCCATGGCACCCTATAATGTGACGCTCCTTGAGAAATGGCATCTTTGTTGATACTGAGCAGAAAAAAATACGTATTTTGCATAATAACGAAGCAACGACCACTTTTTTAGGCATATAGTGTGTTATCTCTTTTTGAACTATCTTTTCACAAGCATTTCAATGGTGCAATAAAAAAATATGGGTTCCATTTGAAAAAAAAATGAGATTTTTCAATTTTTCGATGTTGATATTGGGAATTTTTTCCCGAACACCCTGTACAATACTTTGAAATGGCATACAGACCATTTAATAAAGTTGACTTTCGCCTACGACAGTCCAAAATTTCAGTTTTCCAGATTCATAAATTTCAAAGTTATCATCACTATGGTCGATGGCTGCAACACTCAAAAAAATCAAAAATTTGCGACTATCTCGAAAAGGGTTAGGAATAGGGTACACATTATATTCAGAAAAAAGATTTGGAATTTAATAGGGAACCAAATGGTGTAATAATATATAGGGTGTTCTATTTGAAATAACAAAGTTGCTATCGACTTCCGGTATAACCGGAAGTGATCGGAAGTTGAAAATATTTTACAAAGAAAGTTTACAACCTGTTATATAAGTAACCAAAATTTGAAATAAAAATTCGCACTCCTTCCCCGTAAACTTCTAATGAACCACTTACGTGAATCACCCTGTATAGAGGGTACCGCACAATTTCGAAACAAAGCATGTGGGGGTCTCTGGACTATACAGGATGATTCAGTTTTAATCTGCAACACTTCAACAGGTGATAGAAAACCAAAAAATAACCGCACTTTCTTCTATAAACTATATCATTTTAAGGCCTTATAAAAAAGTTACAGGGTGTTAAAGTTGCAAGAAATATGTGGAATTTATTGAATATTTTACAAACTAGTTGAGATATTTAAGTCATATTTGGTACACGTTATAATGGCATGGGTTAGGATAAAACCTGTTAATATCAAACACCTTAAACAACCAGTGGCGTAGAAGTGGGTAATTAGTATAATTGTTTTTAGAAAAAAAATAGAACCACCTTGTATAGCAATAAAATGTATTCAAATTTTTATGTAAATTTTTATTGTAAACAAAAACGTTCTCTTAGCATTTTTTCATATGTGTCATGGTTTCATAGCAAATTTGATTTTTTCGTATTATTTCGGGGTAGGTACTTCTGAAAAATTAACTTAAAACTTTTCTCCATAAGTAACACTCAAAGTGGAAAAAATGTGTTTTTTACTTTAAATACGGCAACTTTTCCCAATAAACTTACCCATTCAAGGTTTTACTTTTCAAGATACAGAGCGTAACATTAATTGTATCTCCCTTAAATGTTTTAGACCCTGTATCTTCAAAAGTATAGCCTTAAATAGGTGAGTTTATTGGAAAAAGTTGCTTTATTTCAGGTAACAAACACATTATTTCTACTTTAAGTGTGTTACTTATGGAGCAAATTTTTTAGATAATTTAAGTACCCCGAAATATTACGAAAAAATCAAATTTGCTATGAAACCATGACACATATGAAAAAATGCTAAGAGAACGTTTTTGTTTACAATAAAAATTTACATAAGAATTTGAATACATTTTATTGCTATACAAGGTGCTTCTATTTTTTTTCTAAAATAAATTATACTAATTACCCATTTCTACGCCACTTTTTGTTCAAGATGTTTGACATTAACAGGTTTTATGCTAACCCATGCCGTTATAATGTGTACCAAATATGACTTAAATATCTCAACTAGTTTGTAAAATATTCAATAAATTCCACATATTTCTTGCAAGTTTAACACCCTGTAACTTTTTTATAAGGCCTTAAAATGATATAGTTTATAGAAGAAAGTGCCGTTATTTTTTGGTTTTCTATCACCTGTTGAAGTGTTGCAGATTAAAACTGAATCACCCTGTACATGAAATTTATTTTTTTCGATATACCTAGGTACGGGTCTAACTAAAACTATTGCACGAAATGGAATACTAACAATACCCACACGTATGTACGTGGCGCAGTGGCGGTTGCGTTTGATAGTCTTTGTTCAAATTAATCTGGTGATACACAGGATACAGGATACTGGGGCCAACAAATGTATATTTTATAGAAGGGAATTATTAGGTCTGTTCCAGCAGAATTTCAATCCAGTTTGAAACTGTCAAGAGAATGTGCAGTTTCATTTTGCCGTTCCAAAAACGAAACCGCGCATGCTCCTGGCAGTTTCAAACTGGTTTCAAACGGTTTGAAGTTCTACTGAAACAAACCTATTATATTGTTTGTCTGAGGATTATTTATTCGAAAACAGAGTCGAACTGTTACATATTCCAATTATTTGATTTCGGCTATAAGTTCCGTAGGCTATATGCACGCCAGACAGTCACAGAAAATAATGCTTAACGAGTGGAATTTTTGAAATTTAAATACCTATAATAGCGTAGCATTACTAATGTAAATGTAAATTCTTGACTAAAGAACACTTGGCAAGAACCACCACTATGGTAGAAGAAGAAGAGTTCGTTTGAAGGTTAGAATTCTACGACAGGCACGGGCACGAGGCACATAACCTTATTTTTCAAAGACAAGTGCATCATAAAGACCCTTTTTCGATCGAAATTGATAACTACTATCGGCACTCGGCAATAAAACTACATTTCGAGTTATAAATGGACCATTTGGCGTTATTCAATTGATACTTATTTCATGCCGGACTTTGCCAGAATGTGCTAAAAAATATATCATATTTTGCTACTGATACTAGCTGGGAAATATAATAGGTACCTATGTTATATCTAGTACGGTCCTGTACATCTCTTAATTCGCAAAATGCACGTTAAATTATTCCGTAACAACCAATAGCGTAATCGCGCCAACAACCTGAGATTACCGCCTGTGATCGCTATGTTATGCAAAGTAATTGCTTATAGCCCTCGTCTAAAATTTGGTGCAGTCTTATTAGATCAAGTGTCTTTTAATTATAAACTGCAACTATGGCAACGTTACCATTCAACCCGGCGTCTGGAGGAGGCCTATAAGCTCGTCAAAAATAAATGCCAGTGTAAGCAATTGTTGGGTTTTGAAGTGTGTGCCTAGCGTTTAAAATATAATTGTTTTTATAGCTAAGAAACTACCTCAGGATGTGAATCCGAAAGCAGTATTCGCCTGCAACGAGCTCGATCTGAAGGAGGTTAAAGTGTATGGTTTCGATTATGATTACACGTTAGCTTGCTATAAACCGTCACTGGATTTCCTTCTTTACAATTTAGCTAGACAAACACTTATCGAACAGTATAAAGTAAGCTCACCTCATGTAGGTTTACAAAAAATGTAACCTCACTTTTTAGTACCCCGAAGAAATTTTAAAACTAGAATACCGGCCAGGGTGGGCAGTCAGAGGCTTGCACTATGACGTCGAAAAGGGGGTGCTATTAAAATTAGATTCATTTCTTCAAATTCAGTTTGGAACCGTATACAGAGGATTAACGTCATTATCGAACGATGAAGTCTTGAAGCTGTACAAAAACCGTATTATTCCCATCGCGTATGTCGAAGGACATACAAAAAATGCTTCGGTAATTCCTTTTAATTAGCTAAAACTGTCACTAACTTGCATGTGTTTGTTTTAACGACTTTGTGACAGTGCGTTGAGAGGTATTCTTTCCTTCAAGGTTTGTGCCATATCAGTCTCCAACTTTAAAACTGAACAAATCCTTAAAACACTTCATTTTTGAAGATAATCACCTTTT
This sequence comes from Pseudeuparius sepicola, assembly GCA_963920635.1. Lineage (NCBI taxonomy): Eukaryota > Metazoa > Arthropoda > Insecta > Coleoptera > Anthribidae > Pseudeuparius > Pseudeuparius sepicola. Next base: position 8,976,197 of record OY987305.1, read on the forward strand.
TTGTTTGAAAGATCTTCAAAACCCGATTCTTTTCACCTTCCTACCATCACAGACCTATATAGCTTCGCTAGCTATATAGGTCTGTGCTACCATTTTCAAAATGTAAATCCAGGGCCAGCTACAATTTTTTTATACCCCACAGAGTTATCAGAACACACCATAACCCCCATATACCAAATTTGAACAAAAAATATCCAGGGAGTTTCATTCCAATAGGTGCCAAAGTTGAGCAAAATAGAAACTTTAAAGGCATCTAACCAGTCAAGTGTGCCACCAAATCGCTTCAAAACAGTTGAATGGTCAACAGGACCACTCAAAGTGTTGGTATCAGTGGCGGCTCGTCCATAGGAGTTCATGGATTTTTATTAAACTTTCTACAGATCAAGAGTGCTCTGGAATCATTCAAAAAAATATTAATAAAAACAAAAGTAATTTATTTGTTTACAAAATACCAACCAACAAATAAAAGACAATTTAAATTTGGTATTGGAACTTTCTCAACAAAGTCACTGTCTAAGATGATACATTTTCTGTGTGTTTCCTGTTGTGGCACACCAGCCACCCTAACACATATATATTTACCGAGGGATTTACTGACTGGCAGGCGGTATGTATGTGGGGGTTTTTGAGTGTCCCGATTAACGCTGTGGTGTCAGATTTAAAAAAAAAATGCTAAATGGTTTTCGTAAAAATCGGGGGTATAAAAAAATCGCAGCCGGCCTTGGATTTGCTTTTTGAAAATGGAAGGAAGATCAAAAGTAGTGGTTTTTGAAGGCCTTTCAAACAAAAACAGAGTTCAGGCGATTATCTAGATGTTGGATTTGTATAAGTTTAAAAATAGACACCCTGTATATTAAAAGGGCACAAGGAACTCAATTCTTCGATAGTTTCTTGTGTCCCTTAGTAGCTTTATGTATCTTCAATGTATCTCTCAATATAGTATACTTTCTTATAAACATGGTTCTGCCGTTTACAGTTAGTATTGCAGGATTCACATTCGAAAATGGTGCAACTAGCTGATTTATTTTCTGTCCCTGAAATGTGTCTCATTTGTAAGGTTACCGACTATTTCGAACGTAACAAGATAGATTATCATCCGGAAATTTTGTTTAGGGATGTCAAGGTAATTAATACAACATACAGGGGCTAAGATTTAAAATATTTTTAATTTTTTATATTTCAGAGCTCAGTAAAAAGCTCGCACCCAGTAATGCACAAAATTGTCTCTCAGAATGTATCGGAATATATTTATAGCAACGATAAACTTCGAACATTTTTCGATAGGCTAGTTAACGCAGGAAAAAAGTTGTTTTTAGTTACCAATAGCCCATACCACTTTGTGTAAGTTAAAGCAACTAGTTTTCTACGATATTACGAAAAAAATATTTTTTTAGAAATAAGGGCATGGATATGTTAGTAGGACCCGATTGGAAAGACTATTTTGATGTTTTAATTGTACAAGCTAGGAAACCAAGATTTTTTACAGATGTATCTCGGCCCATAAGAGTATTTGATGAACAGAGTGGTACCCATATTTGGGACAGAGTTAACAAGTTAGAGAAAGGGATCATTTATTATGAAGTAAGTGATGTTTCGTTTGAATAATGAAGTTTTAAGTTACCTCATCATTGAAGGGCACCGTAAAACAAATGCAAGATTTAACAGGTTGGAGAGGTCACCAAGTACTATATTTTGGAGATCATCCCTACAGTGATTTGGCCGATGTGACATTGGAGCACGGTTGGCGAACGGGTGCTATTATCACAGAACTAACAGTAAGAATAAAAACACTTTAATATTGTTACCGCATTTTTAAATTCCAGCATGAAATTCATACTTTGAATAATCCGGAATTCAAGAAAAACGCCAACTGGCTTCAAATGTTAACTCAGTTAATAGAAGATCACCAGGACTGCGAAGATCCCGAAGAACAAAAAATCTTAGTGAAGTGGATGTCAGAAAGAGATAAATTAAGGTAAGACGGTTTTGAATGTTTTGACCAGGCGTTAATTTTTTTCTTCAAGAAATGATATTAAATATGTGTTCAATCAACAATTTGGAAGTGTCTTCCGAACCTACCACAATCCAACATATTTCTCAAGAAGACTCTTCAGATTTGCCGATATTTACACATCAAATATATCAAACCTATTAAATTACTCAGTCAACCATACATTTTATCCTAGACGGGGTGTAATGCCACATGAATACATATCATACTTTGTATAGAACCCACGATACTCATTGTATTAGGTAATTTATTTAATTTATTCATAGAATTTTAACCAATTATTATTATATCTGTTTTTTCGTGTTAACACCCCTAAAAATCTAAGTAGGCTGTGCGAATTGAAGAAGACAATTGTTTGATTGATATACCCCTAAAAGTCCATCTGCGTTTTCTTTAAAGGGCATTTTTTATTTAAAATCTGACACCACAGAGTTAATCAGGACGCTCAAAAAACCCCATATACCAAATTTGGACAAAAAATATAAAGGGACGCCAGGGTGTCAAAGTTGAGCAAAATAGGAATTTTAAAGGCATCTGGCGAGTTAAGTGTGCCATGAAATTACTTGGAAACAGTTGAATGATCAACAGGACCATTCAGTGTTGATATGCAAAGATCCAATAAAAAATATACAAGGTGTTTTTCTCTGTGCCAACTCAAAACGCTAAATTTTTTAAACTTTATACCGGTCAACAATCGAGTATATCAAAACCGCCCCAGACTATAAACTAATTAAGTCTAAAAATACAGAAGCTCTCACCATATGAGTTTAAGATGGTTGGTGTGCCAAGACCAGCAAAACACAGAAAATGTTTGACTCGCCAGATGCCTTTAAAATTCCAATTTTGCTCAATTTTGACACCTTGCAGAATGAAATTCCTTTCATATTTTTTGTCCAAATTTAGTATGTCTATATAATATGGTTTATGGTTTATCAAAAAACACAACACTTTAAAAAATCGCAGAAGGCCAGGCTTTCCTGGCAATGCCAAACCAATACTTCACAAACGATGAACTTTCAAGGATATATTTATAAAAAAATGGCCTTCTTCAATTCCCACAGCCTACTTAGATTTTTAAGGGTGTTCATACGAAAAACCAGACACTGTATACACTATGCTACTTTTTACATTTTTTTCTCTTTTTGTTCAGTATTTTATAATTACCACCAGTTTACCAGTAAACTATGATTATTTACCAGAAAAAATTGCCTAAAATCTCAATAAGTTGTATACAATTTTGTTTGCTCAAAATGTGCCTGATGTTAGGCTGTGTTGAATATTCCTATATTTTGAACATAGATAAATTTTGAATTTCTTGTGGCAACAACTCATAAGATACTAGTTTTATAAACAAAGTGAAAATGACATCAAGATGTCATGACAATATTAATTGTTAAAATTGTATTATTGTGATAATAAAGTAATTGCAAATTAATCTTATTATTTTTTAGTTTTAGCAATTTTTTGGTCATGAGTTGAAATGAAATTAGTTTGGCAAACTTTCCAGTTTAATCAATTTATCAATACATTTATTAACAAAAGTACAAATAAACAAAAAAATACAAATAATGGAAATCTTATTTATGACTAAGAACCTACTACAATTGGTATGCAACATGCTGTACTGTCACTGGTTTTGTTAAAATATATATATACAGTCTGAGATTAATTAGAAAGAAAGGTGAAAGCCCTCTGAAAAAATTAATGCACAATAATAAGAAAAAGGTACTATCAAATAGGAAAACATTTTATTTATTAGTGAAAGAGATAAAAACACAAAAATTTTAGAACACCAAAAATTACGATCTTATCTAATTCAATTATCTTCCCGATGTCATGAATAAGCACTTTCACCTTCCAATGCCACAAATATAGAGGATTTAACTTGCATCTCGTGTTTTTTTTGGCAAGATGAGGTATCAGTTTGAATTTCCATTTGATTTTAAAATCCGGGAAAGGAACCGGTCTATCACTGTTTCTATTTTCAAAAATGGACTGCCTTTGCGTATTTCTACGTGAAATCACAATAGAATGATAACAAATAATGTGTTCACAATGATTATCTATGGTTCGCGACAAAAGAAACTTACTGTACTTGTATAAATACGTTATATACAACAAACGGTTCAGGTCAAATCATATCTCGCACGCAATCGGTATCCAGCTCCTGTATCAGACACCTCATGAACGCCATTTCTTTCCTGGCATTGTCGAACATTGTACGAGGGTCGCTCGCCATGCACCTCAAGCAGTTCGGCGCGAAAACCATCGCCAAATTCGAGGCGTCCATTTTCGTGTGCTGTATAACGTCTGGCTTGTCGAACGTTTGCAAAAACCTTATTAAGTAGCATAACACGAGTCTGTGCAGGGTGGGCAATCGTAAAACTAAATCACAAGCGCGGCGGGGCGTCATCGGCTCCGCCACACATTCGGGATACAACGAGTCGGGTATAAGCGGCTCGTACAGCTCCCTAAGCCAAAGCTTAAGCAAATTCGCGGGTACGTGTGCGTCGCTCGGTTCGCTCAGCTCCCAACGGTCCATCTGCGCCTTCAACCTGTTCACCTCGTCAACGTCGGCGGAAACCCTGAAGATACCCTCAGTCGTAAGGCCCTGCAGGCGGAGGACCTGCTGCGAAAGTTCGACTTGGGGCCAAGGGAGTCGCCTGGTCGGCCATCTGCTAGCCTGAAGTTGCAGGACTTCACGCAACGTGTTACCGAAGAGGCTAGCTTGGAAGATTTGCTTGCGGGCCGATTCTATTTCGTCCATTTGGGGCCTGCGAGCAGGGCGCTTGCCGCCCGAACCTATCCGTTCGAGCCGTTGGCAAGCCACTGTCGCATAATGGTTCACCTAGAATAGTTTTTTAAAAATGGCTAATTTTTCTCCAAATTCCATTTTTTTTAGCTGGCATAAGTTCACATTGAGAATAAGACTACAGATAGCTAAGTTCATACAATCCCGAATTGGGGTTTGCACAATAAAATCACTAAAACTGCACTAATTTGGATTAATTCCTTAAAAATAAGTTATTTTAATTTTAAGCTTTTATATATTAGTATAAACTGTTTATGTTCCTTTCTGCATTCGTATCATTTCTTTCTTTGAAGTTTATGAGAATTAACGAATTAACTATATACGTTATATGTTTCATTTGTCAATAAACGTTTTTGAAGCAAAAACTACCCATTTAGTAATTACTTGTTCTAAAAAAATACGAAAATAATTCTATTACAGGGATTTAAAATCAATCGTCCCAAAATCCCAGGATCAAATTTTTTTATCGGGATTGGATTCCTTACTAAACACCAAGATATACAACACCAAAGCCAAAAATAATCATTTGTCAGTTTTGGTAATTTATGATAATTATCTAGTTATCATGTTTATTTAAATTGGTTGTTTTTGGCTTTATTTTGAAAAAAAAAACAATAATCTAACGAACTTTTTTTGCAGATGTCACCCTAACCACACAAAAATTATCCAATGTGCACTGGCTGTTATTTTAATTATTTTTGATCCAAAAATAAAATTTAAAACTACTATGTAGAATTTTCTGCGGAATTCGATCCCATGTCTGATTTCCAGTTTCACACTTAAGTTTTTTGAGGCACCCTTTATATCTTCGGGTTTCTAGATTCCTTTTATTCTCCTGATTCCAACGATATACAGTTTTGTATAGTTATTTCTAAAAATAACGGAGCAACTAATTTTTATTTTAAGGTAAATATCGTCGAAACATGAGATTTGCCTGGAATACTAAAATATTATTAAAGATAAGTTTATATCTATATATCGTTGGAATTAGGAAAACTAAGGGAGTCTAAAATATACAGGGTGTTTCAAAAAAGTTACCAAGTAATACTCACTTCCGGTCAAACTGGAAGTCAGAAATAAGAACTGACAATTTTTTGCTACTTCTGTATACACATTTCTAACTTTCCACGATACAATCCACAATCCACCCTCAAATTTTTTGAATTTTTTAAAATATATTTTTAAGATTCTCTATATAAAACAAAATTCTACATAATTATAGTTTTTAATTTTATATTCAGCTCAAAAATTATGAACATTTAAATTAGACCACCCTGTACAAGTTAACAAAACACCGAAACTGCTTTTAGTCTTAACAAAATATTAAGCTACGAGTATATGTTCAAATTTTGCTCCTCTGGATTCCAAATAAGCTTTGAATTAAGATGACTCTTATCAGTGAACTATAATAGTCACTGTTTTTATTTAACAAAAATAAGTTGGGAATAATATATGGGGGATGCATTCTTTTGAGGGTGATTCTGAACAAAGGAAGACCAAGTTTGGATGCCCAACCCCATAGTATTATGAATAATGTGTACAATTTACTATAACTGTATGTATAATCATGTATTTGTAGATAATATCAGAGCATATAAAGCAACCAGCAGTCTCACTCCCCATGGCGGGAAAATTCTGCGCACCTGTTCGCGCAGCCGCCATGTAGGAATAGATTCTGTCAAATGGATGCAGTGTCGGGGCGATTGGACAGTTCTTTTTTGGCTGTATGAGAGATATTACAGTGCCGCGGAGTGTGCTTTTTTGTAAATTGTGCTTTTTGCTAGTATCTTTAAATAAAGAATCCCAGGAAGGAGTAAAAGCTGCATGTGCTTACCTAACTACTAATACTACTCTGTATTTCTGAATTGATTTTCCAGACTACACCTCTGACTTCTATTCCACCAATATGGCTCAAGGTCATTGAATTTGCGGATGATTTCTCAAGAGTAAGTAATACTGCTGGTTGTTTTATATGCTCTGATAATATTAAGCTATTACGACCATCAGGTTCACCAAGAACCAGAGTCACTTGTTATACTTTTTTAAAGCTCACCATCAAACTGACAGTTGTTCATAAACTTGTTCTCTTGAACATTACATAAACTGTAACCGATAACTGTTACTATATAAACCACAATTTAACCACCCTCCAGTGTTTGTGAGCATATCGTCAAGTGTGAGGCCTTGCAGGACAACGCAGAACAGTAACTTTATGTATTAATGTGTGTCGCTGATTTTTTGTCTCTTTTATATCTACAGATGATTTTTTTAGGTCTACCACCGCGATTTTCTCGCTCATTTTGCGGCCTACAAAAAAACGTAAGAAACAAAAATGTGGCAATTTTGGACAGCTAAGTGGTGCTGCAAAAGAAATCGGCATCCATGGCCAACTTGTCGCGCAATATTAAAAAAAAACAAATTGAGCAAAACTATTAATGGCCGTGGAATGATTATTTTAAGAGACAGAGAAAAACTTTTATGTTGAAAATTGATGGCACTAAGAAGCTTTATGCAAAAGGGTACTCAGATAGTCTATGCGGCCCAAAATAAGCGAGAAAATCGCGATTTTCTCGCTTATTTTGGGCCGCATAGGAAATATGCAAGAAAACAAAATATGGCAATTTTGGTCAGCGAGGCGACATTAAAAAAGGAATGTGCCTCCATACCCAACTTTTCGCGGTGGACTAAAAAAACCTAAAATCGACAAAAATTTTCATGGTCTCAAGAGAGCCGAAGACCTTGTGTAATTTTCTGAAACTCTCTGAGCACCTGGGTGGATAAAGCTTCTCAGTGCCATCAATTTTCAATATAAAAGTTTTCCTCTGTCTCTTAAAATAAACATTCCACGGCCATTAATAGTTTTGCTCAATTTGAGGTTTTTTAAATAATGCGCGACAAGTTGGCGATGCATGCCGATTTCTTTTGCAGCACCACTTAGCTGTCCAAAATTGCCACATTTTTGTTTCTTAGGTTTTTTTTTGTAGGCCGCAAAATGAGCTAGAAAATCGCGGTAATTCTACCACATTTGACTCTCCTTCTCTATTACAGCAGAAGTAGTTTCAAAAGTATAATTAGGTTAACAGTGGGCATTCTTGCACTAATAAATCCTTGAAAGTTTCAATTTTTTGTTACAAAAACTGAGGAAAAAGCAGGAGTGCAACTACTTTTGGTGTCACCCTGTATAACGTAAATATTGCCTGTAAACAAAAGTCTGGGCACTGAATACAGTGGCGTATTTTGTGAATTGCTTGGTGTGAGAAACTTTTGTAAAATAAATTAAATTAGTAACGATAGTACTTTATTAGTAGGAAATTGGCATCCATGCCCTACTTGTTATGCAATATAAAAAAAATCTAATTGGGCAAAACTATTAATAGCCGTAGCATGTTTATTTTAAGAGATAGAAATCCTAAAGACATGACAAAAAATCCGGACATTCTACTTACTTGGACATGTATGGGCCACCTACTGACATCCGGGAAAACCTTGGAAAACGTCGGGTCTCTGTGCCTGTTGAGGTAACCTAACAAAGCGGGCTGAAATATGGGACTAGGAGGGATGAATGACAAAGCGATTGTCAGGAGCTCCCAGCCGCGCAGCAGAGACTCCCTGCGCGGGTTTTCGGTCGTCTGCTTGCACAGCTGCACGAAGAGCTCGTCGCGGAGCAAGGATTGCACGTGAGCCGTTCCCAAGATCTCCATGAGCAAGGAGTTTAGAGAAGCTCCAGGCCGCGCCTTCCTACAAACACAGCAGAATAACCACAACCGAAACACTACAAAACGCTCCACTAACCTGTCCCCCATATACATTTGTACTTGTCTGAACATATCCAGCGCCTGTCGAGCGACGGGCTTACTAGACGCGAGCAAGGGCCGCTGCAGGCTACGCTGCGTCCAGCTTAACAGATCCCTGACGCTTGCCTTCCTCCTGAAGAGCCCTCTGCCCCCGAGGTTCAAATTATCCGCCGCGAACTTTTCCATATCGGCCTCGCGTTCCGGCTGAAGAGGGGGCTCCGCCAGTGGTCTAAGGGGTGGCAGTGGGCGCTCTTTGTTCTCCTAACGGATTACGTTTATTTTTAGAGTGCCGCAAAAGCAGGAAGGTTGTTGCAATAGATTCAATTGAAAAGGCCGGCATGTATATTATTTTATTGTTTCGTTAATCTGTTACTTTGGGTAATTAGTAGCGTGAATTGGTTGAAAGGAAATTTGAATTAAGTTTTATGTCAGGGTTAAACGTATAAACAGATATACCTACAGATAGACAGATTGAAAATTGTCTAAAGTTTGTCATATTTTAAAATTCTTTTTTATAAATAGTTTAGGTAAATAACAACAATAATAATTATTAACAAAAGTGGGATACATTTTAGTATTTTAGTAATGTGCATTTTAGCGGCCAAAACAAAAAAATATATATATGTATGTGTCATACATAGTTGTACTCAGGACGATTCATTGCGAAATATGCAATAAAAAACCCAGGTTCGTATTTGAAAAAATTACGATGATCCCTCTATCTCCAAAATGAAACGTTGCCCAAAAATCAAAAAATACCATGACTTAGTACAGAAAAAGTTGCAATGAAAAAGTAAAATTTATTTTCCAATATATAATATCTCAGAAACGCATCAATATTCTAGATAAAAAAAATTATAAAAAAGGGTAATATTTCAAGAAAGTTTTCCTAATGAATATATATATAATGTAATTAACATTAGTATGTATTATAATATACTGTTGACTGTATTATAATTTTTTTATGTAGAATCACTGTAATGTTTTATGTCTGTATTTGTGGTATTTAAATACTGTCATCTGACATTTTTAAATTTCTATCCCATTATACAATTTTACTGAAATCTAGACCAACATATTACAACTAAAATAATTAATATAATAACCTAATCCTTTGTATCTCCTCATATGGCAACATTTTTTTAAAAGACAGAAAAATACCATTTGGTAAGTTTTATTAAATTTCTCATATTTTTTCCTTACAATAACTTATAGCAAGTGGATTTATTTATTTTATTATATGCATTGTTTTTTTAGAACCCTGAAGACAACTCTTTCTCTGACCCTTGTTCCCAAATATTTAACTGACATCATAATAATTTTTAAATTTTTCAAAATTGACTTCACTATTATAGATAAAGTTCTAAAACTAAGAACGAAAGCTTGAAATTTATTAAGAATGATGTAGTTTTTGAAGAATATATCTGCTGAAAGAACCCATGATTGTCATTTATTTTGAAGAAACGAAGTTACTGAAAATGGTTACAAGTTTATATTGTTATAGGATTTGTGAACGGACCTCCTAAATTTAGGAGGTCCGTTGATTTGTGTGAAATATTTGCATTACTATTAAAAGTATTAAAAAAAATCCTTATGTGGAAGTATTGATTCTGCTAGTAGCTTTTTTTATAATAAACAATGTGGACAAAATGAATTGAAATAGCTTTAAGAATATGAAATAAAAAATATTCCATTTGTCATATTCAACCTCCTGTATCAATTTATGATTAATTGCAACATACTTACCTACTTAAAATACAAGAGGGTTGATAAGTTTCACAAATTCACATCTTAGAATCAAATAAAAAAATAATCAAAATACAAAATATGACCCATAACTATAGATATTTTTTTTCAAGACTATTTCATCACTATGAATATTTGTAGTAGGGCTGCACCAAATAATTGGCCAAATATTCAGCCATTCTTTGGGCCTTGCCGACTATTCGGCAAGGCCGAATAATGGTTTTATAGCTGGCAAATGTTTGGCCGGATCTTTGGTTTTTTGAAATCATTATTAGGCCTTTCTGAATAATAATAATAATAATTCTCACCCTCACAATACTCCAAACTAGGAGTACCCCAGAAGCAACCACATGCTTGTGCGGGGGAGGGGGGCAATTACTATTATTTTGTCTTCGTTGCCATTTGCGGCTAGGGCCGACTTTTTTTCCCGATAGAACTAGGATAGCATTCGCTCAAGTACTACGGAAAACCCTAGAAAACCGTAGTAATCCCAGTGAGTGTAGGACAATTAGTGCATCACACGGGTAAAGCTATTTATTTAGCAATGCTCAAAAAATGTAGTAATTTGTACTCTTACCTTAAAATCCCTCTCCCTAGGTTCTGTGCTGGCGGCAGACGGTAAGTTGAGATATTCAACAGGCCTATGAGAAAGCCGATGCGGTAAATAGCTGCCTTCAGACTGGTCGGAGTCTTCATTGTCAGGCTCGTGTCCAGTCAAAGATTCACTACCACTATCAGAATGATCACTATCAGAGTCGCGACTGTTATTTAAAAGGAAGTGTTCTAATGGTAACAAATGAGAATCATGCCAATTCGAAACATTTGAGTATAGAGGTGCTTCGGCGCCCCTCTGACTAAAACTACTGCTTCTACACAGATCACTAGGTTTCCTGCGTAGCTGCGGCGTGCTTGCCGATAAGCTTAATGCTTGCCCCCTTTCGACATGATGCCCGGTTTGGGTGCTTTGATTGCTCGTAACAGCTGGGTTGCAATCGGTGTTATGTTTTAAAGTTTGAAGCTTGGCAAGTGGTATAATATCGCAATTAGTAGGCTTGTGCCAGACAGTTCTTTGGGATGTAGCATTGTAATAGTAGAATCTAGCGGTATTTTGATCGAACAGCTCCCACCATTGATTTGAGTCAGTACGTTTAACTGGAACTCCTTCAGGCGGGTCCCAAACGCATTCCCCTGTTGCCAGGTTCGCATACATATGCTCCTGAGTTTTGGGCTCTATTATTTCTACCCATTCCACCCTGAAAATAATGCACACATTGAAGGGTGTGTCAATAATAAAATATTGATTCTATACCTGTATGAATTTGAAGCCATTTTTTACATTGTATAATTATGCTTTCCTATGAGAGTTTGTTGATATGTTAATTAAGTTTTAATCCTATGTTATTGTCATAATAAGCCCCCATCGTTTTAATGAAGGTAAAGTTGAAAAAAACCTTATGAAAATAAAAATTATCCACAAAACCATAACTATCCCGTCAACGCCATTGTTTACTCTATTGATATGAGGTGAGGTGGGTCAAGAACGTTAAACCAGACAGGATAGCTCAATCACGCGAATCTGTCCGCCGAGCTGCCCGACGTGATGACGTCACAGTTAGACGTACTGCGTAAACTCGCACCACGAAACACCCAATCGCGCGCCTTCAGAAAGCGACTTATGCTTTTTTTTAAAGTTCATAAAAACAAAAAGTGAGCTTTAGATGCTTTTGCTTTTTCGGATTTATTTTTTAACGATTGTAAACAAATAGAAATCAATAAAGTTCACTCTTGTTTTTTAAACACGAGTTTTTTTATGACAATTTCTCCAACCAATACGAGAAAAAAGCGAATTATTGCAGCAAATGTGTTTTCAGAAGGTGCGAATTTTGCCTTAAATAGTTTTTATTATGGCACACAGATTATAATATATTATACAGAATTATTCTGTTAATAATTGTGGGCCTCCTTTGATTAGTTTGATTTTGAAGAGCATTTTTGGATTATGATATTTATATTATAATATGTGAATGGTGAATCAATAATAAAAAATAGAACACTGATAAAATGCTCCAAGACAAATTAAAACACAGTTGAAAACATAGGTAGTCATTTATTTATTCATAATTCATAAATAATAAATATTCTAATTTATAATTTTGTTTAATTTCCGCTTTTTTTTTTCGAAGAGGATCCACAGAACTATTTCTTTGTGAAGTATTATTAAGTATGTCGTGCTTTTAAATTTCGAAAATCGATTCTAATAATAGTTCTTAATTTACAAAAATCTTTTATAACTACAAAAGGCATGTTAACTTCTTTTTTAAAAACTTCATCTGATTCCTGAATAATTGCTTGTCGGGGAATTTCAATTTCAGTAAGTGTCGGTGGGGAAGAACTGCCTTCTAATTTTGCAGTTTCTCCACCTTCTATTGCAGACAAATCAACAAGTAATTTTTCTATTTCTTCCTTTCTTTGTCTTTCGGTAAGTCTATCAGAACATGATGTATTACTTGTTGCCGAGGTTGTTGCAGTAATATTTTTTGTGGAAGGTATTTTTAATGTAGGAACTGCGTTTTTTTAAATGCTTTCTTAAAGGTACCTAAGCCTTAAATTAAAAAATATATATAAATATTTATATTCTTGCACTTTTTAGATGGCTAGCTAGCAAAGAAAATTTTACTTACCTAATACTTCATTTCGAAGATCTCTTTCGTAGTCATTGTCTACAAAATGTTGTGAACATAATATATGGCTAGTGTTAGGGTTGAATTTATCTTTTCTTTTGCACCTTGATATTCACTCACTTTGTATAGTTTTAGAGAAAAGGTCCTTTGGTTTTGGAAAAGCATGAAATATGATATTCTACCCAGTTTGGGCTTTTGTAGCATAAGTGATATTACACCTATATACGGCACACCTTGTTCCCCCTGGCCTAGTCCCCGGCATATTTTCGTGTATAGGACTATTCTGTAAAGTAATATATATTATCAACCTCGTACTTTTATTATTAATAATATGCCAAGAAATGCTCACCTTCCCTTCTGTAGAAATTCAAGTATCAGGCACTTAGTGTCTCTGAATAATAATAAACACGGCACAAAAATCAAATAAAAACAACACACAGACACACTTTATAACAGGTAAAACTCAAAAAATTCACAGTAATAAAGTAAAACCGAAAGAAATACGATAGAAAATTAGAAAAACAAAGGTAAACAACGGGCGTACGATGTAACCTTCACCTAACGACGTCTAACGGTGACGTCACGGACTCGGTGGGCGCCGCGAACATTACACCATTCAGATTGAGCTATCCTGTCTGGTTTAACGTTCTTGGAGGTGGGTAACACAGATATCTCAATCTGTGATTCTATTTTCATATAAACTGTGCTCTATTGCCCAAAATTCCAACATGCCCACCAACCTCCAGTAGAAAAATTGGAAACAAAACTTTCCCTAGAGTAGGTTTGTTTCGGCAGAATATCAAACCAATTTGAACCTGTCAGGAGCATGCGCAGTTTTATTTTGAGGATCCAAAAACGAAACTGCTCATGCTCCTGACGGTTTCACAAGATGAGCCTTTGACAGGAAAAAACAAACTGAGTGTCTCTGCTAACAACTGAGCTAAAGTCCTCAGTGTAGGGGCAAAAGGAACGCGGCTGGTTTATTTTAGTTTTCGTTTTGGTAAAATTTTGAAAACACTACTCACTCACACCACCAATTTAATATTTATTTTGTAATACTATAAATAAGTATATGTGATTCAATCCTATAAATAGCTTCGCGCCAAAACTAATATCGGACCACACAGCTGATTTCACGAAAGGGCAGGCTCAACAACGATGATCCGAGATCGCTAAATCCCTGTCGATCGAACGTGTTATACCCTTGTTTATAACAGAGACGTTATAAACAAGGGTTATACTGATCTGATCTGAAATCAGTTTGGTTTGGATCGATCCAGATCACTTCATAGACAAAAGACTGCTGTGCGTTGGCTTAAAAAAAGATCACTTATTTATTGCCAATCGAATACGGCCAATATGGTTCGTTACTACTGAAAAACAAGTTCATAAAATAGCTGTGAGCGTCAAGGAGCGAACAAAAAATATTTTCGAAGCAACCGAATTTCTAGAATTTCTTTAGTTAGATGGATCAGATAGATCAGATCTGTTTTAGTTTGCTCATTGGATAAGAACGGCTGTCCCCCACCCCCATTCGCTCCCTATTTATTCATCGACCGCATTTTGATCTGTTTGTCATTGACCCTCTGTATTCTGTGTCACTTTGCAGTGTGCGCGGAAGCTTAGCTTTTTTCGCAGCTTTTGTCTTTTGTTATTATTATTCTTGTGGGATTTTTATCTTGCTTATTGACTCTGTGACGGACGGCAGGTGAATTTAACAATCAAGGTTAGAACTTATGGGGAAACGCCACTGATAACTCGCTTTTCTATATTATATGCCCAATAGAAAAACCTGAGTTTACTAATTGCCGAAACACAAACACGGCATCGATTTTCAAGACGTTAACCTTACTTTCTTACCACGTGTAGCAGCAGAACCTTGTCTCGTGTACGTACCCCATTGAGGTAGTACGTACCCTAATAAATTGAAGAACTAGAAATCCAATATGCTAATGTACGTGATAATTTGAGCGTGTTCACTTATATAAGCCTTTCGGTAAATCGAAGAGGCCTTAGAATTGCGTTTTAATTATAGCTGGGTTTCTTTATTGATTTTATCTTTGTATAAGGTACAGAATTGTCCTTTTTGCAACCCTAAGTGAATATTTTTACTTTTGCAGGATGACAACGTGCACTATGAAACCTACTAACGATCCTGTACCAAAATTCAATGGAATATCATACAAGTTAGTGTATATTACAAGCCTGAAAAATAGGTTTAAAGTTATCGATTCAATATTTCAGCGGCCGCTCTGAGAGTATGGAGTGTGATGATGACTTACAAGATGGACTGTCGGCTTATGAAATGATAAACAATGGCAACGGACTGACTTACAAGTAAGTTTTAGTTTCCTTGGTATTATACATTTTATTAAGGCAGTGGCTATTTATACGTTCGACGTATATAATAGTTGGTAAACATCTTGTGTTCTCATTGGTGAGTTGAGTCACGTGACTTCTTTGGACGTATATTTAACCCGATGATGGGCGCTGCCTTATGAAAGAAGAAGGGGCATTTGCCCCATATTGTCGACAGTGATGGGCGCTGCCGTATGTAAAAGGAAGGGGGCATTTGCCCCATATTGTGGCAGTCGGTTGCGATGGGCACGGCTGTACGAAAAAAGAAAATCTGTATGTCTGCCCCGATTTTTTTTAAATATTGGCTACCCCCCTATTTTCGGGGTCCCTGAACACAAATCTGACCTTAGTTTTTGATGCTCGGACGTAGTTTCCGAGAAAATGAATTTTAAAATTTCCTTTGACACCTTACTTTACACGGCGATATTTGTGGTTATAATCCGGATGAATTTTTACTGAATGCAGCTCAAACTAATCACCACACTATTTTGCACCCTTTGCAATATTGAAACTTTGTGAAAACCCACGGAAAAACCGAAATTTTGAAAGATTTATGCCGTGTTTACGTCCGGCCCGGCCGCTGTTTTCAAAATTTCGGTTTTTCCGCAGGTTTTAGCGAAGTTTCGATGTTGCAAAGGGTGCAAAATAGTGTGGTGAAAAGTGAGATGTCAAAAGGAAATATGAAAATTCATTTTCTCGGAAACTACGTCCGAGCACCAAAAACTAAGGTCAGATTCGTGTTCAGGGACCCCGAAAATAGAGGGGTAGCCAAAATTTCAAAAAAATCGGGGCAGATGTACACCACGGGAAACAATTACCCAGGAATTATTATAAATAATGTACTTCCCCGAAATTTTAAAAGATTTATGCCTTGTTTACGCGTGCCGAATGTTGGGTGAAAATAGCGTACGTAAACAAATCATAAACCTTTTGAAATTTCGGGAAAGCCCATTATGCTCCTTATTGCATTGTTTACTTCAGACATTTATGGAATTAAATGTACGTCCAAAGAAGTCAAGTGACTTAACTTGCCAATGAGAGCACAAAACGTATACCACCTTTTATAAACGTCGGACGTATAAATAACCACTTTGTTTTATTAATTAATAATGTATATCCTTACATATTTTTAATAAAATTGCTGGCTGCTAGAATAAGTATCAATATTGTTTCAGAAATGTTAGTTGAAAAACTGATGTCAATAATAGTATGTAACTGGTATACCTATGTTTAGTAAATTTAGCTTTAGTATCATTTTTATGCTTTTTGAATGCCTAATTTGTAACATTTTGAAGGTATGATTAGGTGTTCTATGAGGTATTGTAGACCTTTTTTATTAGTAATTACTCTAACTGATATTGAACATTTATTTTGCTATTTAGCTACTAAAGATTTGCTATCAAATCCATTTATTTGGCAATATAAACTCAGTACAATAATGAATGTTTTTTGTTTCTGCTACAATCAGTCAGTGATTATAGTGTTGTATAAGATCCCTTACCAATTGGCAAATAAGGCTGACAAATAATTTCCGACATGAAGTGTCGCTAGCATTTGCCCCTTATTTACGAGGATTGGGAATTATCTCAAGGCGTGTATGAAAACTGTACAAAACAACTTTCCATAGCTTAGCGCTCCATCGTGGAGTACAGCTTCCGTCCATTAGATGGCGGTGGCAAAACACATTTGCCTGAGGCTGAGAGTTTAGCATGAATGGATCTGTCTTTGTGGTTCTGTAATGAATCGTCAGGATCGCGTAGTGATCCCCGCACAGATATAATGATCTCTGTCGTCAGCGCCGTTGGGGGCATCCAGCGACCAATAGCGAAACTATGACGGGAGAAATTAAACTATCATCCGTAGAGGGCGGTATGTACAGAATCAAGAACATTGCATTAGATTAGCATGTAGCGGTGATTACTAGCATTCTAATCAGTAGGTACACATAGAGCTTACAGCTAGTCGCTTGAATGCTAGCGGTCGGATATCTTCTCAATACTATAATCACTGAATCAGTCCATTTAGATAAATGAATTGTTTAATTGTTCCATTTATTATTCTACTTGATTATGTACCCATATATATAAAAACACTAATACAAAACATTTTCTGTTCACCCATTTTTATGGTAAGTCGTAATTTTTCGTAATTAAGTGTAACATGCTTTTTCAAATAACTACTTAATTTTTGACATGTTGTCCTCTAATCAGTGACTAAAATCGTCTGTAGTCGGTCATATGAATTATTCCAATGGAGAAATTTTCTTGAATACAGAATATGTTAACATACTAAGGACAATATTACGTTTTATATGCTCTGATATACAAATCTACGACTACCGTTCCCAAATTCTTAGCCTTAACTAGCTTTGCTATAACACATTTCTTCACTGTTCATTCAAATTATTTAAATCATAATTGTAAAAACAGCACAAATGTAGCAAATTTTATGACTAATTTACTTTCAATAATCAAGGGAATTTAAAAATTTCCAAAAAGATACACTTATTTTAACAACGCATTTTCCATTTCAGTGACTTTATTATACTACCAGGCTACATTGATTTTGCACCAGATCAAGTGGTAAATATCACGAACAAACTTATTTATGGAGATAATAGCAGTTTCTTTGTAGAACATATCAAGCCCACTGACGAAAAAAATTACTCTCAAGGCCCCACTCGTTTCATCACCAATGGATACAGTAACTGAAGCAGATATGGCTATTGCCATGGCAGTAAGTTATTCTTATTTTATAGGTTATTCCCTACCATTTTTTTTGTTTTTGATTGCAAATTGGCTGGTCATAATTTTATTTCAGAATTTTAACCTTGTCATCTAAAGGTAATTCAAAACAAAGAAGTCAATTAATGAGAAAGATTTTAATATATTTTACTTATTATCTAAATTCCATTTTTTAGTTTTCTTTGAAGCAAAAAAATAAATATTGGAACATTTGGCATTTGGGCTATCACAGGGACATTTCTATGAATTGCATAGTTTGCGCACTGAATTTTGATGTTTCTGAACAAATATTGAAATAAGATAGTTTAGCGATTCCACAGCGATTCTAATAAGCTGTGAAAACATGTACATATACGATATGTATGAAAAACATCTGCGTCAAAATACACATGCATTTTTCTCTAATTATTATTGTTACCTAAAAATGGAACTGTATGTACATTTGAAATGTATACATGTATTCAAATTAGTAAATTATTAAATTAAAAAAAAAATTATTAAAATTATTAAATTATAATTATATTAAATTATAATTATAATTATATAAATTATATTAAAATTATTAAATTATTTTTTGCCAAGGATGGCAAAATCTATTTCTGAACTAGTTTTATTGACACAATTTGTTTATCGTGAAATTGATCGGTTAAAGATTTTCGAAGTAATATTATTGATTTTATTTTAAAACTTGCAGCTGTGTGGTGGTATAGGAATAATCCACCATAATTGCTTACCATCTTATCAAGCAAACGAAGTGTCAAAAGTAAAAAAATACAAACACGGATTCATTCATGACCCAATTGTACTCAGCCCCACTCATATAGTCAAAGATGTTCTCAACATCAAAAAAGAACACGGTTTTTGCGGAGTGCCGATCACAGAAAACGGCAAACTTGGCGGAAAACTCGTTGGCATCGTCACTTCCCGCGATATTGACTTTTTAGATGGAAAAGACTACGAAAGTACCAAACTAGAATCGATCATGACTAAACTTGATGACCTTGTAACTGCTCCTTCTGGTGTAACCCTTCAGGATGCAAATCTCATTTTGGAAAAAAGCAAAAAGGGGAAGTTGCCTATTGTCAACAATCAGGGACACCTCTTAGCACTTATGGCGAGAACTGACTTGAAGAAGGCTAGAAATTATCCTGTGGCTTCGAAAGATGAAAATAAACAGCTTATTGTCGGGGCTGCTATTGGTACTAGAGAGGAAGATAAACTCAGATTAAAACTGTTGGCTCAAGCTGGTGTTGATGTGGTTATATTGGATTCTTCGCAAGGAAATTCATCGTACCAGGTCGAGATGATCAAGCATATCAAGTCGACTTATCCGAATTTGCAGGTTGTTGGTGGAAATGGTGAGAGTCAACTTCTGTTGTCTTCCAATTGACAATATTTTCGGGTTTTTTCTTTATTCTAGTTGTGACTAAAAAACAGGCCAAAAACCTTATTGATGCAGGAGCAGATGCTCTTAGAGTTGGTATGGGAAGTGGTAGCATCTGCATAACTCAAGAAGTAATGGCTGTTGGCAGACCACAAGCAACTGCCGTTTATAAAGTATCGGAATATGCCAAAAAATTCGGGGTACCTATCATCGCCGATGGTGGCATACAATCTATCGGGCATATTACAAAAGCTTTGTCTTTAGGTGCATCCACGGGTAGATAGTATAAATTTCAATTATATATCCGAGTTTTTACAAAAATGATATTTTAGTTATGATGGGTTCTCTATTGGCTGGTACATCGGAAGCGCCAGGAGAATACTTCTTTTCTGACGGTGTCAGACTAAAGAAATACCGTGGTATGGGCAGTATCGAAGCTATGGACAGAAAGGATGCTATGGGATCGGCGATGAACAGATATTTCCACAGGTAAGTCCGCAAGCAGTTTTGAAAGTTCGATCGCGAGATTTAATTTTGTAGCGACGTTGACAAGCTTAAAGTGGCACAAGGTGTAAGTGGAAGTATCGTCGATAAAGGATCAGTATTGAGGTTTGTACCGTATCTGGTTTGCGGGATAAGACACGGGTGTCAGGATATTGGAGCAAAGTCGTTGATCCAGCTAAGGTGAGTTTCGCTCTGGAAAAAAAATTTATGAAACTAAAGTTTTGTTTTGATTCAGGGATATGATGTATAATGGTGAGTTGAGGTTTGAGTTGAGATCACATTCGGCACAACTTGAGGGAAACGTTCACAGTCTGTTTTCGTATGAGAAAAGATTGTTTTAATTTTTTTTGTAATTTAACATTCTGCATTTCTTATATTACATTCGTATGATTTGGTGATTTAACGTCATTTTATTCAAAATTTACTATTTACTTTATTAATTGTTTTTTTATTATTTTGTTTGTTTAGGTGAAAATTGCAAAAGTATTTATATATAAATTATAGATAAGATTTTGATAACTGATTACTTAATAATTTATATTCTATATCGGTTAGGTACTGTGTTATAAATAATTTTAAGTTCAAGGTTATTATTTTATTTTACAGCCTTATGCAAAATATGATTAGAGTGGTTTAATCAAAATAGTGAACATAGAAATACCAAAATATATAATTAATGTTAAAATTGTAAAGATCTCGGAAAAGTGGCTAAAAGTTAATTAAACTACTTAATTTTTTATAGGAAAATTAATATAAATTTATTGCCAATAACAAATCCCTTGGCTGTTTTGTTACCTTAACTCTAGATTCATCGACACGGGACCAAAATTGTGTCAAAAGTTTCCTATCTCATTAGGTTTTCTAGAATGTGTTCAAAGTTCTTAAATATTATGACCCTCCTGCGTTTACACATATCTCATTAAGGAAATAATTGAAATATTGTACAAGCATGATCCCGTGGCCCTACCGGAACCTTGAATGTATGCTTCCTTAATACTGAAATGTCATTGACAATAATTGTGAAAGCACCAAATATGCTTGTATCATTGTCAAGTATCAAACTACCAATTTTCATGATTTTCATTGGGTGTTCTTGTAAAAGCCTATATGTATTTGTTTTAGTCTAGAAGTTAAGGAAAAGCAGTAGGTACTTATAGTAAGTACTTAGTTTAGCAACTTAGTGGTTGTCGATAAGCTTTACATATCTATTAACCTCCATGTCGGAAAATTACCTTATTTCGGTTGATTATTAATGTTATTATGTAACTGTAGATAGGACCGAAATATTTTTATAAATTTATTTAAACATTATAAATGAACATGACTCTTAAACTTCTTTTATTTTTCTTCAAAATACCCTTTCCCTTTTAATTTACTTATATACGGGGTGACTGAATGAAGTGTGGGCATCTTGTAAATTATAGGCGATACGAGGAGAAAGTTAGACATCCCTAGAGGTTGCTGAGATTTAAAAAACTGAAGTTTCCAACTTTTAACATCGTTTCCAACCTTTAACATCGTTAGGACACTTAACGGGAAATTTATAAAATAACATTAAGGAACTCTTTCTTTTATAAAATTTCGCCCAAAAAGTACGGTTTTTGTACAATTTCATAAACGTTTAAAAGGAGAAGAATTTCTTATGATTTTTTTAAGGAAGGTTTTCAAAGTTTCAAATAGGGGTAAATTGCAAAAAACGAAATTCAATATGGAGGCTGCTATCAGATGCAGATATTCTAACAACCAGCAGTAACTCCCATTTGGGAATAGATTCTGTCAAATAGACGTAGCGTCGGGGCGGTTGAGCAGTTAGCTAGCGGCTGTAGTGGAGGCAATGCAGTGGCGTGCGTTTTTGTATATTGTAGTACATCTATCCTTCTAAGTTCTTAATATTGTTATGTTATGGATACCCAGACGAAGAATGTAAACAAAAATAAACTTATTATATTATACAGTATCCTCCAAAAAGTTCGCACCATAGGGGGGAATTTTTTTAATTAACGTTTTATTTTAAAATTTAATTTTGGGGTTACCTTTTGCTTTAAAAAAGATGAAAAATGACCCACTCAAACGTGGTCATGTGACTTTCGTTATCTGCCAAAAATGACATTTAAAAAAATATATCGCCAAAAATGGGTTTAGTTGTTAAACTATCAAAAAGTTTTACTTGAAAAAGTTGTTTGTTTTCAATTTTACGTAAGTGTACCAAATTTGAACGCTCTACTAAAATATTTAGTTTTTTTGCCAATTTTTAATATTTATGAAATTTCTGAAAATTTTTAAAAACTCGAAACTCCGTAAAAACTATTTTATATCACTAGCTTTATCATTCTATTTTTTTTTATTACTAATTGCCGATAAGAATAGGTATTTTTCAAAAGAAAATGATATTTACGCTTTAAAATTCTGTTGTTTTTTACAAAGTTGATGTACCGTCTAGCCTTTGGGGTATAAATTTAGTTACATTATTACGTTTCCCAGTTCTAAATTGATGCCAAAATAATAATAAATTAAAATATCATCAAACTATTTTACGTATCTACGCAAAATTCTTGACTTTTTTGGAACAAATAATTATTACCTTTAAGTTTAATTTCACATTAATCGATATTAATGAGTAGGCCATGGAGAGAATAGAAGCAATTGTTTTTATTTGACAGTTATCAACAGTTATCAACTGTGTATTTGACAGTTATCAACAGTTATCAACTGTCAAATAAAAACAATTGCTTCTATTCTCTCCATGGCCTACTCATTAATATCGATTAATGTGAAATTAGGTAATAATTATTTCTTCCATAAAAGTCGAGAATTTTGCTTAGATACGTAAAATAGTTTGATGATATTTTAATTTATTATTATTTTGGCATCAATTTAGAACTGGGAAACGTAATGTAACTAAATGTATACCCCAAAGGAGACGGTACATCAACTTTGCAACAAACATAACAGAATTTTAAAGCGTAACTATCATTTTCTTTTGAAAAATACCTATTCTTATCGGTAATTAGTAATAAAAAATGAATAGAATGATAAAGCTAGTGATATAAAATAGTTTTTTTGAAGTTTCGCGTTTTTAAAATTTTCAGAAATTTCATAAATATTAAAAATTGGCAAAAAGCTACCTAAATATTTTAGAACAGCGTTCAAATTTGGTAGACTTACGTAAAATTGAAAAGAAAACAACTTTTTCAAGTAAAACTTTTTGATATTTTAACAACTAAACCCATTTTTGGCGATATACTTTTTTTAAATGTCATTTTTGACAGATAACGAAGGTCACATGACCACGTTTAAGTGGATCATTTTTTTATCTTTTTTAAAGCAAAAGGTAACCCCAAAATTAAATTTCAAAATAAAACGTTAATTAAAAATTCCCCCCTATGGTGCGAACTTTTTGGAGGACACTGTAGTCATCAGTGAGAATAATTTTATTTGTACCTATTCTCTAAAACCCTCAATGTGAGCAGTATTCGATAGGTAGAAAAAATGTGATGTAAATCGTTTGTAATTATCTGAAACCAGGTTTTTAATATACAGGGTGTTTCCTAAACATGCGGCAAAAATTCAAGTCCAGATTTGCCTCATTTCCTTCATGTCAGTTTCGTAAAAAAAATTCTTTTTGACATTATAAGAGTTGATCCAGGGTCGTGTTCACGGGGCAGCTCCTTTAGAATTTTACACAAAAATAATAACGTCCAGTTGGATTTTTCCAATTTTCATAATGTGCTTGTTTAAAGCTATTAAAAATACAACTTTTTTGTGCTTTGATTTTTTTAGTATTTGGCATCGTTTTCGAGAAAAAAAAACGAAGTTTTGCATGTCTGAAGCGACATACGTGAAATCAAGGGATAAAACAGTTGTATCTTTAGTTGCTTTATTCAAAACAATTCTTAGATTGTAATAACAAAAATTGTTAGAAAACTTTAGCACCCTGTATTTTGGAAATGAAGCAATTGCATATTTTTCAAACCTAATTATCTCCATGTAAGCAGTGACTACATGATCACTGAATTGAGCCAGTTATCTGGTTCTGAGCGCCTCATATATATGTATATTCTCTGCTTTTACGCTAGAATACGTGGACAGCGGCTCTGAAAACAAGCCGCTTGAAACAAATGGAAGGTGCGCTGTTTTGCTTGTAGTTTAAACCACAAAATATATAGGTTAGTTTAAACCACAAAATATTAGGTTTAAACCAGCGATTGCTCGGCGCATGCGTATTTGTAAATTCCATGGTTATTCTAACCTGAAAATTTTGTGTTGATTTGGTGTAGGTTGTCGCGTTTTGAATCATGCTCTGGTAAAAGAATGAATGCAAGCAAAGCGCTTTTTCGCTGTCTCTACGGTAAACGCACCCCTGATGTGTTCACAGATTATCCACAGACAGAGCATACAAAACAACAAGCATTCCTCCCTTTGGCGGGAAAATTCCGCGCACCCCATTTGGGAATAGATTCTGTCAAATAGACGCAGCGTCTGGGCGGTTGGGCAGTTCGTTACCGGCTGTATTCGAGGTAATGCAGTGGCGTAGAGTGTGCGTTTTTGTGCAGTGTAAAATATTATCTACCGTTCTAAGTTTTTAATATTGTTATGTTATCCTATAGCGAAGAATGTAAACAAACATAAACTGATTACCTATGTCTCTATATGGCGTCATCAGTAGAAATTGTTTTTATTTGTACCTGTTCCCTAAAACCCTCAATAGAATAGTATTCTTTAGGCAGAAAAAAATGTTATATAAATCGTTTGAAATGACCTAAAACCGGTTTTGTAATATCGTATAAACCAAATCCTAAACGTTTATCGATCTCCTTTCATCCCTTAGATAGTGATTTGGATGTGTTTTACTGAACTTTTTCAAATAAAAAATTCAAGTTTTCTGGATGAGTACTATAGGTATAAACAAATTTAATTACTCTGTATAAAACATCTGTAAAAAGTTGTTTGAAATATTTTTAAAACTATACCTATTAAAGGCTATTACTAACTTAACAAGATTATAACGATATTTTCAAAAAGACAGGGAGCAATATTTCGCTGTTATTATAGTTACAAGTTACAACCTCAACAATGAAGTTTAAGCAGAAATAATTCCTTTTTCATTTTACATGCCTGCTTTTTTCGTTGCTTCAACAAATATTTTTATTTATTCTTAACCGAACTAATTTTCCTAATTTACCAAAATAGCCTACTGGTTGACAAATTTTACGTACCGAACTGTATCTTACTACCACGTTATATAAATTACATAATGCCCTGGTACTCCTCTGTATTTCTGAATTGATTTTCCTGAATACATCTCTGATTTCTATTCCCCCGATATGGCGTCAAGGTCATTGAATTTGCGGATGTCAAGAGTAAGTTAGACTGCTTTTTGTTTTATATGCTCTGCCACAGATGTGTCCTCAAGCAGGTTGTAGAAAGTAGAAACACGGCAAGTCCGCAATATTGCAGCCAATCACTGCTCTAGTACGTGACGACACGGTCCTAGCGGAAATTTCAATAAGTAATTATTTTTTAGGCGTTTCCCGGCCGAATTTTATTTACTTAAAAATATAAAAAAATATACAGTGTGTCCCTAGATGAGGTACCACACTCTTGTAAAGTTTCTTATATTTGATTTTTCGAGAAAAAGTCATTCTTTATAAAAAGTTTTGCTTGTTCTTAAAATAAGATTGGCATGGAAAAAGTTAACATTACTTACACTGGTTGACTGGAAAATTGAAAAAACGTTAATTATCTTAAGATTAAACTGCCTCTATTTGTAAAGGTAGTGAAAAAAGTTATAAAGAAATTTTTGCAACGTAGTAAGTCACTTACGTGTACAAAATTTCAAAGAGTTAGGCCTACTTTGATTTTCTTCTCGTTTTTCTTTGAGTAAATGGTTTTCTGTAAATAGTATGACAAAACTGTATTAACAAAAGTTACCCAGAATGAAAGACTGCGCCTGATGACAAAATTTAACAATTCTAGGCCTACTTTTGTATTTTGGAAAATATTGGAAGAAACTCACAGTAGGTAAATTTTTTCATCGTACATAGTTTCCTACTCTAAGTAACTTTTGTTAATACAGTTTTGTCATACTATTTACAGAATAGTAGATTCTGTAATGAGGTTAGAATGAAAAAATTCGATACGAGTATCGATTTTTTTCAAAAAATTCGATACGAGTATCGATACGAGTATCGATTTTTTTCATTCTAACCGAGTAACAGACTGTATTTTCTCCACGACCATTCGTGAATGTAATTTCAGGTGGAGTATTATCAAATTCCATACCAAAATCACTCGATTTTTCACTCATTTTATTTAACTTAAAACACGTTCGTAAATACTTATTATGAAGCGCACCCCCCCGCCGCTATTGTTGACAGCGAAGTTGACAGTCTTGAAATCCATGGCACTCTATGCTGTGTTTAGTTCGATTAGCGTGTATTCATTCATTATCTTGTTATGGAATGAAAATATATAAAATAATGCAATGATTTATTATTATTAGTACGAAATATTAGTATCCCTATTATTATATTGTTTATTTATGGGCAATATAGATTACAAAAATTATATTAAAATCCTGGAAATACATGCAAAACACTCGAGAAGCAAGTATTTAAGGATAAATCATCTCGCTTAGAGTGAGAATTTTTAAGTTCTATTATTAAAAATGATTTTAGAATACTTACATTCACGAATCGTCGTGGAGAAAAACATTTAATCGAAGAAAAACAGGAAAAAAATCAAAAAATCACAGTTGGCCTTACACTTTGAAATTTTGTACACCTAATTAAGTAACTTAACACGCTGAACAAATTTTCTTTATAACTTTTCAGTACCTATCTCTACAAATAGAGGCAGTAATGTTAACTTTTTCCATGCCAATCTTATTTTAAGAACAAGCAAAACTTTTTATAAAGAATGACTTTTTCTCGAAAAATCAAATATAAGAAACTTTACAAGAGTGGGGTACCCCATCTGGGGACACACTGTATATAAAAAAATATATATTAAAAAATCATGAAAAGGACAAAGGACCTTTAATGGAACATATGACAGACATTGCATTGAGATACAGATAACTATAAAAAAATACAACAAAATTGTTTAGTATTATACCAACGTATGTGTAGGTCTCAATTTATTCTTTGTGATAAATTACATATTGCATAACATATATAACACTTTTTTCTTCATAATATATTGTTCCGTTTTTGTTTAATGGCAATTAAAACACCATCCTGCCCAATCTAGGCGAAAACGAATGCCTCCCCACTGATCTTTCATCAAACATATCATCTTCAGAATTCCTTCCAAGTCTAATGTCCTCTAAAGTCCTTCCTAGTCGTGGGATGAAGCTATCCTCCAAGGTCCTGCCTAGCCTCGGAGTAAAGCTAAGAGTGCGCTTGCTATCCCCTGAAAAAACTATGTCAAATAATGTATTATCTTGGTGAATTTTTATTTGATACCGCCGTTTACGGAGAGCCTGGCCCAAGGATATTCATCCAAAGAATTGATGATATCCCTAAGTTTCTGATCATCTTCGCCGCTGGGATAGGAAATTGCAGGGTTTCTCTTCTTTCTTCCTATTCTTGGGCCAAACCACAAAGGTGACTCATCTTTCTTCTTGGCTTCAGTTATCTCTGCGCTGTACTGAAATGAAATTTCAAAATGTTACTCTTTAGATAATATTTTGTTATTGTCCAACAGAAAATTCAGTGTACCTACTCCTAAAACTTTACAAATTGCAAGCTGGACCTCCAAAAATGTAAATAAAAGCGCCCACCCAGAAAAAATTATAATAAAAATATATTCCTAATGCAAAAATCACTTTGAAAGGATATGCTAGTGTTGCGAAAACTTTATATATCCTTACTTTTTTACTTCCACCAGAAACTATGTAGCCTACGGAAACTCTATAATTTATATTTGCCTTGGTTGTTATACAAATAACACCAAGTCAGGGACCATATTTTTTTATTGAAATAACATATGAAGAGCCAGGGGAAAAAAAGATGAAATCCCTTTTTTATACAATCGAGAAATTCGTAATTTTATGTTTGAAACCACTGTAAAATTAACTGAAAAGATATAATTCCATAGTTTTTATACTAAAAGTAAAAATTTCGATGCTGAAGAATTATGCCTTCTCTATTATTTTTGAGAAAACTCTAGCTAATGCGCAAAAAAAGGCGAAAGGAAGATGGTAGTCCAGTGACTCGCATCGTTTTTCCCAACGATACATAGGTATAGATACATTACCAGGTTTTGTTTCATGCGATATTGAAAAGATGTTATTGTTGGCACATTCAAGTTTTCCAGTTTTTTTATACGATTTAGGTTATTTTGTAAATATAAGTATCTCAAAGAATATACAGGGTGGTCACTCTTACAGTGCATACCATTGGGATATCCGAAACGGTAAGAGATTCAGCGTGGGTTAAATTAGAGAAAAGTTGCGTTTTTGTATGCCTTTCAATAATCTGAAAAGGAATCTAAGATATCTTGGGTAGTTCCTGAAATATTGCTGAAAAACTGAAAATATGCGTTTTCTTTCTTCCTTTATAACTTTTTTATATGTAATGGAAAATTTATTAAACCTGGCAGTCTTACATTTCTCGATGTGAGCTTTTCAATGGAAATGTCAAATAATTCCTACGCCAAGTAGATTCTGAAATATTCGTTTCGGATATCCCAATGGTATGCACTGTAAGAGTGACCACCCTATACGATATACCAGCAGAGAACAAGATACAAGTCTATCAAAAAACTATTTTTATTATGCATTACAAAATAAGAAAGACCGAATTTAAGAAATGCCAATGTAAACAAATTACCTCGTCTTCGTCCCCTCCTGGATTAGACTCAAAGATCAACTGCCAATAAAATTGAAATATAATGATTCAATCAGACGGCGCTCGTCACGACACATTGGACTCTCATCGTTTTTTCTGCTGACGGATGGGCATTAAACTTTTTTCCCTAGCAGGCCTAATTGTATATCCGTTAAAACTTTGGATTGCCAGCATTATTTCGCCTTACGAATTTGTCACAACAAAGAAGCTACATTTTGCACTGAATAATTTTTGCCTCATATGGACTTTCATCGTTTTCCCCCTGGCTCTTCATATATTTTCTATTACTAAAAAATAAATAAGCGCCCCGTAATTTAAAAAACGATTATTTTTGAAAAAACAAATTTCAATTAATTTAATTTAAATTTATATGAAGAAAAATGTGTTTTTTATTTAATTTTATTAAAAATGCAGACAAAACTTATAAATAAAAGTTACTCAGAATAGCAAACTGTGTATGATGGAAACTTTTTTGACAATCCTAGGCCCACTTTGCGTTTCCTCCAATATTTTCCAAAATTCAAAGTAGGCCTAGAATCGTAAAATTTTGTCATCATGCGCAGTTTTCCATTCTGGGTAAGTTTTCTTAATACAGTTTTGTCGTACTATTTACAGAAAACCATTTATTTGACAAAAAAAGAGAATACAATCAAAAAATCAAAGTAGGCCTAACGCTTTGAAATTTTGTACACTTAAGTCGCTTACCACGCTGAGCAAATTTTCTTTATAACTTTTTTCATTATCTCTACAAATAGAGGTAGTTTACTCTTATGCTAATTAACGTTTCTTTAATTTTCTGGTCACCCAGTATAAGTAATGTCAACTTTTTCCATGCCAATTTTATCACATAAACTAAAAACTATCATGGATATATCATACTAATTTTAAATTCAATTTAATAATGCTAAAATTTTAATGGCATAAATTGATGAAGATTATTTTTTCCACCATCAAAGTATAGCCATGGCTTCGAAACAAAAATGTTTAGATATGCCCAAGCATTTATTTATTTTTTATCTGTCACACTGCATGTTTTTTGCAAAAATGAGTTATTCAATAGAAGAAAGATGTGATATTTCAACACTCTGTAACTTTCAAACGAGTGACACAAATATATGACATAACATATATTTTCGGAATCGGAAAAAATCGTAGATTTCAAAAATATACAGGGTGTTTCCATAAAAAAAACTACAAGTTTGGATTGCCCTACTTTTTTGGGACACCCTGTATAAAAACGGTTGACACTCAAAAAATATATAAAATTCCCCACAACTTTCATTTGAAACGTTATTTTTTTCTATCTTGAAAAATTAAAAAGTTAAAGGGGTGGGATTTTTCCTTGACACACCCTGTATGTCTGAAAATTTCTTATAAAATGTACCACAGCAACACACAGTTTAACTGCATAACACATTTTAGAATAAGCACAGATCACCAACTTCAACATAACTAAAAAGAAAGATCCACTTTCTGGGCGAAAGTGTAGTAGCTACGCTACAGGGTGATTGCAATTTGATTATAATGAATCCATATCTTGAATATTTCTAGAGATGGAAATAAAGTAGTTCTTTAGAAAACAGGAGCCTTTCTTTGGAAAGTACCTCACACATCGCAGATCCAGATATAGTTCTGTTTTTAGCATGAGAAAATAAGTACAGATATTATCTACAAGTAGTAAACCTGGGCAAAATATACAACAGAATATAAAAAATCCTGTTTGAAAAAAAATAGTACCTATACATTTTGTACTTACTGCCTTAACCATGTCCATGCAAAGGGCAAGTGCGAGGAGCACAACGAAGTAGAACACAACCAAACGTTCCATAGTTCGTTTCTGGAGGAACTTACCGTGGAAGGCCCGTTTTATAGGAAATATAGACGTCACAGACTCCAGGGGGTCAAAGCGTGATAACAACCCCTGGTGATGCCGTAATGCCCACGTCCAAATAGGGTCCCCACGCCTCGCAATCTCTTGTAAATTGAGAAATATCGCGGAGGGTCTTAGTAATAATTAACGAAAAGCAATTAAGACGTAATTTGAAAGTTTTTAATGAAGTAATCCTTTACGAGCAGTTCATTAATTATTGTCCTACGATCTATAAAGTTGTGGAAGGCGATAATTTCTAAACCAAGAAACAAATGATATAAACAACGAATTACTTTGTACAATTCCTGGATCTGCACTCGAACCACCCCGTAAGTGAAGGTGGAAGACCGGGCTATATTTGATTAGAGTCTTCTGGTTTCTGTCCAGATATGAGCCGTGACGGGCGGTAAGAAAGGAGAAATTCATGCCGTTACAGCTTCCGATTTAAGCGTTTTTATTTACATCATTATTAAGTTATCTCCCCCTCTAGCAGATTACTTCCCTTTTGATGGTAAGAGTTGCCGGCACTTTGGGACTATTATTACTACAAAATATCCACGTGCAGAGGAAAGGGCAATCTTTCAACGAAGCTACCAGGGTTAGTTATATTTTGTTGATAGTTTACAATACAGAGTGTTGTTGAGCTAGAGGGAAGTGCCTATTGCAACGGGATAGGTATTTTTGGGCCATAAATAAGCAAGGGCGTAGATAGCTTTTTCTTCCAGGGGGGGGTAATGGTAATACCTACTATTTATAGTTCGTCTGTTGCCCAATTATTAGGTTTTATTGCGATTTTATAGGTGGGTAGGTATGCATAAGTAAAGACTATTATAAAGCCAAATAAAACCAACACTAGTAATATATTGAATAACAATATAGGTACTATATACTTAAAACAAAGAACAATGAAACAAACTCAAAATAAAAAATGATAAAAAATATAAAAATAAAATATATACTTTTTCTTTGATGAAAACAGAAACAAAACAAAAAAAATAACAAGAAAAAAAAATAAATCAGTCTTTAAAAACCCTAATCTTAAAAAAACATTTATAAACTAAAAAAAATCAGTCAAAATATAAAAAAATAAAAATATATGCACACATAAACCACTTTTTATAGAACTAAATCTAAAATCATTTTGTTACTATTATTGGCAAATCTGTTTAGCACCGCTTCAGGGCAAGGTTTTATATCCCTGTGAATATGTAAAAGCGCCATCCCTACAAGCCTCTCCTGTCCCATAGTGGACCTAAACCAAGATTTGAGTATTTTTAAAGATGAAAAACTTCTTTCGGCCGAGGCTACACTTACAGGCAGTGTACACAGAATTTTCAAAAGTTCATATATTTTTGGATATACAATTATAGGATCACACAAAGGTAATGTGTTTCAAAAGCCGAATTTGGCAGACTTTCTTTGCTAAAATTTTTAAATTTAATTTTCCAAAGTTCTATTTCGCTTAGTAAACTAGCAGCTATCAGATCCTTACTTTCATTGGTAAATTTGGATAAGGTTCTGGTTTTCTTGGGAGGGGTAATTACCCCCTCTACCCCCCCCCCCCATATCTACGCCCTTGTAAATAAGACGATTTTTTGGTATAAAAATAAACAAAGAAATTCATGACAATTTTCCAGGCAAAATTACAATTTCCAAAAATCGGATTTTCGATAGCGGAGTCGGTCCCAACGATTCCAAAAACCTGTGGTTTTAGGAACTTCGGTATCTTCAGCCAGTACCGAGATGTTGGGTGGGTTACCCCCTTTGGTAACTCAAATTTGGGGATTTGGAAAAACGTTCTAATTTCCCAATCAGTTTACAAAAATGTGGCTTGCGGCGTAAATCGACCCGTAGATGTCGGAAATGAAACTTAAACTCGATTCCGTCCAGCCGTTTTCGACAATTCCGCAATTAAATTTCGAAATTGTCCAAAACATCCAAAATCTATAGATGAAATGATCAAAAAACCCTTTTAACCTTCAAATTTAAATCCTTTTGCCGTATCTGCATATTGAGTTTTAAGTTCAAAATATGCCCATCGATTGAGTCCTAGGGCACATGTAAATGTGTAACAATCAAGTCAATTAGTCAATATATATTATACAGGGTGAGTTTTTTTTTTTTGATGATCAATATGGGGATCTAGCGCAAATAGAATTAAGGTTAAATGGGGAAAGAATTGCATTTTTTTGGGCCCAATTTATCGCGCCTTGTGGATTTTTGAAAAAAGGCTTGGCATACTTGATATTTCGAAAAAACGAAATTTTGACGATTTATTCTAATCCGTCTAGCTTCCTTGTTTCTGATTTTAGATAAAAAGTGTAATAATTACCAAAGTTGGAGGGATTTGTATCCCCAATGCGGTTATCATATCACTTTCCGTGACAGCTGTCATTTTCCAGATATGACACAAACTTGCGTTTTTTTTTAAATAGAAACCATAGTTGGCCATGGTCTCAAAAATCCGGCATTTTCAGAGCTTTCCAACGATATAATGCTCGATATGGTTATTCGGAAAATAACGGAAATAACTAAGGTTTCCATTTAAAAAAACACACGTTTGTGCCATATCTTGAAAATGGCAGCTGTCACGGAAAGTAGGACATGATAATCGCATTGGGGACGCAATTCCCTTCAACTCTGGTATTTACACTTTTTATCTAAAATTAGAAATAACGAAGCTAGATGGATTAGAATAAATCGACAAAATTTCGTTTTTTCTAAATATCTAGTAAGCCATGACTTTTTTCTAAAACTGCAATTCTTTCCAATTTAACGCACCTTGTGAATTGTTTACAAAGTCATGGTTTACTGGATATTTAAAAAAACGAAATTTTTGCGATTTATTCTAATCCATCTAGCTTCGTTGTTTCTAATTTTAGATAAAAAGTGTAAATACCAAAGTTGGAGGGAATTGTGTCCCCAATGCGGTTATCATGTCCTAATTTGGTATTTACACATTGGGCCCACAAAACTGCAATTCTTTCCCCATCTAACCTTCCTTCTATCTCCGCTAGTTTACGAGATCCCCATACTGATCATTGATCATAAAAAAAACTCACCCTGTAGAGGCAAATGTTTAAAAGAGAATACAAGAGATACGAGTAAAAATCAAAGACAAGTTTTTTGTTTAGAATTC
Organism: Pseudeuparius sepicola; assembly: GCA_963920635.1. Classification (NCBI taxonomy): domain Eukaryota; kingdom Metazoa; phylum Arthropoda; class Insecta; order Coleoptera; family Anthribidae; genus Pseudeuparius; species Pseudeuparius sepicola. Next base: position 9,010,092 of record OY987305.1, read on the forward strand.
ATTTTGCAATGGTAATGTAATTTTTTTACGTAAAAATCTGAAATCTGCGAAGGCCTCTCGACTTATAAGTCGAAATATTGACCCAAAATTTCGACTTATAACTCGAAACTTTAAAGCTTCGAGTTATAAGTCTGAATTGAATTGAATTGTATTGAATGTCAATATGTGTGTCCCTTCCAGGCCTTCGTAGAAATCCCCCTCTTCCCTAGATCTAAGCCACTGGTAACAGTGAAAAGACCAAGCTATGCCAGTTTGTACTTAATAATAATAATAATATCGTCTTTATTGAAAGTACATATTACAGAATGAGAAGTAGTACGTCGAAGGGCAAAGTTTAGCACCACGCTATTCTTACACTTAACCCCCGCACACAAGAAAAAATAAAAAGAAATCTTAGAAACAAATAATTGATAATTACAAATAATTGATAAATTACAAAAAAAGCATAAAAACAGTCAATCACGACAACATAAACAATCTTCTGGTAAACTAAGTAAATAGGCCTTACTGGTCATGCCCCAATAGCCAATGTGCCTTAAATTTGAATGCGATATCTGTATTCACTTTACACAAGTAGGTAAGAGATACACCTTTGTAGAGGGTGGATGTCCCATCAGAATTTATCATATACCTAGGCCATAATTTTGATATTTTTAAAGATAAAAATTAACAAAAAAATCTCTTTACATGAGACGACCTGAAAATAAAGCGCCCCCTAAGATCTCCTCTTTAACTTTTGGTTTTCGAGTACTGACTTACAACCACTTGACAAGTCGGCAGGTATACCTACTTGATATATTCCTACATTTTTTTATTTTCTAAGAGTTTCTGCGTGATTTGTTCCCAATATCATAACCACAAAGCATTTTAAGCGACAGAAAGATCGTACGTTTCACTTGTAAATTTTCAAAATATAAACGAGGCTCCGCAAAAACTTTAGATATTAAAAATATAGAGAGTATAGTTATTCAAATTTAGGTCTTAAAGAGGTTTTTTTCTGATCACTACTACAGTTAATATAAATTTTGAATTTTCTTATAAGTTGAAGGTCTGAAAATTAATGGAGAAATGGGTGGACATTGGACGAGGATATATAGAATATTTTTTCCGCAATTCTACAAATTGTTATTTCATTTTTGTTTGTTATTATAAACAACTTTCTTTTATACAGGGTGTTCGAAAAATAGACGGAGATATTTTAGAGGGTGAAATATGAAAAAAAGTTTCTATAAACATGGGTCCGGAAATGCAGAGTTTTCAAGATACAGGATGTTAAATATATTGCATGTCACTGGACAAAATTGGTTTATCAATTTTTGCAAAAAAAATCACAAGTGCCTTGGAAAACAAATAATCAAAAGCATTTCTAGGAAAGAGTGTTATTGCAACTTTTCCAATATCATAACATAAAGTACACTACAACCAATTTTGTCGAGTGACATGCACTAAAACGGTTTTTATTTTTTTTTCTCGAAAACGAAGTGAGATAGGAAAACAATACAAGAGGGAAAGAAGTTGTATTTTTAGATGCTTAATCAAACAAAAAATATTAAAGTTACAAAAAAGGTAGTGGCGTACATTTTTTTGATAATAATATTCGCTAAGGTGCCCCCCGGGACGCCACTGGACTTAATAAATTTAATCTAGTTAGGGCGAAATAAGCCTCTTAATACAACAAATAACATTGCCAAATTTCAACAGAATCGAGTAAATAATTTTTAAGACATTAATAATTTCATGTTTTATTTTTTTTATTTAACATCCTGTATCTTGAAAACTCTGCATTTCCGGACCCATGTTTATAGAAACTTTTTTTCATATTTCTTAACAGGGAATCACCCTCTAAAATATCTCCGTCTATTTTTCGAACACCCTGTATAGGTACTTACACTTACCTACATTTTGCCTAAAATAATAAATAATATTACTTTTCTCTTGAAACATTTTCATATTTCCTTATTTCATTTACACCCTTTACAGAGTTATTCATATAACATACAGAGTTATTCATATACATTTTTCCTAAAATAATAAATAATGGTATGGTATTTCCTTAATTCGTTTACACCCTGTACATCTGAACTAAGATTTTTGTATGGTAATCGTATTTTCTCGACAACCAGAATTTGTTACAAAGAATGATTTTTCGTCGAAAAATCAATAATAAAAAAATTCTCCTCTCTTGTCAACTCCACACAAACAAAGTCTACACACTGTGTACCTAGTAACTATTCATTTTTATGTGTCAAAAGGCGAATCCAATAATATGTTGACATTGACACGACATTTTTGCATTACTGCATTTTTCAAGTGCGAAATAATCCTTATTATTGAAACTGAAATCAAATGTAAAAACGTAGTGATACAGAACAATCAACATAAACATATCGATGTCAATAATTAAGAAACGTGTAAAATGCTACTCCTCTAGGGTAGGTAGAAAATTGGCCGCCCAGGGGTGGTTCAAGGGGTTGGGCTGGCTCATGTCTGCACCCGAACATGTGTATGCATTTATTCAAAAAAGAATCGGGCCAATATGTCAAAACTGGCGCCGGGTCGACGTCGACAATGACCCTTCGATTTGCCAAGACCAGTCAACTTGGCGCACTCATATAAATCCTGTCAAGAACAATGTAATCGGCTGAGGCCCGAACATAAATTTTGTGAAATACATCTCCAGCGGGTGGACGCCGTGCGCCGAGTCAGACTCTGCTGGCGCCAGCAACACATATGTCTTCAGAGTTCCCACATTTATTGGACCTCCACTTGAAACTGAGATAAATCCTACTTCAATAAAACACGCAGTAGGTACGCAATTTGCTTATCTAGCTCTAAAAAAGCTTTTCGGAGCGGCTGGGAGGAAACGTATCTATGACGAATATTCGCAATTTTCATAAGTCAAGCTTATCTAAATGTTATTTATTGATGTGTGTGGCGGACTAATAGGTTTGATGTGTTCTCCCGGTTGGTTGTTACTTTAAGTGGAAGTGAGAACAAGGTTACACTTTAAGAGCGGTCAACTTACCCTTTATATTCCCCACTTCACATTCTAGAGGTATTAAAATATTTAGTTTCAAACCTTATTAAAGCATCAAGCTACATTTTAACATCATATACGTCAGTTTTAGACCAGGATGTTCACGATGCTATAATAATGCACACAAAGATTTTGTGCAAGGTTAAAGTTCCCCACATATCAACGAAACTTAACAAAAAATGGCGATTACAATAAAAAAATCTTGCAGCAAGACCATCGTCTAAAACGGGCACAGAAGGAACTTTTTGAAAGCTTTTATTTAACTTGCAATGTATGTATGTATGTATGTATGTATGTATGTATGTATGTATGTATGTAATTTGTTCGGGTGGAATCTTGCAACTCAATTTTGAAGCAGATATCTTCAACCGATCGAGCTGAAATTTTGTACACACGTTTAATTTGGATGACAATGCATGATTATATGTGTGACGTCATTCTAAATCCAACATGGCGGATCACCCAAGATGGCGGACTAGTTAAATTTCAACCGATCGAGCTGAAATTTTGTACACACGTTTAATTTGGATGACAATGCATGATTATATGTGTGACGTCATTCTAAATCCAACATGGCGGAACACTCAAGATGGCGGACTAGTTAAATTTCAACCGATCGAGCTGAAATTTTGTACACACGTTTAATTTGGATGACAATGCATGATTATATGTGTGACGTCATTCTAAATCCAACATGGCGGAACACTCAAGATGGCGGACTAGTTAAATTTCAACCGATCGAGCTGAAATTTTGTACACACGTTTAATTTGGATGACAATGCATGATTATATGTGTGACGTCATTCTAAATCCAACATGGCGGAACACCCAAGATGGTCATTAGAAGGTCTCCTCATTGAAGAGCTAGACTGTTCTAAACTAACCGGCAAACGACCTTGCAACAATGATGCGTTAACTGAGATGAATAGACTCAGACACCTGGCCAAACTAAAAATTACAAAATAAATTAAAAGTAAAAAAATATTTTTAAAAAAAGCTTTTATTTAAATGCGCTAAAAAGAATAAAATAATCTTTTCTTTTAAAACTTTTACTATCAACTTATAACGTCATTCCACAATTTATATGATATAAAAGCTTGTCGCGAGATTTAAGTTTTCAAACTAAGTAAATACCACTACTTAAATCTCGCGACAAGCTTTTATATCATATAAATTGTGGAATGACGTTATAAGTTGATAGTAAAAGTTTTAAAAGAAAAGATTATTTTATTCTTTTTAGCGCATTTAAATAAAAGCTTTTTTTAAAAATATTTTTTTACTTTTAATTTATTTTAGATCTACCCGAAACAGAATTTTAAAGAAAGGAGCACCCACAAAAATTTCAGCGAAAAACGCGAAAATCATGAGTCTACTAAATCATAGAGTGAGATATTAGATTTGGCTCGTTTTCCCTTTTCCAAGCTTTTATTTAACTTGATCTAGTGTGTGTGTTTGTGCGCGTATGTACTGAAATCTTGCAACCGAATTTTAAACCACTTCCACCCAACCAATTGAGCTAAAATTTTGCACACACTTTTGGTTCTGGTTCTGAGGACAATGCAATCTAGTATACTCAGTATTGTGATTTTTTTAAAATTACCTATTTCTTCACAACCTACATGGCATGGGTATCAAATGAAAGGGTTTGATTAGTACAAAATGATAAGGTAAGTAACGTCATCCTAAATTCAATATGACATATGACGGACTAACTTTCTTTACCACCCTACCCTCCTGACATGGGAATCAAATAGGTACTAGAAAGCACAAAATAAAATAAAAAAATAAAAAACCTTTTTAAAAACGAGCTTTTATTTTTAAGCCATGTACTAAACAATAAGTTTAGGTTTTCGATATGACAATTCAATGACAAATTGCGACGAGTTTTTGTAAATAAAAAAATTGTTGGGTGAAATGTTTACAAAAGTAGGTACCTACCAATTAATTTCATTGGATAGTGATTGGTTGTTAAGCAAGTAGGTACCTGCTTGCCAAAATATGTAGGTATTCTCTTTACAATTGGCACGATAAGCTTTTTGATTTACAAAAACATTGCTTAGATAAAAGCTTGTTTTTAAAAATGTTTTTTTTTTATTTCTATTGAGATGGTCCCCAAAATTTAGATTTTTGTCAAAACGGCATTGGAATATTGATTTCTTGACATTTCGATATTTTTATGTTTGGCGAAGAATATACACCTAACCTTTCGTCAACATGTTTTTCGAAAACTAGATATCTCAATTTAAAAAATTCGGTCAATTTCAAGAAAAAAAAACAGTGATTATTATCACAAAAAAATACGAACTTTTGACAATGTCTCGAAAATTCCACAACACCGTTGTGACACTAAAAATACAAATTTTGTGGACGATTTCATAAGAAAAAAGGTAAACCGAATAACAAATTTCTACCCTAGAATTTCGTGGACAGATTTTCGCTGAAAATAAAAAAATGTTTTTGTCGAGATCGATATTCCAATGACGTGCTGACGCTGATACTAAAAACAAAATTTGGCGGCCGATTTCTTGACAAAAAGTTATTAGGAACCAAAAAATATGAACTTTCATCTATATCTCGAAAACTCGATATCCCATTGACAATAAAAAATGTCACTCTTGGATTTGGTAAACCTTTGATTTTACGCGTTTTTCTCTGAACACGTATACGGTGTACAGGGTTATTCATATAACATTCTATCCCCCTTAACTTTTTTGTTTTTAATTTTGGGGAAAAATGTAGGTAATTATGAAAATTGTATAGTTATCTAAAATTTTCTTGCGATTTCAGTTGTGTATTCAGAACAACAAATGAATGTCGCGTTTCGGAGATATAGAATAAACTTATGTTTTTTAAATGGAACACCCTGTATATTTCTCGATTTTCGAAATCTACGCATTTTTCTGGTTTCAACGACATATAGGTATGTTTGCTCTAGTAGTTTGCACAAAATCGCGTCCTTTGAATTATTGAATGTCGGAAAAAATCAAAATTGCTATGGAAAATCCAAAACAACTATTACGAGAACTAGAGCTTGACTTTGCCAGTTTATATCAGGTGTTAATTGTTATGTGACCACATCGTGCTATGGAAATGGTATATATTATTGTTATAATATTTTTTGTGAAAATATGCCTTTTATTAAGACTAAAATGACAGAAAAAATAGAATATAACTTATGAAAAATTTGGCTTTGTTGAATTTTCAGTATATTGTTGTATGTAATTGTGGGAACACAACAATTAATATACAGTGTCAAATCTCCATTTATAATATTATATATTTACATTTATCAGAAAATTTTGTTCTTGATAAAAGTTTGTGCATTCTTTCAAGCTCAAAACTCAGTTTTCAAAATTTGAATATCTCATTTCATATACGGGGGGAGGTTCGAAAATATGAAAAAGGCTCAAGAGTAATAAAGCATCCTTATTTTCAGTTTTATAGGAAACATGTATTATGAAAAGTTGTTTAGAATTAAAAGATAAGCCCAAAAATGACGTTTCAAGATTATATTCCATAAAACACCTTTTCGGCATTTTTTATGATTTAACCTTTATAGAAAATAAAACCACTTTATTTAATATGCCAGTTCGATCTCATAGAGGATTTATAATTTATAAACGTAAGTGCCATAAAAATTAGAACTTGGAAATAAAACAAGGTCTGCACAAAAAAATAGTACTTTTTCATTCTTATTTTGCAGGAGCCATAACTATATACTGTTCAAACAAATTATTTTTTATGGCAGTCACGTTTAAAAATAAAAAATCCTCTCTGAAACGGAACTGGCGTATTAAATAAAGTGGTTTTTGTTTTCTATACGAGGTAAATCATAGAAAATGCCGAAAATGTGTTTTGTGGAATAGAAACTTGAAACTTTATTTTTGAACATGCCTTTTAATTCTAAACAAATCTTCTTAATAGGTACCTACATGTTTTCTCTAAAATTCAAAATAAGGGTACTTTACTCTTGAGCCTTTTTAAAATGTTCAAACCTCCCTTGTATACGAAATGAGATATTCAAATTTTGTAAACTGCGTTTTGAGTTTGCGGGAATGCACAAACTTTTATCAAGAATAAAATTTTCCGGATAAATGTAAAATAAAAAAAAAACATATGGTGCGCACTTTCTGCCGGGCACTGTATATCGTTGAAATCAGGTTTAGCTGAAATGGCTTTTTGCCCCAGCTAAGACTACAAAAAATTATTTTTTCACAAAAAAGTAACTTTCTGCTAAACCGGAAGTGACATTCACGCGTGCGCGCGGTGAAGATTTTTTTATTCGATTTACTAATCTAATGAAAAAAATGCAAGAAAATCGCCCACTTCATTTATTAAAAAAAATCGATTATTTGATGATAACTTTTTTGTACGAAATTCAACTGAGTTTTTCTTGTTGGCACGTCACTTCAGGTGTAGCCGGAAGTGAGTGTGCGTTGCAGATTTTTTATCCAGTTTAATAGAAGGTATAACGAAAATGCAACAAAATCGTCATCTTGAGGTTTTTAAAAGAATCTGTTAATTTGCGATAACTTTTTGTTTGAGATTCAATTGTTTCTCTTGGCGGCATTCAATTCCTTGAAAAAACTACACAGGACACACGTCTAAGTTTTTGAACCACCAATTTATCTTAAAATTTACCGAGCTAATCGCTCGTAACGTCTTAACTGGGACGCCCTGTACATCGAGAATTAAATTTTTAGTGTTCTAGTCTAGTCTTATCTCTGTTTATAGACGCATCGTTCAGTAGCGAGAAAAAAATAAATATTTATAAACAGGTACTTATGTTTTGTTTACAGGTTACGATTTGCAATAAACAAATAAACAGCCACGATGTGACATTTTTTGCCTGTTATTACCCTGGGAAACAAGAGCGTTCTTAAATACAGCTGTTGACTTATTATGTTTGACGATATTTACGCTGCCTGTTAAAATAGCCACTTGAGATTTAAATTCATGTAATACATTAAAAACAAATAAATATTATTTGTCACCCTCTACAAGGCTTTAAAAACTATATGTAAATAGGTACATGTGGGAATAATTGGTTTTGTTGCTTTTCAATTTTTTTTTTAGTGCTTGAGATTCAGTCATGAATTTAATTAGTTCGGTATTACTTTAGTATGCTAAATGATTCCACGTCACTAGTGAGCTCAGGGTATGAGGAAAACATTCCAAATTCCAAATTTTACTATTTACTAAAGCTTGTAAATCCAAAGATTTTGGAATTTCCTATAAAGAAAAAAAAAGTTGACACATAAAAAAATACGAGGAAAAATAAAAATTCCCAAAGCTATATATACGGGGTGTCCAACTTTAAAACTGTACAGATCCGTAAAATCTTCATTTTTGGAGATAATCGCCTAAACTTTTTTTTGTTTGAAAGGCCGTCAAAAACCGCTTCTTTCGACCTTCCTGCCATTTTCAAAATGCAAATCCAGGGCCAGCTGCGATTTTTTTACACCCCCGATTTTCAAGAAACCATTTAGCGATTTTTTTTATTATTTTTTATTTAAAATCTGACCCCACAGTGTTAATGAGAACACCCCAAAACCCCCATATACCAAATTTGAACAAAAAATATACTTACAGGGAGTTCCATTTTGTAGGTTGTCAAAGTTGAGCAAAATAAAAATTTTAAAGATATCTGGCGAGTTAAGTGTGCTATAGAATCCCTTCAAAACAGTTGAATGGTCAACAGGACCACTCAAAATGTTGGTCTGAAAAGATTTACTACAGAAATATACCGGGTATTTTTCTCTGAGCCATCTCAAAATTCTGAAATTTTATGAAACTTATACGGATCAAGAGTGCTCTGGAATCATTGAAAAAATATTGATAAACACAAAAGTAATGTATTTCTTTACAAAATGCCAACTAACAAATAAAAACAATTTAAATTATTGGACATTTTCTGTGCGTTTCCTGTTGTGGCACACCAGCCACCTTAACTGATGGATTTACTGACTGGCAGGCTTCTGCATCTTTTGTTTTGAGGGGATTCCATAGCATAGGTACCTACTTGACTTGGCAGATGCCTTTAGAATTCCTATTTTGCTCAACTTTGACACCCTGCAGAATGGAAGTCCCTGTATATTTTTTATTCAAATTTGGAATTTCGGGGTTTTGGGGTATTCTGATTAACGCTGTGGGGTCAGATTTTAAATAAAAAAATCGTTAAATGGTTTTCGTGAAAATCGCAGCCGGCCCTGGATTTTCATTGTGAAAATGGCAGAAAGATCAAAAGAAGCGGTTTTTGAAGGCCTTTCAAACAACAAGTTTAGGCTTTTATCTCAAAAAATGAAGATTTTACGAATTTGTACAGTTATAAAGTTGGACACCCTGTAGATACTCACATATGTTGTGCCGTGACTCACATTGTAGGATATGCTAGAAAAAATTGGAATTTCTATTTTGCATCTTCGATTTTTCAACTTCTTCAATTTTCATCAATTATTTCAGTCGTACCCACCAATAAACTTCTAAGAAATGAAATGATATTTCATCGGCTTTTCCCCAAAATTAGATTCAATTCAAGTTCTCCTTTGCAACAAAAAAATCAAGTGAAGCTTTGGAGGCGCTGAAGCCCCAAAATCCCTCTGGATACGCCACCGGTTAATTTAATACCATCCCAAAAAAGACAAAATTAAATTACTGTGCCAGGTCGGGATATGTGGTCTACCTGACATAAGCCAGTTTTGAAGATGGTACGCACCCAATTCCCAGTTACTCCTGCTACGCCTACAAGCAAATCCATCCACGCAGAACGCCCTGAAAACCTCCAGAACATATCCCTGGCTCCGGTCTCCGGGAAAATCGCCGAGAGGAAATTCGGCTCCCAAATGAGTTATCGATTTTAAATTAGCAGAAGAGGCCGGTCTCTCCAGGTCCCACCCACCGCATCCAGAGCCGAGCAATGCCAGAGGGAACGGTCCGTAGGCTCCGCCCACCCGTCAAACGTAGCCAGGCCGCGAAAGTGGAAAGCTTAGTACTCGTCAGGCCGATGCCACAAAACAGAATCCTTAATCATCCAGAAAATTTGCGTTGTGTTTAGAGTAAGTGAATTTGTGATATGTCGTACGGCTCGCCACGGGAACATCAGGATATGTTCCAGTATGAGTATGCGGGGCATGGTTACCACTACGTTTCAGGTATTTTTTATCAAAAATTTTGGTTTTGATGGAGTTTTCCTTATTTTTTGTTTTATTTGAGATCTTGAGATTATTAATTAATAATAATTATTATTTTAACATAATATGATATATGGTTTTAAATAAAATATGTACACGGTCATCCATCCAAGAGTAACGTCATTTTATTTCTTTATATTTTCATATTTTTTATCTTAAAAAATATGTCTATGCAATTTTCCCTAAATTTTCCAAATCACAAAAACAATTGAACATCGAGTAAAAAAGTTACACTAGTTAGCTATGTCTAGTATAATAAATATAAATATTTTTTTAATCTACGCTTCTTCCCGATTACATAACGACATAGACAGGGTGAGGTTTTTTTTGATGACCAATGTGGGGATCTCGGACACTAGCGGAGATAGAGGAAGGTTAAATAGGGAAAGAATTGCAGTTTTGTGGGCCCAATTTAATGCGCTTTGTGGATTTTTGAAAAAGTCATGGCTTACTAGATATTTTGAAAAAACGACGAAATTTTGGCCATTTATTCTAATCCGTGTAGCTTCGTTGTTTCCGATTTTAGATAAAAAGAGTAAATACCAAAAGTTGGAGGGAATTGTGTCCCCAATGCGGTTATAATGTCCTACTTTCCGTGACAGCTGCCATTTTCGAGATATGATACAGACTTGTAATTTTTTAAATGGAAACCATAGTTATTTCCGTTATTTTTCTGAATAACCATATCGAGTATTATATTTTTCCTCCAATTTCCTCCAACTTTGGTATTTACACTTTTTCTCTAAAATCAGAAACAACGAAGCTAGATGGATTAGAATAATACGCAAAAATTTCGTTTTGACTTTTTTCAAAAATCCACAAGGAGCGTTAAATTGGGAACACAAAACTGCAATTCGTTCCCCATTTAACCTTCCTTCTATCTCCGCTAGTTTCCGAGATCTCCATACTGATCACTAAAATAGGTATGCCATATGTATACAGAGTGTTAATAAAGTAGGTAATGTCACAAAATTTCAAAGGAAGATTCCCGGATCGATTTTAAGAAAAAAGTTCATATGGCCATAGTTCCGGATGTTGAAATTTCCAGAAAGATATCGAAAATTTTGAATAGCTTTTCTGTAAATAATGAATAAATCGAAGCCAAACTTAAAAGACAACAATAAGTGAAGTTATCTTAGCTGGTTGCAATTGTGTTATTTAATAAGTTATGTCCTATAGCTGGTTGCAATTGTGTTGTTATTTAACAGTACCTATTAAAATTACTTCTTTCATTCGATCACAAAACTCGTGTTTACCTTGAAATCCTGATAGATAGGAAAAATGTCAAAACAGACAGGAAAAAGGTCAAAAGAGGACTTTTGTAGAGAATTTTATGGTCTATCCAAAAATGATACATAATGTTGTATTACATAGGACAGCGACTATCAAGTACCAAGTTTGGTTTCAATTTATTCATTTACAGAAAAGTTATTTTGTGCTTTATTAACTCTCTGTACCATATGTTTTTTTTTCTTCAACCGTTTGGAAAATAGGAGTGATTAATTTTTTGTCGAAAATAGTAGCAAATGCTGCGTGTAAAATTTGTTACCAGATTAACAGAATTAAATGACTTTTTGTTTTTAAAAATCTCATTAAAATAAACCCTGTATAAATCCCCATAAATAGGAATTTCTTTCCTCTTTACAAGGATATACATATTATATATTTTACGAAATTTTCTTGTCAGTAGGTATATGAAAATTCTACATCATCTCTTTCTAAAAATGTTTGTTGAATCCCAGTCGTATTAGCCATGAAAGACAATACACAAATATACCCCGATTACTGTAAGAAGTCCCGATTTTGTCAGATGACATTCTCCACAAAATCCCTAGGAATTTTCTATTAACCATGGGTATATCATTGGTATATGCGTCGCAACCAGTTAATGACGTCACTCATTGATTTATGATGTGAAAAGTTACCCAAGCGATACGAAAAAAAGAACATAATAAAATAAAAACCCTATTGCAATCACGATTATACCGCTACAAATAAAAATAACTATGATTACAACTCATTTTAATAATAATGTCAAACGTCATGGAAACACTTTCATTTTGGTATTTTGGTGAAATCTGCTACTTGAGGCTGCGTCTATGAGGCGTACTCAGGCAAATTTTATTTCGGTGTTGTGAAAGTGACAGCGAAGGTTTTCCGGATCGTTCAAAAAGGTTCAAACTTTGGGCAATGAAAATATTCGCGGGTTTTGTACGTTTCGTGAGTTTTACCGTTATCTGTGTTGTTCTTGTTCGTGTTATTAGCAGTTATTCATTGTCCAAATGGGCTCGTTACTGACCTGGCCTTAAGACCCGGTTGCATTTTTTTCTGCATTGATGCCAACTTAGGATGGCGAAATTACAATTGACAGTCCCAGTGAGGACTTCTTAAAATAATTTTACTATAGGTGTTCTTTGACATTTCATACAAGAAGGGTTAGATAGGTATAAGCCGATAGACAAGGGTATAAGTCTCTCTTATTGTCAAATAGCAATACATTTCAACTATACCTACATATGTATACAGTTCTGTTACAATTTGGTAACAAATTTTATGTACTTTCGTAAGGTTGTTTTTCCATATGAAAATATCAAAAATTTAATCACTCATATCTTCCAAACGGTTGAAGCAAACATACGACATAATTATGTTATAATTGTATTATATTATTATAACAAAAACACACCTAACCCCTGTAATTGTCTTTATTGACGCACATTATTTGGGAAATTTCGGAAAAATTATATAGGAATAAATTTTTTTCTGGTAAAAAATATGAAAATATAAATAAATAAGGTTGTGTTACTCTTTGATGAATTACCCTGTACATACATTCTATAATTATTGGTATTACAAATAAGTAAAAATTTGTGTCATGGGGCACTTATTTATATACATAATATTATGTGTCTAAATAATAGGTTGGTATAGGTATAAATGACACATCATTAGGTCTTTGGTAAATTAAAAATTTGTGTTCATACTCTTACTAAGAAGGTATTTGAACAACAAAAATAATTCTAAAATTAGTTAAAAATAAACAAGTTATTAACAAAATTAAAAACTTGAGCTAGGTACCTAACAATTTATTCTATTTCATATTTCTTCCTTTTCTCTAATGGGCTACTCACCTAAAAAAACTATTAAACAAAAAAATTAATATTCATTTCCCAATATACTCCTAATTGAATGGATATTTGACAATATTCGACCATCTAATATCTCTCATGGTGTAGTTTGACAATCTTCGACCATCTAATATGTCTAGTTGTAAACATGAAATGTTACTGTTTCAAGTTTATACTATAAATTTAGGTCACTATTTTGTCTTGTAGGTATAACGCTTATTTAGAAAACAATAGAACCGAAACTAGGTAAATTGGTTAACTGCAGTTAAAACCACAGAAAAGACAGGAATGTAAAACCAAAATATAAAAAAAAACATCTTTGGCAACTAAGATTTTGACTGCTAAAGCCAAAGAACGAAGCAATTCGCGCTTTTGTAGTTTTTGTGATATCCAATTATTAGTCTTCAATAATACTTCCCCAGTTAAGGTATTATATTTTTTCTACAAATTTACTTTTATTCATCGTTCATTAATAGAAAAAGTTTTGGGCGGGTGGATAAGTATCTAGAGACCTTCCTGCATTTTTGTAGTTTGTAATTTGTAGTAAAAATCTGTCTACTAGTCACTTATTTTTAAATGTTTGTCATCGATTGTGTGTTATTCAGAAAATTTGATACGGCACAAAGATGGGCGTATGCACAAACGTATATATAATAATGCCAACAATCAACAATGTTAAGAATATTATAATAGAAACTATAAAAGTAAACTGTTTGGAAATTTAAAAATAAAATAGATAACATTTTTCAAGTAGGTACATACTATAATAATATATATAATCTATTTTTTTATAGTATAAAAATAATGTTAAAGTTGTATTTCAACCTGTCAAAAAATTAGGGAGCTCCAAGCAATAAAATAATACCTCTTTCAAATCCAGTGGCGTAGTGTGATATTTAAAACTGGGCTAACTTTCCTGACAAATTTAGTAGTATGTATTAAAATTGATAATAATAAATAGTGGTTTGTGTTTATTTTCTTCAAGCAGTTGATATTAATGAAAAAACTCGAAGTAATCTATATATTTTAAGCAAAAAAATATGACGTAAATCAAATGGGTGTGTTGTATGTATTAGTAGTCTTTTTTCTTTATTTCTGCTATTTTATTTCGAAAAAACACAAATGCATTTTTTATTTAACTTTTAATTGGGTTTTTCACCACAGAAACCTGAATCAAACTGATTAAAAGACAACTGAAATTTGACTGTTTGACTTGACAATATCTTTGAGAAATGAGTAAGATTTATTCTCCGAAAACTCAGAAAACAAAGTTGTTGAAGTTATTTTTTGACACATACAATGTTAAGTTATTTTAATGTTAGGCATTTAGGAATTTTCCCGGCAACTTGAAAAAGTTGTCTTTTAATCAGTTTGGTGGCGAAAAACCGAATTAAAAATTAAATGGATCAGTTTGCGCCACAAAGTAATTTCCGACAATATAAATGCATTTTTTGGAAGCTGTTATTCTATTTTTTTTTTCAAAAATTATCTACAAGTTAAAAATTCCTATGAAGCAAGTCACACAAATTGCCGATGGAATTGAATTGTCTGCTTCAATTTTTAAACCCAAATATGTTCTCCAAAAACATCTGGAGGGGATATAGCCCTCCCCCCATCACATCTTTTTATCCATAATAACACAAAATCATATTAATTTCTATATTTCCATGCTGGTTGCATAAAAGGAAAATCACATAAATTTACTGAAAATACAAAATTGATACCTTAATCAATGAAGAAACTAAATTTAATTCATTAGTATAGTCTGACAGTAGGTAATCAAAGTTTGCACCAAATGGGAAAAATTTTATTTTTACATTTTAAAAAATCGTATATTACTCCCTAATTGAATTGAAATTGATTTGTATTGTTATGGTCTATAGGGGCAAGGTAGGTATATACAATAGGGTGGAACGAAAATGACGACTTTTTTTTAATATCATATTGTATTAGTGCGGAAAAGTTGCTTATCGGGGTTTTATATTATGTCTCAAAAATGGACGACAACAAATAAAAACTTCCACTGCCTGAAATTTGATAAAAATAATTTGACAGTTTACGTAATGCAACTCTTGGATTTTTTTTTTGAAGTAGCTGACTGGCTATTTTCAAATTATTTAGAAGATCCCTTGCCTGAGAGCTCCGAGAAAATAAGAACCTAAACGCATAGATGCCACTTGCTAAGTGTGGACTGTCCAAAAGTAAGAATCTTTGTTTCTTTTGTTTGTTTTGTTCATGTCTAATCTGCCTTATTAGTCATATTGTTGAATTTTGGTAACTTTTATTGGGACTTAAATTAATTTTGGTAAGTTATTCGGATCTTGTTGAGTTAGGAAATTTTATTAAAACCTAAAACATTTTTGGTATTTGACGTTCTTTAATTTCAGGAATTTATGTCTTTTTATTTTTATCATTTTAATGCTATACAAATTTGTGCCTATTGATATACTTGGCACTGTTTTGTATTATATTGTCATATTTTATTCTCAATATATTTATTACACTACCCCTGTGTTTCCGTTAAATCCTTAGACCCACACCAAAAACAAGTTAATTTGTAGACCACCCTATATATTATATACCACTCGCCAATTAACATCTAACATCTAAATAACAGGGTGGGTGCTTCACCGGTTATGATTGATGACGTAGAAGGCAGTGGCGGAGCATATACCTATAATAGTTGTAGTTTGTAAAAAAATGACTCGTTTTTTAAAGGCTTGGGACAATGGAAAGCAATCTCATATATCCATGAGACAGATTTTGAGGGTTTGATATGAGATCCAGACAGCAGATATTTTTGTGCACTATTACACTTCTGAGAAAAAAATTGAGAACATAAAATTTTTGTATTTTATTGAAAATCGTTTAATTTTTAATATCTTTGGGACACCGGAAAGGATTCTCATATCTTCATCAGATTTTGAGGTTTACATAATGTGACCCAAATAGCAACTTTTAAATGCTTTTACATTTTGAAATTCAAAAATAAAAATTTTCGTTCCAGCCTAATATACAAGGAGCCCCCAACTAAGTGCCTTAGGTTATTTGCGGGAAAATATATCGAGTTGGAGAGAAATAATTAAGAAAAAATGGATATCCTGATATCTTTCTGGAAATTGGCGAAGAAGCACCATACACATTTGCTTAATAGTTTTTCCGTCATTTCCAATACAAACCCGTTGTTTCCCAATTTTTTATTTTAAATGTCAAATTTGACAGGCGTGGGCTGTAACGTAGCAACCCTGTTTAGGCACAATAGTGGCCCAAATCATGCCAAAAATCAAAAGAGGAAAAAATACAACATGTGATTCTGTAATTTAAACTATCTATTTGTCCTAAAAAATTTCGCCCACGGTGCATTTTAGTAAACAAACACCTCTGCTTCTTTGGTAGGTACACCCGCTTTAAAAAACCATGATTTTTACGGGCTCACACCAAAACAAATTTCTATTTGTGACACAGGTTCTGTAAAGAAAAAGTACTTCTTGGCTACAAATGATTATGGGCCCATAATTAACAAAGTAAAAATTACCTCCAGTTGACAATTGTTACTATTTGACTTTGAATATTTGAAAAATTTTCGACAATTTCAAAATATGAAAATGTGCGTTTGATTTGGTGTGACAAAACAGTGAAAGTTACCCCAGCCTGGTTTTCTGTGTAGCGACAGTCGGGACACTACTCCTGGAATACCCCGTATATACGCCGAATTTGCTAGATTCCGACGACACATTTGTTAAGCAAATGCTATAATATCGTTATGAAACAAAGATAAATAAACAAAATCCGTATATAGTTGAGTGTCACCTATTCCATAGCGCGTTAGAACAGCATATTAATACTGTTTCCCATAACTATAATTTTATATTACGAAGTAGCGGCCCATCTGTACATGTTCATGTTTATTTTGTTTGGCCTGAGATATTACTTAACGATCTTTAAAAAAATATTGTATACCTACTACTTCTGAATGATCTGGCACCAGCAGCAAAAATATTTCCATTGTGTCTCAAAATACAAATTATTTTGTTGGAATGAGTTCATTCGTAAATTGGTGCCTACTCTTTATAGAAAATTAAAAAAGTTTATATTTTGCTAGATTTAATCACACACAGGACTAACAAACTAACTGGTGCCTTCCTCTGTAGATGGACTCAGCTTGAAGTCAGATTGATTGCTCGAAATTTATTTCCAGCGAAAGTAACTTAGTGACGGACGAACCACATCAAGCGTACTTTAGGGTAAACCGTTTATTTTGATTAAGTTTACTGATAAAAATAACTGAGTTTACATCGACCGAGTTCATAAAATGTAATAAACAAACACGTACACCTATCTGAAAGTCTTTGACGCGACGCGACGCCTAGTCGTAAACTTTTATTGGAAACATCATCCTGTTCTCTGGGTTCATAAAAACCCTTTAAATAGTTTTGAACTACAGGGTCGATTCAGAATAAACCTGCGAAATAATAATTGTCATTCTGACAACTTCAGAGTCGAGCAATGAATCATTGTTAATTTATTTTCAGATGGTAGCACAAGAGGCGGCGATGAAACAAATTTTTGGTCAAATAGTCCTTCTAGAAGTGACTCGCCGTCACCAAATACACTTCATCCTCAAAATTCAATAAATACCTACCAAATATATACACCAGTTGACTGCTCTACACCGAATAGGTTTTCACCATATATAACATGTAAGTTATAGACGGTTATAGGTATATATAAGTCTAGAGAATACTATCTAGACTTTGATATAGGTAGCTTCTCGTAAAAGACTGTAGTTGAAACTGAAGGTGTTGCTTTTCAGCTTATTCAACGTTAAATTCAGAACCAGTAGAAAGAGTACCATTTGTGAGAGTTGCAAAGAGAAGGACCACAGCAAATAAGAAAGAACGACGAAGGACACAATCGATAAATAATGCATATGCAGATCTCAGAGACTGCATTCCAAATGTCCCAGCTGATACCAAACTTTCGAAGGTACCTTGGCCAAACAATAAGAAAATCACTTTAGTCGACAAAAATTCTAAAATATTGAAATATGTTGCTTTCAGATAAAAACGTTAAGGTTAGTACGAAGGCGTAGAAGGGCCACTCAACCAAAAAAAATGTTTTTACTTGATGTGATTTTTACAAATAACCGGAAATTATTATCTGACTCAGGTGTCATTGATCCTGGCCTTTCAGATCATTTGGGTGTGTTTTGCGAGGTTAATTTGTCAGTTAGTATAAAATCCCAACCCTTACTGCTCAGATACAGAAGCTTTAAAAACTTCTCACAAAATGAATTTAATGAAGACCTTTTAAAAATGCCATTTAATGATATATTGTATGAAAATAATATTGATAAAAAAAATTTAATACTTAACGAACTGATTATGACTATCTTCGACAGGCATGCGCCCTACGTAGAATCTAAAATAACAAAACCATTCGCCCCATGGCTCACACCCGTCATAAAAGATATGATGAAATTACCTACTTAAAACTTATAAAAGAAGTAGAACAGGAGCTGACCTTGCTCGCTACAAAAACATGCGTGATTTATTAACCACTTCTCTGCGACAGGAAAAAAGGGCATATACTTAACTCAAAGTCAAAATTACATAACAGTAGAGAACTGTGGAAGTCTCTGATAATATTAGATCAAGTAACGGTGTACCCTTGCCTGACAATCCTAAAATTCCTGCTGATGTTAATAAATATTTTTCGTCTGTGTACAGTTCTCCAAATTGTTGCCCTGAAACATCAAAGTTCTATAATAATAATAAGTTTGATCAAGATCTCTCTTTCTCATTTAATCTCGCAACTATTGATAATGTTACATCCATTGTGCTTAATTTTAAAATCGAATGTCCTAGGAATTGATAATATTAATGCCAAAATGTTACAAATGTGCCTACACGTAATCGCACCCCTCCTTACGCACATTGTAAATTGCTGTTTAGAAGCTGGCTATTTTCCGACCATTTGGAAGTACACCATAGTCAAACCTATTCCTAAAAAAATAAACCTACGTCATTTAGTGATCTGAGACCTATCATCAGTCTGCTTCATACAATTTCAAAGATTCTGGAAAAATTGTTAGCAGGCAAGTTTCAACTTTTATAATTGACAATAAAATTGTCACTGACATCCAATCTGGATTTCGTAAGAGTTTTAGCACAACCACACTTTTGCTAAATATTACTTGACTCCGGTCTTTCCACTGGTCTGGTCTCATTGGATTACTCAAATTCGTTCGATACACTTGATCACTTGCTTCTGATCTCTAAATTAAATTACTACGGTTTTGATGAATTGTCATGCTCTTTTTTCAGGAACTATCTTAGCTTTCGATATCAAAAAGTTCTTATTGAAAATGCTTCATCCGATTTTTCTGCAGTAACGTCTGGTGTCGATTCTGGGACCACTCCTTTACTTGATCTATGTTTCCGATATCTATAAAGTGGTTAAAAATTGCGCTATCCAATCTTTCGCTGACGACACACAGTTGTACTACTGTATAATTCGGCTTCTGAGCTTATTAATGGGGACTTGCAAGCTCTAGTCGAATACTCGGCTAATCTCAATCTTAAATTTAACTTAGACAAATGCAATATAATATTTTTCTGCCCGAGTCAATATGACACTAACATTTGTGAATTAAATATAAATATTGCAATAAACAATGAACCTCTTAGAATTGTCAAATCAGTAAAAAATCTTCGAATAATTTTTGACTGTAGATTGAGATTTGAGGAACATGTATCGCTTCTTGTGAAAAAGTAATATCTTGTCCTGAAACAGTTGTACAGAAACCGTTACATTCTAAATTTCAATCTGCGTAAAGTTTTGGCAGGGTTTTTAGTTCTCTCTATACTAAATTATGGGCTAATCCTATTCTATCCATGTTTAGATCAAGCAACGAAATATCGGTTACAAAAAATTCAAAATTAGTGCTGCCGCTTTGTACCTATATGGTTTACGTAAATACGACCGAGTCTCTGCTAAAATGAAACTGCTTTGTTGGCTCAAAATAGAGAATCTCTTTAAACACCATCTTTCATCTACAGCTTGTCAAATCTAGCTGCAAGCCTGGGCAGGAAATGGTTTAAATTTCCAGGGACAAAAGAATCTCACAAGCGATTTTTTTTTACCTTGACTGCACTCGAGTTGCGCGAGGTGTGAATTCTATTGTTGCCTTTATCATCCGAATGCGACCTTTCTTTATTTCTGCTGCGCGAAGTAACTTTTCCCAAGCTTTATGCTACACTTGACAAGCTGTACAGTATTTCGCATTCTTCAAACGGGGACTCCATCTTATCTTAAGGTAAGCTTTCCTTTAGAAGTGACGCGCACAACATTAATATTAGATTTCCTAATACCTTGGCATTGCCAAAATATCGTCTGTCCATGTTTCGGCGGTCATTTACTTATAATTCTGTCAACATTCATAATGGTATACCTACCTGGGGAAATAAAATCACATTCTTTACAATACTTAAAAAGAAAATATAAGCACCTATTGTTGTCTAGTCAGTTTTGATCAGTGCGTGAATTTTATTCCTTTTCGTCTCATTATTTTTTAATTAAATTTTGTTTTGCCCCTTTTTGAGTCAGAATTATTTAATTCCGAGTTAGTAGTATTTAATTCTGAGATACTAAGTCAGAATTATTTAATTCCGAATTAGTATGTCAGAATTATTTAATTCCGACTTAGTGAGTCAGAATAATAATAATAATAATAATAATAATAATCGAGATAGTCGAGATAATAATAATAATAATAGACAGCCCGAACCGTCAGGAAATTCATGGGGAGTGCAGGAACGTCCAACAACATCAATGTCACCTGGGGCCCGATAACATGGCAAGGGTCTCGTCCGAGCCAGATCCTTATGGTATCCGGGATACCCGGGATCTGAGTGAATGTTCCCCAGAGAGGGAGTGCGAATGCCTTTTGGCTAAGTCGATATAATAATAATAATAATAATAATAATATAATGAGGTCTCCGATGTCATCAAGAATTCCCACAACTGGAAGGCACCAGGTCCAGATCATCTCCAAAATTATTGGATTAAGAAGTTGTGGTGCACGCATGAACAAATAACTACCTTAATTAATGAAGTCTTGCTCGATCCTCTGAAAATGCCATTGTTTCTTACACAGGGTGCAACTTACCTGTTACCAAAAGACCAGCGGAATACGGATAACCCTGCCAAGTACCGCCCAATAACCTGCTTGCCTACGCTTTACAAGATAATCACATCTTGCCTTACGCAGCGAATATATGCTCACTGCGAGCGGAACAACATCATTGCAATGCAGCAGAAGGGCTGCTCGAAGGGCGCAATGGGATGCAAAGAGCAACTCATCATAGACTCTGTCATCTGCAACCAGGCTCATTCCAAGCAACGAAACCTCCACATGGCTTATGTGGACTACAAAAAAGCATTTGATTCCGTACCTCACGACTGGCTCACAGGTATCTTAAAGCTGTATAAAATAGATCATCATACAGTTTCCTTTTTAGAACACGTTATGACAACCTGGCGCACTAAGATACAACTCAGAACCGCAGACAGTAACATCGAGACCGACACAATCAACATCCGAAGAGAGATTTTCCAAGGAGATTCACTCAGTCCACTGTGGTTCTGCATGGCGATGAACCCTCTATCACATCGGTTGAACTCTACAAAATATGGCTTCGCTATCAAAAGCAACAACGCAGAAGCGATCAAGTTGAATCACCTATTATATATGGATGATTTAAAACTGATCGCCGCAACCAAAAACCAACTAACGCAAATGCTTAAAATTGTAGAGGAGTTCTCCAGGGACATCGGAATGCTGTTTGGACTGGACAAGTGCCGCACCCTTAATATCATCCGGAGAAAGCTCGAACAAAGCGCACACGAGATGCAGGACGGCCAGGAGATCGAAGCAATGAGCAAGGGAGATACATACAAGTATCTCGGGATGAAACAAGCTCAAAGGATAGACCATCGAACAATGAAGACTGATTTAACGAATGAATTCATCAAGAGAGTAAGACAAGTAGTGCGAACTGATCTTAACAGCAGGAATTTGTTTAAGGCCCTGAACACGTATGCGTGCTCTGTACTCAGCTATTCGTTCGGAATAGTGAATTGGACCAACACGGACATCAACAACCTGCAACGAAAAGTTAGGACACTACTGACAAAAGCTCATAAACATCATCCCCGTAGCGCCGTAGAAAGAACAACTCTGCCACGTCAACTAGGAGGAAGAGGATTGGCAGATCTCAGCAAGCAATTGGACCAACAAATATTAAATCTGCGTAATTATTTCTACAGGCAGGCCAACAGCTCCACACTACATAGGGCTATATGCGGAGCAGACGTCTCAACACCGCTACGTCTGACGGAACACGAGCGTCAAAATCACCACCGAACCGACAACGATAAACTACAGAGGTGGTTGGGGAAGCCGCTGCACGGGAGACATCCTAATGAGGTTAACCAGGAACATGTCGACAAGTTAGCGTCGAACTATTGGCTGACCTCGGGACGAATGTTCCCCGAGACGGAAGGCTTCCTACTGGCCATACAAGATCAGGTTATACCAACTCGCAACTACCTAAAATTCATTGTAGGAGATGCATCGGTAGTGGATGACAGATGCAGATACGGGTGCCCAACTTCAGAAACAATCCAGCACATAACAGGAGGATGTCAGATGTTCGCATCAACGGAATATAAGGAACGACACGATTCGGTTGCCAAGATCTTGCACCGGGAACTGGCGGAAAAGCTGCTGCTTGTGCAGACAGAGAGGGTCCCATATTACAACTACACACCTGAGCCTGTTCTTGAGAACAGCAACTACAAGATGTACTGGGATCGTACAGTTCTGACTGATCAACGAGTTGCCCATAACAGACCGGACCTTATAATAGTTGATAAAATTTCTAGGAAGACAACTCTGATTGATGTGGCCATCCCGAACAACAACAACCTGCGTGTGAAGCAAGTCGAGAAGATCGCGAAGTACAGAGACTTAGAAGAACGAATTAGAAGGCAATGGGAAATGGAGAACGTCCAGACGATTCCAATCATCATGTCAACAACTGGTGTTATACCAAAAAGTTTGCTGAGAAACATCAAGGAGCTGAATCTAACTGATAGTCTTTACAGGTCCATGCAGAAAGCGGTACTACTTGCGACAGCCCGAACCGTCAGGAAATTCATGGGGAATGCAGGATCGTCCAAGAACATCAATGTCACCTAGGGCCCGATAACATGGCAAGGGTCTCGTCCGAGCCAGATCCTTTTGGTATCCGGGATGCCCGGGATCTGAGTGAATGTTCCCCGTAGAGGGAGTGCGAATGCCTTTTGGCTAAGTCGATATAATAATAAAGTGCCTTTATTTGCATCATACAACATACAACAAAAACCGAGGCGAAGTCTAGCTAAAGCTACTCTACTTAACCTCATACACATAATAATAATAGATAATAGTTGGTGACACGAAATGAGATAAAAAAGAATTAAATATATAACAGGAGTTACATTTGCATGTAAGTATGGCTAGGAATACATCGAAACTATATAAAACGTAAGGGACGATGCCGCTATAACAAAGTATGTATTCTATGTACTAAGTATATGTAACTAAAGTTTAAAAACGTAAGTACATATATAATTCAAATCAAAAAGGGGCAACACAAAATTTAATTAAAAAATAATGAGAGGAAAAGGAATAAAATTCACGCACTGATCAAAACTGACTATTATTTAATTCTGAGTTGTAAGTCAGAATAAAGTCAAAAAAATTTTTTTTGGTTGAGTGGCCCTTCTACGCCTTCGTAGGTTAGCCACGTCTTATATTTCGTATTTGACACGAGCTCTTGAGACAGACGATCCAGCCGGTGGCTTTAAAGCAGAACTAGGATCAATTTCAAGAAAATCGAATTCGAGTCATTCTCTACACATGAGTGACTGCTCAACGGGACACGTGTCACCTAAAAGCGACTGTTCGGTAAGTCTAATATTTCCTAAAACTTGAATATACAACAATGGAACAATGTCAAAAGTTCAACGTGCATATTATGAATTTGTTTACATTACGAAATTTTGGCTCGTTTTTTAAAAATTTTAATACAGAATTTTACGTTGCAATAGCAACGGTCTATACATTTTCATTTTAGCCTATGGGTTGGTGCGGTGTGGGTCAAAATTCGGATAAGTGGCTCTCTCTGATTAACCAAAACAACATTTTTTTTAAATATTTACATCGGTTATTTTTTACAACAAAAATTAGGCAAAAACCTTAGAATAATTTTAATGTTTTGATTTTACGAACCTTTATTTTTTGTGGAATTATTAGGTATTTCGTTTTGTTAAATGCGTTTAACTTGAAGTACCTATCTAAATTATTCAGAATTTATTTTTATTTTTCATATTGCTAAATAGGTAAGTCCGCGAAAGTTTCATACAACATACAACACAACAACGCAGAGACACGCGACTTTTTATGCACCCAAAATCTATAACATGTTGCCTTTGCCTATAAGAAATCTCAATAATAATAGTAGATTTAATTTTTTTGTAACAAACAAATTGGTAACAAGCACAATTCAAAAATAAAGAAATATATTCCAGTGGAATAAATTTAAGGGTGCGCAAGGCACCCTAACATACTCTTCAATAATTTCTGACTATCTATTGTTTCCATAGCTAGCTAGATTTCGGAAAATAATTAGAAAAAGTTTCATGTTTTTTTACATATTTGACCCTGTAGATTTTGAACAATAAAAGATGCAGAAAATCTATTCCTACAAAAGTTGTTGAGAATGATAAAGACTTTCAATAAATAGGAGAAAATTGTATGTCTCTGGGAAAATAATATCGATGACGTCACAGCGGCAATTTTTCCGAACATCATAAAAGCTAATTTTTTGTCATAATAATTGGACCTTAGTACGTCCCATTTGAGAACCTCTTTTCGAAATTTTATTTTGAGTTTTCGTGTTCCCGCTGTAGGCCTGGGACGTCGAGTTTCGCTCACCCTGTACATATTTTACTTTATTTAACCATTCTCGCTTTACAAGAAAAACACTAACGGAATGGATTCTTTCAATATAAAACCCGTTAAATACTTTTTAAAACTGTTTAAAAACTTGCTAATTAATTGTTTTATTTGCGTTTTCAATAATACGCTTGCTACTTCTTTCTGTTGCAATAACGCAAAACAAATTTGGTTGAAATATTTACAATACAAAAATTTCTTTATTTGTGTATGGAGCTAAAACGAAATCTTAGTCCAGATTTGTAGTTTTCAGTAAGCGGCATTGCTTATTATAACTTTTTTCATTTTCCGATTAGTCGAGGTAGGTAAGTAGTACTCGTATATTCTTTATAAAACATTTCTTGTATATCTTTTTGTATCGGGTATCACTTGCGACGGAAAATTTCAAACATCTAGCATCTAGATAATATGCAAAGGTCGTATCATTTCATTTCTAAGTTCGAAGTATTAAATGTCACGGTAAAACGATCTACTTATTTGACAGTGACAGCCGCCCCTCTTTTAGCTGCTTCATTGTCGACTGCTGGAAAGTGTTGCAGCCGCACGATTAGTATTGAAGGGGGCGTGTTCCAAACAGATCATTATCTGAAAATTACTGACGAGGGACTTGACTTTTCGTTTAGCCAAATTCGATCAGCGCAAATTTAGGATGGGGGATTAGATTAGAGGTTATATTTAGTGAATCATGGGGTTTTATTCGGATTGAATTATCTGTGTAAGTGTGGAGGGCACCATAAAATTGGAATTATGGCGCGCATCCTTAGCTGTCATAATAGTAATTGCCATCCCTTCCCCACAGAAGCATGTGGTTGATTATGGAGTAAGGTAGTCCTATAATAGGTCTCAGTTTACTCTTGTTACACAGTTAATAGGGTTGCAAATAAATAAACACAAGGATAATTCATCAAACCCGACTTATCACAGTTGTCAGAGATTACTAAAACTACGTATTAACTCCCAACATCTTTATTGCAGCTCTTAAAAGATTAATGACTTTTTAAATGCTCCTAAAATAAGTCAATCATTCACAGTTATTGTGCGCATAACCTATGGGCACAATAAAGCTCTCTATTAATTTTTTACCGTAAATTGTAACTTAATAGAGCCAATATTTGAATGTGGTTGTGTGATTTATGACACATGTACAATAATATGAAAGTTTGGCTTAAAATAATTGTTTTTTCAAAATTAAAATTTATTATTAAAGCGCCAAATTGCAAAAGACTTAATATGGGTCTACTAACTTCATTCACTTCACCAGCAAGATCTGCTACTTTCTATAAATATATTTATGCAAGAACGTGTACCTACACAGTATATTTTAGTTGCACGTTTTTGTTTACAATTTTTCATGTGACACATAGCGGCAGTATCAGTCGGAAGTGTTTGTTTACCCGTTTTTCTTCTAAACAGGAAGACCTGGGCAATTCGAAGAAGGCGAAAGGGCGCACAGGTTGGCCTCAGCACGTGTGGGCGCTCGAACTCAAACAGGAGCAAGCCCTGTAAGGTTGTGGACTTCCGCGTGTCGAGATGTGCAAGCCGAATATTGTTACACTCCAAAGATTAATTTAGTTAAATTAGATTCAATAATCAGTACGATGTTATCGTTCTAGCAATAATTTGATTCAATTACTTTTCTATTGTATTAAGTATGCAGAAAAATTTTAGAAGGGTTCCCGCAAGAGTCGGTCAGAAATTTCTTTAGTGTTTACCTTCATTTGGAAGCTGGTCTGGAATCCTTTTTAATTTTTGTAGGTTTAGGACCTAGAAAGCTGCCCCCTAATTTGAAATTTGAGTGTTAGCTTCCTCGGGCGAAGCAATAAAAAAATTAGTCATTGTTGATTTGACCTCTCGAATGTTATACTATAAACAAAACATGGAGGTTTCGGGTTAATTCATTACGAGAAATTTCATCAAATTGTGTACAGTATAGGTATCTATTTTAGTCCAACAAACCAGATGGCCCCTTTGTGTATACATTTACCTACACCTTAAGAGTTTTATATATTATAATTATAGTTGGTTTATAATTAGATATTTACGTTATATCGATTCCGTGTATGTTTTTTGATTTTGTATTTATAGAGAGACGATATTATTATTGGTTCATAAATTCTACTTATATTCTGGACTATTTTTAACTTTATTTAATATGCAATAAAGTTATTTGTAAATTTATGGAATTGTTTCATTCCATAGATCGATTTTATTACCGCTCATAACAGAACCATAAAGCTTTGAATATGCCATTCATTACTGTCTATTCTGTTTCTGTTATAATCTATCGCAATAAGGAAAAAAATCCCTTCCCAAGTCACAGGACCGGCTCTAGGCGGGTGTGAACTATGCGTCGCACCCGGCCCGGCGTTTTCTGTTTTTGACGGAGATAGACGAAAACTGATATCGGTGTCTAGGGCCCTTTTTTATGATAAACTTTTCGAAAAGTGGGCTTAACTTTTTTCGGGTTAAAAATTTTGTGTCTCTGTTAAAGCATTCCTAGAGCACTTTTTTACGTAGAATCCTTGTTTATAAGAGAGACGTTATAAACAAGAGTAGAATCCAATGCTGCTACTACATTTTTTTTCAAGTCAATGGTTTAAGAGTTACCGATGTAAATGTTTTAAATGGAACACCCTGTATATTTTTGCATTTTTTAATAGAGCAAACAATTACCATTCCAAAAATATATATCAATTAATGCAATTACTAATACCTTTTATGATTTCATGTGCATAATTGGAAGCGCGCCCTTTCAACAAGAACTCCAAAGAAAACTCAATCTAAGCGCCATCCGTATATTATTAATGTGGGCATGGCGATTAGACTGAGTTTTTCATTGGACTTCTTTCGTGTATCGGACTGTAGGCTTTGGACGGTGAGCCAATGAAACAATCGTGGAAAAATGTTTACTGTTACCTGTCAAATTTCCAGTTAAGCTGTTTAGTCAGTGTAAAGATTTTTCTATTTTTGTGTAATTTATAAACCTTATAACCAATGACGTCAAAACCTACTGACGTCATTGCTTATAACATACCTACAATAAAACGTTATAAAGTTATCAAAAATGGGATATGATAGTCTGTTTTATACAATCCGGGGAAAATGCGCCTATCTCTGTTTAACTCGTACCTACCTTTTCGGCCTATCCTTTTCAAAATGCCCACTATTAATCAAATTGTGTCGCAATTAAAAAAAATGTCCTTGAAAGGATGTCTTCTCTCTGGATACCACTCGTAATATAAATTGCTCGTTGAAAAATGAATCTGCATTTTCCCCTGATTGTATAAAACAGACTATCATATCATATCTCATTTTTTATAACTTTCAAATTTCATTATATGTTATAAAGTTTATAAATTACACAAAAACAGAAAAATCTGTTAACTGCCAAAACAGCTTAACTAAAAATTTGACAGGTAACAATAAACATTTTTTCTACTTGTTGAAAGGGCTCGCTTCCAATTATACACATGAAATCATAAAAGCTATTAGTAATTGATAACTATTTAAGTAAATCATTATATTTTTGGAATGGTAATTTTTTGCACTATTAAAAAATGCAACAATATACACGGTCTTCCATTAAAAAAAATATTTTTCATTGATAACTCTTAAACCATTCACTTGAAAAAAAATGTAGTTGCAGAATTGGATTCTACGTAAAAAAGTGCGTTAGGAATGTTTTTCCAGAAACACAAGATTTTCAATCCGAAAAAAGTTACGGCCACTTTTCGAAAACGATCTGTAACTCACGAACGGTGATAGATAACGATTTGCGGTTTTCGCCATTAAGTTTATCATAAAAAATGAGCCTCAGACACCGATATCAGTTTTCGTCTATCTCCCTTAAAAACAGGAGATTCCCTTTAAAATTGTCCAATTTGGCCAACCCTGTACATACAGGGTAATCCAGTAGCGTATTTAGGGGCGGGGCCGAAACCATTTCGGAATTTGAAAATATTTACTGCAGCTTGTAAATCTGAAGATATTTGGATTTCCTAATACTAATTTTAATTAACTTTCCTTAAAATTTCTAAAAAATTTCGCCTGCGGCCGATTTTACTAAGTTATTTTTAAATGCGATTATTTAAAAAATAAACAAAAATTGTCATTATACACCTGAAATTAATTTCTATATACAACACTGGAAGATCCAAACTCGTCGCCAGGCATACTGTTGGAAATTTGCGGAACTTTTTTAAAATGTGTCATCATGCAAAAAAATATATCTTTCTAGTGGTGTACGAATTGGGATCTGATTAGAACAAAAATAGAGTTAGCGGTGTGGTGACGTCACACGCCACTTTCAAAAATTTATTCGTATAATGGCTCAAATAATTCCTTGTCGGGGCCCCGCACTTTCATGCAGCACCCGGCCCCGCAAAACCTTGAGCCGGCCCTGCCCACTTAAAGCCAAAGTAAATATTTTTTTAGAATACCGAAATCAGCCTTAAAAAACTTAGGAAACAAAGATTCTTTATTCTGCGATACCTAGGCGTATCCCAGTGTCGAATTACACCCTCTAATTTTCTCAATTGACTGAGACGCATTACACAAAACATCCTCTGCCATTAATTTTTTACCCAATTAACGCCTTAAATCTACAAGTGTTTGGAAAGAATGCGTAATTATCAAGATTTATTCTAAATCAAGACTAACGGCCCCATTTTTCAGTTTCACGTTCCTTCCGAAATAAAACGTGGCAATTAAGTAAAAATAATTTATATTTCTTACAAATAAATAATTTCCTCCCGGAATTTATTATGGCAGATGGGTAATATCCTAATTGTAAATCTATAAATAGGCAAATTATTTCCTCTAAACATCGTAGGGCTCATTTCAAGTTTTTGTATATCCAGGGTAAGAATTTCTCTACTCTTGTGTATACTCCCGGATATTGTCCTTTACCACAGCCGATGCCCCATGATACGATGCCTACTTGAGTCCACTTGCCGCTGTTGATCATCAAGGGTCCACCACTATCACCCTGAAATTAAAAAACATTTTAATAAATTTATTTCCCATATTAATAATACATACACTACAAGAATCCCTGTTAGCTTGTCCTGCACACAACATATGCTCTACAATTCCACCAGGAGCAGCATGTCCATATTTCAATTTACAGTCTCTATTTGACCAAATTGGTATGTTCACTTCTTGGAGAATCGCTGGTTGAGGTCCACCTAATAAATATTTAAATCAGAAACTTTTAACATTAAATCACATTTTTTTCCATGTATATTCGTCGTTTTCTTTACGACATCCGGAATGGATATAAAGGCAATTCCAGTTAACGGAACGGATATGAAGTCGAAATCAACCAATCGCGGTTAAGTTTTCTATGATGAGCATGTCGAAATGTTGGAAAATCAAGCAACCCTTGAATTTTATTCCAAAACGTCAGTGTGATCGGTCAGATTATTTTCACTGTTTGGAACGTGGAATGGGAATGTCCATATCATATCCACTCCTGGTTGTATAAACTACTATTTTACAAGCTTTTATTTAACTTCACCTGTTAGTTAGTAGGTCAAATCTTGCAACCAGTTTAAACCAGTTCCACCCTACCGATTGTGCTGAAATTCTGCACACACTTTTGGTGCTAATGACAATACTCAATATTGTAATTTGTTCCAAGATGGCGGATTACCTTTTTTCTTTACAACCCCCTTAATATATGGATATCAAATGAAAGAGTTTGACGAGTAAAAACGATAAGGTGAGTGACGTCATAAGATGGCCGATTACCTATTTCTTCACAACCTCCTTGACATAGGTATCAAATGAAACGGTTTGTCAAGCAGAATACGTGACGTCATTCTAATTTCAATACGGAGGATGCGCCAAAATCTTGGACAAGCTTTTTAAAAACAAATTTCAAAAGCCCAAACCTTAATTTATTCGTGTTAGTATATGGCTTAAATAAAAGCTTGTTTTTAAAAAGGTGTTTTTCTTACTTTCTCTAAGACTTCCCCATCCTATAACAGTTCCAGTTGTTCCAGCATAATCACTAGCAGATGACGGCAAACAAAGCGGCCTGATTTGCTGACTGTACTCAACAGGACTGTCAAGTGTTAAAATCGCAATATCGTTGTACTAAAACAAAAAAAGTTACCAAAAGCACATATTTTTACAAATCAGACATTACCAAAGTACGAGAATCGAAACCTCTGTGTCTTACAACCCTCTTTACCCGTTTTTCAACGTGCCTCACTTCGGAATTCGTCCTGATGTTATGATCTCCAAGCCTGACAGTCAGCCTAGCCACATCCCATGAGCTCATACTGAAAGCAGCAATGTATACCCCAAATAATAGATAAACTATAACAGTTGAGTGAATGAGACGCAACGACTGTCAAAGGTGGTCCAAGAACAATGAAATAATGACCTCTATGGGATCTAGCCGCCAACAGTCAGGGTTGGTCCAACAGCAATATCATGTTTCATTGCTCTCGGATTGTCTCGTCGAGATTTGACAGCCGTCGCACCTCTTTATATGCCTTCACATAGAACTATATAACCTACTGTGCCACACAATGAGCAGCCGACAATATATGTATGTTATCAATCAGCGACCCTCCGCAGAACTGCCTTCCCCCGTTGAACAGAGCAGCAATCCACGGCCACTCGTTTACATCCGCGTTGTGCCCTCCTACGATCCGTTCCTGGTCTTGGTACCCATTCTTAGCCCCACACTGGTGACTCACCGGACTCGAAATGGGCGCCTTCGAAGTCGTAGGCCTCGGTTGAGTGGTGGTCACCGGCCTCTTGGTCGTCTGCATGGGTTTAACCGGCTTTAGGGTCGGTGGCCAAGCCATCGGCGGGCTTGCTGTGGTGACCAAGCCGGGGTAACCTGGAGATGGGGGGTGCGTTGGCAGGGGAGGGATCGTGTGGTCTGGAGGGTGGGTTGGTAGCGGTGGTGGCCAGTTGGAGATTTGGGGGAAGTAGGGGTGCGCTCCAAAACGGGTGAGAGTGGAGTTTAGTTGGGATTCCGATGTGTCTGCATCGTCTAGCTCTGTAGATTCTGAAGGGGGCTTTGAACAGCATACGCCAACCATCTACAAGTAACAATACATTAATGTCATTCTCGTCTGTAGGTATAGTTGATGAAGAAATTCTCATAGTTTGCTTATAGGAGCCTTCTTCTTCAACTACGAGATGGCAAAACACTATATATTTGAACTGGTCTACTTATTTGCTGACATTCTTACCTGTCGATTCTGCTCCGTGACGTAACTGCAAGTATCATACATCCCAAGAATCCAGTTCTCCCAGTTTCCACCGATCTCTGGCATTTTGAACGATGGATAACACTGGCGATATGCGATACATTTTCCTATCGTACCTTTGTTGGTGACGCAGGTCCCCGTGGACACTAATGGTAAGTTGCTGGCGATGCTATTGAATTGTGGAAGCAGCTGAGGGAAGAAGACCGATGGAGGATATCCTGTTGGTCCATAAATTAATTGTCTACTGTTTCTTGTAGCAACACCCGATTTTTCAGCTAAAAGAAGAAATATTATCGCTACGTGATAAATATTTTTTGTCGGTTTTATTTCACAATCTATTATATCCAGCATATAAGTAACTGTGCCATGCTGATAAATAGTACAGAAATCTTACGAAATAAGTAGCTAAAAACTATCAACAATGTAAAGTAGCTGCGGTTTATTCGGACATGCTATGCGCTCTAGCCTAGAAAAATATATTAACATGGTTAAAGAATTTTTCTCAATGGAAATATTAATTTGATATGGATTGAATAAAGTAGGTACCTGATAACATGGGTGATTTTCTGTTATCACTTAAAAACCCAGAGCATTGAACTCTACGTTTTCAAAAAACAATTAAAACATTTCCATTGAAACAATAACTATAACAAAAAAATGATTCAAAAAACAATCGTCTGTAAGAAGTATTGTATCTACGTTAGTAGTATCTATAAATACACTATTTTATGTTAGTTCTAGTCAGATTATACAATTAAAATTTCTAATCCATTCTAATTTCTAATCCATTCTTAAAGAATATAATAAAATATTCTGTCAAACTAGCCGAATTAACCACGGACATTTTTATTTACCTAATAATGCTCTTTTTCAGATTTGAATAAACTATGAAAGTCATTGATTGGTTCCTGAAAGTTTTTTCGTGTCAAGTATTTACAAGACTGTTTTGTTATCTTAGGTATATAAGATTTTTATTTAGTTTACCTTCAGGCTCCTACGCAATAAAATTATTGTTAATAATTAGATATTTTACTTCCATGCATTCTTGGATATACATTTTATAGTCTTCGAAAAGTAGAAGCCTATAAAATGTAGGTAGGTACCTCACCCAAAGTGGTCCACTAAAATGAGCAAAAAATTTGAGATGAAGTTCATGGAGCTCGGATGAGAAGAGAAGCAAAAAAATGCAGCATAACCTGAAGAATAAATTGATATACGTGGTTCCAAAAGGTGAACGATCTCGCCGACCTTGACAGTGAAGTAAATATGTATTGCCGCATTGCAGGACAGGGTCCTATCTTCAAAGTACCTAAGTGAAGCATCTATGCACTGTTATATATAAAGATAGATACGTTCAACAACTTAGTAAGTAGGTATTTAATTCAAAGTACCTATCTTACATATACTTTAATCGAAGTTCCGTGTCTAAATAAAAAAAAAACAAAGAAATTATGAATTTTTGACTCTTGTCTTTTACCCTCTACCCAACCCATCTTCCCCTTTCTACCTCAATAACACACATAAAACCATCAAAATAAAAACAATGCTTCCAATCATATTAATAGGTATATGTTTATCGAGTACCAAAGTCTAAAAGCCTGTTTAAATTTATTGTATAAAGAAAAGTGCACTACCTATAAGAACACATCAAAGCGCACATACAAGTTTCACACACAATCAAGTCACCTGTGATTAATAGTTTTCTTCAACAATATAGATCCGCGAATGAGTTGTAACAAACTTGTGAGATGACCCGACACTTGTTTTTGACAAATCAATTCGAATTATTTTAAAAGGTTGCCTTAAGTCTATTTCTAGTGGATTCCTAACTCACTTGGGGATTATTCAATAACCATTGCTACAAAGACAAATAAAATTTTCCTGGGCCTATTTATTCTAACTAAGATCCTATACATAATACCGAAAAACTTCTTGGAGTAATTTATTATTGCCGCCAGGTCCTGTCACTTTTCATTTACCCAAACAGTGATTCATGCGGCAAACAATAGCCTTTGCACTTCGCCGCTTAATCAAAATTAAATTTGAATTGTTAATTTCTGGCCTTACGGTATTCCACGGTATCTCAAAGGTATCTATTATCTGGTGATACATATATTTATTTTTTAAATCTATAAATCCAAACTTGTTTTCGGCCGTCAAGCCCACTTCCAGGAATTTTATTTAATTAAGCGTGTAGGCAAAATTACTAGCCACTACCGTTATTGTATCTGCTTAAAAATCGCAACATGCCGCACAAAATGACAGCCATCCAATTTGGAATGTCTATACTGGTTTATTGACTATATAAATAAAGCTATTTTGTTATACCTGAACCCGGCACATTACATCAGGACACGGAACTGTTCCACACAAAAGTAACATTCCTCGACGACCTTTCTTTCATAAACATTTTAACACAGCTTACCCTAACACCAGTAAGCTGGGATTTTATACTCTAGACTATCATACGACATCACGAAATGCAATCTAATTAACAAAATTTCAGAAAAAATATGGTACCTACCTGCTTCGACAACAACTGCTTCGAGGTCTTCTTCCTTTTGCCGAAGAGTTGACGTGTTGGCCACAAACAAACACAGTAAACAAAAATACTTAAACCCCATGCTTTTGCGTGTATCGTATGGGGTACAACACACTGTATGACAGCAGTTCGTCTCGTAGTGTGACTGTTTTGTAAAGTTGCTCTTATAAAACGTGTCCAGTTGTGTTCCCCCTTCTCCTCTGTCCGAACCTCCGGAGGATCCAATTTGCAAGAAGTTGCCCAAAGAACGCCGATGCTGAGGGCTCAGTTATGACGTTAATAACATTCATTAAAGTTCTCATGGGTCCTGTTCGACGTTTTCTTGTTTTGAGGAATTATTTTAGTGAGTTTGTTAGGGTCTTTTTGTCATTTTCCATATACAAAGACACGACACCAGGGAGTAACATTTTACAAGAAACACAGTGTCTCTAAGGTGCCCCAGAAGAGCAATATCTAGGGTGATCCAGATTTATTCTGGAAAACTTCAACGGGTAATCCAGAAAATAATACTATATTTTGTGGATTTTGTGGCCTCATTTTTACTTTTTATTTTTACAACAGGTAAATATTATATTCAACTAAAATTTGGTACCAACTTGCACTGATTTCCACAAATCCCAAAACTTTTGCCTCTACATTTTTTTCTCTCAAAAAATAAAAAAGTTATGGTGCGACTAGTTCACGCATGAACATCCTGTACGCCTCTGAAAACCATTTTAATGTAAATAATTCTCATCAAAAAAAAATATTCTTGTTATAGTGGCCGCAAAATTGTACCTATATCAAGTGACTAATTTTTCATTTTCCAATTGACACGAAGCAAACAAGTTTAACATATTTCGAGGACCCTTTATTTTTATTCCTTGTTCTTAAAATCATGGATCATATGTCAACTTCAAGTAGGTACTTTCCTTAACGAAATGGTTACCCGAATCCCGAAAATTACCTGTAATCAAAAAATTCAGTTTTGTAATAATAACTTATTATTAATAAGATTTTTATTTTATTTAATAGGTAGGTACACTCATTATTTTGTTTCTAACTTTTTTAAACTAGAAGCTGTATTCCTTTTCCTAAAGTGACGTAAAAGATTGACAAATTGGAAGTACGAACTTAGGTACCTACTTATTTTTTGTCAAAAAAAAACAATATATTTTCTTATTAGATGTTCCAAGAAAACCTATTACTGCACCTATTATAAATACTGTTATGATATCTATAAATGAGCATTGACTAATAATGCAGATTATTCTTTTGTTCTTGTTCAAAAAATGTGTATAAGTAAAAAAGTCGCTAGCGCATAATGTCAAAACTTCAAAAGGATTAAATTAAAAATTCTTGGGAGGGGCCAGTTATTAATTTGATTTTCTGGTTCTTAATTTAACAATGAGGTGTTTGATATTAATTTCGTATAGGTACGTATATATAGGTATATACGCACACACTATAATCCCCTTAGCACGCCTGGCCTGAAGTAACAAAAAATGTTTTCCACTATACAAAAACGACACATAAAAATATGACGGTGATAAACGTGAGATAATGCCTACCTATTTATTAACTTCAAAAACAACCATTTTTAAAAGATACAGGATAAATTTTTGACATGTAGTTCATAGCGGTTTTTTACACTGCCAGATTATTGAACTTTTGGCTGAACACTTGTAAATCATCCAAATACTCCAGAGCAAATCCAGGGCAGAACTCACCCAAACACCCTGCACCACAAATTTTTTTCGTATATCAATTTCGATAGTTTAAATATTAGAAAGATATAATATGATAAATTTTGTTTGAATTCTTCGAGGCGGTAGACTACGAACCACTAGCTACAGCGAATTATGAGACGTTTATCTACGAAAATGACAGATCAAAAACATGTTTCGTCAAAACAACAACATGACAAGTCGGGTAAAAATCAAATTTCTTAAACAAGTATGAACACTATCAAAAATGTAAGAAAAGCATAGGTACATTTTAATAAAATTAAAAGAATATGGAATTCATCAGCAAAATTCGCAATCACATTTGTGAGAAGACGGTTCTGTTTACTATAAAATTATGCTAATTTGACAAATCAGAGATAACGTTTTAAAAATGAGGTGGGTTGATCCTTAATAAGTATAGTATTAAAGTTTTTTTCTCTCGGCTTTGATTAGGATGAATAGGTATTACGGACACATAAAATTTGATTGAGTTGTGTTTTTGTACCTATACCAAAGTTTACAGAATAGAATATTATTCTGTAAACTTTGCCTATACCTTCCTATACCTGTCTGAATTAGGTAGGTAAGTATAAGGTATACCTACCTAAGTACAAAAAATAAATTTTATTTTCATCATAGGTAGTTAGGTAGGCAAGATCATTCCGTATACGAGTAGTAAGCAATAAAAAATCAAACGGGACCCCGTATTTTCGCATTACTCGAGGTGTGTGCTCAATTGTCTTATCATCATGGCTTATCAAACTTCAATTTACTCATATGTACTTAATTAAAACATTTTTATATCTGTTGTATTTAACGTTTAACAAAATTGCAGATTTTTGTTTTGCAGAATCATAACAAGTGGCATACAGTGGCGTATCCAATAATAGCTGGATAGGGCAATAGTAAGTAAAATGTAACTATAGGTGTACCTAAATATACATAGTGGTAATTAATAACGGGAATCAATTCAGCAAAAAAGAACAGGAATTTTTCTCAAAAAAATCTGAGACAGGTCGATCATATATAATTATTGTTACCTAGTCAAATTTCAGCATGCCCAGGGGATTTTGTCACAAATCAACGGTATGGCTTGTGACAAACTTATCGAAAGACGAATTCGGCATGAAATGATTTTTGGCATCGTAAAGGTGTAAGCGGTGCGCATACCACACATATTTTTCCTCAAAATAACAGTAGGTGTAGTACGTTATTGTGACACAGGGACCGGAATGAAAAGCCAGGGTTCGTAAAAATCACTTTTTCTATCGCTGATGCTTTTTGCGATTCCCGATGCACATTTCCCGATTTCACCAGGCAAGGCGTAGATTTCTGGTTGAAAAAATTCTCCAGAAACTGTACATTTTCTGAATGAAGATGCTTCTCCTACGCTACGAAGGAGGAACATTTTTACTAATATTAGGCTACCCATTAAACGCGACGGTGTATAAACAGTTGCAAAAAATGCTGTACTCATATTCTGTGATTGATGGAGGAAGGTTCCTTCAATCAACGGTGATTGGCTATTATGATGACAGTGCAGTAGAAAAGATATTTATATAATTATATATTTCTATATTGATATCTGTCTTGCCTAGTCATAATAAGTAATGGTCTTTAGTGCAAATTCAAAAACAATGTTTCCGGACAGTGGCGTAACCAGCTTTGGAGGCTTTAGCCCCTCCCAAGGATCTGCCGCGTGGTATTTATTTCTAAATAAAATTTATTTTAAAACAATAGTTTTGCTGTAAATATTATACTGAAGAATTTTTTTTAATAATTACCCCCCCCCCCCCCCCAACTTTACATTCTGTTTACTCATCCACTGTTTCCGGACAATGCTATGTATACAGGGTGGTGAAAATTTCGATGACCACCATTGAACATTGGTATCTCGGAAACTATGAAAGCTATGCTATACAACATGAGTGTCAAACTGCACAGAAGTTGCGCTATCATACCATCTGCAATATTCTGTTATTAAATCTTGATTCATCTGTGATTTATACTCAAAAAGAGACAAAATTAGCTTTTCTCAAAACTTTGTATTTTCCCCATCGTTAAACGAATTTAATGCAACTTTGTAGTTTTAGGTTCTTGGTCGTGGCCAACTCGATGCCAATGTTAGAAATTTTCTATGTCTCCTAGATTTCAAGCAACCACAGCGAGATACCATAAATAATGGTTGGCACAGATTACCCACCCTATAAGCACAGATTACCCACCTTTATAAGAAAAACATCTTTTCTACGACCGCATGCTTTTAAATAAAACATTAAAGCATTATTGATAGATATTTTTATTATACATTTAAACGATCTATAAAAAAAATTCTATATCAAGTACCTACCTAAATGTTTTTCTAATTAATTTTACCCACAAACAAGGGTGTCTTGTGAAAGAACTTTAAATAATGAGTTCCTATTTTAATTTTATTTATTGAATTTCTTCACCAGTTACCAGACCTGCGCACTATAATTACCTGGTCACTACTCGTCATCTGCAGCGTTGCCGAATTTCTGACAAGAAATTCCCAATATGACGGATCACAGAAAAAAAATCTTTTGGATTTTAGCTTCTTTTGTCCATATAATATTAATTTATACC
The DNA here is from genome assembly GCA_963920635.1 of Pseudeuparius sepicola. Classification (NCBI taxonomy): domain Eukaryota; kingdom Metazoa; phylum Arthropoda; class Insecta; order Coleoptera; family Anthribidae; genus Pseudeuparius; species Pseudeuparius sepicola. The sequence continues at coordinate 9,049,598 of OY987305.1, forward strand.
CACATTACAAACCACAATCACATATAGGTAGGTACGCGGTGTTCGGCGAAAAACGCTCAATATCATCGGGCCACCGAATCCTAGGGTTGCATTTTTTTCAAAATAAAAGATAATACATCCTTTATTTTGTGGTATTCTTGCATCTTTTTTTTGTATAAAATCTTCCCAAAAAATGTGACCTTTTTAGTATCAAAACGGCACCCTAATCGAGATTTGTGCTCAATCCCAGAGACATTTCACATTTTTTATTGAATATTTAAATTAGATTTTTGCTATGCCCGCTAAAGTGTACTTGATCCGTGATTCAAAATTTCGTAAAATAAATAGCTTCCTTTATTTCAAAAAGTTTTGAAAAACAGTATTTTTGCCGTTTTGTCACTAAAAATATTTTAGGTCGTTTTCAATGAGTTAAACCCTTGTTTATGGGTCTCATAAACAAGGGTTAAACGAGCAGACATTTTCACCCTAGGATTTTGCGCATTTTTCGATGAACACCAAAAGATAGGTATTTACCTACCTATATGAACTTTTGTCAAGATTTCAAAATCTAATGCTGTTTGGACAAGTAACAATCAAAATTTTAGAATAGATTTCGTAGCAACGAATTATAAAAATGAACACCCTAGGACTATTGATTTTCCCGCGCCTAGAGCTGGACAAGCCATAAATAGAATAAACACAAGCTGCTACCTTTTTATTCACTACTGCTAATCTATTAGCTATACCTAATCTAAAGCAGCTGTATTTCGGGACACAATGGCCTTCTTACATATTGGAGGAATGTGTGTGCCTTATTTTTTCTTAACTTTCGGTTTCATGTTTGAAGCTCGATAGGGGCACGTTTTGGCCCAACAAATAATTTTATTGGCACCCGTGCAATGCGTTTTCTTTTTATTATTAATTAGTGGCAAACGATATTCCAGTGATATTTGGTACACATAATAAGGGGTTTGAGTACTTGCTGCCCATTTTAAACTTTTCAATTAGTTAATTGGCGGAGATCCGGGTATTATTAATAATATAATATTTATTAATAAGATCAATATCAATAATAATAATATTTATTATTAATAATAATAATGATTATTAATAATAATAATTATTATTTATTATTATTTATTAATTATTATTATTATTGATGTGAGTTCATTATGTAAGATTTTTAAATAATTTATTTAAGTGATTATTATTGCTTTACCAACTATTAGGTAATTCGTGTAACAATAGCAACTAGATGACATTTTACTCGAAAACTGTAAGAGATACGAGAGAAACGCAAGATACGTAATTTGCTTAGAATTAATTTTTACGTTAGATAAGATTAAAATATTCAATGCTTTACAGGCATGTATTATTTATTTTTGCGAAATTTTGGTACTCTTTACCCGGATCTCCGCCAATGAACTAATTGAAAAGTTTAAAATGGGCACAAAGTAAAGTACTCAAACCCCTTATTATCTGTACCAAATATCACTGGAATATCGTTTGCCACTAATTAATACCTAATAAAAAGAAAACGCATAAAATTTTATTTTTTCAACACCCTCTGTTTCGAAAACGAAGCGGCATCCGAAAAAATTTTATACCACATTTTCGTCTTAAAATTAGGCGAAAATTCACCTCCTTCCTTTTGTCAGAGAGGTGAGGAAACACCTTGTATATTGCCCTAAAGTTCAAAATACATAGTTTATAGTTTAGCTTTTAGCGTTTAGCTAGCCACAATAATCCAGCTGTATGCGCCTACGATAATAATAAAACAGCGTTTACAAAGTAGGCTAAACACACATGTATTGCCCAAAATGGCAACGTAGCATGAAACGTAGCTGTCATTTTGTTGGCCATTGTTTGACAACAAAAGAAAGCGAAGGCGAAGGTGCTCCAATTCGCGGAGAAATTCGCATTTGCGTCGCGCAAAAAATCCCATCAAAAAACGTCGTTTTTTAATTTGCTTTAGTTGAACCGACTCCATTCCGAAGCCCCAACCTTTGGTAAGCGATCGCACCGCCCGCGTCGGTATAAAATGGTGGAATCTGCCCGCTGCTAGCTAACTGCTTTCTTGTTCGTTTTTTTAGGCTATGAAAATGCCAGGGAATAACTCTACGGACGTGAACGGTTTGTACGAATTCGAGGACAGCCCTTTGGCGCTCAGCAACGACGAAATTGATAACAACGGGCTCGAAGAGTTTAACGCGCCCTCGGATAATGACTTCTCCGAATACTTATGGATGGAGAACGAGGAGGAGTTTGACAAAGAGGTAAGGCAGCCACCTCAAATATGTTGTTGTGCACTTTCGGTAAACGTGTACCTACGTGTTTTTGAAGGTTTTGCAGAGATTAGAGGAGGAAGCACTGATGGAGGAGTGCATGGAGGCCTTCATGAATGATGACAACCCGACCTCGACTGGCAATCTGTAAGTAGACCATATCCAATATTTTATAATAAAATCCTTGACAGACTACCTATTCAAAATCAAAGGTGGAGTCAAATTAAAAATACATATGGTTGAAAATAAAAAATACCTTTGTGATACTTTTGACTCAACATAAAACCTTAATTAAAATTGCTTTTAACCAATATTTTACATTCCAAATATGTTATTCCTTCGATCCCTGGTTATTATTTTATTAGCAATTAAATGTGAGTTTACATACTTACCTACTTTTTCAAAATTGTTTTGAGAGCCCCTAATTTCAAGTCGTGTTGTTTCTGTTGGCCCGATTTTGATGTGATTCCTGCATGTCTAGTTGTAAAATCATTTGCAGCAAACTTAACACGATGGTTTGGAACTCTAACCCATTCAGGACGGTTGACGTACCGGTACTATTTTGAAAGGGAACTTGAGGGCGGGGTGCCGTACATGTACTACATTCTATGCAATAGCTTCAGACGGCTGGCGTACGCATTTTAGAACTAATTGTATTTTGCCGGCTGGGTGCCGTACATATACTACGCTATTACTCAAAACTTAACCGAATGCCGTACATGTACGTCAGAAATATTGTCTAAGAAAGACTGACGCCGTACGGGTATGGCAATCGTAAAAACGATTAGGTAGCAGAACGGCTGACGTACAGGTACGGCATTTTGTTCTTTGCGTCTCAACAATAAGCATATGCAAATTATATTATGACTTTATTGTAAAGGAAACTGTGAAATGAAATGAATACAGAAATTAAAAAAGTTTTGATACCTAAGAAATAAGAAAAATGAATAAGCGAAAACTAATAAACTAATATAACAAAGTTTCACATTAAAAATTTTTAATAGTGTCAAATTTTCAAAAAATGGGTACGCACATAAACGTAGAGAGGTTAACCAAAGAGGCAACAGACTGACTGACCAACGTTCTGCGTACCAAGGTCAGGTGACGTAATAGTACGACAGCCGTCCCCCACCTTAACTAAATGTTAATCAAGAGTGGCATTAATCGAGGCATTAATTTATACATGTGCCTATGGATATTTTTTTTACGAGAAAATTAATGAATTTTGAATTTTGTAATTTTACACATTACATTAAGCACAAATTGCTTTTTGCTTGAAAAAATTGGAGTAAATTACATATATGAAGTTTGAAAATTTTAGATCTGTGTTAATTGAAAATGTGTAGCAAAAAAAAATATTTAAAATAAAAAAAAATGAAAAATAGAGGGAACTACAATTTATTTCACAAAAGTGTGAACAATTACAGTAATAAAGTAAAAAACAATTTTGAATTTTGTAATTTTACAGATGATATTAACACGTTCACTGCAGCGTCAATTTTGTGAGCCTTTCTCAAAGTGAACATACCAGACAAATATGTCCGGTATACGGTAATTCCATTGTGGTGGTACACATGACATCAATTTTGCGTAGTATTTCCCTATTTCTAATAAAAAATTGTTGGTTTCACATTGATATTCGACCTAAGGAAAGTGTCATCCGTTACTGTTTTAAATCGCCAGAAGCTGAATAAAAAACAAACCAAAATATATCTACAAGGAAAAAAACCTTTATTTTTTCATAATCACAAATAGTGGCAAAAAAACCAAAAACAACAGAAATCTAAAATATAGATATCATTTTACTATGAGAAGACATCTTCACACTTGCACGTGGTCCCAAATAAATGCTCGCCAACACACACAATGAAAATGCTGTTACAAGACAATTCGGACAAATTCCGGTATTGCAGTGTTAAATTTTTTTATCTGGGGCGATACCAGACAGTTATGTCCGGTACATACTATCCAACCTAAATAAATTTGTCTTTTTACGCTCTTCAAGTAGTTATCTGTAACACGTGTGGCAGATTATTAGTTTAGAAGATACGGCTTTCGCCGCAATGGAATAGATGGCTTGACTGGCACCCGTGGTAATGTAATCACCGATACCGGACAAATCTGACTTGTATGGCAGTGAACGTGTTAAGCACAACTTGCGTTTTGCTTGTAAAAATTAGAGTTAATCATTAAATTAGTGATGGGTTTACCCCGGGATTTTTAAAAACTATTCCTCCCAGCCTGAAACCTCCCATCCGCCATTTTATGTAGCTGTCAATGCTCCCGGAGCTTTGTAAAAACTCCTGGGATTTTTTTCAAAAAAACCCGGGAGTTTTCAGAATAATGATTCATCATTCTAACTGTATTCCTTACATTTAAGTAAGTACCTACACTTACGCCTACTAAATTATTTAACGAGAAAACTGTTTGATCGAGCAATATAAATCTCACATTATCTTAGGCCCTGTACCAAATTTTAAAACAATCGACACACTTTTAATTTTTTCAAGTTTTTTCCATTTTAAGGTTTTTTAAATCAAAATCGAAGTATGCCGTGTGAACCATGATACACAGATAACGGTATGCCAGCTAGGAGAACGAAAATTAAACTCTTCTGTGCATCTACGTTACTTCGACAAAAGCGCGGCCAACTTAAAAAAAATAGTCCTGAAATTAGTCTCACTGGCATACGTCAGTTATCAATTTCGCGTCAAGTTAAATCTAAAAACAGAATGTAGGCACCTTGAGACACCTTGGTGTATATGTGGTTGCCTAGCTCACTATAAAATTAGTCAAATTTCCGTTTAAAAATAAAAGTTAGCCATGATTTTGTCGAATAAGCGTCACCGTTGACGTCACAGCATCTGCGCGCGGGCATACCGTTTTCCCGTGTATCGTGGTGTGAACTACAATGTTCACATCTTCAGACACGCAAACACTAGAAAACCAAAACTTTAGAAAATGAACACCCAACACTCCAAAATTACCTTTTGTTACACTAGCGAGAGTTGTCAAACACGTTAAAATACTTTGTTAAAAAATATCTTTAAAGCTACACCAGCCATCCAAAAAATCTTTCAACTTTTGTCGATCACAAATAATTTTAAGAAACTACTAAATTTTTCATTTGTGACATCAGGACGGGTTTTAACGGTTTTTCACTTAAAAAATCATTAAAAAAACTAGGCCACTAATTTAAAAAACACAACCGGACAACATTACTATAATAATTCGACCTATAGATTTTATAGAGATGCATCTTTTAAAAAATATAGACAGGCCAATTCAACTGCGTAAAGGTAATGATTAAGGAATTTTAGTTGTAATAATAATTAAACTACCACTGTAGTAATTCAACTTTAGAAGTAGTTCAATTACTTTAAAGTAGTTCAATTATTTCTGAAGTAGTTCAATTATTTCTGAAGTAGTTCACTTTCCTCATGGTAATTGAATTATAGTATGCAGAATAAATTACTTTTGGAAAGTAATTGGTAATTGAACTACTTTTGTCAAAATAAGAGTAATTGGTAATTTTTTTCCAACTACTTTTCAAAGTAATTAGTAATTATTGTAATTGAACTACTTTTTAAAAGTAATTGCGACAGCTCTGATCCATATCCACGAGAAAATTTGAAAGTATCCGGTATTTGTATACTATTTGAAGTCCCGCGAATACAATTCCCCACATGGCGTATACGCATAATAATCGTGTTTAGGGATTTATTTTTTAGTTCGCTGTTACTTTCCGCAAAGATTTATTCAACCTAGATATTCACTAATATTTAGAGACAGAAGCTTCAAGTGGGGTCCACTGAAGTTATTTAATTGTAACGATAAGTGATAAAATATATTTCTTAACTTAAGTAACGTTTATTATCCCCATTATCCCCCCCTCTCCAGTTGAAGCCTGTCTGAATATCTAGGTTGAATAAATCTTTACTTTTAGGTATTATTTTTCTATTACTTACCTTTTTAAAAAGCCATAAACGTTAATCTTTCTGAATATTATTGATATTTTTTGGTTAATACTGTTTTTACAAATTATTAAATTAGAGTATCCATGTCTTATATCTGTAAGATTGTATTCGGATACATATATTTGAATACTTATATACAAAGTATCCGTATTCTGGGATTCAGTATTCGAATACAATCGAAGTATCCGTATCTGGTACTAGAATACATTTTATGAGTATCCGGACCCAGCTCTGCTATAAATACAGAAAAAGAAATGAACTACCTTCCCTTTTCAAGTTATATTTTCTGTCTACACGTACTTTACCTGCTCACAAGGCGTGACTAGAATATATGTGCAATGCGTATGTTTATTCACATCTCTATTGCATACTATAATTATAAATATGTACATTGAGTAAAGGAAAATGATATGTATTGACTCATAAACTACTTTTCTCTCAAAACGTAAAAATTACAAAAATTTTCAATAACACTTTATAAAAAAAAAACAGTCTTTGAGCGGCACTCACAGCTAGTAGAAAGAGACAGGAGCAGAGGGGTATAGAAAACAATCATAGAGCAAGTTTCAGACAACTGCATCCTGAAAGCCAAATTATTTTGATGCTTGGAGCAAATTTACCCATCCCTAGGCGAGATGTAAACAAACCAAACATCATCGTGTTCAGCGCCAGTAAAACAAGGACAGATATTAAAAAACCGACCAATAAAGTATCATTTTACATGTCAGCCTCATTGCGAAATTGTTATCTATAACAACACAATCTTTCAGTATACGTATTTTGGCCTGGAATATTAATATTATTTCTATGTAAGGCTGCATGTGATGCACCAGCTTGGTAGTTTCTCCAAGGTGCACCGTGGCATATCGTGCTTGGTCAAGGAAGAGCGATCGTTCCAATCAAGCAACAGTACACGTGGTCGGCTCATGGATGGGCGATTCCCTTTTTAGTTATTTTACCTAATAAAACTTTTTTTTCAATTTCAAAAAAATATGTACCTCGGCACTGAAGTTTCTTTTTATGACTCGTGGTTTATTTGCCTTAGGCCTCTGCAACTAAACTCCACACGAGTCATAAAAAGTTGAACTTCAGTGCCTTGGTACATAAATGACCATCATGTACGAAGGCATTGAAGTTAAACTTTTTATGACTAGTGTAGTATTTAGTTGCCGAAGCCTCTGGCCGAGGCGAATAACAAATAAACCACATGAGTCATAAAAAGAACTTCAGTCCCAAGGACATATTATACAGGGTGAGTATTTTTCGATGCCCACTATGGGGATCTCGGAAACTAGCAGAGCTAGAACAAAGGTTAAATGGGGAAAGAATTGCAGTTTTGAATGCTCAATCTAATGCCCCTTTTGGATTTTTAAAAAAGTTCATGGCTCACTAGATATTTTGAAAAGAGTGATTTTTGCTATTTCATCAGATCTCTGTAGCTCCGTTATTCTGATTATACAGAAAAACTGTAGAGACAAAAATTGTAGATAATTTTGGGCTTAATAAGATAATCTAATCCAATTTTTAATGTTGTTTGTGATTTTTGAGATATGACATAAACTTTTGTTTTTTTAAATGTGAATCACAGTTGGCTGTGGCCTTATCAAATCGGCCATTTTTTTAACTTTCCAAAGATATAATACTCGGCATAGTTATTATAAAAAATAAAAGATCTATGGCTAATTTTCTGTTTTTTTTTTTATTTTCACATAATCAGCCATGGAATATTTACATAATTACGTTCTATTTTATAACTGGACATACTTCAAACAACTCTAATATTTTGTTTTTAGCTGGTAACAAAATGTGTAACAAAATAAAACAAAAAATAAAAAACTCAAATTCAAATTATTATTATTTTAAAAGGTCACCTTTTAAAATAAAAAAGGTGTTCAAACAATCCACCATCATTATTTAATGCAAATATTGCATCTTTTTAAAACTGAATTTGTCGCCTTTCTTAGAGAGCGCCTGTCAATACTGGAAATTGTTTCTAAAACAGCTGCTCTTAATTCAGCAATTGTCTCATACTTTATTTTGTACCGTTCCACACAAAAAGAAATCCAAAACAGACAAATCGGGGGATCGGGGCTGCCAGGAAATAGGTCTATTTCTCCCTATCCAACTATTTGAATAGAGCTGATCTAGGTAATTTCTTACGGGCAAATAATTATGTGGTGGAGCTCCATTATGATAATTTTTGTTATAGTTTGTTACCAGCTAAAAATAAAATATTTGAAAGTTTGAAGTATGTCTTATTATAAAATAGAACATAATTATGAAAATATTCCATGGCTGACTATGTAAAAATTTAAAAAAATCAGAAAATTAGCCATAGCTCTTTTATTTTTTATAATAACTATGCCGAGTTTTATATCTTTGGAAAGCTCAAAAAATGGCCGATTTAATAAGGCCACAGCCAAATATGATTTACATTTAAAAAAACACAAGTTTATATTATATCTCAAAAATCACAAACAACAAACAAATTGGATTAGATTACTCTATATCACCCTGTATATTTTTTTTAATCGGAAAAAAATGTTTTATTAGGCACGAAAATAATCATAAGAGATCACCCGTCCATAAACCGACTGCTTGCGGCGTTGCTTGACTTTGACGATCGCTCTACGAGGCACGGAGCTTCCCAACAGAAACTCCACACTGCTGCCTGTTGTGCAGCCTCCATGAAAAATATATTGATATTCAAACCTACTAAAATATTTATACTGGAAGAGTGCGCTGTTATAGGTAACAATTTCGCAATGTGTACGAAAAGTTAAATGGGCCTTTATTGGCCAGGATTTGAATATTTGGTCACTTTTGACGGGCGATGGCTCCGCATCTGACGTTTGATGTTTACATCTCGCCAAGGCCTACATATTTTTTCAAAATCTGTATGACTGAATAAAATAGTATACATACCTCAGCAGAAGTTTCATTACAGCCTCAGGATATTGTTGACCTCGATATATGTTTTTGACCTCTAGTGTAGTAATTTCCCATTTTTATTTTTGCCGCAGCTCTGAGCCGCCAACCGAGGCCGTGGAAAACTCCAAACTGAACCCAGAGGCGGCGGAATTCGTCCCGATGGGCTGTAGGGCGCCCTTACAAGAGCCGCCGACCACTACTCCCACCTCGTCCTAAATCTGGTCATTTCCACTGTAAATATCTTTTTTTTTTTAATTTTCCTGATGGTCTTTCGAGCTCGACACTTGGATCTTGTTCCTTCATATGCTGCAGTCTGTCATACCGTTTGTTAATGTTTTTTTTTTTGTAAAATTTTCCACTTCGTACCCAGTACTGCTGTCCCAGTTCATGATTATGTTGAAATGTTGTAATTATCTTGAAAAGCAAGGAATGAATCTTGTATATATAGAAGTCGTCTGTATATGTTTTGCATCTATTTACAGGCAATATATGGTACTATATTTAGACAGACGTTAAAAGAAAAAAAAAAACAAAAATATCTAAATTAATTAAAAAAAAAATTAAGAAAATCTCATTAAATCTTTAAAAAATATTTGATATTGTAGCATATATTGTCATTCATACATACCTAAAACATGTTTTAACTTAAGCTGAATCTACTTAAAAAAATTAAGAGATGGATTTGCAAAAATCCTGTAGTAATTTAAGCATATTGTGTTTATTAATTAAATCTATATGCCGCGAAATAATTTAAACTCTGAATCTTGAATAAATCAAATTTATAAATCCAATTATGTTCTCTTAATTGTGTTAAGGCACACCACACAAAAATTTTGTAATTTTGTCTCTCGGATATTATGCCCTTAATTAATTTTCAGACAAAGGAGCAAATTAGACCTTAATGCTCTGTTTTGACAACAATTGAGAGCGGCCTAACTGAACCCCTCAAAATTATGATTTATTGAAAATGAAAAATCCAATATGCATTAATTAATTTTGTATTCAAATGTTTTTTGTCTGGTGTGAATACATAGAACATACAAAATTCAATATAATATTTTACAACTTCTTTGTAGATCAAATTTATAGTGTGAAGTAGAATGTAATTTCCTTTTTTTTGTTTAGATTATTTTGATGCCATATGAGACAGTTAAATATATTTTTGTGATCTAGTTTTTATTAAGAAAAATGTGTCCTCACCACAATCTCAATTCACACAAATAATTGTGGGTGATATTTTAAGGCTGTGGGAGAACAAAAAAAATTAATGCTTAACCGGTCATCTCTTTGATTTGCTCTCTTGAAGGTTAGTTTGTAGTTATGGTGCAAATAAAAAATGTATAATTTATATGTAGTACATGAATATATAAATTTTACAGAACCTTGCATTTTACCTTGTCCTAGAACTACAAAGTGTATAGCATTCTCGGCTGTGAAAATTTACTTACGAGTGAAATTTTACAGATGAATGGGTAAAATTTGCATCTAAATCACTTGACTGTAGTGAACTGCCATTTGGCAAATAAAATACGAAGTAATTTTACATTTTTTATATTAATTTTATTACAAATCGCTCTTGAGACAATACAAAGAAAAATTACACCTCATAATACAAATAAATTTTGCAGAGTTGTATATCTGAACGAGCAAAACACTTATCCCCTGGTCAAACTTGAGAATAATTGTTGTTTAGAAGTCGAACAAATATTGCTTTTATGTACAGAAGCCCGGAAAAACGAAATCACTCGTTGGACATTGTTCTTCTTCTAAACGATTGTCAGAACAAAAATTATGTACAAAAATCAGAACGGACGTCACGATATTGTGTAAGCCACAAAAATAAATGCTAGCAAATGAAAATGGCTTGAAAACTGAAATTTACAAATTCACAACATTACGCTTTAGCAAGATATCTCAGAAAGGTGCCAACTCCGTAGGCCACATCTACTATACTAAAATCGAGCAATCCGTACGCCTGATGTAAATAAAACCACGTGTTCAATGACGATCGTCGATTGGTCGGTAGGCTATAAAATTTCACCCGACTCGGCAACAGGGACGTGCTCGATCGCAGAAGTGTAGATATTCGGTTTTATCTTGTTGTTTTCAGCTATTTAGACACTGCCACAAATAATTTTATCGATGTTTTGAACCATTTTAATTAAGCCAATAATTCTTGTCTGAAATATTTTGATGTACACAATTGTAAGACTAAAATTAAATAAAGGTCGTACCTCCGTGCGGCTATGGCAGATATTTCAACCCACGTGCTCTTGTTTACTCCAGGCGTAAGAGTTGCCCGATTTTACTATAGACTAGGTATTTAAAGTTTAAAAATTTAGAGATGTAAGGTTTGGCTATTTTACGAATGATCTTATTAATATGAAGTTAAAAAGTCGACACCTACAGTTAACAATTTCATTTGCAGGCCTGGCTCTGCTTCTGATCTTTTTCTTCTAACTTCTTTTTTTGTTTCTCTCGCATCATTTCAGCATCTCTGCAAAATAAATGGCCTACTTTATTATATAAAACAAAACATATTCATTGCTGAGATCATAACCAACTTATTTTTTTTATTACTATAGGTACACAAATTTAAAAGGCATGTCTACAAAGAAAGAAATCACTGTTAGTTTCTAAAATATTATAAACCTGTTTCAATAGGTACGATAGAGATTACATTTTTTACTTGTAAGCATAGCAATATTGCTTTGCTTTTACTATTATTAAATCTATTATCTTTTGGATATTATATTTTGAGAAACCCGATCGATCGTCTATTATTTTATATTTACACACTTTCTAATTCCTTCTGAGCATATAGAATTGAATTATTGCAAAATAAATCATTCCTAAATAACTCAATATGTCCCTGACAGTATCAATATGGTGTGCATTCTTAAAATGTTTTCAACATGTCAGAAGATAAACAACAATTTTAAAATGTCTCGCTTGAGAAGGAAAGAATAAAGAATAGCTACATTTATAAAGAAAAATATTGACATCCTATTAAGTATTTTTACGTAATTATGCGTTGAGAGGTGGATTTTTTCCATAGCAAAGTTTTCCTTTTCGGAAATAAAGGTGGGTTTATGGAAGACAATTTAACGTAATTTAATATTAACACAATTTAACGTAACATAAGAATTTATTATTTCGTTAACAGGGGAAATGTCAAAATCAAATTTTCGCACAAGATCTATAAGACCTCTATTTCAATATCGGAGGCCCCCTGGGAGACGTAGGACTTCGCCCCACATCAGAAAAATACAAAACCTAACCCATAACCATCCTAAATAATGAATAATAAACAAGCAGTGCTAGGGAGTTTTTGCGAGTTTGTGTCTTACCGTTGGCAATGAAATTATACGCATGCGTAAATTGAGATTTTCTTTAATTTTAATGCCAAAGTTAAAAGTTGGTTAACTTTTAGGTTACGTTACATTAAATTATGCTGCATAAACACTCCCATTGCATAACATATTTTAACTTCTCTCTTACAATGTTACGTTAAAGTTACATTTAAAATTACGTTAAATTGCATTGCATATACCCACCTTAGTTCTAAGAAGAATATCCTTTTTTTAGCTGGCTACAAATGTTAAAATTAAGTAATGCTGATAATTACTTTTGCTGGTATTTATAGTATAATAATTATAATTAATTTTTAGGTTGAGAAAAAGATCTGTGGTAGTGGTTTTAAGTTTTAATATATTCGGTAATATTCAATATTTTCATTTATGTACTCGGGGTGATTTATTATTGTGCACCTTGTTTTTTTCGTAAACGGCTGTAGACTTTTTTTTGAAAAATGTACCTTGTTTCTAACTCCACGAGTGTAAAAACCGATGAAAAAAATTTACATCGGGCATCGCGACGTTTTCAAAATTGCTTTCCTCAGAAACATACATACTATTTTTATTATGCCATTTGAAAGCTTATGTAAAGTTTTTTTTTTTATAAAATAAAAAATAAATAACTACTTTTTTCTTGTAGCTTTAAAAAAAAACAAATCTGTCGGATTTGAACTACCCCGTACCTCTATCTATAAAATAAGAAAGTAATAAGTAGGTAGGTATAGTATAAATGAACTCACTTGGAACAGCATAGGCGTTTGCTTTGCAAAACAAGACCGAGTCTTAGGCGGCGTGCGGCCCTTAATAATATTATAAAAATTTTATTTAAATGCTCTAAAAAAAGAATAAAATAAACTTTGAAATAATTAACCAAAGCAAACCAATAATTTTGTTTCACACAAAACAACACCACACAAAGATCTATAGGTACACAAAACCAATATCCGTAAAATAAAGCGCAATCCTCATTCCCATGCACGGCACTGGTTATACTGGCCTAACTGGCCCACGTCGACACCTGCTTCATGGATCTCTGAAACTCCGACCAATCAAATCGCTACGCTGGATGCCTCCTTGACTAGATCGACGTCGACCACATAAAAACCTTTGAATTTTATACGGGTGATTTCTGCTGATAAGTCTGGCATTTTTAATAGCAGCAGAGCGTGGTAAATGCTGAAATAGATCGCGCCCCGTATATCACTGTGATCCAAGTGAGAGTTCATTTATTCTTTACTTATTACTTCATACTTTAAATACAAGGGTTGTTGACAAAAATGTTAGCTACCTAATAAGAAAAGTACCACTTTTTAACAAAATATAAATATCTAGGAACTTTAAAGTAGTCGGCACCTGGCGTTTTATGGAACTGTCTAGGTATACAGCTAATAATCAATGCTAAAAATGAACATGGCGTGAAATATACCCACTTCTTTAAAACGTTATGCTTAGCAAAGGCAAAAAATATACAACTTACCTAAATTTTCGTTGTTCTACTGTTAAGCCATCATTCTTTTTGCCTCTTTGCTGATCTTGTTGTTTCTTTTGGTTTTTGGCCCTAGCTAATTCACGCTGGTTTCCACCTAAAATATGCTAGGTTATCTGGGATACGTCTGTACCACCCAAATCTACCCTTTAAAAATACTCACGGGTCATTTTTGTATATTAGTAATTAAGGAAAGGATAAAAACTTGTAAAAATAACGCCTTCCGAAGGCCGCAGCCTCTTCTAGAAACGACAAACGATATACGTTGCTGGATTTCTACAACGATATGGGTGAATCAGATGAATGTATAAAATGTATAGCACGGGATTATGGGATGATGGATGTGATGGATGCGATCGCGATGGATGTGCCGAATCTACCAAGAACAAAGAAAGCGAATTTTATAATACCTACTTCTATCCCTATCTAATTTTAATGCGCGGTTGCTAATGGAACTATTTGCTTCTACCCGGGGTTCACTTATTCACTTGTTATGAACAGAGAAATATCCCTCACAAAATATCCATCTCTGTGAATGCGACCCAAAGTGCGACCCACTACCCACTGGACCCAAGAACGTTAAATAGTTTAACGTTCTTGCACTGGACCCACACTACTCACCCATAAAATACAAAGATTAGTGCGACCCCCCCCCCACAGACGATTTGTTCGTCTGTGGTGCGACCCTTCGAATTCTAATCATTGACATAAAAAGGAACGCTCCTTTTGCCCCTGCACTGAGAACTTTAGCTCAGTTGTTAGCCGAGCTACTCGCCCACTCAGTTTTTTCCTGTCAAAGGCTCATCTTGTGAAAGGGTAATTTTCCCCACCACCAAACTGAGCCAATATGCTCGATAGTGAGAGTTCTCGCGAGGATGTGCTTGAAGGGTGAAGGGGGAGGTTAAAAATCTCACTTTAGCTCACATTCTCATTTGTAAAATGAGCTGCCACCAACTGATATAAAGCGTTGATCGACTCCATCGACGGTCGTCCACGGATAAAGTAAGAATTCTTAAGAAAAGTGGCAAAAGGAACGCGGCTATAGACTGGATCACAAAATAAAAAAAGCTTGACTGGAACGTGGAACCCACCCACACCTAACCCGATACGTACGTATTCTTGACCCGAGACGACAAATCCCACTGGTGTGTTCAGAACAGAGATACTCAGGTCAGGGGCGAGAATGAGCTACACAGATGGGAGGGGAGGGGAGGCGATAGCGATTTTCTTTCTTATAAGGCATCGAAAATTTACAGGGAAATAGGTATTGCTCCCTGTCTCGTTGAAAATATAATTATAATCTTGTTAAGTTTGCAATACGTATCTTAAATATTTCAAACAACTTTTTACAGATGTTTTATACACAGTCATTTAATTGGTCCTACCTATCCAGGCAAATTAAATTTTTTATTGGAAAATATTCAGTAAAAGATATAATCCAGAAATATTATGTGCCAGTTCTGTAGGTAACATTCTCAAATTTTACGAGAAGGTAAGAAAAAAAACAATGCTCCAATAAACATTGTGAGATTCAAGAAAAACCACCTCATTATCCTCAGAGGACCTCAGGTTGATTTTTTTCCACAGAATGTAAGAAGACATTATTTACAATAAAATTTCCAAATATACTTTTGCTTTCATGTATTCATACCTATTTGTTTTGAGACAATCATGTTCTACTCTCTCTCGTCTACCCTTTAAAAAACATCAAATTCCGAAAAATGTTGAGGAAGACTGTCAAATTGAAATGCTTAACAATCCCGCTATTTCTTAACCCTTCACCGTTTTTGTAACGTGCTTGAACTCCCTCAAGTTAATCCTCTATCCTCCCTCTACTTTTCGTAAAAATGTTGTGCCTAATATCCCCAAAAACCGAAAAGCAACGACTCCTGGCGAGTGGCGAATTTAAGCTTCTGTGCGCTTGACTACTGCCCAACATTCCTTTGCAGAGATTCGCGCAGCGTCAGCGTTCGACGCTAACTTCACAAAGTGGCACATGCGCCATTTTCGTTTCTTGTTTTTCAGCTTGTTCTGGAACGCGTATCTATCAGTCAGCCGTGCAGTATATGATATCGAAGAGCAGAGAAGCTACCAGAAAAGAGGTATTTACTAACTTATTCCTTTATTACCCTTTTCCTGTCTTCATCCCAGACAGGGCGTGAAATAAATTCACATGGAAGGTGCGTCTGGCCGCAGTGGCGTAGCTATGCTGGGGCAATTCGGTGCGTCGCCCCGTGGTCCCGCGGGTTAGGGGGCCCTAATTCTTGACATTGCTTTCATACTTGACAGTAATTCTCTCCCAAAATAAGTATTTTCTTAATCGCCGAAAAGGCGAATAAATTTATTAAAAATGCACGCACTCCTCATTGTGTATACGGTGTGCGGGGCAAATTTCTACGTCATCTCTTTTAATTATATCCCGCTCGCCGGCCGAGTACTTATTCCAGACACGACAGTTACAGCAAAGCCGTACCCAAGGGGGTATATGGGGGTTCAATGTTCAACCCCTCCCCCCGAATTTGTTATTTCGCATGTAAAGCGGAATTAACTCGGGTAGGTACAGACTTGGGTAGAATACCAAAAACCAGTATTCGAATACGAATACAGAATACTCAAGTTGAACTGGATTCGAATCCTAGAGATTTGAATACTATTCTAACAAAAGTATTCAATTACCGAATAGTATTCGAATCCGTGTATTCATATAATGAATATTGTGTTCATTTAATTACCTTATATGAAACACCCTTTATAAGCTAGGCTGGTTATACTAAGTCAAATAATATCTTGGGAAAGGCTTAATCGATTCGCGAAAAAGGATCACCAATATATGACCTGTGGTTTATTATACAAGGTACTCCGGAAAACTCTTTTTTTTTTAATTTTGCCCCATTTGGTGGATAACCAAAGGTTTTGAACTAGGGCCAATTCGATGACACTGCATTTTATTCTTATAAACATGCCTAATATGGTTTGTAATTTTTGGGGATTTTCTTTTATTAACAGTCGACCACATAATATAGTACCTACTACTATTTCAAAAAAGTATAATCCAAAATGTAGAGTTCTCGAGAACTGCAGGTTGAAAAGTTGAAAAGTTTTTTGAAATGCGGCCCATTTTCCAAACACACTGTATATTTGACTATTTTCATCTATATGTTACAGCCCGTATGTGAAAACAGACCGTATGTATACGGTCTAGGCTGTATCTATACGGCCTAAATGGCGCAGACCGTATGTAAATGACATGGCATTTCATAGACCGTTAACATACGGACTATTGACATTCAGACTGTATGTGCAATCGTAGAGAATTAGGTACCCTTCTTTTTTATATAGGCCCATTAAAGAAGAATATGCCTTCTTCTTAGTATGCGTATTTTGCAGAAAAAAAATCTAGGGTACCTATACATTATACTAAATAATTACCTTTTTAAGAAGTAATATCCTTTTTTGATGAGCCTATATAAAAAAGAAGGGGTAATTCAGAAATGGAGGACGTCGAAACCGCCCGGAAAACATTACACATACATTGTGTCTTTGATCTCTCTGTGATATACGGTCTAGTTGCAGATAGACCGTATATAATAGGTCTAGTCCTTTTGCAAACCGACTAGACCGTTTGTTGACGGACACGCTTCTTATACATATGGACTAATATCTTCAGTCCGTTTACATATGGACTAGTCCTTTTGTATACGGCCTGTTTTACATATATACGGTCTGCAACATATACATACAATAAAAATCAAAACTTTATATAGGTAAAAACAAAAAATGTAAATATACCTAAGAATACCGATCATTGTCCATGTTTTTTTTTGTAATCTTATTAGTATTCAACATTTGAATACAGGATTCAAATTTTGAATCCTGTACTCTGATTCAGAATACTGAGATTTGAATATCGGTATTCTTTCTAAGAGAATCCTAAAAAAAATCAGTATTTAAATTACCGAATACAGAATACCTGCTTTAAAAAGTAGCTATAAGAATAAGAATACCTGCTTCTCGGGAGTATTTGAATATGAATACGATTACTGGCAAAGTAGCTTGAATAGGATTCCGAATACTGAGGATTCGAATACTACCCAAGTCTGGGTAGGTATGTACAACGGCACAACGC
Organism: Pseudeuparius sepicola; assembly: GCA_963920635.1. Taxonomy (NCBI): domain Eukaryota; kingdom Metazoa; phylum Arthropoda; class Insecta; order Coleoptera; family Anthribidae; genus Pseudeuparius; species Pseudeuparius sepicola. The sequence goes on from OY987305.1 coordinate 9,067,738, forward strand.
TCAATGCACAATGACGGGCGCCATTATTTTCTTCTATCCAGGTATATATAACCGCTACCTACTCTTATGTACACTGTATTTACGGAAATGAAAATTCTTCACAGCTAATATCTTTAGTGCCACGAAAAATTTCAAAAATCGCCGCGACACTTCAATTTTTGAAACTAACTCTAAAATCTTAAATACGACCGCCCCTCGTTTAATACTCATCATTTTTAAGCACGGAAGAAAGAACAAAAAATATAAGCATAAAAAATCACAACTTTTGTTCATATTAGACATTGAATTATTGTCATCTAGATGGAGATGGAAGGAGTCTCAACAATAACGCAATGGAATTAGGAGCAGCCAACTATAGAGAAGAATGGCACACCTATAAATTAAAATTAGTGCAGGTGAAATGAGTGGCAAATCGACAAATATATACGTAAAATTAGGGTATAGAAAACAATGCCTATACCATAGTTGCCATTCGTCAGCTGATTTCTTAGGCTATATCATATGCTCTATGTTGGCGTTGAGTGAAGGAATAACTCACTCAACGATGTTGGCCTTCTACTTCATTCTTTAGACTCCTACTGTAGCGGAGAGAACCGATGAAATACTTAGTTATTTTGTATGGTAAAAATAACGAGTGTTAATTTTGTCCATAACATCCCTAAAATTCAATCTATTTTAAAATACACAGTTTTACTGTATGTGAAAGTAGGGTAATGTATTTAAGTTTTTAAAGTATGGGTTGCTGGGGTGTAGCGGAATGAATCTATCATGATTCTGTTAACGCTTTGAATAAAGAACCACAGGAAGGAGAGACCGGGACAGTCTACAACTAATCGAGGCAGAAATCCTCATTTTTCGTGAAATCAGTACCTACAATACAGGCCAATAATTATAAGGCACGTTTATGTATTTAAGTTTAGGAATCCTTTATAATAAAGCAATAATTTTAAATTTTCAATTTTGAAGAAGTAGGTACCCACACAAACGCCTATGCCACGTTGGTGCATGGCCTCAAAAGTTAATTTAAACTACAAAATTAACTACCGCTGGATTATTATCTTCAAACATTTTAGTTCTGGCGGTCAGGGAAGTGCCACAAGCCGCACAGCTAAGCATAATAACTCGAAAAAGTATCTAAATACCACATACTGACACCTCTATCATCATGTCAGATACCAAAATGCTGTGTCAAAAGCCGATGTGTAGCGAGGATTTATGAAATTCTTCCACTGGTCATAGTGTATTCAGAGGCACTGATTTTTCTTTGTAAAATTTTTATTTTCACATACTTATAGGGTTCCTGTTTTTAGTTCCTTTTTTTTGATAAATATTTTTTTGTTAATTTTATTATTAGTAGACAAAGATGAAATATTAAATCGAAATGCGATATCCCCCCCCCCTCCCCCGAAATAAAACCCTGGTTATACGGCCCTGAGTCACAGAGTCGTTTTGTTCCACTCTCAGTAGTGATTACATTATTATTAACCTTCAGTAAAATTTTGCGGACCAGCTGATTTTTCAGAATTGTTCTTGGATTGTCTTCCAAGTATCCAACCAAAAGAGCACTCAAACTCCCGTAATGAAGAATGCAAAGGTGGTTTCGTGTTTATTCTTTAACAAAAAAATGTTAGCAAAAGCTGTAGCTATAGGTAAATAATTCCCTACAATTTTTCTTAATATTTTTTCTTTGTTAAAAATAAGTAAGAAACCATCCTTATTGCCAGCTCTAAAATGGGAGTCCAAGTGTGAGCTTTCGGTTGGATTCTCAGAAAACGGTGTCTGAATAACATTAAAAAAATACTTTCCCGTAATTTTTTCTGAAAAATTACCAAAAGAATAGTAATAAAGTATAAACACACGGACATAGAGCCGTTTGAAGTTTACATTTAAAGTAAACCAGGTAGAAACATAGGAAATTATAATTTTTTGAGTATAGCCTACACCCTTAAAAAAAGGTAGAAAATAAAAAAAATAGGTAGAAATTAAAAAAATCTCAAGGAAAGGGAAAAACAGAGTATACCTAGGAGAGGAATTAAAAAGCTATAAAATCCGGAATGAAATCTTTATCTCAATAAACAAGGTATCATGCAAGGTATTGGTAAAATTCGTTGAAAAAGAAATCACGGAATTAGAATTAAAAACTTTTCTGATGCCCTTCCGGCAAATATAGAAAGTTTAGGTGTACGAAGATTATTCATGAAAAACAAAAAATCTGACCAACCTAATGACATCCAGAGCTGCCGGTACTGAGTAAAAAAATGTTCTGCATTTAGTTAACCAGTACTTTTTGTACTTACAGTATTTTACTTGAAGTACATTTGAAATAGAAGTAGGTATGGTACTTGAATTTCCCAGTACTTCTCTTTAATGTACTGGTACTGGTCTATTTTTATCTAGTATTACTTGTTACTGGAAAAAATTACTGGTAGGTACTGAAAGCAGCCAATTCTGACTGAGTACAAAATTTACTGCAATCATTGAGTAAAGGAATAAATTCCTTTACTCAATGCTGCAATTTAGTTTACCAGTACTTTTTGTACTTCTAGTTGTTTACTTGTCTACAATTGAATATATGATACTTAAATATTCCAGTATTAGCGGAAATTAAGTAAGTCATATAATTGGGTCTATATTCAATATTATTGTTACTATTATAATAGCTTTGCTAGCTACACCAGTGACAGAGGTCAAAACTAATAATAATATTTTAGAACAAAGATTTAATCACACGCAACTGTAAAAATCTCCATACTGGCAATAACTACTATATTACTTACTATACTAGTACTACATACTGGACATTTGAAATATTCTAAAAAATTACACAATATAATAGACTGCTCTTCCGAACAAATGTCAACAGATAGATGTAAGTATTTTATTTTTGATTTAAACTACTCTTTCCTCAATGAGAAAAAATATGATGAGTTTTATACCAAAAATATATTTCTTACCAAAATACACTCTTAAAATTATATTCTTTTCTAAATTTAGGTATTTGGAAGAGCAGTCTGTGAGATGTTTGTAGTAGGGGAGAGTTGGGGAATATCGACCACGTAACGAAAATTGCCTAACTGAGGTGATTGCTTCAGTATATGTTTTAATTTTCTTGTGCACTTTAATGAAGTAGACGTTATTCTACAAGTATCAAATAAAAAAAAGATTTATGTAAATATATTAAAAATTTATTGGGAGTTACAACAAAGACTGCATCGGTCGATATTACCAGACCTAGTAGGATAATATCGATCAATTTAACAAATCAATAATTTTAGTGCAAGAGTTTTCCACAGTTTCCACAAAAATCGCAAATACAACTGTCTTTTCTGTCGTATCCTGCGAATTCCATGTGCGCCCATTTATGACAAACACCACAACTAACCCACCATTCCTCATTTTTCCCAAATTCTTGGCACAAAAGACTTAATCCGTTGCCACAGTCTTGACTGTCGGCGATTTTTTTGGAAGGAGAAAGTTCGGATGTTTTTTTAGAGTAGTCACAATTTGTCAGTTTTCTTTTTAATATCAACCATAGGTCGGATAATGTGAACCAAACGTTGTGTAAAATCAACCGCACTGGTCGATATTAACCGCCAAGGAGGGGGGGCCGTCCAACGGCTGCCTTGCTGTAGTGAATCAGGTTATGTCAAAAGCAAGGGGTTATTCTATACACAAATAGCACAGCTTAATATTTAAGCTGTGCAAATAGTCTGTATTTAATATTATATAATTTATATTGAAAAAAACAAGATATTGTAGGGACACTTCAGATTTTTTGAGCCCACACACTTATAACAAATGATCGAAAAACACAAAAGCCGACGAGAACGAAGCGTTATATCAAACTTCTTAAAAATCACGTGTTCACTGAGAAGGTCAACTACTGTAGCATAGATGGCGCCAGAGAGAACATGGATAGAAGGTCGTTTTATAATGAAAACTAAGAGGTCGATTTTACCCGACCGGTCGAAATTCCCCAACTTTCCCCTACTGGTACTGGTACTTAATACTCCAAGTATTTTTTTATAATACTTGTGCTGGAGAATCTGCAAGTACATATTTTATTTTATACTTGTAATGGTAATTTTGATTTTTAAGTACATTACTATCTCGATTCCTGGGTATTTGAAGTACTCTAAAAAATACTGACATTTTTTAAGGAAGGTACTGGTCGCAACTTTGCAAGAATTTTACTCGATACTTATACTGAAAATTCTACTTTTTAAGTATATCTACTACTGGATATTTCAAGTACTTTCGAAAAGTACTGGTACTTAATACTTCCAGTAAAATAATACGTATTTGATGCTGGTTACTGGTTACTGGTTATCCCAGTACTTTTTTGTAGTACTGGTGGCCGCTCTGATTACATCTCCACTTTTTCTGTTTGTTATACGGGAACGTGGATCCCTAGAGAAATTATAATACATATTTTAACATTTATCGTTCCTTTTAAAGTTATTCCCTATATTAGTCCTGTTATTCAATGAGTTCACTGTTTTTATGTAAGAATTCGGCAGGCAAAATATACCTACTTAAATTGCGGTAAAAAAGTCGGCAAAGACCATACCCGAGACTGCGAAAAAAATATAAACACTGTGGAGATACAGAACATAATTGTTTAAATAGAAATTGCCCCGAATATCTGAGACAAAAAAAAAATCAAGGAAGTAATGTCGTCAATAAAAGACACTCAAAACCAATTAAAGATAAAGTATACATCCAATCCAGCCCTAAAGATTTTTCCCCGTTACCAAGAGCCATGGAAGACCCGACGATAGCCAGTATCGCAGAGAACGACAAATAATGACTCAAAATAGATGAAGTAATAGATATCCGGGACCAGTAAAAAAAAATAAAAAATCAGTCCCTTGGATTCTTGGATATAACAGGAATGAACATAGTCTTTGTTTGTTTTCTTGTTCCTGAACTTAATAAAAGTCTTTCTCAAAATCATAAACAAAGAGATTAACATACGTGACCAAACTAATCCCTGAAACAGACGAAAATTCTCCAAGGTCTCAAGCTTTTGCAGTGGAATTGCAATAGTTTGAAGAAAAATCTTAATAAATGTAATAAATAAATGTCCCTGACATAATTTTAATCAATGACATTAAAATAAATAATTATACTATATACAGAAGCGACAGGAATGACGGATACGGGGATATAGCTACCCTTGTTAAGCATGGGTTATCACACAAATTGATACAAATCAATCAAAATAATATACCTCCTGATTTCCAAATATTAATTACTCAGCTATTTGAAATTAGCATTAATATCATTAATATATACGTATATAAATTGTATTAATATATATATATATATATATATATATATATATATATATAAATTGTATACCAAACAATACCGTCGACAACAGTATAATAATTAATTACTATTCACCAAATTTAAAACGAGATTTCCCGGAAAAGTTCTCTTTCAAACTTGTAGATCAGAGAGATGTATTCAAAGCACTCACCGGAATAAAATCAGCAGCAACTGGCTTTGATGGTATAAGCGTACATATGCTAAGAATTTTCTGTCCTTACATCTTGAACTTCTTGGTTCACATAATTAATTGCAAAATTTCTTGTTTTTCTTTCCTGGTCGTTTTTGTAGTATTATAGTTTTCTTTTGGTTACTGGGTTGGCGACCATTAATTACGCATTTTTAAAAAAAAATTTTGTCATTTAATGAACAATTATAAAAAAAAAATTCCATTACACAACACGTGTTTCGGCCTAGGGCCATCATCAGGTATATCAAAGTAGTGCTTGTTAACATTTACGGATTTTTCTTTTTATTTTTTAAAATTTGTTAATATATATATACCATGCATATACCTGCAGACGTCCATACGATACACTTAAAAATTTTGATATATATACCATGCATATACCTGCAGACGTCCATACGATACACTTAAAAATTTTGATATATTCTTCCATGTCTGCTAACTTATTAATAAATTTTAAAAAATAAAAAGAAAAATCCGTAAATGTTAACAAGCACTACTTTGATATACCTGATGATGGCCCTAGGCCGAAACACGTGTTGTGTAATGGAATTTTTTTTTATAATTGTTCATTAAATGACAAAAATTTTTTTTAAAAATGCGTAATTAATGGTCGCCAACCCAGTAACCAAAAGAAAACTATAATTAATTGCTTTTTTTTGCAAGAGGTCTTTCCATCCATGTGGAAAGAAGCTACCACTGCCTAAAACTGCTGAACCCTCAGAGTTTAAGCACTTGAGGCCAATTAGTATTTTGCCGGCTATGTCAAAGATTGTCGAGAAGATTATAAATTCTCAACTTCGAGATTTTATAACTGACATGCAGCTACTTCCATCTTGCCAATCGGGCTTTCGTCCTGGTTACAGTTGCACAACCGCTTTACTTGAAGTCACAGATGACTTAATTACATGTGCTGATAAAAGTGACCTTAGCGCACTTGTACTATTAGATTTCAGAAAAGCCTTTGGTGCTTTGAACCATGAAATATATATTACTATCTAAACTCCACTGTCTCGGTTTAAATCATACCGCGATTGGCGTCATTTCCAGTTATCTGAAGCAGCGTTTTCAAAGAGTAAAATTAAATGGTAGATTCTCAAATCCTCTTGAAATAAAACACGGTGTCCCCCAAGGCTCTATACTGGGACCTCTTCTGTTTTCTTTATACACGTCTGACATAATCAAGGATGTAAGATATTGTAAATATCACATGTATGCAGACGATTTACAAATTTATCATAGTTTCCCCCCGTATGACTCTTTACTCGCTTTAGACCGAATAAACAGTGATTTAGACACAATTCAGAATTTTTCCATCAAACATAACTTACAAATAAACCCGGACAAATCGGTAGTAATATTGTTTGGCAATCTGTCTAAAATAAACACCCTTCCCTTTTTGGAATTTAAAACTAATAACAATCCTATCCCTATAAAAGCATCCGCCAAAAACCTAGGTCTAATAATCGACAATAGCTTCAGATATAAACTACACATTAATACTTGTATAAAACGAGCATACATGAATTTAAAAATTATTTATCCACACCGCCATTATCTTAGCCAAAAAATAAAAACCATATTGTGTGACACCATGGTCCTTTCCCATTTTAACTTCGGTTGTCAAGTATATTTTCCTGGATTGGACACTAACACTCTGAGCAGAATTCAGCGAGTACAAAATAGTTGCTTAAGATACATTTTTCTAATTAAGAAATTCGAACATATATCACATAAGTTACGAGAGTGCAAATGGCTCAACATGAAAAACCGATTCACCTATCATTTAACTAACTTTTTCCATAAGGTAATGACAACCCGTCAACCGTCTTACTTGGCTCAGAAAATCAATTCCAGAAGTCAAACACACAACATACCAACGAGATTTTGTTCTCAGATAAGTAATACCCAAACATCGAACATCATTGTTCACCAGAAGTTATAGCTATAATGTGTGCAAATATTACAATGCCGTACCCATTGACTTGAAACAACTGCCTATTAATGTATTTAAGAAAAGACTTAAACAAACTATCTTCTCTAAGCAATGCCAGTCATCGAAATGATCAAGTAGATATGTTACTCTATGAGGTTTACTGTCGCCTTTACTGATGTTTAATCCCACCTTAGGTATTAGCCTTGTTTATGGAGGTAAACAAGGGTATTAGGCATGTCTGAAATTATGGAGCCCTGAGCTGCCGTTTTCTATTTTATATTTTCTTTTTGTGTTCACCAGTTCGTGTGCCATATAGGTACTGTTTTGGGCACTAAGCAAAGCAACAACTATATTACTTAATGTCTGTCATGTTCTTTTTGTGCTTTATGTTTATTTACATTATAATTTATATATAACTAGGTACGTTCTTTATATAATATAGTATCAGAGGATGTAGGACTCTGTAGGGTTTAAGTGGTAGAGCAGAGAGAGGCTATTTTTTTAGCCCTTATCCAACTGAACTTCGCCCTAATGTGTAAAATCTTTATATATTACTTCTTGATTTTACCCAATAAAGACATATTATTATTATTATTATTATTATTATCTCGACTTAGCCAAAAGGCATTCGCACTCCCTCTACGGGGAACATTCACTCAGATCCCGGGTATCCCGGATACCAAAAGGATCTGGCTCGGACGAGACCCTTGCCATGTTATCGGGCCTTAGGTGGCATTGATGTTGTTGGATGATCCTGCATTCCCCATGAATTTCCTGACGGTTCGGGCTGTCGCAAGTAGTACCGCTTTCTGCATGGACCTGTAAAGACTATCAGTTAGACCCAGCTCCTTGATGTTTCTCAGCAAACTTTTTGGTATAACACCAGTTGTTGACACGATGATTGGAATCGTCTGGACGTTCTCCATTTCCCATTGCCTTCTAATTCGTTCTTCTAAATCTCTGTACTTCGCGATCTTCTCGACTTGCTTCACACGCAGGTTGTTGTTGTTCGGGATGGCCACATCAATCAGAGTTGTCTGCGTAGAAATTTTATCAACTATTATAAGGTCCGGTCTGTCATAGGCAACTCGTTGATCTGTCAGAACTGTACGATCCCAGTACAGTTGCTGTTCTCAAGAACAGGCTCAGGTGTGTAGTTGTAATATGGGACCCTCTCTGCCTGCACAAGCAGCAGCTTTTCCGCCAGTTCCTGGTGCAAGATCTTGGCAACCGAATCGTGTCGTTCCTTATATTCCGTTGATGCGAACATCTGACATCCTCCTGTTATGTGCTGGATTGTTTCTGAAGTTGGGCACCCGTATCTGCATCTGTCATCCACTACCGATGCATCTCCTACAATGAATTTTAGGTAGTTGCGAGTTGGTATAACCTGATCTTGTATGGCCAGTAGGAAGCCTTCGGTCTCGGGGAACATTCGTCCCGAGGTCAGCCAATAGTTCGACGCTAACTTGTCGACATGTTCCTGGTTAACCTCATTAGGATGCCTCCCGTGCAGCGGCTTCCCCAACCACCTCTGTAGTTTATCGTTGTCGGTTCGGTGGTGATTTTGACGCTCGTGTTCCGTCAGACGTAGCGGTGTTGAGACGTCTGCTCCGCATATAGCCCTATGTAGTGTGGAGCTGTTGGCCTGCCTGTAGAAATAATTACGCAGATTTAATATTTGTTGGTCCAATTGCTTGCTGAGATCTGCCAATCCTCTTCCTCCTAGTTGACGTGGCAGAGTTGTTCTTTCTACGGCGCTACGGGGATGATGTTTATGAGCTTTTGTCAGTAGTGTCCTAACTTTTCGTTGCAGGTTGTTGATGTCCGTGTTGGTCCAATTCACTATTCCGAACGAATAGCTGAGTACAGAGCACGCATACGTGTTCAGGGCCTTAAACAAATTCCTGCTGTTAAGATCAGTTCGCACTACTTGTCTTACTCTCTTGATGAATTCATTCGTTAAATCAGTCTTCATTGTTCGATGGTCTATCCTTTGAGCTTGTTTCATCCCGAGCTACTTGTATGTATCTCCCTTGCTCATTGCTTCGATCTCCTGGCCGTCCTGCATCTCGTGTGCGCTTTGTTCGAGCTTTCCCCGGATGATATTAAGGGTGCGGCACTTGTCCAGTCCAAACAGCATTCCGATGTCCCTGGAGAACTCCTCTACAATTTTAAGCATTTGCGTTAGTTGGTTTTTGGTTACTGCGATCAGTTTTAAATCATCCATATATAATAGGTGATTCAACTTGATCGCTTCTGCGTTGTTGCTTTTGATAGCGAAGCCATATTTTGTAGAGTTCAACCGATGTGATAGAGGGTTCATCGCCATGCAGAACCACAGTGGACTGAGTGAATCTCCTTGGAAAATCCCTCTTCGGATATTGATTGCGTCGGTCTCGATGTTACTGTCTGCGGTTCTGAGTTGTATCTTAGTGCGCCAGGTTGTCATAACGTGTTCTAAAAAGGAAACTGTATGATGATCTATTTTATACAGCTTTAAGATACCTGTGAGCCAGTCGTGAGGTACGGAATCAAATGCTTTTTTGTAGTCCACATAAGCCATGTGGAGGTTTCGTTGCTTGGAATGAGCCTGGTTGCAGATGACAGAGTCTATGATGAGTTGCTCTTTGCATCCCATTGCTCCCTTCGAGCAGCCCTTCTGCTGCATTGCAATGATGTTGTTCCGCTCGCAGTGAGCATATGTTCGCTGCGTAAGGCAAGATGTGATTATATCTTGTACAGCGTAGGCAAGCAGGTTATTGGGCGGTACTTGGCAGGGTTATCCGTATTCCGCTGGTCTTTTGGTAACAGGTAGGTTGCACCCTGTGTAAGAAACAGTGTTATTATTATTATTATTATTATTATTATTATTATTATCTCGACTTAGCCAAAAGGCATTCGCACTCCCTCTACGGGGAACATTCACTCAGATCCCGGGTATCCCGGATACCAAAAGGATCTGGCTCGGACGAGACCCTTGCCATGTTATCGGGCCTTAGGTGACATTGATGTTGTTGGATGATCCTGCATTCCCCATGAATTTCCTGACGGTTCGGGCTGTCGCAAGTAGTACCGCTTTCTGCATGGACCTGTAAAGACTATCAGTTAGACCCAGCTCCTTGATGTTTCTCAGCAAACTTTTTGGTATAACACCAGTTGTTGACATGATGATTGGAATCGTCTGGACGTTCTCCATTTCCCATTGCCTTCTAATTCGTTCTTCTAAATCTCTGTACTTCGCGATCTTCTCGACTTGCTTCACACGCAGGTTGTTGTTGTTCGGGATGGCCACATCAATCAGAGTTGTCTGCCTAGAAATTTTATCAACTATTATAAGGTCCGGTCTGTTATGAGCAACTCGTTGATCTGTCAGAACTGTACGATCCCAGTACATCTTGTAGTTGCTGTTCTCAAGAACAGGCTCAGGTGTGTAGTTGTAATATGGGACCCTCTCTGCCTGCACAAGCAGCAGCTTTTCCGCCAGTTCCTGGTGCAAGATCTTGGCAACCGAATCGTGTCGTTCCTTATATTCCGTTGATGCGAACATCTGACATCCTCCTGTTATGTGCTGGATTGTTTCTGAAGTTGGGCACCCGTATCTGCATCTGTCATCCACTACCGATGCATCTCCTACAATGAATTTTAGGTAGTTGCGAGTTGGTATAACCTGATCTTGTATGGCCAGTAGGAAGCCTTCCGTCTCGGGGAACATTCGTCCCGAGGTCAGCCAATAGTTCGACGCTAACTTGTCGACATGTTCCTGGTTAACCTCATTAGGATGCCTCCCGTGCAGCGGCTTCCCCAACCACCTCTGTAGTTTATCGTTGTCGGTTCGGTGGTGATTTTGACGCTCGTGTTCCGTCAGACGTAGCGGTGTTGAGACGCCTGCTCCGCATATAGCCCTATATAGGGTGGAGCTGTTGGCCTGCCTGTAGAAATAATTACGCAGATTTAATATTTGTTGGTCCAATTGCTTGCTGAGATCTGCCAATCCTCTTCCTCCTAGTTGACGTGGCAGAGTTGTTCTTTCTACGGCGCTACGGGGATGATGTTTATGAGCTTTTGTCAGTAGTGTCCTAACTTTTCGTTGCAGGTTGTTGATGTCCGTGTTGGTCCAATTCACTATTCCGAAGCTGAGTACAGAGCACGCATACGTGTTCAGGGCCTTAAACAAATTCCTGCTGTTAAGATCAGTTCGCACTACTTGTCTTACTCTCTTGATGAATTCATTCGTTAAATCAGTCTTCATTGTTCGATGGTCTATCCTTTGAGCTTGTTTCATCCCGAGATACTTGTATGTATCTCCCTTGCTCATTGCTTCGATCTCCTGGCCGTCCTGCATCTCGTGTGCGCTTTGTTCGAGCTTTCCCCGGATGATATTAAGGGTGCGGCACTTGTCCAGTCCAAACAGCATTCCGATGTCCCTGGAGAACTCCTCTACAATTTTAAGCATTTGCGTTAGTTGGTTTTTGGTTGCGGCGATCAGTTTTAAATCATCCATATATAATAGGTGATTCAACTTGATCGCTTCTGCGTTGTTGCTTTTGATAGCGAAGCCATATTTTGTAGAGTTCAACCGATGTGATAGAGGGTTCATCGCCATGCAGAACCACAGTGGACTGAGTGAATCTCCTTGGAAAATCCCTCTTCGGATGTTGATTGTGTCGGTCTCGATGTTACTGTCTGCGGTTCTGAGTTGTATCTTAGTGCGCCAGGTTGTCATAACGTGTTCTAAAAAGGAAACTGTATGATGATCTATTTTATACAGCTTTAAGATACCTGTGAGCCAGTCGTGAGGTACGGAATCAAATGCTTTTTTGTAGTCCACATAAGCCATGCGGAGGTTTCGTTGCTTGGAATGAGCCTGGTTGCAGATGACAGAGTCTATGATGAGTTGCTCTTTGCATCCCATTGCGCCCTTCGAGCAGCCCTTCTGCTGCATTGCAATGATGTTGTTCCGCTCGCAGTGAGCATATATTCGCTGCGTAAGGCAAGATGTGATTATCTTGTAAAGCGTAGGCAAGCAGGTTATTGGGCGGTACTTGGCAGGGTTATCCGTATTCCGCTGGTCTTTTGGTAACAGGTAAGTTGCACCCTGTGTAAGAAACAATGGCATTTTCAGAGGATCGAGCAAGACTTCATTAATTAAGGTAGTTATTTGTTCATGCGTGCACCACAACTTCTTAATCCAATAATTTTGGAGATGATCTGGACCTGGTGCCTTCCAGTTGTGGGAATTCTTGATGACATCGGAGACCTCAGCGGTTGTGAATTGCTCGTGTTGCATCTGGCTATAGTTCCGGCCCATCTCGCGTTCTTCGCTGATCCAGCTTGCACTGACATTGTATGGACCTGGTGTGGCAAGTTGATTTCTCCAGAAACCGTCGACCTGTTCTCTGCTAGGGTAACTCGCATTTGTGGCATCGGCGCAGAATTAAAAGCACGGTAGAAACCCTTTTCTGATCGTTCAAAGAGTTTATTGTCTCGTTTCCTGTTGTTACTAGCCTTGTATCTCCTCAGACGCCCTGCGAAAACAGAAAGTTTTTGTTTTAATGTGTCAAGACATTGTTGAGCAGTGATGTTCGCGGGGTCATGCCGAGAATGCATTTGGGTGCGGCTCATTACTGCCTGCACCGCCCTCTGGATCCTTCTAGTTCTAACTCCTCTGATATATTCCGTCACTTGTCCTATGTCTTTACGGAGACTCTCGATCTTCCGATTTAGTCGCATTTCCCATTGAGCCATTCGTGGTTCTGGTCTTGCACGATTCAACTCTTGGGCCGTTCGGATCTTGGCACCCATTACAGTGATGACTGCCGTTGCGGCACAGTAGATTAACATGTGCATACGTTCTAATGTTGGTGTCACTGAAACATAGCTTGGTAAAATTCTTGTGTTCATAAGATCGAGCACGATCGCAAGTTTCCTGGAAGAATTTAATCTTGGTAGCGGTGGCCTGCTAAGTGGGTCTGTGCCTTCGTATCGCAATACTGCCTGTCTCATATGTGTGTCCAAGCCTTCAAAATGTTCTTCGTTAACCCGTTCCAGACTCTCGGTTGTTGGTTCTACCGTTTCGGCTTCTAGTTGTTGTCCAGGCTCTTGAAGTTCCCCATTGTTGTTGTTGTCATCTATGTCTATGTGTTCGCCGTGGATCTCTAGCTCAACTTCCCGTTTGATAGCGTTAAGTCGCGTTTCTGGAATTCGGTTATTTCTTAGAATAGTTCGATACTGATCTGACACTCTTTGTTCAGACACTTGCATGTGTGGAAACTCCCTGCAGAACTCGGCATGCAGTTGTTGTCGGTAGCCGATAATCTCTTGTCCTAAGTTTGTCACCCTGTAGAAAATACGCATAATCGATTCATTCATGGACACAGTCCATTTCATGCGTCGTCGTTGTAATCCCGCCTCTGTGAACGCTGGCTGAAGTTCCCGCGCAGCACCTTCGGTGGGTGGAACCCTAGTTCTCGTTTGGCTCCCATGTTGTAGATGTTCGTGTTGTTGTTGGGCTGTAGCTGTTTGTGCAACAGGGGCCCGCCTCATCAGCGCCCTGTCACCGACGTCCCGCTCGCTGTCATGCCCAGCGCCGGCTCCAGACATGCCCTGGCGATCCCCAGGCAGCGGCCCTATGACAATCATCCTATCATTCTCCATTCCATAGTTTTCTCCCGTAACGTGGGAGTGACGGCCCTCGGTCGCCTTTTACGACTCGCGGAGCCACGATAGGAGTATTCTAACCCGCTACCCATACGGGTCAACTAGGATAACGCGGGATCGTTACTCCCGAGGATCTGCCCCTGTCACCGGCCAAACCCCTCCTTGCGTTAACTGGGAAACACGGGATCGTTACACCCGAGGATCTGCCCCTCTCACAGGCTAGACCCATCCCTGTGTAACTGGGAGTCGCGGGATTGTCACCCCCGAGGATCAGCCCCCGTCACCGGCTAGACCCCTCCCTGCGCAACTGGATATCGCGGGATTGTCACACCCGTAGGTCTGCCCCTGTCACAGGCCAAGCCTCTCCATGCGTAACTGGGAATCGCGGGATCGTTACACCCGTGAATCTGCCCCTCTCACAGGCCAGACTCATCCCTGCGTAACTGGGGAGCGCGGGATTGTCACACCCGTGGATCTGCCTCTCTCACAAGTCAGATCCCCCCTGCGTATTATTATTATTATTATTATCTCGACTTAGCCAAAAGGCATTCGCACTCCCTCTACGGGGAACATTCACTCAGATCCCGGGTATCCCGGATACCAAAAGGATCTGGCTCGGACGAGACCCTTGCCATGTTATCGGGCCTTAGGTGACATTGATGTTGTTGGATGATCCTGCATTCCCCATGAATTTCCTGACGGTTCGGGCTGTCGCAAGTAGTACCGCTTTCTGCATGGACCTGTAAAGACTATCAGTTAGACCCAGCTCCTTGATGTTTCTCAGCAAACTTTTTGGTATAACACCAGTTGTTGACATGATGATTGGAATCGTCTGGACGTTCTCCATTTCCCATTGCCTTCTAATTCGTTCTTCTAAATCTCTGTACTTCGCGATCTTCTCGACTTGCTTCACACGCAGGTTGTTGTTGTTCGGGATGGCCACATCAATCAGAGTTGTCTGCCTAGAAATTTTATCAACTATTATAAGGTCCGGTCTGTTATGAGCAACTCGTTGATCTGTCAGAACTGTACGATCCCAGTACATCTTGTAGTTGCTGTTCTCAAGAACAGGCTCAGGTGTGTAGTTGTAATATGGGACCCTCTCTGCCTGCACAAGCAGCAGCTTTTCCGCCAGTTCCTGGTGCAAGATCTTGGCAACCGAATCGTGTCGTTCCTTATATTCCGTTGATGCGAACATCTGACATCCTCCTGTTATGTGCTGGATTGTTTCTGAAGTTGGGCACCCGTATCTGCATCTGTCATCCACTACCGATGCATCTCCTACAATGAATTTTAGGTAGTTGCGAGTTGGTATAACCTGATCTTGTATGGCCAGTAGGATTATTATTATTATATCGACTTAGCCAAAAGGCATTCGCACTCCCTCTACGGGGAACATTCACTCAGATCCCGGGCATCCCGGATACCAAAAGGATTTGGCTCGGCCGAGACCCTTGCCATGTTATCGGGCCCTAGGTGACATTGATGTTCTTGGACGATCCTGCATTCCCCATGAATTTCCTGACGGTTCGGGCTGTCGCAAGTAGTACCGCTTTCTGCATGGACCTGTAAAGACTATCAGTTAGATTCAGCTCCTTGATGTTTCTCAGCAAACTTTTTGGTATAACACCAGTTGTTGACATGATGATTGGAATCGTCTGGACGTTCTCCATTTCCCATTGCCTTCTAATTCGTTCTTCTAAGTCTCTGTACTTCGCGATCTTCTCGACTTGCTTCACACGCAGGTTGTTGTTGTTCGGGATGGCCACATCAATCAGAGTTGTCTTCCTAGAAATTTTATCAACTATTATAAGGTCCGGTCTGTTATGGGCAACTCGTTGATCAGTCAGAAATGTACGATCCCAGTACATCTTGTAGTTGCTGTTCTCAAGAACAGGCTCAGGTGTGTAGTTGTAATATGGGACCCTTTCTGTCTGCACAAGCAGCAGCTTTTCCGCCAGTTCCCGGTGCAAGATCTTGGCAACCGAATCGTGTCGTTCCTTATATTCCGTTGATGCGAACATCTGACATCCTCCTGTTATGTGCTGGATTGTTTCTGAAGTTGGGCACCCGTATCTGCATCTGTCATCCACTACCGATGCATCTCCTACAATGAATTTTAGGTAGTTGCGAGTTGGTATAACCTGATCTTGTATGGCCAGTAGGAAGCCTTCCGTCTCGGGGAACATTCGTCCCGAGGTCAGCCAATAGTTCGACGCTAACTTGTCGACATGTTCCTGGTTAACCTCATTAGGATGTCTCCCGTGCAGCGGCTTCCCCAACCACCTCTGTAGTTTATCGTTGTCGGTTCGGTGGTGATTTTGACGCTCGTGTTCCGTCAGACGTAGCGGTGTTGAGACGTCTGCTCCGCATATAGCCCTATGTAGTGTGGAGCTGTTGGCCTGCCTGTAGAAATAATTACGCAGATTTAATATTTGTTGGTCCAATTGCTTGCTGAGATCTGCCAATCCTCTTCCTCCTAGTTGACGTGGCAGAGTTGTTCTTTCTACGGCGCTACGGGGATGATGTTTATGAGCTTTTGTCAGTAGTGTCCTAACTTTTCGTTGCAGGTTGTTGATGTCCGTGTTGGTCCAATTCACTATTCCGAACGAATAGCTGAGTACAGAGCACGCATACGTGTTCAGGGCCTTAAACAAATTCCTGCTGTTAAGATCAGTTCGCACTACTTGTCTTACTCTCTTGATGAATTCATTCGTTAAATCAGTCTTCATTGTTCGATGGTCTATCCTTTGAGCTTGTTTCATCCCGAGATACTTGTATGTATCTCCCTTGCTCATTGCTTCGATCTCCTGGCCGTCCTGCATCTCGTGTGCGCTTTGTTCGAGCTTTCCCCGGATGATATTAAGGGTGCGGCACTTGTCCAGTCCAAACAGCATTCCGATGTCCCTGGAGAACTCCTCTACAATTTTAAGCATTTGCGTTAGTTGGTTTTTGGTTGCGGCGATCAGTTTTAAATCATCCATATATAATAGGTGATTCAACTTGATCGCTTCTGCGTTGTTGCTTTTGATAGCGAAGCCATATTTTGTAGAGTTCAACCGATGTGATAGAGGGTTCATCGCCATGCAGAACCACAGTGGACTGAGTGAATCTCCTTGGAAAATCCCTCTTCGGATGTTGATTGTGTCGGTCTCGATGTTACTGTTTGCGGTTCTGAGTTGTATCTTAGTGCGCCAGGTTGTCATAACGTGTTCTAAAAAGGAAACTGTATGATGATCTATTTTATACAGCTTTAAGATACCTGTGAGCCAGTCGTGAGGTACGGAATTTATTATTATTATTATTATTATTATTATTATACTTACAACCCACCTTACGGTGTAATAAAAAAAATGACTGGACTTCTCTCTTAAATCAAATACATTCTCCCCCTGTCATTATGAGGGACTTAAACTCACATCGCCCATTATGGGGTTCCAAAACAACTGACGTTGTTGATAGAATACATACCCTCGACACCCTTGATTTGACATTACTCAATGATGGGCGTCCAACAATTCTATAACTGGTCTCAATGTTAATATTTCAGCTATCGGCCTGGCCATATGGTATCCAGTAAACTGTCATCTCAATGCCCAATGCATCTGGGATGTCCTCTCAGAATTCACAGACAGTGATCATTTTCCAACTATCTGTAACCTTGATATTCCCATTAATACCCCTTCAAAAACAAACAAAAAAAATGGAATTTAAAAAAGCAAACTGGATAGCGATCAGGATCAAATCGATAGGCTTATTAAAACTAAAAATAAGTCATCCAATATGATGTTCCAAGAGAGATATAAGATTTGCTATCGATAATAATAGATACGGCACAATTGCACATTCCCTGTAAAAATACTAAAGAAGAAATCACCCCCTGGTTATATGATGAATGTACTCAAGCAATTACTGCCCGTAAAAATGCTTCTATAGTCTATAAACAACATTCGACTATTGAAAATTATATTGAACTTAAAAGAACGGCTACCGCTCAAACTAGAAAAACACTTAAGGGGTAAAAAAGGAAAAATTAAAACAAATTGCCACTCATTAAATCGAGAAACTCCCATAAATGAAATTTGAAAAACATAATAGCTTTCAGAAGTTACTGTTCCTGAGACACGGGATACGCATTATATACACCCTGATATTTTCTAAAATTTATTTGTGGCGCAAACAGATCCATTTAATTTTTAATTGGGTTTTTCGTCACCAAACTGATCGAAAGACAACTTTTTCAAGTTACCTGGAAAATTTATAAATTCTTAACAGTGAATGAGCGAAACTTTAAACGTGTAACTCAAAAAATTACTTCAACAAATTTGTTTTCTGAGCTTTCGGAGAATAAATCTTCCTCCTTTCTCAAAGATCATGTCACGTCAAAGTGAAATAAATTTCAGGTTAAAATGTCATGACAACAGAAACAATGGCTTAGCCACCTGCCTGATATTGTACCCTGTGTTCTATCTAATTATCTATACTAACTTCTCTTTGAATAAGTGGCAATAATATTTTACTGAATTGCACTGAACATTCAGCAACACAGTTGTCCGTATTTCCTAGAATAAATGCAGATTCTTTAATTTTTCGTCTATTTCCTACTTCTTTGAGAATTGGTTTGGACCTATCCCACAATATCCTATGATTGTTATTAAAATAATGTTCACATATTTTTGACTTAGAAATTTGATTTTGCCTGATATAATTTTTATGTTCTTTTAAACGAACGTTAAATGGCCTACAAGTCTCCCCAACATAGAACTTTCTACATTCACAAGGAATTTTATAAATGCAATTTTTTGAACTTTGTACCTCATTAAATGGTTTCGTTTTAACTAGCATCGATCTTACTGTATTTTTGGTTTTAAATACTGTTCTGACATTAAAACGATTGCCTATGCGTTTTAGCTTATCTAACATTAACACTAATATGATGATTGGAGTTGTTAAAAAAGGAGTAATTAAAAGTTTGTATGACAGGGCTAGAACGATTTGTTCTAATATTCAAATCATTCAAATCGGATCATAAATTCAGAAGAAAAAAATAGCATCAAATAAGTGGCACATTTATGATGTTGCGTTAATTTTGTCCAGGAGTTTATATAATATGTATACTATGCCACAAAATTACTAAAAATCTTAAATTTTGCGTTTTTGGTTGAATTTTGAGTGTTCATATATGCTTACCGATATTGTCGGACATTTTTTGTGACATTTATCGTTGAGTAAGGAAGAAGATTTACTCTCCGAAAGCTCAGAAAACAAAATTGTTGAAATAATTTTTTGAGTTAACGTTCAAACTTTCTTTTTTTTTTTTCCCCTTTCACCCTTGCCCTAGGGTGCGCCACCTTTAAACCCCTTCAGGATAGTTGCCCCGTCTCTCGTCTATTCTATAAAAAATATGCGGTACCGAAAAAAGTTGCGGAAGACTGTCAAATTGGCGTGAATTTAAGAGGCGACTCCTTTTTCTTCAAAGTTCTTATTTTTTTAGACCCTTGCCAGAAGGTGCGCCACCTTTAAACTCCTTCAGGGTTGTTGCCCCATCTCTCGTCTACTCTCTAAAAAATATCCGGTACCGAAAAAAGTTGCTGAAGACTGAAATTGGCGTGAATTTAAGAGGCGACTCCTATTCTAAGTGCTTATTTTTTTAGACCCTTGCCAGAGGGTGCGCCACCTTTAAACCCCCTCAGGGTAGTTGCCCCGTCTCTCGTCTATTCTATAAAAAGTATTCGGTACCGAAAAAGTTGCGGAAGACTGTCAAATTGGCGTGAATTTAAGAGCCGACTCCTATTTCTTCCCAGTTTTTATTTTTTTAGACCCTTGCCAGAAAGTGCGCCACCTTTAAACACCTTCAGGGTAGTTGCCCCGCCTCCCGTCTATTCTCTAAAAAATATCCGGTACCGAAAAAAGTTGCGGAAGACTGTCAAAATAGCGTAAATGTAAAAGGCGACTCCTGTTTCTTCACAGTTTTTATTTGTTTAAACCCTTGCCAGAGCGGGCGCCACCTTTAAACTCCCTCAAGGTTGTTGCCCTGTCTCTCGTCTACTCTCTAGAAAATATCCGGTTCCGAAAAAGCGTATGGGAGACTGTCAAATTGGCGTGAATTTAAGAGTCGACTCCTATTATTTGTTCACAGTTTTTATTGTTTTCAGACCCTTGCCCGAGGGTGCGCCGTCTTTAACCCCCCCTCCCCCAGAGTTGTTGTACTGTCTCTCGTCTACTTTTTAAAAATATCAGATTCTGAAAAATGTTGAGGAACACTGTCAAATTGAAAAGCTTAACAATCCCGCATTTTTTTTAACCCTTTGCCGATTTTGTAACGTCGTGGAACTCCCTCAAGTTAATATTCTATCCTCTCCTTCTACTTTTCGTAAAAATGTTGTGCCGAAATGTCGCTTAATATCCCTAAAAACCGAAAAGCAGCGACTCCTAATGGTGAATTTAAGCTTCTGTGCGCTTGACTACTGCCCTTTGCCGCGATTCGGGAGGCGCCAGCGTTCGAAGCTAACTTCAGATAGGTGGCTCGTGGCTCGTGCGCCATTTTCATTTCTTGTTTTGGTTTTCAGTTCGTCCATCAGTGAGTCTTCTTGTGCGTCATATTGGAGAGCAGACAATTTACCAGAAAAGAGGTATTTACTAATTCATTCCTTTTTATCCTTTTCCTGTCTTCTAATTTAACAAAGAGGGCGTGAAATAAATTCACGTGCTTGGGCAATTCGGTGCGTCGCCCCGTGGTCCCGCGGGTTAGGGGCCCCTCAATTCTGGCATTGCTTTCCTACTTGACAATAATTCTCTCCCAAAACAGGTATTTCTTTAATCGCCAAAAGGACGAAAACATTTATTAAAAATGCACGCACTCCTCATTGCGTATACGGTGTGAGAGGCAAATTTCTACGTCAACGGCACAACGCACAAACCGGGTGGGCGGCGGGCGCCATTTTTATTCTTCTGTCTAGGTTATGGCCTCGGCCTCCTATGATTTACGGTTCCCTTCGGCGCGGCGTCCTTCGCCGAAGGGGTATATTTATAACCTACCTACTCTTTGTGTACACTGTATTTAATTGAAAATTCCCCACCGCTAATATCTTTAGTGCGAACATTTTCAAAAATCGCCGCGACACTTCGATTTTTGTTCTAAGAGGGACTTTTTGACGTAAACAGATTCATGATAGATTCACCCTGACTCAAAAAGTTTAAATACGACTATAACTATAACTGTTTTACATTAACAATTTCTTCATGAATAAATTCATGAATTAATTCACGACAAGTTGTATTTTACACTGATGAAGAAATTTATGAATTTTTTTTGTCACCTTATGACAGATTCTAGCGAATACAATCCCGCATTTTTTTTACAATAGAATAAATAACAAAATAATTTTTTGTGCTGCATTTCCCCTATCAGAACATATTTTATAACTATATCCATTTCGAAATATTACCAAAAAACAAAGCATATTTAACTACAGATTAAGTCGGGCTAGAAGAGTATAGTTAGCCATACGATTTAGAGTTTTTTTGACTACAATTATAATTTGAATATGGAAAAAGTGCAAACCATAACATTGGCATGTTGTAAATTACATTAATTTTTGAGACCCGAATGTCCTAGTTCTATCCCGTAAGAGCTTGATAGACTATACAGGATGATTTTTTTAGGTCTTCCACCGCGATTTTCTCGCTTATTTTGCGCCCTACACAAAAAAACGTAAGAAACAAAAATGTTGCAATTTTGGACAGCTAAGGGGTACTGCTATCCATTCACGTAGTCAGATAGTTTCAGCAAATTACACAGAGTCTTCGGCTCTCTTGAGACCATGAAAATTTTTATCGATTTAAAGTGTTTTTAGTACACCGCGAAAAGTTGGGCATGGAGGCCCATTCCTTTTTTAAAGTCGCCTCGCTGACCAAAATTGCCATATTTTGTTTTCTTACGTGTTTTCTGTGCGGCCTAAAATAAACGAGAAAATCGCTTAATAAGAAATAAACAAAAAAATTCGTAGCCTCAAGAGAGCCGAAGACCCTGTGTAATTTGCTGAAACTATCTGACTACGCGGATGAATAAAGCTTCTCAGTGCCATCACTTTTCAATATAAAAGTTTTCCTCTGTCTCTTAAAATACACATTCCACGGCTATTAATAGTTTTGCTCAATTTGAGGTTTTTTTAATATTGCGCGACAAGTTGGCCATGGATGCCGATTTCTTTTGCAGCACCACTTAGCTGTCCAAAATTGCAACATTTTTGTTTCTTACGCTTTTTTTGTAGGGTGTAAAATAAGCGATAAAATGGCGGTGGTAGACCTAAAAAAATCATCCTGTATATGTTACAGACCGTATATGTAAAACAGGCCGTATACAAAAGGACCAGTCCATATGTAAACGGACTGAAGATATTAGTCCATATGTATAAGAAGCTTGTCCGTCAACAAACGGTCTAGTCGGTTTGCAAAAGGACTGGTGCTATTATATAGGGTCTATCTGCAACTAGACCGTATATCACAGAGAGATTTAAACAAAGACATAATGTATGTGCAATGTGCAATGTTTTCCGGGCGGTTTCGACGTCCGCCATTTCTGAATTACCCGTTCTTTTTTATATAGGCCCATCAAAGAAGGATATTACTTCTTGCTGGTACGTAGTAGTTTGAAGGAAAAAACGTAATTATTTAGTATATATTTACCTTAGATTTTTTTCTGCAAAATACATGCTAAAAAGAAGGCATATTCTTCTTTAATGGGCCTGTATAAAAAAAGAAGGGTAATTCACTACGATTGCGTCTGAATGTCAATAGTCCGTATGTTAACGGTCTAGTCCGTATATGAAATGCCATGTCATTTACATACGGTCTGCGCCATTTAGGCCGTATAGATACAGCCTAGACCGTATACATACGGTCTGTTTTCACATACGGGCTGTAACATATATACAATTTGGACTTTCTTACCAAACATGCTCACCAAGCATGCTTGCTTTGCTGCCCTAGAGAAGTTTGATGATTATTTCGTGAATGAGAAATCTGTGTCTTGGCTGCGGAATACACAAATAAAACATATTGTAAGATAAATCGTATAATATGTAGGTCCTAAAAATTATGAACATTACACACACTTTTTATCTAAGAATATTATCTTTAAAATTATGTACTCTCCTCTTCCTCGTCTATACAGGGTTTCCCAACGAAAAGTTGACTCCCCCAAAAATTAGAAAACCGAAAAATATTTGAAAAATCGCCGAGACCCGTCGATTTTTGTTCTTGGGGGGAGCTTTTTTTACAGTCAAGCCAACTCGATATGTTCATCCCCCTAATCCCTAGCAACCCCAACTTTTAAATTTCAAATGGAACTACCCCACTTGTGGCGTATCATTTTAAAGCCCTTTTAATTGCGAATACAGTGATGCGTCGTTTTTAGAAATCTGTTGAGATTTGACAAAATTATTCGCTAAAAACGGCCAATTTGACCATCCACTGTATGCGTAGTATAATTTCTTACACAAATGCTCGCCACTAATAAGTTGTTTATCTACTACACACGACCAAATTACCTAGTTTTTATTGACGTGTCGATCAGTTTACGAAAAAGTCACACATGAAAAAGCTGAAGCATAACAAAAAAAGTTCATACGAATTCAAACCTTATATCTTTTCAAAATATATAACAAAAAGTCACAGTCACAAAAAAAGGTTCCAGTTTTTTGGCTTGTAACCACGAAATCAATAGTTTCAGCTTGTTATTGAAAGTGGAAACGTATTTTTGAAATGGTTTATTCTATCACGGAAAGGGTAGAAATTGTTGCAATTTGTTATCAAAATCATGATTGCGCTAACGCTACAGCACGAATTGCAACAATTTCTAACCTTTCCGCGATACAATAAATTATTTCAAAAACACGTTTTACATTTTCAATAGTAGGCTGAAACTAACGATTTCGTAGTTACAAGCAAAAAAACGGGGACTTTTTTTATGACAGTGACTTTTTGTTACTTTAAAAAGGTATAAGGTTTAAATTCGTATGAACTTTTTTTGTTTTGCTTCAGCTTTCTCATTTGTGACTTCTTTGTAAACTGATCGACACGGCAATAAAAACTAGGTAATTTGGTCGTGTGACTCGTGTGTAGTAGATTAGAAACTTATCAGTGGCGGGCATTTGTGTAGAAATTACTACGGGTTAAGTGGATTGTCAACTTTCCGTTTTTAGCCAATAATTCTGTCAAATCTCAACAGAATTCTAAAAACGATACATCACTGTATTCGCAATAAAAAGGGCTTTAAAATGATGCGCCACAAGGGGGTAGTTCCATTTGAAATTTTAAAGTTGGGGTTGCTAGGGGTTAGAGGGATGAACATACCGGGTTGGCTTGACTGTCAAAAAAGATCCCCCCAAGAACAAAAATCGACGGGTCTCGGCGAATTTTCAAATAATTTTCGGTTTTCTAATTTTTTTGGGGGGGGGGATCAAGTTTTCGTTGGGAAACCCTGTATAATGCCTCAAACAAAAACCAGTATCAAAATATAACCTTCCTTGTGTTCAAATTTTCAATGATAGTAGGTACTAGTACTCCTGAAGTCAGGCGCGGTCATATCCATTTGCGAAGGGGGGCCATACCTGCGTATGTACTCCTTTAGGCTTTTTTAGGAGGTACTATAACAATAGAACTTCAATAAAGCAATATCACAAAAAAAAATATATTCCTCACAAAAATAAAAAAAAGATTTTAATTAAAAATTATGAAAACTAAATTTTTTGCATGTGGATACAGTGTATCCACAGACTGAGTTCACATAAGATGTAAATACCAACAAATTTTCGAGTTGAAATTTGAGCTTCTGGGGATCAGCCCTGCTTGGTTTGAAACTAATTTGTGACATAATTTTACTTTCGAAAAATCAATGCCTTGGAAATTATGAAGAAACTAATTTTCCAATTTCAGTAAAGTGTCCTTTCTGTATGTTTGACGGCAAAATGTTATTAAGAAAACTTGTTGACAATGAAAAACTGGATAGGTGTAAAAGGTCGACTTTGATTTTTCTGCTAAAAAATTAAAACGCACAAAAATTAAAGTAGACCTAGGATGTTGGGATTTTTCACACCTATCCAGTTTTTCATTGTGAACAAGTTTTCTTAATAACATTTTGATGTGAAAACTACACAAAATGCACTTTTCTAAAAAAGTGTGAAAAATCCCAAAAAATCAAAGTAGGCCTAGACATTCGAAATTTCGCAAACCTACTCAGTTTTTCATTCTGAACAAGTTTCCTTAATAACATTTTGTTGTAAAACCTACAAAAAGGGCACTTTACTGATGTGGAAAATTAGTTTAGGTATCATAATTTCCAAGGTGATGTTTCGAAAGGAAAATTATGTGACAAATTAGTTTCAAACCAAGCATCGCTGATCCCCAGAAGCTCAAATTTCAACACGAAATATTTTTTTTGTTATTTACACCTTATGTGAACTCAATCCGTGGACACTGTAGCTTACATAATATTAGTAATAATATTTGTATTTATTTTTTATTTGTTATAACTTTTTCATTTTATTAGGGGGGGGCCATGGCTCCCATCTCCCCCCCCCCCCTAAGACCGCGCCTGCCTGAAGTTCACGCAAAACTTATTGACGGAAAATAGAACATTCTCTAATTCGTGAAGTAACTTCATGAGGAAAGCCAGTGTAATACACGATTTTTTAAATTAATTTGTCCTTGAAGCAACTTCATGAATTAATTCACGAAGAATTGTCAATGTAAAACAGGCTTAATAAGTGAGATAAAGATGCCTGATTTGAGAACAGGTGAAATGAGTGGCAAATCGACAAATACGTAAAATTACCTTATAGAAAACAATGCATAAGCACTGCTAGATGACTTGTAATGACAATGCCTTATTGTTGTACCTACCAGTTGCCATTCGTCAGCTGATTTATTAGGCTATATCATTTGCTCTATGTTGGCTGTCTACTTCTTTCTTTAGACTCCTACTGTAGCGGAGAGAACCGATATAGTTCTTTTTTATGGCAAAAATAACGAATGTTAATTTTGTCCATAACATCCCTAAAATTCAATCTATTTTAAAATACACAGTTTTACTGTATGTCAAAGTAGGGTGGTCGTATTGTGTTTAAGTTTTTAAAGTATGGGTTGCTGGGGTGTAGCGGAATGAATCTTTGAATAAATAACCACAGGAAGGAGAGAGGCGCGCACCTTTGAGTTGTTTCGACACACTAATCGAAGCAGAAATCTTCATTTTTCGTGAAATCAGTACCTATACAATACAGACAAAAAATTATGAGGCACGTTTATATCTTTAAGTTTAGGAATCCTTGATAATACAGCAATTCTAATTTTAAATTTCCAATTTTGAAGAAGTAGGTACCTACACAAACGTCTTTGCCACTTTGTGCATGGCCTCAAAAGTTAATTTATATTACAAAATTACCTACCGATGGATTATTATCCTAAAACATTTTAGTTCTGTCATCTGTATAAGATGCGACTTTGAAACTTGGGATTAAGGGTTTTGAAGCATGGCTAAATCGATTTGACAATTCGTTTTTTTTTTTCATTAAATATGCCCAATGCGATTGCCATTTTTTGGGATTACATTTTATATCATTGCAAGCCATGCAAAGGGCCTAAATAAAAAAATGAACATCGCTGAGTAGAGTTCTTTAAGTGAAAAGAAAAAATAATAAATCGGATGTTCAATACGGCTTTTTCAAGTATCAAACTGAAACACACTATTTTGGTGGTGTTTTTTTATTGTGACAGCTAACTTTGAAGACGAATATAAAATTTCAGTTTTTTTGGAAAAGACTCGAAAACAATGGCAGTTAGCCTTGGTTTCTCAACGGCGTCCGATTGCTCATGAAATTGTCTAACACTTTCCCCATTTAAACAATTTTTTATCTCTTGTAATTACCGAGATCTCAATGGTGAGGGTCGAATATTTGGAACACAGTGTATATCAAACCTTGCATAACAGGTTATTTATTGAACAATAAACTCTTATAATTCCGTACTAATTTATTGCGGTAAACGGTAAAAATAAACATATCCTTAACTCCCTAGAACACCCTTTAGAACTCTCATCCCCTCCCCTTTAGAAAAGCAAAGGAATCATTGTGTTTTCAAAATCGTCACCGCCAAAAATTTTGAGGAAGGGAATCCCCTCAAAACAGTTGAATGATCAGCATGATTACTCAAAGTGTTGGTGTGCAAAGATTCATTACAAAAATATACTGGGTAGGCATTTTTTCTCTGGGCCATCTCAAAATGCTGAATTTTTATGAAACTTTATACTGCTCAATAGTGCCCTGGAATTATTGAAAAATCATTAATAAACACAAAAATAATTTAGTTCTTTACAAAATGCCAACCAACAAATAAAAAACAATTTAAATTATTGGACCTTTCTCAATAAAGTCATTGTTTAAGATGATACATTTTATGTGCGTTTCCTGTTGTGGCACACTTACTGACTGGCAGGCTTCTATATTTTTAGAGTGGCTGGGGCGGTTTTGATATAACTACTCGATTTAAAATTCTAAAAAATTCAGTATTTTGAGATGGCACTGAGAAAGACACTCTGTATATTTTTGTATCTATTAGATCTTTGCACACCAGCAGTTTGATATGACAATTGACAGTTGACAATTCAACTGTTGTGTATATTTGTCGTTCAAATTTCTTGTGTGGGGGTTTTGGGGTGTCCTAATTAACGCTATGATGTCAGATTTTAAATAAAAAAATCGCTAAATGATTTTCGTCATTTTTTACTTGAAAAAAATTCGTAGTAGGCCTTGAAAATTGAAATTAAGATCTGAAATTTTGCAACAAAGTAGCGTTTTTTGTGACCTATCTTTAGAAAAAAAAAACCTTCTGAAATCGGATGAAAAATAAAAATGTTACAGAGATGTCTTCATTCCAAACGGGCCACACGGTATATAAATATATAATAATAATAATTATAATACCTAATAATTCTCACCCTCTCATTCACAATCAGGGTTGCTGATTTTTTTGATTTTTTTAGAAAAAATCAAATTAATCAGATTTTTTTTATTTATATATAGAATTTTTTGTTTAAAGTGGTTTTCTTTTTATTATTTTATTAGGAAATTATATTTGATTTTTTTAAACGTATAAATAGATAATGAAAACGTTTTACTTATGTTTTTTTATTTAAGGACTTCAGCAGAAAGACAAGTTTTGCAGACTTCTCGGTACCTAGCTTATTTCCTAATTTCCTATGAACCAAATTAAAAGATGAAATGATACGCTCTACTCCTGCTGAAGATGCTACTGCAGTATGCAGTTGCTTATGTATGCTCATTTCCTCTTCAGTTACACAGCCAGTGGCGTGTTTTTTTACATAATGTAACTACATTTAAATTTTGATTTAAATCAAATGATTTTTTTATTTTAATCAAACGATTAAAATCGCGATTTAAATCATTGATTTAAATCAATTGATTTTATCAAAGCAACCCTGTTCACATTACTCCACACTAGGAGTACCCCATAAGCAATTTTGTAAATGCTTAGGCGGGGAAGGATGACTACTAGGTAGAATTTTTAATATCTGTAAACAAAAATATTCCCCAAATTATGGTTTAAAATGTCAAAAACAATAATTATTCTCGGAAGGTGAGGAGGGATAGTTTTTGCCAGGTAATTTTTTTAGTCACGATTTTCTCTACCTAAATGGTTCTGGGGAAGGCAAACGGCAAGAATCGGACCAAAAATAATTCTCTCTGGTAGTGGAGAAGGGTAGTTTCGATCGACAAATTTTTTTAACCACGAATTCGTGCATCTAGGATATTTTTGAACTTCCTTGCTAAAAGAGGTGTGAATCGGACCAAGTACAATGGAATTAATGAAAAAGAACATATTCCTTAAAGGAATACGCGGGAGGGTAGTCGTTTTTGCTCGTAAACTTTTTTCAGCAACGGATTTGTGTAATAAAGGATCCAGTGAATGTGGCTCTAAAATAATATTGAGAAGCGGGCCAAAAAAATTCTTGCTGGGGTGGGAAGGGGTAGTTTTTTAGCGGCAAATATTTTCAACCATGGTCCACGAATTCTTGAGTCTGGGATCACTTTTAACGGCCCTTCTAGCCTTTCTAACAATTAAAAAGTCAATTTTTCCATTACAGCAGGGAGAAGACAGTACGCAAATTTTTTCAGCCACATATTCGTGTAATAAGATTTATTGTGAAAATACTTTCAAGAAACGGTAAAAACCAGACAAAAACGATTCTCTCTGGGGATGAAGAGGGGTAGTTTTTGGCCGTCAATTTTTTTAACCAAGTATATTCTTGCATCTGGGATAATTCTAAATCTAAACGTCCTTACTGAAACCACAGACCTAGGTCTACCGTACTTTCACCGTTTTAGTAGACATAGAGGAATAGGCCGCGCGTCGCCGTGAGTCCAGCTAGGTTTGTCAGTCGTTGGCGGGGGGAGTACACAGTAGTCCCGCACCTCTTTTCAGTCGAGTTTTGCGAGCGAAAAACACGCCCCGCCCCCCGCCAACGACTGACGCCGCCCAGCCATGGCTATGTATACTAAAACCAGTGACTATAGAAAGCTATAGTCACTGCTAAAACGGTGAAAGTACGGTATAGCTTAGCGAAGCTATATAGGTCTGTGCTGAAACCAAAGATCATAATATTATTATGATCTTTGCTGAAACCCTGCGGAAAAATTAAATGCAAATAAAAATACCACCGGCTGCCAGTGTATGAGTCACACAAGTCCTCCCCTCTTCCCCCGCTCTTTACATATACAATCAACCACAAGATGTCGCTGTGAGAGCGAGAGACTAATAACATAGAAACCTCTATTTCTATGAGGCGAAGGACACGTTATGTTGGAAATCTCGGTAGTCATCGCCTCATACAGCTCTGTAGGCTAACGTGGCGGGTCTTATTCACTCTTCAGTCAACGCATACAGGTTTGACTCCTTCCTGGAATTCTTTATGAAAGTGTTAAAAGTTCCTCTTAAAACAAAAATTGCATATTTTTCCACTGGACATAGTGCATTCATAGGCACTGATTTTTCTTTATAATTTTTTTATATTCACATATACTTAGGGTTCCTGTTTTTAGTTCCTTTTTATAATAAATATTTTTTTGTTAATTTTATTATTAGTAGAAAAAGATGAAAGATTAAATCGAAATTCGATATCCCCCCTCCCCCGAAATAAAACCCTGGTTACGGCCCTGAGTCACAGAGTCGTTTTGTTCCGCTCTCAGTAGCGGTTACATTATTATGTTACTTAATTATTAATCTTCAGTAAAATTTTGCGGACCAGCTGATTTTTCAGAATTGTTCTTGGATTGTCTTCCAAATATCTAACCAAAAGAGCTCTCAAACTCCCGTAATGAAGAATGCAAGGTGGTTTCGTGTTTATTTTAAAATTTATTACTATTAGATAGAATAGCTTTGCTAGCTACACCAGTGACAAAGGTTAAAACTAATAACAATTAATCTCCATACTGCTAAAAACTACTATATTACTTAAAAGTGTCTTCGAAATTTAAGAATTTGGAAGAGCAGTCTGTCGAGTTGTTTGTAGTACCTACTAGTAGGTACTGGTACTGGTACTTAATGCTCCCAGTATTTTTTTATAATACTTGTGGTGGCGAATCTGCAAGTACCTATTTTACTTTATACTTGTACTGGTCATTTTGATATTTAAGTACCTACATCTCGATTCCTGGGTATTTGAAGTACTCTAAAAAATACTGGTACTTAATACTTCCAAAAATTTTTAAGGTAGTGGTCGCAACTTTGCAAGAATTTTACTCAATACTTATACTGATAATTCTACTTTTTAAGTATACTACTGGGTATTTCAATTACTTTCGAAAAGTACTGGTACTTAATACATTCAGTAAAATAATACGTATTTGATACTGGTTACTGGTTACTCCCAGTATTTTTTTTTGTACTGGTGGCCGCTCTGATTACATCTCCACTTTTTCTGTTTGTTATACGGGAACATGGAACATGGATCCCTAGAGAAATTATAATATTTAACATTTAACGTTCCTTTTAAAGTTATTCCCTATATTAGTCCTGTTATTCAATGCTTTCTCTGTTTTTCATAAGGAGACTCAAAAAAATTATGTAAGAATTCGGTAGGCACAATATGCTTAAATTGCGGTAAAAAATCTCGGCAAAGACCATACCCGAAACTGCGAAAAAAATGTAAACACTGTGGAGACACAGAACATAATTGTTTAAATAGAAATTGCCCGAAATATTTGAGACAAACAAAATCAACGAAGTAATTTCGCCAATAAAAGACACTCAAAGCCCCTTAAAGATAAAGTATACATCCAATCCAGCCCTAGAGATTATCCCCCGTTACCAAGATCCATGGAAGACTGGACGATAACAGTATCGCAGAGAACGACAAATATCACTCGAAATAGATCAAGTAATATATGTATATCGGGTAGCAGTAAAAGAAAAGAAAAGAAAAATTCAGGAATGAACATAATCTTTGTTTGTTTTCCCCATCCGGAGGATCGGACGTTTCCAAGCTGAGTCGCCCTCACCAAGTTGGCTTGATCAAAACTATTTTATTCCCGATTCTCCTGATGAAAGACAACCAAATGATCCTGAACCTAATAAAA
Organism: Pseudeuparius sepicola; assembly: GCA_963920635.1. Taxonomy (NCBI): domain Eukaryota; kingdom Metazoa; phylum Arthropoda; class Insecta; order Coleoptera; family Anthribidae; genus Pseudeuparius; species Pseudeuparius sepicola. The sequence goes on from OY987305.1 coordinate 9,099,506, forward strand.
GAATCTCACAGTCATTCAAAAAACTGTCTCAAAGTCATAAACAAAGAGTATTATCATAATATGTGACCAAACTAATTCCTGAAACCGACGAAAATTCTTCAAGCTCTCAAGCTTTTGCAGTGGAATTAAATATAGTTTGAAGAAAAATTCTGACAGTATAAAAATCTTAATAAATGATAAGTCCCCTGACATAATTTTAATCGAGGGGAAAGACATTCTGGTATTTTAGTGTACAATAGCCGGGAAGTTCGTGCGGAAGTGCATGGTATTTTTTGGAAGTTCGCGGAAGTGCATGGTATCTTGTGGAAGTGCGTGGAAGTTAATGGTATTTCGGGTAAATTTATGGTATATCAGGGAATTTTTGGATATTTTTTTATATGTCTGGGGGATAGGGGTTACTGCATTCTATGTTTATATTCTCCGTAGTAGTAGTATGTACAATCAATTAAGTATCGAAAAAAGTTGATAGATCAGAAAAATTCCGGGAAAGCCAAATTTGCCCGAATTGGCGTAGGTAGGTGTCTATTACTTAATATATTTATACTATACTTATGTATTATAAATATACTTTGTTTAACAATATGTTTTTGTCTAAATACCTACCTTATTTTAGAAATTGAACTGAATTGAGAGATTTTGTTTTTAAATTTCCTAAACTTTTTTCCGATTTTTTTCCATGCAGAATTCCAAATTCAAAAGGCACAATTTACAATTCTAGTGAATAATTGATTAGAATTAGTCAATTGGAAGAACCTTCCACGACATCACATTTTTCTTAGGTATGCATTTGTGGTAGGTAGGTAAGTCGAAAATTACCTGGTAAATAAATTATTTCTTTACCCTTCCCCTCCACTCCTTCCTTTATCGAAGAAGCACATACAAAAAGTCAATATTGTTTTTATTTTTGATTCTTGGATAAAATACCAGGAAGTGTGGAAGTTCGAATGGTATTTCAAAAAAATACCGGGAAGTGTATGGGAAGTGCGGAAGTTTGGATGGTATTTAAAAAAAATACCGGGAAGTGCGGAAGTTTGGACGGTATTTCAAAAAAATACCGGGAAGTGTTTGGTATTTCGGGTATTTTTAATGTACAAATTGTTGCTAGTGACTTCCCCCAAGATTTTAATCAATGAAACTAAACTTAAAAAAATTTACATTAAAATAAATAATTATACTTTATACAGAAGCGACAGGGATGACGGCTACGGGCGATCTAGCTACCCTTGTTAAGCATGGGTTATCAAACAAATTGATACAAATCAATCAAAATAATATGCCTCCTAATTTCCAAATATTAATTACTCGGCTATTAAATCTCCAAAAACCGAAAAGGAGCGAATCCCAATGGTGAATTTAAGCTTCTGTGCGCTTGACTACTGCCCGACAATCGACATTGCTCTGCCGAGATTCGGGAGGCGCCAGCGCTCGAAGCTAACTTCAGATAAGTGGCCCACGCCCACGCGCCATTTTCACTTGTCATTTCAGTCAGTCGCGTGTGTGAGATATTTAAGTGCTGTGAGCTACCAGAAAAGAGGTATTTACTAACTCATTCCTTTGTTACCCTTTTCTTGTCTTCATCCATATCTTATTTAACAGACAGGGCGTAAAATAAATTCACATGGCAGGTGCGTCGGGCCGTAGTGGCATAGCCATGCTAGGGCAATTCGGTGCGTCGCGCGTCCCCCGTGGTCCCGCGGGTTAGGGGCCCCTGAATTCTTGATATTGCTTTCCTACTTGACAATAATTCTCTCCCAAAACAGGCATTTTTTTAATCGCTAAAAGGGCGAAAACATTTATTAATAATGCTCGCACTCCTCATTGCCTACATGGCGTGAGAGGCAAATTTCTATGTCACGCAGTACCTATACGCAGAATGGCGGACCGGTCGGGCGCCATTATTTCTTTCTGTCTAGGTCATGGCCGCCAACGATTTGCGGCTGCCTACTCTTTGTGTACACTGTATTTATTGTATCTTCCAACCTGATTTTTGTAATAATTGCAACTGAAAATTATAATTGTAATCGAAAATTCCGGTAATTATGGAAATTACTGTATGCCCGATTTTCTTGAAATTTTGGCTACCCCCCTATTTTCGAGGTCCCTGAACACTAATATCTGGCCTCAGTTTCTTGAGGCGGGACGTAGTTCCCGAGAAAATGAATTTTCAAATTTCCTTTTGACACCCCACTTTTCACGGCAATATTTGTGGTTATAATCCGGATGAATTTTTACTGTACGCAGCTCAAACTGATCACCACCCTATTTTGCACTTTCTGCAGCATCGAAACTTCGCGAAAACCCGCGGAGAAACCGAAATTTTGAAAGATTTATGCCGTGTTTTCGTCCGGCCCGGCCGCTGTTTTCGCCCGACAATCGGCGTTGAGCCAAATTCATCTCGACTATAACCAAATGTCGCTGTGCAAAAGTGGGGTGTCAAAAGGAAATTTGAAAATTCATTTTCTCGGAAACTACGTCCGGCCCCAAGAAACTGAGGCCAGATTCGTGTTCAGGGACCTCGAAAATAGAGGGGTAGCCAAAATTTCAAGAAAATCGGGCGGTGCATAGGTACAGTAATTTCCATAATTACCAAAATTCCCCACCGCTAATATCTTTAGTGCCGCGAAAAATTTAAAAATCGCCGCGACACGCCGATTTTTGTTCTAAGGGGGACTTTTTGGCGTAAACAGATTCATGACAGATTCACCCTAAGTCTACAATTTTAAATACGACCACCCCTATTTGTAATACACATCATTTTTAAGCACGGAAGAAAGAACAAAAAATATAAGCTTAAAAATCACAACTTTTGTTCATGTTGGACATTGAATTATTGTCATCTAGATGGAAGGAGTGTGATAAAGATGCCTGATTTGAGAGCAGGTGAAATGAGTGGCAAATTGACAAATATCTACGTAAAATTAGGTAGGTTATAGAAAACAATGCATAAGGACTGCCCGATGACTTGTAATGACAATGCCTTATTGTTGTACCTCTACCAGTTGCCATTCGTCAGCTGATTTCTTAGGCTATATCATTTGATGTTGGCCTTCTATTTCTTTCTTTAGACTCCTACTGTAGCCGAGAGAACCGAAATAGTTCTTTTGTATGGTAAAAATAACGAGTGTTATTTTGTCCATAACATCCCTACAATTCACTCTATTTTAAAATACACGGTTTTACTTACTGTATGTCAAATTACACGCGCTTACAAGTAGAGTGGTCGTATTGTATTTAAGATTTTAAGGTATGGGTCGCTGGGGTGTAAAGGGGATGAATCTATCAAGATTCTGTTTACGCTTTGAATAATAAAGAACCCAAGAAAAGTGTTTACGCAAAAAAAATCCTCTTAAAACAAAAGCCGATGTGTCGCGAGGATTTTTTGCACATTTTCCACTGGACATAATGCATTCATAGGCACTGGTTTTTCTTTATAAAATTTTTATTTCCACATACACTGTTTTTAGTTCCTTTTTATAATAAATATTGTTTTTGGTAATTTTGTTATTAGTAGATAAAGATGAAAGATTAAATCGAAATTCGATATCCCCCTCCCCCGAAATAAAACCCTGGTTACGGCCCTGAGTCACAGAGTCGTTTTGTTTTTGTTCCACTCTCAGTAGCGATTGCATTATTATGTTACTTAATTATTAATCTTCAGTAAAATTTAGCTTACCAGCTGATTTTTCAGAAGTGTTCTTGGATTGTCTTCCAAGTATCCAACCAAAAGAGCACTCAAACCCCCGTCATGAAGAATGCAAGGTGGTTTTGTGTTTATTAAAAAAATAACAATAGCTGTAGCTATAGCAAATTAATTAATTCCCTACAATTTTTCTAAAATTTTTTTGTAACTTTTTTATCTAAACCTTTTATCAATATTTTTTTCTTTGTTAAAAACAGTGCCTGAATAACTTAAAAAATATATTTTCAGGTAATTTTTTCATTTCAAAAATTATATCTTTACTGGACAACAGGGGGGAGGGCCTCCTTGAAGGATTTTGCACCGGGGCCCCAAGACCCTCCAGATGATATAACTATGAACAACTCGAATCTGTCTCAAGGTAGAGGTAGAAATTAAAAAATCTCAAGGAGAGGAAAAAAACAGTAATATAGAGGAACTAAAAAGCTATAAAATCGCAAATGAACTTCTTGGAAATGAGATTTTATTGCTTAAATAAAGCATATATGAAATGTTTCCTAATAAACAAGGTATCTTGCAATGTAGTGGTAAGATTATTTGTTGAAAAAGAAATCACGGAATTACAACTAAAAAAACTTTCTTAGGCCCTTCCGGCAAATATAGAAAGTTTAGGTGTACGAATATTATTCATGAAAATCTGACCAGCCTAATTACATCCAGAGCTGCCGGTACTGAGTAAAAAATGTACTGCATTTACTTAACCAGTACATTTTGTACTTCCAGTATTTTACTTGAAATACATTTGAAATAGAAGTACTATGGTAGGTACTTGAATTTCTCAGTACTTATCTTTAATGTACTGGTATACTGGTCCATTTTTATCTAATTTGATTGTCCAGTATTACTTGTTACTGGAAAAAAGTACTGGTACTTACTGAAAGCAGTCGACACTGAGTAGGTACAAAATTTACTGCAATTTAGTTTACCAGCACTTTTTGTACTTCCAGTTTTTTACTTGTCTACAATTGAAATATAAGTTGTAGTGGTACTTAACTATTCCAGTATTACCGGAAATAAAGTAAGTCGTATAAGTGGGTCTGTAATCAATATTTTTATTACTATTAGATAGAACAGCTTTGCTAGCTACACCAGTGACAGAGGTTAAAACTAATAATAATAAATCTCCATACTGCTAATAACTACTATAGGTATTACTTAAAAGTTTCTTCTTTTCGAAATTTAGGAATTTTAAGCGCAGTCTGTAGAGTTGTTTGTACTTATAGTACCTACTGGTACTTAATACTCCCAGTATTTTTTTATAATACTTGTGTTGGCGAATCTGTAAGTACTTATTTTACTTTATACTTGTACTGGTAATTCTAATTTTTAAATACGTCTCGATTCCTGGGTATTTGAAGTACTCTAAAAAATACTGGTACTTATAATGTTTCCAAAATTTTTTACGGTACAGGTCGCAACTTTGCAAGAATTTTACTCGATACTCGTACTGATAATTCTACTTTTTAAGTATACTACTGGGTATTTCCTTTTGAAATGTACTGGTACTTAATACTTCCAGTAAACTAATACGTATTTGATACTGGTTACTCCCAGTATTTTTTTTAGTAGCCGCTCTGATTACATCTCCACTTTTTCTGTTTGTTATACGGGAACATGGATCCCTAGAGAAATTATAATATTTAACATTTAACGTTCCTTTTAAAGTTATTCCCTATATTAGTGCTGTTATTCAATGCTTTCGCTGTTTTTCATAAGGAGACTCAAAAAAATTATGTAAGAATTCGGTAGGCAATATATGCTTAAATTGCAGTAAAAAAAATCTGCAAAGACCATACCCGAGACGGTGAAAAAATGTAAATACTGTGGAGACAGAGAACATAATTGTTTAAATAGAATTTACCCGGAATATCTGAGACAAAAAAAAACAAGGAAGTAATTTCGCCAATAAAACACACCCAAAACCCCACATTCAATCCAGGCCTAGAGATTTTCCCCCGTTACCATGATCCATGGAAGACTCGACGATAGCAATATCGCAGAGAACGACAAATATAACTCAAAATAGATCAAGTAATAGATATCCGGTGGTTCGATCAAAACTATTTTATTCCCGATTCTCCTGATGAGAGGCAACCAAATGATCCTGAACTTAATAAAAGAATCTCACAGTCATTCAAAAAACTGTCTCAAAGTCATAAACAAAGAGTATTATCATATGTGACCAAACTAATTCCTGAAACCGACGAAAATTCGGCAAGCTCTCAAACTTTTGCAGTGGAATTAAATAGTTTGAAGAAAAATTCTGACAGTATAAAAGTCTTAATAAATGATAAGTCCCCTGACATAATTTTAATCGAGGGGAAAGACACTCTGGTATTTTAGTGTACAATAGCCGGGAAGTTCGTGCGGAAGTGCATGGTATTTTGTGGATGTGCGTGGAAGTTAATGGTATTTCGGGTAAATTTATGGTATATAAGGGAATTTTTGGGTATTTTTTATATGTCTGGGGGATAGGGGTTACTGCATTCTGTGTTTATATTCTCAGTAGTAGTATCTCTGGACGCTGGTAGTAGTATGTACAATCAATTATCGAAAAAAGTTGATAGATCAGAAAAATACCGGCAAAGCCAAATTTACTATTTAATTTGCCCGAATTGGCGTAGGTAGGTGTCTATTACTTAATATATTTATACTATACTTATGTATTATAAATATACTTTGTTTAGCAATATGTTTTTGTCTAAATACCTACCTTATTTTAGAAATTGAACTGAATTGAGAGATTTTATTTTTAAATTTCCTAAACTTTTTCCGATTTTTTCCATCCAGAATTCCAAATTCAAAAGGCACAATTTACAATTCTAGTGAATAATTGATTAGAATTAGTCAATTGGAAGAACCTTCCACGACATCACATTTTTCTTAGGTATGCATTGTGGTAGGTAGGTAAGTCGAAAATTACCTCGTAAATAAATTATTTCTTTACCCTTCCCCTCCACTCCTTCCTTTATCGAAGAAGCACATACAAAAAGTCACTATTGTTTTTATTTTTGGTTCTTGGATAAAATGCCAGGAAGTGCGGAAGTTCGAATGGCATTTCAAAAAAATACCGGGAAGTGTATGGGAAGTGCGGAAGTTTGGACGGTATTTCAAAAAAATACCGGGAAGTGTTTGGTATTTCGGGTATTTTTAGTGCACAAATTGTTGTTGTGAGTTCCACCTCGATTTTAATCAATGAAACTAAACTTAAAAAATTTTTACATTAAAATAAATAATTATACTTTATACAGAAGCGACAGGGATGACAAATCAATCAAAATAATATGCCTCCTAATTTCCAAATATTAATTACTCAGCTATTTGAAATTAACATTAATATCATTAATATACAGAAAATCAGAAAATTAGCCACAGCTCTTTTATTTTTTATAATAACTATTCCGAGTATTATATCTTTGGAATGCTCAAAAAATGGCCGATTTTATAAGGCCAACTATGATTTACATTTAAAAAAACACAAGTTTATGTCATATCTCAGAAATCACGAACAACATAAAAAACTGGATTAGATTATCTTATTAAGCCCAAAATTATATTATTATTTGTATCTACAGTTTTTCTGTTTAATCAGAAATAACGGAGCTACAGAGATCTGATGAAATAGCAAAAAATCACTCTTTTAAAAATATCTAGTTAGCCATAAACTTTTTTAAAAGTCCAAAAAGGGCATTAGATTGAGCATTCATAACTGCAATTCTTTCCCCATTTAACCTTTGTTCTAGCTCTGCTAGTTTCCGAGATCCCCATAGTGGGCATCGAAAAAAACTCCCTGTATATAGTTGCCCTCTCTCTCGTCTATTCTCTAAAAATATCCGGTACCTAAAAAAGTTGCGGAAGACTGTCAAATTGGCGTGCATTTAAGAGGCGACTCCTATTTGTTCCCAGTTTTTTTATACCTTTGCCCGAGGGTGCGCCACCTTTAAACCTCCCGGGGTTGTTGCTCTATCTCTCGTCTATTCTCTAAAAATATCCGGTTCCAAAAAAACTTGTGGAAGACTATCAAATTGGCGTGAATTTAAGAGGTGACTCCTATTTGTTCCCAGTTTTTATTTTTTTAGATCTTTGCCCGAAGGTGCGCCACCTTTAAACCCCCTCAGGGTTGTTGCCCTGTCTCTCATCTATTCTCTAAAAAATATCCGGTCCCGAAAATACTTACGCAAGACTGTCAAATTGGCAGTGATGTAATGTATCGAGATACATGTATCTAGATACTGTATATAGATACTGTATCTGTTACATTACTGCAAATTGGCGTGAATTTAAGAGGCGACTCCTATTTGTACCCAGTTTTTATTTTTTTAGACCCTTGCCCGAGGGTGCGTCATCTTTAAACCCCCTCAGGGTTGCTGTTTCTCGTCTACTCTTTAAAAAATATCACATTCCGAAAAATGTTGAGGAATACTGTCAAATTGAAATGCTTAACAATCCCGCATTTTTTAACCTTTTGCCGTTTTTATAACGTCGTGGAACTCCCTTAAATTAATCCTCTATCCTCCCTCTACTTTTCGTAAAAATGTGCCGAAATGTCGCCTAAATCCCCAAAAACCGAAAAGGAGCGAATCCCAATGGTGAATTTAAGCTTCTGTGCGCTTGACTGCTGCCCGACATTGCTATCTGCCGAGATTCGGGTGGCGCCAGCGCTCGAAGCTAACTTCAGATAAGTGGGCCGTGCGGCGCGCCATTTTCATTTCTCGTTTTGAGATCGAGAACGTTCTGGAAGGCGTCCATCGATCAATCAGTCGCGTGTGTGTTATATTGAAGTGCTGTGAGCTACCAGAAAAGAGGTATTTATTAACTCATTCCTTTGTTACGCTTTTCTTGTCTTCATCCATATCTTATTTAACAGACAGGGCGTAAAATAAATTCGCATGGCAGGTGCGTCGGGCCGTATAGTGGCATAGCCATGTTAGGGCAATTCGGTGCGTCGCCCCGTTCTTGACATTGCTTTCCTACTTGACAATAATTCTCTCCCAAAACAGGTATTTTTTTAATCGCCAAAAGGGCGCAAACATTTATTAAAAATGCACGAACTCCTCATTGCGGACACAGAGCCGTTTGAAGTTTACATTCAAAGCAAACCAGGTAGAAACTAGAAACATAGGAAATTATAATTTTTTGAGTAGGTATAGCTAGAGACTTACACGCTTTAAAAAAGGTAGAAATTAAAAAAAATCTCAAGGAGAAGAAAAAACGGAGCAGGGGAGAAATTAAAAAGCTATAAAATCGCGAATGAACTTCTTGAAAATGAGATCTTATTGCTTAAATAAAGTATATAGGAATGTTTATCCCAAGTTATTATGCAAGGTAGTGGTAAGATTTGTTGAAAAAGAAATCACGGAATTAGAACTAAAAAAGTTTTCTGAGGCCCTTGCGGCAAATATGTATAGAAAGTTTAGGTGTACGAAGATTATTCATGAATATTGGTCAGATATTCTCTCTCAAAAAGGGGCTATGGACTCTTTCGAATAGGTACCCAAATCAAGGTAGTCAAGACCAATACAAGCAAATACGGGTAAAATTCTAGAGACTCCCATATCGCACTTATATACGTTGGTAATAACGAACCCAAATAATATATACCTAATATGAATAGATACCATCTTAGAAAATTACGAAACATCTTCAATTTTGCGTTCTTGGTTGAATTTTGAGTGTTCATATACCGATATTGTCGGACATTTCTGTGTGATATTATATTTGAGAAAGGAGGAAGATTTAGTCTATTAGTGGATCTCGAAGCTGAAGGGACTATTCGCCCTTGGGACATATTCAGATTTTAAGTTTTCTAAGTACCTACGTTCCGCACACTTTTTTGGAATGTTCTATGGCAGTAGATAAGCTCCTTTGGGCGCAAAGAAGTCTGTGGGCAAGGTTAGTGGAGGCATAGGTTTCATGGTAACTCTGAGGGGGCCAGGACGCAAGGGGTGGATGGGCAACTGGCTGACGTCACACCCAATATGGCCGCTGATTGTTAGCCCGTCCCGCTGATTTGTTTTCAATGTGTACTTCACAAAATATATAGGTGTGTACTTCATAACATTTGTGGGTCATAGCGATTTTTTAATAACAATTGTGACGATAATTGCTGACGAAAAGTGTATTAGTGTGTTATTAGTTTTGTTCTGACTTTAAAAACAATTATTAGTTGTTTTATTTACAAGCGAACTTGCTGAGAGATTTGTGTGCTTTCGTAAGGTAGGTATTCGGTATTCAACACCCAATTTTTCAGGCACAGTTTTTTGATCAATTTTTTGTTAATGTAGATGCCGGTGCGAGTTGTTTGCAGCATCACTACATGCAAAAATAAATCAATAAAGGCGAAGGAAGCTGGACATTTTTTAACTTTCCGAAAGATGTAGCAATTCAGGAAAAATAGTTAAAATATTGTTATCCTAAGGAAAAAGAATGGAGCTGCTTTAATAAAAAGCCGGGTTTATAAACTTTTACGTTTGACGTTGCCATTTGAAGTTCGACGTTTCCGTTTGACGTTGCCGCAGCTCGGTTTCCAAAGTCGTTTATAAACTTTTTCCATTCGGTTTAGAATTTTCTGTTCGCCTGTGTGGTATCAATGCCAGAAAGATAATCCATAACAACAATCATTGTCATCGGAGCGAAGTCGTTCGATTTTATAATATTCTGATTTAGCAACTCTGAATTCATTCTGTTTACTACCATGTAGCGTTATTTTGGATAATTAATATTAAAATATTACACAAAATCAATACAGATGATCAGCTGACACACTGGGAAACCATGTGACCTCTCACGTAACCCTTAAAAAGGCACTTCATTGGCCGGAGCTGCAACGGCAAACGGAAAAAGATAAAAGTTGGTTATCCCCGACGGAACATGGAACGGCAAACGGCAACGGAATTTGAGTTTATAAATACTAACATCAAATCTTGGATGTCCAACTTTCGAACATCAAACGGCAACGTCAAACTTCAAACGGCAACGTCAAACGTCAAAGTTTATAAATCGGGCTTTTAAAGAGGCTGTAGCAAACATTTCAAGTTTCAAGCCAAATGATTATGTAGATGAACTACAGGCCAGGTTATTGAATTTACAAGCAAAGAAGCTGAAAAAAGACGCTAAGTATCTACCTAGTTTCAAAACTTTTGAGTGGAAATGTGGAAATGCCTTTCTACCTAAATTTATTTTCCAGTCGTCCCTTCATTGTCCTTAGCAGTGAATTATGCAGAACCCGAAAATACCTTGCAAAGTACCGAAAGATCTATATTGATCTATTAATTTTTAAAGAAACACCAACGTTATTATTACCCGACAAAGAAAATGGTGATAATTTCATTGACACTTCACATTTTGAAAAAGAAATTAAAGAAACTTGAAAGCGACAATGCAATTCTTAAACAAAGAAGAGAACGTTATAACAATCATACAAAGCTTTTGCAACAACACATTTTTGTCTTAGAAGACCAGATAAAAAAATATAATGTTGGTTTTGAAGCAAAGGCAAAGCTTGCTTTTAAAGATTTTCCAGCTAAAAACCAAGTTGACATTGCTAAAAAAATCTAAAGCACGTTGGACACAAGACGAATCGTCTAGAGCTTTTACTCTGAGATAGATATTTTAGTAAACGAAACGAGCCTTTATTTATCTGAGAGAAACCTGGCATTATCCTCTGCTCACACTAGTAACATTGCAATAATGGGGCTATGCCACAAAGACGTATCCCATAATACCATTCAAAAGTTATCGCAAACTGGCACATATGCATTATAAAAAGTATTTTGTATTGTATTATACATTAATAATATGTACTTATAGTGGGTACCACGAATCTTGATCCCTGCGTCACAATGGTCTAGGGATGGGCAAAAAATATCGATGTTTTTATCTCTAACATCGATATTTTTAGCATCGATGTTTTCGTTTCGATGTTTTTATCATACCATCGATATTTATTTTAAACATCGAAACATCGAAATGAAATATTGTCGGAAATTTCTTTTTGTTTTTTGGCGAAAACCCAATAAAAGATTAATTGGATCGAAATAAAATCTTGCGCAGCTTGCCCAGAGGAACATGGGCAAGTCGAAACCACGCAATTGCTGAAGTAAAACTAGTTGTTCGGGGAATATATACTGTGGTCCATTCGAACAAAGACAGACTTATGTGATATTTGTATGGGCTCGATATATCCATCCCACAATGTTCCCAACACGGTATCGCTGCAACGCGGTTTTAGTGTTTATACATACTATATTGTATGGTGTAGTGACAAGTCAATTTTAAAGATGGCGCTAAGAGTTGTGTCAGTTGTCAGTCTTCTTATTCGTAATTGTACGGGGTTTACCCGGCTACTTTTGACGTTGAATTTTTGTTGAACGATTTGAACGCCAAAAAAATTAGATACATACCTAGAGCTCCCTTGTGGTATATACATATAATATACTTAAACACGAATAATAATAAACAACATATGTATATATATGTTGACATTGTTAACTGTTTTTATACAGAACAATAAAAATACATACATTTTGTAAAATAAATGTGACTAAAATCTTAATTAAGAAAAAACATTGATGTATTAAAACATCGATGTTATTTATTCGAGGTATTTGCAATATCAATGACTGGTTTCGATGTTTAACATCGATATTTTTTTCGATGTGCCCATCCCTACAATGGTCGACAATACAATTTCCATTGTCGACCATTGTGACGCAGGGATTAAGATTCGTGATATCCACTTATATTGTGTATACAGGGTGTCCCGAAATTAGCCTGCCATAATTTACCAGCGTATTCTACGACCTAAAAAAATGAAAAAAGTTCCTATAAACATGGCCTCAAAAATGCCCCCTAATGGGGCTATAGCCCCCGAAAGGTTCAGTTTCACAAATGGTTTTTTCTAACTATTTCCAGAACGAACAAAGATAAAATTATGAAATTTGGTATGTGATGTGCCTGTGAGATTTGACATTTGCCGAGATAGCGATAGTTAGAAATTTTTACTCATAGGCGTCCTAAATGGGGGGGTTAAAGGGTTAAAAATGCCCTAAATTTTTTGTGTGTGCTTTTTCCCTAAATTTATTGCGAAATTATAAAATTTCAGGGTATTCTACGAAAAAATGGTGCTCTTGTTGAACTTTGATAGGGTGTACCGTTTTCGAGTAAAATCGTATTGAAATTTTTTTGCAGAGGGCCATGAAAATGCGTATTAGAAATTAGCCTGCGATATTTTACCAGCGTGTTCTGCGACCCAAAAAAATGAAAAAGTTCCTATAAACATGGCCTCAAAAATGCCCCCTAAGAGGGCTATAGCTCCCGAAATGGACACTTTGGCAAACGGTTTTTTCTAAATATTTCCAGAACGAGCAAAGATAAAATTTTGAAATTTGGTATGTGACATACCTGGTAGAATAAATCATGAAAAAACCGCACCAAATTTTTTTGGATATTTTTAACCCCTTGACCCCCCTTATTTGGGACGCCTAGGATGAAGAATGTCAAACTATCTCTACCTCGGTAAACGTCAAATCTCACAGGTATATCACACACCAAATTTCATAATTTGATCGTTGTTCGTTCTGGAAATATTTAGAAAAAACCGTTTGCTAAAGTGTCTATTTCGGGGGCTATAGCCCCCTTAGGGGACTTTTTTTGAGGCCATGTTTATAGGAACTTTTTTATTTTTTTTTGTACCAAAAAAAGTGGTGGTAAATTGTGGCAGGCTAATTTCTAATAGGCATTTTCATGGCCCTCTGCAAAAAATTTTCAAAACGAGTTTACTCGCAAACCATGCATTCTATCGAAGTTCAACAAGAGGACCTTTTCTTCGTAGAATACCTTCAACTTTCATAATTTTGCAAGAAATCTGGAAAAAAGTATACAAGAAAAATTTGGGGTTATTTTAACTCCTGAACCCCCCCATTTGGGACGCCTATGATTAAGAATGTTTAACTCTCGCTACCTCGGTAAATGTCAAATCTCACAGGTACATCACATACCAAATTTCAGAATTTTATCTTTGTTCGTTCTGCAAATATTTATAGAAACCCGTTTGTGAAACTGCCCCTTTCGGGGGCTATAGCCCCATTAGGGGGCATTTTTAAGGCCATGTTTATAGGAACTTTTTTCGTTTTTTTAGGTCGTAGAACACGTTGGTAAATTATGGCAGGCTAATTTCGGGACACCCTGTATAATTTGGTATTTAAAATATAATTATTCAAAAATTTGATAAAGTGAATTGTTTCTAAAATGTTTATATGTATAATAAATTGATTATTAATAAAAAATACATATTATATAAATAATATGGGTATTTATTTGCGTTTGTTTTACTTATCATAACTGTGAAGGTTGACTTTATTTAAACAATTTAATGATCCTTAATATTATTTATGTCAAACACACGTACCTACCATATCAGAATCTTTGTTGAAACCTCAGAGAAATGTTATTTCTCTGAAGTTGAAACCGTCCGTCCGCAGAAAATTCCGCTACACCAACTTTCAAACTTTAATTTTTCAGCGAACATAAATTAAAACAGATAAATTGTACTGTCTTGTGTGTGCGGAAATTTTAACGATGGTTCTGACAGTCTATTTGTAGCTTTGTCTATGCTTCCATTAATAAATAATTTCAAGAAAAGATATCGCTTTTAGTATCACCCTGAAAAATATTTTGATATTAGACCTATAAAAATATAAACTTATATTTTCTGTTTTGACATAAAAATTGTATTGTGGGAAAATAACGGTACTCCCTAATTTCGTATTTAAGACGTCTGAGGTGTATAAAAGCATGATAAACGGATCAAAAAATTCTGGTAATTTCCAACTTCATTTTCTGTAAATTTAAACGATCAACTGGCTGACGTCATACCCGCGCTGTGCGCGGATTGGTTCAAGAGTTACCATGCAACCTATGCATCTACTAACTAACTAACCCTGCTTTGGGGGTGGGTAGCGGAAAATCTTATATATCTCTAAGGTGAAGGGTCTATTCGGCCTTGGGACATATTTCGGATTTTAATTTTTGTAAGTACGTTCCGCACACTTTTGAGAAAAAAAAAACCTTTCCATTTAACATTTGTAGGCAGTTTGTACAGAGTAAAGCAACTGCGTGTGATCTTTGTAATATAGGATGAGACTGAGTTATAATTCAGCTCAAACTTCCTTACAGATAAGTCAGTTGATCTTATAATTATTAACAAGTTAACTTATAAGTGTACTTATTAGTTTATTGTTTGTAAATTCTGTGCGAGGCAAAAAGAGACAATATGGTCAGCTGTGGTGCGTCTCGTGATTTTTCCTTAACACCGAATTTAAACGATTTTTGTTCATTTTCCTGAATTATATTCTTTAAAGTACGCCACTGCCAAACTGGAAACATCCTTTCCGCCAAATACAACCACCACATAGCCTCGAGTAGGGATCGGTCCACTCGATTACACAGAAGGCTTCTTCCTGTGGCTGTCGTAAAGGTTCTAGAACCACTTATGTTCATGTTCATATTTAATATTGGGGTACTTCTCTCCAGAGTTACGAACCACGAACCCTAGCCAAGATGCCAAGAATCATATATAAAACAGCAGATGTCTGCAATCAGTTCCCATATTTTCAAATTTTTTATATTTATGGTTTCTATTAGAAACCACAAACCGTAATCTTGATTCGGTTAGAAACTTTCCAACCAGCGTTGCCAACGGACTTTTTTTGTGATAGATTCCAGGGAAGAATGTAATAGATTTCGGGTTTTTAGTAATATATTTTTTACCTCATTTTTACTTGTGCAGTCGTTTTTATTGAGATATATATAGAAGTAATAGATATACACGGTGGTGACAATTTCGATGCCCACCATTGGTATCTCGGGAACTATGAAAGATACAACAGCGGTCAAATTAGACAAAAGTTGCGCTATCGTACCCTCTACAATATTCTGTTATTAAATAATAATAATAATAATTCTCACCCTCACAATACTCCAAACTAGGAGTACCCCAGAAGCAGCCACATGCTTGTGCGGGGGAGGGGGGCAATTACTATTATTTTGTCTTCGTTGCCATTTGCGGCTAGGGCCGACTTTTTTCCCGATAGAACTAGGATAGCATTCGCTCAAGTACTACGGAAAACCCTAGAAAACTCAGATATCTTGATTCGTTCGTGATTTATATTCACAAAAGGGCAAAATCAGATTTTTTTCAAAACTTTGTATCCTTGGGATATATTTCGGATTTTAATTTTTCTAAGTATATTCCGCACACTTTGGGAAGCCCTTATGGCAGATAAGCTCCTTTGGGGGTGGGTAGCTTCCATGCTTAAGAAAAATCGTGGATTTCGTAGGCGAAGGGTCTATTTGTAATTAAATATTTCGGGTACGTTCCTCACACTTTCTTAGGATGCCCTATGGCCTATATATTTTTGTGATATCTTGATTCGTTCGTGATTTATACTCACAAAACGGCAAAATCAGATTTTTTCAAAACTTTGTATCTTCCACATCGATTAGCCGAATTTAATGAAACTTGGTAGAGTAGCTTTAGGTTCTTGGTCATGGCCAACTCGATGCCGGTTTCAGAAATGTTCTAGGCCCCCTAAATTTCGAGCAACCACAGCCGAGATACCAATGGTGGGCATCGAAATTGTCACCACCCTGTATAGTTATTGAAGGGGGCATTATCACACATAGTGCCAACCCAAGTGTGTTTTTAGTGTTTGTTTTTAAAATTAGTAGGTCTTTCAAAAAACCAATGCTCAACTCAAATTCTACATTACATTGCGCATATTTGGACAAAAAATCAGCCAAATCTGATGTTTCGTTTGCGAAAACAATATACCTGAAATGTATTTTCTTCTTCTCTAATAAAAAATTACCAGAACCTTTAGGTATATTGTTTTTCCAAACGGGCCATCAGATTTGGCTGATTTTTTTGTCCAAATATGCCCAATATAATGCAGTATTTGAGTTGGGCATTGGTTTTTTGAAAAACATAATGATTTTCAAAATAAACACAAAAAACTCACTTGGGTTGGTAGTATTTAATGTCATGTGTGTTTATGCCACCGTATTATAGGGTAATAACTCTAACTCTAGATTATGTAGATGCAGGATTGGACTTCTCCATTTTCTTCTAATGAAAGTACACGTGATATACACTTTTCGTTCGTTTAATGCTTAGAATAAAGTTTAAACTTTAATGCTCCTTCCTTACCGACCTAAGCAAACCTCTTCATAATAACAATGACCTTCCTTTTCCTTGGCTGTTAGTGATTTTTGCTTTTGTTTGTGCTAGGGTTTGGTGGTGGTCAAGAACCGTATACTTGGTTAGGTTAGCACCAAAGTTAATAAAGTTAGGTCGAACAAAAGGGTTATATTTTCTGGTTATATTAATCACTTCTTCTTCTTTTTTGACTTGCATTAGATTAGAAACGATACAGATAATAAAAATACCAAAAGATAGTGAAAATATAAAATTTTGAAAATGAAATAGATTTTGGTAATATATCTCCAAAGGAGCTAGTTAAAAAAGCCCGGAACACCCTTAGAAAAATAAAAACTGAAGCTTTTTAATTATGACCGATGGTGGAACGGGCTAGTGGTCTTTCCAGCGGCGACGCTGGTGCCATGACGCTGGCGTCAGTGACGCCAACTTGACCTATGCACCCCATTTTTCTGCCGGCGGACCAGAGATAAAATTAGAATCACAAGTGTTTCATTAGGCCGAGTTTATCCGCTCATTTGTGAAAATCATTAAATAAATCATTAAATATGTAAATTACATTGTCTATAAATGTACAAACGTATATTTTATTTAGTCAATGTCGAAATCATTTTTGCAGGAAAATTGTTTCCCGCCATTTTTTAAATCAGCACGTCTGGCAACCTTGTAACAAGTTAACGCTGAATCGCTAGATAGTAGGCGCCGTAGGCGGCGTTTGTTCACAAACCTCGCTCAAATTCAGAATTCAGATTTTTGTGGCGGTTAGAAATTAATTGCTGGCTGTGCTCCGTCCCCCAACATATCAAAAGCAAAGCAAAAAAAACGGGGAGTTTTTCACCCATTTGCGCGCCATCGTTAAACGCAGTTGGAAGTTAGTTTTTGTTTGTTAAATTCCGCGGCTTTTTCTTGATATACCGGCATTTTTCAGGCGTAACTATGGAGCTCCCGAAGCAGCCAAGCGAGGGATCGGAAACCAACGAGAAATATCTTGTAAGCAAGGAAGATATTAAAGCTGTCCTCTGCTTGTTCGCTAGCGAGAACTATACTGCTGCTACCACAAACGCCGAGGTAAGTTGAGATAACCTTTACTTTGTATTTTGCAAACGAAAGGCTATTTTCTAGTACGAACTTTGTCTTCAACGATGCGCGGAGCTTATGAAACTCGACTACAACGTTATCGAGGTTTCGAACGCTGAAGGCTCTCTGTGCTTCCAATATCCGAGTACAATACTTGTTCCTAACTCCGAAAAGAACGGGAAAACTAATGATAAGTCTGACGAGAACAATCATCCGGGTGTTCCCAATGATAAGAAAACTCACGATTTGTTCAAAAAAGCGCAATATGCTAGGTAAGCTTTATATTTTGTTCTTGTTGTGAACAGTCTAGGTAATGTCGAGGATATTTTAGATGCCGCCAAAGATTTCCCGTTCCGGTTATTTTGTTCCAAGGCAAATACATTTGTCGTTCTGCCACTCTGGCTTCTGTACCTGAAGTATGTTACCGCGTAGGTGCCCGCGATATAGGCATGGATAGTCTGTGGTCATTGAAAGAATTTCTCTGGCCTGAAGAAAGTACCAATGAGGTCGAAGAAACCGATATAAAGGAAACGACCGAGCAAAAAGTTCCTGCTCATTGGCAACTTACCGAAAATATGCGATCGAAAGACATTGAATTGTTGGAACATTTCCAAGTGAATACCATTTTTGATCTCATGGTAGAAAAACGCAAAATTAAGCATGGGTTATTGTAAGTATTGATGTTTTTATCGTGAACTATAGGGTGAATGTGCTGGATCTCGACCACTTAAGAAAAATTTTAAATAAAATATTTAAATTCTTTTGAATCTTTGACGAAATTTCACCAGCGTTGTTATTTTTTCATAAGTAGGGTATTTATTATCAATTTTCAGCTAAGTTTTTTCTATTTTTTGGCCTTATTTTCGAGAAATTTACCCAAAATCTACAAAAGTGCGATTTTGCAGTTCTTGACCACTACTCACAGTTCTCGACCACTTTTAAGTTAGTTCTCGCCCGCTTGATTTTCAATCACAATTTGTTGTTTTGTAATGATTTAACAGAAACATTTATTACAAAATCAGTTATTTTATTTATAAAAAATTTAAAAATATAAAAAAGAATACAAATTTGAAGAAAAAAACATTTATGGAACTTACTAGTGTCTTATAGGTAGGACCGGTGTGAAAACAGCAGCTAAAGATAGCCGCAAAATTTCCGGAAACGCCTGATTGTAGAAACTTTTTAGCGCCATGTGCAGAACACATCCAGGAGGCCCATGATTGATAATTTAAATATTAATTAGTTTATTTTTTAATGTCAGATTTGATAATTATGAATTATGATAGAGTAGGACGATATTCAGGTGTTCGTTGTGCAAAAAAAATGTTGGGCACTTGGGAATTAATTTAGCCTCTTTCTAAAAGTTGAAACTCTAATTGCCAATCGAAGAAGAGTCATAAATAATAATAACTATTACGTCGGCGAACCGACTTTATATTAATTTCGGAAGTGAATCATCCTGTAATTCCGAAACTAACATATGTGACGCTTTGATCTCAATTGGGGTTGGGGGAGATATATCCCGCAGATAATTATACGGGGTGGCGTTCAATTTCGTTTGTTCCGTTTTTGGCAAACAATATAACGTTTACGTCGGCCGGCCGACTTTATGCTAAATTCGGAAGTGAATCATCCTGTAATTCCGAAACTAAAAGATGTGACGCTTTGATCTCGATTGGGGTTGAGGGAGATGTATCCCTCGGAAAATTATATGAGGTGGCGTTCAATTTAGTTCATTTAGTTTTTGGCAAAAAAAAATATAACTTACGTCGGCGACCCGAATTTATGCTAATTTCGGAAGTGATTCATCCTGTAGTTCCGAATCTAAAAGATGTGACGCTTTGATCTCAATTGGGGTTGAGGGAGATATATCCTTCGGATAATTATACGGGATGGCGTTCAATTACGTTCGTTCAGTTTTTGGCAAAAAAATATAACATTTACGTCGGCCGGCCAACTTTATGCTAAATTCGGAAGTGAATCATCCTGTAATTCCGAAACTACAGTTTGTTCAACAAATGTTCGGCCCTACGTCACAACTCCCGTCCTTGTCTGGCTCGTGAATATACGACCGATATCCGTCGTATAGTAATGAGTAAGACAAGGACAGGAGTTGTGACGTAGGGCCAAACATTCGCTGAATAAACTGTAAAAGATGTGACGCTTTGATTTCAATTGGGGTTGAGGAAGATATATCCCTCGGATAATTATACGAGGTGGCGTTCAATTTCGTCCGTTCAATTGTTGGCAAAAAAAATATAACTTAAGTCGGATGGCCGACTTTATGCTAAATTCTGAAGTGAATCATCCTGTAATTCCGAAACTAAAAGATGTGACGCTTTGATCTCAATTGGGGTGTAGGGAGATATATCCCTCGGATAAAAATACGGAGTGGCGTTCAATTTCGATCGTTCAGGTTTGGCAAAAAAATATAACTTACGTCGGCCGCCTGACATAATGTTTATGTCGGCCGGCCGACTTTATGCTAAATTCGGAAGTGATTCATCCTGTAGTTCCGAAACTAAAACATGGGACGCTTTGATCTCAATTGAGGTTGAGGGAGATATATCCCTCGGATAAAAATTCAGGGTGGCGTTCAATTCCGTTCGTTCAGTTTTTGGCAAAAAATATAACATTTACGTGAATCACTTCCGAATTTAGCATAAAGTCGGCCGGCCGTAAACGTTATATTTTTTTTTGCCAAAAACTGAACGAACGGAATTGAACGTCACCCCGTATAATTATCCGAGGGATATATCTCCCTCAACCCCAATTGAGATCAAAGCGTCACATCTTTTAGTTTCGGAACTACACGATGAATCACTTCCGAAATTAGCGTAAAGCCAGCTCTCCAACTTAAGTTATATTTTTTTGCCAAAAACTGAACTAACGAAATTGGACGCCACCTCGTATAATTATCCGAGGGATATAAATATCTCCCTCAACCCCAATTGAGATCAAAGCGTCTCATCTTTTAGTTTTGGAATTACAGGATGATTCACTTCCGAATTTAGCATAAAGTCGGCCGGCCGATGTATACGTTATATTTTTTTTGCAAAAACTGAACGAACGTAATTGAACATCACCCTGTATAATTAGCCAAGGGATATATCTCCCTCAACCCCAATTGAGATCAAAGCGTCACATCTTTTAGTTTTGGAACTACAGGATGATTCACTTCCGAATTTAGCATAAAGTCGGCCGGCCAACGTAAACATTATGTTTTTTTGCCAAAAACTGAACGAACGTAGTTGAACGTCACCCCGTATAATTATCTGAGGGATATATCTCCCTCAACCCCAATTGAGATCAAAGCATCACATCTTTTAGTTTCGGAATTACAGGATGATTCACTTCTGAAGGTAATAGTTATTATTATTTATGACTCTTCTTCGATTGGCAATTAGAGTTTCAACTTTTAGAAAGAGGCTAAATTAATTCCCATGTGCCCAACATTTTTTTTGCACAAGGAACACCTGAATATCGTCCTACTCTATCATAATTCATAATTATCAAATCTGACCTTAAAAAATAAACTAATTAATATTTAAATTATCAATAGGCTACGGCCTGATATCATCGTGGGCCTCCTGGATGTGTCCTGTGCATAGCGCTAAGAAGTTTCTACAATCAGGCATTTCCGGAAATTTGGCTGCTATCTTTAGCTGCTGTTTTCACACCGATGTAGGTAGCTACCTAGTTATAGGTTTTAAAATGAATAGGAACTTCCTGAGATCATTACATTAAGTACCAAGTAGGTAGGTAATATAGAAAAATTTATATTTAACAGGAAACATAAACTTTGTCGCTGGTTTCTTGTTATTATTGTTAGCTAACTTCTTTTTAGTTATAACTTTTTGTTGTAATTTGTTTTCCTTCGACTTTATTCTTTCCGCTTTTCTTTTAATAATTTCCGCATTTTTTTCTTTGTTTCCTCATCTTTTATTTTGTAAAATTCACGTCATTTATCATTTGAAATTGCACTAGGAGTTTTTTCGGATTTTTTTCCCATTTTATTTATTTTTAACTTTGCAGTGGTCGAGAACAGAACGAAGTTAAACTAATAATTAGAAAATATAAATATAAGTAATTAATTCTCAAAGAAAAATAAAAAAAGATTCGCATAAAAATTAATACAGAGGGGAAAAAATCACAAGTAAATTTTAGTTCTCGACCACCGTGGTCGAGAACTAAAAACCGGCAATTTTTCGAGGTCGGTTTCGGACCACTAAAAATTTTCACAAAAAACTAGTTTTGAGGGATTTTTTATCTTAAAAATACTAAATCCTATTATTCCTTAATCATCTATAACATATTACATGCAAATTTTAAATAGAAAATTTAAGTAACTATTTACCGAGACGGTTACAGTAACCACTTTTTGAGCAATATGCCACGCACGTGTTCTCTCTGCGACGGTCTCATACAAACTGATTTTTCGCGCCGAAATTTTTTTGCTCTCCTCCAATAACAGCGACTGCTTAACGCGATAAGGGTTCTCGGAAACGAATGCAGCGGACAACAATTAGATGCATTCCCGTTTATATGCAGAAATGGTCGAGAACCGGTAGTGGTCGCACAACCGGCACAATCACCCTACGCTGGGTGATTCAGTCATGGTGGATAAAAATTAGCGTAATATGAACCCGAAACTTAAAAAAATTCTAAAATCAACCAAAAAAATAATAAGGACATATTTTCAGAAGTGCATTTGAACCCCTAATTAACGGCGCTTCTGACTGGCCGCGCTAGTCAATATCGCACGGAAGCCTGCATCTCCCGGCGCGCAGTATTGCCAGTTGTACCAACATATCGTAAATTTGCTTATTTTTACATTTACCAAGAAATCTCAGAAAATGTCGAAATAGTGAGAAAACTGAAAAGTTTGGTAATTTATAGTTTTTAAACTTTTGGGAAACGGCATGGTTTAAAGTTAATTTATTACCTTTTTGATTTTCCAATGTCAACCCATTTTTTTCACTTTTTAATATCCAAAAATACATTGAACAGTAATTAGTGCATTGTGTAGGGACCTCTTGGTTTCCCTCAGCCAACATAAGTTGTTTGCGGCGAGGTACTAAGCACGGCGACCAGGTGGATCCCTCCCGCCGGGAATACTGCGAAAGACTGCAGTAGTAAATAAAACACAAAACTAAGCACAAAATCATCTGGTTGTAAGGCTTGCATTTTTGCACTTTTTGAAGATGGTAAAGGTGCAGGCTGTTTTCTTTAAGAATTCGTCATACCTTGCTCTGCGATATTCTTAGCCGTCTGCTAATGGATCGAGTACTAATGTCAGGTTCCTCTTTGACAATGTTTAAAACATTTTCGACAACATTTAAGTTGTCTCGATGTCCTCCATGATCGTGTCGAACTGCAAAAGATCCCATGTCACCAAGGCCCTGAGCAATTCTCATAAAAGTTGCAGGACTTGGCATACTTTGCCTGTTCAGAAACTGCCTTCGATATTCCGTCGCAGCCAAATTTGCATTTTGCAGACATTCGCTATACATTTTAGTACCATGTTTAGCACTCGGCCCTTGAGTAAACCATGTTGCATGCACGCAAATATTACAAACACAATGCACAAGCCTCGAAAAATTCGAGAAACACTTTTTACCTAAAGTACATTTTTGGAAAGCAACACTCGGACGAAACCCACATGGCATATTAGGGCCATGTGCTCCTCGGTTGGTGTCCTGGTGTCATAAGAATTTGCCTCCTCTATCATATAAGAAATCTGTAACCTGTATAAGGCATTGCCGACAGAACTTGTTACAGATTTCTGTATACGCCAGTTGCTTCCCATAGTTGTTACAGATTTCTGTATACAAAAATCTGTAACAACCTGTGCAGCTTTAGTGTTTAGAATTAAAAAAGAGCGCCACTAGCGGCCACTGCACTAAACAGTCAACTGAGTGCACGCGTAAACCCCTTGACATCAACGACATTAGTCAGCAGGTTATGGTTTACAAAAAACGAAAATG
This sequence comes from Pseudeuparius sepicola, assembly GCA_963920635.1. NCBI lineage: Eukaryota > Metazoa > Arthropoda > Insecta > Coleoptera > Anthribidae > Pseudeuparius > Pseudeuparius sepicola. The sequence goes on from OY987305.1 coordinate 9,123,483, forward strand.
TGCAAAACGGATACACACCGTTAGAGTTTGAGTGCTACTGGTGGTAATTGACTTGTGTAATTTAAAAACTAGGGAGTACTGTGTGTGTGTAAACTCGCGAAAAATTCTCATGTAAATGCTAGTGATCGTGGTGTGATTAGTGATGTAAGGAGAGAACGAGAATATTCTCGCCGATAATATTCTCGCGCTCTATGTCTGGCCCTAGCCAGCCATACAAGCATACAAATCGATCAACATGCGATTGCCGCGAAACGGAATGAAACATTCCTGAGTGCATCCGAGCGCCAGCTAGGGAATCACGCGAGCCGCTAGTGTGTTTATAGTGTCAGTTTTTTTTGCAATTTTAATTTGGAGTTCGTTTTTTTCTGTACTTTTTGTTTTAAAAATATATGTTTCTGTAGTTGTCATAATTTAATTATGCTTATACCCCTTACCTATATACTTATACTTATGTTATCCTTACACGCATTTAAAAGGACCATTCTAAAAAAATTCTTCAAATCGAAAATATTCTCGAGAATATTCTCCAATTTTGCATTCTCGAGAATTTTCCATCACTAGATGTGAATAAAACATTTTCTCAACGTGTTTCAAGTGCTATAACGCTTGCCGTTTAAAAAATCAAGCCTGACAACCCCGATACTGCCGATAAAAGATAAGTATGTCTCACTTCTTCGGATTAACTTTCAATAAAAAGGTTGAGCACTGACAATAAAATGCGGCAACATCGCTCATCTCAGATGTTCCTCGGAATCAGGTGCGTCGAGTTACTCGGGTGCTAAGTTCAATTTGCCCCACGTTTTTAACTTCGGCAAAAAAAAAAAATTTTACACATTTTCCTTTTTAGTGGGCCTCCCTCATTGTGTGATTAACATTTTTTACATCATAACTGAATCACCCTGTATTTACTACAAATATTTCTTTGAATTATTAATTTTACGCTAAGCGATATGCCTATGTTTTCACATAATATTGCTGGATAAAGACTAAGTAGATACATTTTAAAAAACATTTTCCTAGCAACATTTATGTAAAAGTAAATACCAGGAAATTAAAAAAAAATATATATCCAAATATCTTTTGATTTATTTCCTGGAAGTTACATAGAATTCAAGAAAAAAACTTCCTTGGTTATGTACATCAAGAAATTTATGCACAAAGCACATTTTGGAACATCAATGCCACCTTCAGATACAGATCAAATTTTAGTTATTAAAATAAAAGAATTATATTTAATTTCTCAAATTATAAAAAGTACATTGCACATTGCTATCTTTTTTTCGTATGTGAAAAAATATGTTGGTGCATGTCAAACCTGAACACGTAGCTGTCCATTCTCCAAAATATTAAAAAAATTCTCTATAAAGAAAATACACTTTTCACCAGGTTTAAATTAATGATTTGTCTGATTTTGATATATAAATAATCCGTTTTTAGTGTTTTTTTAAGCACAATTTCTGAAATTATGTGGTTTTGAAAAATGTAAGTAGAGTACTGCGAATACCTCCTAGACCGGCTGTATATGCAAAACATGGTTTTGAGATAACTGAGGTTTTGTGTTTTGCCTCCTGTCATTTACAATTTTTTAAATATGGAGAGTGATTTTTTTGGGAATGTAACACCAAATGCACTATAATAATTTCCTGATTGAATAACTTGCTTATTTCAAACTTTTGAAGAAACTGCATTATACGTCAATTGTATTATTCAAAATGTTAAATTAAATCACAGTGTCTGTGAGATGGTTAATTAAAAACAAAAACACAAACACCTATATTTACGAATTTTATTGTTATAATAATTATTATACAATATATCTGTGATATTTTGCTTTAATTTTAAAAATAATTTTCAAATAAAAAAGCTATAAAACCTTTGCACTTTGATCCTAACTTATTCATTTTTTTGTAATATAAGTTATAATTTTTAAAAATAGTCGAATTCCATCGCTTACTGTTATTAAAATAAGACACACAAAAATCACAAAACCGTATTAGGCATTTTTTACGGTGATTATTTATAAAAATTGTAATATACAGCAAATGACCTTAACAATTTGCAAGATCGTGAAATCGAAAACTGCATATACGGCAAACAAAAACTGATATATCTTTTCACACGGTGGAGATACGGCCAAATATCATGCTTGAACATTATGATCTTTGATACGGCTTTCGAAATGAAATAAGTAGTTGGATAATCACCAGATAAGTCCAATTTTGCCGTAAACAAAAAATCATGAAAATGTTAGTTGCCGCGTTTTCACTAAACAGGGCAGTACTGTAAGCAAAGGATTATATGTCTATAATACATTTAATAGGTATTACTTCCTCAAATTGATAACTCAATACTAAACTCGCACATCAATATAAAAAATGACCCTTAGATGAGGGAAGGAAGGATAATGCTTAGAGTAGAGATGCACCAAATATTCAGCAGACCGAATAATTGGCGAAATATTCGGCCATTCTTTGGGCATTGCCGACTATTCGACAAGGCTGAATATGGTTTTACAGCTGGCTGGAGATGAACCTGGCATTTAAGTTGGATAATGGTTGTTTTCAAATTTTTATTTTTTTTTTTCATATTTTAAGTAAATTGTATATTTGTAACAAATATAAATTTCGAAGTTTATTTTCAATAAATTTTATAATTTATCAAAAATCGAATTAACTCGCTGAGAATATTTGTCCGAATATATATAGAATAGAAAGTATGTCGAAATATTAGTGACTGCCACCAGTCCTCTGCATAAGCATGCAGGATTGTTTAATAATGGATTTAAAAAAAAATGTGGAAGTATCTTTTCATTGGCAGAAATTTTTTTAAGAATTGAAAATGAAAAAAATTATGTAATACATAGTATGTGTATTTTTAATTTCTTGACATGTATATTGGTAGATAACCCAGAAAGTTTTCCTGTAATATTCAAAAATAAAAAAGGATAATAATTTTGTAGTGTATCCTCTTCCGAGAAGGTAAACCGTGAGAAGTACAGCGAATTCAAGCTATGTATTGCGCCGTATCCAGGCTGTGAATTTTTTAAGAAATATTCTAAAACAATGTTCAAAGCCACGAATCTTTATTTCGATTGGGCTCACCCTCAATGTGATATAGAGCTGTCGATTCCCCCGATTACTCAGTTGAATATAAACTGGGAAGCATACAAAACTTGGGACCTGATTACCATGACGAAAAATTATATTACATACATCTTGAAGACTCTAGAGGTAAGTCGTTATAACGAGTTCCTAATATATTGTTTGAATATTTTTTATTATTTGTTTTGAGGGACTTAAAATGATTATAGATGTGATGGTGTTGTAATGGTTGGAAGTTTATTTTTTGATGTTTTTAGGAGGATTCTACTGGAATTCTTGTCCATTGCATTAGTGGATGGGACCGCACTCCGTTATTCATATCCCTCCTAAGAATCATACTCTGGGCCGAAGGCCACATCCACAAAAGCCTAAACGCAATGCAAATACTTTATGTAACTCTCGTTTATGACTGGATGCTCTTCGGACATTGCCTTCAAAATAGATTGGCCAAACACGAAGAAATAATGTATTTCTGCTTTGGAGTCTTGAAGTTCTTCATTGGCAACTACATCGTCAAGTAAGTAAATAAATATTATTGTAGCTGTAATTAACTGTATGAACGTAAACACTTCTGTAGTTTACTGATTTTCACTCTATTGTCAACATGACAATTGTATTCTTGGTGGACTGATTGATCTCTTACTTGATTAAAATCCATACTGACTGTACGAACTTACACACTTGTAGTTTACTGATTTTTCACTGTATTGGCAACACGACAATAATTGTTGACTTGGTATTGGACACCTTGTTCTTTTACTTGATGAAACTCTGTACTAACTGTACGAAGTTACCTCGGAAGTTACACACTTGAAAGTTGAAAGTTTTTAACTGCATTTGTCGACATGGAAATTGTATCTTGCTTCTTCAGATGTGGATACAAGAATACTAAATTTAGAAAATTTGTATGGAAGTATTTATACTAGACAAACATTAATGATCATTCTAATAATTATGCTAAATAGGGAGAATGGTAATTTATTTTATTGCAGGGTTATTTTTAATGGCTTATTGATAGGTATACACTACCTATTTGTAATATTTAATATTGAAAATTATTAATTCTATAAAGGAGAGGAATTAATTTCGGTTTTGTCATTAAGCAAACATTCTGATTTCTTATGATGCCTAGATATTCTAACAAATTAAGTTATCTCATTATGTAAAATTTTGAAGTCTTGTAATTGGAGTTTTCTGTTTGTCGTTTTTTTATGGTTTTCCAGAATTATTAATTTTGAATGCAATGTTGATATCTCTTTTTTTGTAAAAAAGAGGCGCTATGTTCTGATGTGGTTACAATATATGTCAAAACTTTAAAATTGCGATTATTATCTTTGTCTCTTGGATATACTTGATTAATTGCTTTCTTAAAATATTTTTTGGGAATAATGTTATCTATTATATTGGGGTTAAAGGCGACCTGCTTAACAATATTAATAATTTTAGAAAGGAAATTAAGGAAACAGACCTCAGTCCTTAATTTCCTTAATTTCCTTTCTAAAATATGAATAACCCACATGGGGTCTCCCTTCAATTAAATATTAATAATATTGGGTGAAAAGGAGGAACCACTTATTATACACAGTGTCTTCTTTTTCATGTTACATCCCTGAAAATCTAAGTAGGCTGGAGGAATTGAACGGGTGATTTTTTTATAGATATGTCCCTGAAAGGTCATCATTTGCGAAGTACTGGTTTGACCTTGCCGGGAAATCCTGGCCTACTGCAATTTTTTAAAGGGGTGCGTTTTTCGAAAAACCATATTAGGCATTTTTTTATTTAAAATCTGACACCACAGCGTTAATCAGGACACACCAAAATCCCCACATATAAGCATAAAAGTGCTCTACATAAGCTTTTTTTATTAAAAGGCTATTAACTATATGTGGATAGTGCTTGTCCTCTTCAAGATATAGAAAAAACATTACGTTAACGAACGCCTTGATATGGATTATAGTGGCCTGGCGAAATTTGTAATAATAATAAGCAGATATTCAGCAGATCGCCTTTAACAACATTGGTTACAACCGGAAAATAAAGGATAACATTATTTCCACACACAAATTAACAGTGAAAATGGGTAAACTACAGAAGTGTTCGATTTCCTCCAAATATTATTGGGTTGTTGTGCTGAACTGAAAAGATAATGTTTCCGGGAAATTATCAATGCTGTGACTAATCAGTCCATTTATTTGTTATAGGCTGAAAGGAAAAACACCTTTGGAGATCGAAAAGGAGCTCATGAATGCCTTTGAGTAAGTTTCGATTTTTTTATCCTTTATTCTTTTGATATTTACATTTTTAAAAGTTTTAAGCAATACTGTTTTATCATTTTGTCAAATTTTAACACTGAACCTGAGAGTACTTATATGTAGAGATGATTAAATTGTGGAAAATTACCGGTGAACTACTTTTTAAAGAAGAAAATATATGTATGCATCAGGACAATAGCTAGAATAAACATAAATTAAGTACATTTTATAATATTAGTAATAGGACTACTTACAACTTGAGGTTTAGTTTTAAAACTCTTAAAAAGAAGACTTAGGAAAAATATCCCATACAGAAATTGCAGAATTTAACAATTTCGAACAAAAAAAAAATATTCCAGAGTAAACAAATATGTATAAATATTACTTAGATTTTCTATGTCTGATCTCTTATTAATTGCTAGATTACCCTTTAAATTAATTTCAACCATTTTTAAAAAACTTCATTTTAAATTTTTAAAATTTTTGTATTAGTAAAATTCATCATATGATTATTATTATTGTTCAACTAATGCACTCCACTTTATTTTGTTTAATTTACAATCACTTTTATGATGAGCAATTTTATCTTTTAATTGCATGTATCAATGATATATAGGAATAGGTGACTCAGCTAATACAAATAACACAATTAAATTTTGCTTCAACATTAGTGGGTTGGGGGGAAGAAGATGAGGTAATTTGTTGACATTGGCATTTCTTAAATTAAGTCTTTCCTATTTTGTAATGCATAATAAATAGTTTTTTTCATACTTGTATATATCTTACAATATGCTTTGATATTCTTATATTTACAAAATATCCTAAATCGTATAAAAAAACTGGAAACTTTGAATGTGCCAACAATAACGTCTTTTTAAAACCATGAAACAAAACAAGTTGCCTTTGGTAATGTATGTATTTCTATATATCGTTGGCATTGATGTTTGACCTATATAAACTTTCTCACATTCATTACACGGAATTTCCACAAGAGGCTTCTCTAAAAATTTTAAAGGAGTTTTAACTTTTGTAAAACATTTCGAAACTGTCAAAATAAATATTCCTTTTTGCAAATTTAATATTTTCGTTTTTGAAAACATTATTTATTAAATTACTGGTTAGATATAGGGTAAATAACTATAGGTACTAGTTATTGTGTTAATTGTTTCAGCAATAGTGTTATTATTATTTGCTATTTGTAAATTTTCAAGACGTGTAATTTCTGAAAAAAGAATTTTATTTAATATATTCTTTTAAAGCCTCGTTTTCACCAAGCGAATGAAGGCGAACAAATGCGAAAGAACAGCGAATTCAGTTGGTGTAAACAGCAAAACGAACGCCAGCGAAACCATTCGTTGACTTTCGCCGGTGTTCCGCCACTTGTCAGTACATCAAAGAAAAATCTGGAGTGCTAACTATATTTGAAAAACGCCACCCCAAAAACAACTTTTGTAAATAACTTCTTTACATATTTTAAAACGTATGGGCACTTTACTTCACCTAATTTCAAAATTTGAAATTTTTGAACACCCCGTATAATAAATAAATAAATATTTACTCAACTTGAATAGTCTTGATTTCAGAGGAAGCAAAAACTTTTATGAAGAGTAACTTTTTTGTGAAAAGTTAAATTTTTTAGCTATTTCACCTCTTGTAAACTCTGTAGACATACCGTATATCCTTTACTCAATGGTGATAGGTAACTACAAAAATATTACAAATTTATAAATTTAGGTAGTTTAATATTTATTTAGTGGCACTTTAATCAGCCTCTCTAGCTCTGCTGCTATATGACCCTGCTATTGCAATTGCTAGTTTTTCCATTGCATTAATTTCCTTCTCCTTCAACCTTTTTTTTTTTTCTGACCAAATTGCTTTCCGTCTTCGCACATCTTCTGCTCTTTTTTCTTCCTCCTGCATATGTTTCAGTATCAAGGGTTTGCTTTGATTTAGTTTTTTCTTTTATCTAAATCTCCAGAAGCTGCTTCTGGTTCATAGTCTGATTCTCTTTGAACTCTGGCTTGGATCCCATTTGGAATTGTAGTCTTTGGTATTTTCTGATATTGTGTTGATGTCGCCTAAAACGTCTTTTGATGGTATAGTCGAGGCTTTGAAGCCTCGAATAATTTGAAATATTCCCATTTTACCGACTTCTCTCCGCTATTTAAACTCCCTTTTTTTATTTTTTATTTATATGTACAGGGTGATCATTTTTGTAATTGCCTTTGTTGGTAGGAAACCGTCAAAGATATGGAGATATTATATATGAGAGATGATATATAGGGTGTGTAAATAAATAAACAAATACGACGCTAGGTGTCGCGACTCTAAGAAATATTTTTTTTCACCAACATACCACTTTTGTTACATCGTTCGAACATTTTTCATTGATGCCATTTTTCTTTATTCTCCCCCGTTAAAAAAATATTCTTCAAAAACACATTAAGATATTAATGTTTGTTAATTTCCTTTACCAGGGATGACATAGCGTTTTCAATGATTTTATTTTTGAGGTACTCCCCTGACCTTTTATTTGTTTTAAAGATCTTTAAACTGTGTCTTTTGACCTTCTTATTGTTATCAACATGTAAATCCAGGACTTGCTACAATTTTTTATACCCACAATTTCCACTAAATGCATTTAGCGTTTTTTTTTTTGTTTAAATTCGGGGACCACAGCGTTAATCAAGACACCACAGAACCCCCATATACCAAATTTGAACAAAAAATATACACAGAGTGGTATTCTACAGGGTATTGGAATGCGAAAATCCAATAACAAATATACAGGTCGTTTTTCTCTGTGCCAACTCAAAGTGCTAATTTTTTTTAATACCTTACATATACGGATCAAGACCGATAAAAATCAATTAGGTGTATCAAAACCGCTGCAGAAATTATAAACGAACTACGTATAAAATTTACAGTAAGTCCAGATGAGTTAAGGCGAGTAGTGTGCCATAACAGAAACCCATAGAAAAATGTATAATTTTATTAGACGATGGGTTTGTCGAGAAAAGTCCAATAATTTAAATCATTTTTTACTTGTTGGATGATATTTTGTAAAAAATGAATTGTTTTTTTTATTCGTATAAAGTTTTAAAAAAATTAGCACTTTGAAATGGCACAGAACAAGCTGCATATTTGTTATTGGATCTTTGCACGTCAATAGGTACCTTGTGTGGTCCTGTTGACCATTCAACTGTTTTGAGGTAATCTCATGGCATACTTGACTCGCCAGATTCCTTTAAAATTCCCATTTTGCTAAATTTTGGCACCCTGTAGAATAGAACTTCCTCTATATTTTTTGTTCAAATTTGGTATAATATGGGGGTTCTGTGGGGTCCTAATTAACGCTGTGGTGTCAGATTTTAAACAAAAAAATCGCTAAATGCATTTAGTGAATATTGGGGGTATAAAAAAATCATAGCCGTTCCTGGAATTGCATGTTGACAATGCTAATATCAAAACTCGGGTCAAAAGGCGCGGTTTGAAGATCTTTCAAACAAATAAAAGGTAAAGGGAATATCTCCAAAAATAAGATCATTGAGAACGCTACATCATCCCTGGAAATGGCGATAACCAAAAATTAATATTTTAATGTGTTTTTGAAGAATAACTTTTTAATGGAAGAGAGTAAAGAAAAATGGCCTTAATGAAAAATGTTCACAAAAATTAGGGCTTTCTAACGGTGTAACAAAAGTGGTATATTTCTTGGCGTCGCGACGCCTAGCATCATATTTGGAAAGAGTCGCTAAATAGGCCAATTTATTCCTTTATACATCCTATATCATCTCCCATATACAGGATGATTTTTTTAGGTCTACCACCGCGATTTTCCCGCTCATTTTGCGGTCTACATAAAAAACGTGAGAAACAAAAATTGGACAATTTTGGACAGCTAAGTGGTGCTGCAAAAGAAATCGGCATCCATGGCCACCTTGTCGCGCAATATTAAAAAAACCTCAAATTGAGCAAAACTATTAATAGCCGTGGAATGTTTATTTTAAGAGACAGAGAAAAACTTTTATATTGAAAATTGATGGCACTAAGAAGCTTTATGCAAAAGGGTTCTCAGATAGTTTCAGAAAATTACACAGGGTCTTCGGCTCTCTTGAGGCTATGAATTTTTTTTTGTTTATTTCATATTAAGCGATTTTCTCGCTTGTTTTGGGCCGCACAGAAAATATGTAAGAAAACAAAATATGGCAATTTTGGTCAGCGAGGCGACATTAAAAAAGGATGGGCCTCCATACCCAACTTTTCGCGGTGTACTAAAAAAAAAACCTAAAATCGACAAAAATGTTCATGGTCTCAAGAGAGCCAAAGATTGATTAAAATCAATTGATTTAAATCACTGATTTAAATCGCGATTTTAATCGTTTGATTAAAATAAAAAAATCATTTGATTTAAATCAAAATTTAAATGTAGTTACATTATGTAAAAAAACACGCCACTGGCTGTGTAACTGAAGAGGAAATGAGCATACATAAGCAACTGCATACTGCAGTAGCATATTCAGCAAGAGCAAAGCGTATCATTTCATCTTTTAATTTGGTTCATAGGAAATTAGGAAATAAGCTAGGTACCGAAAAGTCTGCAAAACTTGTCTTTCTGCTAAAATCCTTAAATAAAAATCATAAGTAAAACGTTTTCATTATCTATTTATATGTTAAAAAAATTAAATATAATTTCCTAATAAAATAATAAAAAGAAAACCACTTTAAACGAAAAAATTCTATATATAAATAAAAAAAAATCCGATTTTTTTATTTAAATCCGATTTAAATAAAAAAAAATCTGATTAATTTGATTTTTTCTAAAAAAAAATAAAAAAAATCAGCAACCCTGGCCAAAGACTCTGTGTAATTTGCTGAAACTATCTGAGCACCTGGGTGGATAAAGCTTCTCAGTGCCATCAATTTTCAATATAAAAGTTTTTCTCAGTCTCTTAAAATAAACATTCCACGGCCATTAATAGTTTTGCCCAATTTGCGATTTTTTCAATAATGCGTGAAAAGTTGGCCATGTATCCCGATTTCTTTTGCAGCACCACTTAGCTGTCCAAAATTGCCACATTTTTTGTTTCTTACGTTTTTTTTTGTAGGCCGCAAAATGAGCAAGAAAATCGTGGTGGTAGACCTAAAAAAAGCATCCTGTATAATATCTCCATATCTTTGACCGTTTTCCACCAAGAGAGCAGGCTGGGCGTCTAAAAATGATCACCCTGTACACAGTAAATTTCGATATTTCGGGTTACAGCTGAGATTGTTACATGGCAGTTTTGGATATTGCCTCTGCAATTTGGTCCCACAATTTCTTTTTTTGCACCCTGGATGAATGAATTGCTTTTCTTTTCGCAGTCTGTAATTAATTAGTAAGAGGGATAATAATTCATGTGTCCATTTGAAATTCTTGAGCTCTTTATGTTCTGTGTTGTTAAGCTCCGTATTGTCTGATATTTGTTCATGTTCAAAATTTCCATTAATATTAGCACATGTACTTGTTGATGGTAGTGATGATAAATATGAAGTAGTCCCTGCTGTAACTTGAGGTTGTGAACTGCTTTTTATCAAAGAATAAGCTTGTTGTGCATAGCTTAATAGCTTGCTTTCATCTACAAATACAAATAATTAACAACTATAAATCTTACCTTCTACTAATTCATTGTATGTGTCTTCCTCTACTTCCACATCAAATTGCTAGAGAGTGTTAATTGTCTCATGTTTTTTAATAAACAGTACTATAATCACAGAACACCCTCTCTAATAATTATAATCCATACCTATAATTATAAGACTTATAATAGAGAACAAGTTTACTAGTTCTCCGCTTATAATATCTGTGAGAAAAAACACAAAATGTTTCAGACGCAAGAAAACACAAAGGTTAGGTGCCCAGACAAAAGGAGTTAGGTGTTGTTGTTGTTTTATTCAACTTATTGGATTCGGCAGTTAATGACCATTATCCATACTCGTCCTACAACAAATCAGGACCTTCATTTTTTGTTCGGGAAAAAAAATGGCATACACGTGTAGTGCACGTCTGACCTCTGTCATACCACCTTTTTCCCCTTCTGTATTTAATATTTTGTTACGGCTTTATGGTGTTTATGTATAAAAACTTCTCTTCTTATATATTCTCCGAGTTAGGTGTTTAAAATTTGTAGGTTATCTGCTGCTTCTGTTTTCTGGTGAAACCAGTGAAATTCAACAAAACTTTTTTAAATTCAATGCTAATCGGCTTCCATCAAAACAATTGATCACGTCACGCTAGTTCATTGAATTGAAATTTTTTGCATTGACTTTAAAAACTTGCCCAAACCTAAAGATAGTAATAATTCCACAATTTTATGTATTAAGTAAAAACTATATAACACGGTTAATCACACCACAAGACCACACGGTACTGTATTACACTAAGGGGTAAGGTCATAGGCCACAGCATCACGGCCTAGAATCGGTAATAATACTAAGGGCGATCGCCGAATGCCAGTGAATCCCCTAACGACGCCTACCCTAATTCTTTAGGCTTTCAGGGGAATTACCTTCCTACCTCTTCATCTTCTAACTGGTGGTGTGTTCATGACATAATAAAAAAAATTCGGGACTTTTAAGGTTTCGGGACCATGAGGAAAATCATAACATCACAAACAATTTCACTGAAGGTGATTCTTTCAGTAGTATTAGTATACATATTTTAACCAGCCGTAAAGTTTAACCTTTAACAATGTAACCATAAAAGGTTTTTTTTTTTCTAAAAAGTCAGGAATGTCGTTTTTTGTATTTTCTTTTGTCATGTGGATTCATATAGTAAAGAAAATTAAAATAAACTTTTATTCTAGAAAATATATGAACGCTTTAGTAAATATTTCTGAAACAATAAATAATTACACTTTTGCTGCATGTGCTTGCATGACTAACATTGTGAGGTTAGAAAATCAACTGTTCAAAATGTTGGTAAACTTGAAACTCTCTTAAAATATACAAATATAATATACGGTATGTCCGCAGATTGAGTAAACAAGATGAGAAATTATTATGACTGGTTATTGAAAAAATAGTGTATATTATGTCACAGGCCATAGGCATACTTATCATCTTATCTCGTTGCACAATATATCTACTATTATATTATGATTTGTATATTGAAACCAAATTGGCCTTATTATCTAATCTCATTAGATCCAATGTTAAATCTGACTCAACCTAACAGAATTTCGGCGTCGTAAGAGGCCTGAATCATTAGCGTTTTAAAATTGTAACAATTTCTAAACTGTTTCCACATAACTCGACTCCTATTACACCTGTTGTCTGTCTTTTATCTAACTTTAGTCACTCCACCAGGGACGAATCATCCGAAGACGAGCTCGACGACGATGAATTCGTAATAGTCGAGGACCAAGATGTTCCTTTGGACATCCCCGACGATGCCGACAATAAGAATGTGGACCCATGCCAGGAGGCTACCGCCGACGGGGACGAGACTCCATCCGTATCAGCCAGCGCCACTCCGGTATGCGACGAGCCGATCAGGGAGCCGACCATGGCCGACCAAGATGCCTGGGCTACAGTGACCAAATGGGGCAGCGTCCGCAAGGATAGCAACATTCGCTTGAATACGAAGTGAGTTTTGTTTTCTTCCTTTTTTAGTAAGGCGGTTTTTTTCCATAGGAATATTTTCCTTTTTTTGAAAAAAATTACAAATTGTCCCTTTCGCTACCAACGCCGTATATATACGCCAGAAGGAAGCGTGCCACTGCACCCACTGCCGTATATATACGTCCAGTTCTACAGGGTGAGTCGAAGTTAAACCGCCATACTCAAAATTTGAGTAGTATTTTTAAAAATAAATGGGGTTCTTCATATAACATTTTGTCCAAAAACGCTTCGTTTTCGACATACAGGTTTTCTTTTAAAAACAGAAAAAAAATATTATTTTCGGTTCCATTTATGCTATCGAGTTGAAAATTGGTACTTTTATGTTTTCTGGGACGGCGATTATGAATTTTCTATCAACTTTTTTCTAGCCGCTAGAGGGCGTTGGCTACGTCGTTACTTTCGAACAAAAGTGTTTTAAACTTTTTTGTCGTTGAAAAATCTGCATTTTAGACAGCGGAATATTAAATTACATTCGATTTTGAACAAAAAATGTCTCTTGCAATTTTGTGTCGCGGTGCGCGTGAATTCGAAAAAATTAAAATTTCGTAGTAGGCTGAGAAATGGGATTTATTCATTTGGAATTCTTTATTTACAGTAGGTATTGTCCTAAATTAACAATTTTTGTGAAATTAGTAATAAAAAGAACTTTAACCAAGACAACTTTATTATAATTTTTTCGTTATGTTTTTGCTAATAAAGTTGTCTTGGTTAAAGTTCTTTTTATTACTAATTTCACAAAAATTGTTAATTTAAGACAATACCTACTGTAAATAAAGAATTCCAAATGAATAAATCCCATTTCTCAGCCTACTACGAAATTTTAATTTTTTCGAATTCACGCGCACCGCGACACAAAATTGCGTTTTTCATGAAAACGGTTAAGGTTTTCGTATTTTTACAAGGGACATTTTTTGTTCAAAATCGAATGTAATTTAATATTCCGCTGTCTAAAATGCAGATTTTTCAACGACAAAAAAGTTTAAAACACTTTTGTTTGAAAGTAACGACGTAGCCAACGCCCTCTAGCGGCTAGAAGAAAGTTGATGGAAAATTCATAATCGCCGTCCCAGAAAACATAAAAGTACCAATTTTCAACTCAATAGCATAAATGGAATCGAAAATAATAATTTTTTTCTGTTTTTAAAAGAAAACTTTGATGCCCTGTATGTCGAAAACGAAGCGTTTTTGGACAAAATGTTATATGAAGAACCCCATTTATTTTTAAAAATACTACTCAAATTTTGAGTATGGCGGTTTAACTTCGACTCACCCTGTAGAATGGTATAGACAACCCATGTCGCATATATGCAACAGTATTTGTTTGCCTTACTTGCACACCCACTGCCGTAAATATCAGACACCATTAACATGGCTACAGACTCAGCGCCTTACATATTCGTCACTGATACAAAGCCTTGCCACCCAATGCCGTGTTCATATGTCATTTAGCGAGCGCCTCTAGCGGATGAAACCCTTACTCGCTGCGCTGCTGGGATTTCGTCAGTCGTGTTTCTATCCTATTCTGTTGTTGAGCATTGCACAAATATGGAGTTTCTTTGTTAAAAAATATGATTTATTAAAAAGAATACAAACGAAAATAAAAATTTATATTTAAAGAGTATCAGCTGCAGTTTTCTGCATTTTTTTATGACTGACCTATATATATGACGGTGGGTCTGTAGCCATGTAAATTGGCTGGGAATGGCGACACTAAAAGTTTGAAGTGTGCAAATAACTGAAAACCATTTTCAAATTTAAGTAAAATAAAGAAGTTATTGGTATCTGTGAGATCATAATGAAATTATCGATATGAACAAATATAGTGTGACCTTCTTAAAAAAAATGCTAATCAGCGGACGAAGTATCACCAAATTACACTACTAGCACATATAACTTTCCTCAAAAGTGTTGCATTAATTAATAATTTGAAAATAAAATGAAGATTTTTTTTAAATCTTCATTCGGTTTGCCGTTGGGGTTTCTACGTCACAATAGTTCCCGAAAATTGCCGAACGCTAGCTCAGAAGAAGAAGAAATAAAAATAATTGGACATTGTGAAATATCCTTCAGCTGACAGCGGACAATATAACCAGCAAATCCAAACTTTGGACAGTTTTGTTTTTGATGATATAGCTTTTGTCGTAGAAACATATTATTTATTGTCATCTTCTAGTCTAAACAATAATAAAGAAGAGGAAGGCACCAGTATTAAGGATTAATTTTTCTATTTTTTGTGTGGAAGGATAGGTAGGAAATCCCAGATTAAATTATCTTAATGTAATTAATTTATTGAGTTTACAGCTTAGGTATATATTTATCGTTTACAGGTAATTTGGTGCAAACCCATTTTAAGGCGTAGTCGGAATTTTTATAAAAAAATCGTTAATAACATTTCCCTAATTTTGGCGCCAAAAATATATCTTAGTAGGCCTTGGTTTTTTTTAAATACATTGTGCCGCTTTGTCCTATACTCCAGTCTGAATAAAATAGAAAGTAGGTCAGTCTTGCGCAATGCGGCATTTGGATCGATGATCAAAAATAGAGTTGCCAAACGTGGCATATAAAGCTTTCTTTCCACGCCGAAATATAATCCATAACCCGCGATTTCTGATCACTTGCCTCGTTGATATGGCAACCTCGAATTCCAGGTTCTCCTTCTGTCAGCTCTAGCGCCTCTAATTGGCTTAAAGGCCGAGCGCGCCAAATATCTATTTTTAGAGGGTCCGTAATCCATAGGCGCAACACGTCGCGAATACCTTCTCCCGTGCATACTGAAAACCGCGGTTTTGCATTACGGCAGGGGGCGAGTGCTGTAGATTGTGCCACCTTATTTCGGAGTGTTTATTGTAATAATTATACGTTAAAAATGCATTACGGCAGGGGGCGAGTGCTGTAGATTGTGCCA
Organism: Pseudeuparius sepicola; assembly: GCA_963920635.1. Lineage (NCBI taxonomy): Eukaryota > Metazoa > Arthropoda > Insecta > Coleoptera > Anthribidae > Pseudeuparius > Pseudeuparius sepicola. Next base: position 9,139,403 of record OY987305.1, read on the forward strand.
CCTTATTTCGGAGTGTTTATTGTAATAATTATACGTTAAAAATGCAGGAAACACATTCATTTAGGCCATTTAGGGAATTTTAAACAATATGGGGACGCCCATGGTGGCTTTCATAGAAATAATCGGCGAATTCTATACTGCGCATGACTGACCTACTTTCTATTTTATCCAGACTGAAATATAAAGTGCAGTTTTTGATGCCCTGCCGTTTAAAAAAACCGATCCGAATCGACGACAATTACAAATTTTATGGGGTGTTCCAGTTTTAAGTGGGCCATACTGTATTTATTACTATTTTAGCCAATTTTTAACCTGCTAAAAACCAAAAATATTCTGCAATTGAAGATATTTTTAGCTGGTTAATTGACGTCACTATTACTTCCAATTTTCACATCATAATTTTCCCAACAACAGTAGATGCAAGTACAGTATATTCAGTGAATGTTCAGCCCTACATCACAAATCCCGTCCTTGTCTGACTCGTGAATATACGACCGATATCCATCATATATTCACGAGTAAGACAAGGACGGGAGTTGTGACGTAGGGCCGAACATTCGCTGAACAAACTGTATAAAATATGGGTCGCTTGTGGCGCTGCGTTAGGATAAATAACAGTACCCAAGTATCTAAACTCCTGGACAAAATTAACGCAACATCATAAATGTGCCACTTATTTGATGCTATTTTTTTTCTGAATTTGTGATCCGATTTGAATGATTTTTTTTTTGCATTGTAGGTTGGTTCCTTGACAATATCATAGTTTTCGCTGTCTATGATAAAAAGTTCATTTTCGATTTATACTGGGTGTAACAAAAATGTTATGTTTTTTTCCGAAAATTCGTATCACCCTGTGGAGTATACTAGCAACCGAAACATAGCAGTTGACATTAGACGGTAGGTCCATCTTTCTTCAACATTTTCTTTTTTGGTTTACTTCATTATCTCTGTTATTAAAGGAGATACACTGTTTTATATCGTAACATGTTTTTATAGACTTTATTATTCAACATAGTCATTGTTGAATGTTTTCAAGTAGGCTATGGAACTTTTCTGACATTTCAAGCGATGTGTCAACAGATGTTGTGTTTTAAAGTTACAAAGGTCAAATAAAATTCGCCAAACCGATAAAAACTGTTCAGAAACTGCTTATTAAACTTTCGTTTCATATGCCCAGTTGCCCGACTATTTTGTCGTTTAAACCAGCCTCATTTAAACGTCTTCTGATTGTTCGAGACGATATTGTAAGATGGCGAGCAGTTCTAAGCTAACTTTTTAGCCTAGTACTAGTGATATTCCTGTTTCTTAGAGCAGTTTGCCTAATAAAACGCTCATCCCTTGGATCGGTACATCGGTTTCGCCCTTGGCCTGACCTTCGAGAGTAAGATCCTGTCTCGTTAAATCGTTCAACCATACGACTTATAGTCGAACGATGTCTTCCTATCACATTAGCAACATGACACATCGAATAGCCTTCATCCACCAAAGTTAAAGCTCTTACTGCTTCTTCTGCCGATAAATTTTTTGGTTGATTCATTTTTCAATTTTAAAATACTCGTCGGGCAACTGGGCATATGACCTTTGTAACTTTAAAACACAACATCTGTTGACACATCGCTTGAAATGTCAGAAAAGTTCCATAGCCTACTTGAAAACATTCAACAATGACTGTGTTGAATAATAAAGTCTATAAAAACATGTTACGTTATAAAACAGTGTATCTCCTTTAATAACAGAGATAATGAAGTAAACCAAAAAAGAAAATGTTGAAGAAAGATGGACCTACCGTCTAATGTCAACTGCTATATGTTTCGGTTGCTAGTATACTCCACAGGGTGATACGAATTTTCGGAAAAAAAAAACATAACATTTTTGTTACACCCGGTATAAATTGAAAATGAACTTTTTACCATAAACGGCGAAAACTATGACATTGTCAAGGAACCAACCTACAATGCAAAAAAATTATTCAAATCGTATCATAATTTCAGAAAAAAAATAGCATCAAATAAGTGTCAAATTTATGATGTTGCGTTAACTAGATGATGCAAATCTCAATTTAAAGGAGGAAACAGTATTTCCGCGTACCTAGGTTGTATATGTATATGTATCTTTGGTAATACATACATTTAAATTGGATAATTAGCTATTTTTAATTGTTTCTTTATATTTTAAATAGATTCAATTTTTGCAAAAAATGTAATTCTTGCTATGTATTTTTCAAGAAATTTTATAATTTATCGAAAATTTATCAAAAATCGAATTGACTCGCCGAATAATTATCTGAATATTCTTTTTTTTTTTACATTACTTGGCCTTGCCAAATATTCGGCAATACCCAAAAAATGGCAGAATATTCTGTGCATCCGTAATTCAGATATCGCATACAGTTTGTTCAGCGAATGTTCGGCTCTACGTCACAACTCCCGTCCTTGTCTTACTCATGACTATACGACGGATATCGGTCGTATATTCACGAGCCAGATGTCCCTGGATGGCTTTGAATATAAGTACATAATAGTAATAAATAAATAAAAATATAATGTGTTGAAACGAGATGAAAGCCAGGAAGAATAATTTATACCGAAATAGTGTAAGCAAAGGATTAACTAATTGATATGCATTTTTCAGAGAACTTTATTTGGAAGAAATTTACCTTTTTAGTGGGCGAACTATGTGTAAAAATACATTTGAGGACCATGGCCTACTTTCCGAGATATTTTTGAAAAACCCAGATTTTCTTTGGTTTGTAACTTTTTGTATTTCAAGAGTTGCAGACACAATTTCTTAACGACCCAGGCAAAACTGATTGCTTTATCAGAATTTGGAAAAATGCCACAGTTTAGTGGGTGCCCACTCACAAAATTTACTCATTTTGCATATCTTGGAAATTTCTTTCAAATAAATTTATTTGAAAACTGCATATTTGTGGAGATATTTTCGGGTGATCCTCCATCAATAGACACCCCGCATAATGAATTTATTATGGTAGGTATTATCAGGTATCAGGTAGGTCCCTACCTCCCTACCTTCTAGCTCTAGGCCTTTGTAATAAAATCTCATCAAATTAAGTATATTTTATAATCCAGCTAATTTATGCAAGGAATGAATGGCAGTTAGTAAATTGTATGAACTAAAAAGATATTTAGGGATAAATTATTATTTTGTTCAATTAGTTCGGTAAGAACAAATTAAAATATCTGTTGAAGAAAACAGGCACCTACAGTGCTATTCAAAAAGTTTGCACGAAATGGGAAACAAATATTAGGTTTGTTTTGGTAGAACTTCAAACCAGGTCAGGAGCGTGCGCAGTTTCAATTTGACGTTCTAAAAGCGAAACCGCGCATGCTCCTGAGTTTCGAACTAATTTCAAACAGTTTAAAGTTCTGCCGAAACAGTCCTATATTAGAAGACATCAATAATATTTTGAAAACCTCTAGTAATAAATTGTTTTCTCATTTGGTGCAAACTTTATGAATAACACTGTATGGAATGATTAAACGTCACTTTTGAGGTTGTAACTAACTTCGTAGTCTTAAAAAATATATCAAACTACTTCTTGCACAAGTTAGTATAGTCATTTAGTTTATTAATAACTGAATTGATTTTTTTTTTATATCAAACAGTTCAGTGAAACATAGCCCAAATTAAAAAGCGATGAAAGGAAATTGATAACCGTTTTGGTTTGAGTACAAAACTGGTTTCCGATCATTTCAAATGATTATTTGCCTATCGAATACTTCCACGGGCGTAGCCAGGATTTAGTTTTGGGGGGGGTTTAGTTTGAGAAGTAAATAAAAATATACTTACATGAAATTTAATATCTATATATTCATCCGAAAAACTACGACATATTTATAAAGTTCTTAACTTTAAATGAAATGGATAAATTAATTTCGTTCCTCTGCGCTAAATCTAAAACCATTAAAGAAGAAATCTTCGGCTTTTTCTTTTAAATATATCCACTACTTCATCTGCATGAATTTCTGTTCCATAGTGAATGTTCATTAGAGCCAAACCATTAAGTCTGTTTTCACTTGTAGTGTTTCGTAAATAGTTTTTCAGTCTCCTTAGGCTCGAGAAAGACCTTTCTGGGGTAGCAGTGGATACAGGAATGGTAGCCAAGATTTGTAGTAATGTGTAAATATTAGGATAAAGGTTTTTATCGCACATATCTAGGCATTCCAAACTAGATTTCGGGGTAGGCAGTCTTCTTATCAGCATGCAAGGTAGCTGAAGCTTTGGTAGCTAAATCCAAATTTGTTTCTTTATTAGAAACCCCTTGACCTTGACTACACCACTTTTTCCAGTAGTCCATACCTTTAGGTTTATCACCCTTCCTTTTTTTCCCCTCCATTTTTCGACAGTAATAATGATTCACGTATCTATCCTTAACAAGGTCATCTAATAACAGCGCACTAAAATTACTCACTTACACGGTACACTTAATTCTCTTCACTATTCGTTCACCACTTTTCACTTTTATTCGCTTCGAGTTCGCATGGAACAATACTGCCGTAAGCGCGGTCACGCGCCGCGGCGCCGCTTATATAGCAGCCCAGTAGCCGTCCAGAAACTTCCACGAACTTCCACAAAGTTCCGCTCATTTCGACCGAGGGGCGTGGCGAATAATCGAGAAACAACGCAAAGTGTCAATACAATACAAAATAGTTCGGCTGCAACTGCGCCTGCCTCTCGTCAAAAGATGGCGCTAGGCGCTACTATTACTACATATATTCAAACGTAATAATAATTTAACTCTTCACTCCTCGTATTTTTTCGGTATAATATTAGGTAATATTTTGCTTATTTCGGGGGGGGTTTGAACCCCCGAAACCCCCCCCTTGGCTACGCCCGTGAATACTTCTCAGATGTTTAGGGAATATAGGTACAAATAAAAAACACAAAAATGCACACCGCATATGGTACTGTATTACTAGAGTATATCCAGGGTGGGTTGTATAAGTGGCTCACTTAAAATATCTCGGCTTTTTTTTTTTTGACAAGAAAAATCGGTGGCGGGTGCGATCGATAGTTCTTCTGAACGACCTTCTTTTGTCATAATGTAAGTTGCTGTCTATGACCACCTATGAAAAATATGGCCAATAATCTAAAAAATTATTTTTTTTTAAATCGCTGTAACTTTTTAATTTCTAAAGGTACAAAAAAATTGTTTGCGACAACTGTGACAATCCAAATAATAATATATCAGTTTTGAAATATTAGATATGACTACATTTTTGGGCTCTCTTAGGATCAAAAATTAAATAAAATATTTGGACAAATATTATATATTAAATATCCCATTTTATTTGCTGCGACACACTTGCAAGTTTGTTCAGTATTTATTATAAAAATTGGCATAAGATCTAGTTACCCAATGTGGCTTTCAAAATTTGAAAATAAAGTAGTTCACATAATAATAATAATAAGGGTTTGGTTTTAATTAATTTATTTTTAAGAATCAGATGTTTGTGAGTGACTTAGTTGTTCCTTTTTTATCAATTACCTAAGACAATATATAACGTAGTTATTAATTAAAAAAAATTATATACAAACCTTGGTTTGTGATGTTATATAGCAGGACTGCTCGAGGTTTGTTGGAGTAGCATAAAAGGGGTGGTCCAGCTAATTAAAGGGTATTTTTAACTCAAAAGGCTGTGGGCACCGTCTGCATAGACACAGAAGAAAAGGGAAGATAAAATTTTAAATTGCATCACACTTCGCACTATTTTATGTGCTAATTTGTAAGATAATAATTGTAAATATACAGAACTGAGATTCTAACTTTTAACCAAAATAAAAGATAGTTTTTCTTTAACTCAACTAGATATATTTATATACTTGTCATTTATAAACAAGACAAGTGAAAAATTAGCAAGTAAATTTATAAATATTTACCTTCAAATCTTAACAAAAATAATAGGCATTGTTAAGTCTATTTCAACTCATAATATAAAGATTTTTAGTACCTGTAATAATTATAAATAATAAATGATGTTTAGTGGCATATCAGGTAAGGATATCAATTGAAAAAAATGCACTCCAGCCGGGACTTGAACCCGGGACTCCTACTGTGGCCGTAGGCACTTTAACCAACTAAGCTACCGGAGATATGGGTTCCATCGGCTAGGTGTTATTTATTCCAATTGATATATAGTTAGTAGCGGTGAGATGTAGAAGACTTCGGCGTCTTCTACAGCTATTAGAAGGGGTTAGAGGGTGTAGGGAAACCATTCATTATTGTTGGTTATGTAAACTTCCTATTTGTTCTTCCACCCACAATATTCGACATATAGCGACTTAATGCAAGTATCGAACGTGGAAATTCTAACCTACAATGTCAAAGCCAGACTATGAAACACAGAAAGATTTTTAGTGCCTGTAATAATTATAAATAATAAATGATGTTTAGTGGCATATCAGGTAAGGATATCAATTGAAAAAAATGCACTCCAGCTGGGACTTGAACCCGGGACTCCTACTGTGGCCGTAGGCACTTTAACCAACTAAGCTACCGGAGATATGGGTTCCATCGGCTAGGTGTTATTTATTCCAATTGATATATAGTTAGTAGCGGTGAGATGTAGAAGACTTCGGCGTCTTCTACAGCTATTAGAAGGGGTTAGAGGGTGTAGGGAAACCATTCATTATTGTTGGTTATGTAAACTTCCTATTTGTTCTTCCACCCACAATATTCGACATATAGCGACTTAATGCAAGTATCGAACGGCTGGAGTGCATTTTTTTCAATTGATATCCTTACCTGATATGCCACTAAACATCATTTATTATTCATAATATAACCTTTAAATGTCTACAAATACTGAATTTGTTCTAAATCTAAATATTTACAAAATAATGAAAATATGTACAAAAATAGCAATAATAACTATAAGGTAATAAGATAAGATAAAGGCAAATTTACAGGCAGCAATAAACTTCAAAAGCAACAAAATAAATGCAGGCAAATATTAAAAAATCTCATAATATCATATTTGTATTAAACTGAGGCATTCAATAGACAAATATATATAAGGTTCCGTAGCTCGAGAAAGAAAATAAACAAAAATATGTACATAAATGTTGTCAGTTTGAGGTTACAACGGTGCAAGTATACTCGACAATAAATTTCGAATTTATAATTTTGCGATTTCTAGGAGAGACCAAAGACTGAATGCGGTCCGTAGGCAATTCATTGAGGCTTACTTCAAGACTATCAAGAAGGATTCCTATGGTCCAGCCAAGCGTTCGCCCATAGAATCCGTCATAGTCTCATTGGCGGAATTCGTCAATGCTTACATGCCTTCTTGAGTGTTTTACGAACGTCATTGTTCAGACAAATTGGTACAACGCTAGACTGACTAGGCTTAAGGTTTTTTTACATTTTGACTCATCGGTTAAGACTGTTGACATTATTTTAGTTACCGAGCAGTATTCGTTTGCATTCGACTCAAAGTTAGTACAACTTAGTGCCATGTTCGTTTAAATGTGATAGCGCCTGTCCAAGGCAGGTGTTTTGTTTTTAAAACAAAGTTACTCTTTAGGATTGATTGAAAGGCTGAAATAAGGGCATTTTTTACTCATACAACAATTTTAGGAGTTGATAAGCGACCATGTAGACAAATTAGGGTGAGGCATGTAGTTTTTAAATTCAAGCGAATCTACGATGTTGACAAGTTGTAGGTAATATAAATTTTGCTATTCCAGGTCAATTTGTGATTTATTGTTACGATGTTAGTATTTTTATTGCAATAGTGTCTCAAGGCCCACCTCTCAAATTATTGTTTCTGTAAAATTTACAAACGTTTGTTAAATTAATAAAGGCCTAGCTTTTAAATCTAACAATTTGCATTTGCTAGCAAGTTTTGCAGAAAAAATGTCAATTTTGTCCCAAGATGCTATTGCAAAATGAGCACTAGACAAATGTTTTGCATGGCAAAGAAACTATACAGGGTTACTACATTCCAATAGTATTGTAATAATAGTTTTTAGAATAATTAAAAATTTAATTTGCTTAGAAACCATGACTCTACCTCGAGTATGTAAAATTATTCCATAAAGTATTTATTTTTCTACTTTCATAATCCTTGTGATATTTTTAAAATAATGAAAAGATGCCACTGTAAATTGTAGTTCTAGTTACTTAAATCCTGCCAATAACTTTTGTGGCATATAAAACTGTTGTGATTTGTTAAAAGTGTAGCCAATATTTTAATGTGGTTTTTGTATTGTCGATTTTCAGATTTTTATTGATAGTTTATGAATGTACCAAATGTTGCTGAACAATGAACAAGTTTCGTTATTTTTTTTGTATTTTAGTTTTGTGACAAGTCAATATGTATGTACCAAAGAATATCATACATTTCAAAATGCTGTGTTAAGTTCAACAATATGTATATCAATAGCAATAGCTATTATTACTGTGCCTCTTATTGTTGAACTTTTATCGTTTGATGTGTTCTAGTTCATGATTTCCTAATAAATGTTTATTTTGCATTTTATTACTTTTATTTGCCCTATCCAAATTTCCTTGTTAACAAAACTCCCATAAACAAAATTCTAACTTATTAGAATACACGACCAATTTTTCATCACAGGGGCACGACTTTAATTTTTTTAAATAAAGGAAAAACTAGTTTTGAAATTATTTCAAAGCTAAAAAAAATTTATTGTTCCGAAAATTTTGTGGCATGCCACTGACATGTTAAATTATATTTAGTTCGAGACAATGAAAATTACAGACCCATTTAAAGGAATTTTATCCAATGAATGTGTTTGCAAGTTTCGTCGGTGATTTTCATGAGTTTAATGTTGGATCGAAAATAGTCTCGGAGTAGTGCAAATACAGGTTGAAGTGGTGTTCCAGGTATTTTTCACTTTGAAAAAATATCGCCTTTCAAATTAATTCGGTTTTCGTGCGAAAATTCTAGGTTAATTTATTTTATAGTTACAATGTCGAAAAGAAAAATGGAAAATAATAAACGCTAATGATCAAATAAATAAAATCATCTCACGAGCACAAAATTAAAGAGAACTGGCACCACAGAACACCATAGATTACACCATGGGTTTATATAATATATAGAGTATTTCGGATAATAAGTATCTCCTTCGATGCAGTGAGTCTTTCCACACATATCCGAAATACTGTATTGGATGGCGACTTGAACAGCGACAGACGATAATCATGATACTGTGACATAAGAAGATAATCTCGCGCATATATGTTTTGGATATGCGTCATCGGGTGATAAAAGTCGTTAAAATTTAGATGAAATACCATTCAAAGTCTATTTTTGTGGGTTTTGAGATCAAAACACATAATTTTTAATGGTTTGTTGAGTATTCATGGGCTGTTCATTTAGTCATTATAGAAAAGGCACACATTTCTGCTTTTTCATTATCGCCTCCCATCAGCCAGTCCTGCGATGCCTAGAAGAAGGATAAAAAGTAGCAAGTACAGCAGTCCAGAGGCTCAGCGATCATTCTCTGTTTAAATATGACTCGAAAAGCGTTGGGAAGTTTGTTTATGGTAAGTACAATAAGTTTTTTTTTATTATTTTTTTTTGCATATCTTCTAAATTATTCTTATTTTGGCAATTGAAACCCCAAAAGAAATAGATTATCAAGAATATCAAGTGTGTAAGGCAAATAAATGTTTTCGCAATTCACGTTTAAAACTTTGAATTTTTGTTTATTTTTTAAATTTTGATTTAATTTATTAAATTCAAATACTCTTCTGAAATATTGATATATAACATAAATTTGTAGTAGAATTTTGCATACAGTGTGTCCCAATTTGATACCGGACACCTCATATCTCATAGGCGGTGGTATTTGGATAGGGTACCTACTTAATTATTTGATGACCTGCTATTATTTTTTAAAATGGCAAATTTTCAGGAAACCCCATTAGGGATTTTTTTACAAAGATTAAAGAAAACTTGTTCAGAATGAAAAACTGAGTAGATTTGCAAAATTTTAAAAGGCTAGGCCTACTTTGATTTTGAGATTTATCTCCCACTTTTATCTTAGTGTCCTTGCTGGAGCTTTCACGTCAAAATTTTATTTTTTCATGATGATCAAGGTTCCTTAATAATATTTTGACGTGAAAGCTCCAGAAAGGACACATTTCTAAGAAAAAGTGAGAGAAAAAGGCGAAAAAGCTAAAAATCAAAGTAGGCCTAGACTTTTGAAATTTTGCAATTCTACTCAGTTTTTAATTCTGAACAAGTTTTCTTAATAACATTTTGTCAAAAAAATCCCTAATAGGGTTTCTTGAAAATTAGCTATTTTAAAAAATCATAGCAGGCCATGAAATAATTACCCCATCCAAATACCACCCACTATGAGATACTCTCCCTTGGGACTACCAATAAAAAAATAGAGACCATTTGTTTTCCTTGTCCTTCATATAGTTCTGAGGTGTCCAGTATCAAATTGGGACACACTGTATGAAAGTCACTTTGGGACCTTGTTACTTATGATGATCAAAATTAAAAGTAGTAGTGTATTTATATAAACAAACTGGAAGTAAGTTTTGTTTAAAAATAAAAATTAACACTAAATAACTTACAAAATTTTTCACATTTAACTATTTTAATGTGTCAAGCATATAACTAATTTTTGTATATTTATCAAGATTCAAAATAATTTGCGTTGCTTTATTCTGTAGCACTTGTAATTTTTTAACACATAATCATCAGCTCCATACAAAATTGCACAATATAAAAAGTGTGGATATACTGTATTATATTATATTTTTTCATAATGCATGTGAAATTTTAATTTAGTATCTATGTAAATTCCCAAATACTTAATAGAATGAATCAACTTCAATTTTCTCATTATCAACCAAAATATTTATACTCTTGTAATCATTTTGTTTTCCAAATATAATAGATTTTGTTTTTGATACGTTTAATTTTAATTTATCTGCCTTAAACCTTTTGCTACGGCACATACAAAAATCGACGTTGGCCATAACTGCGGCATTTGTTCCCCTTCGAGATAAATTGTCTATAGCAGTAGCGGCAACAAAAAAATATGGATTTATTTTGCAACCAAACTGCTGTTGACGAATATCGTCTTATAAATCAAAAAGTGCACAAAATAAAAAATCTTTTTGTTGTAGACTATTCAATATAAAGATACACAATACATTCTAGAATTTTTTCTTTGTATGGTAAATACCGAAACATGGGGCGACGCAAAGGGGCGCATAGGGGCATAACACTTTACACATATGAGTATAACGGGACTCTCGGCGTTTTTCATTTGGTGTACAGACAACACATTTTTTGGTAGGTCTTTTCCTAAATGTAGTTTCTGGAATAATGTCAGGAAAATGTCTTCCAGTTAATCTTAGAGGATTGTTTTCAACATTATGTTTCCTAAAATATTGGAAAATACACGTAAACCTAGCCCCTAGCCTTCCCATATTTTTTTAATAACTTAATTTTTTTCGAAAACATCTCAAAAATGTGAGAGAAACAGGAATTAATCGCAATAAACCATGGTACCCAACTTATAAAGCACTAGACTAGTTCATGATGCCCAAACGGCGGTTGACGAGAATACTCGATCACATGATTCAATAACGTTGCTGATTTTGACCAATAAGAAGGCTTCGCCTGACCCCATTTTAGTCAGCTCCCTCATGCGAGATAACCTGGGTTTAGCAGTTTGCCCACAAAATTAAAACTAAAATGTAGTGTTGCCGGACACTTATTTGTGACCGGACATAAATGTCCGAGCACGGACATTTATGGACATGACACATTCAAAAATGCTGGAATGTGTCCAAGAAATTTCAAAATATTTTAAATAGAAGAAGAAGCGAAACTTAACCTCAATTTTTTTAAATTTTTTATAACAACACGTTTTGGAAGGGTTTCCCTCCATAAGATATCTGCTGTGTGTGTGTGTGTTTTTTTTTCTTATTTCCTTTTATTAATGGGTAAAAGAAGTGGTATAATATGGAATTACTTCAAAAAAGTAAAAAAAAAACAATAAAACACATGGAATTTGCAAATTCTGCAAGAAGACTTATCTTAAACATGCTACACGCATGACGTGTTTTCTTTTATTAGTTTTATTTAAAATTTTAAAAACATATATAAATAATATATCGTTTTAAAGCTCTACTTAAATCCAATAGGATGGTGATGTTTTTAGCTTATTTTATAAATGTCTGATAAATGTCCGGACATATTATGGACACATTGGCTGGACATTTCTCTGAAAATAAATGTCCGGACATTTGGTAACTCTACATTTTAGTAGAGTTACCAAATGTCCGGACATTTATTTTCAGAGATTTCATTTTCATTTTAGTAGAGTTACCAAATGTCCGGACATTTGGTAACTCTACATTTTAGTAGAGTTACCAAATGTCCCGACATTTATTTTCAGAGAAATGTCCAGCCAATGTGTCCGTAATATGTCCGGACATTTATCAGACATTTATAAAATAAGCTAAAAACATCACCATCCTATTGGATTTAAGTAGAGCTTTAAAACGATATATTATTTATATATGTTTTTAAAATTTTAAATAAAACTAATAAAAGCATGTTTAAGATAAGTCTTCTTGCAGAATTTGCAAATTCCATATGTTTTATTGTTTTTTTGGACTTTTTGGAAGTAATTCCATATTATACCACTTCTTTTACCCATTAATAAAAGGAAATAATAAAAAAAACACACACAGCAGATATCTTATGGAGGGAAACCCTTCCAAAACGTGTTGTTATAAAAAAATTAAAAAAATTTGAGGTTAAGTTTCGCTTCCTCTTCTATTTAAAATTTATTGGACACATTCGAGCTTTTTTGAATGTGTCATGTCCATAAATGTCCGTGCTCGGACATTTATCTCCGGTCACAAATAAGTGTCCGGCAACACTAACTAAATAATGCTTGTCATACTCGTCAATAGCAGCGAAAGGGTTGAGCTAATTGGATACTATATTTTATGTCTTCATTTAAGTCTTGAATAGCGTTACTTAAGGATTTATTTTTAGTAAAAAATAAGGGTATCATAGGCAAACATTTACAGAACATTTTTTTAGTAAATTTCATTTATATATAATATGAATAAAATTTAGCCTAAGAATACCGCCTTGAGGCACACCTATATCACTAAATTCTCTATAAAGAAGATTTTTTAACCACATCGACAACTCCTTTAAAACCATATATATAGCTTACACAATAATCTATCCATATTGGTTTCAAGGGCCCTTTGGAAGTCAAGAAAAATATCCACTACAAATTCTCCTTCACCAAGAGATCTTCTCCAGCTGTCAATTACAAATTTATTGCAGTTTCAGTAAAAACCTTCTTGCGAAAACCAGCTTGAAATTCAGTTAATAATAATAATAATAATTCTCACCCTCACAATACTCCAAACTATAGAAGTACCCCAGAATATTTGAAATGATTGCATATATTCAATTAATTGTTCATGAAAGTTTCTAAAAGTTTTTCTGTGTCCAGGGGCGGATGGGACCACCGGGACACCGGGCAAATGCCCGGTGGGCCGGTCTTTCGAAGGGCCGGAGGGCCGCAGGCCTGGAGGCTCATCGGCCATCGCACCATCGTATCTTAAAATTTAAGCAAGATAAAACAACCATTGTTACAATAATCGTTGTTAAGTAGTTAATTTAAGATACGACGGTGCAACTGGCCATAAGTATTTTTGTTTTGTTATTTGAGGTATTTTTGTTTTGTTATTTTTTGTTTTATTATTTCTTTACGTGTTTTTACGGAAGCGTAGAAGGGTCACACCATTATTTTATTTTTATTGAACTCGAAATTTCTTTTAAAGTCGAAGTCCGACTTGGAGTCGAAATTCCGACTTTGAACTCGAAATTTAGACTTTAAAAAGTCGAACTCCGACTTTGATCTCGAAATTCCGACTTTCAACTCACAAGTCACACCATTATTTTATTTTTATTGAACTCGAAATTTCTTTTAAAGTCGAAGTCCGACAGTTTAAACCTTCAGTCAACGCCGACAGCGTTGGGTGAAGATCCTGAAGATTTAAAAAGAGAATCTACGCCCATGGAACAGCGTGCCGATTTAAAAACATCTCCGGAGCCCGCTGGCACCCTCTACATTCCGGACCAGAAATTAAAGCGGATCGATATCGAAAATCTTCTGGCATCTTCGCCGGAGCCATCTTGCGGCTAGCGGAAGTAACAATTATTCACAGTCGGTGTCGCTGACTCGAAAGCAAAGTCTAGAAAACAGTACACTGTTTTCTGGGGTATACTGGGATAGCTCGGTGGGAATTACAGATGGGACATTTCGAGTCTGGCAATATCTTGATTTTGACTTTTGACAGGGTTTTACTTGACATTAAGCCCTGGGAATTGGGCCTGGAGAAAGTGAAAGGTTAGAAAGCGATTTTGTGCGAATTTTGGAGCTGAAAGAATATTCTTGGGCAGTGACAGTAATCTGACAAGTTTATTTGTGATTTTTGAAGGCTAAACAATAAAGGTGGTAACCAAGGTAACGAGTTTGGACTGTGATTTTTGAGATTCATTACAATATTATTTGCCCCTTTCACTGCTCCCTTTCGCGACCAGAAATTTACTTGGGGAAAGGACCCGCCCAAATACACTTATTAAACAGGGGTATCATTCCATCCTTTTCCCTTTAATAGAAATCGTATATTACATCAACCACACACGAGCAGAAAATACAGACACAAAATTTTATATTTCCAGCTCCATAGATGGTGTTTATTTTCAACGGGTACGTTGGGATCACGTTGGGATCTATAGTAAACCCTAGAGCTGCGGGCGAGACTTCGAATTTTTTTTAGCCTTGAAACTCTTTTTACACATTGTGAAACTATTGACTAGTGGGGGACTATTATTATTGCCAAAACAAATAACATACAGTGTGTCCAACTTTAAAACTGTACAAATCCGTAAAATCTTCATTTTTGGAGACAATCGCCCAAACTTTTTTTTGTTTGAAAGGCCTTTAAAAGTCCTATTTTGCTCAAATTTGACACCCTGCAGAATAGAACTCCCTGTATATTTTTTATTCAAATTTGGTATATAGGGGTTTTGGGGTGTTCTGATTAACGCTGTGGGGTCAGATTTTAAATAAAAAAATCGCTAAATGGTTTTCGAGAAAATTGGGGGTATAAAAAAATGGTAGCCGGCCCTGGATTTGCATTTTGAAAATAGCAGGAAGGTCAAAAGAAGCGGTTTTTGAAGGCCTTTCAAACAAAAAAAGTTTAGGCGATTATCTATAAAAATGAAGATTTTACGGATTTGTACAGTTTTAAAGTTGGACACCCTGTATAATAATTGTATATGCGTTAAAATGTTCTTACTTATATAATTTATTTATGTTGACAATATTTCTGGATTTGGTATTTAGGTATTTTTTTAATAAATGTGTTTTCTCATTTAACTATTTTATTTTATTCCTCTCTGTCAAAAAATGTTCAAAGGTAATTCTGAATGAAAATGGGTAATTACTTTCTGGCGTGTTCAGTCAATACCTACTTAAAAAATATCAATTCCTACATGTAGGTACATACATAGTCAACAGTTTAAAAAATCCTTATTTACCTACTTTTACTATTTTTGTTTATATCACTAATAAAAGTAGCATTTCATAAAACAGTGTTAGTTTTTTTATTAAGAAATTCATTTTCGTCAATGTAATTTGAGCAAAAACTGCAAATTAAACAGTTATAGAGGGCAGGCCGTTACCTTGATTTAACTATAGAGAAAAATCAAACGGCAGAACATAAAAAACGCGATCACGTAAATTCAACAAAAGTGTCTACTTAAAACTGAACTTAGCACTTAGCAGCCAATTTTCTAGGAGCCAAAAATTTCAACGTTTATTTTTTGATGAATATTTTTCTTCATTCTCCAGTTTAATCTGCTTAGAAAGTTTAATAATAGTTACCATTTCTACTTTATTTTTATCAAAATAAATTTGTGGAAATAAGGGCGAGGAAAATTTTTTGTTGCCAGAAAATCGGCTACTAACTTTACACCGGTTTAGTAAGGCACATTGATTTTTAAATGTCTTCCGATATTTGGCCCCGCCTGTTTAAGTTTAAATAGTTACGAGCCGCCACTGATTAAGTGGTGTGGTATCATAGTTTGGCAGATATAAGCAATAATATCGTTTTAACAATGGCAGGCATTGTCCTAGCTAGCTAGCTTTTAAAATTGAGGGTACAGTTTACTCCGGCCTTGTTTTTTTCGACAAAAATACACCCTGTATACACTGTGTACTGATAGCAAAGTCTAGTATTCTCTAGACTTTGCTGATAGGTTCGGCCAATTATTGGGGCAACACCAAACAGAATGTCAACTTACAATTAGAATTTTTTTATCGTTTACACCCCTTGGGCACTGAATCGCAGGACACACAGTATATATTTTTATTAGTTACTTAAGCTAAAAAAATAAAAATAAATAACAACCTCTTTCTGTATTCAACATTTTTCCAGAAAAACGCCTAGGTACATTAAAAAATACTCCCTAATAGAGGGAAGGCAATCAGTTTTTTCACTTTTCTCAAAGTTTTCATTTTGGACATATGTTTTGTTTTTCAAATCAACGTAAGAAATTGAAGCAACATAATGTAGATCACTATATCCTAAAAAAGAGAATTTTAAAAATCTGCCAATCCGTTAAAATCGTCAAATATCAAACTGAAATACGCCCAACCCTGAATCTATTCCTAATTTTATAAAAGCCAAATCGTAGAATTATTTCACTGGCCCCTTCTCCCTTCTCCCCCCGTGTCTATTTTTAGACTTGTTTGCCCCGCCCCGAACACAAACGAGCCTTTTGGAATACGAAATTGTCGAGTACGAAACCTACCACTAATTATCGATTTTGTTAGAGTCATTGTAATTATCGAAAATAGATGGTGCTAAACAGTAGTACTGGACGAGAGCTAAATAGAAATAATAATACCGCTATACACCAGTAGATGGAGTTGGTGCGCGGAGGCGAATGACTACGATCATTGGAAAAAGTTCGAATATCCATAGTCCTTCGCCTCCAAAAGCGCTCGGCATTTTATCTGGATCCGTGAGAGGTCTTTTTAAACCTTCTTTAAACCTTCAGTCAACGCCGACAGTCTTAACTATTTGACAAGATAAAGCAACCATTGTTACAATAATCGTTGTTAAGTAGTTAATTTAAGATACGACGGTGCAACTGGCCATAAGTATTTTTGTTTTGTTATTTGAGGTATTTTTGTTTTGTTATTTTTGTTTTATTATTTCTTTACGTGTTTTTACGGAAGCGTAGAAGGGTCACACCATTATTTTATTTTTATTGAACTCGAAATTTCTTTTAAAGTCGAAGTCCGACTTTGAGTCAAAATTCCGACTTTAAACTCGAAATTTAGACTTTAAAAAGTCGAACTCCGACTTTGATCTCGAAATTCCGACTTTCAACTCACAAGTCACACCATTATTTTATTTTTATTGAACTCGAAATTTCTTTTAAAGTCGAAGTCCGACTTGGAGTCGAAATTCCGACTTTGAACTCGAAATTTAGACTTTAAAAAGTCGAACTCCGACTTTGATCTCGAAATTCCACTTTCAACTCAAAGTTTCGACTTTGAACATTGACTTTGAAAGTCGTAATTTCGACTTTGAAACTTGGACTTCGAGTTTGAAAGTCAAACTTCGACTTTCAAAGTCGAAGTTCAACGTCGAATCTTCGAGTTCAAAGTCGGAATTTCGACATAAAGTCGGAATTTCGACTTCAAAGTCGAACTTCGACTTTAAAAGTCAGAATTTCGACTTCAATAAAAATAAAATAACGGTGTGGCCCTTCTACGCTACCGTGTTTTGATATTTTTATATATTTATATTTACAGAAAAAAGTTTTATGTCTTTTATGAGAGTTAGGACTTTATGTATATTTTTATAAAAAATCTATATCTTGTTTTATTAAGAAATTACATTATCTACATTTAATTGTTATTATAATAAACAAAAGAAAAATCTAAAGCCAAATGAGATATTTAGGGGCCGCTTGGGAGACAAATGCCCGGGCTGATTAGATATATCCCATCCGCCCCTGTCTGTGTCTATAAGAACATTTATAGGTCTAAACTCGTTACATACATTATTGTTTTGTGTCTTTGACTTTTGGTACAGGGGTTATAACTGAACACTTTAGATCATCGTGAATTTCTCCAGTTTTCAATACCAAATTTATAAAATTTAATAGTGGATATATAACCAAATACTGAAACAGTTTTTTCAAAATCCCACATGCATTTCCTCTACACTCATCAATTTTGTTATTAAAATATTTTCTTTTCTCTTGCTGTAATAAATAAAAAGATACATTTTCATGTGTTTTATATTCTTTCCAATCCTCTGCATTTTTGTAATTATATTGTAAATTTCTTACACAGAGCATCTCTCTTCCTTTTCACACAAATTAATTTTGGATGGAACCAAGGTACATATATTTCTTAATTTAATAGTTTTATCTTCTTTTATTTTAGTAATGCATATTACTTACTTTTAAGTTGATCATATACCTAATATATTTTTGTCAAAAATATCATAATGCCAATGGATAATCCACTCAGTTCATTTGATAATATATTAGTATCTAAATGTTGGAAAGTTTTAACCATTTCTCCATTGTTCAAGCATTTAAAATCCAATTTAATCAGTATACAGTTGTGGTTATCAATTTTTGGATCAATCAGTATCTCTCCATATAAATCATGGTCATTTGTTAATATTAAATCAGTGATTTATATTTGTTATTCTAGTACAATCATTTATAATTTGTTTTGATCCATTAATTTGAATAATATGGTTGAAATATTTTATATCACATGTCACATGAATTTTTACACCAATCAAAATTAAAAGATGAACATAACTTCTTCACATTTATTTTCAAAAAACTGTAGAAACAATTTGGATTCCAATTTGGTGAAAAGATAGTAGGTAACCGCATATTATATCATAATTTTTACTTTCAATTTCTAATTATAAAAATACCAAAACCAAAATTCATAAGGCACCAAGTAACTTTCATAATTTTGAAGAACTAATTTAGTACTGATATAAGAATACTTAATTATTCCTCCGGTATGTAGTTTATTTTTAAAAAATTATTTGGTTCCAAAAAAGTTGGGGAAGACTGTCATATTGACGTGAATTTAACGCGCCGCTCCGATTTGTTCATAGTTTTTAATATTTTTCAACCCTTGCCCGATGGTGCGCCACCTTTAAACCCCCTCAGGGTTGTTGTCCTATATCTTGTCTACTTTTTAAAAATTATTCGGTTCCGAAAAAAGTTGGGGAAGACAGTCATATTGACGTGAAATTAACGCGCGGCTCCGATTTGTTCACAGTTTTTAATACTTTTCAATCCTTGCCCGACGGTGCGCCGCCTTTAAACCTCCTCAAGACTGTCAAATTGACGTGTTTAACATTCCCGCATTTTTTAATAACCCTTTGCCGTTTCTGTAACGTCGTGGTTAAGTTAATCCTCTATCCTTCCTCTACTAGTCGTAAAAAATTGGTGCCTAAATGTGGATTAACATCCCCAAAAACCGAAAAACAGGGACTCCTGGAGAATTTAAGCTTCTGTTCGCTTTACTATTGCCCGTCGCCCGATATTTCTTTGCCGAGATTCACGAAGCGCCAGCGCCCGACGCCAACTTCACATAAGTACGAGGGACGTGGTTGGCCCACATACCTATATAAGTTGGCCGTTGTCAAATGTCATTTTGTGTTGCCACCATAAATTTCGCTTTTCCCCTAGAATGCACTCTAAATCCCCTAGACGATATGGCGGCTATCCAGGCGGGTGCCAGCGCCCTCTTCCGGATGGCTAAAAATTGAAGGAGGAAGTAGTGCCCAATGGCGGTCCAGTTTATTTTCCGAGGGCCGTTTGCCGAGGTTACCACCAACCTAACCCTAATCTGTTCTGTGGTCAAAATATATAGGTTAGGTTGTCTAACCTGTTCTGTGGTTTTTGTCATCAAAGTTCTGCATTAAATTTAGATTTGCTATTTTTTTTTAAATTTCCTCAAGTTCTTGTGGTTTTATTAATCTTATTAGAAAGTGATTAGTTTTTATTATCTCTGTGTGCTTTGTTCTTGGAATAATGTAATTACCTTAACATTTGGAGACATTTCTTGACTGATGCCAATGTTTTGCTGCATTTTAAAAATGTATTTAATTAATAATTAGGCCTATATGTTTGGCTAGCTTATAATAATTCGCGCACGAATAACACCAGACAAACCTGCTTTTATATATGTAAAGGAATTGAAGATATAATTTAATTTTGCATATATGAGCAAGCAGTTAATACATTTTTGACGATGGCACTCTCGATGGAACTCTCACATACTTTAACGCTAAATGAGGAAGCTTTGGCCCAAATTCCTGAACTCAAACGACCAGTATTCATCTTCGAATGGCTTCGAAATTTGGACAAATTTCTAGCAACTGCCCAAAAGGTATTAAATTTTGTTTATTTTATTGTGTACAGTTGTTTTAAAGGTTTTACTTTGCAGTCTGACATCGAAAGTTGCCAAAAGGACTTAGTAAAGCAACTCATTAGTCATATTCAAGAATCACCAGGCCCTCCAACTCGTAAACTTATTGCTCGTAACTTGGCTTCGCTTTTTTCTGTTGGCGACACATTTTTGCTCATTGAAACTATTAATAAATGCAACGATATACTTAAAGAAAAAGAAGATTCTCCTGGTTTCTTGTCTACAAGACTGTAAGTAACTTTTTGTTGGCTTATTCTTAAAAAAATCCTAATTTTATTAATTTTGTAGGGCTGCCGTATGTTGTATTGGGACAATGTACGAAAAACTTGGTAGAATGATGGGCCGTTCTTATGAAGAAACCATCTACATACTAATTCGTACCTTGCGGAACACCGATCCACAATCAAAAAACGAAATTTTAATAGCAATTGAGAAAATTTGTGCTGGAATGGGAACAGCTATTCTTAATGTTTACAAAGACATTTATAAAGCGGTGCGACACTGTCTTGGGGATAGAGTAATGGCTGTAAGATGTGCAGCTACCAAATGTTTACTTGAAATGTTTAACCATTCGTCGTATTTGTACACTACCGAAATTGAAGGACTTGCGGCATTATGTCTTAGAGCATTCGATGGTTCCAATTATGAAGTTAGAATGGCGGTTGCTAAGTTGCTTGGGGTTCTTATAGCCGAAACACAGCAAAATCAGAATTTGCCAAAAACTGGTAAGTTGCATATTTTTGTAATTACCCTGTTAACGCCTAGTTTTATGTTGTGGGAAAGAAATAAATGTTATTGTTTCCATTTTAGGGAGTCAACAATCCAAGAATGTTAAATGTATATCTTTAGACGAAGCCCTTGGTATTTTAATGTCCGGTTTCCTTAGAGGTGGTATAGGATTTCTCAAGGGTACGGGCGAGATTATAAAAGGTGGTTCTGTAGTAAATCGGGAAGTCCGTATAGGCGTCACCTATGTATGTTACAATTATTCATTATTAACATTAATAATAACTATATATTTCTTTAGACCTACACCGTATTTGTACACACAATGGGAACATCCTGGCTTGAAAAAAACATGAATCAATTTCTCTACCACATCTTATATTTAGTCTCAAATCCAAAAGCCGCATCTTCACACGTTGATGCTGTATATTCACGCAAATGTATCAACTTTATATTGCGCACCGTCATAGGTAAAATGTTAGGAGAAAAAGCACAAATTTCCGCTTGCAAAGAAATAGCCGAATTAGTAATTAAAGAAATGAAAAACATCGACTTCAGTCCCGAAAGCAGCAAAGATTTCCACCAAGAAAATTATGGTCAACATCTTCTAGTTTGTGCGTTACAAGAAATCGGATGTATTATATTGAGTTTGGGGACCACAGCACATGATTTGATTACAGATAATTCACTGAGTAAGTTATTTAACTAAAAATCTTAAATATTGGGTTTTTTTAACATTTGTAACTGCTAATAAAATGTTCATTTCCGGTCAACATATGATATGATTTTGACACGTAGGGCCTAAAATGGATATTTTTTTAGTGACTTACCACAGTATAAACAGTAGCCGCTCCCTCTGCAGCCAAAGGCTGCATAAACAATTTCATTAACTCTACTCATACCCTTTTT
Organism: Pseudeuparius sepicola; assembly: GCA_963920635.1. Classification (NCBI taxonomy): domain Eukaryota; kingdom Metazoa; phylum Arthropoda; class Insecta; order Coleoptera; family Anthribidae; genus Pseudeuparius; species Pseudeuparius sepicola. Next base: position 9,161,582 of record OY987305.1, read on the forward strand.
CGATTTCCAGTGGATATTGAACTATAGTACAGTCGCGATTTAGTGAACTCTGCTTCGATTGAACTACCCCGTAGAGTGAACACATAATTTTATTTTATATAAATTTAAACAATCCAAAAGCTCGTCATTTTTCATGTATCTTCCATAAAAATGTTACGTTTTAAAAATTATTTTATATTTTTTTATAAACCTTTATTTAGTATGTACATACAGTATTTATGCAGAATAAACATTATTTCTTTGGTTTTTTTATGGATTTTATTTTATTGCTCTCAATTTTAAACCTTCCAAAAGTAAACATCCCTGAAATAGTGCAAGCGCTTTGCCCGAATTAGTTCACTAAATCGCGACTACTGTATAAATAAAAGATTTTTATTTCAAGTTTTCTCCATCAGTTTTCCATACATTGATTTATTAAATACATTCCTGTGCTACCTGTTGTAGAAATGGTCTAGGTAGATAAATGTTTTGCAGAACTAAGACCAAATTAGAGAGCGGCCACTGTGTATAGTATGCTTATAGTGTAGGTAAAAGTTGTATAACGTTAATATTTATTTATATAATAACGAAAACCCTTCTTCTAGATCTAATCGATGGTATCGTGGGTGTCCTCCTTCACCACTGCCAAGCATCTAGACTCGCCGCGGCTTGGTGCTTGCGGTGCATATGTATCGCGGTTCCGAGTCAAATTTCTCCACTAATAGATCGATGTTTAGATGGAATTGAACATTATCGATCATCTCCTGAAGCTATAGCAGGATATAGTTCAGCTCTAGCTGCCATTTTAGGCAGCGTACAACATTCTTCACTCGGAATTCCATATATGAAAGGAAAAATTATTTTTAACACTGCCGAAGAGCTCTTGAGGAGCGCAAATCAGAATAGCAGGCTGTCGTTGAAGAGGACTAATGCTGGGTGGTTGCTTATAGGCGCCATTATGACCTTAGGTAAAGTTCAACAAACGTTTGTAGCAAAATTTTCAATTGGACACTTTGTAGGTGCTTCTGTTGTTCGCGGATTGTTACCGAGAATGTTGTTGTTATGGAGAAATTCATTTCCGAGGTCCGCGAAGGAACTAGATGCGGAAAAAGTGAGGTCGGATGTTTTTTCATGGCAAGTTACTTTGGAAGGACGTGCAGGTGCTTTATCGTCAATGCATAGTTTTCTGAAAAATTGTCCTGATTTGGTAAATGAGGACACCATTAGGAGACTACTTACTCCTGTTGAGTCCGCCTTAGCAATGCTGACCAAGTAAGTAGAAATAGTAACTGTAAACATTGTTGTATTTATATTTTCTCTTAAAATATCGTGAAAATATAGACGTTATAATTTTTAGTATCTCCGGTCTTTTAAAAACTTATGGACATCAATTGAAAGCTTCAGCTGCGATGGTTCGATTAAGACTTTGCGAAACATTGTTAGAAATACATCCCTCGTGTTATGAAAGTTCGTTTACACATTTGTTAAGAATGTTAGTTGCCGAATTTACATTAATAGAAAATCCTGCAAATACAACTACTTCACAGTTTCGAACTGTATGCCATGCTGATGATTCTGTTATATTGGGTACTTGGCCTCAAGAAATGGATCATATTAATATTGAAAATCAGGTACGAGTATACAGGGTGATTTATTTTTTAATCGTGAAAAAGTTATAAAGTAAAATATTAAATATCCTGGAGACCAGTGAACAAACGTCCTATATACAATGAAAGCGGGTTATTTGCAGTCTTCAATTACCTAGGTGTACCAAATTTCAATGTGATATGCTGTTTACGAGTAAAAGCAACCAAAACTGAAAAAAATATATATTTTATCACCCTGTGTCTCAAAAATCAAAGACAATAATACGCCTATGGTCTACAGTCTATGATTTTCTACCTGCCGTAGAATTGTTACTACGTTTTTCTAAAACATCCGGTATATATTTTTTTATTTTTTGTGCCATATGAACCACTGGTCAAGTTTCCCGATTAAGAAATGAGTCACCGTGTATAAGTCAGTGTTTGTGTGACATCGGACACTTTTTTTTATTGTAGCTACAATCTAATAGTGCCGCAGGATCTGGTGCATTAGAACACGACCCCTGCTATTTATTTAAACAAAACCCGATGGTAACACGCAAGGTTAAAATTACTATCCATTTTTCTTACATTAAACATTTTAGAATGAAAGTGTGCCAGGCCCTCTGCCCCTGGGCGTAACAGTAATCGACGTGTCGATACTGCTTTTCGGTCAAATATTTCCGCGCGTTACGAACAAACACCGGGTCCAAATGATCGAACATTTTACTGAATGTATCAAACATACTAAAGCTACCCGTCAGGAGGCTATTCAGATGAACGTTTTAACTGCCCTTTTGGTCGGTTTGAGATGCCTTGTTGAAGCTAAAATTAATTTAGATGCCGACGAAATAAAAAAGTCCCTCGTCAATTTGATTATCGGTACTTTGACCTCTGCAAATCCGATCTTGAGATGCGCTGCTGGCGAAGCTGTTGGTAGAATTGCGCAGGCTGTAGCAGATCCTAAATTTACTGCGGAGCTTGCTCAAACTAGTTTCGATCGGCTGAAACTTGCTAGGGATGTTGCCACAAGAACTGGTAAGATATTTTGGTGACCGACCTCTTTAGCGATTAAAATTAAAAATTTTAGGTCATTCCCTGGCTCTGGGATGCTTACATAGATACGTGGGAGGAATGGGATCTTCCCAACACTTAAACACAAGCATTTCAATCCTCCTAGCTTTAGCACAAGATCCAACTTCAACAGTAGTTCAAGTTTGGTCACTCTATGCCTTAGCACTTATAGCGGACACAGGGGGACCTATGTTTAGGGGTTACGAAGAGCCGAGCTTGTCGCTAGCGATAAGATTGTTGTTAAACATTCCACAATCGAACACGGAAATTCATCAGTGTATAGGAAAACTTTTGTCGGCATTAATAACGACAGTGGGTCCAGAATTGCAGACGAACACAGTGAATATTTGTATGATGCGGTCATCGTTGTTGTGCGCTTGCACTATAATGCAAGATCATCAGGATCCTATTGTTCAAGCTGAAGCCACTAGTTGTTTGCAGCAGCTGCATCTTTTTGCTCCGAGACATGTGAATTTGGCTTCGTTGGTTCCTACCTTATGTGTAAGTTTGTTAATGAAAACTTTTTATAATTTCCTCTCTAAGAATGGCTAATTTTGTTTCTAAAGGGGACATTTTTTTGTTATCCAGGGTACTATCCTCAAGCCTAAAGCCTTGGTCTATCTAGTGCGCACTCTACATGAGTCCGTCATGCACGACCGCAGCAGTCGCATTTATGGTAACTGATGCTCACCGTACGCTGCAGAGATCCCCATTGAATGTCTATTTTCGGTATTTTCACTAAAATGCCTTCATTTTCTCTTGTTAATAAATTTATACATCACCGCTTTCATTTAGTATTGACAATAATAATAAATTATCATCTTTCTGTCCTAATTTTTCGAAATCATTCACTTTTCTTTCACTCGCGATACGGAGACAATAATATGTCCCAATAATAATAAAACAAAATTTTTCATATATTATGATAAGGGTGCGGAGTGCGCATTGTAGATAGGCCACCCTGGATGCGCACTCCGCAGGTGGAAGTCCGCTCTAGGTAGACTGTGGCTTAAGTAGCAAATGGATCTCATTCTCAAATAAATATTCTCTAGATAGATAATGCATTTTTTTCATCCAATAGTTGCAATGAAGTGAAACTAACAGCTTTTTGGACATATATAAGCTTTATCAAGGCCGATGTTTCAATACAGCGTGTCTTCACAGCTAGATATAAAATAGGGACTATAAATTATACATACATACATATGCATACACATATATGACACCCTTTATGAAACACCCCATGTGGCCAGATATCTATTTAATGTCAAAATTGTAGTCCATACAGTGAATTCTGAGTCCCTTTTTGAAACCTTCAAAAATGTGAAGCTATTTTCAGTACCCGTCAAATGTCAAAAAGCCCTAATTTTTTAGAGGACGTTGTCAAGTGACCACCTTCTATTGAGAAAAGCAGCGATTTCATGTCTTCGACAACTAGCCCAAAGAGAATCTAAAGAAGTTTGCGAATATGCAGTGATTTTAGCAAAAGAAAATCACGAAAATAATATAGTCGAAGGTTTGCTTATAACGGACAGTGGTTTGCCTGGTGTATTCTTCAATTTGTTAAATACCGAGACTGATTCTGCTCTCATAAATGAAATTCACGACACAATTATTAGTATGCTGCAAGTTCTTGCTGCCGAAAACCTTACCCAGTGGTTGAATCTTTGTAAAGATATTCTTACAGTAACTGTCACTGGTAAGATTTTGTGTCACCGATATTAATAAATAAAATAATAAATATTTGTTTATATATATTTAGATACTGGAGAAGATATTCTAGCACCAACTCTTCCTCAAAATGATGATGCTGATTTAGAGGCGGACGATGACCAAGAAGAATTCCATGCGGAAAACGAAAATTTGAATCCTTCAGTTCAGTCAAGGTGGCCGACGAGGGTTTTTGCCGCAGAGTGTGTTAGGAAAATTATAGCAGCTTGCGAACAGTGTTACGACAGATTAGCTCACTTTGATTTGAAGCAAGCAAAAGAAATGCATAGAAAATTTGGGAAGAACGATTTTTTGGTGCTGCATCTTGCCGATCTTATAAGGATGGCTTTTATTGCTGTTACGAGTAATTCGGATCCACTGAGACTTGAAGGTAAATTGATAGTTCCTATCTTATATATCATAAGATTTCAAATTGATTGAGGTTAGGATAGATCTAAAAAAACACTAGTTTTGATATTATAAGGATGGCGTTTATTGCCGTTACGAGCAATTTGGATCGACTGAGGCTTGTAAGTAAATGGATAGTTTCTATTTTATATTAGGTTTGTTTCGGCAGAATTTCGAACCAGTTTGAAACTGTCGGGAGCATGCGTAGTTTCATTTTGACGTTTTGAAAACGGAACCGCGCATACTCCTGACAGTTTCAAACTGATTTCAAACGGTTTGAAGTTCTGCCGAAACAGACGTATTGTATATGGGATTATAAATATGATAATGTCCAAATTTATTTCATCTTTGATTAATATCCGAGTTGGCATTCTGATGTCATCTTTATTAAGTTTTGTTCATCAAGTTACCTGTCTTTTTTATATTGACACTCGCTTGTTTGTTGGTATTTTGAGGTTAGGCTAGTTCTCAAAAAAAACTAATAGTTTTTTATAAAGGCATGATCGCTTGTGGAATGAATTTTGAACCAACTTGCTTTTCCACTAATGCCATACTTGTTCAATTTTTTAATGGGATACTCACATGCTTTGGACAGGTCTAGAAATAAACCTAATGCCAGCTTATTTTCCTTTATAAGATGCACAATATTAAGGGTAAATTGAAAAATAGCAATTTCTGTTGACCTTCCAAATACGAATCCATGTTGTGTTGGGTTGAATAAATTAGATTCCCAAATAAGTCACCAATCGATTACACACAGCAAATTCGGATACCTTTGCAAAACTTGGTAGCAGACAAATTAAGTGATAGATAAATCTACATCTCCCGATTTAAAAAGGGGTTTTATTAATGCTAATTTTAATGGTTCTGAAAATGTACTCTGTTTGAAAGAATTATTAATTAAGTATGACAAAACTTGCTGGAATCTCATCCTCTCCCGTGCTGTGTTTATATTTTGACTGTTGATTTCCTTAGAAGTTGTTGATTTTAGAAAAAGTGATTTTCAGTTTTCAGTTATCGAGATACAGTCCAGTGGCTTATCCTGCAAAAAAAACTTATTAGTAAAAGTTATTCGCAGTTTTGGCTGGACTTCCACTTAGCCACATTCAGTGTTCAAACAAATTTTTCCATTGATCTCGTTGCAGATCCTCCACGTCTTATTTTTGTTATCTGACTTTTTTACTCTATTTTCATAGTCCCTACTGTTCTCATTAATTAAAAGCTCATCATATTCTTTTTTGTGTCTGCATACAGGACATCGTAATTTATGTTTTGTCCTTTCATCACTATACTAAAATCTAGCAACTCTTACGCCTGGCGTAAACAAGAGAACATACGTTGAGATATTCGCCAGAGCCGCACTGAGGCACGACCTTTATTTAATTTTAGTTTTACAATGGTTTACATAAAAATATTTCGGAAAAAAATTATTGGCTTAATAATTAAAATGGTTCAAAACATCGATAAAGTTATTTGTGGTAGTGTCTAAATATCTGAAAACAACAAGATAAATCTGTGTAAATACACTTTTGCGATCGAGTACATCCCTGTTGCGAGGCGCGCTGATATTTTATGGCCTATTGACCAATCGCCTTGTTTCGCGGAACGTCATCGAACACGTGTTTTTATTTACGCCATTCGTAAGAATTGTTCGATTTTAGTACAGAAGTATGTCTAATCAATTTTTACATTAAAGTATATCTGGATTTTCCATACCTTTCCATTGATCTCGTTGCAGATCCTCCACGTCTTATTTTTGTTATCTGACTTTTTTACTCTATTTTCATAGTCCCTACTGTTCTCATTAATTAAAAGCTCATCATATTCTTTTTTGTGTCTGCATACAGGACATCGTAATTTATGTTTTGTCCTTTCATCACTATACTAAAATCTAGCAACTCTTACGCCTGGCGTAAACAAGAGAACATACGTTGAGATATTCGCCAGAGCCGCACTGAGGCACGACCTTTATTTAATTTTAGTTTTACAATGGTTTACATAAAAATATTTCGGAAAAAAATTATTGGCTTAATAATTAAAATGGTTCAAAACATCGATAAAGTTATTTGTGGTAGTGTCTAAATATCTGAAAACAACAAGATAAATCTGTGTAAATACACTTTTGCGATCGAGTACATCCCTGTTGCCAGGCGCGCTGATATTTTATGGCCTATTGACCAATCGCCTTGTTTCGCGGAACGTCATCGAACACGTGTTTTTATTTACGCCATTCGTAAGAATTGTTCGATTTTAGTACAGAAGTATGTCTAATCAATTTTTACATTAAAGTATATCTGGATTTTCCATACCTTGCTTATATTTGTGCTGTTTTACCAACTTTTTAAAAGAAACTCTCATTAAAAAGAATAGTAAACACTGAAATAAAAGTATTCCACTGATCATTGATGCCGTTCACTGCTTTTTTAAATACTAGTTTGTAGTCTGATAATGATGATGATGATGATGGTGATTTAAAATTTTCTACAATTAACCTTCTTTGCCCTGTGTTCAGAAACATGCATTTCATGGACTTCAGCATTCATATAGTTGAAATTTAAAAAATATTGTCTATGCAGCTGTACTCAGCATACCTTACACTTGTATAGTTAAATTGTACAATCTGAATTAAAATATGACATTAAATTTACCATCTGACATTTGTAGATATTCTCACTCAAAATGAATGTTGAAGTCTCCACTTATGATAATGATTTTTTCTCATATATTTTTTTAATTAATATTTGTAGTATACCGAACAAATATTTGCATGTTCCCGCCACAGGGACGAATGCCATTACAAAATAAATTTTCAGAGGAAACAATCTTTTTATGAAGGGCATTTACACTATTTTCCAATTTCAGGATTAAAAACATTACAAGAAATAATCGAAAAGTTCTCAAAAGTGCCCGAACCTGAATTCCCAGGCCATTTCTTACTGGAACAATTTCAAGCCCAAGTTAGCGCAGCTTTGAGACCGGCATTTTCCTCCGATACTTCCCCTCACGTCACAGCTGCGGCTTGCAAAGTTTGCTCAACATGGATAGCCTCGAACGTTGCCAGAGATTTAACTGATTTACGAAGAGTCCATCAGTTATTAGTATCACCGTTATCCAAGTTCCAAACAAAAACCAATAGCGCACCCCTTTATAATGAAAGCTTGTTGACTCTCGAGAAACTGTCAATTTTGAAAGCTTGGGCGGAAGTTTTCATCGTTGCCATGAAGACTAATGGTGCTTGCCAAGAGGTTTTTCAGTCGATTGACGATAGATACGATTACGAAATAAAAGGCGAATGTTTGCTAACGCTGGTGCTCCCCGAGCTTTCGATTTTGTCTGAGTATTGGTTTGCCGCACTAAAAGATCACGCATTATTGTCGCTACCGAAAGAGTTCGCCAGTCAACTACCCCATGACGGAGGGGCGTTTTACACAAGCGAAACAACGGAATGCTCCCGACAACACTACGCTTCATCGTGGCCTCCCATTTTACACGCAGCATCGCTCTGCCTGAGTTCCGACTTCGACAAATACAAAATCAACCTTGGGAACATAAACGACAAATTTAATTTGTTGTTTGGGGTGTGTATGGCAGGCTTATGCGGTTCTAGATCATTGGAGACACCCGATAGTATTATTATTTGTTTGCAAGCGTTGCATACGTTGTTGAGCAGCTCGAATACCCGCCCGTATTTTGTGGAGAGCATTCATTTGGGGATCGAGTTGTGCAATATTTTACACAGGTTGATTTTGACGAAAGACAATCATCAGTGTCAGTTGCAGTGTCTGTTGGTTGTTAAGGAGGTTATTAAGACTGCACAACAGCATTTGAACGAGAAGGAACAACCAGATGCCCGTAAGTTCGCTTTCAGTTTTTTAATACCATTTCGATTATTTCTATTGATTATTATTATTATTTCAATCGATTATTCCGATTAATTATTTCGATTATGTGATTCATTGTTGATTAATCAATTTACCATAAGGATTATTTGGATTAATTTGACAGATTATTCTGATTATTGGCACAGAATAGTCACCTATTCTGTGCTAATGCTATTAGTCACTTGTTTCACTTGACAATTATTTGTATATTTATGATTATAAATGGCTTCACTGATGTTATAGAGTGATTATTCTGATTAATTATTTCAATTACTGGACTATTTGGATTAATCCAGTTAATCAAATATTTGTGATTCTAAAAGGCTTATAGAGTGATAATTCTGATTAATTAATATTAATTAGTTCAATTACTGGATTCTTTGGATTAATTTGATTAACTAATTATTTAGGTATTGATTGATTAATTGTTCTGAGTATTCGATAAGGTGTTAAAATACTACCACAGACATATATAGCTCTATAAAAGGTTGTTTCAGTTCGTTGATCAATTATTTTGATTGTTTTGTTTACTCAATTGATCAATTATTTAGATTACATTGATTAATCAATTATTTATTTGTAATTTTAGATGATTTGACTGATGTTAGAGAGGGAGGAGAAACTGGGGTATTAGTCCCAGGAAAATCAATAGTTTTTGCAGTGCTAGAAATCTGTATATGTGTAGTGATTAAGCAACTGCCATCTTTAAGCACGAATCTCAATTCAAACATTATAAATTCTCTACGGGTATTCCAAAACAGTGAAGAATCAAGAGAATTATTGGCTCATGCTACCTCTTGCATGGAAAGCTTGAGGTCGCTATGTTCGCCTCATGGGGAATTAACAATTTTACCCACCATTTTATATTTGACGATTGGTATTATAAAAGAAGTCTCCACAAAGCATGTTAACGATTTTTCCGTTTCCGCCAACAATCCTACCATTCAAGAGGCCTTACATTGTTTAAAAGTATTGGTTGTGGATGTAAACGATAAAAACGAAGATGTTAAAGCTAAGTATCATGCACTACTGCAAAGCGCGCTTAAAAAGATTATTAACTTGTTGGAAACCGGATGTAATGAGAATTTTAAAATGGACGAAGTAACTGTATTGTTGGCGATTGCAATGTTTGTGGTACACGCTCCTCCAAAAGTTGTAACTTCTAAAAGTTTGATGGAATCTTGTATCGGCTACTTCCAAAAGTGTCTGAAGCACACATCGCCTTTGGTACCTAATACAAATTTAAAACTTACTTCACAACTTGTAAAATTTTTGTTAATTTTTAGGTGCGACTGAATTGCGTGAGAGCCCTAAAACCCATATTTACTCATCCAAACAAAAAAATTTCAGCGTCTTACATTCAAGCGTTAGTACCGTATTTAATTCAAATCCTGTATTCTTCAACTGGAAAATCGTTTGCCGAGACAGACTTATCTTTAATAAATGAAACTGTTGAAACTGTGGAGTCGCTGCTTGTTATAACGGAATCGAATAGTAGTAAGTAATAACTTTTGATGAGAAGAGTGGCATAACCAAACTGTTATATCTTTCAGGAATTCAAATACTGAATCTTCAAGTACCTGTAATGATTGGCTATCTGCTACGAGAAAGCACTTTAAAATCTGCACATAAGTGCAGAGTTTCTCTTCACAAAAGCAGTTTGCAGTGGCTTATGAAAGTTGGCGCTGCCTATCCAGCGGTATGTCAAGAAAGTATGTTTTCTGTATCATTTATTAATGTCGATTATTTCAGGAATTTCGGCAAGTTATTTCCCGATTGCCCAAACTTAGAATGCAATTAGAAGAAGCTGTGGTGGTATATCAACAAAATCGAGATAAGACAAATAGCGAATTAAATAATCCACCATCCCAGCATGTCCCTACAATTAAGTTGAGGACTAACTTTGGCAATTTTCAATAAAAGTATTTATTTTTTATTTAACATTGTTATTAATTTAAATTTGTGATACATTGCAAGTAAAATAAACTTCGTGCGTATAAACTAAAATTAAAAACATAATGTCTCATATTGCTACAATTTGGAAACATCTAGTCACTTTGTCATGGTTATTGACTGAAATATTCAGTCATGATGTACATATTATAAGATACTACTGTATATTTGAAATTGTGCTTCTGATATGTATATAAATATAAGCTGAGAGAATAAATATTTACAAGGCTATTTTTCTACACAACCTTTAGCCAACAGAAGACCAGTGGCGTAGCTAGGTGGTGTTGGGGCCCCGGTGCAGAATCCTTCAGGGGGGGCCTCCCTCTTGTAGTCTAATAAAGATATAATTTTTCGAATGAAAAACTTGCGGGGATGTAATTGTTAAGATTATTCCGGGACTGTTTCCTGAGTATCCAACCGAAAAATCACACTTGGACCCCTATTATAGAGCTCGCAATAGGGATGGTTTCTTATTGTCAACAAAGAAAAACATTGATAAAATAATAATAATAACAATTCTCACCCTCGCAATATTCCAAACTAGGAGCACCCCAGAAGCAACCACATGCTTGTGCGGGGGAGGTTATCTACAATCTTGCTTTATGAATTTCTATTATAATTTTATTATTTTACAAGGAAAAAAAAAAGTTACAAAAAAATTAAGAAAACTTGTAATTACCTATGGCATATTCTTTTGTTAAAAAATAAACATGAAACCATCGGTATTGCATTCTTCATTATCATATTAACCACCTCTATTGCATTCTTCAAGGCAGGGGTTTGAGTGTGATCTTTCGGTTAGATACTTGGAAGAAAATCCAAGAACAATTCTGAAAAAATCAGCTGGTCCGCAATAGTTTTTACTGAAGATTAATAATTAATATTAATATACATATAAGTAGAGATGGGAAAGTTTCCACTATACGAAAATTCCCGGAAAGTTTCCAACAAAAATTTCCGAAACTTTCGGAAAGTTTCCAGTCTTCTTTTTTTTAGTGTTTAGTTTAATTAGTCACACTTAGAGCTTTCAAAAAATACCAAATATGTCATATTTTGAGTGAAATGTGTTAAAGATATTGCAGAAAAAGTATAATATCACAAAATGTAAAAGTTTTGCTTTGTATAGGAATTGGTATTTCATGATCATAATTCAATATTCCACTTTCAGATTTTAAATTATTAGTATCATTATTATTTAATTACTACCTACAGCAAAAAACGTAGGAAGTGACTTTTTTTGTTAAAAAAATACTATTATTTTTGCAGATTTAGCTGGGGAAAAAGAAAACATTGCTTCCGCTAAACCGAAAGTGATATGCAACCGTGATTTTTTTTATTCACTTTACTGGTCTGATGAAAAATTGCAACAAAATCGCCATCTTAATTTTAAAAAAATGGTAATTTTGCGATAACTTTTTGCTTGAAATTAAACTGTTTTTTCTCTTGGCGGCATTCAATTTCTTGGGAAAAACAACACAAGTTTAGTGTTTGAACAGCCAATGTATCTTAAAAATTACCGAGATAATCGCTAGTAACATCTTAATTGTGTCACCCTGTACAAAAGTAAACATAAAAAATAGAGAACTGAAAAAAGATAGATAAATAAAAAAAGATAAAACCAAATATGAAAGAATATAATAAATTTAAACTTATTAAATTTCAGTCAAAAAGCATATAGAATATAATAAAATATATTTTTTCCCAGGAATGTTTCCGCAACTTTCAGGGAAAGTTTCCTAAACCTTCAAAGTTTCTTCCCGGAAAGTTTCCAAAAATGGAAACTTTCCCAACTTGGAAAGTTTCCGTTGCCCATCTCTACAAGTAACATAATAATTTAATCGCTACTGAAAGTTGAACAAAACGACTCTGTTTTGTCTGGAACACTTGTCCGGCCAGCGGTGTCGCGTCAGTCACAAAAAAGACTTAAGTGTTACGCCGATAGAAATTTGCCTCTCACATCCTACGAAATCAGGAGCGAGTGCATTTTTAATAAATGTTTTTGCCATTTTAGTTTGTATGTATATGCAAGAAAATATTTTTATTGCAACCATATTACAATAAAACATAATATGTACATTTCTTTATTTGCAAACATAACACAGATGTTGTAATTACAGATTTATGTTACGTCACAAATGTAACTTTAATGCAATAATCTGAATTGCAAATACGTTATATAACATCAATGTTGCATCAATATATAAGCGTATTTCAAAATGTAACATTGCAACGTTTATGCGAGGGACATCCCTACTGCGCATCATGATTTTCATCTATAATTTGCCGGCCATTTTGAAGACACTTTTGACATTTTACCCGCTGGTGCGGAGTTTTTACCTGTTTTTTATTTGGTTTTTATTTGAGGTTTTTATTTACATACGTAAGTATATAAACTGGGCAAAGTATCTTCAAAATGGCGCGAGACAAAATTAGTCAGTTCAACACCTTGACACCTGCCCACCTCCATATCTCTGAGAAAATATCGAATATGGAATGTTGTGGAAAACAATGAATATTCATTGGTGGAAAACGGCAGTAGGTATTATTGGGTTATGTATTGCATAAAACTGCGCATGGGCGATATTGACAAGAGTATGATAGAGAAATCGCGGCAACAAGGGCTATTCTCATTGGATACAAATTTCGCCGTATAACCAGAGCATATAAAACAACCAGCAGTATAACTTTTTACTCTTGAGAAATCATCCGCAAATTCAATGACCTTGTCGCCATATTAAGGGAATAGAAATAGAAGTCTGAGGTGTATTCGGGAAAATCAATTCATAAATAATACAGAGTAGTATTAGTAAAGTATGTGTGCTAAGGTAAGCACAAGCTGGAGAAATTAGTTCGGAATTTTAATACACATAGAGCTTTGACTCCTTCCTGGGATTCTTTATTTAAAGATACTAGCACAAAGCACAATTTACAAAAAAGCACACTCCACGGCACTGTAATATCTCTCAGACAGCCAAAAAAACTGCCCAATCGCCCCGACACTGCATCCTTTCCTTTGACAGAATTTATTCCCAAATGACGACTGCGCGAACAGGTGCGCAGAATTTTTCCGCCATGGGGAGTTTACTGCTGGTTGTTTTATATGCTATGGTATAACTACAGAAAGTTTACTTACCCTTCTTGATGACGTCTAAGAAGTATAAACCATTGTTAATAGATGGCACATATGCTAAAGTTCGATGGTAACCACACCAGGAAGGGGCACTGAATAAAAGCGTCGACGATAAAAGCACAGATTAGAATAATATAAATCTGTTTTGATATGATAATAAGAAAATCAATTCAGTTGGATCTACGTCCACAATTTTTGCCTCAGTGAATTCGCCAGAAATACAACTGTCAGAGTCAGCGGAAAATTGCACATTTAGTTGCCCCAATCGGCATCTTGTAAATAAATAGCTGAAGATTTCCTTGTCCTCTAATTTTTATACCGTTGATTGAGGAAGGGATCCTCCATCGACGTTTATACTTACTTATTTCACGAGAATTTTTGCACAATCCGTCAACTGTTCCTTAATCTGTCGTCAGATGGCCACACCAGCCTTCGTCGACAGACCCTGTGAAATTTTATGGTTAGCGATTGATTCTCTAAATTACCCTATTAAAAAACATCTCTGTATGAAAATAAAACTTCTTCGCTGCAGTCTGCGATGTTTCTTTGTTCAAAAATGTATCATCCTGTATCTTCAAAAGGACCCGTTTGCTTTGCGTTCTTTACGCATAATTCGAGCACCCTAAAATTCTTTGCACAGAAGTTATTTTAAGGACTTAACTATCAACATTTTTTTAATGATAAATAATAACAAAAGGCACTCTAATTTTATACGGCCCAATACCCAAATAAATAATAGTAGTAGGTACTTGGTACCGATTGTAGATGTATACATATCGTTATGATTTCTTAGAAGAATTCTAATTTAATATTTGCCATTAGTATCAGATCAGAGAGCGTGTTATTATTATTTTGAGAGTATAGTCTATAGTAGAGACCATGCAGGGCCGTAGTTTACACGGTTACCCAGAAAAAAGATTCTGGGTTTAAACTTTGCCGATACGGTTCTTCTTCTGTTCGAATAAAAAATAATAGGTCATACCTCAGGAGAAAATTTTCCAAATATTTAAGACAAAATGTCAAAATGTCTAAGTGCGATTTTTTGGCTGAGGCAAATATAAACCACATGAGTCATAAAAAGAACTTCAGTGCCGAGGTACATATTATATTTTTTTTGAAATCGGAAAAAAAATGTTTTATTAGGCACGAAAATAATCATAAGGGATCACCCGTCCATGAACCAACTGCGCGCGGCGTTGCTTGACTTTGACGATGGCTCTACCTAGGTCAAGTATGATAAGACACGGCACCTTCGAACAGACAAACCAAACCGCTCTTTTTGTGCAGCCTCCATAACAAATCTATTGATATTCAAACCTACTAAAATATTTATACTGAAAGATTGCGCTGCTATTGGTAACAATTTCGCAATGTGTACGAAAAATTAAATGGGCCTTTTGTGGCCGGGTTTGAATATTTGGTCACTTTTGACGGGCGATGGCTTTGCGCGTCTTACGTTTGATGTTTACATCTCGTCAAGGCCTACTTATTGAAAAAATCGTAGTGCTGATTTCTGAGCTTTTAATGACGATTTTGGGACACTTCACTGCCGATTTCAAGAAAAAAATTTTTTAGATAAAAGTTTTACAATTTTTGATGAGCTTTTCCATGGTCTCGTTGAAATTGATACAGGGTGTTCCGTAAAAGCCGGACAAACCAAATCTATGTTTTTTTTTAGTGGAAATCCCTGTATATTACCATTTTATTCCTTTACGCAATGATATTACTGAATTTTCGGAATCTACGCATCATGCCGATTCCAACAATGTATATATATTATGTAATATATTTTCCGTTTTTAAAATACAGGGCGTTTGAAGTTTGAACGCCCTGTATTGTGAAGACGGCTGGAGCAAACATATGAAAGATATAGGTACCTATATCATTGGAATCGCAAGGAAGCGTAAATTCAGAAAATTCAATAATATACAGGGTGTTCCAATAACAAAAAAAAAAACATAAGTTTGGTCTGTCCAGCTTTTACGGAACATCCTGTATCAATTTCAACAAGATCGTGGGAAAAAATACCAAAAATATTAAAACTTTTATCTCTGCATTTTTTCTTTAATTAGAAAAATAATTTTCTTTAATTCGAAAATGTTATGTGGATCAAGGGCCTACCTCAGCACTATATATTTTTATTTATTTTTTCTCAATGGCCCAAAAGCCTCCTTTCTACGGCCATGGCAGCATTTATATTTGGAATACGATCAAGGGAGCTATAAATGTTCCCGCTGTAAGTGCATTTAAAACCATATCCGCTATAAACATGACGAAAAAATGTGATGGGTTTTAATAATTTTAATCTCGTTTTCTTAAGAACGGAAAATCTTCCACGTGCACCTACTCTATTAAAGTCTCATATAGATGTGAAAAATAATATGTATTTACCTAACAAGTTATTGTATTTAAAATCATGTTGTTTTGTACTTACAATATTTTTAAATGGATGAATTTTGAATAATTAGTTATTAGCATTGAGTAAAGGAATAATTATTCCTTTACTCAATGTTATTAGTTACTTACATAGGGTTCACAAAATATAGGTAAGTATACCTACAAAAAACGTAAATTTTACAGAAAAGTGTCAATTTTACAGAAAAAGTGTAAATTTTACAGATTATTCTGTAAAATCTATACATAAAAAGTGTAAAGTTTACAGAAAAAATGTAAAACTTACATAAAATAAAGTTTAAAATTTACAGAAATAAAAGTGTAAAACTTACAGAATAATCTGTAAAATTGACATGGTAAAGAGTAAATTTTTAGGGAAAAAATTACGTGGCCCCAGGACGCCATCCTAAGTTAACTGCAAATTTTCTGGATGGATAAATGGTAAATGAAAAGCGAAAAAATTTTGGTGTCCCGAAACCGAAACTGGCTTTTTTTGATGTACCTCGACCCGTAGAAGTTGAAAATGAAGCTTAAATTAGATTCCGTTTAGCCGCTTATGAAAATTCCGCATTTAAATCTGGTAAATGAAAAGCGAAAAAATTTTGGTGTCCCGAAACCGAAACTGGCTTTTTTTGATGTACCTCGACCCGTAGAAGTTGAAAATGAAGCTTAAATTAGATTCCGTTTAGCCGCTTATGAAAATTCCGCATTTAAATCTGAAAATTGTTCAAGACTTCGAAGGTCTATAGATGGAATTTTCAAAAATCTCTTTTCGCTCTCAAAATTAAGTCCTTTCGGCGTATATTGCTGTCCTAAGTTCAAAATACATTCTTCAATGAAGTCCCAGGGCACGTGTAAACATGTAACAATTCTGTCAATTAGTGTAAAAAGAAAAGAACGCACACAATACGTACCTGCCTACCGATTTTATATAGATGTATGGTAACGTAAATTGTAATTTTAGAAATTCCTTACAGACGAAGCACTGCCTCCCCTGATGAGCTGCCACTGGTTTATTGTCATTTTACATAAAGTAATAACATCATCTAGTTTGTATCTGCAGACTGCAGTGTAATGTTTACACAAAGACGACAAATTTAAGAAGAAAATTCAGCAGAATCTTTCTCAAAAGTTGAACAAATTTAAAACATGGAATACACGTTCTTGTTTACCATAAATATTAGCTAGAATTATTTACTTTCATTAGTTAGGTTAGGTACCTACGATATCAATAATAATGTTATGTACCTATACATACCTACTGTGACAATATATCCACTAATATGTAGTGGTACGTACTAGAAGAGGTTCAGTAAGCATAGTAAAAGCTATCTCACCCGCAATTTTGTTATTAGTAATTTGTGTTGAATTTTTGTAAATAAACAAAGTTTTACTGGAAATATCGATAATTGCATTTTTAGTGTCTGAAATACAGTTTATCTCTCTTAAATATATTTCCAAGAAAGCTGTAAAATAATTTAGGAATTTTTATTATTGTTTTGGCACTTCTATGGAGAACAGTTTTATTGTTCAGAGAACGTCATGGACATGGATGCCTTAATGTTTTTCTTGAAGACATGAGATAATAATTTCGTGGTGCAATAAATATTTAAATAGGTATAGATACTTACCTACTATTTTTCATGTAACTACCTACCTTAATCTAGTGTTGAAATCAATTTCAGTAAAATTCTATTCAGCCAAGCTGTTCAATAAATCAGGGTAATAGTTTCCTTGTGAGTTGTAGGCGTAATGGGTGCGCTAACCAGAAATTTTGAACAATACCTAGGTATGCAATTAGACTAGATTTATAAATAGATAGTATTTTCGGCATTTCCATGAATATTTAAGCAAATTTATCAAACCGCGATATTCAAACATCATATTTTTACTTGAACTGCGAATAATAATTGCTTGCTGCCTCTTACTTTGAACGTTTAACTCAAAAAATAACTTCAACAAATTTGTTTTCTGAGCTTTCGGAAATAAACCTTCCTCCTTTCTCAAAGGTCATGTCGCGTCAAAGTGAAATTACAGATTAATCAATCAATTAATCAGTCAATTGGGTTTTTGCCACCTAACCTAAACCAGACTGACTAAAAGACAAACTTTTCAAGTTACCAGGAAAATTTTCAAAAAATAGCTTCAACAATTGTGTTTTCTGAATTTTAGGAGAATAAATCTTCCAACTTTCTCAAAGATATTGTCACGTCAAAGTAAAATGACAGAAGAATACTTACTACTTGACTGAATAATACTTACTACTTAATAATTAGCATTATCTTTGAGAATGGAGGAAGATTTATTCTCCGAAAGCTCAGAAAACAAAGTTGCTGAAGTTTTTTTTAATTAAAGTTTCAAAGTTTCGTTCAGTTACTGTTAGGCTTTTATGAATCTTTCTGGAAACTTGAAAAAGTTTTCTTTTAATCAGTTTGGTTCAGGTTTAGTAGCGAAAAAACTAAAAAAAAGATCTGTTTGAGCCCCAAAGAAATTTTCGACAATATTTTTGGGCTGTTTTGAATAAGTTAGCTAGATTTTTAGACATTTCCAACACATTCCTGATTTTTAATTAAAAATAAAAAAATCAATTCTCCCAACCTTAAGGTCCTGTAGAAATGGGAAACTTGGGAAAAATCCCTAATACCATTTTACAAAAAATCGCATCGAAAAAAAATTTATCGCAGGCCGTGGAATAGTGCTGCCTTATGACTATACGTTGCAGTTTTGTGGGCCCAATTTAACGTGCCTTGTGGATTTTTGAAAAAGGCATGGCTTACTAGATATTTTGAAAAAAACGAAATTTTCGCGATTTGTTCTAATCCGTATGTTAGCTTCGTATTTTAGCTTCGTTGTTTCTGATTTTAAATAAAATGTGTAAATACCAAAGTTGGAGGGATTTGTGTCCCCAATGCGGTTATCATGTCCTACTTTCCGTGACAGCTGTCATTTTCGAGATATAACACAAACTTGTGTTTTTAAATGGAAACCATAGTTGGCCATGATCTCAAAAAATCAGGCATTTTTAGAGCTTTCCAGCGAAATAACACTCGTTATGGTTATTCAGAAAAATAACGGAAATAACTATGGTTTCCATTTTAAAAAAACACAAGTTTGTGTCATATCTCGAAAATGGCAACCAAAAATGGCGATAACCGCATTGGGGATATAATTCCCTCCAACTTTGGAATTTACACTTTTTACCTAAAATCAGAAACAACGAAGCTAGATGATGGATTAAAATAAATCACCAAAATATAGTTTTTTTTCTAAATATCTAGTAAGCCATGACTTTACAAAATTGAAATCTTTCCCCATTTAACCTTCCTTCTATCTCCACTATAGTTTCCGAGATCCGCACGGATCGTAAAAAAACTTACCCTGTTTAAAAATTGGGCAACGTATCACAATTTTATAGGGGTGTTTCATAAATATGTAGAATATGATTGTGATGACATTATTTATTTTGTTATTATTTTATTTTGGGGAGTGGAAGTATTGTAAATAGTAGTAATTTATGTATAAAAAGTGCTTTACATATTATTCTATTTTTTAGTTTACTATTTGCGAATAATATTCTATGTGTAGGTTTTAGGTATACTTACGACTCAATAAAAATCTTAATTGGGTAAATTAATGATATGTTTTTTTTTTAATAATAAGAGATACATTCCCCTTATGTGTTTAAAGTTGAATAAAAAAAAATATAGATTAGAAATTTTGTAGGGTGCCTGTTCCAGAACCTCTTTAAGAAGAAATAACCAATTACGTTTTTCCAGTTGGCTTGACGAATCAATCTCGACCAGTGGCGTATTTGGGGGGGGGGGGGCAAAGGGGGCAATTGCCCCCCAGAGCTGTCGAAATAAACGAGATTTGTAATATCAAAATTAATAATACCAAAAATTATATACTCCTGGCCTAATCTGAAAATGCAGTGAACAGTGAAAGACCCAAATCTCCAGAGGAGATATTTGACGAGCTCAAGACCAAAAAAAGAATACTTGATTTTGTGATATAGATTTTACTGGTTCGAAGAAGAATTATTTTTATGTTATACAGGGTGTCCGGTAATAACTTAAAAATTTTAAAAAGATAAATGGAAAATATGACGAAAAGTTCATATGAACATAGGTCCTCGGATGTTTGGTTTTCGAGATGCAGGGTGCTGATATTGAAATTTTATTTTCAATTTTTTTAAGTAACTTTTTGAGATGACAAAATTTTCTTGCAAAGAAAAACAACAACAAGTTAATTAAACTGTCAAAAAATAAATGTGCTTGTTTATTTAAATTTTATTTTGAATTTAATTGCATACGAGTGTCGATATGCACTTGCATCAATGCAGAAATTTGAAAATTTCTCCAAAACGGTCACCTTTGGCGTTATTCACCAAGTATACCTTTTTTGCTTAGAAAACGTGTGGGAAGAGGATACATTCACAAAATATCGTAAAAGTTTACTGTCAAAAAAGTCTGGACAAATTAAATTAAATAATGATAGAGTACGTAGCGCCCTCTACGAATTGCACCAAAAATAATACCAAATTATGACTTCTTTTCCCAAAAAAACCCCGGCTACCAAATTTTGCAAGAAAATTTTGTCCTCTCAAAAAGTTACTTAAAAAAATCGAAAATAAAATTTCAATTTCAACACCCTGCATCTCGAAAACCAAACATCTGCGGACCTATGGTCATGAACTTTTCGTCATATTTCCCATTTTTCTTTTTAATTTTTCAAGTTGGTGCATTTATTTCCGGACACCCTGTATTTATTTATTTCAGAAACTATATGTATTTGTTCTGTTTTTATTCATTAAAATTATCGACAGTTTTGTTATTTATAACCGATTGCCTCCCCCAGACGTTAATCCTGGATACGACACTGATCTCGACTAAGAGAAAAACTGAAATTGGAATCTCCTTTTTCAGCGACCCTATCTTCCCCCCACTATCCTAAGCGCTAATGAGGAGGTCCCGTCCTCCCCGATTTCCCAAATATTTACAATCGCGCTCCCCGCAAGAATCGCGCCAGTTTAAATTAATTTAGCTGGCAGCCGCGTGGGCCAGGCCCGTCTCAGGCATTTGCATCTGCGCTGTATTCGTATTTAGTACGGCGCGCCAGTGTCTCGGTGTGGGTGGTGGCAAGCATACCGAACGCACCCTGGCCGACGGCATTGTCCGCGCAACCCCCGGTTTCCGACCAGTCCGTAGTGCGTCCGAGTCTCAGCGGACACCCGCACGCGCGACACTTTTCAAAAACCGCCGCGGTACGATGGAAGTGAGAAGTGTTTGTGCGCTTTCCGACTGAATTCGCTGGAAAGTTGTGTCCGGTGGGTAATTTTAGGATTAACTGCATTCTAAAATTAAGGATGAAACAAGTTCGAGGCTAACTTTTTAGGTACCTACTCTATCAACGCATGTAAATGTAACACTTTTAATTTTTTTAAATTTAAGAGAAGCTTTTTCTGTACTGACTGACGACTGTACAAAATATAAGTAGCCGCTAATAGAAGCGCTAACTACAACAGATCCATTCGAATTAACAGTATAATAAATAAAATGTTACTTGCTCATTTTTCTAACGTACATATCGTATACAGGGTGAGTTTTTTTGATGATCAGTATGGGGATCTCGGAAACTAGCGGAGATAGAAGGAAGGTTAAAGGGGGAAAGAATTGCAGTTTTGTAGGCCCAATTTAAGGCGCCTTGTGGATTTTTGAAAAAAAGTCATGGCTTACTAGATATTTGGAAAAAACGAAATTTTGCTGATTTTTCTAATTCATCTAACTCCGTTGTTTATGATTTTAGATAAGTGTAAATACAAAAGTTGGAGGGAATACTTTCTGTGACAGCTGCCATTTTCTAGATATGACACAAACTTGTGTTTTTTAAAATGGAAACCACAGTCAGCCATGGTCTCAAAAAATCAGGCATTTTTAGAGCTTTCCAAAGATATAGTACTCGATATGGTTATTCAGAAAAATAACGAAAATAACTATGGTTTTCATTTAAAAAAACACAACTTTGTGTAATATCTCGAAAATGGCAGCTGTCACGGAAAGTAGGACATGATAGCCGCTTTGGAGGGCACAATTCACTCCAACTTTTGTATTCACACTTTTTTATCTAAAATCAGAAACAATGAAGCTAGATGGATTAGATTAAATCGACAAAATTTCGTTTTTTTTTTCAAAGTATCTAGTAAGCCATGACTTTTTCAAAAATCCACGAAGCTCGTTAAATTGGGCCCACAAAACTGCAATTATTTCCCCATTTACTCTTCCTCCTGTCTCCGCTAGTTTCCGAGATCCCCATAAAAAACGAAATTTAAGCGATTTAATCTAATCCATCTAGCTTCGTTGTTTCTGATTTTAGGTAAAAAATATAAATACCAAAGTTGAAGGGAATTGTGCCCCTATGCGGTTATCCTTCTTTCCATGCCAGCTGTCATTTTCGAGATGTGACACAAACTTATGTGTTTTTTTAAATGGAAACCATAGTTATTTCCGTTATTTTTCCGAATAACCATATCGAGTATTATACCGTTGGAAAGCTCTAGAAATACCTGAATTTTAGAGACCATGGCCAACTATGGTTTCCATTTAAAAAAACACAAGTTTGTGACATATCTCGAAAATGGCATATGTCACAGAAAGCAGGACATGACAACCACATTGGGAACACAATTCCCTCCAACTTTTGTATTTACACTTTTTATCTAAAATCAGAAACAACGAAGTTAATCACCAAAATTTCGTTTTTTCAAAATATCTAATAAGCCATGACTTTTTCAAAATTCCACAAGGTGCATTAAATTGGGCCTACAAAATTGCAATTCTTTTCCCATTTAACCTTCCTTCTATCTCCGCTAGTTTCCGACATCCCCATACTGATTTTCAAAAAAAAAAACTCACCCTGTATACTATACCTAACTTATATCGAAAATCCAATGGTTTTTCGGTGTTAAAGTTAGGATTTTTTAAAAGCATTTTCTTGATACCTTCTAAAATAAGTGAGTTATGACGTTATGACGTGATACGATCGAAAGTTTACTTTTATAATAAAAAAGTGCTCTTAGAGATTTCTCTAACAATGCACAAATCTAAAGAATCGTTTCAAAAAATAGTTGGCAATTGTAAAATGCCACTAAAATGAAGTGATAAAAAATCAAAGTTGACTTGAAAGCCTTGAGAACTTTAACGCCCTGTACAATGAAAACCATTAGGTTTACGACATACGGTGTGACCTACCCTACTTAAAACCACCCCCATACAATTTGTATTTATCATCCGATTTTTTACCATAGAGCATCAAAAACTGTAATATAGGCCAAAACGGCACAATTTATGTTAAAAAAAAAACAACTAGGACACTGGATTGGGCATCTCTTAAAACGGGTTTGTACCAAATTTTGTTATAAGATATCGAACAAGAAAAATTATAGAAACCAATGAAAATCGCGTTGTTGTTGAAAACAATTGAAACTGTAACTTGCTTTATTACAAATAGGTATACCTATACAGGGTGGAACTGAATCATGGTACACCCCACTTTTCCCCCTTGTTTGTGAGATACAATTTTGAAATTTAGAATGTAAAAATGAAATTTCATTTTTTTCTCCTAAAGTACCATTTTTTATTTTGATAAAGGTTTAATACCTCATAATTTTTACATTAGTGTTTTTGTATTTCAATATATCTATTGACATTACTATTGTTTGTAATAGAGAAAGTTACAGTTTTAAATGTTTTTAATCCACATGCAACTTGATTCAAGCGAGTAGGCAGGTAAAATAGTACCTATATATAGTTTAATGGCGATCCTCATTGGTTTCTAGAATATTTCTTGTTCGATATTTTTTGACAACATTAGTTACAAACTCGTTTTAAGTAATGCCCAAGCCAGTGCCGTAGTCAAAATTTTTATTAAAATATGCCTAATTCGATTTGTCCAATTTTTACCCAAAAAATATGTCATAGTAGGCCTTGATTTTTTAAAATAAAATGTGCCGTTTTGCTCTAAATTAGTTTGTGATGCACTAGCTTTTAAAAAAAACTAGATCAAAATCGGATGACAAATACAAATTTTATGAGGGTGTTCCGGTTTGAAGTGGGTCACACTGTATGTTTATTTATAAGAAAAATTACATTTTGACTTTTTCTGTGGAAGTTAGGATGACAAAAGTTGGACCACCCTGTATATATGTTATGTCCTAAGAAAGACCAAATAACTTGTAATAAATATCCGTCTAAGAAGGTACTTCCATACAGAGTTACAACTTTCAACAGAAAAAAGTATAATAATTATTAAATTATATTTAATGAGTTTTTTTAGGCAGCCTACAATTTTGACTTGGGCTGCAATTTGTATGTGACTTGATATTATTTGAAAATGAGCGAAACTATAATAGATTTTTTATGTGAAAAGATCATTTCGTCTCATTTTAATATCCGAAAAACTTACGTTAAAAAATAGGGTTTTGAAATCATCTGAGGTATAATAGGTAGGTACTACCAATTTTCTGTGGCACTAGTTCAGATATGGAAATTTTCAAAGAACTACACATTGTGTAACTAGCATGGAATGGCATTCATTTTTGACAGTTTGCCGCTAGAGCGACAGACGAGTGCTGCAAGTCATATGAGTGGGAAATGGACATTCCGTGCGAGTTATACGACTGTTATTATGCAGGGTCTCTACTTTTAAGTGTATACAAATCGATAAAAAATGTATTTTGTGAGATATTTTCAAAACCCTTTTTTTTGTTCGTAAGGTCTTCAAAAAACGCTTCTGTTGATGCATAAAATTCGAAAAAAATCGGAAATTTGAGACGCTGTAGAGAAAAACATCCCTTATATTTCTTCTTGCAATTTCTTCCATCAACACTTTGGGTGGTCCTGTTAATTCTTCAACTTTAACACGGTGTAGAACCGAACACCCTCTACATTTTTTGTTCAAATTTAGTATATGGGGGTTTTGGGGTGTCCTGATTAACGCTGTTGTGTCAGATTTTAAATAAAAAAATCGCTAAATGGTTTTTGTGAAAATCGGGGTATAAAAAAAATCGTAGCCGTCCATGGATTTGCATTTTGACAAAAGTAAAAACGTCAAAAGAAGCGTTTTTTGAAGACCTTTCGAACAAAAAAAAGGTTTTTGAAAATATCTCACAAAAAAAATGACTTTTTGGCTTTTTTATCTTATTGCCGCTGTAACTTTCAATTTTTCAAATAAGTTACTACTGGGAAATTAATTTATTTTTTCACTTTATTCACCAGCGTCATTGTGTATAGTCGCGTTTGTTTTGCATGGCCTCCTACTACTTCATTAAAATTTGTATAGCGGACCCATGCACAATGATATTCCCGCACTGTTTGCTACGGCAACCCATGCACAATGTTATTCCAGCACCGGTTTCAAAAAGGCGCATACAACTATTGGTACATCTTCCAACTAAAAACGAATATACAATAAGGCTATTTGTTTACAGTCGTAGAAAAAGAAACATTTCATTTGTTTACTTACCGTTTCATATTTTTCCTGTAGTGTTCACCCTTGTTTCCCCTTATTCTGGGACATCCTGTACCTATACTATTAATAAATAACACCTTTAATCAAAAGGTTTTGTAGAAATAAGGCGCACATTCCATCAATTTTCGAACTCAAAAATGCGTTGTAAATACGTCTATAAAAACAATGGCGAATGTCATTGTAGCTATTATTATTAAACAAATATTAAATAAATACCTAGTATCAATTTGATACAAAATTGAAATTTGGAAACTTTCTCTGGCTGACTTTACTAATTAGGTAAAATTGATTTAAGATGTATAATTTTGATGTGTTTTTCGTAAATTAATAATAAAAGGAAAGGTGTACCTACTTATCAATGTATCTTGAAAATAATCTCAAGTATTTGAAGGAAGGAAGAAGGAATAAATAAGCTAAACTTGGCAGGCTAGGAATTTATAATTTCATAAGTTGCTACTATTAACTCTGTTAAAATTTGATATACCCGAGGATATACCTATATACTTTATATACTTTAATAAGAAAAGTTACTAAAAGAGTTAAAATGTCATTTTTTTATTGAATATTTTATATCATCATAGCTTTATCTTCGACGTTTTGTCAGAGTTTGTTTAGTTTAATTATTATCAAATTTGACTTTTAGGCATGATATTTTTCGATATATTTTACAGAAAATGCGCTTTACTTGAAGTGTGGCTCAAATTAATTTCTAAAAAATCAGGCCTGAATGGCTTATTAACTTCCAATTCCAACTTTTAAATATTGTATCGTTCACACCTATAGAACCCGGGGACACCCTGTATAGGTAGGTTGTAATAATAATTAGTTTTAGTTCTTAATTGTTACAAACGCGCACAGTAAATTTTCTGGGAAACGGCACTAGGATTTAAACAAAAGAATAGATGTTTTAGCCTCTTGAAAGATCCTCTGCAGATCTTCCCTATTTTGTACCATTTTCTCTTTCTCATCATACAATAATTATTGATCAAATCCATTCACTACAGTCGAGATTAGTTTATGCGTGATATTTTCATTTCGGTTTAAGTCGGCCACCGGAGCAAAATTTTATCCCACAATTTTGATAATATTTTTTGTTGTTCTTGTTTTCGCCAACTTTCGCTTAGATTTTTAGAGCGGCTGTCCTAGCTCAACCAATAAATACAGCGAATACCTAAACCTCAAAATTTATAGCTTCTAGAAACTAGATTTTATTATATTTATCCTAAACAAATGTCTATATCAGGATTATATAGATAAAGTAAGTACATTTGGTGTTTTTGCTATTTTATGTTCAGTGCGTTAATACTATTTTTAAAAATATCCATCCGCTGCGTAGGCTGATTCAATATGAATCAATGCAAGCGCAGTTACACATTATTTGGTATTATTTTGATGCGGCGAGTTCTAGTTTCAATTTTGCTTTGGTCGCGTTTTATATTTTTAGGCATCTTATAAAATCAGTAATGCTATAATTATTAGGTACAAAAATTAACCATAAATTGTAATTTCATTGGAATTAAATTTTAAATAATCTATGGTTAACAAAATGGTTGATTTAAAGTGCCCTTTAAATAGTTTTTACTGTAGCTAGTGAATATGGAGGGCCACACAAAAATTAAATCTGTGAAATACAAAAAAATTGAACAATATTTTCTGTAGAAAAAATAGCAAGGAGAACCTGCACTTGTTTGAACTCGCGGTACGTCACTGCCCCGTTGGGAAGAGCGCGCGTGTCCCTGGTGCTGCTATCCTTTGTGCATAGTACCACAGTGTAGAATAAATAGGCTATACTTTCCGTTTTCCCACAATAGATGCCGAAAACTGGGATATTTGTTACTATTTTACCCTAGGTTTTTCTAGCCGCAGTAGCCGCCACTCTTGTTTGACACTAGGGACAGATTGATATTGTTAATTTTTCTTTCAAATAATTCGTGTTTTATTTTCTAAGTCAGTTTATAAAATACTGGTTAAAAAAACATCACTGTAAGGGCCACATAATAATATATAATTTATTTTGGATATACGATAGGGAAAAGAAAAGAAGAACTCGTAGGGTCTTTTCTTAACATAACACCTTTTTTTTCTTAACTTTGAACAGATTTAGGAAATCTATTATACAACAGAGGAACTTTGGAAACTCTTAAGTAATGTTTGTGCGTTTTCCTCCGAGTAGTTTCACTGGAAATACGGATGTTGTATCCGGTAGGTATATAATTTTAGTTTTAAGTGGACTGCTATATTTAAAATGAAACAGAAACACTTAAACTAATTTAAAATTTCCTTCCTATCAAAATGAACAGTATCTTTAGGAATACAGAAGTCTACACAATAGTAAGTATTCCAGAGAACTTCATCATTCGCCAATGAAAAGTTCTTTGCGTATTATCATAATTTAATTTCATTACTTTGGTCAAAAATATCTGGAGTATGTCTGCACTGATCTGTATCTTTAAATTCGAACAGATGGATACTTATATGGGATAGTCTGGCTTAAACGACATTAATAAGTTAAATGATAGTTAAGTGGTTTTGTGTTCTTATGTAGTCGCAGTGCTTCTTTATTTTATCATCGACATGGGCTTCTGCTCGATATCATTTTCTAAAGGCCCCCTGTTTTGTATGTTTCGAGTTTAAATTTAAGAATGCGCATTTTTCGAATATATGCTGCTGACAAAGCTTTTTTTGTATCAAGTTATCCCATATGCTGTAAATCCAACATTTATGATATGTTTATAACCACAATACTGGTCTGTTTAAGATCAGTTCTAATTTTAAAACTAACTTTCTCGCGGTCAGGGAGAAAAAGGATTTTAAATAAATAACAAATTCGCCTTCAATAAGCACAGCTTTGTTTTTAAAACAAACTCCAGACCTAGACATCCGCTTTCAAAGGCGCAGCGAACATATAAATTTTTGTTGGCCTCAGCTCTTAGTGTTTAAAAATTGTTTTTGAAGTTTTGTGAGAAAATACATCGCTTTCGATGTGACTAGTTTAAAAAATATATATTATTCGGTGCGAAAACTGTGGCTTGAGCTAGGCGCTTATTCTTTCCCGTCTTGAATGTAGATTGAAAACATTCTTGAACCTAATCTTCGCTCTTTAGTTTTTTAATTCCCCTATTCGAAAATAGTTATATGGAAATTTTATTTTTAAATTTTTCTCGACGCGCCTATGTCCGGTTTACACCATCAATATTTTTTCACATGTAGTTGTTCGTAAAATAAATACACTAACTTGTATTTCAGCGGACCAATTTTGCGCAAAAACAAGTGCGAAACTAACGTAAAACGTACACTTGAAAGTTTCAGGTAAACTGAGGAACGAAATGTTTCATTGAAATAAGTATTAATAGGTTTCACGAAAATACTGTAGGCACATCTGGTACCAGAATGTTGCTTACCCAACCACATGGGCTTAAAGGATCGGCTAAAGCTCCTTCCTACAGAAAGTGGGTAGGTAGTGTTAAAAACTGTTCTATCCTCTCCTCTTTTATCATATTTGCGTTAACATCAAGGGTCACCACTTTCTGTTTATGCAAAAATTATTAACAGTCTATAATCAATATTCGATCATTTTTAGATTTTATTTAGCTTATCGTACATTCAAAAGGTTAAAGCTTCTGTTTCTGGTTGGGTGTAGGAATGATTTATATAAATAGATCATTTTAAAAAAGAACACATACCATGCAGATTAAAGGCTCAATATGCGAAGAACAAAATAATAAACAAGACTTATTTATAAACTGGATCAGCAAAGTTACTGTGCCCAAAAGCAGTGTGGCATCTATTTTTAGTGAAGAATCGTCACAAAATTCTTAAGTTTGCACATTCTTTCCTTTTTAAAACAAATTTAACTCTATAGAAGGTTATATCTTTTATTAGGCGTATATACCAATAATACTACATATTATGGCTTGTTAGTAGAAAACATTTTAAGGAAAAATGTTTCCGATTCTCTATCTGAAATCGCACACTATACTAAAGCCGAATCAACAACTGCTAAAAATACACCAGCGTCTGGTTAGCAGAAAAGCATCTGGCTCCAACAGTAAAGTCTGAGACAGCTGGTACACCGTACCGATAAAAACTTCTATTCTGTGTAGACCAAGCCTAATTCCTAACCCATTTCGTGGTAGGCTAGTAAGTCATTAGCTAGGTGTATAAAATAAGAACTGTTTCGAATTACAAATACAAGCACAAGCAAATAAGAAACTGTATACACTCTAAATTTGAAGGTTGGGGTATCAATGCGAAGGCTTTGTCGTTTCTTCTTCAAAGTAAGAAGATCTTTCAATATTTGCTTAACAATATCGAGTTATACTCGTAGTCTACATGGATCCTGGCATTTTCAGCGGCTTGGCTTTTGTTTTATCATTCAGTACCTATCTAACCGGATGTCACCATCGAGACGGTACTAATTAACATTCAAGACATTTAGTAAAGGTTTTATTTATTATGCGGTGTTTGTACACCTACCTTATTTAGTATTCCTCAAGTCAAATGTTAAAGTATTATTGTAAGTAAATTTTTTATTTGCCAAGATTTATTATTTCCGAAACTAAACCCCACAGATTATTTGTACCACCTACCTTAAATATTATTAACCTTAGACATTACAATAGGTACCTTTATTAAATGCATATAACTTCTAATAATTATATATGGATAGGTTTTTTGTTTATTTATTTCAACTTATCTTATTATTTTTCAGACTGAATAAATATGCTTTACTACAGCTGCTCCGTGATATGTTTTACTTTGTTAGTCTCAGGAACCAATACTTTAAATGGTTAGTTTTCAAACATCCTATCAGTTGGAACATTTCAGCTAAATCCATTACATTTTCTCGCAGATCCTGAAGAAGTGACCGTAATCAAAGATGATTCCGTTATCTTGAATTGTCCAGAATTCGAAAACGTGGAGTGGAAGAAAAGAGATGAAGTCTCTAAAATATATTATTCGCTGGTAAGAATTTGAGTTCATAAGATATAGTCTGGCGGCAATAACCAGTGGCGTAGCTAGGTGGGGGCGAGGGCGGACCATCTCCCCCCCGCCCTCTTAGCCTGAGCTCCCCCTCCCTGCCGCCTGCGCCCATCTGGCCCACTGTGCGCTGCCCCGCTCCCCGCAGTCCCCGCGAGAATGTTTTTTTTATAACACGCTTTAAAATCGGACTAAAAAGTATAAATAATTTCTCCTAGACCCATAAAGATGGGGCGCGTGCAACAGATAATAATAAGAAGTGTAGAAAAGTAGCTGCCATTGGAAAACATTATTTGCAGTGCAATAGGTACAATAATTGTTAGTGACATTAAGTGCGCATGCATCAATGATTTTTTTTATCTATTGCATGCGCCCCACGTTTTTTAGTCCGTTTTTTAAAAACGTGTTATATAAAAAAGTATATTTATTGTTTTTGTTTTTTTATGTGACAGGTGTTACTTTTATTTTAAACAAAAGAATACCTAACATGACTTTTTGTATAGGCATTATTTTCTAATAAATAATATACAGTGCTATTCATAAAGTTTGCACCAAATGGGAAAAATTTGTATTATACGATTTTTTTGAAAACATGATTTCAGGATATGTTGGAGTATATTGCTCCTAAAGAGACTCTTGACGTCACAGCCCGTGCTTGTTACATTTGACATTTAAAACTAAAAATTGGGAAAAACTGGGTTTGCGTTTGGAAATATCGGAAAAAATTTGTTACATGCCAATTTTCAGAAAGATATCAGGATATTGTTTTTTCTTCATTATCTCAAATTGGCACACGACATTTTTCCAAAAAAATAACTTAAGACTGGTTGCTTTCTTACTAAACCATAAAAATAAAAATAAATTTCAACGCAAAAATCCCATTTGGTGCAAAGTTTATGAATAGCATTGTATTTTCGGTGATTTTTTCTCTTTTTTACCTATTTAAATCCGACTAAACACAATATTTCACAAAGAAAAGATTTCGGAAAATTTCGCCCCCCCGCCCCTAAATGCTGGCTACGCCACTGGCAATAACCACTTTACAATCATAATAATTTGTTATGATAATCATGTACATACTTCGAATACTTTTCAAATTATGCCTCTTCATTATTGGTGTGTAGCCTTCTAAAGTGTAAACATGGACACATTTCTTAAACAATGTTACCAATACAGGCATATTTCATACATATGTTGAAATGTTGAAGTGTTCTTGTAAGTTAAACTATATACATGATGATAAAAGTTTCTTGCCCGAGTGTTTGCATTTTTGGTGTCTTCAGAAGTTCATTTTTTCCAAATCATATTTGTTAATTATATTGGCACTTAAATAGTGCTTTTAGTATAGCTGACGATATGTACAGCCTCAATCAATCTGAACTAGAGTGATATCACCATGCCCATAAGAGTGCCGCAGAAAGCTAAAAACCGGTCGAGCTATAGTCTGTTCGCATATTGAAGCTGTTATCTCTCAAACCTAGAATCTTAGAACCGCTTACTATTGGTTTAAATTTAAATTGGTACAATATTTGATGAGAGACACTTCTCAATTTAACCAGCTCAATTTTCAGTGAGGTAATTCCTATTTATTAGCCTTATTATTTGGTAAGTGGTATCTTTAATTCGTGATCTTATTTAACCACAGTTTATTTATAAATATTTTCATTATAACGCAAGGAAAATTGTCTCGTTTTATCGAGTAGTAACAGTAGTTATGCCGGTGTTAGATTTTTACCTTATTTTTAGTCGTCGAATCAGTCATCACTGGAGTTCGAAAATGTCTCCGCAGAAGTCGAGGGAATCTACGCGTGCTTCGTACAAGACGAAATAATGAGAAAGTTTAATTTGACCGTGCTTCAACCACCCTACTTTACAAAAAAACAAATGCAAAAGATAGTGGTAAAACCTGCTGGGAGTACAGTCACGCTGAAATGCAGAGCTGGAGGGTCACCACCTCCAAACATTACTTGGTACAAAGATGGAACCACTCCAAAACGAGAACTTGGAGATATTAAAAAAAGAGACTGGTTTTTGTCGCTTGAAGATTTGGTGACTACAGACAAAGGAAATTACACGTGCGTCATTTGTAACATTGTTGGCTGTATCAATTTCACCTACAATCTAGATGTTGTTGGTAAGTCTGTGCCTACTAACTTAGATTAAGGAACAATCTTTTGGTAATTGTCACTACTTTTTCCCACAAACAGAACGCTATCCTTCAAGGCCATATATAAAAGATGGGTATCCTCAGAACCTTACTGTTCTTTTAAATTCTACGGCAGTTTTTGAATGTCCCATATTGATCGCTGATTTGGAACCATTCATTCAATGGATATTTCTGAATACCACAAATAACGTGGAAGATTCAAACATCGTGAAGCATAAAGTCCTTCAGAAAGTAAGACTTTTAAACGGTGGTGGTCAAATCAAAATGGTGGTGGATATGAACTAAACAAAATTTAGAATGCTCGATAAACGCCTACATTTTACATCTTCCGTTGTTTGTTCTAGAGTGAAACTCATGTTGATTTTGTTTTTAGAGAGGTACCACAACAAGCCGATATTAACATCAAAATTCGGGAATACTACCATCAAAGTGGGGTCGGATGTTAACTTCAAATGCACTTTTGTGTCTGATTTGCATCCGTTTATTCAATGGTTCAAAGCTAAAACTCTTGATACTAATAGTTCCATCAGGGTGCAGGTATTGTCTCTAACGTATTTGGCTCGGTGTTTGGTGTAGTTTGCCTCGTTTTTTAATCAGACACCAATTTTAAAAGGCATGCGTAGACTGGTGTGGTAGCCTAGAATTTCTCGCTAAGTGAAATCCAGATTGTAGGTATAGAATGTGCAATTTTACCTTCGATTGCTAGCTTACTGGATATGTAAATTTTATATGCATATCACCAATCACCATCGATCATCACATCTTACAAGCTTGTGCAAAACAGTGCATATTGTTATGCGTTGTTTTCTTTTGAATATTGACATAAATTAAACAAACACATTTTGTCAGTAAGCCTTAGATATTTTTTTTTATTAGAAAATTGCCTCTTTCTATGAATTCTAATGTATGTGTATATGTGTTAACTTAAAATATGTTTGTAGATATTATGTTAGTTACTAACCTATGCTTGTATTGCTTTAACCTTCATATAGTACAAATATTTTCTAGAGTGATAATACAGCGACCCCAGAAATCTTGAACATAACTAATGTAACACACGAAGACGAAGGGTGGTACGCTTGTGTTGCTGCTAACAGTCTTGGTACAACTTTACATCGTGCATATCTAAAAGTTGTTGATGAAGAGGAGGAGCCGTCAATAGGTAGGAACAGTACAGATTTAGAGCGCAGATTGATTTTGTTGTTGTCGGGAAAAACTAATGGGATAATATACTGTATGTAACTAAAATACTTGGCCATATTTTAGTGGCGGATTTACGTCGCAAATTGGCAAGAAAATTATATTTACCGTTTTAGGCGGTAAAACGGTTTAAGTAATTATCCCCCCCCCTTTTTTTCTGTAAAGTATCAAATGTGGCTCATGATTATAATGGGGCGCTTAAAGCTTTACAACAATTTTTATTATTGATGCATATTGATACTACCTACTGATAATAATATAAATAAACATGTTACCTATTGTATGTATGTACCTGTATAGCAAATTTTAAAAAATCTATAAAGCCGTTTTAGGCAGTGGCTTAAATACTTTTAGCATAAAAGTTAATCAAATAGATAAAATTTCATTTTTATTACTAGTTGTTGGATTGGGGTGTATGTTGTTTTATGAGTTACATCGTGACAATGAATCTTCTCACTTATTTTCACCAAATTTAACTATACACCAATAAAAAAAACAGAACCCTTCATTTTTACTGCCTACTCTTCATATTATATTTCCAAGCAAATTTGTATAGCCGGTAGATTATAGTGAATTGGGAACGAGCACTGGATAGCAGCTTACCATGTACATTCTTGTCTTTACGATTTCATCTTTATACACCCTATAAAGAAAAGGAACCCACCCTTGTCAATTTTATGTACCTTTTATTTCGATTTCAGTCATTAAAGAGCCCAAGAACGTAACGATGACATTCACTATCGTGGGAGTTGTGGTCGTTTGCGTCTTCTTCGTAATTACACTGATTTGTATCTACTACAGACACAAAATACGAAGAGAGAAAAGAGAGAAGATGATAGCAGTTGAAACTGCCAGAGCAGCTATAGTAACTCAGTGGACCAAAAAAGTTATAATAGAAAAAAACAACGACGTGTCCGAGAATGTTTCGGAAGGACTGGTAAGTAACAAAAATATGAAGCAGTGCCATCTGTTCATCACCAGGTGGCTTCTGTCACATTTCTTGACTTTTAAAATAATTTGATTTGGTGTCAGTATTATTAACTGCTTTCGTTGCAGTTGATGCCTGTGGTAAAAATTGAGAAGCAGAAAGCGCAGACGAACTCGGAACAAGGAATTATTTCCGAATATGAATTGCCGATGGATTCTGATTGGGAAATCCAGAGGAATAGTTTAATGTTAGGGAAAAATCTCGGAGAGGGCGCATTTGGCATTGTAGTCAAAGCAGAGGTAATGAATTTGCTGAAGCCTGGAACAAAAACTGTTGTAGCTGTTAAAATGTTGAAAGGTAAACGAGGAAAATCCTTCTTTGAGATTCTTTACATTACCTTTAATTTTCAGAGGGACACACGGACAATGAAATGATGGACTTAGTTTCCGAAATGGAAATGATGAAGATGATTGGGAAGCACATTAATATTATTAATTTGCTGGGGTGCTGTACTCAAGGTGGTCCTTTGTACGTTGTCGTGGAATACGCACCATTTGGAAACTTGCGGGATTTTCTAAGGCAACATCGCCCGTCTTCAGGGTATGAGTTAACAAATGGAATAGAAAAGGAAAAGAAGGTTCTGACGCAAAAAGATTTGGTATCATTTGCTTATCAAGTTGCTCGTGGAATGGAGTATTTGGCGTCAAGAAGGGTACTATATTTGATCGTTTTAATATGCTGTTTTGCAATAACAAAAAATTTTACAGTGCATTCATCGAGATTTGGCTGCTAGAAATGTTCTTGTAAGCGACGACTACGTTCTAAAAATAGCTGACTTTGGTTTGGCCAGAGACATCCATTGTAATGACTATTATAGGAAAACGACAGATGGAAGACTACCTGTAAAGTGGATGGCTCCAGAAGCCCTGTTTCATAGAGTTTATACAACTCAGTCCGATGTGTGGTCATATGGAATCCTTCTTTGGGAAATCATGACACTTGGAGGTATAGACAGTAGTTTTTTTACTGGCGTAGTTGCTAAAATAAATCGAGCATGCGCGCCAACGCAGGATGAATCTGGTAGATGATAAATCATAATACGATGTTCCTTGTTTCAGGTACCCCGTACCCTTCAGTTCCAAGCGTAGAAAAGTTGTTCCAGCTGCTTCGGAACGGCCACAGAATGGAAAAACCGCCATGCTGTTCGCTAGAGATCTACATGTTGATGAGAGAATGTTGGAGTTATCAGCCCAGCGAACGGCCGGTATTCTCAGAACTGGTAGAAGATCTGGATAGGATACTGACAATGACGGCGAATGAGGAATACCTAGATCTGGGATTACCTCAACTTGACACCCCTCCATCTAGTCAGGAAACGAGCGACGAAGAATTCTCATTCTCGCAGATAGGATAAGGTTGCATTCCAAAGAACTATTGGATAATTTGTAAATATAGATTTTAGTTTTACACTAATTTCGATATGGCATTTGTTTTGTTATTTTATGTTGAGGTGGGCGGATTAGTTTGTAATGCTGTTTTTTAATTGACATATTTATAGTAATACCTACAACTATCAATTACACACAATAAAAGGACAATAAACAGATGTACCATTGTATCGTTTTAAGTTAAAAAATAATCTTTCATTCTCTGTTCCCAGCACGAAATGAACCCATCCAATTAATATATATACAGGATGATTTTTTTAGGACCGCCACCGCGATTTTCTCGCTTATTTTGCGTCCTACAAAAAACTTTTATATTGAAAAGAGATCAGGTATTTTCTAAAATTTATTTGTGGCGCAAACAGATCCATTTAATTTTTAATTGGGTTTTTCGCCACCAAACTGATTGAAAGACAACTTTTTCAAGTTTCCTCGAAAATTCATAAATTATTAACACTGAACGAACGAAACTTTAAACGTGTAACTCAAACAATAACTTAAACAAATTTGTTTTCTGAGCTTTCGGAGGATAAATCTTCTTCCTTTCTCAAAGATCATGTCACGTCAAAGTGAAGTGACAGATTAATTAATCTAAGTGACAGATTAATTAATCTAATTAATTAATTAATCTAATTAATTAATTAATCTGTCATTTCACTTTGACGTGACATGATCTTTGAGAAAGGAGGAAGATTTATCCTCCGAAAGCTCAGAAAACAAATTTGTTGAAGTTATTTTTTGAGTTACACGTTTAAAGTATCGTTCGTTCAGTGTTAATAATTTATGAATTTTCGAGGCAACTTGAAAAAGTTGTCTTTCAATCAGTTTGGTGGCGAAAAACCCAATTAAAAATTAAATGGAAGAGATCAGGTAGTTTCAGAAAATTACACAGGGTCTTCGGCTCTCTTGAGGACATGCAAATTTTTGTCGATTTGAAGTTTTTTTAGCACAGCACGAAAAGTTGGACATGAAGACCCATTTCTTTTTTAACGTCGCCTGGCTGACCAACATTTTTCTGTGCCGCCAAAAATAAGGGAGAACATCGCTTAATAAGAATAAACAAAAAAATTTCATAGCCTCAAGAGAGCCGAAGACCCTGTGTAATTTTCTCCAGACATCTGAGTACCCAGTTGCATAAAGCTTCTTAGTGCCATCAATTTTCTATGTGAAAGTTTTCCGCTATCTCTTAAAATAAACATGCTACGGATATTAATTGTTTTGCTCAATTTGAGTTTTTTTTTGTATTGCGCGACTAGTTGACCATGGATGCAGATTTATTTTGCAGCACTACTTAGCTGTCCAAAATTGTAAAATGTTTGTTTCTTACGTTTTTTTTTGTAGGGAGAGAAAATCGCGGTGGTAGTTCTAAAAAAAAACATCCTGTATAATAATTATAAATAGGAACTAAAATTATAAATAATATCTCGTGCAAAATTTAAATAGGTCGCGATAGTATAAAACTTTTCTGCAAACAAGAAAATTTACAAGATCATGAGAGGATGGATCTAGGGGACAATAACTTTGGCATCTTCGTACCTATATCAGTTCGACCCAAGTAAATAACTCCTGATGAAATGTCAGATTCAGGTGCACAAATTAAATCATCTACCTTTACGAAATTTCTAAGAGTGGTCTCCGTTTATTTCAAATCAACACAAACAAGTAAACGAAATAACAAAACGATGTAAAGTATATTTTTAAAAACATAATGCCTTATTTTAATTGCTCCGTTTCTCTTCGTGTAGCAACCTCAGAGTTTCCGCGTGCTTTCGAGCTTTTAAGCGAAGGTCCGCAATGCTAGAGTTTTTATGTGCCACCGCTATTGCCGCCAATTCTAAAGGGTAAGAAGGACACAGTATATTTGCTGCCGTCATACTGCCTCTGTTCACTGCCGACGCTGCCGCTGCCACTGCATACTGAAAAAAAATCACAATGGTCTCATTGTTTGAGCACCGAATACGTATCATAGAAGGATCATTCCGAATATAGCCGAGGCAGTCCAACCGCCGTTATCCTTGCCTCTCGTCCTTGCTGAAATACATGCAAGACGCGGTTCATCTATAGTCCAATCGCTTGCAGATAATGGCGAAGGCGACGGAACAAAGTGCTTCCTGTGCGGCAAGTCTTTGAGTCGCGGAGACCAGTGACCCTTCTACGATTATCATTATTCGGTGGTTTGAATGTCGCTTACCTGTTGTGCAGCAGAAGCAGCCGAGAAAAAGGCAGAGCTTATGGCGGAGAAGGCTGTTTGTTGGTGGGAGAAATTCTCTGTTGACAGACTGTCAAAAGGCTCTGAGTGGTCTACAGAGGGCAGCGCCAGGCCTCGAAGAGCCGGGACACTTATACAAGGAGGAACCACTCTACACGATTCTAGAGAGGTGATTATCGGTGTGCTGTGGTGCTGGTTGTTCATCATTATTCCTGTAACATGATGGAATCATGAATTATCTCTAAGCATAAAGTCAAACTAAAATTTGAAAGCAAGGCGCATGAAGGTCGGGACTAGGTGTATTCCAAAATGCTGTGGTAGGTACTGGAATGATCTCTAACCATAAATACAAACTAAAAAACTATAATTTTCAAAGCAAAGCAAAGTAAATTAGAGCCATGGCTAGGTGCAATCCAAAATACTGTTGTTTATCATAATTCATGGAACATTTAATGAAATTAAAAAAAAACTACCCATAAATTTAAACTTCAATTCGAAAGCAAAACAAATAAAAGCAAAGCAAATTGTGGTACTGATTGGTAATTATAATTCCTGGAAAATTTGACGGAATTATAAAACAAATTATAAAATTTATGATCTTTAATCATAGATTCTAAATTCAAGCCGACAGCAAAGGAGTGAAGCAAATTAAGGCAGGTGCTATGTACATATATTCTAAAGTGCTGTTGTAGTGGATGAACATAATAATTTCTGGGACATTTAAGGGAATTATACAGGGTGGCCTATTTGAAATGGAAATTGTTATTTTTTATCCGATTTTAGCCCGTTTTTTTCTAAAGATAGGCCACAAAAAAACTCTACTTTGCTGCAAAATTTCAGGTCCTAGTCTCAATTTTCAATACCTACTACGAATTTATTTCTAGTAAAAAAATGACAAAAATCATTTAGCGATTTTTTTATTTAAAATCTGACACATCAACACTTTGAGTGGCCCTGTTGAGCATTCGACTGTTTTGAGGGGATTCCATGGCACACTTGACTCGCCAGATGCCTTTAAAATTCCTGTTTTGCTCAACTTTGCACCAAAGTAGATTTTTTGTGACTTAGCTACTAAATCTGGTGAAATATAAAAATTTTATGGGGGTGCTTCCATTTCAAATGGGTCACCCTATAAGGAGAGGTACATTCTAAGTTGCTTGTGGTACCTACTGAAAAAATTAAGAATGTTCTCTAACCACAAATACAAACTTTAATCCGAAAGCAAAGCAAATCAAATTAAAACGGTGGACACTGCGACTAGGTAACATTCCAAAATGCTTTAATACCAGTTGTAAAATCATAAATTCAAACTTCAAGCAATTACAAAACGTTATGGTACTGATTGATAAACCATAATGGTATAGTACGTTTGAAATTTTAAAATGGATTTGATAATTGAAGTTGCGAACTAGGGCACGCGATTTGTGGTATGTCAGTTGATTCCATACAACCTAACCTCTTTGTGTTTTGTGATTCCGATATCATAACCTTAATTATTTGAGCTTGTATCATTTGCATTTTATCATTTTAATAATTAGAAAAATCTTACTTCATTCCTAAATATCCCTGTAGTTCGTACAATCATACCGGCACTAGATATAGGTATAAACATTTCTGTAAAATCGATAATTGGAAAGTCCTTAGACAAGAAAACAGAGAGAACACCTTGCTTGTCCTACCCAGCCGTGTGGCGTGTTTCGTCGTTTTGAACGGCGGCCATTTTATATATGTGTCAAACAAAGCGAGTAGGTATGTTGTGAGTTAATTTCGAGAATTTGTGAATTAAAAGTAGTAAAAGATTAAGGGGAAAACATATACTCTTACGATCAACGATATATGTTACGATGGTGTATATTGTTCAGCGTTTGGTTGCAAAAGCAGAAGTGAAAAGCAAGAGCCCGGGATTTCGTTTCACAGGTAAATATTTAACAAGCTACTTTAGAAAGGTGCCCTAAAACTTTATTTTTTCAAATTCCTTCTACCTTTGATATTGAACGCCATCTTTGGAAAGCAAACGGAGTGATATCTTAAAACTTTGGATTCTATTTTAATTGAAAACTGGAATAAATTGAAGAAAAATTTCAGGGAAATCTATTAAACCACCATTGGTGGTGGTGCCTGTATGTTGTTTTATAAATGACGATCTGCAACATTTTAACTAATTAAGAATGTTCTTTAAGCACAAATTCAAATATTAGTTCGAAAGCAAAGCAAATAACGCAGCGGCTAGGTGCATCCTAAAGTGCTGTAAATAGTACCTACTAGATCTTTTAAAAATACTTCTTTTGCTTAACTCCACACACCAAAACTTTGGTTTTTGCACTCGACGCGCGTTTTGCTAACTTAATCATCTCCTGATGATGCTAACATGGTTAGGGAAACGCGCGTCGAGTGCAAAAAACAAAATTTTAGTGTGTGGAGGTAAGCAAAGGAGTATTTTCTAAGTGCCAAAGGTTCCTGATTCCCAACTTACTAGATCTTTTATAATCACAAATTCAAACTTCAATTCAAGCAAAGCAAACGTCGATCCTTGGGCCAACTTGTAGGTATTTCCATTGTTATCAATAAGAGAAGGTTCATTTCCGTTATTGTTTAAAGGCGGCTCGACCACAGAGATCGTATATATACATAGAGTGCTAAAGAGTGTTTTTTATAAATAGGGTGCGCGGAAAATCAATGACCAAAAATGAATATATATATATATATTTTGGGGCCCATTACACATGCGCATTTAATATCTCGTTGACTTATGGCCCAGAGTGCATGCGCAATTTCTAGATCAAGGAAGAGACGCACGGTTTCTGGACGATGGAGACGGAATGAGTGAATGCAAGCTATTGGTCGAGAAAAAGTTTCCTTCTTTCTCTCGACTCGAAAATGTTTCCCTCCTATTCTCGAAACAGCTCCAGCGCGTCGTACAAAATTAGCCATAATGGCGAAAGCTCCAGCACTCTATGTATATATAGATCTCTGTGGGCTTGACAAGCATCTGACAATTTCGCAAATCGAAGCAAAGGAAAGCAACGCAACGCAAAGCAAACCAAAGCAAAGCAATCTTCCTGCGAAGGAAAACGATGAAAGAAGAAGAATTATATAATGGAAGGAATGCTACTTCGTTGTTTTAGGAAGGAGCTAAAACTTCCTTCCGAAGATTCGTTCGCACTGGACCGGACGGTCCCCTATTGTTTGAATTGCGCACCGATAACAAAATAACGGCGCTGCTAGCTCGGGGTCACCGTAGGCAATTAGCAAATCCGTTTAGATTGTTAGAGGGAGAGGGGCATGGCATAGGTAATCCCG
The DNA here is from genome assembly GCA_963920635.1 of Pseudeuparius sepicola. Lineage (NCBI taxonomy): Eukaryota > Metazoa > Arthropoda > Insecta > Coleoptera > Anthribidae > Pseudeuparius > Pseudeuparius sepicola. The sequence continues at coordinate 9,203,448 of OY987305.1, forward strand.
GGGACGCAAACAAGAGGAGGCAAATTCGTTTGATACATATTCGAAATGAATAAGCGCGCCAGACTTAACCCCTATTTGCAAATGTAATTTCGGAATCCAATTCTCCCCGGAGGACGGGGGCAAGCCGTGCCGCCGTTATGCAGTGTTGATGTACGTCGGTGCCGGTAAGTGTTATTTATTGGTCCCCAGGGCCGCAGGCTCTGCCCCCGCTCGGAAATGCGGCAGGGCCGACTACCGACGGTGGTCATTATCACACCTAGTGCCAACCCAAGTGTGTTTTGGTGTTCGCTTTTAAAATTACTAGGTTTTTCAAAGAACCAATGCTCAACTCAAATACTACATTATATTGCGCATATTTGGACAAAAAATCAGCCAAATCTGATGTCTCGTTTGCGAAAACAATATAGATAGGTACCTGAAATGTATTTTCTTCTTCTTCTCTAATATAAAATTACCGGAAACTTGAGGTATATTGCTTTTCCAAACTAGACATCAGATTTGGCAGATTTTTTTTCAAATATGCGCAATATAATGCATTATTTGAGTCGAGCATTGGTTTTTTGAAAAACATAATGATTTTCAAAATAAACACAAGAACTCACTTGGGTTGGTAGTAAGGTACACCGGGGTAAGTGGAAATATGGGGTAAGTGGATACCAAGGCCAGTAATATCATTTAGGATAGTACTGTTGCTGGCATCTACCGGGAAACAATAAGAAACTAGTTCGGTAGAGATAGTGCATTGCAGAAAACTGCCAATTTCAACCGCCATATAGGTTTTCCCCCACTACAATTTTTGACACTCCAAATTGTGCGCGTGGCGTTTGATTGCAATCTGAAGGACTAATAAAGTGATATAAAAATTGTTTTTCTGTTGGTAAGTAATAATTCTGAGTGCAATAATGTTATTTTTAAATAGAAATCAACTGCTACACAGAATCGTTAGTGAGAAATACATAGGTTCCACTTGCCCCAGGGTTTTTTTTTTAGAGTTGAGGCAAGTGGAACTGACAACAAAGGGGTAAGTGGACACTATGTTCTACTTGCCCTAAGGTTTTTTTGCGTACCTTGTTTTCAGATTTATTCTTCTGTTATAGTTGAAAATGGTTCGCAATTACATAAAAAAAGACCACCGGCAACGTACTCGAAAGAGAACAAAATCTCGAAGGTGCATACAAAATTGAATAGCCACGGGAAGGAACAGTTCACCAGGAAGGGGGCGATACATTGCACCGACAGGAAACAGAAGATACTTTTCAGTAACAAGAGCAAGAGATGCGTGTACCTCTCCAGCAAGAATCAAAGATGCCTTTAGCTGAGAATTCCTTTGAGACAATCCTTCTTGGGCATATTAAGCAAACTCCATTATCCCTTTAGCAGAAACGTAGAAAAATATGCCCCGGAGAAGTCTACTGGCTACGCCAAAAAAATGAAAGAAAAGAAAATGGAAGAAAGGTCACAGTTATCTCAAAAAAGAAGAAAACGAAACAAAAAGCCAAAGAAGACATTGTTTTCGGACAGTAGTGATGGAGAGCAGTGCGCTGTTCCTGAAGAACAGACAGATTCTGATGATGATATTGAGTGGGGAACGTCTCTATCTCTATATATCGTGATGCAGACCCTGAAGATTTTGTTCTAACAAAATTTTCCATTACAGGAAGCACGAGTAGGTACCTAGTCGAAATAAAATGCCTTCGAAAGAGCATGAAAACGGAATGCAAATATTACTATCTTCAAGTTCCAAATATCTCAATAATAACAAAAAGTCAAATTGTTTTTGTACTACCAAAACCATCATTACAAATGCATCACACAAAGAGGCAGCAATCCCTCAAACATCACTCAATCAGTATAATGTTCGCTGACATGTGCATTTATTTTTTTTATAATTATTATATTATTCTAAAATCAAATGTCTAGTTTTATTTCCACTTGCCCCAGTGTTATTTCTCAGTAGTTAAATATGTAAAATACGTATAGGATCCACTTGCCCCACATTGCGGGAAAAGTGGAACCTAAGGTACCTACTCAACTTGCATTTTTCAAAATATTTTGGTTTTCCTTTATGTTAGAATAATTTATTTCTATACAGTCACAAAACAGGTGTAGAGCTGCCATTTGCTCCAAAGTTAATTACATTCCTTAAAAATTGAAGTTTTTAGGAGGTTCAACTTACCCCGGTGTACAATGCCATATGTGTATTTATGCCACCTTAATTCTACGAATACGAATATCCTTTTTTAGGTTAGGTAACCACAGGGTGTGTCTAGTTATGTTTTCTCTGGGCTAAAAAATTGTAGAAAAATGTACCGAGTGACTAAGTTTTATTAAAAAAAAAACAGGTTTATTTTTTGACAATAAAAACTGATCAACAAACAATTTCGTTTAAAAAACTTGGCATTTCTGAGTGAACTGCTTGTGTGAATAAAAACATATACTTTACGCACGGTGTAGGCCAAAAAAGACGGTGGCAGGGCCGAGGGCCCCAGCATCCAATCTTGCCTGGCGGGCCCGATGGGCACTCATCTTAAGCGCTATTTGAATGACTAAGCGTTGGAAAATTGCTCTCCGGGGGAATTATTTAATTTGATTGAAAACTTTTCCTCCGTATTACTTTTTTAGATTGCTCCGGCGTATATAAATTTGATTATGTACCGCAGATTTGTGTAGGAGTGTGAACCCATGACAAATTCATGAGGAGATAAATTATGAGGGGACCGCTAGGGCCTAATACGAATTATTTTCGTAACAAATTGCCGAGTGAATCTCGTAAGTAATTCAATTTATAGGATTGTTTGTCCTATACGGCGAAGTAGGTAGTGCGGGCGTTTGTGAGCTCTGGAGATCGATTAACGAGAAATGTGTCATTTTGAAAATGAGGTTAATGCTCCTCTACGACTATCTTTATCTCGAAATCACACTTCAACAGGTGATAGAAAACCAAAAAATAACCGCACTTTCTTCTATAAACTATATCATTTTTAGGCCTTATAAAAAAATTACAGAGTGTTAAAGTTGTAAGAAATATGTGGACTTTATTGAATATCTAAAATCAAATTTGCTATAAAACCATACAACATTTGAAAAATGCTAAGAGAACGTTTTTGTTTACAATAAAAATTTACATAAGGAATTGAATACATTTTATTGCTATACAAAGTGGTTAATTTTTTTTTCTAGAAACAATTAAAGTAATCACCCACTTCTACGCCACTGGTTGTTCAAGGTGTTTGATATTAACAGGTTTTATGCTAACCTATGCCGTTATAACGTGTACCAAATATGACTTAAATATCCACCACTAGGACGAGCTCCCCGAGCATCAGTAAGTGTAATAATTTATCAAACTGGTTTTCCAGTAGAGCATGGAAACCCGCCCGAAAACTGCCAACAAAACATAATTTTTGGATCAGTACAGTACCGAGTTCTTTTCATCAGAATATGCTTTCAAATAAAATAAAACATAACTGGCAACACTGGACAACAGTAAAGGGTGATCGGTGGTGCATGGCTGCGTACGCCATGGATTAAGAGAATAGGGGATTCCCAGAGTCTCTTTTATGAATAGATTAGTACTAATTTGTATTTGAAGATTTATTTATTATTTTTATGAAAGGTTCAATTAGGCAAGTGACGCGAAGAAATCTGTTACCATACCTACTGGCAATTCTAAAGGTGGATTAAATAATTGCCGGGACCCCGCACTTTCATCCGGCACCCAGCCCCACAAAATCTTGAGCCGATCCTGAACCCCCCCCCCCCAAATTTTCGCTAGATACGGCCCTGGAAAGAACCGCTCCTTTCCGTCGCCTTCACCATTATATCTCCAGTTCGACTATAGATGAATTGCGTCTTGCATGGTTTTCAGCAAGGACCAGAGGCAAGGGGTAACGGCGCTTGGACTGCCTCGGCCATATGCGGAGTGACCCTTCTACTATGTCGAAAAGTTAAAAGTTCGTTATACGTATCTTCTTAGTAATTTTGAGTGAGGGTTATACTTTCATTTTCATGCTGTCGTTCTGTCTGGGGGAAGTTTTGGGCCAACGAATTTTGTACCATTGGACGGAGTTGGCTGAGAGGAGTCCAATGCCGCAAAGAAAAAATATTTTTGTTTGGAGATTTAGAATCCCGAAACTTGGAATAGCAACTTACTAAAACCTACTAAAAAGAAACAAATATTCTGCAAATAAAATTAATAGCTCATATAGTAAAAAATATTTGTCAAGCATTATCATAACAGGTAACAATATCGAAAATCTAACTTTGGGTTTCAGGACATTTTGGTACAATACGTTTGATTTTTCATTATTTTCAGTTTCGATTGTCGACAATATCTTCTGTAAATAAGTATATTTAGATTGTAAAATTGTCCTGAGCGCCTATAAAATAAAAACAAACTAATAACACAGTTTGAAACAAGGGCATACCTTTCTGCATTTGATTTTCGTGTTTTCGACATTTCGCTCTCCTGTTTTGAAACCACACCTGAAAAAATGGCCTGTAATTACCAATTTGAAAACTACCAAATTCCAAAAAGCTAATTGTGAGCTGTTTTCCAAATCGTGTCACACAAGCCCGCATCATATGAGATTTTTTCGAATCCATAACTTTTGTTTAAAAAACGATGTCAAATGACATGCTCAAAAACAACCACGTGATTTTGACATTCAAAAATCCTGAAAATTGCATTATTTTCCAAAATTTAGAACAATGTTGTAGGTATAAGAAAGTTATTCTACTTTCCGTTTTATATTGTTATAGGTGGGGCCGCGGTGGCGTCGCTCGTACCGGCGCTGACTTTTTAGACTGCATGTTTTTCTGCCTTCGATCGACCTCGGTTCGAGGCAGGCACATGCATATGTCTTTAAAGAAAAACACCGCTATGGCCAAGAGCGCTAGACAAATGTGGGTTCACGGTATTGCTCCTAAATAGCTTTATCCGTGTGATTTACTAATTGTCCTACACTCACTGGGATTACTACGGTTTTCTAGGGTTTTCCGTAGTACTTGAGCGAATGCTATCCTAGTTCTATCAGGAAAAAAGTCGGCCCTAGCCGCAAATGGCAACGAAGACAAAATAATAGTAATTGCCCCCCTCCCCCGCACAAGCATTGCTTCTGGGGTACTCCTAGTTTGGAGTATTGTGAGGGTGAGAATTATTATTATTATTATAGGTACTAAATTTCAAACCTCTAGAAAGTATTTTTATTTCTTGATTTTTTTTAAACAAAAACACATATTTTATTCAAATGAATTTTAGCAAACCTACATAAAATCATTCTATTGTACTATGTTTTTGTTAAATGTAATTTTAAATCCACTTTAGCGGTATAAAATCGTAAGAGTATAATACAACGCATTTATCTAAATTTTGAGAAATAATTTTTGATATCTGTGGCTTTCGATATGTGGTGACAAAAACCGCGAAACCCACCCTCCAAAAATAACACGATCCACACTATACCGCACGATAATACGAAACGAAACAAAGCATTAGGAAGTCCAATATAGACCCGAGAAGCAGCTATAGGTAATTTAAGTATTTTAGCAAAAAAAGAGTTAAAGCAAACTTGGTAGATAGTTTCCATGAGTTTTCAATTAATCTACGTTTCCATCTTGTAGGTAAGTTTATTTGTTTTGTAGTTAACGCGACGTTTCGACCCTTATCGTGGTCATCATCAGGCTAAAAAACATATGTGCAATTAAAAAGACAGTACGGTAAAACTAGCAGTTGGAAAAGTATTAAAACATTTTACAGATTTTTTTATTTAAAGCTATGATTCAAAAAGGTTACCTACTTTCTGGAAGTGTACACATTGTGAGAGACAATATATATAGTGTACAAAAAATATATAATGTGCAGTTAGAAATGAGCATAATCATGAATGGATGCAAGAAAGAATGTGTGTGATATTATAGATTTGACTTACCTACAGAATAAAATTGAAAAACTGTATTAAAATGTTGAATGTTTTTGTGTCTTCATGGTGTATAAGAAGACGACATTTTGTTTTGGAAAAAGAGAAAACTTTTTAATTGTTTAAGATGACATGGATGAGTACACGATGTTGGTATGGTACTGTTAGAAAACCGTGTTTTTTTATAGAAGTGTATTTTTTTATTTTTTATGATAACACGTAGATTGAAGGAGGCATACATGTCGCCAACTGTGAGTGAGAAGGTAAACTACTTAAAATCATGCTTATACCTTTCTTTGCCAATTTCTTTCTTCTTCAAGGCAAGACAAGAAATTTACAAGAGTCTCGGCTTGTTCTTGCAGCAAGAACAAGACAAGAACAAGAAATTTGCAAGAGACTTGTGAAACACTAATTTAAAACTTTCAAACTACATAAGATATTAATTTAATAACAGAAGAGCAAAATACTTTTGTGTTTCATTCCGAACCATATGCTCAACTTAAATATCTATGGAGACATTTGGAATGATACTCCAACTCCAGTGAACTCTAATATTTTAACGTCCTGAAATGCAACCTAAATTTATCTAATATCGCGGAAGATAGATGTCTCCTTCAACCGAAATAGCTCCACTTCGAACGTTTTTTGTGCGATTAATTTGATCAGCAGAGCGACTACTCGAGCACGAGCAGTGAGGAGCTCCCCGGTCAACGGATCTATACCAGAAATAAATCATTCTTAATGCCCTCCTAATGCCGTTAATCCACCACTTAATTGATGCGATTTAGCCAAGTGGTGTTCCCCTACACGTCATAAGTATTCATTACGAAATTATTCGTTAATGGAACATTAATCTTATTCGAATAAATCGTCTAGAAAAACAACCGGGGAAAGAATTATTCGTTAATCGAATTAAGATTTACCAAACAACCAAGCAAGAGCTTTTCATTGGCTTGGCACCCCGAGATTTTTTAGAATAATTTAAATTGAAGTTACCAAGATTTTTTAACTTGGTAACTTTAGTAAAATATTCGTGGAGTTTCCCATGATATGTCAATATTATGTTTAAAAAATGTCTATTCTATGTTAATGAATTTACTCTAGTTAAAGTTACCATCCTGTTAACAAATATAGATTTTTAATAACAAAATGTTATGAACTTTTAATCACTCTATTTTCTTACACATCAAATCATTTTCTATCCGTTCCTTAGATACATTTGTACGTAGGTATGTACCTACGTATACCCCTATTAGTGTTATTGCCAACCTGGTTTTGGAACTCTGTGTTAATTAAGATATATTTTTGTCCCATCTTACATAAGGTGACAACATATGAGTACAAAGTACAGGACTGTTAGACACTTAATATCCATTAAATCTTTATAACTTTCAAACGTAAATATAGTTCATTTGAACTCGTTCGGAAGCCACTTTCTAGTGACATTCACGTGCATCTGTTATAAGACCATGGGAATTCAGGGATTTTTTTGGCAACTGGCAAGGTAAGAACTCATGGCCACGGTCGTGCTTTTGTCAGTGTTAGTTTAGAAAAATCAGATAACTGCATGTTTGAAAAATTCGTATATATAATAAAATAATAAGAACATATAATATTAGTACTTAGGTAATGAATGATACCTAATAATATGATGGTGAATTATCAAACATTATTGTAACCTCCACCCAATATACAGTCAGTTAGTGTCACTCGCCAGAAATACTCTTCAAATTGCACGTTGTAACCTTCCACTAACATCCAGGCACAATTCTTAACCCTTATAGGACTCAATGTACAGCACGTACGTGGTGATTCAACATTTTGACCCATAAAATGGCTTTTTCTGAATAGCTTGCGGTCACAACTTTAATTATTTATTGCAAATGAAATATTACGATTTGAGGGCTAATATTTGGTATGCGCTCTTTCTATAGATAGGCAAATATATTAAAGTAATAAAAAAAATTGTTCAAGTTCCCCATTGCTTAGATTAAAATTTGTATTGATCAAAAGTTTAATATTATGCGTGTTGCTCCCTACAGATCGAAAAAAGCAATTTTATGGGTCAAAATGTTGAATCACCACGTACGTGCTGTACATTGAGTCTTAGGTACGGAAAAGGGAGATTGGAGATTTACAATGAAACATTAAAAAAATGGCAGAAAATGCCTCCAAACTAATGTTAAAATTAAAAAACTCTAAGTGGAACACCGAAACTTAAAATTTAATTGCCAAATATTTGAGTAGGTTAGACCACAGTGCAAATGTGTTCGTTTAAAGATGATTTGTTACAGGCATTTTTTGTTACAATATCGAGCTTTTCAATTCACTTTCACTGGAACAAAGTGTTATTTAAATTTTCTTATTCGCGTTACGACGTTGTACTTACAGTTGCAGTTCTGGTTTTATCGAGCGGAAAATGCTTCGGAAATGATGTGGGAAGCTCTAACAGAAGTTTTCAACTCATATCGTAAAAATTCTGATCGGAAAGTTATTGCAAAATCGATAACAAGAATCGGTAAAACTTTTCTCGTTGACAATGAAATTATCTTTTGGTGCTAAATTTAAGTTATGTTTATGTTTGAAATCTTTGCTTCTTGTGAGCCTGATAATTCCCTTAAATGTTTTTGAACATAGAATTATAGAAGATGAAAAAGAACGTAGGTAGGTAATATGTCTTAAACTATTCCGTCTGAACAGATTATTACATCTGAAAACTTACTTAAATATTCCCTATTTTGTGTAGCATCATGCCTGCTACATTATACCCTTACAAGGATTATACTCACCACTACCACATATTTGGCACTTACCACGAATCCTCTAAAATAAACTGAATATCCGATAGCGCTATAAAATAGGCAGCTATATATTCGCCATTTTGTAAATGCAGATACGATACGAATAAATGGCGGATGTTGGGAAATGTATTATAAATACAGGGTGGCCCATCACGAACTGCATCGATCTATATGTGGAAAACTAAAAGTAGGAAAATTCTGAAAATTTAGCACCTCACCAATGCCGATGGGCGCTGCTCAACTAAAATATTTTGGTGAATCTGGCACTTCCGGTTATACCGGAAGTCGATATAAACTTTCTTATTTCAAAATATTATTGCATTTTTGGATTCTAGGCATCATTTTGGAACAAAAACATGCAACATGTCCTATGTCTAAATCCAACCGTTTTTGAAATATTTGCATTTTTCCGAAAAAAATTACAGGTGCAGACCTAAAGTAAATTAGCAATTTATATGTATTATCCGCGAAATTTCAAAACGAATTTTTGGCATCGTGTAACAGAAGGCCTGACCTAGTGATCTCTGCTGAGAAATAAATCCGGGTGTTCACAAAATACGAATAAAAATTACATTCAAAATGTGCTTAAATCTCGAAATTTTCAAATGGAAACCCCCATTTTTTTTAATTCGATCTTGTTCACCACTAAAAATGATGACAACTTTGTGTAAGGTTTCGTATACCTAAATGCAGTAATTTTCGATTAATTTACGAAAAACCCACTTTTCGCCCATAAAATGCAGGGTTTGCTTAACGCTTGGAAAATCATATTAGCCGTGGACGATGAAAAGACAATCACTTGGTTTATAAATTATTGTCAACAATAATGCCGGCGCGCTTAAATTACACAAAAGAAGATTATGTATCACACGTTCTTGATATTACTTTGTTGCATTCTTCGCGTAGATAATAAACAGATTTAAATAATCTTCGTTTGTGTAATTTAAGCGCGCCGGCATTATTGTTGACAATAATTTATAAACCAAGTGACATTTCCTTAGCCGCGATTGTCTTTTCATCGTCCACGGCTAATATGATTTTCCAAGCGTTAAGCAAACCCTGCATTTTATGGGCGAAAAGTGGGTTTTTCGTAAATTAATCGAAAATTACTGCATTTAGGTATATATAGGAAACCGTCCACAAAGTTGTCATCATTTTTAGTGGTGAATAAGATCGCATTAAAAAAATGGGGGTTTTCATTTGAAAATTTCGAGATTTAAGCACATTTTGAATGTAATTTTTATTCATATTTTGTGAACACCCTGTATAAGAACGGATTTATTTCTCAGCAGAGATCACTAGGTCAGGCCTTCTGTTACACAATGCCAAAAATTCGTTTTAAAATTTCGCGGTTTCCTCGTATAAATTGCTAATTGACTTTAGGTCTGCACCTGTAATTTTTTTCGGAAAAATGTAAATATCTCAAAAACGGTCGGATTTAAACATAGGACATGTTGCATGTTTTTGTTCCAAAATGATGCCTAGAATCCAAAAATGCAATAATATACAGGGTGTTCTATTTGAGATAAGAAAGTTGATATCGACTTCCAGTATAACCGGAAGTGCCAGATTCACCAAAATATTTTAGTTGAGCAGCGAACATCTTCATTGGTGAGGTGCCAAATTTTCAGAATTTTCCTACTTTTAATTATCCATATATAGATCGATGCAGTTCGTGGTGGGCCACCCTGTATAAAAACTGAACTACAAAGTTCAGGTAAATGATATAGCAATATTATTTCCATGGTTGAAAGGTTGTGCTTGTATATATTAGATACAGCCTTTCCAAAACTAAATGCAGTCAGGAATGGCTAAAAGCAGTACCTGTACTCGAGCTTCGCTAAGTCCAAGCCTCTGGCTGAGTTCTTCTCTCATGAAGGCATCTGGGTAATGAGTTTCGTCGAATAATCTCTCCAACTCGTTTAGCTGTTCAAGGGTAAAATTTGTCCTAGACCTCCTCTGCTTAGCTGATTTCGAGAAGTTCGTTGGAGATGAGTTTTGTGTAGTGGCAGATTCTTCTTTTGATGGTGATCTCTCTTTGTTCTCGTTGTCTGAAAGGAGATCCATATCAAGAAATTTTATACGAAAGTATAGATTTTTCTATATGGGGGAGACGACATACTATGAGGCATGATAACATCACCCTGTAAAGCCAGTAAGTAGTTTAGAAACAGTCGTAGGGAGAGGTTTTTGTGCTGTCAAAATATTTTTTTGAAAGTTTACTTTTAGTAAATAGACCAAAATAAAATCTAATTTGTTTATGTAGGTCCTAGATACATAATATGCGCAAAGAGGGAAACAAAAATAATTGTAAAGTGAGAATTCCACAAATTAAATATTTCTTAAGAAGTTTGTACCCATTGAATGTTTCCACTTTTTACAAGCTTTTATTTAACTTGCAATGTTATGTATTTCAGTTTATTTGTTTAGGTTAAATTTTGTAAGCTGAATTAGAACCACTTCTTGACATCCGATTGAACTGAACTTTTGCATATACCTTTAGTTCTGGTTCTGGTGATAATAGAATATCCAATACTCAATATTGTAATACTTTCAAAATGGCCGCCGCTCCAAGATGACGGATGGTGTGTTTTTTAAATGGGCTTGAAGTGTAGAAAACGATAAAGTTAGTGACATCACACTAAATCCAATGTGGCGGCCGCCCCAAGACGACGGATTACGTATTTCTTCACAACCTACTTGACATATGTATCAAATGAAAGGGTCTGACGAGTACAAAATAATAAGGTAAGTGACGTCATACCCCAAGATGGCAGAATAAATTTCTTTACCACCCTCCTAACATGCGGAAATCAAATAGGTACCAAAAAGCACAAAATAAAATAAAAGCTAAAAGAAACATTTAAAAACAAGCTTTTATTTAAGCTATGTATACTATAAAACGAAGTTTAGGTTTTCGTTAAGACAATTCAATGTCAAATTGGAAATCAAAAAGCTGGTCGCGCGAATAGTAAAGAAAATAGATACTTTGGCAAGTAGCAGTGGCGTAGTATCCAGGATTAACGTCTGGGGGGGGGCAATCAGTTATAAATAACAAATCTCTGTCGATAATTTTAACGAATAAAAACAGAACAAAACCATCTTTTTTTAAATAAATAAATACAGGGTGCCCGGAAATAAATCCACCAACTTGAAAAATTAAAAAGAAAAATGGAAAATATGGAACATGGGTCCGCAGATGTTTGGTTTTCGAGATGCAGGGTGTTGAAATTGAAATTTTATTTTCGATTTTTTTAAGTAACCTTTTGAGACGACAAAATTTTCTTGTGTCATGTGATATTTTAAAGAGTTTATTAATTATTTTTTATCACTATCTCCCCGAGTTTTTGAATTTGATATTCCGAATTGCACATCTTTATAATTTGCATTTATTTTTCTTAAAATTGTAAGAAAAAATAAGAAATTCTTAAGAGACTGGAGAATATATTGCTTTCCAAGCTTTTTAGAGCTGCAAGTTGAAGCAAATTTTATAGATGACATTAAGTATAATATGTTTCTTCTTGATCAATCAGATTTGTACAGCATAGATAGGTCATAACAATATAATAGACGTTGTTTATGACCGCCCGTTAATTTAAGAGGCAATATTCTTTTCTGGGATACCTCGCTCGCACTTTTTTATCCTTCATTAATTATCATTAAGGGCTCTGGAGGGCGAAATGTTAATTTTATTAAAGGTGGAAAGAAGATGGGGATTTATGTTGGCCATTAAATAAAATTTCACCGGTTTATTTTGCAACTTCATTAACTTAATAGAATTAAATTAATCTGGGCTCTTTTAGCAATGTCTTAATTACTCAAGGGAGACGTATTAAACTAGAACGTAGTCTCATGTAATTCACTGCGGGGGGAAACCGAACCCGAAACAGCAACTTGCGATTAATAGCATGTGTACCTTCTAGGCTTTTCATTAGACTTAACAGCTTTATACTGTCTAAAGGAGCCGCGACCATTTAGCTAAAACTTTATACCATTTTTCTTTTCTTAAGGACAGCACCGCTTGGTAACCGTATTGAAAATATAGGGGGAAATTATAGCAACTGGTATAAAACAAAACTAAAGTAGGTAATTTGCAACAAAAAAATCATAAAAACACCCATAGAGGCAATAACTTAATGGAATTGAATTTAAATATCTATGGGTGTCTGACAAAAAAGTCGTAAGCACCAAGATTTAAATTTTACAGGAATCAATCAATTTAATAACTGATTTTTTTTTTGTCCCAAACTTTGTAAGGCTTCTATGCATTAGGATAGTCAAATTTACGAAAAATTAATTTTTTGATACGGATTTGGAGCATACAAACCCTAGATTCATACCTCATGTATGTCGCTTACGATACCCGCATTTGATGTTCTATATAACAGATTTTAAAATTATTGGAGATAAAATATAATGAAAGTGTAGGCCAATAGCATTATTTTTATTGGCAAATGTTAACTGAAAAATTACAAAAAATACTTTATTGCCCCTTGATACTGATTTATTTAAAAAAAGGCACAAAAACTAAATAAGTTTATGACGGAATCCATTGTTTTATTTCCCTGAAAGCGAACACTGAATAAAAAAATTTCAGATGTGATACGATGAAAATTATATGTACAGTGTGATCATGTAAGTGTGCAATATATGTTTTTTTTTTATTAATTGCACAACAAAAATACAAATATTCCCGAAAGTTGGTGCATGTTAGGGTTGCCACCTGTCTTTTTTTAAAAAGGACAGTCCTTTTTTCAAACAAATTGTCCCTGTTATTTTTTAGACCTAAAATGTCCTTTTTAATAACCTTAGGGGTGACGGGGTTGGTACCTAGTTCGAGTTCGGAAAGCGGCATATTATGCTCTATACTAGCTCCTGGTGACCTGACTCCTCGATTATCTTTTTTTTCATCGTTGACGACTTTACTAGATTACTGGTGGTACCTAAGTCCATTTTATTATATTGATATTATCAAAGATCTATTCCAACCTAGATATTATTCAATAATGTGTTGGACAAGGGAAGGGGAATCAAAATGTAACCCAATTTTCGCCCACTTTAGTGATTTAATTACTTAGAATTTTGACAAAATTTACACTTTTAAATGTTTTGTTATAATTTTATTTGTAAGAAATTTTCTAGAAGAATTTTTGGCAATGTCCTTTTTTTCACTTTGCAAAAAGGTATGGCAACCCTAGTGCATGTTCGATAATCATATTAGGCGCACTTAGAATGGTTGCAAGTCAAACAGCAAACAGGGTAGGTCAAAAAATATAAAAATTGTACAAGAGTAAAGTACCCTTATTTCACAAAATTCAGCAAAATATTTTTAAGAAAAGTTGTCTAGAATTAAAAGTTATACCTAAATACCAAGACATGGCCTCCTTAGAAAAAAAATATATTTTTTGAAAAAACATTAATAATCTAAAAAAAATTGGTTTAATATTCACCCTACAAAATTTCATAAATCAATCAAAATTAAATCCATTTCGCATAACTTTGGTCGAATTCAAGCATCATTTTTGTAAAATTAACTTATATTTTTTTTCGGGAATCACAAATTTCATGTTTGTTGCAACGATATTAAACAAAACTTTAAAATTTCGCAAAAATTCTTCTAAACAAGGTAAAACAATAGTAATGATAATGTGTATATTAAAAAACTCTCATTTAAGGTGCAAAGTTTTTATTTTAAATGTTTATTAAAAAACTGTAGAAATTAATTGACGAAAAAAAATTGTTTTCCTAGGAGGCTATGTTTTGGTACTTAGCCATAGCTTTTAATTCTAAACAACTTTCCTTAATAACCTTTTGCTGAATTTTTTGAAATGAGGGTACTTTACTCTTGTACAGTTTTTATATTTTTTTACCTACCCTGTATGCTATTTAACATGCAACCATTTTAAGTGCACCTAATATGATTACTGAAGATGCAACAACTTTCGGCAATATCTGTATTTTGGTCACAGCTTACCCTATGTTAGGGTAAGCTGTGTTTTGGTTGTGCAATTAATAAAAAAAGTCCCATATGTTGCATACTTAAATGACCACACGACCATATAGGTACTGACAACCAATGTTGCTTACGTTTATTTTTATGTTATATAGACGATATTGTTGGTTGCTTTGGTACCAACAGAAAATAAGAACTGGCGCTTGATGCAACAAAAATATAATTTATTTAAATTTCTGAGTGGAATTAAGATTAAGTGTTTTGTAGAAACAAGAACATCGCAAAACGTCAATTCGCAAAATATGGCGCTTATGGTGCTTTGTTAAACATCGATACACACTTACCAATTTCTTGACCGATAAATGTGCCACGAATTAGATTCTGGTTCAACTTTTAGTCGATTCCCGAAAAACTATTAGATAGGTACCTATATAAATCCATCATATGATGAGCAGACTAAGTACGTTTAAATGTATAGTTATTATGACTAATGTAAAATGCGATATAAGAACAGTAGAAAGGTTAGGTTTATATGGTCAAATTTCTTAAATCAGGTAATGTTTAGATTTTATTTGTATTTTAATTATTATCGTCACGTTCCATTTGGACTATACACAAATGGTGTTTTTGACACGTTCGTTGGTAATAATAGTGACCATAAAAAATATAGTTTAAACAACAATTTATGGCAGTCGTTCCCAACAATACAAGATGCTCTCTTTTCGAGAACAAGTTAACCTATGCTATATGTAAGTGACAGTTTTATTACTTTATTCTTTAAGAGTTGATCAAGGATACCTCCGTTATTACCATTATGCCTCAATAATAGTATAGTAATAGTAAATAATACCATTCATGAATCAAAGATATTTTATTCACAATTCTATAGGTACTGTAATTTTATCTTGCTATCTAAAAAAGTTCGGAAGTACCTAAGTAATTTACTAATGCAGATATGGGAAATGACTCAATTAGCAGGAAATATTATATTATGTAGCAATAGACTAAAATGTTACTTTTAATCCAAGGATTGAAGATTCTTCGATTGTCATGTCCTACTTTCCGTGACAGCTGCCATTTTCGAAATATGACCGATTTTTTGAGACCATGGACAACTATCGTTTCCATTTAAAAAAAACAAAAGTTTGTGTCATATCTCGAAAATGGCGGCTGTCACGGAAAGTACGACAAGATAACCGCATTGGGGACACAATTACCTGCAACTTTTGTATTCACACTTTTTATCTAAAATCAGAAACAACGAAGCTAGACGGATTAGAATAAATCGCCAAAATTTCGTTTTTTCAAAATATCAAGTAAGCCATGCCTTTTTTCAAAAATCCACAAGGCGCGTTAAATTGGGCCCACAAAACTGCAATTCTTTCCCCATTTAACCTTCCTTCTATCTCCGCTAGTTTCCGAGATCCCGATACTGATCATAAAAAAAAACTCACCCTGTAGGTACCTACCTACGCTTCTTCTAGAAAAGTGCCTTTTCTGTAGCTTTCACGTCAAAATGTTATTAAGCAAACTTATTCGTGATGAAAACTACAACAAAACCTACTTTGATTTTGAAATTTTGCACACCTACCAGTTTTTCATTCTGTAGGTTTTCTTAATGACATTTTGTCGTAGAATCTACAAAAAGGGCACTTATACTAATTGCTTCAAAAAAATATATATATTTTTAATTTTTAAGGATACGCGATTTAAAATTATTATATTTGAAATTTAAACTCGATTTTTTTTGTTCTTTTTTACTAGAGTTGTTTCACCTATTCGGGGGCACACTGTACCTTATACATTTTTTTTCGCATTTTGTTTGACCATTTTCCGAAATTCCGAATTATTTTAAACATTTCGTCAAAAACTCTTGAAAAATTCCGAATTTCAAATTTTCCACACAGAAATAGAGTTGTGTAAGGTTGTGTGACATGAGCGTTTCTTCTCCATTGCGCTGGCACTTGCCGAATTAGCTGTTCTTTACGATTCCGCCATTTTGCACAGACACGAACTCAGATGAATATTTTATAAAATATCTGTTTTTATAGCATTGGACCAAATATTGAAGCTTTTTATCCAAAAACTTTAATAAAACACTTAAAAAATACTTATATTAACATATAATAGCGCTTTAGTCAATTTATTCATAAATAATTTGAAGAGTTTATATGGTAAAAATTGATGTAGTACCGTCCTGCATTTCGCATGGTGCACATGTCACATACCCTTTACTTTGACTGATAACTCTAGGTACGCCGGATTCATCGCTATCTCCCTTCTCACTCCTCTATTTCTGTAGTTGGTAATAATGTTCTATCTACCATTTATATTATGCGAAAATTGTCAGTTACATAATGTCCTAATATTTTTAAATTGAAATAATATAAACTTAAAATATAACAAATTTAAATTGTTAGCTGGCAAGTTATTATTTTTATTTATTAATTTATTATTGTTATTATAAGAGGTTATGTTCGAAGAGCAGAGAAGGAGGACTGTCTTCATGTGCCACAAAACAATATACATTCATTACCAATCTAACAATTTTATGAGATTCGATCAGATCTCAGAGGAATAACCAAGGATAGAGAGATCAAAAGCATCAAAATGCACACGTTTTTAGTCAACCAACATATATAACGGAAATTTACCAAAGTAAACAAACATTACGCCCTTGCGTATAAAGTTCACCTGATAGGTTATGTCCTGATAAATATTACCGAACCTTCGCCATAGGCCAATACTTTCGGCTCCCAGATGCGCGAGCACTAGAGCAGCAATGATGGGAGTGCGGGAAATTTAAATACGGTCAAATGATTCAAATAGGTAGGTTAGGTATAAGATTTACATTTTATTTTTGAAGAAAGTATACTACAAAATACAAATACCTAATTACAGGAGAAATTATTATGATAATACTAATAGAGACTGGTGTCGCACTTAATATGAAAACACCCTTGAATTGTTCTTGTTTTTGGAGACATAAATTTCCGACTTAGCACATTACATTTATAGAACTCGATGAGCTCTATCTTTAGGTGTATTCAAATTACATATCAGGTGCATCCCCACTATCCCCAGCCTGCTATGACCAATGACCTCGCGAATAGGACTAATATATTGAATATTTTGTTTCGCGCTAGAGATATCGAACAAAGTTATTAGGAAAAGTTATTCAGAACCGAATTTTTACCCCGAAGACCAACCACATAATCGCATTTTATTATTATTATTTTTTTAATAATGAGGTTATTTTCGTGTTCTTTTGTTCTCTTTTAATCTTTATAGTATGTACCTACCATTAAAGGATTACCTCTATAATTTTCAAAGGTTTCCATGGCAATATTCCCAGAATTGGAAATAAAAATGAGACTTAAAATTTCAAAATGCCAAGAGCTATAATATGTCGATGAAATGTGTTACTTTGGGTAAAAATTCGGATCTGAAAAACTTTTCCTAATAACTTTTTCGATAGTTTGGAAGTTTGGAGTATTGTGAGGGTGATAATAATAATTATTATCAAGACAGAACAATAGAACAGTCAACTAGAAGCACGCGCATCTCTGGGAGCGCGCGCATCTGGGAGCCGAAAGTATTGGCCTATGGCTAAGGTTCAGTATAAATATTAATTTGTCCACATACCACACACTTTCTGCGTCTCATTCTATACAAAATCAGTCACTAATAAATAGTTATAAATTAACCAAAAATAAACACTTGAAAACAATAAAATACACACGTAAACAATCACTGGGGTAAACAACACAAACAATGCAGAGAGATTGAATGCTGCGGCGGACGGCGACGTTGTGATGTTGGGCGATTTGAAGTGTCTGTTGATCAAGTGATAATTATAATTAGCATACTATAATTACAGCGCAATTTAATTGTACTTTAAACTTCCCACATACAATGAACTAATAACTACATTTGTTAATTTAATGTTATTGGAGGTGTGTCTTTAAATTTAATCCCATTAAATCCGTCTATTTTGAAATGACAATGGAGTAGATGGCATCACTCAAAAGGATGTTGGCTCTGTTTACTTTTTGTTGTTACTCCCTCTATACTTGGTTATTTCTCTGAGGTTCAAATTAAATGGAACATCTTAATTTAAAGTGTATCTTAGCATTTAACAAAGTAATAACATTGTAAAATACAATTAAATTTTAGGTGATATACATTTCTAGTAATTTCACTTGCCGTTATGTTGTGATCCAGTTGTCACGGTGTTTTTAGGTAAGAAGTGACGATAGTTTTGAACAATTATTGTAGTTGTGTTATGAACATCGATTCGGACGAAAGTTCTGCTCGATTTTGCCGGTGATTGCGTCCCCGCCAAATCTAAATCAAAATCCGCCGTTCCCGGCAAAATTACTGAATGAGTAGTTTAGTCTGTCAAAGCAAAGTGAATTTGCTGTTCGTGCCGTTATCGGATTAACATTGATTTCTGTCAATTTGATTCCCTCCTCCTAATTCACGCTCGGATGTGTATTGGCGATGCCATTCTGTGCCATCCTAAACGCCAACTGTTATTATTATGAGCCGGACCGTCGCTCGCCGGCCGAATTTTCGTTGTTGTTCGGCCCCCACGTCTAATCCAATTTGGACGGGGAATTTGAATTAAAATTGCGGTAAATAGATTTCATATTTCCGGACTGTGATCTGCGGGTGGGGGGAGATCCGATTGGATGTTTCCGACATGCGGGGTTTCAAATATACAGGGCGCTTTATCTCAAAGTGATCTCGGAAAATTTGGTTCTAGTTTTTATTTTTAAACGAAATTAAAAAGTTACAGGGTTATTCACTGAGAATTGACCCCCACCTAACTTTTTTGTTTTTTAAGATAAAAGGGTGATTCAAAAACAAAATCAATGGTTCAGCGAATACTTTTTTATGCCATGACCGTTTAGTGCACAGGGTGTTGTGATCCAGTTGTCACGGTGTTTTTAGGTAAGAAGTGACGATAGTTTTGAACAATTATTGTAGATTGTGTTATGAACATCGATTCGGACGAAAGTTCTGCTCGATTTTGCCGGTGATTGCGTCCCCGCCAAATCTAAATCAAAATCCGCCGTTCCCGGCAAAATTACTGAATGAGTAGTTTAGTCTGTCAAAGCAAAGTGAATTTGCTGTTCGTGCCGTTATCGGATTAACATTGATTTCTGTCAATTTGATTCCCTCCTCCTAATTCACGCTCGGATGTGTATTGGCGATGCCATTCAGTGCCATCCTAAACGCCAACTGTTATTATTATGAGCCGGACCGTCGCTCGCCGGCCGAATTTTCGTTGTTGTTCGGCCCCCACGTCTAATCCAATTTGGACGGGGAATTTGAATTAAAATTGCGGTAAATAGATTTCATATTTCCGGACTGTGATCTGCGGGTGGGGGGAGATCCGATTGGATGTTTCCGACATGCGGGGTTTCAAATATACTTTATCTCAAAGTGATCTCGGAAAATTTGGTTCTAGTTTTTATTTTTAAACGAAATTAAAAAGTTACAGGGTTATTCACTGAGAATTGACCCCCACCTAACTTTTTTGTTTTTTAAGATAAAAGGGTGATTCAAAAACAAAATCAATGGTTCAGCGAAAACTTTTTTATGCCATGACCGTTTAGTGTACAAAAAAGTAGTACCAATGGCAACTTAATTTTTTTAAATGGAACACCCTGTATATTATTGGATTTTTGAAATCTGCTCATCAAGGCAATCAAAATGATATTAAACTTTGGGGCATTATCTTTTTCCGTTTTTGAAAAATTCCGTATTCAAATTTTATACTAAATTTATTTAACTCGAATTTGTGGATCTCGTGATAAAGATAGACGATCAATGTAATAACGAAAAATATTTGTTTTAAACAAGAGAGTAATATAGTGATACTCCTAAATGTTTAGGAGCCTTTTCAAATTTTACTGATTATATTAAAAGCTCCTAAACATTTTGGAGTATCACTATATTACTCTCTTGTTTAAAACAAATATTTTTCGTTATTGCATTGATCGTCTATCTTTATCACGAGATCCACAAATTCGAGTTAAATAAATTTAGTATAAAATTTGAATACGGAATTTTTCAAAAAGGAAAAAGATAATGCCACAAAGTTTAATACCATTTTGATTGCCTTGATGAGCAGATTTCAAAAATCCAATAATATACAGGGTGTTCCATTTAAAAAAATTAAGTTGCCATTGGTCCTACTTTTTTGGAACACCCTGTACACTAAACGGTCATGGCATAAAAAAGTATTCGCTGAACCATTGATTTTGTTTTTGAATCACCCTTTTATCTTAAAAAACAAAAAAGTTAGGTGGGGGGTCAATTCTCAGTAAATAACCCTGTACATAGATAGCTATTTCTAACTTGACATTAATGGGATGAAACAGTTAGGTATTTAGGAATAGATATGTTCAATAATTTCCAACTATAACCGAAATCGTTAAATCTCAGTCTATACAGTGTGGTCATACATATGGGACTTTTTTATTAATTGCACAACCAAAATACAGATATTGCCGAAAGTTGATGCATGTTCAATAATCATAGTATAGGTGCATTTAAAACGGTTGCAAGTTACACGGCATACAGGGTAGGTCAAAAAATATAGAAATTGCACAAGAGTAAAGTAGGTACCCTTAAAATCGCACAAGATTAAAGTACCCTTATTTCAAAAAATTTAGCATAAGGTTATTAAGAAAAGTTGTTTAGAATTAAAAGCTATGCCTAAATACCAAAACATAGCCTCCTAAGAAAAAAAATTTTCGTCAATTAATTTCCGCAGTTTCTTAATACGCATTTAAAATAAAAATTTTGCACCTTAAATGAGAGTTTTTTAATATACACATTATCATTACTAATGTTTTACCTTGTTCAGAAGAATTTTTGCGAAATTTTAATGTTTTTTTAATATCGTTGCAACAAACATAAAGTTTGTGATTCCCTGAAAAATTAAAAATCTATGTTAATTTTACAAATATGCTAATATGCTTGAATTTGAACAAAGTTATGCGAAATTTATGAAATTGTTTAGGGTGAATATTAAAACAATTTTTTTAGGAAATTATTAATGATTATCAAAAAAATATTTTTTTTGTTAGGAGGCCATGTTTTGGTACTTAGGCATATATTTTAATTCTAGACAACTTTTCTTAATAACATTTTGCTGAATTTTCTGAAGTAAGGGTACTTTACTCTTGTGCAATTCTTATATTTTTTGACCTACCCTGTATGCTGTTTGACTTGCGACCATTCTAACTGCGCCTAATATGATTATTGAACATGCACCAACTTTCGGCAATATTTGTATTTTGGTTGTGCAATTAATAAAAAAAATCCATATGCGTTGCACACTTAAATGACCACCAGGGTCGTAGCCACGGGGGGGGGCAGGCAGGGCGTTGCCCTGCCTGGCCGAATGTTTGCCCTGCCTGAGCTACAAGCTTACCGGTCACCTCACCAGGGCCGTAGATAAGGCGCAGCTGCATTGAGAAAAAAACTTCGAAAAAAGACATCATGATGATTTTTTAATTTATTATACTTCATTTAAACGGAATTTGTCCTTAACTTTTCTAAAGAAAATTGCCTGCGGCGCATTTTAGTGAGCAGACACCTCTGAGTACCTACTCTTTTTATTAAATAAATTTTTGCAAAAATTATAGACCTGATGTGGCTTTTTGAAAAAATATGATAATTTATAGGCCACTATGAGCACTAACTTTTATTTTTACTTCCACATCACAAAGGAGGTGTTCAGTGTTGTTATTGATGATTATTGCTAGATTTTTGTCAGTTAAAAATCAACAATAAAATATAACTTTGATAACACATTTTTGTCTCCTCTATGAAAGGAAAAGTATTCATTATGGGCCGGCATAATTACCAAAGAAAATTACCTACCATTGACTTAAAAAAGTGTATCTTCACATTATATTTGACCTTGAAAATTTCACGAATTTTCTCCTGCGGCGCGATTTTTAATAGCGAAAATTAAATTCCATTTTTTTACCCCCTCCTCTCCCCACCGACAAAGTAACGCCCGTACCTATCCCTCACTTGTCAAATGTGTACTGCCCTGACAGGAAAGTCGTTTGCCCTGCCTGAAGTTTCTGTCTGGCTTCGGCCCTGATGACCACACTGTATAAACATGTATCAATCATTAGAGATTTTTTCGTTTTGCCTTCATTCGAAATCTAAATGATGGGGGTTTATACTTTATATACATTGTGTCTACTTTTAAACATATACAAATCCATAAAATCTTTATTTTTCTAGATAATCGCCTGAACTTTTTTGTTTGAATAACCTTCAAAACCGCTTCTTTTGACCTTCCTGCCATTTTCGAAATGCAAATCCAGGGCCGGCTACGATTTTTTATACCCCCCCCCCCCCCCCCCGATTTTCACGAAAACCATTTGGCGATTTTTTGGGAGCCAGTCATTTCGTTGCTATGGCAACCAACTTTGTTTTTTTAAATGGCACCATCACTTTTCTGTTCAAATTTTTAATCAGCTGCTTTTTGTGCATACGAACATGTAAAATTTCATTGGGGTTGCATAAGAAAATTTTTGAGAAAAAGTATAGAATTTCTGGAAGTACGCCAAAATTTAAATTAGAGAGCGTTGCCTAAAAAGTAGGCCATGCCGCCATGCCTAATGAAAATTTTGACACTTACGTATGTCATTATGACAACCGCATTATCGGTTCATTTATTATCAATGGTAATTTGACTGGCGAAAGTTATTTGGATCTTTTGCAAAATGAAGTGATTCCTGCCCTTGGTATGCCGATCCAGGATATCTGGTTCCAGCAAGATGAAGCACCTCCCCATTACCACCTTGAGGTGCGCCGCTATTTAAACCAAGTCTTCCCACAATCTTGGATTGGCAGAAGAGGGACCATAGAATGGCCTCCGAGGTCTCCCGATCTTACCCCGTGTAATTTTTTCCTGTGGGACACCTAAAATCCAGGGTGTATAAAAATCGTCTACTTAGTAGTTTCTACGACAGACTGGGCCATGGTCTTGCAGTGAATGGAGAATATTTGATTAATACCTAATAAGGTACCATTGATTTATTGTGCCTACTTATTTATTAATAAACACATTGTGCAAGCTTAACATAATTTACCTGTCGTCGGTAAGTTATCATTACATGCAAAAATGTCAAAATTTTCATTAGGCATTGCCTACTTTTTAGGCGACGCTCTCGAATTTAAATTTTGGCGTACTTGCAAAAATTCTACTTTGTCTCAAAAATGTTTCTTGTGCAACCCCAATGAAATTTTACATATTCGTATGTACAAAAAGGAGTTGATTCCCAATTTGAATAGAAAAGTGTATTGGGCCATTTAAAAAAACAAAGTTGGTTGCCATAGCAAAGAAATGACTGGCTCCCAAAAAAATTCAAGGTCACCAAAATATGCAGATAGATCAACTGAAAAACTCTGGTCTGGAACATTTTTTTAAAGGTGTCTTTAAAAAGGTATATCCATTATCCATCTAAATTGGGCACCCTGTATAATAATATTTTTTGTAAAGATTTTTTTAGACGAACATTGCAAAAAAATGTTCCTGCCCCATGGAGAATTTTTTTTATAAAGCAGAAAAATGCTCATAGAGCCAGCAGTAAAATTTGATATGAAACATATTATTGCTACATACTGCTGTAAAATATATTAATTACGTCTGTCAATCAGCCATAATCGACAGATGCATCTGTCAGAAAAAAATAATTTCGTGGCCCTTCTACGTCTTTGTAGAAAGGGTACTTTTGCAAAGAAAAAGGGGGAAAAGGCAAAAAATTTAAGCGGGCTTAGACTTTTGAAACTTCGCAGTTTTTCAATCTGAACAAGTTTTCTTAATAAGTTTTTGTCGTAAAACCTATAAAAAGGGCACTTTACTGATGTGAACTATTACTTTTTCTGAAATCAAATTAAAAATAAAATAAAATTAAATTAAAGTGCGTAAAAAGGGTAAAAAACTGGCTCAAAATCGGATGATAAATACAAATTTTATGAGGGTGTTTCGGTTTGAAGTGGGTCGCACTGTACACTGTATATTAGAAAGTCATATTATTAAATAAATTTAGAAAATTATTAAAGTCAAAATTGATATTGTTGTTCAGACAAATAACATCTTTTACTGCTCAAAAAATTTCTAAAATTTCTAAAATTATTAATATGTAGATCTAAACGTTTGCCTACCTTTGTTACATAAATGCCTATTGCTTTAAAATTATCTTCAGTGTCAAAATTATGATGTGTATATCTAGAATGTGGTTAGCAAAATGGGAGTTTGTAAAAACACATTCATTGTTTTTAGTTTTAATAATCAGTTTTACATTTTCACTAATCCAAATTTCAAAAGTTCTTTCAGTTTGTTCAACATAAACAGAATTACAGCTGTTACAAGGAAGATGATAAACACCGGACCTTGACATCAATGGTAAAGTTTCTTTGGTATTGACTAATATTTTATAAAAACTATTTGTACTTAATTTATTGAAAAATTCTTGAAATATAAGTTGATATTTGACCATAATAATTCGTAGATCTATATATTTTGTTGTTTTTATTTGAATAATAAGAATCGAAAGTAAGACAGTCTTTATTTCCTTTTAGAAGCAATCATCCTTTTTCACATACATTCGCAGCTTTTAATTCTTTATTTCATCATATTTTTTCAACATTTTATTAAAGAACTTAAACAATTAGCTAAGTATTAATAAGGGTTATCCCTTATATTTGATTAATAAACTTTATTACAAATTTCATTATAAACATAAATTTGATTTTGTAGGAAAGAGGTGATCTTTGCTCAAAAAATGCAGTTTAACAAGCTCTACAATTTTGAATTTGAATCGCATAATTATTAATAAACTTTTTACAGGGTGACCCGAAAGCAAATGAGTCACACTGTATGATCAGAGTAACGCGAATGACACACATTTCTTTTGTTGTAAAACTTCAAATTTTGTCTAAATTTTTGTATTTAATATTTCCCAAAATCTTTGTATCATTGAAATAGTTTTTTCGAATAAAAAATATGCGTGCGGAAACTCTTGCACAGGTAAGTCAAATTTTTTTTTTTTATTATTCGATTAATTTTCGGTTAATTTGTCATTTTTTGTTTCCTCAATCATGAAGTTGCTTTTAGGGCACTTCTAAATTGTCGTACCATGAAAATGATAATTATTATTTTTTATAGTGCTTTAAAACTGTAGAGATAGAACTAAACAAACTGATAGACGCTTTAGTATCATCTAAATCTCCAAAATAAGCTGTTTTTTAAAGAATGAGAAAATAGGGCTTGCGGAAACCAAAAATGATCGTATATGGGATCGTCTTTGTGGAAACTAAGTAAACACCTTCTCTGTAAAATACAGTGTGACCATAGAAGAATCGACTACGTAGTCGTAGTAGATTATTTTATGGTATGACCCACTTAAAACCGGAACCCCATAAGATTTATAATAATTGTCGTCCTATTCTGATCGTTTTTTTTAAACGATAGTTCATCAAAAACTGTACTTTAGGACAAAACGGCATATTTTATTTTAAGAACCAAGGCCTACTGGGACATATTTTTGGCGCCAAAATTAGATAAATCATATTAGCGATTTTTTTTAATTCTAACTACGCCACTGGATTGGGATACTATATTTTGTTAAAAAAATATCCAACAATAAAAATTCTAGAAACTAATGAAAATCGATTTAATTACCTATTTTACCTGCCTATGCTCGCTTAAATAAAGTTGCATGGGCATGAGGATTGAAAACAATTGAAACGTTAACTTGCTTTATTACAAATAAGTATAGGTACTTAAATACAAAAAACTTTAGGTAAGAATGAAATTTTAATTTAATTTAATCCAGTGGCGTAGTCAGAATTTTTATAAGAAAATCTCCTTATCTACTTTTGGCACCAAAAATATGTCGTAAGTAGGCCTTGGTTTTTTTTAAATTGTGCCGTTTTGCCCTAAAGTACAGTTTTTAATGCCCTATCGTTTAAAAAAAACGATCCGAATCGGAAGACAATTAGGTATAAATTTTATGGGGTGTTCGGGTTTTAAGTAGATCACACTGAAAAAAAAATTATTAGGGAAAGTTGTTCAGAATATAAAATTATATATTTCTGTCAAATTTAAAAACAATTGGCCTACGTTGTTTTTTTGTTTTCATTCTAGGAAAAGGATTAAAATAAACTAGGACCAATTTTTTGAAACATAATTAATTTTGTAAAAAAAGCTTTATACATAAATTAACTCGT
Source organism: Pseudeuparius sepicola (assembly GCA_963920635.1). NCBI lineage: Eukaryota > Metazoa > Arthropoda > Insecta > Coleoptera > Anthribidae > Pseudeuparius > Pseudeuparius sepicola. The sequence continues at coordinate 9,230,393 of OY987305.1, forward strand.
ACAAAAAGCAAAGTAGGTAGATCAATTAAGATTTTTTAGATTTTACTTCAAATTTCAACTATTAATTTTTTATCATTATACAGGGTGTTTACTTTTAGCGTGTATACCATTAGTAACATCTAAATAATTTGGAAAGTTACAGTGTGGGTTAAATAAAAAAAGTAGCGCGTTTCGAGGCTCTTTAAGACCGTTCAAAGAAATCGAAGATGATTCAAGTCGTTCCTGAAATATCCTGAAAAAACTGAAATTGGTCGTTTCCTTTTTTATGTAATATCTTCTACGATAAACATAGAAACACAATGAAACTTGGTACGTTTACATAAGTCGACATGGGCTATCACCAGGAAGCTACACAAAATTTCTATGCCCACTAGATCTCCATTATTTTGTAACCAACTCTTGGTTTTCAACCATGTATCAAAAGCTAAATGGCGGATAATGTTATTTACCTAATACATAGGCGGCTATGCCGAAAACAAACTCCTGAATCGTCCGACATGTGGGTACAATGTGTACATTCGAAATTAGCGAAACTTTTTAGCTGCTAAAATTATCAAAAAATGTATTGACATTTGGTTTTTTTTAAGCTTATGAACATAATTCCCTGACAACCATTAATTGCATTCTGAGGCAATCCTTCTTTGTGAGATTTTAGGATCCTTGTGAATTTGTGCCACATTGATAGTTCCTGTTTTAGTACGGTGTATTACATTATTTGATATCATACACAAGAGCCTGCTAACGTTCGAAAATTCGTAATTATCGTGTTTTCTTTCAGGATACTATTCTTAATATTTTCTCGCTGCAGCTACAGAGCTTCGTAATTTCCAATGTACCTACACATTGCACATGCCTAATCTTCCATTATTAGGATAACCCGTCATAACAATGAAAATATTTGTATAGTAATTTGACGTTTTATGATTAGACGAGCTTGCTTTCGGCATAGCCACCTTATGATTTTATTAAAAAATAATTAATTAAAATAATTAGTTAAGGCGATTTACCACTTATGATACATGGTTGAAATCGTAATTTTTTGCTGTATTTAATGGCATACAAATTCACTATGTCGCCCATAACAAAATCAAAAGTTGGTTATTAAATAATTATAGTGATCTAGTGGGCGTGGAAATTGTGGCCTTCACCAAGTTTCATTGTGTTCCTATATTTATTGTAGAAGATACTAGATAAAGTGTTTTCAGAAACGACTTGAACTATCTTAGATTTCTTAAAGAGCCTCGAAATACGCACCTTTTTTGTAATTTTACCCACTCTGTATCTTACCAAATTTAGAAGCTACCAAAGGTGTACACGCTAAAAGTAAACACCCTGTATTTTAGTCAATCCGGGAACACCCTGCTATATAAGAAAATGTTTTCTTCTGTTCTTTGTTTTGTTGAATTTGCCACTTTTGAGCCCTGATTCTGATTATTAATAACCACAAATCTTTGATATAAGTCCTACCTACTGTTTGTGATTGCGACTGATAATAATGATTTGTCTAGTAATAATATAAAATTTGGGCGTGCTGAACCTATTTCACAGATAAATTTTTGCACAATAACAATAGTAATTATGACGAATTACATACTTACTTCGTCTATTATTGTGGTTGTCGTTATTTTCTTGTAGCGCGTTATGTTCACTGGCACTTTTAAACTGTTCTTTACACATTAATATTTCCTCGTAAGACTCTTCTTTAGCTACTATCGGCACCGAGTGCTGGGACTTTTTCGAAAAATCTTGCAAAGAGTTTGACTCGGTAAGCGCAATAAATGATTTTTCGTCATCACTGTTGGTCGACGACTCGTCGTTTTTCACCGAAGGATTGGTACTCAAGTCTATTCCATTCGTCGGCGATTGTGACTTTTCGCTATCTGAGATGAGCCAATTTTTCGCCTTCTTCTGCTCCTCGTAGTGGCTTTCCGACTTGATTTTCGCGACCCCGCATGTCAAATTCAAGCACTGGTCACCGTTTTCGTTGTTCGCGAACGACTTCGACACGAACTGCGTCAATTTGTCCATAATTAAAACTCGGCCTAAATGTATGTTTTGAGTGATCGTTTGGGACTGAATATAAGCATGAGAAAAGTAAGAGGTGGTTGCCATGGCAACCTGCGGGGTTGCGATTTACATAAACCCCACCCGCGGTCGTCCGGGGCGGGCTTTTATTGGAGGGTTAATGTCTGGGGGTTGGACCTAGAGCCACCCTCGGACGTGCGGAAATTCTGCCCTTATTTACGACTATCAGTGGTCCTAAGTAGTTGAAATTTCTTGCTAGTTGTTTTGACGCTATCGTATTAGCGGATTTATTATGATGACATTGCGATTCACTCGGTGGTGGCGTAAGCGTCGATAGGGACTGCTCTTATTGATCAACATGGTCAAAACGCTAAAGGTTATTTGCATTAACGACGCGTTCAAAATGTAACTGTTTTTTACGTTTTTCTCTACATCAATAATACCACCACAACTTACGATACCACCATGTTTCTCAATAAAAACGCCATACAACGGCCCTAAATAGCCTCTAAATTAAATCCGTGAAATACAAAAGAAACCAAGCAGTTTTTTCTGTGAAAAAAAATAACGAGAAGTATACCTGCATCCGTTTGATTTCTGGAAACAGTATCTCATTAACTTGACGTCACTGCCTCGAATAGGAAGCGCATGTCCCTGGACCTGCTGTTCTTTGTACATATTACCACATTACAAGCTTAACTATCGCAAAATAAGTGGGCGATATGTTTTCTATGTTTCCACAATAGGCACCGTAGAACTGCGGATGATAGAGGCTGTATGCAGCATAGTGACGTGCCATAGCCTTTTTATAGCACAACGTGAGCAAGAATTTCGGATAATATATTCGAAATTATACTAATAAAATAAAAATATTTAATTTATTTGGGTTAATTAATACTCTTGAATTTTGCTTCATTATATTTATCAGGAACTAAGGTTAATACTTACCATTCGCCCTCCGTTTGGAAAATAAATCATATATTCTACAAAAAATTTCTTAGTGGGCATAATGACATTAACTCAATTTTTTATTACGTTTTTTTTAGTAAACTCTAACAAATAATAGATTAAAAAGTTATGGCAATATTTATTATTTGAAACAATAACATAAACTCGTTTCGATGGTAAATAAAGTACCTATGACACATTTTTCCGCAACTTTTAAAATTTTTCAAATAGGGACCAGAAGGAAAAAGTATAATGTATCAGAAAAAATCACTTTGCCGGTCACTGGTGCCCATTTATCTATAGCAGGATATATATTTATATCCTTTACATATCCTTTATATATTTATATATCCTTTACTCGATGGTAAAACGTTAATTTCTAATTATTGAAAATTTCTCAAGAAAGTGTAGGTATATTTTCTGGCCGATTTTAAAAAAGCGATTTTTTTACCTCAATACTTATCAATATAGATGGCCTTGCATGTTCTCGGTCCTCCATCGACGGTAATATACAGTGTATTTATGTATATATCATGATCTATGCAGATGATACATTATGGCTTTTCTGTTGACATTTTCAGCAAGTTCTCTGACATTAGGAGGAGTAAAATAAATTTATATAAATTGACTTTTAATTTTTAATTTGTAAATCTTCAGTTTTAACAGCGCATTAAACACACCTATATCTACACTACGGCTGAAGTTAGTTAGTAATCAAAAATTTTCTGCCTAGGTATGGTATACTATTGTCTCTAGTTCCTGCAATTAGTCAGTACAAACAATGTTTTTACTTTTAGTAAAAAATAATTATAGTATAGTTTTGGCAGAGAACAGTTGTTCTCTGGTTTTGGCTTAAAGTGTACCTCATCAGTTTCCATCAGCGTCATTTCTGTTACAGTCTACGAAAATAAAACGGGAGAGTAATCCATTTTAATTGATGATCAGTATATAATCTTAGGATGTTTAGAAATCTACACAGTTACCTTCTGCAACCAGGCATACGGACATTTACAGCTCACCCCTTTGTGAAAGTACCGAAGTGTAAAACGAAATAATATTCTATCACCGTACACTAGATGGTGCTGAAATCGTAGCATCTACTCCCCTTATTGATTTTTCTGAATAAAGGCGGTAAAGGTCAGGTTAGAAATTTATTATTTACTAGGTAAGTACTACAGAAGGATTGCCTACGTTCTTCTGTGTTACTAAATAATACAAATATATAGAATAAACATGGTACTAATTTTTTGTTTTTGCAGATTTAAGGATACCTCAAAACAAAAGTTTATTTAAAAAATGTTTCAACTTTTCAACGACGGGGACGGGACAATGATTGATATCAAACCTGTTTCGGAATTTCGTTGACAAAAATTATTCCCGTACCTACTAAATTTACTCTTAAGTTAAAGTTAACCACTATGTAGGCACACTTTTGCAAAGCCCAATTTACTTTAGAATTTTATTTTGTTTCGACGGGAAATTAAAAAACCATTTAAAATTTAAAAAATATATTTAAAAACTTTAGTAATTTTTTTTAAGAAATTTTTACATAACAATCTCAACAGTTGTACATTAGAATTAATAAAATTAATAGCAAATGTAGTACCAATATTGTTTTGTAACAAATACATACTTCTGTACTAATCAGCAACTCTGGTACCCTGCAAAAAATTATTATATGAAACTATTTAACATTTTAACATGTCTTCTATAATATCACATTAATCAATGTATTAAAACAAGGAAACGGAAGTTTTGTAAGGAACAACCGACGAATTATCTAAAAATAAAAGTATAGAAACTATATAAATGTCCCAAAGGTAACTAAAAATAAAATGTAAAAAAAGTAGCCCACAAAAATAGAACAGACAATCGAGGAGGCTGGTAAAATAACTTACTAGTCTTCTCTTTGATCACTAATGCTCTTACTGGACTCTGTGCTGCAGGCTTGTGACAGCTTCGTCCGGATATATTACATCAGAATGCGTTTGCAGTCCAAACAACAATTCTGCTGGTTGCGCAGTTCTTCGTCTTATTTTTGACTGGTTTATCTGGCCTTGGTTGTCTGACATATTGGACCTGAAATAGTATCGATTCAGGACTATTTTTATAATTTAAAAATTTCGATTTACTCACAAGTGATCCAACTGTTCCAGTGATGATGATCTTGAAGATCCTGAATTACTTTCATTTGGTTGACTGTACATACTTGTGACTAATTCTTTCGAAAATATTGGAATTTCATTATGGAGCAGATGGTCTAATAACTGTCCTTTTACGTTGGTCTCTTGTTGCAACTAATAATTACGTAAATTAAAACCTTATCAGTTACATGAAAAAGAAAATAACTCATACCTCTGCTAATGAAGCTTCACTCTCTTTGAGTTTGGCTTCTTTTTGAGCAACCTGATGACTCTGGCTCAAAGACATATTATACAACTTCTGTATCATATATTTGGCTTCGTCAATACTATACACTAATCCTAAAATTCTTTCTAAATCTAAATGATCACTGGTGTCTTGCGTTTCCTCTATTTCCACCACATTGTGTTGCGTCTCACTGATAATCTCTTGAACATAGTTGATGTTTTCCTGAATGTCTTCTATGTAGCTGTCCAACTGCATTATGTCTTGACCTTTGTCTGCTGCCTGTTTCCTTCTTTCTTCTAAAGTCTCCAATTCCTTGCCTAGAATGTGAGGTATAAAATAAATAAATTCAAGCATTTTAAATCACCTACCTAAAGCTTCCCTTTTTTCCAAGAAATGTTCCATTCTCACTTCTTGCTCAACCAAACCTTTCTTGTTCCAAGCAATATTATTTATAGTTTTTTCAAGTTCGAGCCATTTTTGCTTTGCTGCTTTTGGAGAATATTTGTATTGATTTAATCTGCCGCTTGCTTTCATGCTCAGACGGGTTTGCTGGTTCTTTCGTAATACTGAAACTTCTTCTTGCTTTCTCTTTAAAACTAGATCTTTTATTTTTCTTTCGTTTTCCATGTTCTTGATCATATTTGCACTCTTCCGCGTTTCCTTTCTTAGCTGCGCTATTTCCCTCAATCTCTTCAACTCGGCATCCTTGTGCTTCTGCGATTCTTCTTTCATCTTGTTGATTAGCTTAACTTTGGCGCGTTTCATTTCAAATAATTCGTTCTTGAAGGATTTGATTTGATGTTCGTATTGACTATGGTTCCTCAAAAGGCGTGCGTGTTCTTTTTGCGCTGCTTGAAGTCTTTTAAGTTCCTTTTGCATGTCTTGTAATTTTTTGGTGTAGTCTTCTTTAATTTTTTTTACTTTGTCCGTAGGCTCAGACATAGAGCTGTATTTGTGGAGCATTTTGTCCCTTTCTTCTTGCGTGCTTTGTATGCTAAGCTGCAGCTGCGTAAGCTTGTCTTCATAATGTTGTCTCATGGTTTGCATTCTTCTCTGGGATAATTCTAACTCTTCTATTAATTTCGACTTCATGTCTATGTCATTTGTAAGAGATATCAGTTCATCCTTTAGTATCGTTTGAGAATTCTTTCCTTCCATTTCTCCATCAGATTCGTCACTCTCCTTTTCACTATCGTATTCGAGCTCCACCGATCGCCTATTCAACAATAGTTTCTCTTTTTCTAAATTTAACTTAGCTTGTTCTATTAGGGAAGAGTTATCTTCGGTTATGTGCAGATCAATCCTCTGCAAGTTATGTTGTGAACGGTTAAGCTGTTTCCTGAGTTGCTCGCAAGTATTGTTGGATTCCATCAGCTTAGCTCTAAGTTCTTCAATTTCTCTTAAGTAGTTTTGAACCATTTCTACAACACCGTTATCAGAAGCTTTGGTTATCCAAGAAGCGGTAGCTTTTTCGGCAAGCAAATTGGCATTTCTTTGCGTCAGAGCATCAACAGTGTCTTGCATGGCTTTCATCCTTGTTCTTAAATTGCTGATTTCACCTTGAAGCATGTTGTTTTCGTAATACATATCGTTTATGGTTTCTGTACCATCTTCAGCGATGATGCGCTTTCCTTGCTTGTACTCGAGCAGTTCGAGCTGAAGCTGCGTTACTTGTTGTTTCAGCTGCGAGATAGTCTTTGAAGATTTGTCTTGATTAATAAATACTTTGTTTTTGATATTTCGCGCCCTGTTAGCGTATTTAAGCGTGTTTAAAGTTTCCATAAAGTCTGTATCGCTTGGACTAACGCAAGCGATCATAAGCGTCCTGCTATTCCCTCCTAAACTATCCTGTAATAACCTAGTTAATTTCGAATCTCGATAAGGTACGTGTAGTGCCCTTTTGGCTTTATCACCCAAGGCCGATATCACATTGCCCAACGCCAACAAGCCGCAGTTTATGGAAATTCCTTCTTTCTGGCGCTCGCCTGTCGCGCCCGTTCTTTTCATTCTCTCAGATCCCGCCAAGTCGACGAAATGAAATTTTGCGCTCAAAGTTTCAAATTCGTTGATATTGTTGGCTTCGTTTTCTTCTGAGAGAATTACTCTTTGTTGTTTGATGTGTAAGGTGAAGATTGCGTGAGATCTTGAAGATTGGGTGTTCATTTGGGTACTGGCTGTTGTTCTAGAGAGCGTGCCCAGTTTTAAGCAATGCAACGCTTCTTCTGGAGTTAATACTGTTTTGCTTGTAATGCCCTTTACTTGAATGCCCCCACTAGAATCTTCGTGGATTTTAAATACTCTATCCTATAAAGACATAATTTACATTACTGTTAATTATTTATTATAGTAGATCTTCTTTATTTTATTAATTAAAATATTCTTAATGAAAATAATTGTTGCACAGGATCAATTGTCTGATAATAAAATAAAGAACAAAAATGAACTTTGATACATACCCTAGCTTCAAGAAAATAGTAAATGATGATATTATATTAATAATATGTTTTAATTCTGACCAAAATTACTAAAATTCCATCTTCATTTCATCCATGTTAAGACCAAACATTATTTTTTCTCATATTCTTGATTTTGTGTAACCTACAAACAAACAAAAATCATCGACTTTAATCAAAGAATGTACTACTTCGGTATGAAGAAATCGAGATTTACTCAGCATGCAATCCAATAAAGCTATAGACATAATGTCTGTCATTTTGTATATAAAATTTTGCACTTGAAAATAACACCTAATTCAAAATCGTGACTTTCAGGTATTTTCTAATAAATTAATTTTGCTATATACAACCTTCAGTAAATCGTACATTGTAAGAACTTATTTACCTACATTTCTAGTTACTTGGAAACATAAAACCGAGTTCTTAGCTGGGTAAGCCAGGCGTAAAAATAAAATATAATAAAATCAATAGAAAAACAACGACAACGTTATTACAAGATATTTTTGCCAAAAGTTATGTATATATTTAAAGTCAGTCGCCTCTACAAATCTTTTATTTTAAATGGTTACAGGATCGCAGAAATGATATTGTCACGAATAATAAATTTTCGGTAGATTAGGTACTTTTAAGTTGTTATAATTAGCTTCTGTTACCACCATAATAAAGCACCAAAGAGAGCAAAGTTTAAGAATCTTTCAAAAACTGATGATGTAATAAAACAAGAAATAAAAAGTCGCATCAGACAATTGCTCCACGGCATCGGAATAATTTCGTCCCTAGCTTTATATTTAAATGAAGGTCCATTATTTTTAGTTGCTAAATCACTTACTCTATTGTACGTAGGATTAAACAAGTCGATAACTTCCTCATTGTACAGTTCCATAAACTGCACCGAGACTTTAAATTCGGGTGGTAGAATGCCGTATTGTTCGGCCAAATGTATCTTCCTGTTCATGCTATCGAAAAAGTGGTGGATCGCCCTCGGTATGATGCCCTTCAGCTCTTCCTTACAGACCACCTCGAACCCAGAACCCATGGTGTACGTTTTTCCCGATCCCGTTTGACCATACGCAAGTACTGTCGCATTATACCTAAAATGATGATCGAGCTAAATTTATGTTCGAGTGAAGGCCATATTTTGAAATTTATACGCATACCCTTCAAGTGAAGATTCAACTAGAGGCGCAACACATGTTTCGTAAATAGTTTCTTGTGTAGAATCCATATCATAAACATAGTCGTACGTGAACGATTTGTCTTTGCTTATCGTTACTTGGGGTTCCCCTGGAGTAACAAATGTACAGACTTGACACATATCTATGATTTCGCGTGGAGTCTGTGGCCGTATCCTGAAAACAGTTGCTTATGAATAAAATGATTATTTTGTACAAGTAAATTTATTCTCGGAGTTTATTTATTCTATCAACAATTTTGTCAAATAGGTCATAGTTTGGTACTATTGCCGTGGCAACTATTATTGCCATTGTATAAACGGCCGCTCGTTTGAAGGCTGAACATTTTGTAACCAATCACAACATTTGATTTCAGTGAACTATCGACCTATAATTTCGCGATTTTAAAAATCTCGTATGCACCTCTGGCATAAAGTGTTTTTGACATAAGTACAAATTTGGAAAGGCAGCAATCCACGCCTAGAGCAACAAAGTACTGTTTTACGCCCACACCTACTCTCGACATCGATTGTTCTCGGTTTCAGCCTGAATAAAATCATTTCCGTACTTATCAGATAACTCTGGGTCCTAATTGGGGCTCTTAAAAGATCGATCACCTATTTAGCAAGTCATCAAAACTATATTTGTAAATTGTATAGGCACACTTTCGATGTTCTTTGGTGAAGGTTTAGGGTATCATCTTTGGCCTCTCAAGGATATTTTATTCGCTTCGGAGATTCAGTGAGAAATATTGAGATTAGTCACATAAGCAATAAATTATTTTTTGCGTCGAAATATTAAGTAAATAATAGGTATGGGAAAGGCGAAGGATAATTACATATGACATATTAAGGATACTTATAAAGTATATAGATATACTCGATATTAAATACGATATGTATAAATACATGGTATTACTCATAGAAAAAAAAGATTTCACCAATAAAGATAAACCTGTCCTTTGTCGTTTACCTAACAAATATGTACCTTAGATTATTTGTTCAGCATTAGCATACAGAGTATCCCAGAAAAGTGAACACTGCATGTAGGTGTGTGATTTCGAATGATGGGCTATAATTTTCAGAACAAAACTATGTGCTAGTGACAAAAAACTATTGTTTTGTATTTTTTAACAATAATTAGTCCCAGGATTTAAAAATAACTTAATAAGTTGTGTTTCCGCCTCAATGTATTCTATTTCTGTGACAACAGGTTTATTTAATATTTTCTTTTCTAACATTCAAACCAAACAAAATTTGTGTTTAGATGTCTTGCATTTTGTAGGTTTTCACTTACGACAGACCTACCTTATATGTACAAAATAAACAAATATATACTATTGCACAGGCATAGAAAATATAATTATTATTGTTGAATGCTGAAGTGACCTTACTCCCAATATCTACCGTGGTCGTGGTGGCAAGTTATTTTCAAGCCACATAAATAGTTCTTCCGGCTTTGCTGGAGATGTATTTTATAAAATCTAAATATAAAATGATATTTTACCTTAGCGCAACTCGAACTGAAGTGTCGTCCTCTTCCATTTTCCCGAATTTGTTAAATAAAACTAGAAAACATTACATGTAGTTCTGCTTCGCGTAACACCTGGCTTAGCATCTACCTACACAAAATAGCAAGCAGGTACCTTATCGCACAAGGTAAAAGGTAAAATACATTTTGATTGTTTGCGTTAACACAATGAGCCGTTTATGTGTTTTAATTCAGGACTTCGCCAGGGCATATATGTGAATGTGTTTGTTTTATAAATAAGTGCACACCGCGAAAGACTGGAGACCGTAGAATACAACCATGAGGTACACCATACACTTTACTGAACACGACTCGGTGTTGAGCACAATATCTGGCGCAGAGTTGCCAGATGGTTAATCATTCTTGTCCCCAATACTGGTGACAATTCTCGGAAATATATACACAAATTTATACATTTTTCAAAGTTAAAATAAACTGGAGTCAAACAATAATAATATTTAATTATTCTGATCTTATCTCTGAAATAATGCACATAAACATAAACCCGATTATATAGCACCACAATCATGTTAAAGAGAGAAAACAACCCCTGTGGATTTGCTCAAAAGCAATCCAAACATCACTCTTCTTTGATTATGACATTGTACCTATAGTAAAATCGGGAGAAGCGCATCTACTTTTTTACACCACATACATTGTAATCTATTTCACTATAAAAGATTGCTTATAAGCAAAGGTGTATATATTTTGTTTGTTAAAATATCAAAAAGTTAATAACCATTTGCTAATAAGAGCACATACATACAATGAAAAATACTAAGCAGCTAGTATACAATCTGTCTACTTTAAGGGCTTACCGCCCTTGTAAAATCTTTATTTTTTGACAGATTTTAATAAACTTTTTTTTGTTAGATATAGGTAGGTATTTAAAATGCGCATTCAGTGAGTGAGTTAGTTTATTCTTGTGTTGTAATAATAATAATAAGTTTTATTTGTTTATCTACATATTCTAAGCAATAGAGAAATAAACACAAAAATATAATAAGTTATAAAGCTGAAAACCATAGAAGCAGTGACCAATATTGCTTGTACGTGGTAAATATATTTCTTAACCTAAGGTTTAAGATTTTTAATAACAACCTAAAACTATTTAAAATAAGAAATCAGTAAAAATAGGCGGTGGTAGTTGGATGGGGTAATTATTTCATGGCCTGCTATGATTTTATAAAATAGCTCATTTTCAAGAAACCTTATTAGGGATTTTTTACGACAAAATGGTATTAAGAAAACTTGTTCAGAATGAAAAACTGAGTAGAACTGCAAAATTTCAAAAGTCTAAACCTACTTTGATTTTTAGCTTTTTCGCCTTTTTCTCCCACTTTTTTCTTAGAAATGTGTCCTTTCCGGAGCTTTCACGTCAAAATATTATTAAGGTAACTTGATCATCGTGAAAAAATAAAATTTTGACGTGAAAGCTCCAGACAGAACACATAATTCTAAAAATCAAAGTAGGCCTAGCCTTTTGCAATTTTGCGAATCTACTCAGTTTTTCATTCTGAACAAGTTTTCTTAATAACATTTTGTCGTAAAAAATCCCTAATGGGGTTTCTTGAAAATTTGCGATTTTAAAAAATCAAAGCAGGCCATAAAATAATTACCCCATCCAAATACCACCGCCTATGAGATACTCTCCCTTGGTACTACCTATAAAAAAATAGAGATCATTTGTTTTCCTTGCCCTTCATATATTTCTGAGGTGTCCAGTATCAAATTGGGACACACTGTACAGTACTAGAAAAAACTGACTACAGATTCTTTAGGATGACTCAAAACCCATCTGTAATAATTTTAAATTTTTTTAATTCCAGAATTGTTTTGATTATTATTGGACTTTAAATTTTACAACTTTTCCATCATTTTATAAAAAATGTAAGTACATATTGATTTAGACAAATTTGTTAAAACGTTAATAAACAATGAGGAATATATTTTTGTCCTTATTTTAAAACAATAAAAATTGGCACAGATAGGTTTTAAATACTCACGAATCTCTCTAATTTATTTTTTTCTGAAAAATTCTCTAATAATACTTTTTGGAATTTGAGCTCGTAAATAAGTGGTCCAATTAACTGAAGGCGCATTTAGAATACTTACTTAACAAAAGAAGTTGATCAAAATCGGTCAACAAATAATTATTTTACAAGGGTGGTAAGTCCGTAACATGGGCACAAACTGTATATGTGTTACATTTTTGATTGGTTGGAAGAAATTAATTTTGAAGTTCTTCTAACAGCACTATCTGATTTATCTACATTTTCCGGTGGATTTTGCTCAAAAGCAATCCGAACAATAGTTAAGAAACACAGTAGCGTTGGGTTCAGTCAACGACAGTAGGTTTAATTTTAAAGTGCGGAATTTTATTTATAAATTCCTGTTCTACAAGATTTATCTGGCGCTTTGGCATCATTGAGAGGAAAGTTGTGTTTACTCGATTACTTACCTAGCAATAAATATGACGATATACGGAGATATATCTCCATCTCTCTGTGACGCTGTATAATTAGACAGGTAGATTATTTAATTATACGAAATATTCGACTAGTTATATATATGTATATACAGTGTGACCCATTTGTTTTGGGGTCAGTCTGTAAAAAGTGTATCAATCGTGCGATTTGGCTGATTTTTTTTTTTAAATTGTAGAGCTCGATGAATTGCACATTTTGAACAAAAATTGCCTGGTTCGCATAAAATCCAAAGCCTACTGTGACCGTTTTTATGAGCAAAATTTTAAGAAACCATATTAGCGTTTTTTTTTGAAAAAATCTGTGTGCGCCAATGGATTGAGCACCCCTCGAAATGGGTATGTACAAAATTTCATCAAAATATTTCAAGTAATAACGATTTTGTAGAAAAATTAAAAATGCAGCCAAGGTACGTCTTTATTTTCAAAAATTCAAAGTTGGCCATGGAAAATAATTGAATTGTAATAATACAACCTTATGCTTATAAACACAAAACATAAAAACAATTAAAATTATAAAATTTTCGTTGTCGCCCACGAGTCGAACAATTTCTATTTTGTCTCTTATGCTTAAATATTCCATAATTATGATAATTAATTGTATTGAGCACAAACAATTTCTGAACTCAATTTAGACAGTTTGACACTTAATAAAAGTAAACAATTCAATTATTTTCCATGGCCAACTTTGAATTTTTGAAAATAAAGACGTACCTTGGCTGCATTTTTAATTTTTCTACAAAATCGTTATTACTTGAAATATTTTGATGAAATTTTGTACATACCCATTTCGAGGGGTGCTCAATCCATTGGCGCACACAGATTTTTTCAAAAAAAAACGCTAATATGGTTTCTTAAAATTTTGCTCATAAAAACGGTCATAGTAGGCTTTGGATTTTATGCGAACCAGGCAATTTTTGTTCAAAATGTGCAGTTCATCGAGCTCTACAATTTAAAAAAAAAATCAGCCAAATCGCACGATTGATACACTTTTTACAGACTGACCCCAAAACAAATGGGTCACACTGTATGGTAATGCAAATTCCATTCTCCGTATGGAATATCCCAAAAAAAATAAACACTGACGATAAAGACAAAAAATTACGATAGATAGGTTTTATTATTGTGACGTAATGCTGTTAAAAAATGAAGAAGGGGTACCTATATATGAATTTTCCGAATAATAATCCAAATGTACCTACTTAATTTTGACCAGTTCAAAATATTTTAAGTTTCTTTTAATTGATGATTTCAAGAACACCGCAACTTAGGGCCGTAGAAAAGGGGGGGGGGGGGGGTTAGAAAAATAAGAGAAGGAAATAGAAACATATTGGTGATGTAATTTTATTATTTTCTATGTCTCAGTTTAATTATTTATCCTATAAATTTTTAGAAAATAATCTTGAGCTCACCACGAAATAAATTTCTGTAGGTAACCTATAGATATAATTATGTGGCCCTTTGAGAGGAGATGATAATGTATAGGAGGTGGAAAACATTTATATGCACTACAAGAGGTATTAAACAAACCTATTTGAAAAGTATTTAAATCAAAGAATGATTTGAATAGATCAATTTTGGCATGTCCAATGATTTATTTTAAATCAAAGATACTTTGTGTGTTGAAATGATTTATCCTGCAATAAATCATTCATGCGGCGCAATTATATGTACCTACTTTTTTAATTTATGACCCCCCCCCCCCCATAGACAGCCTATCTACGGCCCTACGGTAATTCATGAATTAAGTTTATATTGTATAGATTGTAGATTAACCATATAAAAAAATGCTACTATGCGTTTATATTCTTTTAGGGCAACGGAATAAAAATGATATCCATTTTGTGAAAATCAAACCATATGGACCTCAATATTTTTTCTTGATCGTCTATAGTATTATTATAGCTGTCTTATGATTTATGATACTTTTGTTTCCTCTCTGAACACTAAGAAATACTTAGGGCAAACTGTATTTTTGAAAAATACTAATTTAAATAATTTCGGAATTGCCAGCGCCATCTGTTACCCAGAGTTTTAACTATAAGGGAGCGGTCTTGTATTAAAGCGAGCGTACACAGGCACCTACTGCCCACAGCCCACTACTTTGAATTGAAGCCTGTCAGAGAAACATAACCTAAAACACCCCACTGTGACATGACGTCAACTTGACACCCTAAGTTTTGTTTTTAGTACCTATTGAGATAATAAGTAGTTTATTGTAAGTATTGTTGTTAAGTCTTATTATTTATTAAAAACCTCATACGATACGTGGAAGATACCGAAACGAAAAGTCATGTTTTATTGATACAAGTGTTTATTTTTTGCTAGTTGTGGGGAAGGAACTGTGTACAATAAAAGTAAATAAGTAATAAAAATTAATATTACTGGTAAGTAAGGTTGTTTATTGAGTTGAATAATACATTATAAACATTGTGGATTGGTGTACTTTTATTCGCTACTCTACGAAGCTTCGCTACTGGTTTTTCGGTTTAAATTCAGTTTATCGGAGACGTTTAGAAACCTCTGCTTAAAAGTGCCTCAAGTATTTGATACAAAATACAACACAAAAACAGGAGAAACTGCATAGGTATGTAATATCTTATTTTCTCAATTATTATTGTGCCCATTGTGAATTTTGATAGTGTGCGAGTCTCGTTACGAGCAATTTAATATTTATTTTATAATATCTAGCTTGTTTTTATTAATAGATAATGTTTGGCAGCAAAGATAAATATTGTTATTTCAAAAGTAACTATTGGAATTAGTGCATCTACTAACAGTTAACAATATAATATGGAAAGAAAACCAACATCAAGTCACTGGTAAGTACAAAGCAAAATCCAAATTTTAATATAGACCGATATTATTACTTTTCTTAAATATAATGTTACTTGTGATGTGGATATCAAAATGGACCTTTTGCAATTTTTATATCTTACATAACTCTAGTTAATGCGTGTTGAATGGTAGGTATATGTAATTTCCTGTTTTAGTTTTTACTTTCGTATTTTTTGGAATTGCTAATTGTAACTGGTTGCTTTTAAGGAAGTAGAGACGAATGAAATTTTATTTTATAAATTAAATGCAAGGTGCCAAAAATGACGGTACCTATATCCTACTATGTAATACACTTAGGTATATTTCACATTTTACTTTTAACTTATGATTTAATTTGAATTATAATAACCTTGTTTTAATGAACTGGGACAATCTACCACTATAAGTACATAAAATATAAATTTCCCAAGGATTTCATCACATAGGTCTAGTCCGTGTAGTCAAATTAATTTAAAATAATTTATTAGTATCAGTGTTGACAAAGGTTGCTTTCAACTTTTACAGATTCGATGTAGTTGAGAAACTGAACAAATAATAGATTCATTGGAAATCTATACTGTGTGTAATTAAAAAACCATTTCCTTTATCGCAAATACAATGAACAATTGTATGCACAAAACTATGCTTGAATAAAAATTAAGTGGTTTAGATCTTGAGTGATTTTTGTTGAACCTATACTCTTCTTTTCACCATACAACAACTTTTAAGGTGTAAATTTTAGAGTTTAGTTACAATTTTATTTTACAAAAAATGTACACCTGTTAGTATCGTACATGGAGTAACAAATCTTATCAGTAAGCGCTGCTTTGTAAAAATCAAGTCTCGTGTAATTCATATAAGTAAACAAATTTTATGAACACAGTTTGAGGGCAATTTCATACATTAAAACGAAAATCAATTTTTAATATTTCCATATCTGCCCATTCAGTGAAGTGGGAAAAATATCTAGAATTTGCAATTGCATTGCTTCCGAGGATTGCAATAGAGAAATGAATTATAATGGAGCGAAATGTAGGAGGAAATGTAGATATTTTGTGTTATATGCAAATTTAAATTTGATTATTAGATTTCGACGCATTTTAGCAGGCAAGTCACTTTTTTGTTTACACTATCGTCAGTGCTACGATAAATTAAAGCAAGTTTTATTTTTAATTAGAAAATGGTTTAAAAGAAGCAGCATTTTAAGAGAAAACGAAGAATGGCAAAATTGGATAAATATGTGGATTCAGTAATTAACAAATGTGTCTGTTTTTTAAAAGGCAGACGATATAGTTGTTATTAAGTTACTATCAGTGCCTTGCGTTGGCGGTGAATTATTTTATATCAGTGCAATATCGTTTCGTCTCCTGATAATATTTTTCATTCTGCCGTTTAGTGCTGACCCCTGCGCCGAATCACAGTTTATTTAATTTAAGTGTCGACTTTCAATTTCCGCGTGTCAAAATAATCCCTTTGTTGTAATTCGACTTTTTCTTTGTCTATTTTGTTTAAGCTTAATATACGGCATATTATATCATATCGACCGGTGCGCAGATGGTATGCGCGAAATTCATTCATTTCTCAACATCAATACTTACAGTGTTGGAGCGGATCTCATCCACATTTCTGTGTTCACGTTACCATCTTCAGTGAGTAACATTGCCGGAAATAGTTGCAATTTTGACATTTCGTTTCGTCGGTATTTCGTGCATCCTCTGGTACGTACCCAAAGCGCTGCCCTGCAAATAATTTTCAGGATTTCAGGCGCTAGCTAAGTGTGTGTTGGGGGGATCCGCTGAAACTGATTCGATGTCAGCTTTGTAACAAAATTTGTCCTAAATCAATTTTCTACTACTTAATAGTGATGTTACATTCCAGTTTTAACGTTTTTAGTTAAAAAAATATTAATTTACGCTTTGTGGAAGCATAATAGTGTCTAAAATATATCGCCGACTTAAAGGAAAGTAATATTATGTAACGTGATTTCTTACTAAATTTTGAAAATATTAAGAATGTTTGGAATATTCAAAATCTTTTCTAGCAACATTATTATTTAACTAAAATAATAGTTTCTAAATTAAAATTTTAATTGGGATTGCATTAAAATTGCACGTTTTTAGGAGAATATTATTTGAAATTTAGATTAATTACTAAATTAGTTGGTCAAACTGTTGTAGATATTCCTTTCTTTTCAATACATGTTGGGGTTAATTAACGTAAATATACTCAATTAATCTAAAACACAATGTCTTCCGGCTGTATTATCCAGTAACATAAGCTCTTACTTTCCTTTTATCCTCCAGGATTTTGCTTGTGCTGACATTGCGTGCTCATTTAATCTTCTGTTTCTCTGTTCTGGAGAACCTTCGTCATCGTCTTGTTTTTTGAATTAAAACTTCGCGAATCGAGTTTGTTTGTGCTCGCGAAAATAGAATTGGCTTATTACAAGAATGTATAACATTATTTGGAAAGGGGAAACAGAAAAAGAGCTGTTTTTTTGCGAGCGCGCCCTTTTTACGTTTTCCAGATTTTCCCCCTATATTGTGTAGACCGGCCAAACTTCGTTCAAATATGTGTCGGTGTCAAAACTTTTTTAATAATGCCCCCTTTTAGTACGCTTTGAGAATTATATCGCTGCCGCAAAATTGGTGAGATGTTTCACACTTATTAGTAAATAGAAAATAGATAAGTACCTATGCTGTTTTGCAGATTTTGTCTTATCGAGTGGAAATATATAACTGAATTTACCTTTTATAATTTAGATTAAATTTCTAAAATACGGCAGACTGCAAGTTTGGACAAGGAAATTTTGACATATCACTTAGTTTCTAAAAATTTCTGTAGTATTTTATTTATATTTCTTAAAAACTTTGCAATATATATAAAAATTTTGAGACTACATTGTCAATTATAATTTTTCTAAGCTTGAAATTTCAAATCAAGTCAATTCCAACACAAACACAACATTTCTTGTCTAGTTACTCGACATTTTATAAAATCCGTTGTAATAATTTATAAAATAAAATACTAACAAACAATAATCAAAGTAGCAATGATTGGCTTTTTAAATATTTTTCATATATTTTTTAATAAAGGTAGTTTACTCGTCTAGTAGCCTCTATATAAAATTTGGTTTTTTGCAATTAATTTCTTTAATACTAAACTTTATTATTATTATTTTTTAATTTTGAAAACAACCGTTTGATAGCCGTACATACAAATAAGGAACGACTTTCTTAAAAATAATCTTAAGAAATTCTTCTTTTAAACGTTTTAAAAATTGTAGTAAAACCGTGCATTTTTGGAGAAAATTTTATAAAAGAAAGTCGTTCTAACTTTGGGAAAAGCAGGTCAGTCCATTAAAAGTTCAGATTCTATCAATATCCAAGATGTTAAACTATACTTAAAAAAATGAATTTTATTAATAACTTCTTTATCTTAAGAATCACCCAAATCTTCTAATATCTCATTTTAGGTTAGGCAAAATACGAGATTGTGCTTTATCGAAAACTCCTATAAATTTGGGCTCCATATTTCGAAAAATACTAAAATATTTTTAGAGAGGCCTAAAATAATAAATAGCCAAATAAGTTGCAGTATCTCGAAAACCAAATGCTAAATGAAAATTTCACGAGAATCAAAAAATTACTGAAAATTAACCCTGGATCTATGAAATGAGTCATTTAAGTAAACCACAGCCGTGCGCGGAAAAAGTTTGGGAGTCAACGGATATACATTACCCCCTTTTATTTCCTTGTTTTTTGTACTAGAATTAGATAAAAATATTTTTTCGTGCTCTCTCCTGCGTAAATACAGTTGCCTTGTTAGTTTGGAACAAAAAATATTGCTTGTTTGTAAAAAATTAAATTTGACGAAAAAATAATTTATTAAAAAAAATCCAAAGAAAAAATAGATTTTACATTAGGCCTCTAGGTAACTCCCAAATATGTAGAAGCTAGGTTTTTGTTTTCGTGGCGGTCATGGCACATGGATTTGATTGATATATTGATGAATAAATCATAATTAAAGAAGTTAAAATCAAGTATATTTTCCAAGGGGGATCGACAGAATGCAGTGGAATCCCGATTTATTTCTTTAAATAATTTTTTAAATTGATGACTTTTTCTTTAAATATTTTTTTAAATACATGATTTTTTCGTCAAATTTATTTTTTTACAAACACCCTGTATGAGATAGACTAGCTATAATACGTGTAATAATACCTCAGGCAATGCTTAATCGATTTGCAAAAAAGGCCACCATTTAGCATTTGGTTTTCGAGATACTGCAACTTATTTGGCTATTTATTATTTTAGACCTCTCTAAAAATATTTTAGTATTTTTCGAAATATCGAGCCCATATGTATAGGAGTTTTTGATAAAGCACAATCTCGTATTTTGCCTAACCTAAAATGAGATATTAAAAGACTTGGGTGATTTTTAAGAAGATAAAGAAGGTATTAATAAAATTCGTTTTTTTAAGTAAAGTTTAACATCTTGGATATGATAGAATCCGTGGTTTATACTCTGGAAAATCATTTTTTTTTAAATTTTGGCCTCACTTTGCGAACGCCCTGTATAACTTAGAGTATTAATATTTTCTACAAAAGGTTTTGAGCTGTGGCCAATTCGATGGCACCCTACATTTTATTCTTAAAATAGTGCCTAATATATATAATATTCTGAAAATTGGTCATTTAAAAAATCATAGTTAGCTATGGAATAATCACCCAATCGAAATATAGTGTCTGTGTGATATTTTCCCTTAGGTGAATCTAAAAAATATATAATGCTAATAAATATAATATAAATTTTACTCGGCTCTTCATATATTTCTAGAGTGTTCACAAGTCAACCCGGACATAGAGTAGGTATATTTTGGGTTTTTTTAGATTCCTTTTTCGAAATTTTGAGATTTTTTTTCAAAAAATGATCAATTTGACAGATAAGGTCACGTGGTTGTTTTTGAGTACGTTATTTGACATCATTGTTTTAAGTAAAACAGGTTGTCACGAGATTTTTTTAAATAATTTTTGTTTTGTTAGGTTGACAGACAGGATTCTGTTTGAAAGTTTGGATGACATATTATGTAAAAAAATGCATTTCTGTTTTTCCAAAATAAAATGTAAAAAATAAAGAAAAAATACCAAGAAAGAAAACGACCACCAATTAAATTACTTCGAATTCTTCATTCATTTAAATTGTTTTACCTTGAATTTTTTTAAATTTTCGCCTGCGCTCGCAATTTTCAACTGTACAAAAAACTAAATAGAATTAAGTTAGAAAAGTTGTTTTGCTAATACTAAATCTGTCACGAAAGTTAGCCCCCCAGTTTGAAATGTCATGCTACGCGGATGATCTTTAGCGCTTCCTTCCCTTTAAAGCGAAATAAAAAAAGGTTTCGTCTGGTTTCGGGCATTAAATAAAACTTAAAATTTAATAAAACACAAAACCCACAAAATTCTTGTGAGCCATTTTCTAAAAACTGCCATTTTCAGGTAACCAAACACAAGAATGGCATTTGCGGGTTTGAAAAAGCAAATTAATAAGTGCAACCAGGTACGTTGTTTCCATGGGAACACACCGTTAAAATTTATTTTCGCTGTTATGTCCGTTATTAACATTTTTATATCCTTCCAGTATGTCACGGAGAAGATGGGAGGTGCTGAAGGCACTAAACTGGACCTGGATTTTATGGATATGGAAAGAGTAAGTGTTTTACAGAACATGCATGTAATGCGGTTTTATCATAAATGCCCGGAATTAATGTAGAACAAGGGGGACTTTTATAATATAATGCATATGAGCCGTATCTATCAAACGGTCACTTGATGTTTTAACTTTTAACTAGAAAACCGACGTAACCTACGAACTAGTCGAAGAGCTTCAAACAAAGACAAAGGAGTTCCTCCAGCCAAACCCGACAGCAAGAGCTAAGATGGCGGCCGTCAAGGGCATTAGCAAGCTAAGCGGCCAAGCAAAATCCAACACCTATCCACAGCCGGAGGGTGTCCTCGGAGACTGTATGCTGACTTATGGAAGAAAGCTTGGAGACGACAGCATGTTCGGGCAGGCTTTGGTGGAAATGGGAGAGTCCTTGAAGCAGATGGCCGATGTCAAATATTCGCTGGACGACAACATAAAGCAGAACTTCTTGGAGCCCCTGCACCACCTGCAGACCAAGGACTTAAAGGAGGTTATGGTGAGTCACCATCATCTTATATCTCGTCTTTGGTTTTTAATATACTTCGGATATTGATGATTTCTTTTTCTGTGGAAAGAATTTACATTTAAAAACCGGAACAGAAAATTCTTTGTTATGGGAACAAAACGAGAAATACTGAAAATAAAAATATCTAATGAGTTGGTCCAAAATAATATTCATTTTTACTATACAAGGGGAGTCTCAACTATTGATATTTTTTTGTGTTTAGTTTAACTTTGTCTTTGTATTATTTTTAAATTAAACAACATAATCGGAAAACATGTTGTTACAAAACATTTATTATTACCGGGTTAAGAAGGGAATCTAGTAGTCTCCTCGCAATGTTTTCAACTTTTTTGCTACAAATTACTTACGCAGTTTATTTTCCAAATTGTATAAAAAGGGTTAAAGTGTGACCCTTATGTTATTATACATTAATTTTCAAGAAGAAAGTCTCAGTGTGAATTTATTTCACTGAAAGCAAATAATAAG
This sequence comes from Pseudeuparius sepicola, assembly GCA_963920635.1. Lineage (NCBI taxonomy): Eukaryota > Metazoa > Arthropoda > Insecta > Coleoptera > Anthribidae > Pseudeuparius > Pseudeuparius sepicola. The sequence goes on from OY987305.1 coordinate 9,252,893, forward strand.
AAAGCTAAAAGTTGGTGAAACATAATCAGTCATTACATCCTATTCACCCCGATTCTGATTCCTTTAATCCAAATTTAATTATAATGCAATGGAGTGAAAACCATTTGAGTTCGGCTTGCATAGACGTCTGAAAGGTTTCTCATAGAATTTATTGTTCTCCCTTTTAAAAATATTAGTCGTCATTTCTCACTTTGAAAATAAAATATGTATATGGGATTTTTAAATTGACAGGAAAAGTTTAAATAATTATTATTAGTTCGGATCCTACATTAATGCCAGATTGATATTTTGTTGGCACGCTATGGTCTACTTCAACTTACTTATTATTTTATTTACTGTCACATTTCACCCCGGGGAGGCAGCGATATGCCATTATTAAATCATCTATGTATTTCGGGACATTTTCCTGGGAGAATATATCTGATTTTTTAACTTTCGGTTTTATGGCTGAAGCAAGTTTTGGGCCAACAAAATTGGCATCCGTGGCGTAGCTCGATGGGAGGAGTCCAATGCCACAAAGAAAGGGACCCCAGATCGCTTGGTTTTCATGTTAACAATTAAATTCATAAATAACATCACAACTCTATTAGTGAAAATCCGGTGGGATCTACTTCTAGATGAATTCAGCGAGAAGATTTACCTACGCGCTTAAGGACCCATATCCAGCCGATCCGGAGATACAACAAAAAAAAAACGAACTTTGAGTTTGAGGCCGGAAACAGGCTTATCCGACGCAGTTTATGGGTGGAACTATAAAAGACCTATTTCGCCTTCAATATTACAACGTACACAAAACATATTTTATAGATCTATGCCCAACTAGCAAAGTACCTGTATTAATTTTTTCTTACCGAACGGAAAAGTTTTATTAACGTTTTATAAATGCTTAAAAATAGTTAATTTGCTGTGTTATCGTTTCGAGTATTACCATTTTGCTGTGTGCAACTAATTTGTTCTGTAATATAGTTCTTAGAAAGTTCTTTCAGCTAAATTATAGAACGTTTATAAAATAGTTTTTTAATTGTTCTAAAAACGTTAATAGTACTACGTATACGACTGCTACACGTCTGTTTAGTTGCGTACAGTTAAATGTTTTATAAGAACTTAATTAAGCACTCTAATAAATCAGCTTTGTAAAAGTTTGGCAAATCACAGTTATATTATATTTATATATTATATATTTTATAATATATTTTTACTTCCAAAGATGCTTTTAAAAACTATTTCATAGAAGTACTTTCCAAGTATTTAAATTAACAGCATTTAAGCAAGCGTAAATACCAAAAAGCGTGCATTGCAATCATTACAGAACGGTTTAGGTGTGCTCTCAACACCTAACCTAAAAAATTAGGTACATTAAAACGTGTGTGTATGATGTCATTTTCAAGAGAAAATAAAAAGAATGGGTGCATTTCGCAGAAAATTAAAGAATTATCATTTAATTCAACAAAATATTTATTCGGATAATAAATATAATAGCATTGCCAGTAATGCTAATGATAAAATCACTTCCACCAAAGAAGATTTAAAATCAAATACCGACAACTCTTTCAGCTGTATTGCATATGCTGCTGATGATTGTAATTTTCACCAAAAGTCTTCAACGTTCAATGAAAGAGAGAAAATAGAGTTACGGGAACGTCTGAACTATCTTAAACGCCCTAAAATAAAAAAATATGTTGTCTATAATAGCATAATAGCATAGATAAATTATTATAGGTACATACGTAGAAAATGAAATTTTACACATTAATGTTACGAGCGGCTTCTGCGAAATTTTATAATGTATAAGTTTTTTCATTGTGTGCAAGATTAAAAAAATACTTATTATCAAGCTTAATGTTAAACTAAATGTTTAAAATACGTCTCTGTTACATTGAGAGTAAGTTTCTTGTTTTATAAGCATCTCAAGCCCAACGCCCAACTAAAAGATCATATTATTATATAAGTGCTGAGTGTGTGACTAAAATGTTTTATAAGAATTTACGCCACAGAAAATATAGCTACGCGTACGCGTAGCTATATAGCTATACAGAAAATATAGCTACGCGTAGCTATATTTTCTGTGATTTACGCCATGTTTGGTGTGGTTAGCTTACGTTGGATCAGCGACTCATTTTCATAAAATGTAAAAAATGAAATTTAAAACAAAAAAATAATACCGCATTAGTTGACGATATTTATTTAGTATTTAAACAAAAATAGCAGATATTTTTAATTAAAAAAAAAACATTTATTTTAATTTTTAATAAAAAAAATCATCGATAATATACATTTCACAATAAATCTCAATTTGCACTAAAAATTATGTCACCCCACTATGTCATAAGTAAGATTAATAATTATTCGTTGTACTTTGGCACAATACTTTCATAAAACAGAAAATTATTAGTTGGGTGGTAACGTAAATTGTAAATTATGTTTTTAGTAGTTTTCTTACAAAGGAGGCACTACATTCCTGGCTCCCCTGACGGGCCGCCACTGGCGAGGAATATTGAATATTTCATTTAACAAATATTAGCCTTTTCCTTGGAATTTTGGATTCGTTTTGCCGCACTTTTGTTGCCCCGAATCGATCTAGCATGCTCACAAAGCCAGAGGGCACAGCCTGACTCGTTAATTTTTGTTTGTTACGCATTTTACCCCTACATAAAATTGCAGCCATTAAAATTATATAATAAAGAATTTTGGCCTTGATTTTTGTTATCGTAATGGCCGTGTTTCTCGAACAACGTTCACACATTGTCGAGAAAAATGATGTTATTAAAATGTGTAACTCCGCAGAATGTGTAATAAGTATTTCCATACCGAGCGTCGCTATGGAAAATGGAATTCCCGAAATCGGAATTTTCCGCGATATCCGTTAGTTACATTTCAGTTTGTTCAGGTCGGAACTTATGATTTATTTGCAAAGCGTTTCCGATTTAGTTCGGAGTTTCTTACTTTTTAATTTGAGTTTAAATTGCAGTTTCAGAAACAAACATATTTGTTTTGGAAATGTGAAATATCAGGGGAAATAACTTGTTAACCGACTTCCGACTCTCTCAATGTACCTATATTATGAAAAAGCTAGTCTGGTTCTGCGAGGAACGTATCTTGCAGTGTACCTATGACTTGTTGTTTTTCAGCACCACAGAAAGAAATTGCAAGGACGACGATTAGATTTCGACTGCAAGAGGAGGCGGCAAGCTAAAGGTGGGTACACTCAACCTTACGTACGACAATTCTCTAGACTTGTCTCCGAAAATCGGTATGCCGCTAACACAAAAATGATTTATAGCATCTAAACCGGGTCTTAGTCCTTATTCCAGCCCTGTAAAGAGTCAGGGTTCAAATAATGGTATGTAATCACAATTGGGAATTTTTATTCCCTATGTTTTATGACGCCAGATATCCAACTTTCAGTTCTTCGTGTAGTGACAGTTTCTCGTATTTAGTAACAAAGCTTGTTTGTATTAACACAAAGTATTTACCGATATGTAAATTAGACGTTTTCAAAATTTCCCAGCAACTACATTTTCGATTGAAAGAAAGTTCGATTTATTCCAAAAATATTTTGGAAGTTTACTTAACTCACTAGTGCGTTTGTTATGGCAATACAGGGTGTTTCAAGAAGATGCATGATCTACAAAAAAGTGTCGGGCAAAAAGCTGGCTGTTAGGTTTAAATGACAAAAATAAATCGAACCAATATTCAGCTTGAAACCAAGCAGAGCAGTTTCCAAAATATCAACTTGCCAACAGATTTTTTTTGTAATTTTTTGAATCTTTGGAAATCAAAAAGAGCACCTTTTAGTTTCAGCTTGTTGGGTAAATTTTAGCAAAAAACAAGTTGTGCCCTGTAGGCTAGATATCAGTCTAATAGCTATATCGAACATTTTGAGTAATATTTCATTTAGCTCATTTTATCCTGTATGTTCTAAAACGTTTTAGATGACCCTGTAAATTTTTTCATACTATAAATGACTGTAATTTTAGTGAAACATGTTCAATTGCCTCAATGTACAATGTACATATTTAATAGATTTTTGAAGCACCTTGTACAAAAGCTTGTTCTATCGCTTTACCCTAACTAGGATTTCTTATATATCCTATTAACTAAAAGATATAGAAAATACATAACGAATACATACAAGTAAATACATACAAGTTCTGCACCTGTTTTAGATGAAGAAATTAAAATATCTGAGGAAAAATTCGCCGAATCTTTACATCTTGCTCAGATGGGGATGTTCAATTTATTAGAGAACGATGTAAGTGGCATTGCATAACTTTCTGAAAGATTGGATCATTATAATGTACACCGTTTTAGGTAGAGCAAATTTCCCAATTAGCCACTTTCGCTGAAGGCTTGCTGGATTACCACACTCAGTGCATAGAAGTTTTGAAACATCTGACGGAAGCTCTCCTAGAAAAGTAAGTTGGGACGGATTGTGGAAAAGTTTGGAGTTGGAAATTTCCATATTTTAGGAAAGACGAGGCCGCGAATCGCCCAAAGGTGGAATTTGTCCCGAAATCGCTGCAGGACCTCAACATCGAAGGCGTTTCGGACGGTTATAATGGTACAAACTCAAATTTTAATAATTTTTCGAACGCGCCTAATCACAACTCTAGCCAGTTATTCAAAGGGCCTGCTCCTAAGTCTGTTCCAATGAAACCGAAAATGAGCGTGCAGCCCATGATAGCGCCACCCGATCCCTTTGATCCCTGGAGTTACCCCCAAGGTAGTTTTTTTTTGTTTTTATAGTTTTTTTTTTCAGTTGAGTGTTCCGATTTTGTCCCAAAGGATTTTTGTTTGAAGTTGTCTGTCGCTTGGTTGTACAGGGTGATACACGTAACATTTTACCTCCCTAGTAACTTCTTTATTTTTCGAGTTAAAGAAAAAATTGTAGAGATAAAAGTTTTAAATTTTTTTTCATGGGCGTTTCCATGGTATTATTGAAATTGATGAAGGGTGTTCCGTAAAAGCGGTACAAGCCGAACTTATATTTTTTATATTATTAAATTTTCGGAATCGGGAAACAATCGATCGAAATTCGAATTTTATATCTCAAAAGTCCCATTTTTTACTTAAAAGTTTTATGGAATTTCATGTTATAAAAGTGAAAAAACTGCGTGATAGGCAAAATAATCTGGCTGCAAATTTGACCACTTAGGATCTAGCCCTCCCTCGATTAGAAAGTAATTCATAACATATTTTCAGTTTTGAAAAATTATATGGTACCCATGGCATAGTAGCAATTTACATATTTATTTCCTGTGCGAGTTAATTGCGTTTTCTGTTCAAGATTTCGAAAAATTGTATCAAGAAAAGTCAATTCAGAATTAAAAATAATTTTCGTTTGCAACATTCGACCTAGTTTGATTTTCCCGCAACAAATTCATAATCACAATAGGCTGATTGAAAATGAATTTTGAGCAATATTCCGAATTAATGAATGAATTTTGTAACATTATTTTTATTATTATTTTATAATTTTTTATTTTTTTATATGGTATAAATTAATTTCTATTCAAGCAGAGCTGGATCACAAATCTTGGGACACACTGTGTACATATTTTCTTTAATTACGCAGGATTTCTTTCCAATAAAAAACACCCTATACCTATTTTAAATTTATACTACCCTCGTTATAACCTCCCAATCTTGAAAATTATTATTGTGTAAGAGAAAATTATTATTGAGTGAGAGATTGCAGCGTTTTTTTTTTACATTGTGCTGATTCATAGATGTTTTTGTTTTGAGGCAAAATCGGAACAGATTAATTACAAAAGATATTTATTTTTTCCACTCTTTTACTTCCATATCAGATGTGGTAAAATATTGTAATGACAAAATAAAATAACGAAATAGTTTAATATTCAGGTCGTGGACTTTAATTTTTCCATTATTTCAGAGATACCAGGAAATTGATGTGGAAATAATGATTTTTTGCCACGGTTTTTTTATTTTCTGTAGTTTACATTTATTTTTATTATTATAAGTTACTGGTACTATTTCGTTGCATCTACATTCTTAATATGCATAGCGTTTGTTATTATACAATAAAAAAATTGAACATTTCCTTTATGGAAATTCTCTTTGATAATATTTAACTGATTGGGTTTATGTCCCCACGAATTTTTTTGTCTGCTTTATCTTGTTCGCAACTAAAAATTATTGCAACTGAACTGGTTACCTAATATTTGACCCATTAATTTTATTTGTCACTTTATAAAAATTTATTTTGTATTAATTTTGTGTGTTGAGTATTTAGTTTTATTTTGTAGTTCTCCCAAACCATAAATCCTGTCTCTACGGGCGTGGGAACATTTAAATAAAAATTTCTATAGATTTTTAATTACATTTTAGGTATTAAAATTTTAGCAAAATATTGCTTATCTACACTTATTTACAATACTAAAATGATTATATTAGTACTTACACTTATAAAAATCTTTGGAAAATTTGCTTTCAGTAAATTTTCTTCCGTCACATTTGCAGCTTCCAAAATATGCGATATTTGTATAGCGGACCCGTGCACAATGACATTTTCGGTTGCAAAAAAATTATATGCAATGTGGTACATTTCCTAACCGAAAACGAATATACTCGTACAATGATGCCATTTGTTTATAGTCGTAGAAAAATTTTAAAAATTATAATACTATCTTTTTAAGGCCTTGTAAAAAAGTTACAAGGTGTTAAAATTTTAGAAAATATGTGGACTGAATATCTACCAAACTGGGTGAGATATTCAAGTCATATTTGGACACTTTATAACGGCATAGGTTAGCATAAAGCCTGGTAATATCAAACACCTTTAACAACCAGTGGCGGAGAAATAGGTAATTATTACAATAATTTTTATTAAAAAAATGAATCATCTTGTGTAGTCATAAAATGTATTGAAATTTGTATGTAGATTTTAATTCTGAACAAAGATGTCCTCTTGGCATTTTTTTATATGTGCCCTGGCAAATTTGATTTTTTTTGTAATATTTCAGGGTTTTTCTGAAAAAATAACTAAAGAATTGGCTCCATATGTAAGACTCAAAGTAGAATAAAGTAACTTTTCCAATAAACTTGCCCATTCAAGCTTTTACTTTGCGAGATACAGCGTAACATTAATTTTATCTTCCCTATAAAGGTTTTAGACCCTGTATCTTCAAAAGTATGGACTTAAATAGGCATGTTTATTGGAAAAAGTTACTTTATTTAAGGTAGGAAACATATTTTTCTACTTTGGGTCTTACTTATGGTGGCAGTTTTTTAGTTAATTTTTCATAAATATCCTGAAATAATATTTGCCATGAAACAATTACACATATAAAAAATGCCAAGAGGACATTTTTGTTTACAATTAAAATTTACATGCCAATTTCAATACATCTTATTACTATACAAGGTGATTAATTTTTTCAATAACAATTGTTGCTTGTTCAAGGTAATTAACAGGTTTACACCAAATATGTTTTGGGGTGAAGTTTACAGTCTCATAAAAAGCTTCCAGGTATTTATTCTATAAAATGGGAAAGCAGAGTTGACTGCCAACAAGGCTCAAACAAACAAACACAAATTATGCGAACGGAAAGTACTTATTTTTGTTTGCAGCAAATATTGCGTATTTATTTAATGATTTTCGACAGTTGTTTTTCATGGCACCCTAGGATATTTTTCGCAACTGTATTTTCCGCGGTGACTACCAACCCCGAAGGCGGCGTTGATTTTTTGCGTCGCTCTTATAACCGTGACGCACTATACAATGTATTTTTGGCGGCCGCCCGCCACGATTGACGCGCTCCTTATTTATAAACCCCCATTGAAAAACACGAAACAAGTCCAGACGCGGAGCAGGCACTGAAATGGCGGCCTTCCGGTTGCCGGCATTCCTAACGTGTCTTAACTGTTGTCGCACAGATATGTTGTTAGGGGCCTCCCAAGCTTCATCTCCACAACACAAGCCCCACCAGCTGGAGTTGATCCCAGGACAGCACTCGGCCAACGGTAATTAGCTTTGTTGGATCGTAGATATTATATGGTTTTGTTATGGTTGTGCGCTTCGTGCATGAGTTTTGATTCTGACCCCGAAAAGGCGTAAAATAACTGACATTTTACGCCAGAGGTGCATCCAGATGTTTCGCAAGACCACATTTTAGTTATTCTGTGGCAAGACCAAATAATAACAATTTTAAGATGGAAACGTTTTATGTTCCGTCTGTTTCGTGTTAAAGTTAAATAACGATCGTTCATTAGCAGACTTTATTGCCTTGGGGCGATAAAGTACATTTTTTACGCCGTGAAATACCACAGTAAAATAGATATCATTTGGTCTATAGAAATATTATTTTTGTAGAAGTCGTCATTATATTTCCATTGATTTAAAGAGATTATAACTTGCATTTGACATCATTATTTTAATGTTGACTGTTAAAATGCGTTAATGGCGTTTGTCAGTGTTAGAAGTTTTTAAGATATTATTTTAGCGGCAGAAATTATGGAAATGCCCTAAATTATAGCTAAATGTCGCAGAGGGAGAAGCGGTCAGCTCAAATGTCAAGTAAATTCCATGCCTTAGACAGACGTCATTGCCGAAGTTTTTACCCCACACTTAATTTTATTGCTTTACTTTTCACAGTTGACTGGCTTCAGTCGTTTCATTACTACAAATTTAATTAATTTATTTAACCGTAAAGTGTAGGATCATTTTCTTATTTACATAGCTTACAGGATTACATGGTACGTACTAGGTATAGGTAATCAGGATCTTTAATGAACTAGGCAGATAATTTTCTTTTTAACGAGCTACACCAGATATTTTCAGTGAGGCGTTGTATTATTTACTTTCATTTTGACCCGAATACCCAACAAGCTGTTAAGGCAGAGGAACACCAAATGTATGCAGCAGACTCCCGAACGTTGACTTACCTTTAATCTGGACGATAGCAGAGATGTTTCCCTGGGATTTTGATGTGTATTGTTCGTACTATTTGTTTTGATGTTTCCAGCATCCCCATTGCCGTCCCCAATGAAGTCTCCTGCCAGAACACCGGTGGCTCGCCAGGCCGCCTGTACAGCTTTATACGACTTTGATCCAGAGAATCCCGGTGAACTTGGTTTTAAGGTAACTATTAAAATTCCATAACTTGTGTCGCTTTCTTGTTTTGCGTATCTGACAAAAATACCCATGGACACCGCAAAAATGCACGTGCGCGTTTCGTAAAAATGCGCACTGTACCGAATAATTAATTAAATGGATCTGAGTGAAGCAAGCGGACGGCCAATGCTGATTCATTTATTTTGACGATTTTATCGAAATAAAGATTGAGTGTGCCGTGAATCATTTAAAAAAAACGGATATTTTGGGTGTCTTGGCGATAATGCTGTTTGTGTTTTCAGGAAAACGATGTAATAACACTTTTGAACAAAATCGATGAGAATTGGTTCGAAGGCAGCGTCAATGGTCGCACGGGGTATTTCCCTGTAAACTATGTACGAGTTGATGTGCCATTGCCATAATTATATATCTACTAAAGACGATAGTCCCTTATATTTACTGTTCAAATTGCTTGTATATTTCTAATTTAACAACAATGTGTTGTACCCAGGTGATATCTACTTTGATTAAGTTCGACCAAGGTATCTGATATTAAGCATAGTGGCTGTATAATAATATTTTTTAGTGATTTTTATTAGTTTTACAATTATGTAGCTTGTATTCGGTCTTTTAAATAAATTCAAGTTAGTTAGATGAAGCGTAAAAGTCAAGTAATTTTATTAGTTCGTGTTTACCCATCACAAGTTTGTGCTCTTTTATATATATATATTTATGCATTGTAAGATGGCAACAATAACATCGTTTAGGGTGCGTAGCTGTAATTAGTCTTTAGATTTAATTTTAACAGAATGCATTGAAACCAGTGCCTTGATCTCACATGTCTTAAAGGCCGCGATTATTTTATTTTTTCATTTCTATTGATTTTTCCTAGTACATATAAATCGATGATATAAAGTAATCAATCAGGTCAATAATAGAACAAACAGATCTGCGTTAAAAATTTACCAATTGCCATAGATCTTCCTGGCCTGGCAAAAAACAATTTACTACTATTATATATCTCTAGTGTTGATATGTGTTATAAACAAAATTAAATGTCATTCGAAATTTAGTCAAGCTGTTGAAACACGAGTGGGCATTTTTTTAGAGTTCTATCAAAGCCTTCCATGAACAATGCGATTTTCAATAAATGATAAAAATGGTTTGCAAGCGCATGGGCATATTTAGGTCCTGCTATTCCATAATACTTATTATTATTTGTTTATTTTATTTATTTGCTTTTACCCCTGGGTACACTCATGTTACAATTCGATTACAGGTTTTTTAAAAAAGCTAATGTATACATAATATTACGCTGGTGATTGAAACGCATTTAATAATTTAGGTTAGGTGACCGTACTGAATTTTAATATTTCAAATCTTCCTAATTTACAACGTATATTAATATAAAAAGAGTAATTATTGTACATGTTGATTTGTACTGGAAAAATTTCCCCGATTATCTTGTAATTTCTGTTATACATATTTAGATTAGTTCCTTAAAAATAAGTTATTTTATAACTAATATTATTTTGCGAACGTTGAAGGAATATGATATCATGCTGTAATTCAGCGCTTCATAAAATATTTATGTAATTAGAATTTCTGTTGTATATAGTATTTTAAAATTATTTTTTTGTTTTATATTTCGTTACCTTGATTTCTTAGAGAATAATGTAATCGTACTTGAAGCAAAGCGAGTGGAAGAGGAGCAAACGGGAAAATGAATATGTATTGGCTACCTATTTACTTGCTAATATCCATTTTCTGTTGACTGTAATAACCTGTAAATCAAATACCCACGAAATTTCCGAACGTATACTGGTATCTTTTAATAACTGTTCAAGATGGAAACCAGAGCCTAGGTTATTTTGTTTATGTAATTACCATGTAGTTTATTAGCATTATACCATAAGTAATATTAATGATATTAATTGCTTCAAGTGTGACAGCACAATATTTTAGGTACTTTTTGATGTTAATATTATGTACAAATAATAGTTTGATGAAGTTCTCTCCGATGTTGTATGATATATCATGTACTACCTAATCGTATTCTAACTTTAAATGGAAAATCAAGCATGTCACACATAGTGTGTGGCCTCAAAAGGTTTCCAGGTATTTGATATTTGCGTTTAAATTCGTTTTGGGTTTCCAAAACATAAAATACTCAATAAAGCAACTATAAATATCTGTATATCTTAGGTTTAAGTGAAATGTTAACTAAATGAATAGGTCTTAGGAACTCGACCCCCTCACAAGAACCTGTAACAATAAATTTTAGAGTGAGAATCGACTGTTAAATATTTGGAAACCTACAAGAGATAAATTTACCAATAAATGTGAAATTGTTTCATATCCTTGCATTGACGTTGGTTTTGTTATTTTTCCTCAAAAATTCTACTTTTACGGGATAAAATATAAATAATTTATCCTTAAACAATTGCGTTTTCCTATTAATCCAAACCATATCATTTAAAAATTGTCAGCAACGTATAAAATATTCAAGGGTTATGCCAAATTATAGTGTTATTGATATTAACAGTCTTAATATTCATTTATGTCGTAATGAAAACAAATGACACTATGTTGAATAAAATGTATGTACTTAATACTCATCTGGTTGACAATACATAGATATAAATCTATTATAGGTATTCACCTAAAATTGTTACAAATAAGGTATAAATGTATGTATATTGCGAAGATATGTTTTTATTATATGATTAAAATTTTAATGTAATCTCTATGATATAACCACATAAATAAATATCTATCTTGTTGTTCTTACATTTAAATATTGAATTTCAAAATGTGCCCACGGTTAGTAACGTTTTGCTAACCGCGGATACAACACGTTGATCTTATCTTGAATAGGTGTTTTTGGCACATTACAGCTTATTATTTCATCTATTGTGAGGACCCTATAGCAATAATTAGTTTTTCGAAAACGTAGTCTGTTATTCTTCATTTAAATTTTATGAAAATGTGATATTTAAATTATTCTACACACAAGTCATTTTGCAGAAGTTACCAAATATTGAAATATTGTTAACAGTCAATGTGTATAATTTAAACGAATAAATGTTACTACAGTATTGGTGCATTAAGAAGTTGGTCGCTCTTATTCTTTCCATTTTGGTTTTGCTTTTTTTTTTTCATTTTCTCAACCACAAACCACAGAACTTTCGATGTGAACGAGATTAAATACTAGAATTTTATTTCCAACCTAAAGGAACACGAAAGTACAAAGAAGAAAAACGCTTTAAACTTTTGTCTGATCTTTTTTGTCTCCATTAGCATTGGATAATTTTATGTTGAATTCCCTGTGGCTTTTGTCCAATACATTTTAACTGGTGGTAATCGAAGCCTAACTTTATTAATGGCCTGAAAACAGTATTTTTACAAACTTTTAATTGAGTTCTCCACCAGAATTAAAAGTGGAACGATTCTTTCTAACTTTTATTCAAACACGTAGAATATTAAGCATCTCATTGAGTGTTAAGACGCGAGTTTACTTAACTTTTAAAGTTCATTTGATTACATTAGATAATATAAATATACAGCTCTAAGGAAGCTACGTACGTCACTTTGAAAATTAGTTAATTTTTGGCACAATCAAAATTTTGGTTAAATTAAGTTGTGGTTGTACAATTTCATTTTATTTTAACAAAAAATGTTACAAGAGAATATGAATATCAAAGACAAAAATTCGTTTGGGTAGGGTAGGCATTAGTTTACAAGAATACATTGATGATTCGAACTCCTTTTTCAGACAAGCACTTAAAACATGAGAATACTACTGTCTAATTAAAATTTATTAAACTTGTACTCGAAATAATTTTGTTTCTCCAATTTTGCTGCTTTGACGGACAATGAATAGTGTCCGGCTCTTGTAGCCTGTTCTACAATTTCTGGTGGAGGTAAATTCTCAATTTCACTATCATTTTCACACATACGTTTAGTTCCCACATATCTCCAAGGCCAACTGTTTCTAAACTTTTAATTACGGTTTTGAGAGACTCTTTAATACAGATTTAAAAAATGTATCTATTATTCGTCATTGTCATTGCAATCTATGATATAGACTGAATATTGGCAAAGATCATAATAATCAAGCATGATCTTTGATATTGACTAACTGAGCATTCCTATCGGTTTTAAACTTTTGTTATATTGAACACCATATAATCAATATCTAACAGATAGAAAGAAAATCCCTAATACGAGAGAAGAAAAACGACATTTTTACTAAATCTACCATTCCTATTTTCTCACTCATTTTGCGCCCCACAAAAAACGTAAAAACAAAAACGTGGCAATTTTGGATAGCTAGGTGACGCTAAAAAGGAAATTGGCATCCATGGCCAACTTGTCACGCAATATTTAAAAAACTCACATTATTGGCAAAACTATTAGCAGTCATAGCATGTTCATTGTAAAAGATAGAAGAAAACTTTTATATTGAAAATTTATGACACTGAGAAGGTTTACGCAACTGGGTGCTTAGTAGGGAATCCAATCACGGGATCCAATGATTTTTCCAATCACGAGGTCCCGGGATTACAATGCAATCACCCTTGTTCGGTGATCATTTGTAGGTGGTTAAAGCAAGTGAACACGTTGAGGTTTTTAGACAGACTATATTGTATGAAATGAATTCAGTACACAACCTAATGTTGTAACTTATAAGTAAGCACTTATTGTTTATAAACTAATACGAAACAATCCTAATTACCTACATAATGATTTACGTCGACAGAGGAATGGTGCTGGCCATATTTGGTAATGTTGTTATAATATTTGTTACGTAGCTTGTGTTGATCCAGTACACCTCCCCTGGCGATGAGAAAAAAAAAATACGCAAAACATTAAGTTTTTTTTTTTTCATACCACTATCTAAAACTATATCTAAGTATAATATAACTTAATTCTATTTTTATGCACTTTAATGTCTTTATTATTAATTTTTAAAATCACATTTGGATTTTCATCTCGTACTACCTCGTAAGGACCTGTATATAAGGGATCCATTTTAGCATTTCTACTTTCATTAAAAATAAGTACTTTATCTCCTGACTTGTAAAAAATTTCGTTTCTTTTTTCATCTAATGTTTCTTTCCTTTTTTGTTTTGATACCAATAAGTTATTTCTAGCGTCATGGCAAGCATTTTGTATACGATATTTTAGTTCTTTAGAATAGTTTCCGAAGTTATACAAAGGATCTATGTTATCCGAAATGCTTAAAGGTATTTGATTCAGCTTTCCAAATACAAGTTCGTATGGTGTATGTTTGGTTTCAGTATGTACAGTATTATTAAATGCAAAACACCAATATGGTAACCATGTACTCCAATTACGAGTGTATTTAGAAACTTGAATTCTTAAATAAGCTCCTAAATGTTTATGTGAATTTTCTAAAGCTCCTAATGTTTCATGATGGTGAGCAGTGGAGTTTAAAGTTTTTATGCCTAACAACTTACACGATTCTTGAAACACATTAGCTATAAATTCTTTTCCTTGATCAGTAACAACTTCTCTTGGAATACCATAACGTAAAATAAAATTTTCAACAAAGGATTTCGAAACTATATCTGCTTCTTTTGACAACAAAGGATAACATTCGATAAATTTACTGAGTTCACATTGGATTGTTAATATATAAGAATTTTCATCAATATCATTTTTAATGGGGCCTACTAAATCAAGATAGATTTTTTGAAATGCTGAGGTAGCCGTTGTCGTTATTGTTATTGGTTGTTTATTTACTCTTCCATACTTACACCTCTGACAATCGTCACATTTTTTTACAAATTCCTCAATATCTTTCTTTAACCTTGACCAATGATAATATTTTTTAATATTATTATACATTCGGTTTGTTCCGGAATGTCCTCCTGTAGGCAGGTTATGAAAGTCATTAAGTATTAATTGCTGAACTTCTTTATTTTCTATTCGTTTTACACCTTGAATAATACTTATTTTGATAATACCGGTATTTATTATGTCTTGTTTATATCGCGATAAATGTTTAATAAATTCATTACTTTGCGCATTCTTTATAATATATAATTCTTTTATTTCACAATTTTTACAAATTTTCGCAAGTTCCCTCAACGATGTACCTAAGTCAAACGTTGATCGGTAATCTTGGTTGAAATAAATAATTTGGGTTAACTCATCATATATATAGTCATCATTTGTTGATTTATTTGATTGTGCACTATTTCCACAAATTTTATTTTTACATTCAATAAATAAATTTTTGTCTATCGGCCGTAATTCTACGCTATCAACAGGACGGTTTAAAACTTCTACGAGTCCGGGGTGATCAAGCCTTTCCTCAGTAATAGTCATTTTTTCCTGTTGTAGGTTTCTTTGGAAAAATTACACACTCGTCCGTTTGATCACTTGAGCAGTATTTTATTATTTCGCTTCTGGGTGGAATAGACATATAACAGTCATAATCAGATATTATTGGTGCTAATACATCACAGTCATTATTCCAAAAAGAAAACAAAAATTTTTCATAATTTAAATTTGCCTTATGTTGAATGAAAAAATCCATACCTAAAACTCCTTGAAAATCTGTATTAAATTCAAGAATATAGAATTCATGTTTAATTTTTGCATTAGCTATCGAAAAAGATAATTTTACAACTCCTGTTGAAACTATATTTCCACCTAAACCTTTTACACGTATCTTTTTAGATGTATCAACACTATCAGTTTTTTGTACACTTTCTGAAAAAATTACGCTAATACTAGCTCCAGTGTCCAACAAGAACAACATATCTCGCATTCCACATTTCACACGTACAAAATTCATTCCCTTTAACTCTAAAAACACACATTCTTCTTCAATCTCTCGTTTAGACACGAAAAAATTTTTGCTGCGTTTCGCTTACACTACTTGTTTCTCCTATTGAATTAAAACCTTCAGTTCCCGATGCGTCTGCAAAATAAGCTTGGTGACCTGTACTTCGATTGTTGCGCTGCTGTCCCCGGTAATTAGCACGACCTCGACTAATTCCGCGACCATGACATCGAAAGTTTCTAGTACCACTAAAATTTCGCTGAGTGCTGTTTACATTGTTTTGAGCGTTCCTGTTACTATTATTGTACTGTCTAGACCTATTGAATCTGCCTCTCATACCATGATTACTAAATCTGTTATTATTTCGTGTCCGCATATGAAAAAACCCGGATTGATTACTAGATATTAACCTTTCTTCATCCTTGGCACCTACTATAGCCTCTTTTAAAGTAGCGTAATTTCTAGCTTTTATAACGGTGCGAAGCTCACTATTTTTTAAACCGTTTGAAAAAACATTTATGGCAAGTTTTTCGTTTGCTACTCGTAGTATTGCCGCGTTATTACTATTCCCGTCAGCTTGAGCTATTGTAAGATTCACGAATAAATCTTCTATAATTTGCGCATAGTTATCAATTGTTTTGCCTTCTTGCTTAGCGCTGTGAAGTGTGCTTGCAAGTGCTGTGGCTGATTTTTTACTAACCAAATGGGTTCGCATATCGTTTACTAAATCGTCAACCGTATTATAAGTTCTATCAAGCCTAAGCTTTGCATTTTGGGATAACCTAGCTTTCAAAACATAACTAATCATTAATTTTTGACCATTCTCGTCCAATAACTCGCTGTATAACTCAATGGCATCAATTAATTGTTTTGTGGTATCCTCAGTACCGTCCATAAGAGGTAGTAACGAAGACGCTGTTCGTAAATCGAACTTTTCGGTCATTTTTACAGTTTGAATTTCTCTTATTTCTACCTGACTATCTTGACTACTTAAATTACCTAATATATTTAAAAGTAAATGTCTAGAATGATAAATATATTTTTCGATTTCTTTAAAGTACGAATTGATAACTTGTATCTCTTCTGGCTTCCTATCAACTTTAGCAACTTTTGACTTTATTTTCGTAAATTCATCCTCTAATAAACCTACTTCTAATAATAATTTGTTTAGCCTAATCTGGTTTTCTCGCCTATCTAATGGTTCTTTGCTAACCTTACCATAAAACTTTTTTACGGATTCTAATTGTTCCTTTAAATTTTCCAATTCTATAATATTCATTTGCCTATCTAACTTAAAATTTGAAATACACAGTTCTAACCTTAAACATCAATTTCTGTGCCGTTTTTTCCTCCAAGAGCTGCTTTGAGGGCTTCTGGTCCAAAACCCACGTTGCGAACTAGAGGCATTACGCCACTCTAGCCCGTTCCCACGATGCCAGCCACCGGTGTGGTACGGCCAGTTGACGAACTCTGCTTACGCGATTTCTTGGCTTCTTATAATTTCCCTACGAATCTTCCGCTCCAATTTCTTCTTTCCGCGTAAATAGCAATATGCGACTACTATTGCTAGGACTAGTGCTACAGCTATCAGTGCGACAACTTCTCCTAGGGAAACTCCTCTCTGAATCTCTTGTGAAGTGGTAGAACCTCCGCTATTGCCTGCTTGTGCGATAATTACCTCTTCTTTTGATTCTTTTAAACCCATTTCCAGTTATTTTCGTTGGCAGATCGGCGTTGGCAGGTTTGAGTTGGCAGGTTTGCGTTGGCAGGTTTGAGTTGGCAGGTTTGCGTTGGCAGGGTCGCCATGCAATCACCCTTGTTCGGTGATCATTTGTAGGTGGTTAAAGCAAGTGAACACGTTGAGGTTTTTAGACAGACTATATTGTATGAAATGAATTCAGTACACAACCTAATGTTGTAACTTATAAGTAAGCACTTATTGTTTATAAACTAATACGAAACAATCCTAATTACCTACATAATGATTTACGTCGACAGAGGAATGGTGCTGGCCATATTTGGTAATGTTGTTATAATATTTGTTACGTAGCTTGTGTTGATCCAGTACAACAATATTGGATCCTGGGATTTCAATGTATTTAGATAGCTTTAATTTTGGAGTATGCCTGTGCAAAATCTACAGAAAATGACTAGAAGTTAGTAACAGTAACACAAGCAAAATCATATCGGGTTCCTCAGACAGTTCAGATGATGATTTGTCAATTGTAGTGTTCAAAGGCAGTGTCAGGATTCAAATAAAAACAAATCACTTTTGGAGAGGTTAAACGAAGCACTAACAAGAAAAATGTCAAATCCATCAGTAGTAGCAGTAGCGCCAGTAGCAGAAATTCAAAACAATAGCATAAATAAAAAATGAAATGGAAACATTTCAGAAGAGCGGACAACGTGGACCAAAGTTAAGTTAGCTTTTGATTTTTTGAGTACCTACATTACCTCTTACAATATTATTAAATATGATTTCCATTAGCAGGATTAGTAATGACAAACTTTCGCTCTGCTATGGTAGATGAAACGATAGATAGTATTATTTTTTGTTTATTTTCTTTAAAAATCTAGAATAATATTTTTATCGGTTCAGTTCCTTTTTCCTTTTGTATGAAGTTTACAAACATTTATGCCGTTTAAGAAAAATGTTTAGTTTTGCCTTTGTCACAAAGAATCTTTTGTTTTTAACAAATAACGTTGATTTCATAAAATGTGCTTTAATTTTTACTATTCTGACAGTGACAATTACTATAACTATCGGGATCCTGAAATGTTAGATTTTTTCGGGATTGGGTCAAGACCCGTAATAGTTTACGGGTCTTGGGATTGGGTTCCCACAGACCTATACTATAAGTTGAGGTTAGTTTTATATTACGCGAAAATTGGCCATGGATGCCGGATTCGTTTTTATTTAAAAAAAAATTGTCCTGTACCTGCATCTATAACGAAATTTTCTATTGTTTTAAAAACTATAGAACTAAGTACCCTACCTGAAGTCAAAAACCAGTTTAAGGAAATGGAGTTTTTGCAAAAGTCGTCAAATTAAGTATACGGAATTTGAAGTCATATAATCCTGTTTGCAGCCGTTCCATCTGGATCAATATTTACAAAGCATAATTTAAAGGTCCTGAAAATCCCTTCAAACAGAGTCTCTAAATACAGGAGCGTAATAGAATTCTTACAAGTGGGTAAATTAAATCCATTATAACGAATACAATCTGACAATGAAATTTAAAGTTTGTATAACTTAACAATAGATTAATTACTGTGTTTCTATAGCCATATGAATATTTAAACGTCTCTACTGAGTATACACAACCCCAGTATTGAATTTACCGACTACGTTACCGTTTAGTCTGACGGAGCCTCCAGGGAAAAACTGAAAAATGAATGGGCGCATAAGTCTGGCTTAATTCTGGGATGCTTTGCATTTCTGTTAAAAGATTTTTGTTCAGATTCATGTGACAATTACAGTATTTTTATTTTTGCAGACAAAACTTCAGATTACATTCTGGAAACTCCTAATCTAAGATTGCTCCGGATATCCTAAATACAGAAAAACCAAAAATGTAAATTGTTTTACATTTTTCATCGTATAATAAAATATTAATAACACGATAAACGAGAAACATTATTATTTTAACTAAAATTTTTCAAACAGATAAGGAGACAATTTCCATTGAAATCAAACGTTTCGTGATGGAAATATGGATGGTATCTCCACCATCGCTAAAAATCACGAGCTTAAACAACTGTTACGAAACGAAACTTCTAATAACTTCTGCACATGGTATTACATTTTTAATTATGCATTATCTGTCACGCTAATCTGTTTCAAATACGGCGCTTTCCGTTTAAAAATAATAAAAACATGGGGATAGATAGTGAATTAATAAAACAATCGATAAGATTCACCTACTAAATTGAAGGATACTGTCATAACTTTTAAATATCAAGAAAAGCGGCAAATATCTACATTTATCTCTTTATTCATAAACATGTTTTAGGAATAACTATGTAACGTCTAGGTACCTATTGCACATAAATAAATAATAAATATACATACATTCTAAATTACCTTAAGCACTAACGAATTATACAGTTTCCTAGATGTCTCCAACGTTGATATGTGTGTACAGGCGTGAATCTACTGAAAAGTCTGGAATAAAAAAAAACAATATCATGTGTGGGTAACGCAGTGTGCAATAATTCCATTTAGCTTTTTCATTTCCGAATTAATAGTCTCAACCTTTTAAAGGGTGTTAAAAAGGTCAATGCTTGGCATTTAAATGTTTCAGTCAACTCTATTTAACGTCACAATACGCTTCAGACTTGTAATCAAATATTATTAAAACGGCGTCTAGAGTCGCATTAGACCTCTCCCCCTATAAAGCTATAAATGCTTGTGGCATATTTTTCAAAATCAAAGCTGGTGAAACGGGATGGATGCCTATAAACATACCTTATACCCTCTATCTCGCTCCATAGAACCAAAGTCTACAGAAGAGTATTCCGTAGAACGGACTTCGTATTACAATTTTGTACATATGGACTCTTGGGATTCAATTTTTGAACGGAACGTTGTTAATAGTATCTTTTAAAGCAAATAATGGGGATATCGAGTTGAAATTTTGTATACTTTGTAAGTAGTGTAAGGGCCAACGATATATAGCAATAGATTAATCAGGCCAATAAAAAGAACACAGTTTTATTTTGCTTCTACATTAGCGGATCGGGGGGGAAGGGGGGGGGGGGGGGAGAAGACGAGGTAATTCGTTTACATTGGCATTTCTTAAATTCAGTTTTTACTATTTTGTAATGCATAATAATTGCCCATGGCAAATAAAAACCTCGATGTCCATGAAATCACTATTTCCACATCACTTTATTTTAGATCCACAGTAGGTAAGCCATGGGAGTTCTAAAACATTTTTCCCATGTTAATCTCCATAAGGCCGAAATGTGGTAAAAACGCGACCACATTTTCCGCCACTTGGATTTTTTTAATTTTTCCGACAGAGATCATTTTCCATAGTCTGACGTTTTGTTAACCTTTCGTTGGCGTTTCGTTAACTCTTTTTCACGCATTGGCGTTTCGTTAACGTTTTGTTTACGCTTCTTTCACGCTTTTCACGTTTTGCGCATTTTCACGGAACGTCATGAAACGTCATCAATTTCCATGAAACGTTATCAGTACCCATGAAATTGCGTCAACTAAACGTCACCAAAACGTCAACGTGTGAAGAAAATGTAAAAAAGCGTGAATAAATGTTAACGAATCGTCAGACTATGGAAAATGATACTTGTCGGGACAATTTAAAAACCCAAGTCGCGGAAAATTTGTTTCCGTTTTTACAAAGTTTCGGCCTCATGGGGATTAACCTACTATAGCCACTACCAAAGGACTAAAGTGCTACTTTTAATCCTGGGAGTGAAGATTGTTTTTAGAGCGTAAGCTATTACTATTACTAGGTACTGATAGTTTCATTCCCCCATTTCCACCTTTTCCCATGAAGCAATTTCGCCCAAATCCTAATCGTCCTATTAAAGGCCAGATTATGTATACCAAATTTGAAGTCGATATCTTAATCAGTTCGAAAATTATCGTCGTAACATTCACATATCACACATATACCAATTTTTTGCTAAAATTTTGATTTTAGATGTTTTAGAAATCCCAGGACATAGACCTTCCGCCAAATCGTCGCCTAACGTTTTCTAAACGATCCTTCTTCAAAATATGAGTTGCGATGACGATATCATGTGTCGAATTCGGTTTGGGAAGGAAGGTCGGCTAGCACCAAGTCAAATTTAGTAAAAAATGCTTTCAAAACTTCTGTGGATGTTTTGAGTGCACAAGTTCTAAGAAGGCCTTGCATCATAATTTTGGATCTGGGATATATACCGACTGACATAGACAATGCAACACTCAGTAAGGTGATGGTACCAATAATCGACACCATAAGGCCAAGTGTCAACTTCACAATGCCGCTGCAATTTTGTTTGGAATATTAAGAAAGTCAATTAAGAATTATTAATTTATTAATTTGTCTATGCCTTTTAAACCTCGGCAATAAATTGTTCCCATCAACATGAACTTTTTTTGTTCAAAATAAAATTTTCTATCGTTTATTTAAAAATTGTGGTTTACAACTGGGACACCTTGTATATTGCGGTGACTTTTTACATGATAATTGTCTACTAATCCTATTCCCAATACATTCGTTAACCCTTCTAGACATGGATGTTATAAGGTGTTTGATATCATTTTGGGGTATGTCGTCAGTATACCGTCAGCAGCAAACCACTGATCTGAAATGGATCTGGTAGAAGAGAAGCGATCGCGGAGAAGCATTAGACGTAGTCTTCTGTCTTAAGCGTATGTCGTGCCTCCGTGGCACCCAGTACCTCTGAATGAAATTCCAGCTTTGTGCAAGCCAATTATCTTACATCTATCAAACTCGCTTAGTTGGAAATAATTGGCTCGTCTATAAACCCTCGGCATGAGCTTGGAACAGGCAGAACACACTGAATCTCACAAAAGCAAAACACTCATCACTCATGTCAAGTACTAAAAAGATCTGAAGAAAAACTACCTGCTGGTTTAATTCGGCCAATAGTTTGTAGAATTTGTGTTTTGAGTATAAGAACTAAACATGTGTAGATCAAAAATATAAATTATTATTAAAAGCCAGAATTATTTTTTTCTAGACCGCAATTTTACCTATTATATATAGATATAGTATATAGGCCCCTATTTACGACCACTGACTTGCGTCGTCGATGAAGGAAGGAATTGCGTCCAGCGTGTAAGAAAACATCTTGCCAGATGCAAGAAAACTTTCATAAATTTAATGAAATGTTTTCAGCTCGTATTGTAGTATTGTAGTCGAAAAAAGTTGGGAAAGGCTGTCATTGACATGAACTTAACGCGCGGCTCCGATTTGTTCATAGTTTTTAGTATTTTTCAACCCTTGCCTAATGGTGTGCCACCTTTAAACCCCCTCAGGGTTATTTCCATATCTTGTCTAATTTTTAAAAATTATTCGGTTCGGAAAAAGTTGGGGAAGACTGTCATATTGACGTGAATTTAACGCGCGGCCCCGATTTGTTCATAGTTTTTCGTATTTTTCAACCCTAGCCCAGTGGTGTGCCACCTTTAAACCCCCTCAGCCTCAGGGTTTCAAAAGTTTGGTGCCGAAATGTCGCGTGTAGTGTTCCCAAAAACCGAAAAACGCGACTCCTCCTGATTAATTTAAGCTTCTGTGCGCTTGACTACTGCCCGACATTCCTTTGCCACGATCCGTGAGGCGCCAGCGTCAAACGCTGGCGTCTGACACCAACTTCACACTTCACATAAGTTATAGTCATAAGATGGCGCTGTGGGCACCAGCTGTCACAGCTTCTACCGTATTTCAAATCGGAATAAAAAAAACAATTTAAAATTATTGGGAAAGTGTAGTGAACCTTTTTTTGTAAACAAGCAAAAATGTTGCACAACGCAGAACACGGAATAAACAGAAAACGTGGAATGGGCCTTTTTCTGTACTTAGGTGGTGCAATCTGTTGGAAAGGTTTGCTAGTTATCCCGTCATTGAGAGTGAGAGATTAATAGGTAGGTAATAACTTTTGTGAATTATGCTACAATATTCTTCACAGAGATGGCAACGCTTGCGTTGGCAAGCTTGGTTTAAGTTTGACAGTAATAATAATAACTGCCGATCCAACGGGCGCGTTGTTTTGAAAATTTTTGTCTTAAATCTCCAAAGTCTATCGAATTTCGGAAACGTTTCGGTATTTTCCAGTCACCGTTTGTTGACACTGTGGGCGTCTCGTGCTTGCGATTGAGATGGAAAAAATTGCCTCTTGTACGATCGTATATTGTTAGAACTCGTGCTGTGAAAAGGGTAATGACATTCTCGAGGAATATATGTGTCAGTTAGATACTGAACGGGGAAAGTCCAAGGTGTGCTAACACTCTCTTATTGTTCCATCAACCAGGGAAATACCTGGTTAATGGAACAACCATTTTTTCGTATTTAAATTATGAAAACTTAAGGGCAACGTCGCGACCGGCGCCATGTGCTCCACCAGAACGCCTCGTCACAGTTTATTAGAGGTCGAGAACTATCGATAGCGCTATCGATAGTATAGTTTTGACTATCGATTACTATCGATAGTACAAAAAAATGGGCACGCGCATGCGCAAAATACTACTGAAGTACAGAAGAACAGTTCATTAATATTTTGGAAAGTAATAAGTTATCAAAAACATATCAAACCAAATACCTAAAACTATTGATCCAATTGTCCGATTTTAGGTTACGGAAAATGAATTATCGCCTCTGTACGAATTATTAAAAAAAATTGTGTGTTCCTGCCACGTCTGTATAAAGTGAAAGGGTTTTTAGTTCAACAGGGCATCTAGTATCAGAAAGAATTTCGAAACTTAAACCGGATCGTGTAAATATGCTTACATTTTTGCATAAAAACTTAATAAATAAAAATGTAAGTCCGTGCAATTGAATTTTCTAGGCCTATATATTCCATTTTATAAAAAAAAACAACGAAAATCGATTTAGGAAATAATTCTTATTTGTAATTTTTTGACTATCGAAAACTATCGATAGTTCAATCCCTAAATATCGAAAACTATCGATAGTGACGAGAGAGAGGTACGCCTCATCGTTACGTGGGAGCAGGGATAAATAATTGTCCTATTATTCAAACATGCAGTATTTTTTTGCATTTTCGGCATATACAGGGTGGCCCATTTGAAATGGAAGCACCCCCGTAAAATTTTTATTTTTCATCCGATTTTAGCCGGTTTTTCTAAAGGTCACAAAAACTCTACTGTGGTGCAAAATTTCATTAATCTCAATTTTCCAAGCCTACTACTATTTTTTTTCAGTAAAAAATGACGAAATAAACCATTTAGGTATCGATTTTTTTTTAATCCGACACCTTAGTGTTAATAAGGACACCCTAAAACCCCCGCACATACCAAATTTGAACAAAAAATATACAGGGAGTTCCATTCTGTCAAAGTTGAGCAAAATAGGAATTTTAAAAGCATCTGGCAAGTCAAGTGTGCCATTGAATCCCCTTAAAACAGCAGAATGGTCAATAGGACCACTCAAAGTGTTGGTGTGTAAAGATCCAATAGAAAATATAAAGGGTGTCTTTCTCTGTGCCATCTCAAAATAATGAATTTTTTGGGGTCAAAAATTGAGTAGGTATAACAAAACCGCCCCATACACTATAAACGAACTGTCTAAAAATACAGAAGCCTGAGAGTCAGTAAGTCCATACGAGTTAAGGTGGCTGGTGTGCCACAACACTCACAACAGGAAATGCACAGAAAATATATAATCTTAGACAGTGACTTTATTGATAAAGGTCCAACAATTTGAATTGTTTTTATTAAAGAGATAAGTTACTTTCGTGTTTATTAATATTTTTTCAATAATTCCACAGCACTCCTGACCAGTATATAAAGTTTATATATATATATATATATATATATATATATATATATATATATATATATATATATATATAAATTTAGTTTAAATATATAAATTCCACAGCACTCCTGACCAGTATATAAAGTTTATATATGTATATATATATATATATAAATTTAGTTTAAATATATAAATTTCACAGCACTCCTGACCAGTATATAAAGTTTAATAAAAATTCAGCATTTTCAGATGGCCCAGAGAAATAGACCCTGTACATTTTTGTATTGAATCTTTGCACACCAACACTTTGAGTAGTCATGTTGATCATTAATCTGTTTTGACATGGCACACTTGACCTTTAAAATGCCTATTTGCTCAACTTTGACACCCTGCAGTAGAAGGGAACTGCCTGTACTTATATGTTTTGTTTAAATTTGGTTACGGGGGTTTTAGGGCGTCCTGATTAACGCTGTGGTGTAAATGGTTTTCGTTTATCTTTAATAGAAAAAATTATTAGTAGGCTAGGCTTTGAAAATTGAGATTAAGACCTGAAATTTTGCACCAAAGTAAAAAAAGAGTTTTTGCGACCTATCTTCAGAAAAAAACGGCTAATTTTGGATGAAAAATAAAAAAATTACGGGGTTGCATGATGCTTCCATTTCAAATGGGTCACCCTGTATGGACCTCCCTGATGATGTAGTTAAAATTATTGTATTCATGACTAAATCACCCTGTAGACATCGATAATACCTAATTAATTACTGCATTCAACAATTATTATTGTTGAGAAATGAGAGTTCAGAGTTTCGCATCATTGTTAGAAGATGTACATTACATATTTAGCCAACACCATCAAATTAAAAGAACTGGATTTTGTATTGTAGCTACCTTTCATAAAATCGTCATAAAGCCATAAAACGTTAACAAGGGACGGCATTTACCTCCAATTTGCCCTCTCGAAAACGCCCATTCCCTTGCAAATTCCCAATCGGCGTTGGGGCCCTCTGCGTTGCTTAAGTATGAGGTAGTTTTTCACTCCCGAACTGGCGTTCTTTTCAAAGGAAATGAGGCGGCAAGACAAATACTTAAGTCATTCTGTTTCGTAGTTTCGGCGAAATGACCCTGTTAGCTGGCGCTGCCGGAGTACGTGCCTTGTTTTGAAATATAAAAAAGCAATCGGGTACAAAATCAGCGCTGCACGCCGGCACCCGTGTCGTATCGACATCGAGTGTTCCACTGTCGTCCCGATGTCCCCGCTGGGACGCATTTGCCCTACTGAATCCCTCAAGAATAGAAACTCATTTAACTTCATGTATTTATTTTATTATTGCGCCCTTATTGGCTATATATCAGCTCGCGCCACCTTGTCCATACAGATCTAAAACTCGAAAATTACATCTGATTGTGGTTCAGCATGTTTCTTTTTTTATTTTTGTGTGAACTGAAAAAGAACATAGTTAATCACATTAATCTCTCTTTTTTCTCACTCGCTCTTTGCATTATAAAAACCTGATGCATCGAACCTCTAGCAGGCTCGACGGCGTAAAATAGTACTAATTTAAAAAGTTAATAATCTACAGGGTTAGTAAAAAAGGAGGTTGCCTCTTTAGAACTCAAGGATAACAACAACAGCCAGTTGGTCTTGTTCTCAGACAAATAATAAACATAGACTAATAATTCAATACAATACAGACCCTGCCAAGATAAAAAAATGTTTAGTAACATTATTTGTCTGAGTTAATAATAGAAATCTAAAACAAAACAATGCAATGATTGCACATACATTTACTTACTTACGAAATAAATGTATAACCAACTTTAAAAAATACCAATTTGGAACAATTAGTTGATATCTATAATCTACATATACTAGAAAGGTGGGCTGATTTTGTGAATTTACTGATCCTACTTGTTTTTTTATATTTTCTAAAATTTATTTGTGTCGCAAACAGATCCATTTAATTTTTTAATTGGGTTTTTCGCCACCAAACTGATCGAAAGACAACTTTTTCAAGTTGCCTGGAAAATTCATAAATTCTTAACAGTGAATGAACGAAACTTTAAACGTGTAACTCAAAAAATAACTTCAACAAATTTGTTTTCTTTGCTTTCAGAGAATAAATCTTCCTCCTTTCTCAAAGATCATGCCACGTCACTTCACTTTGTGTAATAGTAATAATAATAATGAACTTTATTCACTTGATCAGAAGAGTTACAATGTCAGTAAGACACAACAACTGCTACAAGATTAAGCAAAGAGGCTAAGTCCAGATGTGCTCTAGTAACAGTCAATAAAGCACCCTGTTCTACTTAACCTCAAAAAATACAGCAAATAAACAATCTCAACACGTACACAGAATATAATGGTCATATAAATAAATAAAAATTATTTACAATAATAATAGTTATGGAAAAAATTATTATATAGACCAGTTGGCGAATAGGTGACAAAGTATTTCTTAGAAAAAGCGTTTAGAGATTACACTTTTAAAATCAGGATGTAATTAATTATAATACTTAGCATATTATATGCTGATTTTTTAAAGACTGTGCGATGCTTAGGTATAGTCAAACTATTGTTATTTCTTAGAGTTCTGCAATGGATCGATGTCCTGAAGACAAGTTTGTTAAATAAATACTTCGAGTCTTCCTTATCAATAATACAAAAAAGAGTATAGCGATGTGATAAGCTTGCTTCCCTTCCATACTTAACCTGCCAGCCTCTTGCAACTTACCTGTATGCTACATGTTGCCTGGCTCGTAATCTATATTATCAGTGACTATAGAAATTCTTTCTTTCTATAGTCACTGATATTATGAAACGCAGGTACGACTTTGAATTTTTTGCCTGTCCTCAGAATCAATGCACGGACCATAAATTACATCGCCAAACTAAGTTGAGACAACACCAGTGCATCGCACACCATTATATTTCATTTCTTTGGCAAAATGTGACGAAGAGCATACTAAGTGCGCCATATGCTTTTTGAGTACAGTTGGAAATGTGTTTTTTAAATTTTTTAATTTTGATCAATCACTTATTTGATTCATAGCATTTTCTATAACCTTGTTGGAACCAAAAATCATCAGAGTAGATTTTTTGGGTTCAAAACGAATGATAGTTCTCAAAGCCTCTGCAAGCCATCATCATCCTATGACAGGCATATTTTATATTTTATTATTATTTTATTATTTTATATTGTATTTGTCGAAAGATAGATATATCTGTGTGTCATCTGCATAAAAGTGAACGTTACTATGGACCAAGGCAGTTTTACAATTGTGACATGTATATATAATATAAAGAAGTGGCCTTAAAATAGATTCCTGTGGGACACCAGAGTTTGATACAGAATTATTTATGACGAGTCGGATAGATTTAACAATTGAACCTAAAATTATTGCCAATGATATTTTTTGTATTGTGTCAAACGCCTTTGAGTAGTCCAACAGCACTAACTAAGGCTGTTTATTTTCCACGATCGCAATTCTGCAATTATATCATTAGCAACACCCAAAAGAGTACTAACTGTGAGAAGGCCTGAACTGGAACTGGAAGCAATAATTTATCTTTATTTAAAAAAATGTGAAACTGTATATTGATATCACTCAAACACCCTCTTTTCAAAACAATGCAAAATAGTCTCACCTACTCGTAACTATGAACAAGTTCGCTAAAAACTGCTGTATCACGAAAAAATATAATATAAATATTCACCCCCAGCTTGAATAAATCGTTCCATATAAACATAATACGATCCATCCATCAAATTATTTACCACTTTTAGCGTCAATATACCTATTGAAACCCAAAATGACTTAACCTAAATTACTATATGTTTACGATTCGAAATATTTTCTTATGGTATGTAGGTAGGTTACATAATAAAAACATAACTACTACGACTAAGCCATAATATTTCTATTGAATTCTTCTAAATAACATCTGTAAACATGTGGGTATTTTTAAAATGCTCATAAATACTAAATACTAATGACACTAGTTTAAAACTTGTAGCTGCTAGAAATGAAAAATATATATCTAACTAGTTTAGCAGCTATGACTTTTAAAACAGTGTCATTAGTATCTATTGCATATTTTAGAAATACCCTTTCAAGTAAATAAACCTTTCAAATGCGCTAGCTTTTCCAGCTAGTTGTAAATAAAATTCTATTGATATAGGCAACCAAACATACTTTTGATCAAGTTTTATTTCCAACCGTAAATAATTCAGGCACCACTCTAGGAAATGTAGGTACACGTGAACCGGCGCGCTGTTGACTTTTAATCATTATAAAAGGTTGTTTTGCTTGCGTTAAAAAATTAAGCACTTGTGTATTAAGTTACATTTGATTAGTGTGACCAACACATTAATCGAGGAATAGAAAGGGTGCCAGACGGCAACATGTGACAGTAGGGACCCTCCCATGTTTACATTTTGCACGCTCGCCTCGCTGTTGTTTCGTATATACCTACAAGGGGTGGCTCGACGTCATCATTTAGATAGAGATTTTTTTTGTTTAATCTACGTACTACGTATAACATACACTAGAAGGTGCAGAACAGTAGTTATAAGTCCCAGACAAAATACAGGGTGTTTCTAAATTATCGTGCCAACGTAATACAACAGGTAGAAAATGTTATTTTGAACAAAAAGTTTCCTATAAACATGGGTCCGAAAATGCATAATAAGAAAGTTACAGGTGTATACCGTACTTTCACCGTTTTGGTAGACATAGGGGAATAGGCCGCGCGTCGCCGTGCGTCCAGCTAGGTTTGTCAGTCGTTGGCGGGGGGAGTACACAGTAGTCCCGCACCGCTCAGTCGAGTTTTGCGATCAAAGAACACGCCCCGCCCCCCGCCAACGACTGACGAACCTAGCCGAATACACGGCGGCGCGCCGCCCAGCCATGGCAATGTCTACTAAAACGGTGAAAGTACAGTATACAGGGTGGAACTGAATCATCACTTTTTTTCTATTGTTTTTTGAGATTTAATTTTGAAATTTGGTATATTGATGTTACTTTATAAATGTCACTTTTTGACGTATAAATGCATTTTGTCCGCTTCCGGTTTTACCGGAAGTGGCATTAACTTTTATAACTATATTATTTATGTTTCGGATTCTCCTCGATTTACTGAAACCAACGATGCCTCACAAGTCACAAGTGACATTTTGACTGACAGAAAGTAGTTTTTCTTTAAGTTATTTGGATTTGTAGATAATAATAAACTAAAGGTGGCTATGAAACAAATGAACCTCGACAAACGGTACATTTTTAATGAACTTTCAAACCTTTTGTCTACAGAAAATTACTTCTCTTATACACTACGTTACAAATGTGTTGCTAACTACAACAATTTCAAAAATAGTGCTTGCAAAATGCCATAAGGGGGCATTATCACACATAGTGCCAACCCAAGTGTGTTGTTGGTGTTTGTTTTTAAAATTACTAAATTTTTTCAAAAAACTTGATCAACTCAAATACTAAATTATATTGGGCATATTTGGACAAAAAATCGACCAAATCTGATGTCTCCTTTGCGAAAACAATATACCTGAAATGTATTTTCTTCTTCGTTTCGAATATAAAATTACCAGAAACTTTAGGTATATTGTTTTTCCAAACCACAGACCACCTTCCAAACGAAACATCAGATTTGGCTGATTTTTTGTCCAAATATGCGCAATATAATGCAGTACTTGAGTTGAGTATTGGTTTTAAAAAAACATAATGATTTTCAAAATAAACACAAAAAAACTCACTTGGGTTGGTAGTATTTAATGCCAAAAAAATATACCAAGATGTCGAGAATCGTTTGTCAAAAATTTTAAATAAAGTTGCGATCTATGTAATCTTTATTTGGTCCCATTTAACGGCACGTGAGCAGATTTTTTCGCGGCGTTGCCGGATTGTGCGATCGTCTGGGAAAATCAATATTTTATGTATTTTAACTATTAATATATAAAAGATAAAATACACAAATCAGTCTTTACAATAATATTATATGTTGTCGGCATATTTAAAATCTATACTTTTATTTTTAAAATAAAAATGCGGAATATTTTATCGCATACTTCGTAAAATTCCTGTCTATAAATATCGTTTAAGAAATCTGATCTATTAGAGTAGGTAACCAAGCACTTATCAGAATTGCTTTTTTGTGATTGAATATTGTCTCTGCAAAGTCTCTGCACCACCTACTCTTTTTTAAGGAAAAGACACAAGTAGCTAAAATGATATTCCGATAATCCGACTCGCAAAAAAAGACCAATGAACCAGGAACAATTAAACTTTCTAATCTAGATGATAAATACCACGGAAAAGTAAATCTCCTTTTCTACATCGAAAAAGATAGAATCCTGAAACGTGACGAGGATCTTATTCCCAACAGGGAGGGGCGGTTGAAATTGACGCAATTATAACGAGCCCCTGCGAATGAAATAATAATACAAAACTTGATTGAATTTTATTGCATGCCTCTCCGACCCCCACGACATGAGCACGTAATCACACAAAAAAACCGGGGCGCTATTATGTGCATTATTCGATGCCTATCTTCCCGATATGTTTCAAAGGGTGAGCGTGGCTACGGGATTCGTTAAGGTTACTTAATAAAACGCAAGCGCTTAATACCACTTTTAAAAAGCCAACGTCCCAATTACAGGGCTTAATGCCAAACAACAACGCAACAAGTTTTTTATTTCGAAGATAGTCTCACGGCGATCAAACATTATGCGATTATGCAGACCTATAGACAGTCTTGTTCAGTTGAATTTTAGGCGGTTTCAAGATTATCCCCTCACCATAAAACATCTAATACTTGTCATTTGTTACTTCCAGAGATATGGAGGTGAGGAGAGGGCGCAATCTATTTTGACCGACTCTATGGGTCCGCCATTTTCGAGTACTAAGGTCAAAAGATTCCTCTCGTTCTCCTTATTTGCGACTGGTTGGAGTCATTGGTTACTGTATTTTTGTGTAATATTTTAAAGATTTGAGTGTTTTTTGTTAAGTGATAGTATAGTTTATTAGTGATATTGAGTGATAGTAAAGTTTATTAGTTATGTCATGTTGTGCGGTGAAGGACTACAGGTAAGAAAAGCACAAAAAGGACTTTAAGAAGTTGAAAGGTATTATAGATAGACAAGGCAATTAATACCAACATAGCATATATTCGGTATGCCCAATAAGTATGCTATATAGTAACATTTTCGTAAGCAGTTCGTCAACTTTTAACTTGTTACGTTGGACCAATGTAAACATTGGATTATTATTATTATTATTAGAGTTGAAGTGCAGACAGATAATGTAAACGTGAACTTCTGTTCTGACGTCTACATTCAGGAATCTACTTAGGGTTGTCGCTTGTTATTATATTATTTGTATTGTTCTTGCAGTGTTTGAAACTGTTTGAGGTCAGACGTGAACGTTGACATAACATTTCACATTTCAACTCGATTTTGCAGTGCTTCATTAACCTTTATTTTTATGCGTTTATTTAAAAGTTTATTTTATTTATATTTATTTTATAAGCGACCCTGGTCATATACTAAATAAACTATCCCCTGTAAGCTTAACTTAGAAAATGGCGGCCCAGGTGATTACGGAGTTCGCGCTGCTTGACGCTCATTCTCCCCACCTCCATATGTCTGGTTAGTTCTCACCACCAAACATCGTGTCACTCCCGAGGTTATACCCATAAAACATTAAAATTAGGTTTTGATGTTTTGCGGTTGATCAAACCCACAGAATCAAATCAAATCACCCTTCCCCCGCAGAAACACTTAAAGGCTCCTGCGATTTCTAGTTTGGATTGGATATAATTATTATTTTGTTCTATTTACCTTACCTTTTCTTCTTTAAAGCCCCAATTTGGTGGATCCGTCTTGTCATCCGTCGACTCTATATCTACATCTATCTCGTCGTCGCTTTGCTCTTCGGTTTGACAGGGGGGTCTCTCCACGACGGGTTGCACCGGCTTGAAAGCAGACTGATAGCTTTTGTCTATTGGGAAGAAGCACGCGCCATCCGTCGGAAACAGAATAGGATTTCTCTTAAACCAAGGAAACGAAGAGTATGATGATGACAGCGCAAGTGGTTTGTGATAAATAAAGTCCATAGCTATGGTCCTTGTAATGGGTAAAGGTGAGGCGAGAACCGGTTGGGGCTGCTCGATTCTGTTCAGTTTTGAGGAAACTGTAACAAAAAAACAGATTTTGTTTGCTTTCGAGGTTTTTATGAGAACCAGTTGAAACTTCCTTTGTTTTTGTAACTAACCTTTATCAATATGAGCGGAAGACGGTGCCGACAACAACCTTTTCCTTGTCCCACCATTGAACATCGCTTTGACATCTTCCCAAGCATGCACGACTTCTTCTGAGGGTTCTCCAGCTAGCTTCAAATGCCTTCTCCAAGAATTGAAGTTCGCGGCATCTGGTTGAACGTATTGGGCTTGTGCAGACAAGCGATGTGAATGGAAGATGAATTTGTTTGGCGAGAAAAACAACGAACATATCGTACATCTGAAAAGAGTGTTGTTTTTGAGAGGCGTAAGTTGAATAGTGAATTTTCGAACCTTATGCACTTAGCTCTTGAGGAATTATATCTAGAAGGTAGGAAAGCACCCCTGCACCCCCAGGCACAATCGTGGCGAACAGAGAAAGCAAAATCTTCAGGTAATCGTGGTGGGGCGTTGTCTCCAAGAAAACTTTTGCATAATCTTTCAGCTTCGCGTCTAGTGATCATGCCACATCTTCTGGATGATACTGGCATGGCACCTGCTCTACGCAAGATTTCTAGTTGTACTGGGGTGCATTGAACGCAGGTTATTCCTAAAATTGTTAGCGTGATTTTTTTTGTATGAAGAGACAGTTTCAAAATTTATGGAAATCTTCAAAATTCCCTGTTCAAGATAAATAACATTTGGGACTTGCGAATAACTCGATGTTAACTATGACATCACTCACCCAAAGCTACTCGTCGGTTGTGAATTTCATTATAACTAAACTGTTTTAACAAAGTGTTTGATATTTGGGCTAAGCAAAGACGTTCTTGATTCTCTATCACCAGTGATACTATTGGAACACCATATAATACAACAGTTCCGACCTGAAACTACAGAAGTAACTCGTCACAAATTTAAAACATTTTTTGGGAGTTGTAAATCTTGTAATCTTGTTAATATTTCTGATGGTCTCAATAATTAACAAATGGTATGTACAGGGAGAGCAAAACTCGACGTCCCAGGCCTACAACGGGAACACGAAAACTCAAAATAAAATTTTGAAAATGGTTTCTTAAATGGTACATACTAAGGTCCAATTATGACCGAAAATTAGCTTTTTTATGTTTGGAAAAAAGGTCGCTGTGACGTCATCGATATTATTTTCCCATAAACATAACATTTTCCCCCTATATATTGAATGTCCTTGTCATTCTCAACAACTTTTGTAGGAAAATATTTTCTGTATCTGTTATTGTTCAAAATCTACAGGGTCAAATATGTAAAAAAACATGGAATTTTTCTAATCATTTTCCGAAATCTAGCTAGCTATATTTTTTTTTGTAACAAACAATAATAGCAAACAAGTTAGTAACAAGCACAATAAAAAAATATTCCAGTTGAATAAATTTAAGTGTACACAGGACACCCTAACATATACTGTTAAATAATTTATGACTATCAATTGTTTCCATGGCTAGCTTTCGGAAAATGATTAGAAAAAATTCCATGTTTTTTTACATACTTGACCCTGTAGATTTTGAACAATAAAAGGTAGAGAAAATCTTTTCCTACAAAAGTTGTTGAGGATAAGACTTTCAACATATAGGGAAAAAATGGTATGTTTTTGGGAAATCGATCGATGGCGTCACAGCGGCCATTTTTGCCAAACATCAAAAAATCAAATTTTCGGTCATAATTAGAATTTAGTATGTCCCATTTAAGAACCCTTGTTCGAAATTTAATTTTGAGTTTTCGTGTTCCCGCTGTAGGCCTGAGACGTCGAGTTTAGTTCACCCTGTAGTCTGTACACTCATTTCTTTCACTAGTTTCAGCATAGAGATAGAATAAAATGTTTTCGAATACCTACTTCTATGGTATGACCTATACCAGGTGTTGCTAAATTATGGTGCCAAGGTAATATGTATAAAATGCTATTTTTAACGAAAAGTTTTTTATAAACAAGGGTCAATCATAATAAAAAAGTTACAGGGTGATAAAGGTACAGTTTTCAAAACATATTTTCCGCAATAGTCTACAGAAGCTATGCAATTTAAATGGAACTTCGAGCAGTTCTTTAGTCGCTGAATCAGTGGCGGACCAAGCCCGACGGAAGCCCGGGGCGGCAAAAATAAATAAGCCCTACGGTCTGCTCAGAAATCGATGTATTTTTAGTGTACATTTTGTAAAAATATAAATAAACACGAATAATATACAGTGTGACCCACTTCGAACCGGCACACCCCATTAAATTTATCATCCGATATTGATAGAATTTTTTTTAACGATAGGGTATCAAAAACGGTACTTTAGAGAAAAACAGCACGTTTTATTGAAAAAAAAAAACAAGGTCTACTACGACATATCTTTGGCGTCAAAATTGGAAAAATCGAATTAGGTTTTTTTATGAAAATTGTGACTACGCCACTGGATTGAGCATCCCTTAATCGGGTTTGTACGAAATTTTGTTAAAAAGAACGACAAAAATTCTAGAAGCTAATGAAAATCACGATTTAACTACCCATTTTATGTGCCTAGTCGCTTATATATCAAGTTGCACGTGGATATAAAACAATTTATTGAAACTACAAATTACCTTATTACAAATACCTAATACTAATGTCAATGGATATATCTAAATACAAAAATCCCAACGTAAAAATTAAGGGGTGCAAAAAATGTATCGAATTAAGTAGTGGATTTGGAGAGAAAAATAAAATTTAATATTTACTTTGATTTTTTGTATTTAGGTAGGTACAGGGTGGCCCATGCAAGCGGAAAAAGTGTGCTACGTGGAGACACGTTAACATAAAATCGTCATTCAAAACATGAGATTGTAGTAAAAATTAAGGGGAATTCGAGGGTGTACCCTAATTTTGTATACGGGGGTCGGTAAAAAAGTTATCGCGAAAAAACATTTTTTGCAAAATAAAAAAAAATATTTTTTTTACCTACGCATCCATTAGAGAACCTTTAAGTAGTATTCCCGAATATTCACTTTTTTAATATAACTTCCGGTTATAGCGGAAATGAAAGTGGTTTTCTCTATTTTACAACTTACACATTTCTCTTAACCATCACAGGATTCCTTTTTTAATTCTGAATCCAACGATATATAATTTGACCTACTTATCTCTACCGTTTCCGAGCTATTTGTCAGAGAAGCTCCATCGAACTAGATACATGGTCTCATGGTCGGTGTCTGATGTTCGATCTGAGTAGGCCAAACAATAAAACCAAATTTATGACAAGTCAAGTCAGCCATGATAATAAAACTGACAATCGAGTAGGCTGTCAATTCAATATTTCTATTTACGTGTCAGATTAGTCTAAAATTTTGTTGCTGAAGCTGTTAGTACTTGCAGTTTAAAAAATGTTTTTGAAAGAAGAATGCTGTGATATTTTAGAGAATGATAAAAGATACGTAGAAACTTTGAGGGAATATTCTTGTAAATATCCAAATAGAAATGTTCCGATTGCTTCATTTATATGTAAGCTGTATCGAAGATTCAGATCGACAGGAAGTGTGATTAGCAAGAGAAAAAAAGGGTATAGAATTAGTGAGGACGAGAGAGAACGAATTTTAAATTATTTCAGAAGAAATAACGAAAAAT
Source organism: Pseudeuparius sepicola (assembly GCA_963920635.1). Classification (NCBI taxonomy): domain Eukaryota; kingdom Metazoa; phylum Arthropoda; class Insecta; order Coleoptera; family Anthribidae; genus Pseudeuparius; species Pseudeuparius sepicola. The sequence continues at coordinate 9,290,100 of OY987305.1, forward strand.
CTCAGAGAGATGCAGCAGCGAGAGACTTACAAATTCCCCGGTCTACAATACAAAGGGTAATGAAATTAAGCAAATTTAAAGCCTTCAAAATATTACCTGTTCAAAGGCTATTCCCTGGAGATGCTGCAAGAAGACTGAAATATTGTGAAACAATTTTAAACTTTTATTTTGCGAGAGGTGGAGCTGGATTTTTTAAACAAATTATTTGGTCCGATGAAGCTACATTTACAACGGCGGGAATATACAACCGGAAAAATAGTATATTTTGGTCTGTTGACAATCCACGGGCATTTCGTGAAGTTGTGAAATCCGGCAGAAATTCCGTGGGTGTTTGGTGCGGAATTGTGGGAAATATTATAATGGGCCCTCTATTTTATTCAGGAAGTATGACAGGTAGGAAATACCTACATTTAATCCAGAACGAATTGGAACAATACTTTGACCAGTTGCCATTAATTTTTCTTAACCAACTCCAAGAAAGACAATTAATATGGCAGCAAGATGGCGCTTCCTTCCATAACTGTGGGCCCATAACGGAATTTTTGAACAATTCGTTTGAAAATTGGATTGGTAAACATGGAACGATAAGGTGGCCGCCACGTAGTCCAGATTTAACCCCCTTGGATTTTTTCTTGTGGGGGCATTTAAAAAATAAAGTTTATAAGAACCGCCCCGAAAATGTTGAGGAGATTAAAAGACGAGTAAAATTAGAAATTGATAGTTTAAACAATCGTCCCTTAATCTTTGAAAATGTCCGAAAAAAGTTCTTAAAAAGACTTAGGTTATGTGTAAATAATAATGGAAACGATTTTGAACATTTAATGTAAATGAACTTCTAACTAATTTTTAATAACTAATCATATTGTTGTTGTTATAATAAATATGATAGTAGTAAAAATAATAAATGTTTCATAATTTCCACGAGATTTTTAATTAAGTTGAATGCAGTTGAATGGCTATAGCCACTTTAACATTCAGCCTACTCGCTTGTCAGTTTTATTATCATGGCTGACTTGATTTGTCATAAATTTGGTTTTATTGTTTGGCCTACTCAGATCGAACATCAGACACCGACCATGAGACCATGTATCTAGTTTGATGGAGCTTCTCTGACAAATATCTCGGAAACGGTTGGAGATAAATAGGTCAAATTATATATCGTTGGACTCAGAATTAAAAAAGGAATGTGTAAGTTGTAAAATAGAGAAAACCACTTTCATTTCCGCTATAACCGGAAGTTATATTAAAAAACTGAATATTCGGGAATATTACTTAAAGGTTCTCTAATGGATGTGTAGGTAAAAAAATATTTTTTTTTATTTTGCAAAAAATGTTTTTTCGCGATAACTTTTTTACCGACCCCCGTATACAAAATTAGGGTACACCCTCGAATTCCCCTTAATTTTTACTACAACCTCATTTTTTGAATGACGATTTTATGTTAACCTGTCTCCACGTAGCACACTTTTTCCGCTTGGATGGGCCACCCTGTACCTATACCTATTTCTAATACGGGAAGTTACAGTTTCAATGATTTTTAATACACATGAAACTTGAGTAGGCAGATAAAGTAAAGTAAGTAGTTAAATCGCAATTTTCATTGGTTTCTAAAATTATTTTCGGTCAATACTTCTTTTTAACAAAATTTGGTTCAAACTCGTATTAAGGGATGGCCAATCCAGTGGCGTAGTCAGAATTTTAATAAAAATGTCCATAATAAGATTTCTCCAATTTTGACACTGAAAATACGTCGTGGTAGGCCTTGCTTCTTTAAAATAAAATGTGATGTTTTGCCATAAATGCCCTATCTTAAAAAAACTCTATTAAAATCGAATGACAAATACAAATTTTATGGGGTGTTTGAAGTGGGTGTCACTGTAGATGTAATGGCTGACAAAGAAAATCAAACACCTATTCGAAGTGCAATTTTACAGAATAATTGTACTTACCATTGTGACAAAAAATTCCCAATAATGCACAATGTACGGATTGAACAAAATTTTGACTCCCTGTTTCAAGAAAAACCGATGATGTTTTACCCAAGGCCCATTTTTTTCTTAATTTTGAACATTCAATTCATCTGCAACATTTAAATGCGGTAAGTGAATTTTTTTTCCGAATTTTGGAGTTTTTGGGCACATTTTGTCTATTTCAACGCAAATGGTTCATTTGATCGTTATGAAACAAATGCAGTTTATTGCAAACCGAAAATATGCGCTGAACCTTCAAGACCAAAAAGATAACCTCAAAAAGAATATTGTCGTACCCCGCCCCTCCGCCTCTGTGTCATGGGAATAAATTGTTTTTACACTATATTGTCGCACTTCAGCGACTAAAGGACTGCATCAAGTTTCATTTAAATTACATAACTTCTGTAGGAGTTGCGGGCCCACGTATAAAAGAAACTTTTTGTTCAAAATTACATTTTCTGCCCGTCTTATTACGTTGGCACCATAATTTAGAAAGACCCTGTATACAGTGTGTCTGGTTTTTCGTGTTGACACCCCTGAAAATCTAAGTAGGCTGAGCGAATTGAAAGGGGCATTTTATTTTCATTTTCGAAATATTGGTTTGGCATTGCCAGGAAAGCCTATGGCCTTTTGCGATTTTTTACAGGGATGCGTTTACGAAAAACCATATTAGGCATTTTTTATTTAAAATCAGACACCACAGCATTAATCAGTTCACTCCAGAACCTCCGCATACCAAATTTGAACAAAAAATATACAGGGAGTTCCATTCTGCAGGGTGTCAAAGTTGAGCAAAATAGGAATTTTAAAGGCATCTGGCGAGTCAAGTGTGTCATGGAATTACTTCGAAACAGTTGGATGATCAACAGGACCACTCACAGTGTTGATGTGCAAATATCCAATAAAAAATATACAAGGTGTTCTTCCTTGTGCCAACTCAAATGCCGAATTTTTGAAACTTTACACTTGTCAAAAATCGAGTATATAAAAACAACCCCAGATACTCTAAACGAACTAAGTCTAAAAAAATTTAAAATGAAAAAAAAACCTTTCAAAAACAATCTTTTATTTAAACCATGTACTAAAACGAAAAAAAAAAGTTTCGGTTTTTGTTAAGATAATTCAATTACAAATTGCGACAAGTTTTTGGAAATTGAAAAGCTTGTCGCGAAATGTTGATGAAAGTAGGTACCTACCAATTAATTTTATTGAACAGTGATTGGTTGATAAGCAAGTTCCTGTTTGCCAAAGTATGCATTTTTTCCTTTAAAATTCGCGCGACAAGCTTTTCAATTTGCAAAAACTTGTCGCAATTTGGAATTGAAAACCTAAACTCATTTTATTCGTTTTAGTACATGTCTTAAATAAAAGCTTGTTTTTAAAAGGTTTTTTTTATTTTCAATTTTATTTTGTGCTTTTTAGTACTTATTTGATTCCCATGTCAGGAGGGTGGTAAAGAAATTTAGTCCGCCGTCTTGGGGCGGCCGCCATATTGAATTTCGTATGAAGTCATTCACCTTATTGTTTTCTACCCGTCGAGCCCTTTTATTTGATATTTATTATTGCCTATTTGATACCCATGTTGGGTATCAAATAGGCAATCCGCCATCTTGGAGTGGCGGTCATATTGAATTTAGTGTGAAATCACTAACTTTATCGTTTTCTACTCTTCAAGCCCTTTTACTTGATACCCATATTAAAAGGGTTGACAAAAAATACATCATCCGCCATCTTAGAGCGGCGGCCATATTGAATTTAGTTTGATGTCACTAACTTTTTCGTTTTATACTCTTCAAGCATTTTCATTTGATACCCATATTAAGGGGGTTGACAAAAAATACATCATTCACCATCTTATTGGAGCGGCGGCCATTTTGAAAGTATTACAATATTAAGTATTGCATATTGTATTGTCACCGGAACTAAAGGTGTATGCAAAATTTCAGCTCAATCGGATGTCAAAAGTGGTTACAATTCATCTTGCAAGATTCGCCCTACACTAACAGTGTCTAACAGGTGAAGTTAAATAAAAGCTTGTAAAAACCCAGAAGCCTGCCATTCAGTAAGCTCATATAAGTTAAAGTGCCTGGTGTGTCGCAACACGAAACGCACAGAAAATGTATCATTTAAAAGGTCCAATAATTTAAATTTTTTAATTTGTTCATTGGCATTTTGTAAAAAAAAATATTACTCTTGTGTTTATTAATATTTTTTCAAAAATTTCAGAGCATTCTTGACCTGTATAAACTATCATAAAAATTGATGCTCCAGAGAAAAATACCCTGTATATTTTTGTATTGAATAATACAACTGGTTTGAAGTAATTCCATGGCACACATGACTCGCCAGATATGCCTTAAAATTCCTATTCTGCTCAACTTTGACGCCCTGCAGAATGGAGCCCTTTGTATATTTTTTGTTCAAATTTGTTATGTGTGGGGTTTGATGAGTCCTGATTAACGCAGTGGTGTCAGATTTTAAATTTAATTAAATTTCGAAAACGCAAAACGATTTCTCGGCAATGCTAAAGATGACCTTTCGGGGATATACTTATAAAAAATTGCCCCGTTCAAATCGACCAGCGTACTTAGATTTTTAGGGGTGTAAAAACAAAAAAAAACAGACACACTGTATATAAACGTGGTGACTGACGATACATATTGCAGCTGTTTAATATAGAACCTAAAACTGATAAAAACAATACCTTTTGAACTATACACAGACTATAATATTTGATATGGAAGTTGCTTGAAAATTGGTTCTTCCTAAGTTTTAGTGTTAAGGAAAGGATATGTTTTAGTGATGATATCAACTGAAAAAAAGACTACAGCCGAGATGCCACTAAAACATCCTTTATTATTTATAATTACAGATTACAGGTACTAAAAAATCTTTCTTTGGGAATGTATTATATTTTAGTTAGCTCTTTATTCGTTGTGTGACAATAAATAGGGACGTAAAAGCATACCTACTTATTTGCATTTTAGAAATAAAAATAATACGAATCATCGAAGCTCGAAAGTTGACAAAGAAATATATGAGTCAGTTCATTATTAACTTCCTATAGTTAAAATAATTTTATATTTCTATAAAACTGTGACAAAAACTCTTAAAAAAAGAACAAACCGCCTCGTGACATTTTTAAAGAGTATGGTACGAAATAAATTTTGATGGAAGCGTGTTTTATTTTTATTTAGAGGGTGTCTTTTAGCTGTGCTAGTTTCAGAGCTCAGCCCCTGTGACACTTGAGGGCCTACTATACCCAAAGGAGACATTATACTCCCCCTAACAGATTTTACTCTTTAAAGGTAATTCGTATATAATCACCTGTTCTTATCACCGTTGTAAATGACAAAATTAGTCACAGCTTGTGTTTGTCATAAATTAAAAAAAATATGTCGGTGTTGCACCAAGTTGCACTTACCTGGTTTGATTTCGAACTGATTTCCGTTTTGACCGGGATACTCAAAGATGTCGGATCTTCGAATTTTCCCGATTTAAGTGAATCCATTCTAGAAAGTTACAATGAAAACGTATCTAGGATGCACGTATTTAACATTGTATTTCAAACAATTTCCCATTTAAAGCCTATCTACGTATTTATTTCGTATAGTGAAAATCTTCTCCTTAATATCTATCCAAAAACATGAATATACTAATAATATATATATATATATTAATATCTCTCCAAAAACATGAATTATTACAAAAGAGTAAAAGAGTAGATATGAATCATATATGTTTAAAATTATACAGAAAATCTATTTTAAATTGTCACATTGTATAATGTTAAGCAAGTTTAAAAGTCATCAAAAATGATGCGATTATAAGTAAAACAGATAAAATATAAGTATGCCGGTAGATAAAATATAGATCAATTCACACCATCATGTCTGTGAATATAGTTGCCTTTTTCATCATTTCTCAAAACCATTCATCTTTTTCAAACAGGGCTGAGAGAAGACTTGCAGAATACGTTACAACTTACAACATAAATATTATCACAACATTGTTGTTCCAATTTGGAGGCAAAATAAGAAAATTTGAAAGAACGTCAAGCGAAAAGTTATGACACGTTTAAGAAACTTGACAAAGAAACGCCCCTGTATCTTCCAAACGAGAAACTCCCAAAACCATTTAATCTAAATAAAATGTTTTTTCATAGATAGGCTCATCCATCCTTGTTTTTTAAAGAAATATGATAAATTCAAATTTTATGAAACTTCTCGATGAAAAACTAACTAATGCGCATGTGTACCTAAGTAGTAGTGTAACCAGATGACAGGTTTGGAGTGGGCTAAGATTGTTTACCAACATTTTCGAATTATAGCATGGACTACATGAAATCGGAATTTGTATTTCGCCTCAAAGATTTTTTGAACTATTTCATTTGTCAAAATTTCTATAGGACAAATTATTTGCAAGAGGCTAAGAAAATCTCAAAAATTCGGAATTACGAACTGTAGTGGCAAGACCAATGCGAAAAATACAGAAAAATAGAAACGCGTTTTTCTGATAAATAAATGTGCTTCCTTGGTCGATTTATTGGTTAGGATGCCATAAATAAAACAACAGGAAATATACCAGTTGTACCTAATGATGCGATTATGCCCACAACATCTAAAATTATTGAAAGATTTAACAACAATGATGACAGATACTGGAGAATAAAAATAAAATAAAAACTCAGAGAATAGTCAGAGGTTGGCTGTTCATTCTTTGTTTTGGATACGCCACTGCGCATGTGTATGACAAATGTCAACGGAAATCGTTTGACAGTTAGTGTAATATTTTTTCAAGAATTTCACCAGATGTTGGATAAAGATTTAGTGGTAATGTGGTAAACATATCTGAGCGTGGACGCTTATTACACAAAAAAATGTATTTTTAGAAAATATATCTCTGGTCATCTGGTCATCAAGTTGAGATTAGGTATCAGCAGTGGCGTAACCAGAATGTAAAGTTGGGGGGGGGCTAATTATTTTAAAAAAATTCTTCCGTAATATTTACAGCAAAACTATCGTTTTAAAATAAATTTTATTTAGAAATAAATACCACGCGGCAGATCTTTGGGGAGGGGCTAAAGCCCCCAAAGCCCCCCCCTCTGGTTACGCCACTGGGTGTCGGCCACCTCGAAAATTGAACGTGTCATTTTTAATTCGCTTTGCCCCCACCAAGATCCGTACACCTCGCCGTCCGTGATCCCGCCAACTCCGCATCGGCCACTTACAAGAAACACTCCTTCGCACTGCCTCCGCAAACAACCAACGGCGCACCGGTCACGCGAACAATTAGCAACCGCCACACATAGCCCGCCGTGCAGCTGCACCAGGCCGCCCCTGGGAAGTGAGGGCGGCCGGGAGCACCCGCCGGCTGCCCCCCACGCCCCGCCCCCTTCGACTTTCAACCCCCCCGGCCAATGGCCGTCGCCGGGCCAGCGGGCGGCGGCCAATCGCGCGCCGCCCCGCCGATCGGCTTAATAAATCCCCAATAATAAACTTCTTAATTTCGTTCTGGCGCGAGAACCGGCCCGAAGAATAATCGGGAATTTAAGGGGTGGTTTTGTCTTGGAGGCGCCTGATTCGGAAAAGGTTGCGGGTTACAACTTTGGTTACTCCATACTCAATAGTAATTAGTAATGAGATTATTGCTTGACCGAACCTAGATGATCCATACGCAAATCGGACATTGGCAAAAGGCATATTCCTGGAGCAGTATGAAATAGTCAGAAGTAGTCAGAATTCTGACTGCTTTGGGAACAAGCCTTAAGTTTTCAAAGCTGCAAGGCTTAGTTTTGTGGATAAAATTTCCTAGGCTTTTCATAAAGCATATTAGGATCTTACTTAAACCTTCTAAGTACAACTTGCTTCAACCAAGACATAAGTATAGTTACTCACTGTTAGGTATTTTGGTTCGGGAGCGAGAACCAGCCCGAAGAATAATCGGGAATTTGATGGGTGGTTTTGTTTTGGAAGCGCCTGATTCGGAAAAGGTTGTGGGTTACAATTTTGGTTACTCCATACTCAATAGTAATTATTAGTAATGAGATTATTGCTTGACCAGTCCTAGATGATCCATACGCAAATCGGACATTGACAAAAGGCATATTCCTAGAGCAACAAGAAACAATCAGAAGTAGGTAGTCAGAATTCTAACTGCTTTGGGAACAAGCCAAAGCTGCAAGGCTTAGTTTTGTTGATAAGATTTCCTAGGCTTTTCATAAAGCATACCTATTAAGATCTTACTTAAACCTTCTAAGTACAACTTGCTCCTACCAAGAGATAGTTCCTCACTGCTATATGTACTTTGGTTCGTGAGCGAGAACCAGCCCGAAAAATAACCCAGAATTCAATTGGTGATTTTATTTTGCAAGCGTCTAATTCGGAAAAGGCTGTGGGTTACAAATTTTGTTACTCCATACTCCAATGTAATTAGATTATTACTTGACCAAACCTAGATGATCGATACGCAAATCGGATATTGACAAACGGCTTGTTCCTAGAGCAACAAGAAACATTCAGAAGTAGTCAGAATTCTAACTGCCTTGGGAACAAGCCTTAAGTCTCCAAAGCTGCAAGGCTTAGTTTTGTTGATAAGATTTCCTAGGCTTTTCACAAAGCATATTAGGATCTTACTTAAACCTTCATCCAACTACAACTTACTCCAACCAAGTCATAGTTCCTCACTGTTCTGTACTTTGGTTCGCGAGCAAGAACCAGCCCGAAGAATAATCGAGAATTTAAGGGGTGGTTTCATTTTGCAAGCGTCTAATTCGGAAAAGGTTGGGGGTTACAACTCTGGTTACTCCATACTCCAATGTATAATTAAATTATTACTTGACCAAACCTATATGATCCATACGCAAATCGGACATGGACAAACGGCTTGTTCCTAGAGCAACAAGAAACAATTAGAAGTAGTCAGAGTTCTAACTGCTTTGGGAACAAGCCTTAAGTCTCCAAAGCTGCAAGGCATAGTTTTGTTGAAAAGATTTCCTAGGCTTTTCATAAAGCATATTAGGATCTTACTTAAACCTTCCAACTACAACTTGCGTCAACCAAGAGATAGTTCCTCACTGTTATGTGCTTTGGTTCGGGAGCGAGAACCAGCCCGAAGAATAATCGGGAATTTAAGGGGTGGTTTCATTTTGCAAGCGCCTAATTCGGAAAAGGTTGGGGGTTACAACTCTGGTTACTCCATACTCAATTGTAATGAAATTATTCTTGACCAAATCTAGATGATCCATACGCAAATCGGACATTGACAAAAGGCTTGTTCCTAGAGCAGCAAGAAGCAGTCAGAAGTAGTCAGAATTCTGATTGCTTTGGGAACAAGCCTTAAGTCTCCAAAGCTGCAAGGCGTAGTTCAGTTGATAATATTTCCAAGGCTTTTCTTAAAGCATATTACGATCTTATTTAGACCTCCTAACTTATTGCTCCAACCAAAAGATAAATAAAATACTCACTGTTAGGTACTTTGAACTTTGGTTCAAACCGTGAGAGAGAACCGGTCCGGAGGATGGTTTTGTTTTGAAAGCGCCTAATTCGGAAAAGGTTGCAGTTAGAATCTGTCAGAAATAGTTTCCGCAGTTGATTTTTGCGCACCATCAGAAACCAACAGCGCTGACTAGTTCCGACTGTTTTTGACTGCTCGGAGGACGAGCCTTATGCTTCGTGGCTTATAGGTTTAGGTTAGTTGATGACATTACCGCCATGCTTTTGATAATGCCTAGGGTCTTATTAAGACCTTGGGCTCAGGTTATCATGAAGTTTTATGTTGCTTGCTCCAGTCAAGCCGACAGACTTATTTACTGGTCTCTTAATTTGGTTCAGGCGCGAGAACCAGCCAGAGGAATAATCTTGAATTTAAGGGGTGGCTTTATTTTGGATGCGCCTAATTCGGAAAAGGTTTTTGCAAGTAGACGGTTACAACTTTGGTATCTCCACGCTCAGTTGCAATAAAAGTGATTATTTACATAAAATGGACAATGGATATTCACCACAGGATTTCAAAGTTACAAGGGAATACTTAGACCTTGAGATGATGTTATAAGGTTGAGGTGTTATACAGTGTGGATAGAAATTGTGGAATATTGCTTATATTTCTCAAAATATTCCTCATATCAAAAACATGTTTTAATAAAAGTGTTAGGGAAAATTATTTCCCGTTTAGTGATATCAAGCAATCTTCCGTAGAACAAAAAGTGTGGTTGCTATGGTAACGGACTTAATTTTTTTAAATGGCACCATATACTTTTTTTGGTGAAAATTAATACAATGGAATTTTCTGAATACGATACAATACAATTTTAATGGGATCGCATAAGAAAAAAAATATAAAAAAAATAAGTTTTCTATTATGCTATTGAAAATGTTTATCAAAATAATTATTAACATCAAGTTAACCATGCCAAAATCTGAACAATGCGAAACTGTCACTAACTGTCAGTTGCTTGTAATTGTGTGCATTGTTACAGTAAACGTACTTTTTTACTTAATTTTCTGAGTACTTAAGTAGGTACTTAGTAAGTTATAAGGCCCTTCAATTAAATGAAACGGAAAGAATATAGGTTAACATACTAAGTACTTCAGTACACAGAAAATTGAGTAAAAAAGTACGTTTAGTGTAATAATGTACAAATTTACACAGCTAGTGCCGCATTGTTCTGATTTTGGCATGGCTAACTTGATATTAAAAATTATTTTAATAAACATTGTCAATAGCATATTAGAAACTTAATTTTTTTGTATTTTTTTCTTATCCGATCCCATTAAAATTGTATTGTATCGTATTCAGAAAGTTCCAATGTATTAATTTTCAAAAAATATATATGGTGCCATTTCAAAAAATTAAATCGGTTACCATGCAGGCAACCACATTTTTTGTGCTACGGAAGATTGCTTGATATCACTAAACAGGAAATAATTTCCCCTAATATTCCACAATTTCTATCCAAACTGTATATTATGTTAACCATTATAAGTAGCTACAACTTACTCGAACCAAGAAATACTCAGTTGTAATGAAAGTAATTAGTAGACCGTAGACCAAACCTAAATGATCCATACAAATGTAAAATGGACATCTTCTGGCTTCAATCTGGGATTTACAAACCAAACATTTTTTTGTTTATATACCTACCACATACTGCGTAGGCTAGCTAGAGCTAGCCCCCCTCCTGAATTATTCTTTGCCTACTGGCATAAGCTTCCCAAAACAGAGAGATTTCATCCCAGAAAGACAGCCTTAGAAATGATATTGAGTAATAATAAAGTAACACAAGCTAAATCTAAAATAAAAAACTTATCTTCTGAAAAACGTGGCTTAAGAAGTTGGAAGTGGGCTTCTTTTTGTCAGAAATCTGAATTTCTTCAGTAAATGTATGAAATGGAATACCTCTTTATACATAGAATGTTAATTTCTTTATTGGTTTTAAATTTGATTTTCCCGCGATCTAGAAATGTAGGACCGAATTGCTATTTTTTAACATCAAATTGTTAATACGAATCCATTTTGTCGATCGGATACGTTTACAAGTACAAGGAATCGAATTTCTTCATAATGCAACTAATTCATCATTTGCATAGTTTTCCTTTAGGATTTCTTCTCTGAAATCTACTGTATTGTAGACCTAGTAGGATTTCAACTGTATTTTATTTCAGATTCATCCACTTATACGTTCTTTTAGTACCTAGCTAACTCTTCTAGCTTTTGACATATTATATACGGGGTATGTAACATGGATACCTGTTTAGAGGCTTGTCGTTTGTAAAGATTTGTGTCTAGCCGACGCTTAACTCAGGAATTGATCCCCAAAAACAATTCCCCCGCAAGTAAGCTGCGGAGAGGTCTATTACATGTTAAAATCCCAGATAATCTTGTGCCCATCTGTGGTAACAGCTCTGACAATAATAGAATAGCAATAATTGAGGCTCCACACGGCAGGTCCAGTATTATCTCGCATGGGTACACTTAGAAGCTCGGCTCATTCTATTGATGGTATTTACAGTGATTGGAAATGTGTTCATTCGCCGTAACTCCGCTAAACGGTTTAGAGTTGTAGTAACGACTGGAGAGTTGCCAGATTTTCCCCCAATTCCAGATTTGATTATGTTTTTATTTGGGTTCTTTAATACTTTTGGAAACAGCGAAAATATCGGATTCTCGACAACGGTTGTCCTCAATTGAGTTTTAAATCCTCTCGAAAAAATGGCTTAGAAACTTCGATAATGTTGGTAGCTATATTGTTTAGAAAAATACCGTAGATAATTAAGTTTATTTTATTAAAAGTCAAGTAGACATTTTTATTCGCCAAATCTGTTTAACATTTTCAATATTACGTCGAAAACCACAATTATAAAATCAGGATTCATACAAACAAAGGAATCGAAATGGGGGAATAAAAAGCTATATTATTTAGTTTTTCTTGATACCGTAGATTTTGGTATAAAAAATTAGTAGGTATATGAGTCAAAAAGGCATACGTGGCATACCACGTAAAGGATAATCAGTTTAAAAAAATGCACTCCAACCGGGATTCGAACCCGGGACTCCTACTGGAGCCGTAGGCGCCTTGAATCAACAAAGCTGGGTTCCATCCGCTAGGTGGTACCTACTTAATTCAACCGATTATTAGTAACTGAGATGTAGACTCCGTTGTAGACTCTACAACTACTAGACGGGGTTAGAGGCCGCCCCCCTGATTTTTTGAATGAAAATAAAAATTTCTAAGTGTTCGTATTGAATATGTCCTAAACTTTTAAACATATAGAAATCCATAAAATCTTTATTTTTGGAGATAATCACCCGAACTTTTTTTGTTTGAAAGACCATCATAAACAGCTTCTTTTGACCTTCCTAACATTTTCAAAACGCAAATCCAGGGCCGGCTACGATTTTTCTTTAACCTCGATTTTCACGAAAACCATTTAGTGATTTTTTTAAATTAATTAGGTAGGTAGATATGGAATTCCATTCTGCAGGGAATCAAAGTTGAGCAAAATAGAAATTTTAAAGGCATCTGGCAAGTCAAGTGTGTCATGTGTGTGTCAAAACAGTTGAATAATCAACAGGACCATCTTAAAGTACCCAGACACTATAAACAAAGTAATCTAAAAAATACAGAAGCCTGCCAGTAAGTTAAGATAGCTTATGTGAGACAAACGGAAACGCATATTTTGTTGAGAAAAAGTTGAAAGGTGTTTGGTACAGTTAAAATTCGAAAATAATATTTGAGATTGGTAGGTATCGTTATCATGTTTTCATTTCGCAGTACCATGGGTAACAGTGAGACGATTTCAGCATATACCTAATAGATAAATATTGCTTACATTTGTATACTTACAATGTGCTAAAAATTAAAAGGTTTTCAATTTAGTTTCAGATATACGAGTAAACCCATAAAATTGCATACCTACATTCTGTGCATAATAATATCTTCAACTAAAAGTAAACCGGTATACTTTCATATAGTGTCTCAGTGTTCTCCATGCCGGGGTAACAGTGAGACAAATGTCAAGTGTACTTTCAATTTACTTTAGACTTTTAGAAGACAATAGTATGCCTATGCTCTTTTTCATATAGGTTTGGGAATCATTTGGAAACAAAGTGCTAAAAAGTAATTTTAAAAAATTAACAACACACTGTATATTAAGTTTGACATCATATTCGAATCGAAACATCGGGTTTATCACGTTAATTGGGACACCCTGTATATTATGCATTCTGTTATATCATCATCATCAGAGAAATAACCAAGGATAGAGTAACAACAAAAAGTAAACAGAGCCAACATCTTTTTGAGTGATGCCACGCACTCCATTGTTTACAGCATTTCATTTCAAAATAGAAGGGTTTAATAATGGGATTAAATGATGGCACACCTCCCATAACCAGTGTTGTTCCTGGCGTTATATTTTTCGTAACAGATGTCGCTGCGAAAACGTAACACTTTTATGTCAAAAAGTAACACACACTTTCTAGAAAATTTCTTTTTTTTAGTTTAATTACCTTTCTAACGTTTTTTAATGCTATAGTGCTAATATTTTGGTTTTATCCTCGTTTAGTCATTTCACATTTGTCTACTCTACATATTAAAAAAGTAATCCATTATGTTACCTATATTAACCTAACCTTGATGTTTTGTGTTTTTACATAGAGAAGGGAGTTATTAAAGGAAATTTCCCCCTCCATTTCTTTCGTAGACGTACAAATACTACAAATCTATAAAAAACACATTTTTAATCTACTTGTCTACTTTTTGCGAACAAGTAAAAAATACATATTTGTCCATGCCGCCAAGTGGTCGCAGGTCATGGTGTCGTTTTTGTTAGTTTTTACTTTTTAGTTGTTGTGTGGCGTGTGGCCACGAGGGCTTCTTACTTTGCTTGTGCTTGTCACAGTTGTCATTTGTCATAATTCTATTTAGGAGGTCCGTTATTTCTACTCATTCTTGTCTTTGTCATTGTAGTTTTCTTTTTGTCTTTGTCTTTGATACGTGTGACGTGTTAGTCACGCAAATCACAAAACATTAAGGCTAGTTCTGTCACCTGTCGCTGTTACAACACATAACAAAAATGGGTTTTTCATCACTTCATGGTTCATGGTTAGAAAAGTCAGGAGTCACAAACATAAAAATATCCCACAAAATCAGAAATAGGTTAGGTTGGGTAAAAAGTAAAAACGTACCACATTTGTATAAAAACGTAACACCGTAACACTTCAATTGAAATAGTACCACATGTGTTACGAAAGTAACAGCAAGAACAACCCTGCTCATAACGCTAAATTAACAAATGTAGTTATTAATTTCTTGTATGTAACAATTTTAAACGAAAACTAAATTGCGCTGTAATTATAGTAGCTAATTATCACTTTAATAAAATCGTCACAGATACCTCAAACCCCCCAACATGGTAACGCCGCCGTTGCTGCCGCGGGCGCTGCATTCGTTAACTTTGGCGGTATTTGTTTTGTGTTTGCCCAGCAAGTCAAGTTTTCCGATTGTTTACGTATGCATTTTTCGTGTTTTCCATTGTTTTTCTGTTAATTTATAGGCTATTTATTAGTATTTAGGATATAGTGACTGATTTTGTATGCAATGGGACGCATAAAGTGTGTGGCCAAATTGATATTTCTCAGGATATAACCTAACCTATAAACGTTGTATACACGGGCCTGATGTTTGTTTACTTCGGTAAATTTGCATAAGATGTTGGTTGACTAGAAATGTGTGTATTTTAATGCTGTTGCTCCCTCTATCCTTGGTTATTTCTCTGAGGTTGTATCCGAAGTGAATGCATTTACGTTTGAAGACGCGTTTTTCTGGCTACGCCACTGGTTCTCGATTTTGTGAAAAAGAGGATGAGCGAAGAGGCGGGCCCAGACCCAGCGCCCCCGCCCGGTGCGGCCGCTTTTTTCAATTATAAACTCTATTTGGCTTAGCACAGATTGTTGTGTAATCAGTTTAGATCGTTAGGGAGGCGGCCGCGGTGAACAGCGACGGAAACAACCGCCGAACAATCTAACTAAAGCAAACCTAAACCTTAACTGGAACTGGAGTAGAATGATTGCATTTCGGAGCCTGTCCGATTCCGTGCGACGCACTTATCCCATTTGTTCCCGAATACCTTCGTTTTATATCGACCCGAGGAGCAGCACTGGCGCAGCAGGAACCCGCGGAGGATTCTTCAAACAAAGAAAAATCTCCAGAGTCGACAGACAAAAGCCTATTTTCGTTTTATACATTTTCATTTGTTACGACTGATTTCGATGCCACTATAATTAAACTTGCGTACAAGACATAGAAATCATATACAGGATGTAAATGAATAAGTGCGAAAAAATTCAAGGGGTGAATCTTTGAGTGATTCTAACTAAGACCAAAAGCGTTGACTGATCTTCACCCAACGCCAAAAGTCTATATAAACATAAGTCCGCTAATGTTTCGTTTTCAAAATACAGGGTGTCAAATTTTTTATAGCTAGCATTACCGTTTATAGCAATTTTTAAGACTAGAATAAACTGTTAATATGAAAAAATATCGGGTATACCCTAGTTTTTGTTAATTGGTAGTTTTAATTTTTTATTATGTTGTCCCGGAGACATGCAATAAAGTGATTTTTATTTTTTTTTTCTCAAAAACGAAGCGAGATACGAGAATAATTCAAGAGACAAAAAAGTTGTATTTGTAGTTGCTGAACGCCAAAAAAAAAGAAAAGTTTTAAAAAAGTCAGTGGCGCACTTTTTTTTACAAAATTATTGGTTAAGGTGCCCTCGGGACGCCAGTGTACTTAATAATTTTAATCTAGTAGCGGCTAAATTAGCCTCTTTCTACCATAAATAACACCGCCAAATTTCAACAAAATCGGCTAAAGGATTATTAAGGTATTTACGAAAAAGCGATTTTTTAAGAAGAGTTTGATACCCTGTATCTTGAAAAGGAAGCATTACCGGACCTATGATTATATAAACTTTTCGTCTTAGAATCACTTTTTCGCACTTATTCATTTACACCCTGTATATAGGTACTATAGGTAGAGTGCTGAACAAGTCCCTTTTTTATGGCATTTTATGGATTTGCGCATGCATGGGCCTATGGAACATGCGCATTAGACCTTCAGACCGCGCAATTTAAAACCGTGGTTGTTTTTCTGAATTACTATCTCCCTGCAAACTTGTATATTGATAATAAATTAAGCTCACCTCAACGTGGACTGGTCAAGACTTCGATAACTAGAACTAGGTTCGTTTATACTTGTAAAACTAGTTTCGTCCAAACTACTAGAATTTGCGCGATTGACTTGTTTTCACCTACCTTTATAACTTTAACACTAACACAAATAAGCTACTAATAGTTTCTTACACCACAATCATGTTAATATACTTACTTATTAGGTGGTTTTAATAGAAGAGTTGGTACCTACCGCATTTTCAATTAGCTGTTTTTTGACTCGTTTCGATTTTAAACACTCTGGTGTAAAATGAGCAGAACATATTCGAGATGATCACTTAATTAATAAAACACTCAAACAACTAAAACGCGAAGAAACTATTAATAATTAGCTGAAAATCGAAAAAATTATGCCACGGTAGGTTATACTTAGTTTGTCGCTGTCAAATGGCTGTCAAAGAGTGTCAAGTTTCACAAAACACTACCTCAAATTGCAAATGCGCTTGTCCACTGGGCCTATTTATTACTATGTTTTACTATTTTCAAAGATTTGCCGCGCATCCTATGTATAAAAAACATCGTGCAGCACAGTGCCTATACAGAGTGAGTCTGAAATAACTGGCATCCTTTTTTTGGGTAATAGAGATGGTCATTCTGAACCACTTTTCTTATTAATTTTTTTCTAGCGCCGAGATTTTTCTATAATTCATCCCCTCAAAATCCCCCCCCCCTCTATGAAAACACGGCACTGGCGCCCTGCCAACAACCGAGTAGAAAATGGTAAATCATCAACTAGTATAGTATTTTGAGACCGAGTTTACGCTATTCTATCCGCTGTGTATATGAAATAAATGTTGGTAAATTAAAAAAAAATAGAGAAAAATTTCGGCGATAGGAAAAAATTATTAAGAAAAGTTGTCCAGGATGACCATCTCTCTTGCCGAAAAAAAGGATGAAAGTTATTTCAGACTCACCCTGTATATATGATCTCTATGGTACAAGAGCTCTACGATTTGGTATCCCCCCAATTTCGAATGTTGGCGAAAACGCCAGTATTATTGGAACTTATTTTGAAGTCCCCGCCTGAAAGAATATAAAGGGTGAGTTGCGTTTACGTAGGCCGCGGTAGTCTATATCTTCTACATTGTTAACGCTAGAAAAAAGTATAGACAAAACTTGTAGAGAAACATGAGTACTACATTCCGAAAATATTTTCCAATATACAGGGTGATCCAATAAATGGAAATGTATTTTGTTACATTTTTAATGTTCTTTTTGGTACAGAGTATTAAGGGCCTATCTTCAAAAGTTAGGGAGATGAAAAAATTGTCCACTTTAGGAAATGTATTACTCAAACAAAAACCAAATAAGATTTTGGGCTATAACTTGGACCGAAGTTCTGAAGAACATACCGGGCGATTCCTTTACTCAAATCCTAAGTTTACTCGCTAATTTTAAATGACACACCCTATTTTACTACATGTTTTGAAAGTCCTTAAATAGTAGATACTTTTTGTTATCATAGGGTATTATGGGTCTAACTTTAAAGTTTAGGGAGTTATTTCCATTTTATTCTAAGAAAGGGCTTTAAAATTACATTACATGATTAGGGTGTCAAAGTGTCAGTTTTAATGCTGTAAAAAATAAAAAGACATATTCTTGTTAATAAAATATAGAGTGTTCCGTTTAAAATTAACGAGTAAACTTAAGATTTGCGTAAGTGAATCGCCCGGTATGTTCTTCAGAACTTTATCTCAATATCGGTCCAAAATTGTTAAGGCAATCTCCAGTCCAAGTTACAGCCCAAAATCTTATTTTATTTTTGAGTAATACGTTTCCAAAAGTGGCCCCTTTTTTCGTTTAAAGTTAAAATAACTCCATAACCTTCAAAGATAGACCCTTAATACCATACCAAAAAGAACATACTCTGTAAGGTGTTCCATTTAAAAAACAGAACGTTGGGTCGCCACTACTTATTGGATCACCCTGTATATTGGAAATATTTTCGGAATGTGGTACTCATGTTTCTCTAGACGTTTTGTCTATACTTTTTTAGCATTAACAATGTAGAAGATATAGACCACCGCGGCCTACGTAACTCACCCTGTACATATTTGCGCATGGCCAATATTGACTAGTACACAGAGAAATCGCGGCATTAGATACAAATTTGGCGGTACGTTTAATGTATGATATTGCAGAAGGTTTACTTAATAAACAAATGTGTTTTTTCAACAATAATAGTCTTTTTTTCTTTACTAAAATCAAATTAATATCAAATATGTTACTTCGGGATACGAAAAAATGTAAAGAGGCAATTTTTGTTGAGAACTAATCGCTCTTTGGGAATAAAGTTTCAAATTTGATTTTGGACACGGCCGGCTGTTGACTGTTAATGTCCCTCTACAAAAAAGTGGACCTCCCTGTAGTTGCATCCGGGATACCTACCCCTAGTTGAGAGTATTGTGGGGGGTGACAAATTTTGTCACTGTTCCTATTTTCCAAAGTTACCTATCTATTGATAAGGAGAAATATTCAATGTGAAAGTTCTATGGTGGGTACGCCTATGTACAAGTCCATTTTAAATTTCAATTTGTACACAAGTTAATTATATTCGACCCAACTAAATTAATTTTATGCTGTTATAGATTGTTCTAATAGCTAGACCATAACGAAGAGAACAAATTTGCGTTTGTATAATTTGCAGCCATTGTTAATAAACGTGTCAATTTCAAACTTTTAAGATATTGTCACAACAGTAATAGTTAGGTGGTATATCGTCTAGACTAGTCTTTTAATAAAACAAAAACCCATCCAAAAAATTTTCTACTTAGTAATGCTTATCTGGGCAGCAACTTCCACTAGCACAATTTTACTGTTTTCAGGTACTTAGCCGAGTATAAAACTCCTTTATTTTCTTACGACGCTATTATTTTCATTAGGAAAATCAATTCCGATGGGCTTGTTAAAAAAGTCCTGCATTTAATTACCTTCTCAATATTCTAAGTACCACCTCATGCTTTTCATTCGAATAAAGCCCCCCTTTTGATTGCAGCTTCTTGCAAAAATGCTTTTCTTTCATATGAAAGAAGAGCTTTATGTTCGGTCCTCATTAAGTTTTTATTTAAAACGAAAGAGGATAGAACCGACATCTGCAAGCAATCTTTATAACGTGTCTGCCTTTTAAAATCCAATTAAATTTTGTGTAGGTTAGGTATACGGCACGTGGTAAGAAAACCTTTCGCATAGTGAATGATTTTTTTTCAAAATAAATAAAGAATGACCTTCCTAATAAAATTGTTTTCTTGAAATCGGCATTAAAATGTCCCAAAATCGTCATTAAAGGCACAGAAATCGTACAATAATGTAGCCCATTATTGTACGATTTTTTCAATAAGTAGGCCTTGGCGAGATGTAAACATCAAACGTCAGACGCGGAGAAATCGCCCGTCAAAAGTGACCAAATATTCAAAACCCGGCCGATAAAGGCTCATTTAACTTTTCGTACACATTGCGAAATTGTTTCCTATAGAAGCGCAATCCTTCAGTATACATATTTTAGTAAATTTGAAAATCAATAGATTTGTTGTGTAGGCTGCACAAGAAGCAGCAGTTTGGTTTTTCTGTCAGAAGGTGCTGTACATCATTATACTTGTCCTAGGTAGGCGATCGGTAAAGTCAAGCAACGCCGCGCGTAGTCGGTTCGTGGACGGGTGATCCCTTATTATTATTTTCTTGCCTAATAAAACATTTTTTTTCCGATTTCAAAAAAAATATAATATGTACCTCGGCACTGAAGTTCTTTTTATGACTCATGTGGTTTATTTGCCTCGGCCAGAGGCCTCAGCAACTAAACTCCACATGAGTCATAAAAAGTTGAACTTCAGTGCCTTGGTACATAAATAACTATTACTTTTAAATGAAGAAACAGAAGGCAATAAAATTGAGTTTATCTTAGATAGAATTACGATGCTTATAAACTGAGTACGTGAAATGATAAGTGCATGATGTATGTATTCTATGTTTTTATTTATCCACTCTCAGGTTTAAAAGAATTGACGAAAATTCGATTCGAAAAATTGCTAGATTTTGCCAACCATCTGCCAATCAAAACGTCAAGCCAAAACCCACGCTTCCGCCGGCGTGAAGTCGAAGCAATACAGCAGATTATTTTGCGTAGGCAGTAGGGGTAGGTAATTGAAAATAAGAGCAGTGACAGGGACGTGTTCGTGTTCATTTAACGAACATGCTCGGCTGGGCGTAGAGAATTGGCGGTGGTGGATGGTTGCTAGTTTTCCAACTCGTGATTCGGCCAAGGGCGTAGGGATGGGGGTGCAAAATTGACCAAAAACACCCCTATTAATTATTGATTTTGTAAAAAGGTTTCTACAGATGATGCTTCAAATTATAGATTTTACAGAAATGTTTATACCTACCCTCGATACACTTACCCACGGTATGTCCTTGAGCATCTTGTGACGTCAGTTGCGAATCAGAATTTAAATTGCTCCATACGTTTTACACAGCAATAGATACTTTTTTATGGGTTTTTGCTTATTTTAAACGTTTTCTTTTAAATAAATGTTGTTAAAAATATTTAGATTATATTATTAGATAAATGAATGAATATTCTGTTGATAAAAAACACATTTAATTTGATAATAATTATAATTTTACAAATAATTGGTTTTCTTTGCGTTTTAGTTAATTAATTAATGCACACAAGCCTCGACACAAGCACAACTTGCACAACTAATGCTTAGTTTATAAGTTAACCAACAAACAAAACAACATAATAAATAGTGAGTAAAATAGGGATCAAATAATGATTCCCTTTAACCATAACAAGGCTAATTTTTTATTGCACATTCTATTTTATTTGCTGTATATAAACCAGGCATAAACTCTGTTGAGTCCCCTATTTTAATGCTCTGTTCTATAAATAATCTGTTTCCTTACCAAGATTATTGTCCTTGGGAAATCTATAATACTTAATTTTCCGTTCCCTTACTGTTTCTATTATTATTTGGACATACTCTGACTGCACATCCCGGCATTTTTGGCATATTTCAAAGCACTGTCGAGCTGGACTGACGATCAGTAAGTTGTTTACACTTTTTTCTTGACACATTAAACTGTAAACTATAAAAAATCGTAAAACACAACCGAAACAACATGCATTATTTACAATTCGTGATTCGCAACTGACGTAGATGCGCAAAGTTGCCTTTGTTTTCGGATTCGTTAGTAACATACCGTGCGTAAGTGTATCGTGTACCTACCTATGTATTGCCGGTACGATTAATGAACTACAGAGATATTTAGGAATGAATTATTTAATTTTATAATGATGATTAAAATGTTAACATTAAGGATATGATATCCGATCACAAAGTACAAAGGTTAGGTTATATGGAATAAGCTGATAAACCACAAATCGGTTACCAATTAGGTGCCCTGAAATTGCTTATCACATGTCGGCAAAGAAGATCACTACTAGTTTAAACACTTTAAGGTATTTTCAAATTTATAAGTTTTTGGGTCTTTACCTTGGACAATGGGACTTATGGGCGACTAGAGATTGCCCAATTGCATTCATCAAATCAATTTTAAAATTTTGTTGTACTGATTGGTCTTCTACTTGATAAAAATCCATATTAACTGTACAAAATGAAACAACTGTTTTTCACTGTTTTGCCAACATATAGTGGCTTCTTCAGATGTGGAGTAGATGTATAATACTAAATTAACACAATTTTTATATATAACGTATTTACACTTGGACAATAATAATTACTAGGGCAATCCCCGTAACACAAATAATAAGATTATAGACATCTGGTTTATGATGTTTGGAGTTCTTTGCTTAGCGTTTTTTACGAGTTATCATATAGAATTGCTAGTTTTAAATGCGATGTTGATATTTCTTTTTTGTAAAAAGGAGGCGATATGTTCAGTTGGGGTTCCAATATACAGTATGTCTCAATTTGATACTGGACATGTCGGAAATGCATGAAGGTCATGGAAAACTGGCCTCTACTTTTTTATCGGTAGTCCCAAGGTCGAGTATCTTATAGAAAGTAGTAGATATATACTTGGTCGGGGTAATTGTTTCATGGGCTCTACTTTGATTTTTAGCCTTATCTCCCATTTTTTATTAGAAATGTCTCCTTTCTGTAGCTTTCAAGTCAAAATGTTATGAGGAAACTTATTCAAGAAAAAGGAGGGAAAATTTTCAAAAGATCAAGCGTACTTTGATTTTTGTGAGTTTTAAATTTTAAGGAAAAAAAACAAAGTAGGCCTAGGCGCCTAGGCAGTAGGTAACGTGTCTTGAATTAAATCAATGAGTTCTGGTCCTAATTGATTTTAGTCATAATCCATGGCAAGCTTGATGCGATTGCTGCTATTTTGGATCTTTGTTACTCTAGGAATAAAATGTTTGTAAAAAGAACACTTTTGAGTTATTTCTCGCCAAATTTGGTATACGGAGGTTGTGTTACGTTATAAAGTCAGATTTAGTTTTAAAAAAATCGCTAATAGGGTTTCTTGAAAATTCGCTATTTTAAAAATCTAGCAAGCCATTAAATAATTACCCGACCAAATACTACCTCCTATAAGATACTCTCCCTTGGACTACCAATAAAAAAAAATAGAAACCATTTGTTTTCTTTAACCTTAATATATTTCCGAGATGTTCCGTATCAAATTGGGACACATTACACACTGCATGTCAAACTTTAAAGTTGCAATTATTGTTATCTTTGTCCCTTGGATATACTTGATTAATTGTTTTTAAAAAAATGCAAAAAATTGTATCTACTATTTTGGGGTTCTAACCTTTCTTAAAGGCGATATGCTTAATATTTTTTTATTCTTTAATATAATTTTCACCAGACATAGGAACATTTAAGCGTTAAGCGTCTATGTACCAATTATTATATCCCGCTATTTTACGTTGGCAAAGATGTACAAGGTTATTCATACACAATTACCCTCTTAACTTTTTTGTTTTTAATTTTGGAAAAAAATATAAATATCAAAATTCTATAAAATTTTCTTGCGATTTCAGATGTGTATTCAGAAAAACAAATAAATCTCGCGTTTTGAAGATATAGACCAAACTTAATATGCAGGTAGCAGTCTTATTATACTTCGTGGAAAATCTGAGACATTCTATTAAAGATGCATCGAGATATTTGCAAATATCATGGAGCTCAGTCTAGAGAGTGTTGTCCAGAGAGTCTTGAAAATGCATAAGTTTAGACTATATTGTTGTCGCTCCGTTCAAAATCTGTATGTAAATGATAATTATAGAAGGCGGGAATATTTCCGTTTAGTGTTGGAGAGGCAAGAGGAAAATGATCAGTTTATAGGTGCGTATTTTTATCACTTCATCACTTGTAAATTACCACTGTAAAGATTACACTATACTACTATTAACTAACTACTACTAGACATTACTA
This sequence comes from Pseudeuparius sepicola, assembly GCA_963920635.1. Lineage (NCBI taxonomy): Eukaryota > Metazoa > Arthropoda > Insecta > Coleoptera > Anthribidae > Pseudeuparius > Pseudeuparius sepicola. The sequence goes on from OY987305.1 coordinate 9,314,204, forward strand.
ATTTATTACCACTTCTACTATACAGATTCTATATCGTGGACTCACTTTTACACCATGTGGCGTTATTAATAGAAGAAACACTCACTATCTCACTATTGGTCATCAGAAAATACACGACAGTTTATTTAAATTCAACGACAAGATCAAACTTTAATAAATGTTTGGTGTGGTATTTTTCGGAATCACATAATTGGTCCAGTGCTTTTTTGAAGGTGCGCATAGTTTCACTGGACTAAAATATGTACCTACAGCCTACAGCTCTTATTAAGAGGAGAAGTTTCTGGTCTATTGAATCAAGTTAATGAGCCGAATATTGTTTGGCAACAAGACGGTGCTCCAGCACATAAATCAAATGCTGTCAATAATAGGCCTTTAGATGATACTTTTATACAGTGGATTGGTACAAATGGAACTATTTTGAGGCCTGCCAGAATCCCAGACTTGACCCCACTCGATTTCTTTCTGTGAGGCACATTGAAGGAACGGGTATATGCGGATAGGTCAAATAATATCGACCAAGTATCGTGGCTAACTAATTACAAGAGAGGTTTATTGAGAAGGTATGCTCTCTGTGTTGCACATTATAGAACACCTTGTAGGTATAATTTAATTTAATTCTTAATAAAGTATCACGTTCCATCCATAAATATGCGTTTAATTGAGACTAAACTGACAGAAAAAGCAAAATATAGCTTATACCACAGCAGTATTGGCTTTGTTGAATTTTCAATATATCATTGTATGTAATTGGGTAAATACAACAATAATTAATGTAAACGGTCAAACCTCTATTTATATTATTCTCGTAATAACTGTTTTGAATTTTCCATGGCATTTTTGATTTTGTCCGAGATTCAAATAATTCAAAGGACGATTTTGTGCAAACTACTAGAGCAAACATATTTATAACCCGATAAATGCGTAGGTACATTTCGAAAATAGAGAAATATACAGGGTGTTCCATCTAAAAAACATAAGTTTGGTTTATATCTCCGAAACGGAGATTACATTTTTTTTTTCAAAATAAAAAACAACAATGTTAAAGGAGGTAGATTATTATGTGAATAACCCTGAACTAGAGTTATGTCTAGGTACCTAGTTATGTCCTAGAAAATTAATAGATTTGTTATTTTCCATTTCAACAGTAAATTTTATTTTTGGATGAAGAGAATTAATGAAATTGAGAACATTGTAAATCCGTCTTGTGGTACCTGTAACACAAGTTACATAAAACATCATCCACGGGCACGTAGCTATACCAATAAAGCACGGGCGTAGCCAGGATTTAGTTTTGGGGGGTTTAGTTTGAGAAGTAAATAAAACAACAAAAATATACTTACATGAAATTTAATATCTATATATTCATCCGAAAAACTACGACATATTTATAAAGTTCTTAACTTTAAATGAAATGGATAAATTAATTTCGTTCCTCTGCGCTAAATCTAAAACCATTAAAGAAGAAATCTTCGGCTTTTTCTTTTAAATATATCCACAACTTCATCTGCATGAATTTCTGTTCCATAGTGAATGTTCATTAGAGCCAAACCATTAAGTCTGTTTTCACTTGTAGTGTTTCGTAAATAGTTTTTCAGTCTCCTTAGGCTCGAGAAAGACCTTTCTGGGGTAGCAGTGGATACATGAATAGTAGCCAAGATTTGTAGTAATGTGTAAATATTAGGATAAAGGTTTTTATCGCACATATCTAGGCATTCCAAACTAGATTTCGGGGTAGGCAAGTTCGGCTGCAACTGCGTCTGCCTCTCGTCAAAAGATGGCGCTAGGCGCTACTATTACTACATATATTCAAACGTAATAATAATTTAACTCTTCACTCCTCGTATTTTTAGGTAATATTTTGCTTATTTCGGGGGGGGGGGGGGGTTTGAACCCCCGAAACCCCCCCCCCCTTGGCTACGCCCGTGCAATAAAGAAATGTATTACTTATTTAGTGCGACTTCGTTTAGGCGTTCCCGGACGTCGTATATTATAGACACCAGCTGTACTTCATTTCTAGATCAAACCTCCGCTAAGGCCTTCCCTCGACACCTATAAACAACACGCGCTAGTTTTCCATTACGCTTACATGATAAACGCCGCCATCATTCCTCACCCAAATCAGTCAGATTTGTCCGACCTCCCCAGTTTAACAACGGTAACATCCCGACGTTCTTTATTTCCAACTGGCCGTAAACCCCAAGTAACCGTGATAAAATAACAAGGAAGCGGACGTAACAGCTTCCCGGGCTTATATGGCCATTATGCAACCGGAGTGTGTAGATTCGAGATATAATTGAATGTTGGATGAATAATGCATGTGTCCTCGGCGTTACATTTGCGACCGCTGGAGGCGCGTGGCCGGCGCTCCCGTGGGATGCAGTTAGCGAATTCCCTGCTGGGAGTCAGGCTGATCGGCCGGCCCCAGAATTGGCTCGGCTGCGGGTCAGTGGCGCTGGGCTGCGTGGACCGAGGCTGGATAATTATTGTGGCGTTTTTTATCTACGTTACTAAAATAGCTACGAATATTGGTTGGTTTGTATACCTTCTATCCAGCTATATAGTTTACAAACTATACAAGATTTGTCGCCAAAGTACAAACCACAAGAACATTACACAAATTAACCGGGTTTTTTGGCTAGTTTACAAACTATCCACAGTAGTTGGATAAAGTGTGAACTTAATATTGCTAGTAATACAAAAATTATTAATAAAAAATATTTTTAAAAACAAGCTTTTATTTTAATGCTCTGAAAAGAAGAAAATAAACTTTATAATAAATCAAACCAAGGCAAACCCATAATTTTGTTACATTACACAATTTTATATGATATAAAAGCTTGTCGCGAGATTATCGTGTGTAATTTCTTTTATAGAAAAATACATTTTCTACTTAAAATTACTTTCAAGATATGTATATTCTCGCGACAAGCTTTTATATCATATACAGTATACAGTTGTATAATTTAACAAAATTATGGGTTTGCCTTGGTTTGATTTATTATAAAGTTTATTTTCTTCTTTTCGGAGCATTTAAATAAAAGCTTGTTTTTAAAAATATTTTTTTATTAATAATTTTATTTTCATCTTTTTAGTTCTACTCTTCAAGCCCTTTCATTTAATGCCCATATTAAGGGAAAAGAAAATGTAATCCGCCGTTTTGGAGCGGCGGCCATATTGAATTTAGTGTGGTGTCACTAACTTTATCGTTTTCTACTCTTCAAGCCCTTTCATTTGATACCCATATTAAGGGGGTGGACAAAAAGATACATCATCCGCCATCTTGGAGCGACGGCCATATTGAAGTTAGTGTGATGTCACTAACTCTATCGTTTTCTACTCTTCAAGCCCTTTCTATTGATACCCATATTAAGGGGTTGACAAAAAAATACAATATCCGCCATCTTAGAAGAGCGGCCATATTGAATTTAGTGTGATGTCACTAACTTTATCGTTTTCTACTCTTCAAGCCCTTAATTTGATACCCATATTAAGGGGGTTTCAAAAAAATACATTATCCGCCATCTTGGTGCGGCGGCCATATTGAATTTAGTGTGATGTCACTAACTCTATCGTTTTCTATTCTTCAAGCCCTTTTATTTGATACCCATATTAAGGGGGTTGGCCATCTTGGAGCGGCGGCCATTTTGAAAGTATTACAATATTTAGTATTGCATATTGCATTGTCACCGGAACTAAAGGTGTATGCAAAATTTCAGCTCAATCGGATGTCAGGACGTGGTTCTAATTCAGCTTGCAAGACTTGACCTAAACATACATACAATTATACATATATAATGCAAGTTAAATAAAAGCGTGTAGTATAATAATCAACTCGTTGGTTAGTATGTAAAGTAACCAACTCCCTTTGGTTATTTTATTAGAAAAGCGAGGTGATGTTTATGGCAAGTGTGTGTTCTTATTGTTTACGGTGGTGTCTTGTGAATATTGTTCAAGAATAAGTATCTGGTTATTAAAAATGAATCAACAGCAACAATTTGAAAACTTGCTTTTGGAAGTTTACGAGGAAAAGTCTCAAAATTCAAAATTAATGAATGTCAGTGATTACAGTGAACTTTTGCAACGTATAGAGAGAATACGCGAAACTGGACCTAACAATGGTAACAAGGATGATTATTATGTGGTAAATACTTATGATTTACAAGGAATCGAATCATCTTGTGTAATCTAATCTTACATAAAAGATCTGGAAAGATTTTTTTTACGTTTGAGTGAACTGCCCACTGGACAATTATTAAATGAGAAGTAAATCCTGAAATTATTTATTGAAACTTGCGAAAATTGTCAGCTCATACGAAAGAATTATTTTACTATCCTAAACAAAATAAACCAAAGAGAATTGGTTAGTTTACATTGTAAACTTTACAATGTAAACTTTACATACTACGTATAAACAAGGGTATTACTAGCATTATTAAGTTCACACTCTATCCACCTACCGTGGATAGTTTGTAAACTAACAAAACGGTTAATTTGTGTAATTTTCTTGTGGTTTGTACTTTGGCGACAAATCTTGTAGGTATAACGTAAACTTTACTAGTGCCTGACACCTTAAGGATTGATTTATTAAATTTTAATCTATAAAAATCAATTTGGCGCGTTTATTGTATGGAGTCAGTAGGAATCACTGGAAATAATTACCAACAGTCCAAATCAAATCTGCAATATATTTTTTTATAAACAATATTTTAAAATTTTATCCTGTAGCTGACTGTGACTTTTGACTAGACCATTAGCCTGAATCTGATAGGCCCAAAACTGGAAATATAATGTAACTGTATAGCCTAAATGCTAGACGGTACATCAACTTCGCAGCAAACAACAGAATTTTAAAGCGTTAATATCATCTTTTGAAAAAATACCTATTCTTATCGGTAATTAGTAATAAAAATAGAATAATAGAACGATAAAGCTAGTGATATATATATAAAATAGTTTTTACGAAATAACAAGTTTTTAAAATTTTCACAAATTTCATAAATATTATAAATTGGCAAAAACAAAATCTTTTATTAGAGCGTTCAAATTTGGTACACTTACGTAAATTTGAAAAAGAAACAACTTTTTTAAGTAAAACTTTTTGATATTTTATCAAATAAAGGCATTTTTGGCGCTATATTTTTTAAATGTAATTTTTGACAGATAACGAAAGTTACATGACTACGTTTGAGTAATTCATTTTTCATCTTATTTGAGGCAAATGGTAAAATTAAATTTCAAAATAAAACATTAATTAAAAATTTCCACCTATGGTGCGAACTTTTTGGAAGACACTGTATATCTTCTACCCTTTGGAGGAAAACGTTTGGCATATTTCTGTGGCAACATCAAGAGCATATTTTAGGTAATAAAACTATGGGGTTAGATTAGGCATGTACTGAAACCAAGATAGGACCTGAAAAACTTCATGCCGTATACCGTGCAGTGTCAAAAACTTAAACGCGGCACAAGAGTAAATAAAGTACCCGTATTTTGCATTGTAGACAAAAATTGTATAAGAAAAAGTTGTTTGCAATTAAATAAATAAAACATGGAACTCTATTAAAAAATATTTTTTTATCATTATATTCTGCTGTGAAACATGGACACAATTTTGCTTGTTCAACATGTTATATTTTCATATTCCCAATTAAATAGCCACGGTCAGTACTTATAGACGCCAGTACCTTATTTAGCGGGAAAGGGTTGAATAATAATTGTTAGAATATGGTGGCGTAAAATATCTTTCACCGGCAAATGAGAAACTGCATCTAACGATAAAAAAATAAAACAATAATTAATAGAAGGCCATGTTTTTGTATTTTTATATACTTTTTCATTGCAAAAACCTTTCTGCCACACCTTTTTTTTTTCTACGACGCAAAATTACTTTATTCTTGTGCCGCGTTTAAGTTTCTGACTCCCTCTCGTATTCCGCGATATCTGCATGAAATTTTTCAGGACATGCCTAAAATGTAGCCCCCCCAGTCAGTTTTTATTTCGGCGCCAAATAAAAAAAATCCCATTTGTTACCTATATCGCAGATTATCTGTGCCTATATTCTGCCTATACTTCCCTATGTATCTATAACTTTCTTATTTTTGTGACCAAGGATGGGTAAACTGAAATTTGTTTGAAGATTGGACCATCAAGATTATTGTTTTTAAGCGGATATTTAAAATCGTTGATGTGTCTGGTGTTTACTAATATGCGCTGCAGGCGAAATTTTTTAGAAATTTTTCCCCGATAGGAGAGGGCCTTATATACGGCCCTGGATAGGTGTACAGTACCTGAGGTTCAGGCAGGGCAAACAATCTCCGTCCCCCCAGCTACGGCCCTGAGGCAATAAAAAGTAAATTTTCCAATGGCGTACCTATAATTGTTTCTTAAAAAATAGGTTAGGCCACCCCCGTACCTCCTCCACTGCCCTGTAGAAAAATTTCCAAATTTTATTAACATGCGTTTAAAAGATAACACTGTATTTTCAGTTTTAATTTGCATCCAATCATGCATTGGTTGTCATCTCTTGTTCTGATCGAAAAAAAATCACAGTGGCGCGGCAATGCAGTTACAAAAAAAGTTACCTCTTTATACTATGAATGAATAAAAATGGAATTTCTTTCACATGGCTAAGTTGGTATAGTTTTTTATTTTTGGGACACCCAGAATAATAATAATAATATTAAATGATAATAAGTTTCCGCAAATATTATATCTAGAACTGGTATTTTTATAAACGACTCACATCAATTACTAATGTAGTGCCGTCATCAATTTTCCAATTATTTTTTCAGATAAGATAAATAAAAACATTAAGGTAACTAAGCGATTTGTTTATATTCTGGTTTAAAATTCTTAATAATAAGCTAACAAATCATAAATTTTTAATATTTTTCTTTATCCTACTTACCTTATTTTTTCCTAAATATTCTCCATTTTTTCCAAAAAAACAAATACACTCACTTAGAAATGGGGTCAGCAAATGAAGCTGCGTTAAGTTTTACAAATATCGTTTATTTCTAAATATTGGTCCCTGCATTTCACAAAATACCTGTATTATTATCGGGCTGTATTTAAAATTTGTCTTTGGATGATGTCCACATTTAGCAAATATGCACCTTATTAAATCTATTAATAAATACAACTGCAAAAACGTATGAAAAATGAGATCTTAACCTAGAATTATTGAATTAATAAATATTGTTTAATATCATGAAATGTAGTTTGAAAACTACTACTGAAATATATAATACTGTCAATAATCTTTCTGACATGTTAGGAATTTGGTGAATAATTATTAAAGGCCAACTGCACAAAACATCAAAAAATGATTTTTTGCTTTAAAACGCTGGGGCCCTATTTCGACAATATCAAATGCAGCGTTATTTATAAGTTTATAAAATCAATATAAGTAAAATGTCTTAAAACCACCTAATAATTATTGCCAAAGATCATAATATTCCATGATCTTTGGTATTGCTAAAAAGTTTTCAACAAATTATAATCGTTATAGTCCAATAATTCTCAACAATCTCTGCTCAAATAATATTTCATTTCAAACAATCAATACAATAAAATGGTGATAACTATCAATATTATCACCAAGATGTGCTAAGGAAAGAAGTGCATGAACTGTATGGCACATACTTTCAATATTCAACTGATTCAACCCACAATAAAATATTGTCAGTCATTTAATATCTAACTATGGAAATAAATTATATACGGAAAAAAGTTGGTGAATGTTTCTTGCCAGACGATGTAAACTTCATCCCGTTGAGTCTTTCCAATACTAATTATTTAAAAACATTTATTATTATAGTTACGTAACTTTCAATTTGGCATAAAAATTAAACAAAATCTGTCTTAAATTTCGGAGTACCCTTTGCACCTGGTTCGTACTGTGTACTACTTCTCACCAACTTAACTTTCATTGGTGCTCTATCTTTCTCTTTGCGAATTTGTGCCTTTTTCTGCGCTTCTCTTGCCTGGTCCGCCAAATACCCAGGTACGTTAAACAAATTTTCACCAGTCTTCAAAATTACTTCCACCGTACAACAACATATCGCTGCTCCATTTATTTGCTTCATCAATTCTTCCTTCGAAGGTTCTTTCGTCAACATCTTATTATAATCTCTAAAATTGTTCACAATAATTGTATGATCTACTCACTTTTTCCATCAGTACCACAGTATAACCAGTATCCGAACCGTACTCCGTACTCTCCAATAAAAATAATGCTTAGTACATTTATGCTTTTTCAACAAAAATCGGTGAGAAAACACAATAAAGAAAGTGAAATTGATAATCTACCTCCACCAAAAATTGTAGAATAGACCACACGAGTTGCAAATAATTTATTACCTGTAGAACCAGCAAAAGTATGAAAAAATTTATATTCAGTATGTGGATTAGAAAGACAAAAATAAGGCTAACAGGTTTTCAGAAAACGTCTTAATATTGTTTATTTTGCAACTCATCTAAAAAATTGAAACCACAACCTTATCGACTATTTTGAAATATTTAATTCTAAATTTTGAATACTAAATTACTTATTTGTTGGTATTATAACTGTTTGTAGAAAAAGTAGTATATGCAACTCACATTTCATAGCTATTAGATCACTCGTCTCATAATTTTCATACTCTTAAGAAAACTATGGGCGGAGTTAACGGATTTGTTGATGGGGCCTTTGGCTGCACAAAGTGCCGCTACAAAGAATTAGTAACAATAGCGAGCTGAGAGCAAGCCGAGTCGAAGAGCGGGGGTTTACTGTACTGTGTATACTATGGTGGCATTACAAATACATACTTTGGAAGTAGAAGTCTTGGTGGAAACAAAGAAGGTGCAGTAATCATTGCTACATTGTGTAAATTCATCCTATTTTCATCTTTATGCTTGATAATATTTGAGAAAAACCCCAAAAGAAGTCTTAGAGTATTTCGATGTTCTATGGGTAGCATCAACGTCAACAGATTTAGCGCTTTGACTTTATCATCCATATTCGATATTTCTAAAAAAATTATCATCAAATTTAGCAATGCTAAATACAAAACCTACTAACCACTCGTTTTATAAAACATATCAAACAATTCCATCGTAAATAATGGCTCGGGAAGATCTCGCAACAATTTCTTTAAAACCCCAGTCAAATCATGCGCTCTAGCTTTCTGCAAAATATCTTCGACATGTTTTCGATTACTGAAAAAGTTTGCTTCGATTTCTGCGCAAAGTGCCTCCGATTTTTGTTTTTGCCCGGTGAGCCTTAAAATGCCTTCTTCGGCGACACATCGATTGTCAAGTTGACCGATTATGGTTTGGAATATTTCCGGAACCATGGTATTGTCTGTGGGTTTTTGCATGTCACGCATTACCAGGGTTGATAAATTTACACCGAAAACATTTCCACCTACAGAAAGTTGCAGATTTAGAAAAAGATGTTAGAAAATATAAAAATAGCCAATTAGCATATTGAAAATCAAATACAATGTGTCCGGAAATTGTGAGCAAAGAATTCTACAGGTAATCTTTGGTAATTTGTATGCAAAATTACGTAAGTATAGGGTGTCCGTCCGTGCTTCTTGTAGATAAACTTTGACAATTTGTAAAAAAAGTTATCATAAATACCGTTAGTTTTGAGATACAGAGCGTTTAAAAAAGCAATTATTTTCATATTTTAGTTTTTAACTCTGTAGGTAACAAAAAGAGATATCGGCTTCAAACTCGGTATGTAATAATAGATCTTCAGGGTAGACTGGGCAGGACTATTTTTATTTATGAATTTATGGTATATATTACCCACATCTATACCACTGGTTAATTCTGGACCTTGTCATGACATTTATGAAACGCTATCGTGTAATTTTTTTTTGTTAAAAATTGCCTGTGAAATTTGTTGCTCAGTTGCCAGGCACCCTGTATAGTAGAAGAAAAAATAGGTATATGTGGGTACTTGCCCTTATTTTTACTGCTGATTTTCCTCTTTATGTAACTTATATTGTACTGGTCAAATATGGCAAACAGTTCAACAAATAACAATCTTTTCAGGTACTGATATTCACTATCACTTAATTCATCTACACATATACTATTGCCTATATTATCACATTGCTAAAAGCAAATGTTAACCTTTAAAAAATCCCTATGCAGGGTGAAACTACCTTAAAATACTTCAGAGTGGTAATTCTCAGCCAATTCTAAAAGAAGTGCATAATAAACACATGGCCAAAAATTCTTCATTTTTTTATATACGGGGTGTTAAAATTTTCTACAAAAAATTGTCTTTTTTCCATAACTTCTTTATTCTTATTTCAAGTGACAATTAATTTTGTTAACTTGAAACCTTCAAAATTTTTTCTTTAATTAAGAACAACAGACATTATTTGCAAATATGATGAATTAAATTGAAAAAGCAAATTTGCCACAAAACGGCGAAAATAAGTGAGATACTTTTTGTCCAGAACTAAATGCTCCATCCAAACTTAATCAATATGTCTGCCACTTATTCAAATTTTAACACCCCACTGAAAATAATACAATTAAAAGGGCTTTATCCAAGTAGGTAAAGATGCTGTGTACTAAATTCGACTAAAAAGCTGTACAAGTAAACAAGTTATGGAGAGAATTCAACGCCTACCAATATGAATCAATGAACTGACATAATTTGTGAAATATTAACCAATCAGGTGATGATTTCACTAGGTAGTGGTATTATTGCTGAAATCCTACTCTCTTAGTCATGCCCTAGTTACATTAAACCAATATTATGGTAGCTAAAGCTGATAAGGTAACCCAATAACTTCTTCACAGTAGCAAATTTAATATAGGACTAGAAGATTCAATTTCAATTAACACATTAATCGTTAAACACAAGAAATATATTCACAACATCATCCTAAATGATCAAATAGACTTCAACTTTGAATCATGGTTATTAAGTAAAAATGGGTATGGCTAGTTAAGTAAATTTTATACAGGAACACAATGCTCTTGTGGCATAATTCTCGCTTTGGGTGTGAGAGGTCCCGGGTTCAAATCCCAGTTGTTGCTACTTTTTTCGTTTTTAAATCACATTCGAATTCAAATCGAAAAGTAAAAATATTTATAATTTTTGTAGTTACCTAATTTATTTAATAATTAAGCCTAAACACTGAATAATTAATTGTTTTGCAGTTGTTAAAATTCTCTTCCTAAATACAACTTGTGGTATGCCACATGTGAAAATACCTTTCGTTAATTTATTAACTCTAAGAAAATCCCGCTAAGAAAATACCACTCCGCTGCACAGTCGTGGTATTTTCAGCCTTGGGATTATAATTCGTAAAATTAACGACAGGTATTATCAATAATAGGCACACCAATTGTTACATTACCCCTGAAAATACGATTTTTTTAGAAAATTTTTACATCCCATATATCAAAAACAAAGAATTTTTGGACATGTTTATATGAACATTTTTCCTTAGAATGAGGATCACCCCCTTGAAATATGTTAATGTACTTAGGTTAAACCCTGTAGGTATTTCAAAATTTACCTCATTAGTCTGGAAGTCCTCATTTTGCTTAATCAATCCCTCAAAGCTGATAGATTTGTCTTCATCATTACTATGTATATAAACTTTACTACAATTTTTGTTAACAATAACATTGGAAAATGTCGGATCGATATCCATTGGAGATGGCCTAAAAAGTTGTATGAAAAGTTGCACTCACAAGTAGGCTAAACAACCAAACAAAAACTTTTGTTTCTTGCTAGGTAAACACCTGTGTTGCCTTTGAGTTTAACAAGTCATATACAAAGCCACCACGATGAAGATTAGTAATGCACTGATAAGGCATACAGGGTGTATGAGAAAAGTGAGTCAATAATGCTGGGTCAAATCAAAACAAATTAACTGTGTGTTGCTTTTTGTTGCTTAATCAACATGATGTGCTCGGATTAGGTATCAGAAAGGGATTTTATTTTTATTTATTATTTTTTCATTAACTCTTCATAAAGTTTTGCTTAATAAAATAAAAAATATGACTCGAATATATATACCCAAAAACATAAACTATGTGGAAGTGTTACTCCTCATTATTGTAAATATCTTGGGGAAAAGAAAAGTCAACCTTTAGTAATTAAACCTCACCTTGTATATTCCACAGTATTCCTAATTTTCAGAGGTTGTAAGTAAATTTCTGCCATGGGATCGCTGCCACTTCTTTCCCTCCTCGGCAGCGATCCGTTCTCGGTAAGCACATGGTAGCCTTTTAAAACGACATTTTCCGAACCCAAGTGGGCAATATCGCACTTTTCGGCTTTATTAAATTTTTTGTTGGGCAGTGGTTCACTCGATGTCCATTTTATTTTCGTTTTTGATTCCGCTGAGGATTGTTGCTGCTGTTCCAGCAAAGGACTAATAAAAAGCAAGAAAATTGTATTTTAGGCAAAAATTTTAGTAGCTTGCAGGGTTCGAAAATATCATATTTATAAGTTGTGCACAATTTAAATTTAAAACGTATCCATAAAGTCAATGTGGGTTATGCTGAATGTTTTTTTGTCATCCTAATAAAAGGATGAAAATGAAAGTAGGACGATTGTTTTGAAATCTGCAACATTTTCTTATAAAATATTTTGATAGGTATTTTTTTTGCAAAAGGCACTTTATCTAAACCATTGGGTAAAGGAATAATTAAACTAATGCTTGAAAAATCACAAAATCAAAGTAGGGCAATTATTTTCAAATTTGAAAGAGGGGCACATTCTGAATAACTTTTTATAATGAAATTTCTCGATATCTGTTACAGAAAAGGCACTTTAGTTAAACCAAAAATAAATGTGGCTCGAAATTACTTTCTAACAAATTAGGTCGGCATCCCGGAAGGTCAAATGTCAACTCTTAAATTTTTTTATCATTTACCACTACCACTGAAGTGCATCCGTGGACATACGTATAAGGATAAAAAAATTTCTAACCTAACCTAGGGAGTAAAAACCTCTGTATAAATAATCGGTTATAAAGCCTTGCAACTTTTTACACCTTTATATTTTGAAAAAATTACAAGAAAGAGTACTTTTTACTTAGAATTTTAGAATAAACAGGAAAGTATCCCCAAATAATGAAATATGTAATTTTCCAGTGGCGTAAACATTGATGAGAAAATGTTGTAAAATTGACTACTTTAGAACAGCATACCTACTTAAATATGTATCAATTTAGTTTATGTGTCTTATTTATTTTAACAGTCATTACAAAAATTCGAAAAATAAATCAATGTAGGACAAATTTTACTCCATAGATTTTGTTAACACCTTAAAACAAAATATACAATAAGTATAATATAAACTATAACTTACAATGATGGCAGCGAAGATAATTGTTTTTCATCTTCTAGAGCATTACTATTATTACCTCCAAGTTCTATGGAATCTAATGAATCTGGTGTGGCACTTCGTGACCGTGTACCAGTGCTAGAAGTCTAAAAAATATAATGTTTACAAAAAAAGTATGCAGATATGTTAAAATTACCTCGAAGTTCCAGGAAACATCCCTAACATCCTGGCGATGCTTTTTTCTAGGTTGCCTACTTTTCAAAGTTTTGTTTAAAGTTTGTACACGATACCGAACAGTTTGTGCCTGTTTTTCCGTTAGGTTTTGCTGTCTAATAGAATCAGTAACAACCTGCTCGAAAATTTCTTTCCCATCTTGATGTAGTTTCGTTAAATTCGATAGACCAGCTTTCGAAAGGAAATCTGCCGCTAACTCTATGTCTACAAGTAAATATAAATAAGAAAGAAATAAAGTATTAAAATATGTTGTAGGAACTTACCATTCGGAATGTGAACTTCTTCATCGTTGTTTAAATGTTGAGTATCTTTGACTTCGTCTAGATAATATTTAAGTACGTCTTCAGATTCCATAATTGGAGAGTATTTTCACTTGTACATGCACATTTTGTAGTTAGACTGAAATAAAAGATGTTTTGGAGATTTCCAAGGTTTCTCGTATTGCATTTGTTTAGCACAAAGAGAAAATATAATAAGAATAAAGTAATAAACAAGGCCAAGGATTCCAACTAAGCAAAAGTGCAGCTTTTATTATTTTATAGGTTACAACTGTAGATATACAAGCCACGAATTTACCCTTACATCCTTATTTATGTATATGTACTTACAAATATTTGGCAGTACCTAAGTAGTTTTACTGAGGCGTAGTAATTTCTAAAACATTAGTAATAAAGAAAGGGAAATTATGAGATAAAAGTAAATTTATAGAGTTAAAAATGTAAAATCAGGAAAATAAATATTGGGCACTTCACATCACAGATTTCACAGAACAATAACAAAAAACAAAAACCACAAACCATTGTACATCCTTGACATTTTTTATCGCAGACAAGATAACTGCGATGTTCATAGGCACATTATAGCACATATGGAGGCCCAAAATAAACAGTTGTAAAATCTAACAATAATCTTTTGTGTAGGAATTTGTTAGTTTTAGCATATAGCTGTAAAATTTGGTAAAAATATAAATAGGTTTCTTTGTTTTTGTGATATGTTTATCCTTCTAATAGATAACTAAGTAGGACCTATCTATTCTGTCCACAATATAACAGTTGAGAAATAACATGTTTATAGTTTTCATTGACTCATGATAGCAATGATAGGTACCTAGGTACAATAAGTAGATACTTATTTTGATCATAAATATGATAATAATATCAATTTATAATCAATCTGCCTGGTGGGTAATCTGTGCAATCTGCATCAGTGACAACAGTCTCTTTCGATAACGTTTAGATGTCGCTTTCGATTTTGATGCTTCTTTAGGGATATGCAACTTCTCTTTCATGGTGTATTATGCCAATATCGTTCTGTGAGCGCCATCTATCCACGAAGATCCAAACTGCGTAGTTGCCCAGTTGGCTGTGGCTACAGTAGGTAACCAGGACGCAAAAATATAAATAATAATAATTCGGTCACAGTGCAAACTATTAAAAGAACACACCCTAAAGCTATCATATATTTGTGCAGGGAAGGGGTTGCAATTGACTTTTAACCACAGTTTAGGAGCTTCTAGGATAGCATTTTTATATTTTTAGTTTTTTGCATCACCAGCTGTGTTTTTCACATTTTGCGCTACGGTTATAGCCCTGATAGCCCCGAATCGAACCAGTTTCTTATAACAGGTGATACATTCTCTTTCAATTACTGAGAAAAATTGTGGTTAAACACTCAGTTGTTTAAAATTTTGTAGGTTTAATAAATAGACGCATTAAATTCTTCATTCGTTTAATAATTGTTTTTCTATAAAAAAAAGAAATCCTAACCCTACAGATTTTAATCAGTCTTAAAAGGAGTCTTTCATTGCGCACACAAGAGCTGCCACAAAATAAATTAAAACAAACAATAAATATGCGAAATAAATAAATTAAAAGGCTCTAATACTCAATTTATGAGACAAATAATATAAATGCAGCATGGTACAGCCTAACGTTATCATATTGCCGATGGCTATTGACATGTGGACCTTCCTGAAACTCCTGTGAACGTAGAGGTAGTGTGGGCAATTCAGGAGGTTTCCTGGTTCCATTTTTCCTATTTCCATACCAACTCCGGCTTGTTTCTCAATCTTGTTTTTCTCTGTCATTAAAGCAAGAAGAGGTGGGGCCAGGTAGAGACGGATTATCAGCTCTGTCAGGAAACAAACAGACATTGCTGTTGCCTGAAAACAAAAGAAACTATTATTTTTGGTTTTTCTTCAATTAGTACAAAAATAGTTATAAAAAGTTCATGTTTATTGCATATTGCACCAGATGCGAAAACTATTCAGCAACTGATAAAATAATTTATTGCACTCCAATGCAATAGACACTTTTGTGGCTATAAATGGCTATAAAAGTACCAATTTAAAAAAATAAAAGTAGTCAAGACTTTATAAGTCTATATTCTTCAACCCTAAAAGGCAGACAAATAACTGTCAACGCAAAGGAAATTTAAGATTTCTTTGTGTTTTTTTTACCTCACTTTTATTTAGAATATTGTAAGAAATGGCCAGAGAAGTCTTGTTCAGTTCCTACATACGATGAATTTAAAACTGAATACAAATAGGATATTTTCCATATCTGATTTGTTTTTTCTTTTCTTACCTGCACAGCTATTTCAAAATTAGCTAAATTCCCATTCTTCACTCTCAAAAAGATGGCAAGATTGATCAGACTCAGCGCCGCGTTGAACAGAAAATACTTCGGGAAGAGTATCTGCTGGATGCTTCCGAAGGTGTGCCGCGGTAGAGAGAAGTACAGCGCTAAACCGGATATGAAAGTCATCCATATTTGAGCGCCGAAATGGGCGCTGAAGGAGCCTAGGTACACCAGCGACCATATTGGGGATATGGTGGTTACTTGGGCTTTGTTGGGCAGCATCAAGAAGGCTATGCTGATAACTGCCAGCGCTGTTATCAGGTGGGCTGGCTGGGTCGTGTAGAAGAGTGTCCTGGAAAAGTGAGAAGGGTCTGTTAGTTGCAATATAAGACGGAGGATTATTGAAAGGTGCCACTTCATCTCAGTTTGTTGCATATATGTTATTTTGATGTCGCTGATCAAGTTTTGCCACAGATCATATGATATTAGAATATTAGGATCCTTGGTTTTGTTGAAAGTTTTTCGAATGACTGCCCTAGCGGATATAAAAAATTGTTTCTGCTAGATGGCAATTGTGTTCCTTTATTACTTATCTGTTTGTATCGGTGTAATTAATATATTTTATTAATATAGAGAAAATGAAATTAAAAAATGCAAGTTCAGAGTTTTTGATACTATGATGCATGTTTAAAAGAAAGTTCGGTAAACTATACTGTGCGTCATTGTATATTAAAAATGAATTAAAAATTGTTTTTTACACTTTAACAATAGCGCACTACATACGCAAATTGTTATATCGAAACAATAACAAGAATAAATTACACATAGGTTGAGGCAGGTTTTGTTTGATTTAAGTTTGACGTCATGAAAATATTCCCCCTTCGAGTTAATTTCCTTATGTATATCGCGAAAACGGATGTTTTTGGAAAGCTGTTTTAATTCATATTCATCATCTGCCACAATGCTATAAAACAATTCCCCTTTGATAAACCGCCCGGGAAAACAACAGGTTTTGGGATTTTGTAGGGTTTTGCTCGCGAAAATCTTCTTACCTATAGATAGGAGACTTGACAAACGCTGCTTGAAGATCATTGATTCCAAAAAGAACCACTTTGGTATAATACGTGAGCACAGCTAAAATATCTGCATAATACTGAATTTTCTCGTTGCCTCTTTGAGGTAGACCAAACTCTTCAACCACCAAAACTTTGGTCTGTTTGTGTTCGGTTACTTCAAATAGATCCGAAGAACTAGTTAGCACTCTTCCGACGCACATTTTCAAATTTTACTAAGTCGAGGGAGCTCTCAATAGGAACTGCTGACGGCGCACTGGCACCGTGTGTACACTGAACGGTTCAGGTCTGAACTGATGAGGAGGAATGTAGAGTACGTAGGCCGTTTTATGTAATTGCACCTCCCCACCGCCCAACGTCAGTGGCTCGGCCACGTGAAGTTCTCATCCCACCTTATCCGACGTTCAAAATTCAGATTTGAATGATAAGAACGGGGCCGGGCAGATGTTTGACATAAGTATCTTGAGTTCTAATCGTAAGGACACATCACGATAGCCTTCCTTCGTCCTTGCGAAAGGTGAGTGGCATAACAATAACAAAAAGTACCGATATATGCGGGATGATATCCTGATGTAACTATCAAGGACTCGCTATTTTGGGGTTGGACATAATTGTCTATTTTAAGATAAACGAAAATATTGTACGAATTATAAAAATCATAATTTGTCGTAAAACGGTGGCAGTTACGAAAAAATGCCAAGGGCTATTTT
Organism: Pseudeuparius sepicola; assembly: GCA_963920635.1. NCBI lineage: Eukaryota > Metazoa > Arthropoda > Insecta > Coleoptera > Anthribidae > Pseudeuparius > Pseudeuparius sepicola. Next base: position 9,332,112 of record OY987305.1, read on the forward strand.
TTGTTTGCAATAAATAAAAAACTTTGCCTTTGCTTCTTCGAGTATATCTTTCGAGCCAAACAAGTATAAATCAATCCTCCTATCTGCACCTCTGTATGCTCGATTAAGCCCATATTGTGCAGTAATATTGCACCTCACCCCTTCATAAATTTTGACAAATTTCGTTTAGAGGACTCTACTATTTTAGGAGATATGTACATGGATAAATCGTTATTTTTTGAAGATCTATTTCGACTTACAAGTCGAAACTTTAAAATTTCGAGTTTGGAGTTACCTATAAGTCGAAATATTAGTTCAAGTTCAATATTTCGACTTATAAGTCGAAACTTTAAAGCTTCGAGTTATAAGTCGAAATTTTGGGTCAATATTTCGACTTATAAGTCGAAATTTTAGGAGCGGATATAGAAAAAAAATACGTGTCCCTTCCAGCAGTGACTATAGAAAACCTTTCTATAGTCACTGCTTCCAGGCTTTCGTAAATTTCCGACATTCCCGTTTTAACTTATTTTATTCTATATGCCATCGAATTTCCTAAGACGTGCTCATTAGTTGCTAAACATAAGAAGGTAAACAGCTACTTGTATACAGAGTGTCCAACTTTAAAACTGTACAAATCCGTAAAATCTTCATTTTTGGAGATAATCGCCTAAACTTTTTTTGTTTGAAAGGCCTTCAAAACCGCTTCTTTTGACCCTTCTGCCATTTTCAAAATGCTATGCGTTAAATGATTTTCACGAAAACCATTTAACAATTTTTTTATTTAAAATCTGATCCCACAGCGTTAATCAGGACACTCTAAAACCCCCGTATACCAAATTTAAACAAACAGTATACAGGGAGTTACATTCTGCAGGGTGTCAAAGCTGAGCAAAATAGGAATTTTAAAGGCATCTGCCGAGTCAAGTGTGCTATGGAATTCCCTCAAAACAGTTGAATGGTTAATAGGACCACTCAAGATGTTGGTGTGCAAAGGTCCAATACAAAATATACAGAGTGTTATTATCTGTGCCATTTCAAATTACTGAATTTTTGTAACTTTATACGGGTCAAAAATCGAGTATATCAAAACCGCTCCACACTTAATAAATGAACTAAATCTAAAAAATACAGAAGCCTGACAGGCTGGTGTGCCGCAACAGGAAATGAACAGAAAATATATCGTCTTAGACAGTGACTTTGTTGAGAAAGATCCAATAATTTAAATTGTTTTTATTTTTTTACTTGGCATTTTGTACAGAAATACATTACTTTTGTGTTTATCAATATTTTTTCAATGATTCCTGAGCACTTTTGATCCGTATAAGTTTCATAAAATTTCAGAATTTTGAGCTGGCTCAGAGAAAAATACCCTGTATATTTTTGTAGTAAATATTTCCACACCGATATTTTGAGTGGTCCTGTTGATCATTCTATCATTCAACTGTTTTGAAGGGATTCCATGCCACATTTGACTCGCCAGATGCCTTTAAAGTTCCTATTTTGCTCAAATTTAACACCCTGCAGAATGGAACTCCCTGTATATTTTTTATTTAAATTTGGTATATGGGGGTTTTGGGGTGTTCTGATTAACGCTGTGTGGTCAGATTTTAAATAAAAAAATCGCTAAATGGTTTTCGTGAAAATCGAGGGTATAAAAAAATCGTAGCCGGCTCTGGATTTGAATTTTGAAAATGACAGGAAGGTCAAAAGAAGCGGTTTTTGAAAGCCTTTCAAACAAAAAAAAGTTTAGGCGATTATCTCCAAAAATGAAGATTTTACGGATTTGTACAGTTTTAAAGTTGGACACCTGTATGTAAGTTGAAAGGTTTAATATATCTAGACCGTGTTTGTGTTATTTATGTATCCTTTTTAAAATAAGGCAAAGCACTTTTAGGGTGTAATTTGTGAAGTGATCCATAATTCTGTCATATTAACAACTTAACTATTCATATCTAGATTATAATGTATTATAAAGTATTATCGCAAATAGTAACTTATGTCACACAGCTTCAAATAGCAGTTGTTGTTTGTTCATAGAAAAATCTTCAAGCACCTGATCTCGAGCAATATTCCCATGACTCAACCTCGGCATATATTTTCAGTTTCCCGTGAAAAATCCGAGTAGGACAATATTGTTATTTGAAATTTCCAAATATTATATGTATTCGTGAAATTGTCGCCCACCGGTCCACTAAGAATATTTCCAACATCCTGTAAAAACTAAAAAATGATTTTGATTTTAACCGACATTGCAATATGCGTCAAATTTAATTTTAGATTTTAAATAAAAAAAACTATTAACTACTTGAAAATATGAATCCAAACCAATAAAATCTATCAGAATTCAAATATTTCCTTTTGTAATGGAAAATACCCAGGTAGGTACCAAGACTTTGGGTAGGTACCAAATACATAGACTTTGGGTAGGTACAGCTTTATTTATAGCCCAGTTAAATCCTTTATCCGTTACTTCGTGTATATGAGAAATTAACAAAAGTAAAAACAAGCAAAAACAAATATTATTTATGACGGAAGTTGAAAGTCCCGAGATTGCAAGATTTTAATCAAGCAGATTTATTTTTTTGAAGCACGTAGGTACCTGTGTGCATAATAAGCATAGGCGTCTGGTGTGTATACCTACATGAGCATGGATGGAACATTACCAACATTTATTTTACAGATTCAAAGATTGAGTACTTCTTAGATGTCACGTAAATCAATACTGACTAGTAAATCAACGTAAATTCTTTGGGGGCGTGTCAGAGGAGCTCATTTATCATCAATTTAACCATAACCATAGTTTTTCTCAGAATTCCTATGGACTACAGCTACAGATGCTAAATACCTACCAAGTTTTAAAAAATTTAAAACTTTTTTTATAAATCAGAGTTTTCGACCAAGTCCGTGGATTCAAGAATATTTACGGAAAAGAATACATCTTATATTATAGGTATTTTAGTTACCGATCCTGTAGATACCAAGATGGTGAGGGTCGAATTATGAATATGATAGGGCATAAATTTATATCGAGGAAGGGGAATAAATATTAATTAATTTCTTACAGAAAATTCCAGCATCCTTAACCCTGCTAAAGTCGAATCATTAGAAAATAAGTCGGTCCAATTTGTTATTTATACCCATTGCCCATTTATTTCAAAATATTTACAAGGCGATAAATTTGAATTAAAAACTAAAGAGCTTCATTAATAAGTTATTAATTCCTGTGATTTTAAAATATGTATACACTTAGTTGAAATTTGGTACAGATTTCATTTGAGCTCGATTATAAAAAACACAAAAAATTGTAAAGAAGGGCCAAGCGCAAAATATACAAAAATTCCATTAGCCACATAGGTGGCAATATGTCGAAAACAAAAACATAAATTAAATTTTATCAGAGTCAAAAAGTTATAGCAAATAAACGCTGGATTTAAAAATGATTCATTTAAACCATAGTCGTACATAGAAAAACTAAATAAAGTAAAAACAGGTTACCCCAAACAATTTGTAATGAATGAATTATTGACCTAGGATTTTCTAACACCGTGAAATACAACACGTTATTATAAATATGTACGTATCTACAAAATATTTTTCATAAGCGCGTTTGCATTATTATACCTATATTTATAGACCGGTCAGATAGTGACAGATTTAGGTGCCCCATTTTCGCATACAAGCCTCTAAGTGGGTTGAAAAGTACATCGAGGTTGAGTAGAAATGAAGGGAAATTCCATAATGTTATGCCCCTGGGGATAACATTATGGAAAATTCGATTTTCCTATATAATATATAAATATGTTAATTATGTATAAGTATAATATGTTTTTTATGTTTTTCGGGCTAGTGACGATGTAAATTTTCATACTTTCGATAGGGTTGTGTGAAAAAATCGGTAAAAATCTCGATTTTTTTCCTTACAAGATTACGCCCTTATTTCAACCATTTAGCTACCTGAAACACTAAAGTCTTTGCCTTTCCGAAGCCAGGTTCTATTAATTATTCATTTAATGAACACGGCTCGCATGAAAATATGGGCAACAGAGACCTTTTATTTCTGTTAAGGAAAATCGAATTTTCCATATATTATCCTCAGGGGCCACTCGTAAATTTCCCTTCATTCTACCCAGATAGATAGATAGATAGATAGGTAGATAGATAGATAGATAGATAGATAGATAGATAGATATATAATCTATCGCTTTTTCAACTTTAAATTTCTTTGTAAATGAATAATTTCACATTGATCTCGACTCTGCACTCAAATATACTTATGATTTTCTTCTCAATTTGGATCTTAATTAATTCCTGTTTTTAAATTTTATCATCCAGATTTTCAGCGCGTGGGATGATTATTGTATGAAGTAGGTGTTACAGGCATATGGAGATAAGTCAAAAAGTAGATTTTTTCTTCTTTCTTGATAATTAATTTTTAGATTTGATTAATTTCGATATAAGATATCTGTAATCAATTTGAATTTTCTTCTGTATGGGTTATTATTCCTATTAATTATTCCTATTTCTTCCATACCAGGTGTATTTGGTAATATTTCAATTAAAAATTTTCTTGTCTTTTCTTTTATTAGATCTTTTATTGGTATTTGAATTGTTTCTTTATATAAATCTACTCTTCTTTTATTTTTAATCGTCCTTATAACATTATTTTCAATTACTTGTAGTGACTCTAAATATGTTATTGCAACGGAACTCCATACTTCACAGCCGTGTAGCATAATGCTTCTGATATATGTTTTGTATAATGCAATTTTTAGTTTTTCTGGAAGTGGAGAGTCAATTTTCAAATATGGCATTAAAATTCTGTATGCATTCCTAGCCCTGTTCCTTGTTATTTTAATATGTTCTTTAAAAGTAATTCTTTTATCAATTATTACTACTCCTAAGTATTTTATGCTTGTCGTAATTTCAATAAATTTATTATTAACAGTTGTTTTTATTGAGGTATTAATCTTCGATTAGTTAACCAGATAGCTTGTGATTTATTAGTATTAATTTTTATTTTCCATTTAAAATAATAGTCTTGGAGTAAGTTAAGTGAATTTGCATAAGTTGCATAGCAAGATAAAAATTTAAACTGGAGGTTATAATTAGGGTATCATCGGCATATTAAACATTAGTTCAGAATTTAAACATTCGTGTATATCACTCACAAAGATGTTATATAGTATTGGAGATAGGACACTTCCTTGTGGAAGGCCTTCCAATTATTGTTCCTTTTTTTCAGATTTTGTATCTTTAATTTAATTTTCAACCCTCTTCGAGGTCACTATCTGACGGTCTATTATAGCTATATCGTATGTTCTAGGACGGTATTGCACAAAAATGTTATATATTGAAGTTGAAACACTTGACTATTACAAAATTGGAAAATAGTAGGTGATTACTTTTTACCCAATATACAGTTTTATAAATGTGAACTCAATACCCAATATTTATAATAAATAGTCCAAAGACTATTGACGAAAAAATATGGATGATTTGCTGCATTGATGTTGGTGGAACAATATAAAACTACTTTTAATCTCTTTAATCCGCAGAGTGGAGACTGGGAACTATAAGTCAAAGAAACACATTTGCAGAATTGCGAAAACTTCCGTTACGATATCTAGGTACAGTTCTATTTCAGAAGCGACTGTTTGTTTTTGTTTATTTATTACCTACCAGGAAGCAGCTCCTATTCTAAAGATATATTATTTATCTAAACAAGTGGAACATTTTAATTTTACTGAAAGGTGACCAAGGTATTTTCAGCTTGCGTACGTGCGAAAAAATACAGTTTCACATATTTTTAAAGCCTCCGTATCCACACGAGATAGATAAGCGTCATGTGTCACATGCAAAGTTCAAAATACCCTCTCCACTCTCCAACCGGCATTACCGCTGTTTCCGAGTAGAATATTCGAAAAATAGATCATCATGTGTAATGAAAACGTAGATGTAAATCTGTGATTGTGATTGTTCAAACAAAGCTCAAGCTAATATAGATGGTACTTATAGGTTATTTTTAAAAATATGTACATATAATATTGCAACAGGGGGCGGGTACTTATTTATTTTTAATAATCTTTGAAATGGTGTCAATGTTTGGAAATCTATATTTATAGCGCCAATAAAAATTAGTCGCTTCCAGACTATTCCCATTACAATAATAATTTAAAAAAAAGATGATATTAATTTAAATCTGAAATGTACGATCAATGATCGATCAATAGATAATCAACCTGTAGACGTGACAAATTTCACGAATAAAAAGTGGGTCGAAACAAGTTCACAATCAAACTCTTTTCTAATAGTGATGATGTGTGTTATTTTAACACGTCCATAATGTAAACTCGTCTAACTAAAAACCGATTATTTATTATTTCTCTGTGAGAAATCGAAAGATAAATATTATAGGAACAACGTACCATTATCAATCCGGAATTAAAAATACCTATAGAAGCTTAAATCCGTGTGGCAGACGTGACCGAGTCCATGAATAGGTTTTCTGAGGGCTCCTCGAAGCGTTAAATTATTTTTTTCATCCGCCAAACCGCAGGAGTCATCATAAGTCCCATATATTTTTATCAACAAATTGGTCTGGCGTATAATGACAATCAGCAGTTGTCGGCATGGGAAGAAATATTCCGCTACTCACTTACTTTCTATTATCGCCACATTTGGCATAGCAATAGCATTTCAAAGTACATGTGGGCTTAGAGATAAGATACCCTTGTAGAGCCTTTCGAATCTTTTCTCTAGTGTGTAAAATGTAAATATTATGTCTACCGAAGTTTACAAGAGTTGAAATTTCAAATAAACAATATTGGAAATAACAATTCAAGAAGATTAGATTATCAAAAAAATCTTCAAAGGAAACGAAAGCAAACCAAAAATTATGTTTTTATCCATCTCCTTGCCTATTCGTACCTAATTGCTTTGTCTTTGCTGAGGACATCCTGTAACCTCTCAAATATATGAAGAAATCCTCTATAAATGTCTATATTTTTTGTACTTTCATGTCTGTGAAGAAATAATATGGTTTTTAGCATGTTCCCTGTCAATGGCAACGAAGACAAAATAATTGTAATTGCCCCCCTCCCCCGCACAAGCATGTGGTTGCTTCTGGAGTACTTCTAGTTTGGAGTATTGTGAGGGTGAGAATTATTATTATTATTATATGTTGCGTAAGCAGTGGCGAAGTTAAGGGGGGGCTTGGGGAGCTAAGCCCCCCCAAATTATAAATTACCCCCCCCCAAGTGTATGGTTGTAATGAAAGATTGTAATAATTTTCAGTAAAAAACAGACAATTCTAAGCCCATTACATTATGCAAATAATAGTTATTTATGTACCAAGGTACTGAAGTTCAACCTTTTATGACTCATGTGGAATTTAGTTGCCGAGGCCTCTGGCCGAGGCAAATAAACCACGAGTCATAAAAACAACTTCAGTGCCGAGGTACATATTATATGTTTTTTCTAAATCGAAAAAATGCTTTAATAGGCAAAAAAATAATCACAAGGGATCACCCGTCCATGAACCGACTGCGCGCGGCGTTGCTTGACTTTGACGATCGCTCCACCTAGGTCAAGTATGACAGAGGCACGGCCATGAAAAATAGATTGATATTCAAACCTACTAAAATATTTATACTGAAAGATTGCGCTGATATAGATAACAATTTAGCAATGTGTACGGGTAGTCACTTTTGACGAGCGATGGATCCACGTCTGACGTTTGATGTTTACATCTCGTCAAGACCAACTTTGAAAAAATCGTACGTTAATATAGGTTACTTTAGTACCGATTTCTGAGCTTTTAATGGCGATTTTGAGACACTTCACTGACGATTTCAAGAAAAGTAAGCACATACACACCTACATAATATGTTGATTTTATCCGACATAATTACAATGCCGTAGCAAGGCGGTGACAAGATGTGCAGGTACAAAGAGTGCGAAAACTGACTACGAGTTTAGATTAGACCAAAAAAAGTTGCTTTGAAATGAATCACTATATAACGGCTCAAAAAGGTTAAAAACCTACCATTTTGCACGTTTATTCTGAATTTTTTTCCCGGAGGAGGACCTCCGGACCCCGGACAGAGTACCTCTTTGTTGCAGAATGAAAAGATGCCCCAAAATGATGGACCTGCAGGAGCAAAAAGATAGACTCAAAAAAGTTACGAATAAAAGCGCACGATCCAAAAACAGCGCAAGTGGCGTCCTCTGTGAGATACGTAGAAATTGACATTTTCAGCTTATTCTCCATCCCCAAACACATAACAGTGCAAAGTTTCAGTTCAGCAACTTGATTACGTTGGGAGATTTGGCCAAAATGCAATTTCAAAAAACAAACTTCAATAACAAACAACATTTCTATAAGGCATATTAGCTTGAATTGTAATATTTTGAACCAAAATAAACTCCTGGACAAAATTAACGCACCACTCCTATTTTTCTCGATATTTTTTTATATTTTGATATTTTTTTCTCGACAACTATGCCATGGACCTTGTTTGACAGTGACAGTTGTTATTTAAGCTAACTATAACTAACTACATAACCTTGTTTTGACAGTAATTCGTATTAAACCTCATTCTAGACTAAAACTGTGTTAAAATTTTCTAAAAAAGTGCTGATTAAAGCAAAGTGCATGTGCATGTTGGAAAGTTCATTTGCGAGTAAATCAAGTAAGGAAAATGAACCGCCACAGAAATTTGTCAAATGCGAGGATGCAGTGCGAGCATCGACTCTCCAGGATGAACGATATTCAATGCGATATGTTGCTGGTTTGTTAGGAAGACATTCCAGCACCTGCCGCATGGTGAGACGTAATGGGACTGGCTCGTATCACCGTATCACACTAATCAAATTGATGATCGTTCTTTGAGACAACGTGCTCTCAGAAACAGGAGGGTCTCCAGCAATCTGCTAAAAAATGAATTAGCAGATGTTCGAAATATCGCTATATCATCGTCTCGAACGGTTAGAAGACGTTTAAATGAAGTAGGATTGACCAATAGAAGACCGGCCAAAAAACTATTGCTTACCAGAGAACACAAAGTTCAGAGATTGAATTTTCCAACACAACATCAGAATTGGACCATCAGTGATTGAAAACAAGTTCTGTTCTCCGATGAAACTAGAGCTGGCGGCCGTGAGCGTGTCTGGCGAAGGCGAGGAGAAAGGTTTGCCAGCTGCAATATCTCTCCTAAAGTATCTTTTGATGGTGGCTCTAAAATAATTGGGGGGGGGGGATTTGCTACAACTCTCGTACGGAGTTGGTCCCTATACGTACGAGGTCTATGAATGCCCAATATTACTTAAACACCATTATTGTCGAACATGTAATGCTTTTTACTCCGTTTATTGGATCTATTTTTTTATTCATGCAGGACAACGCTCTTCCCCATGTAGCTAGACAGGTTATTGGCTACCTAAATGATGTTAATATCCCTTTATTACAGTGGCCACCTAATAGTCCTGACATGAATCCTATAGAGCATCTATGGGACTATCTAAAAAAAAAAAGATTCGAATCCTAGACTAATCACAACAAACTCATAGATGTCACTATTGAAGAATGGGAGAATATTCCGCAAGCTTTTGTTGAACATTTGATATCAAGCATGTCTCGACGCATGAATGCAATAATAAGAAGTAGAGGAGGGCCTACACGGTATTATTGTTGATCCAGATGCCTTAATTCTGTTTTACTGTTTTTTTTTCTTTTTTTTAGTTTGGAGTTGTGCTAACTTATTTAGCATTTTCAGCAAAAACACATTTTTAATGAAACATTAAGGCAAATTAAGGTCATGTTAAGGTCATGTTTGACTAATTTGTTGGTGTTCATTATCATTTCAATGTAACTTAGTTTTATTTTGTGTTTTTATTGTAAATATTAAGATTAATTAAAGTGGTGCCTTAATTTTGTCCAGGAGTTTATATGCGGTTGCACTATGTGCCATTATTAATGACTCACCCTGTATATGAAGAAGTGTAATTATTTTTTAGAGCCCGCTGTATTAATACTGAGCATCGTTTCTGTTACACCCTGTGTTATGCATTCATGTACTGAAAAAACCTTGGACCACCAAATTGATTGCGCCAGACATGCTATGCTGACTCACAAAGATCATGAAAAATTGCCAAAGCAGGTACAAAATGACCCGTTATTTCAAATTTGAAACGTAAACAAATAAATAATATAATAATATAAAATCAATATAACATGTCATGTATGTACCTATCTAGTTATATACATATTTATACAGGATGTTCGATATGTTCGATGTTCCAGAAATGAGTGCTACATAACCGTAATAAACGCAAAAAAATTAAGAGACCCCTGTTTGTTTCTTTTGGGCCCCAAATTTAGTGTTTAGATACAGTGTGATATTTTTTAAAACTCTAACAGTGTCTTTTTATAAAGTCTCCAAATAAAAATGTATAGAACAAACTGGCACGATAAACATGATCGTATCAGGTCATGCACTATAATGTTATACCAATCCTTGCCAAGGCAAGGTCTCTTAATTTTGTTCGCTTATTACGGCTATGTATATGTATTTAAAAAATCCCCTTTATAAAAATGCTCCATAATCTGACTATTTTTTTTAGGTTTCCCAATATGCATACGTCAATGGGACAGAATACCAAAGCTGTGTTGTCGTATTTTAGTCATATTCTTGGAAACGATCTAACTTTTTGTAATACTGGCATGGAAATAGTGTTATAACGAAAAAAACATTTTGTGCTGGGTACTATAATATGGAAAAATTTAATTCTCAGATTTCTACCTACCTTCCAAAGATCGATATTCGATTATCAACAAATAGCCTTTACACTCCCATATCGACCAAAGTACGCGTGTGTACAATTTATTTTTGTAATGTTTATTTTGCTTTTGCGACACAAAAAGTTCAACGAATACTTTTTGGCAAATATAAATATTCTCGTAGGAAAAGTCGTGTTTTCGCGAGCGGGGTTTAGGTTTAGGCAAGTTTTGTGTGATTTTCTGACGTCAAGTATCGGGAAAACGGAGATTTTCGGAAAGCTGGTTTAACTCGTATTTATTATATTAACCTCTCCCAAAACATTGTTTTGTAGCATTATGAAAAACAATCCGCAAAGAACAAAACAATACCTACCCTCTGATAAAACCGCTTCGCGAAAATGACAGATTTTGGGATAAACCTAAACAGATTTTGTAAAAGAAATGAGAGCCAAACTGGGAAATCTCTGTAAAGAGGTGGGGTGTAGAACCGCCTTCAATGAAGTGGATGAACCAGTCACATCTTCGCAGGATATAATGTTTTCAGAAACCTATACTTACAGCCAATGATTATCATAATTATTACTGTTTCAGCTTTATAATTCGATTTCTGGAAACAGTTTTGTTTAGGTATAATTTCCGCAAAACATCTGATCCAGATAATAAAAAACACATATTATACCAGATAAGTAGGTACAAAATCTTATTTTAAACGCATATATTACGCAAGCAATAACATTAATGAAATCTCCAAATAATATCTAATACATTATAAATGTTTGACGTAAATAGGGTCGATACAAACGTATTGACATAATAATTGACGTAATACTATTGCATAGTAAAAAGTGAGCTCCGGTGCAGTTACTATGCAACGGTTTCATGCGTTATCCAAAGTACAATTATTTTACACTGATAGAATTATTCACTTGGGCTAATAAAACGACAGACGGAGGTTTTTATTTTTCAAATCAGACAATGAAAATATCAAAATATCTCAAGCGCACGAACTGCACGTTCTCAACCTAAAAATAAATTAGACTACATTGTATCATAATTATTACACTGGTGACACTGCTATAACAGTTTTATTGTTTGTAAATCAATCTTAACAAAATAAGGATAGGGTCCAAGAATGTGTACCTATACCGTGTTTCACAGAATCATTTTGCAATCCAGTTCTATAATGAACCGGTCGACGAAGAAAGGGTGCATTTCTCAAGCATAAACTGATACCTGCCGTCACTGACCAAATATCCCAAATGATATTATTTGTTCTTCATTTCAGTTTATTATTTTTCATCATCCCTATGTCCATTATTTGCTGGATATTCACTTTATCGGTGGTTTTATAGATAACCGAGGTGACGTATTACCCATATAGCATCTATCATCATCATTTTTTGAATATGCAAAATAAGGTCCTAATGTGCAAAAAATATTCCCCCATATTTATAAAACATTGTACAATATTTTACGAAATATGTTCAGTAACTGAATATAACCAAGATATTTGTTAATCGCAGATACAAATATATTATGTTATAGATGAATGTACAAATGATGTATTTATTTATTTTGAATAAGAAAGGATATTTCCACAATATCTTGTGTAACATATTCCTAATTTAGTGGTCCTATAAATATTTACAAATTGAACATTTTTTAATTTAAGTACATTACAGGCACATTCACCTCAGGAACGTGCAATTTTGGAATATTGCTGGAACATGCTTAATAGTATATTCATATTGCAAATATCTTATGCTTATGAATGTTCAAGAGTGGCAATAACTGGAATATCATGACGTCACCGAGATTCTAGCATACACTATTTTTAGGTACTATTTCCAGGTACGTCGATGGCTCAGTTGGTCAGAGCGTTGAACTTGTAAATCGATGGTCGGAGGTTCGAACCCTGCAACTGACGTTAGCGTTTTTCTATTTTATAATATACAACGTACAAAAATGCTTTTGAAGTCTTCAAGTAAATCTGTGTGAGATATTTGTGATGTGAATATTTATAATGCGTGAAATAGTACCTTTAAAAGGCGAACACCTGAATGTTCTGATAATGTTTCTACAGTTTTTATGAATATTTCTACAATATGCATGTTCTCTGAAAAAATATTATCGGAATATTTCGCCAACGTGATTTTGCTATATGGGTATGCGTTTTCTAGAGCTTCTAAAAGTGATATTTTTACATACAAATTTAGGAAAATACTAGAAATTTTGAATTAAAGAAAATTACAAAAATAAGACACTCTTAACCCCAGACCAAAAAAACTTTGGGGAATCACTTTCATAAAACATTATAATTTTGCACAATATTATAATACTTAACTAATTATGATGATGGGAGAAATACCTAGCCTGAATCATTCTCATAATTGCCTATAATAGTAAATCGTGAGATATTTACTTTTCATCTGAAAATACTTATAAGTACATTTTTTTTTATATTCCACAACAAAAAGGGTATAATGTTGAATAATTAACAAAGCACCAAGCGTGCTAATGAACTCACAAGATTCGTGAATACAATAAAACTTGACAGTTTATGGCGTTACCCAAGACCACTGACCAGTAACACTTTTTAAAGATAAGGCGTTATCTGTTAAATTATCGGAAATTAGATAAAAGCCCTGGATCTGCTCTGTTATTCTATAAATAAGTTCGATCCTGCTTGACGTCCCCTGGATGTACACCACTGCCTATAAGACAATTTCGCTTGGGTCGTTGCATTTTGATATGTCGCATTTTATTTATTCGCAACCGTATAACCTCATTAAAGCAGTTCTGTACGAGACAGAGATCACGTAGGCCCCCAAGAAGTACCCCTTCTACCGAACGGAATCTATGTTCATTAGGCTTTTTTGCTCCCGTTTATGAAGTCGATTACGATGCAATAATTAACTGAGATCGCTAATTTAAATATTAAGTAGACTGTAAACAATTACAAATTCGAGGTGGGGTATATTTTTTGTACAGGGTGCGAAAATAATATGTAGTAGACCGCAAACAGCATATAACAGTCCGCCGTTTTAAATGGAACAGAACACTATTTTTACACTATTTTACTTTTTAAAATGTATTGCTACAGTCCAATTTACAAAAACCCGTTTTGAGTAGTTTTTTGTTATTAATTTTAAGCACTCTACTCGAATTTCCTTTCAGTGCAATCACCGAGAACAACATATCCTTTACTCAGTGGTGCAATTTAAATTATGATGATAACATATTCAGTAAAAAATACTTTGTCAAAAAAGAAATCCCGAGGCGATGCCGGATTATGATCGTTGATGCCGGCTTGTATTTTTATTGAATGACTCTGTATACTACCAATTCAGCCACACCCAGATAACAAAAATAACAAAGCCTTCTTTCAACAAAAGGAATAATGGTAATGGGTAAATCTTTTAGAAGGCATTTGTGGTAGACATCAGATATGTATATGCCCGCGGAGCAACAATCGCAGATAAGATTTTTTTTAATGATTGATTAACGTACACGGCTAAATTTGGGTGTTTCGAAGCCTGCAATCTACATAATTCATCTGACTTATCTGTAAATAAATCTTTCGAAACACAGGTCCGAAATTACGCTTAATAACAGTTCAATAATATGATCTGTCTCCCTCAGTCTTCCATAAAATGTAAAATACGAGCAAATTTTTCCAGGTATTGGAGATAAGAATACAATAAAACCAAACATGTTGTGTTCAGATACCTACCTACTTTCTTATAGATTGCTTGATTAGGCAGGTAGAAACCATTTTTTAGCCTAGCTTTAATAGCAGCTAGTTACAGCTATTGATTAAATAGCTGCATATCTATAAGAGAACTTATCTTCTAACCTATTTTCTCTTGAGGGGTAAGAAAATAATAGCCATTATCACTTGAAAACAATGATCTGGATTTTAAATCTGAATTTTAAAATTTCGTCACTAGACAAATTTTGAATAAACATTTTTGAATGGTTTGTTTGAATTTTGGCGAATACACTGGGAGATACGATTATTTCCAACTATATAGATTCGGGAGTGATATCTGTGAATATTTGCCTTAACTTGAGCCTCTAGATAATACAGGTTTCTATAGTAAAGAACAGATTTCTTGACGCTTTTTCATCGACTAGTTGGACGGACAAGGTATTCATGCTAGTTCCATCCAACAAAGTCCAGATGGCGCTGGCATTTATGTGTGGGCATTCACAAAAAAAATACTTTAACGTACGGCAAAGATGAGATCGTCTTTGCGTACGGCTAATACGAAATGTATTTTTTATTTTCGTTTATAGTTAATTAAACAATAATGGTTGGCTCTTCTAAAAGACTTAGGTTTCTTTAAGTACTTACTTCAGTGACATCTATTGTGGAATTTATGTATTCCTTTACTCAATGGAGGCACAGAAAAACAGCAAGCTGTTCTTCTGTGATGAAGTAATTGCATATAAAGGAAGTCTATAAACTTGAATATTTAAAATGTCCTTGAATAATTTAAGAATATCTTTGAGAAATATTTCAAGCATTTTCCCAATATAAATCTTCCTCTATACGTACCGCAAAAATTCAAGGGGTTATTCCCTGGGTTATTTTAAGAATATTTCGTTCTTTAATGTTTTTCGGAAGGCCGGTTTATTTGTTTCGAAGATAACACAGGGTGATAAAGGTTTTCCGACAATAAAAATAATTTAAATGTAAGCCAGGACAGCTAAGGGAGGCTTTGGGAGTTCAAACCGCCTCTCCTCATTGGAAAAAGAGTACCTCTAACTCTGGGATAAAATTGCAATTGCACAAAGTATAATTTAATTAACCAATACAATTATTTAGTATTATTGTTATTATTTAGACACATGAAAACAACAATAAATCAAATTCGAAATTATCAAAAGTTCGAGCGTTATTCCAAACCACTTAATGAACATTTAATACAAAACTGGTTGAGTAGGGATTTCCATGTGACGTAGCTTCGCCGAAGTAAGCAATCGTGGAACTAGTCTTTACCAATGATCTTAGTTTGTTTATTAAAGTAGCGTTGCGGTAATTTCGCAAATCTTCGGCAGTTTTACATTAGAATTCGGCTGTAAGTGAGGTGGATCGGCTCTAGACTGTGATAATAATGATAATGGTGTGCTAGCAAGCGAGTGTTCTTAGTACTGGAACACATCAGGGGTCAAGTTATCGACTTTACGACACGGGCACTCGGTCAGTGATTTTTACTACAGAATGTTGTTGCTCCTATTTGTGGGTATGTGCCGTTATTGTTATTGTACTAATTAGACAGGAAGTACGAATCGATGCTGATGGTTTTTTATTGAACATTTGGAACTTTAACATTGAAAACATTTGTACGCTGGATTTTAGGCGTGACTAAACTAGACTTTACGTATTATTATTATTATTATGGTAATTTATGGAACATGAATTTTTAAAATTAGGAAATGAGGAAAATAATTAAATTAGTTACGCCTATCTCATTATAACTTTAAAATGGCAGTCTCATCAAAGACAGCTATAGCTATAGGTTTTGTCTTTATTTGTATATCGCAGAGACCTGTTATAACATTTTTATTTGACCCTTGAAGATGGCGCAACTGCTTATGTTAATGACATATTATAGGTACCACCGAGGGAACTACTTACCTCTTAAATAAATACAATTAAACTTACTAAAGACATATGGAAGTTTTGTATTTTCAAGATATAATATACCTACATATTTTCTAAAATTTATTTGTGGCGCAAACAGATCCATTTAATTTTTAATTGGGTTTTTCGCCACCAAACTGATCGAAAGACAACTTTTTCAAGTTGCCTGGAAAATTCATAAATTCTTAACAGTGAATGAACGAAACTTTAAACGTGTAACTCAAAAAATAACTTCAACAAATTTGTTTTCTGAGCTTTCGGAGAATAAATCTTCCTCCTTTCTAAAAGATCATGCCACGTCAAAGTGAAGTGACAGATTAATAAATTTCGGGTTAAAATGTCATGTCAACAGAAACAATAGCCTAGTCACCTGCCTGATATCGTACCCTGTGTTCTATCTAATTATCTATATGTATACTAACTTCTCTTTGAATAAGTGGCAATAATATTTTACCGAATTCCACCGAACATTCAGCAACACAGTTGTCCGTATTTCCTAGAATAAATGCAGATTCTTTAATTTTTCGTCTATTTCCTACTTCTTCTTTGAGAATTGGTTTGGACCTATCCCACAATATCCTATGATTGTTATTAAAAGAACGTTCACATATTTTTGACTTAGAAATTTGATTTTGCCTGATATAATTTGTATGTTCTTTTAAACGAACGTTAAATGGCCTACAAGTCTCCCCAACATAGAACTTTCCACATTCACAAGGAATTTTATAAATGCAATTTTTTGAACTTTGTACCTCATTAAATGGTTTCGTTTTAACTAGCATCGACCTTAATGTATTTTTGGTTTTAAATACTGTTCTGACATTAAAACGATTGCCTATGCGTTTTAGCTTATCTGATAGTAAAGGAATATAAGGAATAATTAAATTTACTGGTTTTAGCATTAGCATTGTTATTTTGTTGGCAATCCTGAAAAACTTGCTCAACAAATTCAATAGGATAACTATTCTTCTCAAGAACATATTTTATATGTTTAATTTCCTCCTCAAATTTTGTGTTATTAGAACAAATCGTTCTAGCCCTGTCATACAAACTTTTAATTACTCCTTTTTTAACACTAATATGATAATTGGAGTTGAAATGGAGATAGCTATTAGTATGTGTTGGTTTTCTATAGACACTAGTTTCCAGACTTGTAGGCCATTTAACGTTCGTTTAAAAGAACATAAAAATTATATCAGGCAAAATCAAATTTCTAAGTCAAAAATATGTGAACATTCTTTTAATAACAATCATAGGATATTGTGGGATAGGTCCAAACCAATTCTCAAAGAAGAAGTAGGAAATAGAAGAAAAATTAAAGAATCTGCATTTATTCTAGGAAATACGGACAACTGTGTTGCTGAATGTTCAGTGGAATTCAATAAAATATTATTGCCACTTATTCAAAGAGAAGTTAGTATAGATAATTAGATAGAACACAGGGTACAATATCAGGCAGGTGGCTAGGCTATTGTTTCTGTTATCATGACATTTTAACCTGAAATTTATTAATCTGTCACTTCACTTTGACGTGGCATGATCTTTGAGAAAGGAGGAAGATTTATTCTCCGAAAGCTCAGAAAACAAATTTGTCGAAGTTATATTTTTTGAGTTTACACGTTTAAAGTTTCGTTCATTCACTGTTAAGAATTTATGAAGTTTCCAGGCAACTTAAAAAAGTTGTCTTTCGATCAGTTTGGTGGCGAAAAACCCAATTAAAAATTAAATATACCTACATTTTTTCAATGCTTAGTTATAAACAAGGTAAAATCCTAAAGCTATACATTTTTATTGTCCGGAATTTTTTTTATACATCTTGTTTATACATGACTTGAACGGGGAATGATCATATGTCATTTTTGTAACTCACGGACTCCAGAGACACCCTCTATTTTTTAAAAGGGGCCCCTGCCACGTCATTGGAAAGCCCTTTATTCAGTTTAGCAATACCATAGAAGAATGTACTCCGGAGTATATTCTTCTATGGCAATACTGTGTTAGGGAAATGTAGGTCATGTTATAATAATTTTAATAAAAAACCCTCTTCCAACATTCACTTTGCAGGATTATTATGTTTTGGATCGACAATAGCCGAAACCACTGACAATCCAGCCATATCTAGTTATGACAGTTTCTATCCATCGACGAACTGGTCAGATGCCATTGATTGGAAGCTACTCAAAGTATGTACTTTACTACAGACTACCTTACTTACAGACTACCTACATATTATATATTTTTAAGATATTTTCCAACCTTCATCCAGGAAAAAATATTCTGATCTCCCCTATAAGTCTGAAGTTGGTATTGGTGTTACTCTATGAAGGTTCAAGTGGTACCACTCAACGGGAACTCCAGAGCGTGATGCAGTTTCCTCCAAAAAATGAAATTAGGGAAACGTACAAAAATATTATTGAGGAGTTACAGGTAACAATATCAATATTCACCAGCACTGGTTTTGTCAATATTTTTTAGGCAGGAGAAACGGATAGTGTGTTAACATTATCAACGAGAATTTTTATGGATACGCAAATAGAGCCACAAGAAACGTTTCTCACTAAAGCAACGAAATATTATAGATCAGACTTGGAATCTGTTAATTTTTCTATGCCTGTGAATGCAAGTGCCAGTATAAACACATGGGTAAATAAAGCAACTGATGGTAAAATTGCTAAACTGATTTCTCCAGGTTAGTAGAATCATAAGTGACATAAATGAAATACCTATCATCCAAACTTCCTTCATGATATATACTGAAATTAGCCATGAAGTTCTACTAATTAGGCATTTGGGGATGTATTAGTATTTTAGAAAGTTTTATTGCGTCCACTTTATAGTACCCGAGTTAGTACCTACTATTTGTAGTAGTTCAAACAGCAGCGCAAAGATGTCTCTGCCAGTGCCTCATTTAATAAAATACATAACATTTGCTTTCAGAGGACTTGGATGATGCAATCATGGTAGTAGCCAATGCAGTATATTTCAAAGGATTGTGGAGGCACAAATTTTCAAAAAATCAAACGTACCTAGGAAAATTCCATATCTCCTCCACGGAGTCTATCACTATCCCCTACATGTCAATAACTGACGAATTATATTTCTTTGAGTCTAACCGTTTAGAAGCTCAAATACTGAGACTTCCGTACAAAGTAGGTACCAAACTAAAATTTCTATATTAGAAAGTAAAACGCCACAATGGTAATTTTTTAGACATTTTGCATGACTAAGTAATGGTAGTGGCGGATAAAGTGCTGCTTTACAACCGCTTCTCAGTGCGTAAAAAACATTTTCTTAATTGGTTGATAATAAATAATGTGTAAATAACAAGGTATATTTTTAGGGTGGCAAATATTCTATGTTTATCGTTTTGCCACTGGCCAAAGAAGGCCTGTCAAATTTAATAAAACTCATTAATTTAAGAGACCTTCATCGAACAATGTATCTCTTAGATAGATCTCTAGTAAGCGTGCAACTGCCGAAATTTAGATTTGACTTTCAAGCAAGATACGGAAAAGTACTTCAAGACGTAATAATTATAGTTTTATAAATGTCTCAAGTGTTTTATAAATACTATTTTTTAGCTGGGGTTACAAGAAATGTTTCAGAATACTGCCAGTTTTACAGGAATTGCTAATGGAAATACCACTTTGCTAAGAAGGTTGGTGGTGTCAGATATCATTCAGAAAAGTGGTATATTGGTAGATGAGGAAGGTAGTGAAATATATGCTGCCACAGGTGAGGCTTTGCGTTTTGCCTTCTGGTTATAGGTAATAAGGGAAAATTTTGAATTTTAGATGTTACAATCGGTAACAAACTTGGAGAAGTTAAAAACACATTCAACGCTACCCATCCATTTTTCTTCTTCGTTGAAGAAGAAACAACTGGTACAATATTATTTCAAGGAAAAGTAGAAAATCCAGCTGATATTGATGCAGCGCCCTTGCTCCAAAAACCAACGGAAGACGAAGTTTTTGTAAATGGTGATTTTAATGTCTAAAAAAACGAGTGGTATGTTTCCATAATAAATACCATAAAAACCAAAGTGTTTTTTTTATTTATTTAAATCTTATAAAACGTAAAACAAACAACTAATTATTACACTTCACACTTCATAACCAAATTCGACAAGATTCTATATACCCTACGTTCATACACCTTGCTAAAGTAAAGTTCAATAAAAATTGCATCAGCAAATTAAACACTGTACCTATAATATCTACTATAGACACGTACAACGCACACCTGCATTTAAAAAACGGATAATAATTATAGAAACCGTTGTCGACGTAAAATTACGGAATGTTCTAAATTGAAAAATGTTAAATTAAGAAGAACATTTTTTCCGTTGTCATTTACACATCTAGGCCAGGCGATGATGAAAGTGAAATGTACATATTTTAGGTACCTATTTATCTGCAAAACATTACCGCAACCAATTTTAATCTTAAAAATTCTCACTGCTATAGCTCAGATTTTTTTGTGAAGCAATGTTATCTATGGCCTCTCTGAAAGGGCACAATTTTCAAATGCATTCCAATAATTATATAAAAATTGAGATGAGGCATAGATACCATCTAGAAATAATAATACAAATATTTCAAGAAATGATAGAATGAACTATCGCCAAAAAACAACACAAACAAAAATATGATCAAAATCAGCAGATGAAATTAAAGAAATAGATCGTATGCAAAGAAGTGGGTATAGATAAGTTTGCATTGTTTTATAACATATATTATTTTGTCCTGTTTCCTTTCAATATGACTTGCCGCAAAACTGCATTCTAATTAATGGGGTAAAATAGGCTCTTTTGTATCACATAAATATTACATATGATTATATCATTTAAACAAGAAGAAAATGTAGGCCTTATGGACTTCAACAAGCCAAAACCACAGCTTACGTAAGCTGTGCCAAAACTATTCATCAATTCAATCGACTTTGTTTTTTTTTCTGAATATATGGTATATCTTTTGAAGCTCGTAAAAATTCGTGTAAATCTTGTCAAAAATAATGGAAGGGCGACATATCTATTCAATCAAGAAACAAAAATACTTAATGCTAAAAATAGCATTACAAAAGTAAGGTTCTGCAAGTCTTTATCTTTTATTTTTCGTTATCATTTTTACCTGTTTGAGATACTTATCGAAAAATTTGATTAGAAAAAAACTACACTGATTTTTCCATTTTTAGCATTGTCAACTTTCCTGGCAAATCAAAATGTTTTTAATACAGTTAAAAAGAAAGTTTATAGGGAAGAGTTGTTTGCAATTAAACACACCTCTAAAATATTAGTAAGATAAGGGTACCTACGACCTACGACGTTTCAACATATAGGCAGCCTGCTATAATTTTTGCATTCTTTCCACTTTTGACATTTCAGAAATCAAGGTATGCCGTTTATACTGAACTTTTATATTCGGAAGTATTTTTTAATTGCAAACACCTTTTTCAGAGAATTTTTTTCTAATATTCTCGGTATATGAAAGGAAGGAAAACGCCAAAAAAATGCGAGTCGGATTTCCTAACAGTTTTTTATTCAAAAATTTCAATATCTAACAGAAAAAAATAATAACGAAACAATAAAAATTGGGACTTAAATACCTTACTTACTATACTATGTACCTGGGAGTGAGTCCCGTCGTTTCTTAATAATAATAATAATAATTTATTTATTTGCAGAGAGAAATAGTACAAATTATTAATAAACTTAGTAGAGTCTGCAAAAAGGACTAAAAACAGCAAAGCTGATATAAATTTTAGTAAAATTTTCCCACATTTTACACAGGGAAAAATAGTTATTTATGTACCAAGACACTGAAGTTCAACTGACTCATGAGTCATAAAAAGAACTTCAGTGCCGAGGTACATATACAGGGTGTCCAACTTTAAAACTGTGCAAATCCGTAAAATCTTCATTTTTGGAGATAATAGCCTAAACTTTTTTTTGTTTGAAAGGACTTCAAAAACCGCTTCTTTTGACCTTCCTTCCATTTTCATAATGCAAGTCCATGGCCGGCTGCGATTTTCTTATACCTCCGATTTTCACAAAAACCATTTAGCGACTTTTTTAGTTAAAATATGATCCCACAGCCTTAATCAGAATACCCCAAAACCCCCATATACAAAATTTGAACAAAAATATACAGTGAGTTCAGTTCTGGAGAGTGTCAAAGTTGAGCAAAATAGGAATTTTAAAGACATCTGGCCAGTCAAGTGTGCCATGGAATCCCTTCAAAACAGTTGAATGGTGAACAGGACCACTCAAAATGTTGGCGTGAAAAGCTTTATTACAAAAATATACAGGGTATTTTTCTCTGAGCCATCTCAAAATTCTGAATTTTTATTAAACTTTATACTGGTCAGGAGTGCTCTGGAATCATTTGAAAAATATTAATAAACACAAAAGTAATTTATTTCTTTACAAAATGCCAACCAACAAATAAAAACAATTTAAATCATTGGACCTTTCTCAACAAAGTCACTTTCTAAGATGATACATTTTCTGTGCGTTTAATGTTGTGGCACACCAGCCACCTTAACTGATATGGGCTTACTGACTGGCAGGCTTTTGTATTTTTTAGATTTAGTTCGTTTATAGTGTGTGGAGCGGTTTTTATATACTCGATTTTTGAGCCGTATAAAGTTCCAACACCTTGAGTGGTCCTGTTAACCATTCAACTGTTTTTAGGGGATTCCATGGCACCCTTGACTTGGCAGATGCCTTTAAAATTCCTATTTTGCTCAAATTTGATACCCTGCAGAATGGAACTCACTGTATATTTTTTGTTCAAATTTTGTATATGGGGGTTTTGGGGTATTCTGATTAACGCTGTGGGATCAGATTTTAAATAAAAAAATCGCTAAATGGTTTTCGTGAAAATCGGGGGTATAAAAAAAATCGCAGCCGGCCCTGGATTTGCATTTTGAAAATGGCAGGAAGGTCAAAAGAAGCGGTTTTTGAAGGCCTTTCAAACAAAAAAAAAACTTTAGGCAATTATCTCCAAAAATGAAGATTTTACGGATTTGTACAGTTTTAAAGTTGGACACCCTGTACATAGGTATATATATTTTTTTGAAATCGGAAAAAAATGGTTTATTAGGCACAAAATAACCATAAGGGATCAACCGACTGCGCGCGGCGTTGCTTGACTTTGACGATCGCTCTACCTAGGTCAAGTATGACGAGGCACGTCGCTTCCCAACAGAAACTCCAAACTGCTGCCTGTTGTGCAAACCTACTAAAATATTTATACTGAAAGATTGCGCTGTTATAGGAAACAATTTCGCAATGCGTACGAAAAGTTAAATGGGCATTTATTGGCCGGGTTTTGAATATTTGGTCACTTTTGACGGGCGACGTCTCCGCGTCTGGCGCGTCTGACGTTTGGTGTTTACATCTCGCCAAGGCCTACTTACTGAAAAAATCGTACAATATGCGCTACTTCAGTGCCCATTTCTGAGCATTTAATGACGATTTTGAGACACTTCACTGCCGATTTCAAGAAATAAAATTTTTCCTCATGTCAAAGACAGTTCAGGGTCTTATGGCAAAAACTGAAATGTAGTTAACGTGACATCACCCTCGGTTTTCTCCAATATAATTCCCGACGAACCACCTCCGGTCTTTTGAATTTCGTCTTCTCCGATATCAGGCATCTCCTCTCTCCGCACTTCTGCTTCTAGACCGCACCACAACTGTGACCGCACGAAACGCAAAACTCCGACCAGTCGACTTCAGTCGAGCGAAATCACTCGGTGAGACGGGACCGGTGCCACGATCGGTCGCGGTTGCATCAGCATGGCCTCGTTGCCGAACACATCGACAGCCGAGCTCCAGGAGGAGGTCGGGATCGGAGAGGCGAAGGCCCTTTGGATCTTCGCGTACGGCTCCCTGTGCTGGAAGCCGGGCTTCGACTTCCACAAAGCGGTGACGGGTCACGTGCTGGGGCACAAGAGGCGGTTCTGGCAGGGGAACACCACGCACCGGGGCACGGAAGACAGGGTAAACAAAAATACTCTTTAAAACCACACAATATTCCCCTATTCTGTGTTTAAAACAAACCTGAAAACTACGGCAGGTGGGGGGTAATATTTGTCAAGTTTTGGTTCTCTCTCTTTGAGAAGATAATACCGGAAGTGTGCCATTAAAACCGCAGAAATTACTAAATCGGTAAATTTTTAGAAAAAATGTGGATTAAAAAAATCGTTTTTGAGATAAAGGGCGTCAGGGTTCTTGAAAAATTTTGATAAACAAAGTATGTAGGTAGGTACCACAAATTGTCTTGCCTAAAAATTTACTTGTTTTTTTGATGTGGCTATAAAATAATGTCCTCATCTGCCACCATTTCGTAGTAAAACTTGTTGATTTTTCTATTTATTTCAGGATACCTGCTTGCAAATGTTTGCCAAAAACTGTGCACCATAGGGGAAACTTTTTATTATTATTTTTTCAAGAATAATTTTCGGCGTCAGTCTCCCAAAAAACGCTAATAAGATAAGACGTTAAGGCGGAATTTTTCAGGTAAAAAAAACTTGTTTTTTTCTATAAATATGTGTTTTAAAATGCATGTTATTAACTGCTTTGACGTTTTGTGTGGAACATAGGTTTGCGAATTTTCAGGAGATTTCATAAGTAACCAGTCACAGTAGTTTATCTATAATAAATTTAACTTTTTATGGCAACTTAGCGATAGTTGCAACTCGGAGGGGGTGCATTTTAGGACACATGTTTATAGGAAAAAACATGTTTTTGGCCTCAAAAACACGCCCTTAAAAATCTTTGTAATTGTAATAATTTAGACAAAATTATATAGGAAAGGAGCCAAATCCTGATTAAATTTACTTTAAAATGAATAGATAAAATCAAATTACCTACTTTAATAGATAAATTTGCAAGTTTTGAAATATGGCTTTGAAAACAAACTCATTGATGTCAAATTTTACCTACCAACAAAATATAAAGTAAAAAGACCTCCCAAAAATTATCAGTAAAATTTTCAACAAAAAAATCTCCGAAACCAAAAAG
Organism: Pseudeuparius sepicola; assembly: GCA_963920635.1. Taxonomy (NCBI): domain Eukaryota; kingdom Metazoa; phylum Arthropoda; class Insecta; order Coleoptera; family Anthribidae; genus Pseudeuparius; species Pseudeuparius sepicola. The sequence continues at coordinate 9,357,546 of OY987305.1, forward strand.
TAAAAAATTAGAAATTCGTATTTGACATCTTGAACATTTATACCTAAATGTTGCAAATTAAACTTGTGTTTTTGTAGTGGTTAAAAAGGGCTTTTCAACAATATACCCACAAATAAATTAACATAATTCATATTTAAAAAACGGCCAGAGGAATATACTAAGTATTATATTAAGAATACGTTTTTTAAATATGAATTATGTTAATTTATTTGTCGGTAGAATTCTCAGTTGGTCATGAAACAAAACAATGTGTCCTTTAAGTCAGATAACGCTTCTTGTTGCCTGTTTTGTAGCTTGTGACATGTGACATCTCATCTATGTCACAGAATTGAACCAAATTTTGATTCAATAAATTATTGTTTTAAATTGAATGTAATTTGTTTTACCTACTAAATCAACAGGTTGTATGTTGTATATCAAATTTGGAATGTGGGGAAATGAAGCCATACTTTAGGCGCAAATGCTCATAGTTAGTGGCGGTTTCATTTTCGAAACAATGGGCATCAAAAGTGCAAAATTGGAAGTTTCAAGGTTAAATATCTTCCAAATAGCTGGACCAAATATATAACATGTTTTTTATTATTGTACTCGCAAAGATACCTAAATTTCAAAAATATAAAAATATACAGGGTACCCTATTAAAAAAAACATATTTATATTTATATCTTTATTACTCGATGTTCAATTGTTTTTCTGAAAATGCATTTAAATAGTACTGTAGGAACTCTAAAACTTTTCTATTTAACATTTTTAGTTAAAGGGAGTACAAAATAACTAGCTCATATGTGTCATTATTTAAGTATTTTGTATGCATTTATTTCGAATTTAGTAAATTTCATGCCACATTTATGAAGATTGACCCTACCAAAGAATCACCTGTAAAATGTTTCCCTTATAATTTTGAGACATCCTGTATAGTGAGAAAGTCTAGGACCAACGTAACGTTTTCGCAAAACGGAGCATTTCCATGTAGACTCTGAATCTTTTTAATGTTTCTGTGAAGTCAAATTTTCCATAATAACTATGTATATCGTTTAATTATAACATTGAGAATGTATATAAACATTGCTTCATATATAATTATATATTTTTAAAGATATCGGAATAAATCCAGTTAATTTTTTATTATCTCACACTGAAAACAATAAAACAATTACATATTATGTGAAACATACTCTTGCAATTTTGCCCTATGGTTTAAAAAAAGATTTTTTATTCAAATGGGTTTCCCAAATTTCCGTGGCATAAAAAAATCAATAAAAAATAAAATAAATGTTGTTAACAATTAAATGTTAATAATAGTTTACTGTTTTTTTCAAACCAAGCTTCAGACTTAAAAACGACATGGATTTTGATGATTTTCGGTATCTACAACAATAATTATTTTTCATCGAAATTCGTTCATTGTTATTATCCCACTGACTTATAAGTCGTGTGGCAATGATTTATTAAGAGACAAAACAGGCTGATATGCAAAGTGCAAACCCACACAGCACAGAAAATATTGTTTTGATTTGAAACGGAAAGGTCTTGCGGAAAATTGGCAGGTTCCAGAAATTATATACAGGGTGACCCATTTGAAATGGAAGCACCCCCGTAAATTTTTTATTTTTCATCCGATTTTAGCCGTTTTTTTTTCCTGAAGATAGGTGGCAAAAAACTCTTTTTTTACTTTGGTGTAAAATTTCAGGTCTTAATCTCAATTTTCAAGGCCCACTACGAATTTTTTTCTATTAAAAAGCGAATTTAACAATTTTTTTATTTAAAATCTGACACCACAGGGTTAATCAGGACACTCTAAAACCCCCGTATACCAAATTTGAACAAACAGTATACAGGGAGTTACATTCTGCAAGGTGTCAAAGTTGAGCAAAAGGAATTGTAAAGGCAACTGGAGAGTAAGGTGTGCCATGGAATCCCGTCAAAACAGATGAATGATCAACAGGACTACTCAAAGTGTTGGTGTGCAAAGATTCAATACAAAAATGTACACGGTTTTGCTGAATTTTTATTAAACTTTATACTGGTCAGGAGTGCTCTTGAATCATTGAAAAAATATTAATAAACATAAAAGTAATTTATTTCTTTACAAAATGCCAACCAACAAATAAAAACAATTTAAATTGTTGGACCTTTATTAATAAAGTAACTGATGATACATTTTCTGTGCGTTTCCTCTGTTGTGACACACCAGCCACACCACCTTAACTCATATGGACTTACCGACTCTCAGGCTTCTGTATTTTTAGACTTGGTTCGTTTATAGTGTCTGGGGTGGTTTTGATATAATCGATTTTTGACCCCAAAAAATTCATTATTTTGAGATGGCATATTTTCTATTGGATCTTTACAAACCAATACTTTGAGTGGTCCTGTTGACCATTCAACTGTTTTAAGGGGATTCCATGGCACACTTGACTCGCCAGATGCCTATTTTGCTCAACCCTGCAGAATAGAACTTGCTGTATATTTTTTGTTCAAATTTGGAATGTGGGGGTTTTAGGGTGTCCTGATTAACACTGATTCAGATTTTAAATAAAAAAATCGCTAAATGGCTTTCGTCCCTTTTTAGTGAAAACAAAATTCGTAGTAGGCCTTGAAAATTGAGACTAAGTCCTGAAAATTTGCACCAAAGTAAAAAAGAGTTTATGTGACTTTAGAAAAAAACGGCTAAAATCGGATGAAAAATAAAAATTTTACGGGGGTGCTTTCATTTCAAATGGGTCACCCTATGGAAAGAAGAAAGAATAACCATTATAAAAAATAGCGAAATATTAATAAAACCTTTTGAAATAGACTAAATAATAACAGATTAGGTAAAATATCTGTTACATGGCGGCACTCATGACAGGCCAATTACAAAAATGGCTAAAGGAACGAAGCATAAAAAAATATTTGCTTTAAATCGGCTGTAAATTTATGAAAATGCCACATTATGTTATATCACCTATTGAGTTTCTATTGAATATTGGTTGCGCAAAAGTTATTATTTAGTAAAAGTAATGTAATATAGAGCTGTATATTATGTCTATCCATGTATATCAGTAACACATAGCGGTATGATTGATAAAAAATTGAAACTAGGGAATGAACAGTTAGAGATCTTAAAGGTATCAAATTTTATGATTGCTGGCAATCGCAATAGCTTTTGCAATTTTTGAAATTTTATGGTGTTCGTCTTTTAAAAACGTTTCCCACCACAGGTAGACATTTGAGTTGTGAGACGTTCTATGAAAGCAAAAACAGAACTAAAAAATACTTGAGACAGATTTTTAGTATCATCTTCTATGTTGTAAATGGTCATGAAAATTAAAACTATAACAACACGTTAACGCTATCACCAGTCGTAATATTGTTGTTTGTTGAAATAATAATTATTTGTGTTTTATCTTTATTCAACAAGCCGTTAGCAGAGAACCAGTCCTGAGCCCGCTCCTCCATCTCACGAGACTTCCCCTCCAGAGCCCTGGGGAACTCCGTGTGGTGTAGGTAGGAAAGAGGAAACTTTTCCTTCCACACACGCTCTGATGATATAATTTCAATAATTACAACAGAAAGTAGTTGCTTCCATTATCAGCAGTCTTGCTTTTCACAATGATCCGAGGACAATGTTTTGCTTGTATATGCTTGTTCTGTACTACAATCATTTTCTTCTTGGAATTTACTTTGCAACAAAAGAGAGATATATTCTTTAAATTGGACGTTAACGCTATCTAAATTAGCACTAACTAAATTATATTTAGACAGTTTGACCCAAATTGCGTCTTTTGAACATATTGTTTGTGGGGTCTACCTTGACATGAATGTCAAAACGGTACAAAATCCATCGTTTTCATAATGGCGTCGACTAAAGAGTGAACCTCACCCAAAGATAATGGTTTATCTCAAACTCACAGCAAGAGAAATTCACTCGTTTTGCTTTTTTAAATTGTACAAATAAAGATAGCAGTCTAGTAGTCGTCTAGTGGTTGAGATATAAAGGTATTAAAAGTCTAGGGAAATAGATGATGTAATGATAATAAAGTTTAGATGTCAACAACCTTTTCAAACAAATTTTGTAAAGTTGGATAAGGATACACTCAGCAAACGAGGTATGCTTCGCACTGACCTCCTCAAGTCTTGAGGACACCAAAAATCATTATTTTACATATTATAAACCTAGTTTTATCAAATAATTTAACAAGATAAGAAGCGCGCTTTATATCCCTTGATTCAAAGTGCGCGAATGTAATAAAAGAAAAATGTAGGCCATCCACGAAATGAGGAAATCAAAGATAGCAAAATTGTTATTTAGGTAGGTACAATAAATATTAGAAGCGATGCCACGTGACTCTCAAATAGATTCCATTTGAAAATACATACACGTTATATATTTAACTGGTGGCAACACCGCCACGTGTTAAATAGAGGATAAAGTGTTTTTATTAAACAACAAAAGTTATATACTTAGCGACCAATTTAGAGTTTATAATTTGAACTTTTTAATCAACGTCGCATGTGCAAAAAACATTGTCGACGCAAACGGATGCCATTATAAATTTTGACAATTCTTCAATCGGAAAGGTTATCTAGGCCAATAAGATTGCGGTATATTCAAAAAACTGGACACAATCGGCCAATTGAAAGTAGGATACTTTTCTAAAAAATCTTATCTAATTATTGATTTGATAAATAATATTTGCTAAATTAAATTACGTATTGTAAATAAATAAATAACAATGGAATTAAAGTTTGAAACTGAGCCATTGTTTATATATCTTAATGATTTTCATTATTGCCACATTGCAGACATCTGGCCGATTAAAATATTTTCTTCGTCAAAAATAAAGAATGAAAATAGTTTTCTTTATCTTTATTAGTGGAAAACTGCGTCAAAAACTCTAAAATATTTTAAAACAATTATATTTTGCTCACGAATTGTTGTTGAACAAATTCATAAGAAATATTTTAATTTAAAAATAAATCAACAGGCGAACTGCAATTTGTTCGAAAGCCAAATATTCAGGTTCAATGAATTAAAGAATAAGGACATTTATTTTTAACGATTTGATACAAAAATATACACAATGAAAAATGTTCCTGCGTACGTGGAATAACCTTTAAACAAGCAGAGCGTTCCAATTTTTGATTAATACTGTTTCTTTTCTGTTTTTTCTAGCCTGGGAGAGTTGCCACCCTGGTAGAAGACTGCGAGGTGAGTGTTTCGGTATCCTGTAAACCAGGAAGTGTGCCAAATTTTGAGTGTTATATCAAAAAAGCACGAATCCACTTCGTGTTAAACAAAACATTTTACTATTATTAGGATATATGTTCGTGAATTACCCGTGTTCTAATTTATCTCAAAATAATTACGGTTTGCACTAAAAATATTGTGTCGAAAGATAACTTTAACGATTGGTTTTGAGGTGTAGTACCTCAATAAGTAGGTTCACGCGAAAACTCCGACCCCCCTATTATTTCCCTAATTTTTGCAGATATAAAAAAAGTTTTATATAAAAATTCCAAGGTAAGTATCGGGCTTTAGAAAGGTAGACTTGTGGTTTATACAGGGTGTATCGTAAAAATGGGGCAAAATATAAATATTTTTTGTTTTTAATATTAAACATCCTGTACATTTTTGGATATTTTAAAAGAGCTAATTTTTCTGATTACAACGATATATAGCATGTTGATATTTCCGTTTCCTTTTAGCATGTTATGTAGACCTAAATTTACAAAAAAATTGTTTAAGAGATCGCAGTTAGCCATGAAATTAAGTCGAATTTTTGATAGATATGCTAGATTATCTCTTACTTACTTCAGTAAATCAAAATAACAACAAAATGGCAATAAATTTTAAAAAAATTCTTCCCTCCAGTTTTCTTAAATACAGGGTGAGTTTTTTTTCGATGCCCACTATGTGGATCTCGGAAACTAGAGCTAGAACAAAGATTAAATGGGGAAAGAATTGCAGTTTTGAATGCTCAATCTAATGCCCCTTTTGGATTTTTAAAAAAGTTCATGGCTCACTAGATATTTTGAAAAGAGTGATTTTTTGTTATTTCATCAGATCTCTGTAGCTCCGTTATTTCTGATTATACAGAAAAACTGTAGAGACAAAAATTGTAGATAATTTTGGGCTTTATAAGATAATATAATCCAATTTTTTATGTTGTTTGTGATTTTTGAGATATGACATTAACTTGTGTTTTTTTTAATGTAAATCATAGTTGGCTGTGGCTTTATCAAATCGGCCATTTTTTGAGCTTTCCAAAAATATAATACTCGGCATAGTTATTATAAGAAATAAAAGCTAATTTTCTGATTTTTTTAAAATTTTCACATAGTCAGCCATGGAATATTTTCATAATTACGTTCTATTTTATAATTAGACATACTTCAAACTTCCTAATATTTTGTTTTTAGCTGGTAACAAAATGTAACAAAATAAAAGAAAAATTAAAAAACGCAAATTCAAATTATTATTTTAAAAGGTCACCTTTTAAAATAAAAAAGGTGTTCAAACAATCCACCATTATTATTTATGCAAATATTGCATCTTTTTAAAACTGAATTTGTCGCCTTTTTTAGAGAGCGCCTGTCAATACTGGCAATTGCTTCTAAAACAGCTGCTCTTAATTCAACAATTGTCTCATACTTACTTACTATTTTGTACTGTTCCCCACAAAAAGAAATCCAAAACAGATAAATCGGGGGATCGGGGCTGCCAGAAAATAGGTCTATTTCTCCCTATCCAACTATTTACTGTTTGGATAGAGCTGATCTAGGTAATTTCTTACGGGCAAATAATTATGTGGTGGAGCTCCATCATGATAATTTTTGTTTTATTTTGTTACCAGCTAAAAATAAAATATTTGAAAATTTGAAGTATGTCTTATTATGCAATAGAACGTAATTATGAAAATATTCCATGGCTGACTAGGTGAAAATTAAAAAAAAATCAGAAAATTAGCCATAGCTATTTTATTTCTTATAATAACTATGCCGAGTATTATATTTTTGGAAAGCTCAAAAAATGGCCGATTTGATAAAGCCACAGCCAACTATGATTTACATTAAAAAAAAACACAAGTTAATGTCATATCTCAAAAATCACAAACAACATAAAAAATTGGATTATATTATCTTATAAAGCCCAAAATTATCTACAATTTTTGTCTCTACAGTTTTTCTGTATAATCAGAAATAACGGAGCTACAGAGATCTGATGAAATAACAAAAAATCACTCTTTTCAAAATATCTAGTGAGCCATGAACTTTTTTAAAAATCCAAAAGGGGCATTAGATTGAGCATTCAAAACTGCAATTCTTTCCCCATTTAACCTTTGTTCTAGCTCTGCTAGTGTCCGAGATCCCCATAGTGGGCATCGAAAAAACTCATCCTGTATATATCCTGAATAGACGAAAAAGTAAAAATGATAGATATTCAATATTTATTTACCATTTTGTTATTATTTTTATTTACTAAGAGATAATCTAGAATAACAAAAATCCGACTTAATTTCATGGCTAACTGCGATCTCTTAAATGATATTTTTGTAAATTTAGGTCCACATAACTTGCTAAAGAGAAACGCAAATATCAACATGTTATATATCGTTGCAATCAGAAAAATTAGCTCTTTTAAAATATCCAAAAATGTACAGGATGTTTATTATTAAAAACAAAATATAGATGTTGTCACACTTTTATAAACCATAAGTCTACCCTTCTAAAGCCCGATACTTACCTTGCACCTTTTATATAAAACTTTTTTTTCTGTTTGCAAAAATTAGGGAAATAATAGGGGGATCGGAGTTTTCGCGTGAAGACCCTCTACCTAACACCACATGAGTTAAAGACAATTTGGGATTTTAATATGGTTAACTAAAGGAGGTAGTAATAATTATTACTTTATTTAATCCCAAACAAATAATGCCATTAACTCATTAGTAGTATCAAAATAAATAAATACAAGAAATGTAAGGAAAAATAGTGCATTTTAAAACATCTGTAGAACTTTCTTGTTTTGACCTTCTTTGTCAGGACACTGACAATTTTAAGCATTGAGTTGTCGCGTCCTTGTCCTCAAAACCAGATCATTTCTGTGAAAATCCTTACGGATATAAAATATTTTTATGTTCAACGATATAGGAGAATATAATATAGTTCAAAGATAATTAAAACCATTATTTAAAGATACATCTCCACTGGCAGTTTTGCTTCAACTTTACTTAGTGTCTTTTGTTCTTCAGGGTATCGTGCATGGTTTAGCATTTGCCATAAGTGGAGAAGCAGCAATACCGTATCTCTCACACAGAGAGTGTACCTTAGGAGGCTACGTGTCCAGATTCACCACGTTCTACCCAGTAAACGGAGAACCTTTCAAAGTATTATTATACGTAGCAACTCCTAGGAATCCACACTGGTTGGGGGATGCAGATTTGGACGAAATAGCTCACCAAATTTCGCACAGCAGCGGCCCAAGCGGCCACAACGTAGAATACTTGGTTAGGTTAGCAAGTTTCATGCGGCACCACTTTCCTGACCACTACGACTGTCATTTGTACAGTATAGAAAAGAAAGTTTTATCTATAGTACGGTCGAAAAACAAGGAAATAGACGAGTTTATGGGCAATGGCGAAGGATGCATCACATTTGTTAAGAAGCAAGATTCTCGTGGCTCCAGTCCTACAAGACAGCATGCATCCACTAGCACATTTGAGTACATTTCTTTGGTTCCAGGCAAGAAGTTGCGCTGCCTCAACATCTAGCGCAGTTTTCTTATTGAAGCACAATTATTTTATAATTCGACTAGATATAATTTTGTGATTGACATGTTAAAATGTTTTGTTATTATTTTTGTAAATTAGTTCGTACTATTTTAAGTTCTGTCAAGGATATGATAATTGAATGTTCAAGACTGTCACTCTTCAGTACCTACCAAAAGATGAAAGGATAGCATTTTTATTATTTTCGTTTTGTCACCTCATCTGTGATTTTATACTAAAAAAGGATCCATAAATATATTTTATAAAAAAGACCAGTCACTGTATTTGTTTTTCCCTATCTGAATAATTGATTTAAAAAAGACCTAATTAGGCGCTGATTTCATTGTTTATGCTACACCTGAAGTCCAAAATACCTGGTAGCATATTCCAAGGCAATATTAAATTTAACTTGAATTTTTATATCATAAACATTATAAAATTAAAGGAATCCAAAAATTGCTGTTATTAGGAATACCTAGCTACTCAATTTTTCGCGGTTGCCCTCTTTAATGGCATAAATCACGAAATTCAAAGTTAATTATTAAACAGTCCAAAGTATAACAAACAATATAACAGCCTTCATAACATGAAATAAAAAGAGAATAAGCTGAAAATATCAATTTCTACGTATCTCACAGAAGGAGCCACTTGCGTTGTTTTTGGATTGTAACTTTTTTGAAGTTATCTTTTTGGTCTCGCATGTCAATCATTTTAGTGCATCTTTTCATTCTGCAACAATTATACTCTTGTTTCATAACGATCAAATCAACCGTTTGCGTTGAAATTGCCAACACGTGCCCCAAAACAAATGAAAATGAAGAAAAAAATGCCAAATGAACATTGGTCGAAACACATTCGTTTTCTTGAAATAGGGTGTCCAAATTTTGTCGAGTTTCAATCCGTTCCATTTTGAAAGTGAACATTTTTTGGGACATTGTTCATGTGTTTTTTTTTCTCGCTTTAAATGGTGTACAGTCGTTGTGCAATGTTTGAAAGCAATCGAATATTGAAGTCGACAGGTGTTGTGGGGCACGTTTTGGCAATTTCAACGCAAACGGTTGATTTGATCGTTATGAAACAAGAGTACCTTTTTGTTGCAGAATAAAGAGATGCACTAAAATGATGGACCTGCAACACCAAAAAGATAACCTCAAAAAAGTTACGAGTAAAAGCACGATCCAAAAACAGCGCAAGTGGCGCCCTCTGTGAGATACGTAGAAATTGACATTTTCAGCTTATTCTCCATCCCCAAAAACATAGCAGTGCCAAATTTCATTTAAGCAGCTTGATTATTTCGGGAGATGTAGCCATAATTCAATTTTAAAAAGTGAACTTTAACGCCCTGTATCTCTTAAACAAACAATATTTCTATAAGGTACATATATCCTCAATCGTAATATTTTGGCCCAAAATATATGCAGCTGCACTATGTGCCATTATTAATGACTCACCCTGTATATATAAGTAAAAGACCGACCAATAATAACTGTGGCACACCTCAAGGAACCCCCGCACAAGCGTGTGGTTGCTTCTGTGGGGTACTCCTAGTTTGGAGTATTGTGAGGGTGAGAATTATTATTATTATGATAGATCTGTACGACTAATTGTGAATATTACCAAGTAGTTTCACTACTCACTAATAGATGGCGCATATAGGCTTACTAATTTTACTCCTACTCCATTTCTCTGATTTTACTATACCTACTTGAAAAATCGGTCTTGTTAGACAAAACGAAAGGAGACTATAGTATATTTTAAATACGAATAAAGAAAATGGTCTTCACAATAATTAAATTTAAATTTTACACAAATATATTCTTATCTTTTATAATGCAAAATATGTAATTTTACATTTTTTGTAGATATTTCATTTTAAAAAAAAAACTGTTATTAAATAGATTTTTCAATGATATCGGCATACCTATTGGTATTGCAAGGAATTTGGACTTCAACAAATAAAAAATTGCTTAAAATACTACAATCTTATTTTAAACAATATAAACAACAATGAATGTATTCCAGTTAAAGTTACAACACTCTAGAGACATGCGGGATAATTTTTCCCAAGAAATTTTGGGCCTATCGTAAATATTAACAAGAATTTTCTTACGGTGAATTTTAAATAATTATCTTTGTGTAGGAATATGAAATACAGTCTCAATTTGATGCTGGGCACCTCTGAAATATATGAAGGTCAAGGGAAAAAAAATTGTCTCTATTTTTTATTGCTAGTTCTAAGGGAGAGTATCTCAAAGGGGGTGGTATTTGGATGGGGTAATTATTTCATGGTCTGCTATGATTTTTTAATATAGCGAATTTTCAATAAACCGTATTAGCGATTTTTTTACGATAAAATGTTATTAAGAATTTTCTTACAAAAGTGTCCTTTCCGTAGCTTTCACGTCAAAATGTTATTTGTTTACGATAAACAAGTTTCCTTAATAACATCTTGACGTAAAAGCTCCAGAAAGGACACTTTTCTAAAAAAAGTGAGAAAAAAGGCTAAAAATCAAAGTAGGCCTAGATTTTTGAAATTTTGCAAATCTACTCAGTTTTTCATTCTGAAAAATCATAGCCGGCCATGAAATAATTACCCCATCCAAAGACCATACCAACTATGAGGTACTCTCCCTTGGAACTACCATTAAAAAAAATACAGACCATTTGTTTTCTTTGCCCTTCATATATTTCTGAGGTGTCCAGTATCAAATTGGCACACGCTGTTTAATAACCGTCTCAGAAAATTATAAAATTTACAGAGACTATTTTCTACATATCAAAATTACAGAGAACTTGGTAATTACAAAGCCATCTCCGATAACTTTGGTAAATTACCATAACTTTTTTAAAATTTAAGTTGTGTTATGAATCCTAATTTTATGAAAAATAAGTTGTTGTTGCACCATAAAATTCGATTTTTTTACTTTTTTCACTTCTTTCGACAGAAAATAAAATACAAAGCAAATAATACACCGTAGAATTTAGTTGCCGATGCCTTTAAGGCCGAGGCAAATAAACCACATGAAATATAAAAAGGGACTTAACTTAATTAATATTTTATTTTGAAATTTAATTTTGGGGTTACCTTTTGCTTGAAAAAAAGATGAAAAACGACCAACTCAAACGTGGCCATATCTTTCGTTATCTGTCAAAAATGACATTTAAAAAAATATATCGCCAAAAATGGGTTTATTTGTAAAAATATCAAAAAGTTTTACTTGAAAAAGTTGTTTTTTTTTTTTCAATTTTACCTAAGTGTGCCTAATTTGAACACTCTAATAAAAGATTTAGTTTTTTGCCAATTTTTAATATGAAATTTCTGAAAATTTTAAAAACTTGTAACTTCGTAAAAACTATTTTATGTCACTAGCTTTATGATCCTATTAACTTTTTATTACTAATTACCGATGAGAATAGGTATTTTTCAAAAGGCGCTTTGAAATTTTGTTATGTTTGCTGCAAAGTTGATGTACCGTTTAGTATTTAGCAAAGACAATCCAATTTGGCAAATACAATCCCATCGTCTTTGTATTTAGGGAATAAATTTAGTTACATTACGTTTTCCAGTTTCAAATTGATCACAAAATAATAATAAATTAAAATATCATCAAACTATTTTACGTATCTAAGCAAAATTCTTGACTTTTATGGAACAAATAATTATTACCTTTAGGTTTAATTTCACATTTATCGATATTGATGAGTAAGCCATGGAGAGAATTTAATCAATTGTTTTTATTTTACAGTTTGATAATTGTCGACGAAATCTCAAGGAACTCTAGATCAGCTGTTCGGGCATAATAAAGCATATATGCGCATCGATCACAAAGAGCTCGTGCAACGTTGCCACGTTAGCCAGAATAAGCAATTTATTAGGGATATTATTTATAGACCAAGTAGGATACTAAATTCACAAAATCAGTAAAGTTTATTATTAAATGATAACTGTCAAAATTTTTACTATATGTACAGGGTTATTCACTGAGAATTAGCCCCCCACCTAACTTTTTTGTTTTTTAAGATAAAAGGGTGATTCAAAAAACAAAATCAATGGTTGGGCGAATACTTTTTTATGCCATGACCGTTTAGTGTACAGGGTGTTCCAAAAAAGTAGGACGAATGGCAACTTATTTTTTTTAAATGGAACACCCTGTATATTATTGGATTTTTGAAATCTACTCATCAAGGCAATCAAAATGATATTAAACTTTGTGGCATTATCTTTTTCCGTTTTTGAAAAATTCCGTATTCAAATTTTATACTAAATTTATTTAACTCGAATTTGTGGATCTGGTGGTAAAATTTGAAAAGGCTCCTAAACATTTTGGAGTTTCACTATATTACTCTCTTGTTTAAAACAAATATTTTTGGTTATTACATTGATCATCTATCTTTATCACGAGATCCACAAATTCGAGTTAAATAAATTTAGTATAAAATTTGAATACGGAATTTTTCAAACACGGAAAAAGATAATGCCACAAAGTTTAATATCATTTTGATTGAAAAAAAGAAGTTTGGCAATGGTGCAATCATTGCATTGTTTTGTTTTAGATTTCTATTACTAACCCAGACAAATAAATGTTACTAAACATTTTTTTATCTTGGCAGGGTCTGTGTTATATTGAATTATTAGTCTATGTTTATTATTTGTCTGAAAATTAGAACAAAATGTGTTTAGAGAAATAAAAAAAAAACAATTTGTCTAACATTTTTCTAAATTTTCAAAAAAATAATTCGAAAAATTAATTTATTTTTTAGGCATGGGAGGTCTCGTTTTGTTCTTTGCGGATTATTTTGTAGCATTATGAAAGATTAATACAATGAATACGAGTTAAAACAGCTTTCCAAAAACATCCGTTTTCGCGATATAAGAAAATTTACATGGAGGGAGAATATTTTCATGACGTCAAACAAAACTTGCCTAAACTCTATTCAAACTAAACGCAAGTGAAACATAAACACAAGTTGTTGCATGGCTAGAGCGTGATACGCACGTGATCGGCTTGCTATTGGCCAGCCGGCAATAAAGTCTGGCCCGGCGGGCGAGTGCAGCGAGTCGGTGTTTCTTACAGAGGTGTATTGAGTTGCAAATGGACCTCTATTTTTTTCCGATATAATGCTTTCGCTGTTTATTAATTGTTGGAGCTACGATTTGTGTTAATAGTAGAAATTTGCAGGTATGTGAATGACTAGGTGTGCCATAAAAGTTTGTTTTTAAAGTTCTTAATACTGGGGCATATTATTATAATATTTTATATTATAAAATTCATAGAGATCGTCCTTAATGCAGCCCTGCCTCGTATTAGCCCTCAGAATTGTTCACGTGCTTCCAACGTGTAAATGTTTACGCGCCACTTGCATTTAGTTTGAATAGAGTGTAATTAACCTAAACCCTGCTCGCGAAAATACGGCCCTATTTTTTTATTAATAGAAAATAGGCAGATGTGAAAAAAAATCTAAGTAGCTTGTTCAAAGTTAAAAACTCTGCGTCCCCAAAGTAGTTACCTACCGCGGCATGCAAGTACTGAGAATAAATTCGGGAAATTGTTATCACTACAGCTGTCGCAATATGCACAATGCGCATAAAAGGAAAAACCACTGGCAGCGGAATACGATGAAACCACAAATAACAAAATTCGAGCCTATATAGTGAACAATCACGGCAAACCACTACTTGGTAATTAGTGGGGAAACTGGAATTTGTATCGAGCGGTGGGCGATCGCGCCGCGACATCCTACCATCCAACCCGACGCAATGCCAATGCCAACATGTGCGACCAGCTATATGGGTGAACCTCGGAACGGTGAAACAGGTGACGCCAATGACTTCTGGTAAATCCAAAGTACCAGCGTTTAGTCTTCTTTGATCGCGAGCTTCGTGCTACGGACGAAGAATGCTAGTACTCCGCTTCTAGTCCACCATGCTAAGGGTCGGTCCTTGTGCTGTGTTCGTCGTGTTTTTGGTGAGATGGATAAGCGTTTCCGCGCAAGGTGAGTGCAGTCAAAATTTGAGAGCGGGAATCAAGAAACGCGTTTAGCATTTTGAAAGCGAATCGCAAGTTGTTTTTGTGTTATTTTTATCGAATTTGATTGGTATTCGCATGTTGCACGCAGTGTTTTATAACTATTTGTCTTGGTAAATAAACAAATATTATTTTCGGTGGTTTCATATTCATATCCATTTAAATACTAATTAATTGCCTACTAAGTTATGCGGTTATTTTAACCTTGATATTCATGTTAATGTTAGTTATTTTCGAAGAATATATAATAACTTGATGCATATAATATACGTACATTTTATTTTAATTGTGGAGAAATTGTAAAAAATTCCGTTCGGCAGAGTCTCGCAAATGCATAATGACTGTAATTTGAAACAACTTCCCTTGATGCGATTTTGAGTGCATCTAAATTGCAAAGGGTTAACAATTTTCGAAAATGGGCAATGCTAAATTGTGTATACAAAACCCAGTTTATCGTTATAAAGCACAATTAGCGTAACAAATTAAAACAAATTAACAGGAAGATGTGGAAGTAAACATTCTGCGTCAGTATGGCTATCCATTCAATTTTTATTCTTGTAATCGAGCTATAACAATGTAAAAATCACCGATCACCCAACCAAAAATACCTGTATCTAGTCCCCAAAATAGCTGATTAATTTTAGTAAATATTGTCAAATAATTTAGAAGGCAATGAAACTTTAAGACAGGTAGACTTTTAGCTACCTAATTAGCTTAGTTCTTAGTTCCAAAATTAAAACAAGTCATATACAGGGTTTCCAAATTTCGAGACTACGTTCGGGGATCTCGAAGTTTATAATAAAGTTGGAGAAGAGAAAATATAGAAAAAAGTTTAGTTTTTTGAAAAAAAAATCAACTTTTCGATTTTATTTTTCTCAACCAATACCGATAACCAATAACTGACAGAAGCTGCTTGCTATTGTCACAGCTTACCCTAACATAGGGTAAGCTGTACTATTGTTTTTCAAGGCATACTAGAAAATTTCAAAAATAAGAGATTCGGGCTGTAGTGTGTTGTGAAATTAATTAAATCGATTACTGTAGTTTATTTCAGCGTTTTGCTAAGCCTTCAAAATTTTCATTTTTTTCTCAACAAACTTGTAATATATCGATTGAATGTGCATAAAATAGGTAACTTTTTTGACGCCATGGCAAGCTATAATTGAGTAACTTTTTTTAAATGCTAAAAAGGCACCCGCGAAATGTTTCCAAATTCTAATAGTGTAGGCTTAAATCAATCAGATTTGTCCAGAAAAGAAACTTTTTCTCTCATTCTTGAAATAAAAAAGTAACAAGCAGATGAAGTTTCCGCATTTTTCGAGTTTTTCAAATATATCAGAAAATTTTTACATAAAGCTAGCCATCAAAAAGGCAATTTTTCCTTTTAAATAAAGTTTTCCGAACAGCGCATATTTATCAAGGTAAGTGGCCCTCCGTCAACAGATACCTTATAATATATACAGGGTGTATCTAAATTATGCTGCCAACAAGTAGAAAATGTCATTTTGAACAAAAAGTTTCCTATAAACATGGGTAAGAAAATGCATAATAAAAAAGTTATAGGGTGATAAAGGTACAGAAGTTATGCAGTACTTTAGTCGCTCAAGTGCAACAATTTCGAGTAAAAACAAAAATTTATTCTCATCGCCCAGAGAGGGGCGGGGTAACTCAATGGGTTTTAAACTCATAACTTTTTTGAGGTTATCTTTTTGGTCTTGCAGGTTCATCATTTTAGTGCTTCTTTTCATTTTGCAATAAAAGGGTATTCTTGTTCCATTACGATAAAATCAACCGTTTGCGTTGAAATTGGCAAAATGTGCCCTGTGAAAGTTTTTGCGAAAAATATGTTTTTCAAATTATACCTTTATCAGCCTGTAACTTCCTTATTATGCATTTTCGGACCCATGTTTATCGGAAACTTTTTGTTCAAAATGACATTTTCTACCTATCATATGTTGGCAATATAATTTAGAAACACCCTGTATATATAGCCTCGGCCAATTAAAAGTTTCTAGACTTCTTTAATTTACGATTTTGGTATACAAATTATGACCTTTGAGTTTACAAATGTCAAATAATTTTGCCTTTTATTTTCAGTTAAAATAAAATAAATATGTATTTTGCAAGAGAAAGTTTTTAGGAATGAAGAATTACAGCCTAACAAAAAAATTTAACAGTAATCAGCCTACTTTAATATTTTCGAATTTTCAGCATTTTAAGTTATTTTCGATAAAGTTGTGATTTTCTTACTCAACCAACTTTTTTTTACGCGATTCCTAAAATATACTTATTCAATAAAATATCCATACCCTAATTTGAAATGGTAAGGTAAGTATAACCAAACTGGTTTGTAATTCGTAATTT
The DNA here is from genome assembly GCA_963920635.1 of Pseudeuparius sepicola. NCBI lineage: Eukaryota > Metazoa > Arthropoda > Insecta > Coleoptera > Anthribidae > Pseudeuparius > Pseudeuparius sepicola. Next base: position 9,374,686 of record OY987305.1, read on the forward strand.
CCTGTTTTCTTTGTTAATTTGTGTGGTAACTGGTATATTAGTAACACTTTTCCACCTAAGAAATTATAGAACCATTTATATTCAAATACATAATTCATTAATATCTGTAAGTGATAATTATTAGTAGTTGCATCCATGAATAATTTATTCAAAAACCAAAAGCACAGTAAAATACCTGCAGGTTTTTCACAAAATAATGTGCAGAAAGTCGAAAATTTTCAGAAATTTACCTTACCAGTGCCTACCCAAACCATATTGGTTATATTACTGTCCAAAATATGCATAATCCTGAACAGTGGCGCACTCAGGGGGGGGGGGGGGGCAGGGGGCCCCCCAGACCTCTCATATTTTTTTTCTTTATTCTTATTCTCGAGGGTGGTATCGTAGATCTACTGTCCTCTGTGCGACTCTCGGCAATTATTTTCCCAATCCGAGACCTGGTCTGGAAATTTCTTTTAATCATAAAATATCTTGTATGCAATCCGTCAAACTTTTTATGTTGGGCCCTCCCCAATCATATTTTCTGGGCGCCACTGATCCTGAATTAACTGGAAATATATAAATACTGGTCTACTAGTAACACTAATCAAAGGCTATTTATAGTTTTTAAATGGCAGCAATTTACTTCTGACTGGTTAGAAGTTGAAACATAATTTTGTATTAAGAAAAATAATATACTTTTCTGTGTTTCAGCTGAAATAGGAGACTCCTGCACAGTAGAAGCCACCGGTGAAAAGGGTTTTTGCAAATTGCCTGCAGACTGCCCAGTAGTAGAGGAACAAGCTAAACGAGGAATAAGGCCTACAATATGTCGATGGCATCAGTTAACGACACCTATAGTCTGCTGCGAATGTAATAGTTTATTTAATTTATAGTAATTAGGTTATAAGTTAATAGGTAATTCGTGTTTTCAAGGAAAATAGGCACCGACAAGTTTTATAAAATCAGTTACTCACTAGTGACTTCACATGATTAAGTATATAATTTTTAGATATCAATTTAAACCTTCCACAACCAAATGAAGGATCACTTGATCTTGAAAATGATCATATCACATTCCCAGATGACAAGGAAATATATTTACCTCAGAAAGGACAAGAAATTAACAACTACAGAAAAGCAGAACAAAGTAAGATTTTTTTTTAAAAAACTCCTAGATTTGAAAGACCTATTACTGAAATATCTTCAGAGCCAGTTTTACACATACGAATTTCTTGGTATATAAAATGGAAGTAAAGTGTATAGCTAAATAATTTGAACTCAGAAACTAGAACCTGTTTTGCTTTTACTATCTCCGGAACTTTTTGTATGTAAATGTTAATGGGGAACTACATATTCCCGTTGAAAGGCAAAATTCACTAATATTATCATTTTACCACATCTACAAAAACAGTATTTGCAGTATTTTGGGGGGAAATCCCACCCAAATTTAAATTGAATCGTTGTATACTTCATAATTTGCATTCACAGTGCTGATTAGTTAATAATGTAAACAAAAAAGACTGTTTTTATGAAGTAATTGCATAGAATGGAATTATGGTCTAATTATTTTAACTTGAGTCTTTTGAGAGTAATTACACATTTGCAGGTAAAAGCATTTAAAGTTTCTCCGTACAGTTCCCGTGTTAATAATAGGTTCAATAACGATCTCTGAAGATGTCTTATGGAATTGAAAACATCGATATAATAAGCACCTAGAACAACAACTGAAAAAATGGCTAACAATGGAATTGTAGTTTTTTAATCCAATATGCGATAGCACAGAATATCTAGCTAGCTATATTTTCTGTGGCGATAGTGAATTCCGATATTTCACACAAATATAAAATAGAAATCAACATAATGATACTTTTTGGACTTTTATCTCCTCGTAGCCATTCTTAGTGACTTTGTTTCTTTAAAATAATGCCAAAATTTAATTCTTGACCTGGAAAATATGTATAGAAAAGGACATATTTTCAAATTGACCCCTAGCCTATCACTAATTTTGTTTCCTGAAAACTACCGTATCCCGAAAACTAAATGATAAAGCTTTCCATACTGCCATTTTCGCCACATTGCATGGAGTGATTTCCGAAAAACAGACCGAACCATCCTATAGTAGGCAAGATTACATATACAAAATTTTAAGTCAATATCTTAATTGGTTCGAAAGTTATCAATGGACAGCAAATTTGTTTTGCTCAAACTTCGGATTTAGAGTTTTAGAACATTTTATATCTAGTGCTTTGCCAAAACAATATTTCTGGAAGTATTATGTGTGATTTGTTTAAATTTTGTTCTTGCAGAATGCCTTGAATACAGCCAAACTATCACTGGAACAGTCCAAGCTATTCCTCTGGTTACTAATACAGAACCTATCAGCATCAACATTGAAAAATGCGATTACAACAGTGTAGCACTTATCGTTGGTGGTACACCCGCCGCAGCTGCAGAATTTCCTTTCATGGTAAATATTTAACGTTATCTCGTTGCTGAACTCTGTTTTATTATATTTTTAGGCTGCTCTAGGAGCCTATGAAGATGGAGTTTTAATGTCGAGATGTGGGGGTACGCTTATAAGTGACAGATATGTTCTAACAGCCGCCCACTGCACATTTAGTAGGGACGAGTAGGTATTACCTTATTTTATAATGTCATAATAGTAATATTTCCGATGCTTAAGGAATGGACTGTCGATAATTCGCCTTGGAGACTTAGATTTGTCAAAAACCGACGATGGCTCTCAGCCCGAAGACTACAACATTGATGTTGATAATATAGTAGTGCATCCGGAGTATAGGTATCCAACCAAATATAACGATATTGCTTTAGTGCCCGCTACAAGGAGGATTCAATTTTCCAAATTTATTAGACCGGCATGTCTGCATATAAAGGCACATATCGATCATAAAACTGCTGTAGCGACTGGATGGGGAAAAACAGGTAAAAAATAAGTAGCGAATATCTAGAAAATAAAAAGGTTTGCGGTGTGCATTTTCTTGTGATGACCCGGTACAAAAACGCGTTTTTTTTTCTTCTAGATTATGCATCTGATAATAGTGAAAAGCTCATGAAAGTAAGCTTAAATCTCTATGACAATAAACAATGTTCGAAAACGTATGGTGTCAACAAAAACTGGCCTCAAGGAATTACTTCTACTATGCTGTGTGCTGGAGAATTGAAAGGGGGAAAAGACACCTGCCATGTAATTTCCCTTAGAATTTTGAAGACAAAAATTATGAAAATTTATTTTCAGGGTGACTCTGGTGGTCCACTTATAGTAACGAAGAAAGGGAACCAATGCAAATTCTACGTGGTAGGAATAACGTCATTTGGAAAGTCCTGCGGACAAATAAACACTCCCGCAGTTTACACGAGGGTATCAGAGTATGTGTCTTGGATCGAACAAATGATTTGGTAGTAGGCACTCATTTTTTTCTTAATAAACTAGGTTCTTAATAAACAAAGATATTGTTGTTATTGCTAACATATGTATTTTATTAAAAATGGACAAGTTGTATTTAGGCAGTTTCGATAAACAAAATGATCAAAAATGTACTTATTGTGCTGTATTGAAATATGATTCGATGTAAACTTTGTATTTATTTTACTTACGAAGAAAAAAATTAACTTACAGTAAGTTTTTTTTTTAAAAATGACTAGTATCTATGTCTTAAGTTGTCATGGCCAATCATCTTGACAAGGCTCGTCATGTATCGTATGCCATGTTAACCCGTCACCGATCGGTTTGTGAGCTGAAGGAAGCAAAATGTGTCTCGCAAACGACCTATAATGACAACAAGTAAACGATTAACCCATTATTCGCATTTGATGTTTCATTTACAAGACCACTTAATTCTAACTCAAACAATTATTCTCTATAAACTACTGGGTACCAACCTTCCCTGCACAAGTCCTAAAAAAATCCTCCAATTTTTCCTCGATCCAAAATGATAAGGATTTTTGTAGTTTCTCCCCACTTCCGCCAATCTTTTTGCCTCTGCTTTATTTATGTGAGCTTCGATGCTGGTTTCGCCTTTTCCTATGAGTTGTGCATGCCAAGCTGCTAAGCTTCCCAATGCCACAAAAACACCTGTAAATAGGGTTGCCAACTCACTCTTTTGGCAAATCGGGATAACGTGTAAAAAAATCGGGACCAGACGAAAAAAATCGGGACACTTTTTTTCATTTTTTTTTTAATAGTGTAGAACAAGTATTATCACAGAAATTCGTAGTAGGTAGATTTTGTGTGGTTTTATTTTATTTTATTAACCGAATTCCGAATGTGCCCGATGGTGCCTCTGATGTTGTTGTTTATGGTGGGGGTGAGAGTAGGGAGGGATAGCAAAAGCATACAATTAATAATCGATTCTTCTCTTTCATTCCCCTAGATACCATCCTCCGCCCTCGTCTTCCCCGACTCCGTTTGACGCCATGAGTGTAACCAAAACTAAAGTCGAAGCTTACAGAATAAAATATTCTGTAAACTTTGCCAAAGTCTAGTTGTAACCCGCGACCTGTTGGCTGTGCGAGTGAGTGAGCTTTGGCGGTGAGGTTTGGGGGTTTCCTCAACTTGATTTCCCCTATATAGTTCAAATAGTTGTCTAATAAAAGTTGTCTGTGGTCACAAGGCACAATAGCAAAAATATAAGTCATGCATACGTTGCGGGAAAATAGCGTCCCGCAGCACTACTGCGCGGGACGCGGGAGAGAGAGGTCGAAATCCGGGACATCCCGGAAAATTCGGGACGGTTGGCAACCCTACCTGTAAAGTATATAATAATATACACATTATGCACCAAACACTTCATATCTATTAAGATATGAGTATTAGAAGTGTGACAGGAGCCATATGAGTAGAGATGCAAAATGATCTAGCATTTATATTTCGAGCATTTTCAGCAATAACGAATGAGCACGAACGAGAATAACAGCTTGGATAGGTGTTTCATTATAACAAAATGATCAGCTCTTTTCAGAGGTTAATAAATATGATATACAATGCTTTTTATGAAAATTCTGATTTTTCTGAAAATTCTCGAGCATAATCCTAGAATGCTCAAGAATATTCCCAAAGTGCTTAAATATATATTAGGAATATGATGGCGGTTTAGGCTGGCCTGCGTTTTTACTCTCAGCTTGTAGTAAGCTTATGTATTTTGTCTCCATCTTTCAATGAAGAGCCAGTGACAATAAGTACTAGGACTCAGATTATAGTTATTTATGTACCAAGGCACTGAAGTTCAACTCTTTATGACTCATGTGGAATTTAGTTGCCGAGGCCTCTGGCCGATGCAAATAAACCATGAGTCATAAAAAGAACTTCAGTGTCGAGGTCCATATTATATATATTTTTTTTAAATCGGAAAAAATGTTTTATTAGGCAAGAAAAGAATAATAAGGGATCACCCGTCCATGAACCGACTACACGCAGCGTTATTTGACTTTGACGATCGCTCTACCTAGGTCAAGTATGACAAAGACACGGCCGCTTCGAACAGAAAAACCAAACTACCGCTTGTTGTGCAGCCTCCATAATAAAACTATCGATATTCAAACCTACTAAAATATTTATACTGATAGATTGCGCTGCTATAGGTAACAATTTCGCAATATGTACGAATAGTTAAATGGGCCTTTATTGGCTGGGTTTTGAATATTTGGTTACTTTTGACGAGCGATGGCTCCGCGTCTGACGTTTGATGTTTACATCTCGCCAAGGCCTACTTATTGAAAAAATCGTACAATAATGGGTTACTTCAGTGCCGACTTCTGAGCTTTTAATGACGATTTTGGGACACTTTACTGCCGATTTCAAGAAAAATATATTATAATACATATATGGAATAGGAGTGAGAGTGAAGGTCGAGGGCTTGTGATGTGCCACTGCAGCATATATGGAGATGCAAGCGCGTGCTATAGTAGTGGTGATGCCACGTCGAAAATTGTGACATTGCCAAATTCTTAAAATATTGTCTCACGTGCCTTTTATACTCCCACTTTCGAGCATATTCAGCATTTTCAAGGGAACGTTCCTTTTTTTTGTTCTTTTGTGTCCATGATACATGAGCGCACAGGCGCACAATACTTGACTTGTAAAAAAAATGTTATGTATGCGTTTCTAAAGACTTAGGCGTGAGTACTTCTACTTTATTTCGAGCAATAATAAAAATAAAATCAAAGATACTCTAAAAACCAAACAAATACCAATAAAAAAATGTAAAAAAAGAATAAAACGAAATATGATATCAGCCGAAATACCTACTTCAAAATTAAAATCAGAAATGATACTGTTTAATGAAGGGAGAATCGGATGATTTTCAGAATCGAATATCTTGCATTCGAATACTTTTGAGAATCGAATGATTATCCAAATACAAAGAATTGAATTATTCAAGTTTCGAGATCGCAATATTGCAAATTTTGTATTTAGCGATTCGATTCAACCTCTCGAGCTCGAGTTTTTCATTTTTCAGTCTCGGACGCGGACGTCTTGGTTCTCGGAGGAGGAAGCTCATTTCGAATTCAAATTGGTTCTCTGTTCTCTGGTTTATTTTATCTTGAGAATCTTGATACACTGTCAAATTTGACAACATAGCACACTGGTTTCTACTCTTCTGGCATATTTTTAAATGTCAGAGACTAGAGACATAAATACAAAGCTCGCCATTTTTTGCCCTCCGCTGAGCTGGACATAATCAATAATCAACAGGCGCTCGTGGCCTCGCGCTTTAATAATCCGAATTCCGAATTAACGCGAAATGTGTCAATTCATTCCGATTCAGCATTCAATGATTCCTCTCGCTTCGATTATTTTTAGTATTCGAATACTTCGTTGAGAATCGAATGCTTTCGAATACTTCGATTATTTGTATTCGAATAGTCCCTTCACTAATACTGTTTATTTGTTCATTACAATAAATCCTAGTTATCTATGAACTTCTAGTCGGCCATAGAACAGAGAAAACTATTGAACTGCCAATGTGCTTGTGTCAGTAAGGTCAAACATCATAGTTTTAATCGTTTTAATAAAAGAAATACAACAAAAATGAACAGAAATGAGGATTCTTCTGAAGAATGCATTATGGGCCACACCTCTGTAGATAAGGGCAGCAAATTTGGTTAGTTTAAACTAATGCTAACATATCGGGATTTATAGGAACTCGTAAATGAAGGACATTTACATGGTGTGTTGTGATTAGTCCGTGAGCAGTGAGCGTGATCATTAGCAAAAGTACTTTTGCGGATGCTCACGGACCAATCACAACACACCACATAAATGCCCTTCTTTTCGATCCCAGGTTCCGTCCGAAAAAGTCAATATTTGACATATACGAACAAAAAAGTGTTCACTTTACTCACCAAAATTTATCAAGGCCATAAAAATTATGGCCTTCCGCTTCCACGGATGTTCAGTTTCAACATCTGGTTCATCTTGACCAATGCTTATAGTTGAACTAACAATATATACCTGTGAACAAATGTTCAATAAAATTATACTTCACTAAGAGAAACTAAATCAAATACTTACGACAGGAATCAAAGCGCCAGTCTTATTAATTTTAACAGAATGCCCTTCGAGCTCTGGATCACCTAGATCGGAATGGTTAAGTATGCTAACATATGCAATGTCAAAACCAGCCATTATCACAAACAATACTCCCACAACCATGTAAACCATATACATGTAGAAATATCGATGGTTTCCAAAACCAACACAATTGTTTAACCATGCTGAAGATGCTGTTAAAGAAATTACAAGGAACTTTTAACAGTATTAGATAAGAGCTAAGTCCAAAAAGGATACGACAGTGATGGTCCATTTTAAGTATGCAGCGATTGCACACTGAACAGTGGTGTGTTCTAGGTGGTTTTGGAGATATACATTTTTTACAGATACTAACTGCCTCAGGTATAAGTTCACCCTAAAATTACAAATATCTCAAGGCTTCTTTGCATGGCTAAGAATTACAGATTTGTATCACAATCAAGATTAAATCGACACAAGTGACAAGGCCGTAAATAATTTTTAGTGAGTCAAAAATCGTTTCTCTAGGAAATAAAACTACATATACAGGGGGATTCGGTTTTATTCTAGAATACTTCGACAGGTGATAGAGTATAAAACCATAAAATATGACTATTTTGTGGTATAACTTTTTATCCACAGTGGCCTCGTTTTCGAGATACAGGGTGTTTAAATTTCCAAAAATGTGATAATATCAAGTTTCTCAAATAGCCATTGGCAGAGTATACAGGGAATTTAGTACATTATTTGTTTTATCAAGAAAAATACTAATATGGTCCTTTACAGAATTTTCTTTCATGCACTTGGATAACTTTTTTATTCTAAGCAAAGACAGTCTCTTGACATTTTTTTGTGTCTGCCACAGTTTTACGGGAAAATTAATATTTTTATCGTTTATTGCTTTTTTGTAATGCTAAAAGTTATTTCATTTGAAAAAAAAAAAAGACTTAAGACCTCGATTTGGACAGTACTGATGAGAACTGACGAAACCATTATAGTAATTCAACAAAACAATAATTTCCTCCATAGCCAACTAATTTTGCTACCTATTTTTCTTTTAAAACCAAAAGTCAAATCATCGATAAAATTACATATTTTTAATCTTGCACAAAAGCGATTTTCGACAGGCAAGTTTTGATTTTCGCAACCATAACACATTGTTTAATATTCTGAGGCCAAATAGAAATCTGAAGGTGTCATTTATTTGTATTAAATATTTTTTCTTCTCACATTTCAAAAAACATGTCTGAAAAATCAAACTTTGGCCGATACAAAAAAATGCCAAGAAAATTCTGTACAGGACCGTATTAGTATTTTGCTTGATAAAACAAATAGTGTATACTCATATCTCCGCCACTGGTTATTTGGGGAACTTGGTATTATCACGTTTTGTGACACTTAATCATTGCATGTATTGTGTACTAAATTTCGTTTGAATATCGTTAACGGTGGGAAAAATAAAAAATTAAATGTTAACATTTTTGAGCATTTAAGTAGACACCTTGTATCTTGAAAATGAGGTGGCTGTGAATAAAAAGTTAAACCGCAAAATAGTCGTATTTTATGGTTTCTATCACCTGATGAAGTGTCCTAGAATAAAACTGAGTCACCCTGCATATTGCTTGGGGGTGTCGAAATAATTTTGTGGAACTAACAGTACCGTAATATTTGTCAATACTATGCTTAAATTGTAAAAAGCATGCAATAATAATCCTGTACAAATGCCAAATCATACAATAAAATGCATAAGAAAATTAAATAAAAACTTTGAGTTGTATCAAACACAAAATTGTATCGAGTATTTATTAATTTACCTGTGGAGGGTAACCAGGTGAGGTAGTAACAGCCATATAATAGTGGAACACAATGTTTAGAAGCAACCAATGGCCGACAGCTATCAAAAATACACACATATACCGGTTTCTGTCCCACCAATATGGAATGCCTATCCAATAAGCGATCAGCACAACAACTGCCGTGAGTGCCACTACAGCTATTACAAGTAACTACAAAATGAATTACTTAGGTGCCCCGTTTCTATTTTACAAGCCGATGACTTACAATGCCTACAACATTGGTGAAATTATCGACGAACCAAAACATAGGCCCCATACAAACGTCTGCTGCATAGCTCTGGTCCATAAAATGGTTGTATGTCAATGAGTATATCGTTAGTCGGCATTTTTGGTAAAGGGTTCGAAAAAAGTAGCTGCAATATAAGTTTTTAGCATGAACTAAAAGCTTGTGTGTTAATCTTACATCAAAGACTTGGGAATGTTGAGAAATCTCCAGTAAATTGTTATCATTTTTGGTATTTATAAATTTTAGTCTGGTGTCATGAACTACAGCAAATCATGATAAAGTATTGAAATTGCCACTTAAACAACTATTATTTGGTGTTCTATCCAGTGACAACATTGTAGTTTAGCTCTTAAAATCGCCTGCTAATGCCTGCGTTTTTTATTTATTTAGGAAATAGGTATACCAAAAAGACTAAAAACAAAGTTTGAAAAATTTTGACAACTAAAAGCTAGGTTACTGTAACTTTCTTCTTCTTCTTCTTTTCGTCTTTTAATGGCCTCTGCTCTTCTGAGCAACTTAGCCACTCGTGGCCTTCGTTACTCTTCGTTGGGTCTGTCATATTTAGGCGCTTTCGGGTATGATGTGTCCTCAGACTAATGATTCATTAGTCTGAGAATGTGTCAAGCTCTGTGTGTTTGAGACTCCGTTTTACTTATGTGCCGTTCATACCCGAATTTCTCTGACCCGAACGCTACATAGGATCCAGTTATTATTTTTGTCTTATGTCTATGAACTAACCTTAAATTAACGATGCAAATGCTATAATTTGAAAATAGAAATGGAAAAAATGGTTCATACTGAAGTTATGGCAAATTATATTTTTCATTAATTAGCATTGATTCCGCAAGAGAATCAAGCGAAGGTCCATAAAACTGATAAAACATCAAACTGACAATCAATGATTCTACTGCGCAACTCGGAGCGTCACGTACCTAATAAACGGCTGGTGCTAGAGGGGGCAGGGGGGAGGAAAAAAGAGCAACTCTGGAGCATCAAGCTCAAGCATACCCGAAAGAATGAAAGGGAAGTGGAGTACTCCTGAGTAGCTCTGGTGTGCTCTAAGTGTAATATCCGAAAGCGACTCTTGATTACTGTAAATTTCACAAAATGACAACATACAATCACAAAACAATAAAATCACTTCTTTCTTCTTTTTCGTCTTATTGGATTCAGGAACTTAGACCATAATCCATGCTCGCTCGCTCAATATTTTGTATGCAATACCTCAAACTTTTTAAGCTGCCCCCCCCCCCCAATCATAGTTTCTGGGTGCCCTACTGCTCGCCCTATAAAAAATCAGGACCTTCCTACACATAAAAAACACCTTCTTCTTCTTCTGACTTCTACCAGAGCATATCTTCTACGCTATTTCCTGTTTCCATCGATCTCATGACCTAAGTTGCTCAGGTATCAGGTAAAAAATAATATTCCTGTTCAGGACAGAACACACAAAACATAAAGGTTTAGGAATCTCGAGGAGGTAATAGGCTTGTTCCCAGAGCACTAAGAAGTAGTCAGCATTGTGCGCAGTTGATTTCTGCCAATTCTGGAAATCAATCTAAATCAATTGCCCAGGATTGTGAATTGTGACTACTTCTGACTGTTTCTGACTGCTTTGGGAACAAACCAGTAGTCCAATAGGTATGCTCTGGTGCAGGCAAGAACAAGGTTGAGATTCTGTCACAGAATAGATTCTGTGGTTGAGGCAGAGTTTCTCTGGGTTGAGGCAAGAATATATTAACTTTGTTCCAAGTTCCAACACAGAGTTCTGAACCAGTTCTAGCGAGTCAGAATGCAGACAAGTGATTCCAGGACTGTTTTCAACCAATCGGATCGCCGAGAATCGGTTCAGAACTACTATTGGAACAAACCCATAAATACTATTTTCTACCCCGTACTTTTTATATAAGTTATATTATTGCACAGTACTCAGTAGTTCAAATCAAAACTTTATTATTCCAACAACTGCCTATGGCTTGGCCTTTGTAATATAATCTGATCATTACAGAACAGAAAAAAAATAGTCAGGGTTCACTCGAGATCTCATGTTATGAACGTACCTGACTCATAAAATGTAAATAAATATTATATTACTGTCATTATTTCCCTATTCACCTCACCTCACTCCTCACTCCCCTCAGTCCCCTCTGAGTTCACAAATATAAATATAGCTTCGACATTTTTCTTTTCACAACAATTTTGTCGTTGTGATTCAAGTTGTCCCCCATTTATTTACAAGAAGTCTATAATCTGTGAAGAAGTCCAAGAAGTTAGGTAAATGTGTTCTAAAATCCGTAATTTTAATGTGTCTAATAATAATATTTGCTTTATTCCTTATTTTATTAAAAATCTAACTTCTCCCCTTCTATTTTAGAGCTAGATTAATCGTACTAATCGAATGCCCAGTATATTTAAACACGGTTCTTCTAAAAAAATGTCTAATAAATCCAGCAGATCCAACATGGACAACTCAGCAGGAGACGATGCACAAGGAATCCTCGAAAAGTTTGTCGGAGATGTTAGCAAGAGCTCCGCCACGAAACAAATCATTCTCGGTGCTTCCTCTGGATGGTACGATCAAATCGTTTAATAAAATTCTTGTTTAATTTTAAATGATTTTCAGGGTGACGGGATTTGTGGCGATGAGAGTTGGAAAAACCGCTGCCCTTGCTTTGGGTGGGGGGATACTTCTAGTTCAAGTCGCCCACGAAAAGGGTTACATTAATATTAATTGGGACAAAGTAAACCGTAATGTTGATAAAGTAGCGGAAAAAGTTTCTCAGACAGTTACTGGAGAAGGGACTTCTTGGATGGATAAGGTAAGTTGTATACGTTTATGTTAGGTAATTTGTTTAAGTTTTGTATTTATTTTTTGCATCTAGTATAAAGTGTTTTTTTATCGTTTTCAAGCAATTTTGTGGAATGTATAATTTATTTATAATATACACCTTTGGAATCGGTAGTTTAGGACTGTCAGTGCTTCTGCGGTTAATACCTAACTGTTTAAAATTTTAAACTTTCAAAACAAAAAAATTTTGGTACATCTATTGACAAACTCCTTGAACTACTACTTTTCTCTAGGGGTGTATAAACGGGCCTTAGATATTGTTTCATCAATTGGAATGGAAAACCGTGTCTTTATGCTACTTTTTATTCGATTGTAGGTATTTCTGTGGGTAAACTATATTCTTTTACAAATTTTAGTTGTGTAGATTCTAGCCATTTTTATTACACTTTATTTATAAGGCTTAATAAAAAAGGTTTTATTTAGATTTATAGGTTTTTTCCATGTGATTTAAAATACGCTTTGCTTAACCAATTCAATATTTTCTGTGGTGATGGTGTCAGATAACGTGGGCTAAATTCTTTATTTCTCTATTTTCTTAAGTAAATATTAACTTTCTGATAAAATTTACTAATTTTAGGTGCAATCTTTTGCTAGAAATAATAGCAGGTTCACTTATGGTTTCATTGGGGGTTTCTTGATTGGATTATCGTCGAATTAAACCCCATGCTAGATTCAGGACAATTTTGTTTTGTTTAATTAGGACCTTGTTCTACTTTATTGTAACATTCGTAGACTTAGTGCGCGCCAAAGAAGTAAGCCAACAATCATTTTATAGGCTGAAAAATTTGTGGACAGGAAACTAAATCAAGCCGAAGACAACATAAAAAAACACCATGGCAAGGCGAAGAGGTGGTACAATTCTGTTCTTGGGGACGATCCTTGTCAACTTAAAGACATGCATATATTTATAGTGTCTTTCACTGCTGGCTTAGCCATTGGCATTGCCACAGCATAAGTCTTTCCTAATAGGTGTGGTTTATACTATGTTTCAAAACTACTGGGCATTTTAAACTGGTAGTTTTCAAAAGTTGTAAGAAATACCTATGAAGTTGGGAGACTTTTATAAATGTGATTTATTTTTGAAAAGTTGCAGTCTGACTTGCCCTGTGTATTCAATACTTACTGATACCTAATTAGAATGGAATAATAACCGTTGTACTTTTGATAAACAACAAGTAATAAAAGTAGTAATAAGACCATGCCTTCAAGTAATATTTAGTCATTAAGAGATATGTAGCAGTATTTTATGAATGTTGGTTATGTTGTGCTTTCCTTATTTATATTGTTTCAAATATTGTAATCATTACTTCAAAATAAAGAAAATGTAGCAAAATGTAGGTCTTTCCATTCCCAAAATTCACAGGTGAACTAATACCTACATAACGTATACCACAGAAAACCAGCAAGCGATGCTGATTATCTGTGGTATCACAGAATATAGCGTTATCACGTTGACTGCCGAACTACGAGTAAACTCGTAGTTGTTTTTTTGTCGAGGACGCCAACTACGAGTTATCTCGTATTTGTCATCGTTTTCTTTGATGCTACCTACGAGCAAGCTCGTAGTATATGCACAGAATCAGACTACGCCCGGCGTCCAGACACTTTGAGTATTAATAATATGGCTTCATAGAACGAAAATAAATTTACTTCGATATTTTTTGGGTATATAAAAATGTAAAACAAAAAATTACAATCTAGGTACGCATACAAAAACGTTTTGAAAATATTGTTTGAAACATTCTTCTACACACAATGCAGGTTTTTCTTCACACGGGACAATAGTAGCATGTTTTCCGGCGGGTGCACATGCGGCAAGGTTTTGTTGGAGCCAACTACGAGATAATTCGGAAGGGTAAAAAACGGGGTGGAAAATAAAAAAATATATACGAAATGATTTCTTTGGGTAGAAATCTACAAGAAAAAGTTATTTAAACGTTTTGGCGTCTGGGACAAAAATTTCCTTGCTTATGTGTGTTAATCAAAGTGTTATTTATTCTGTGTCAGTATTAACAAAATTTATTATGTAAATCGTAAATCCAATAAGAATATTCAGCTGAATATATTTTTTATTGAAATAGTTTTGAGCACTTTAACCCTGAAGGAAAAACAATCCTTTTTTACTTAGATTAAGCAGCAATCCTCTTTTTACTTCTCAGACTTTTTTTAGTTTAGGCCTTGACTGAAGTATTCAAATTCATATCACACGCTTATTTACCTAGCCAAGGAAAACACTACTGTTTGACTTAACAAATATATAATACTATTTAGGTCTGGGCTTATGTGCCAATATTGAAGTTTGAACAAAGTGAAAATAACCTTTTCACTGGTACTAAAAATCCAATTTCACATAATATTTTTATTCTAATTCCTACGTATCTGCCCTTTATAGTTTACATAAAAATACAAGTACAAAATACTAAAAACAAATTAACACAATTATGACATGACTATAAAAACATTTGAACAAAATGGACAATTTTTTGGTATACAGTCACAGACCCCATATGCAGTCACATTAATAGTAAAATAAGAAAATACCAAAACTAATCATACAATAGTTAGAAAAATAAAAGGCCATAATATAATAGGAATGATAAACGAATGATAAATTATAGAAGTTAGACAGAAATTGGAAAAAGAAATGGGATTGTTCTCCATGTTGTCAAAAGTTGCAGTATCAACTGGACATTAATGTTACCTTACTATCTACAAATGGATTACCCTAATAAAATTTTCAATATTTGTGTAATAGAACAAATTAGTCCTCACAATTGAGACCTTATAAATTTTAAACAATTGAATTTGGTAACAAAAATATAATGCCGATAACACATTTCTCTCTACTTTTAAACATCTATTATTGTATATGACTTAGCACTAGCATAGCAGTCAAAAACATTAACACCCCAAGAATTATTTTACACCTTTGTTATTTAAATAAATCATTAGTGTTTATTTGGCATTAATTTACATCATTCGACAAAAACAATGAATTCTCCAATTGTTGCAGTGGCGCTGTAACTACCATTTTAAAGTTTTTAGAATATATTATGAAATTATTATTTTTTAATAGCAAAATATTTGTAAGAAATCCTTGAGTCAACTGTCAAATCTTATGTCAAAATTTAATAGTGACAAATTATAAAGATGACCCTTATATAGGGGTTTTGGTATCTATGGCTGAAAAACTGAATAAACTTAACGATTCTAATGTTTTTGACTGCACTCCTACTATTGACTGTCCCTAAACATATCTTGGTAACTAATACTTGGAATGAACATGATTAACATAATAAAAACAGTTGTGGAACTACGTAGATGTCACACCTTTGCGAGCGACTAGCAAATTCAAAACGGGATGCTTCTTGATGTAACTCACAGCCTTCTTATGAGTTACCATCGTAAAATCATACCCATTACATTGCAGTATCTTATCGTGGACCCGCAACCCTGCACGTGATGCTGGACTGTTATCATGCACTTCTGTTACGTAAATTCCCTGAAACAAGAAATAAAGTTCCATTTTTAAAATAAAGGTAAATACGGAAAGAATATTATTACATTGTCCGTGTAGCCTTGCGGACTTTTGTTATAGTCTTGATCGATTCCTCCTCCGATCTTAAAACCGCAGCGCATCGTATCGCCCTCGACTTCTTTGTGAAGCGTAATGGGTATCTAAAACAAAAAAAAAAACATTAAAATTCACCATGGTTAAATATAAATATGCCATCAGAAAAGCACTTAATTCAACGTTTTACTTACACACACACAGGCAACACCTACCTATTTTTTATATTATAGTCTTGTATTAAATGTATTCAAAGAAATACTGAAGTTTTGCAAATTTATAAGGTACTTACACTTAGGCACTGCATAGCTGTGCCAGCTTGGTGCTGGAATGCCATTTTTGCACACATTTTGGATTTTGTTTTTTGAGACTGCTAGATTTTAAAGTACGAACGAACAAGGAGAAACTGCCCAAATCTGAAAAACGTACTTATGCTAATTTTTTATGATACACCTTCCCACAAATCTTCAAAAAAACATAAAACACAAAAAATTCCGGCAGTTAGAAAACTGCACATATATAACCAGCGCCATCTGCCGAGGAACTGTGGTACGACGGCACCGAGGAGTAATTTTCTGCGCGTCGCAGAGCCCTGACTTCGGCTAATTCACGAACCTGCCGGTAGAGGGCACTTGAAGAGAAAACGAATTATTGGCCCTTGGCCAAAAAGCAAGTAGAATCTGGAATCTACTAATAGGCCAGAAACATGGAGGATGGAGGACACGTTTGCGCAAGCCCACTTCCATCCATTTTCAAACTCTCTGTCGCCCAATCGTTTTCTGTAACAGTACCGGCTTCAGGCATTTTTGTGTGTTTAAACATGAAGCTGACAGTTCAGTTGAATAACTTGTTCTTACAAAAACAATGATATGGTTTCGTTCGGAAGTAAAAAAATACTTTTTCAGGGCTAGATATATAAAGGTCGGCGTTGATATACAGTGTCCTCCAAAAAGTTCGCACCATAGGGGGGAAATTTTTATTTCATGTTTTATTTTGAAATTTAATTCTGGGGTTACCTTTTGCTTCAAAAAAGATGAAAAATGACCCACTCAAACGTGTTCATGTGACTTTCGTTATCTGTCAAAAATGACATTTAAAAAAATATATCGCCAAAATGGGTTTAGTTGTTAAAATATAAAAAGTTTTCCTTAAATAAGTTGTTTCTTTTTCAATTCTACGTAAGTGTGCCAAATTTGAAAGCTCTAATAAGAGATTTAGTTTTGCCAATTTTTAATTATTATGAAATTTCTGTTAATTTTAAAAAATTGTAACTTCGTAAAAAAAATTATATCACTAGCTTTATCATTCTACTAACTTTTTATTACTAATTACCGATAAGAATAGGTATTTTTCAAAAGAAAATCATATTAACGCTTTAAAATTCTGATATGTTTGGTGCAAAGTTGATGTACCGTCTAGCATTTAGGGTATAAATTTAGTTACATTACGTTTTCCAGTTCTAAATTGATGCCAAAATAATAATAAATTAAATTATCATCAAACTATTTTACGTATCTAAGCAAAATTCTTGACTTTTATGGAACAAATAATTATTACTTTTAAGTTTAATTTCACATTAATCGATATTGATGAGTAAGCCTTGGAGAGAATTGAAGCAATTGTTTTTACTATTCTCCGCATTAATTAAACTCTCAAATAAAAACAATTGTTTCAATTCTCTCCATGGCTTACTCATCAATATCGATTAATGAGAAATTATACTTAAAAGTAATAATTATTTGTTCCCTAAAAGTCAAGAATTTTCCTTAGATACGTAAAATAGTTTGATGATAATTTAATTTATTATTATTTTGGCATCAATTTAGAACTGGAAAACGTAATTTAACTGCCCTAAATGCTAGACGGTACATCAACTTTGCACCAAACATAACAGAATTTTAAAGCGTTAATATGATTTTCTTTTGAAAAATACCTATTCTTATCGGTAATAAGTGATAAAAAGTTAATAGAATGATAAGGCTGGTGATATAAAATTTACAAGTTTTCAAAATTTTCAGAAATTTATATAAATCCTATTAAAAATTGGCAAAAAAACTAAATCTCTTACTAGAGCGTTCAAATTTAGTACACTTACATAGAATTGAAAAAGAAACAACTTTTTCTAGTAAAAACTTTTTGATATTTTAACAAATAAACCCATCTTTGGCGATATATTTTTTAAATGTCATTTTTGACAGATAACGAAAGTCACATGACCACGTTTGAGTGGGTCATTTTTCATCTTTTTTGAAGCAAAACGTAACCCCAGAATTAAATTTCAAAATAAAACATTAATTAAAAATTTCCCCCCCTATGGTGCGAATTTTTTGGAGGACACTGTATATTAATAAATAAAACTTACCTGTATATGTCTAAAAAGTCGTGAGTTTCACTTTATCATAACTATTGGACGAAGAAGTATCATTATCTGTATCAAGAACCACTTATATTATTTGTGCAACGCTATTATTGATCATTCACCATGCTTTATTTATCAATATCTGCGGAGGTTTAGATGATATTGATCTTGAGAAGATAAGTACTTATTTTTTTTCGGATGTTCAAACATCAAACAAAAGTAGAGTTGTTGAATTAACCAAAGTTTCTCTCATAGAAGAAAACCGTAAAACCTTGATAATTATTTTCTTGCCTTCTTTGTTATTGCATTGCGTATTAAATAAATAGGCATTATTTTTCAAATGTTATAATGTTTTCATCGTACCTACTCTCCCTATATATCTGTGTATTTTCCATTCCAACGAATAAATATTTTCTTTTGGAGAATAAAACTCGCGGAACTGACACAAATTGAATACTTATTTCTAATCCACCATTGCTATTTCCACGGAGAGAAAGCAAAAGCTACAGGGGTGAGGTTTGCGTTATTACGCGCTTATTCTCTGTCTCTCGCGTTATCGTGCAGATCTGAATAATTGAGTAACACCCTAAAAGGGCGCATCAAAAAGACGCACCATTTCCCTCTGAAAGGGGGAGATACATTTGGTTTTTCCGAATGTTGCCCCGACACCACACAAAGATCGTCGGCATTTCAGAAAGTCGGCGGAGCGAGAACGCGACTTCTGGCAAATGTCGTTACTACTATTAGGATTTTGTGTAAAAATACATTTGCCAAAAACGGGGTTCTTTTTAGGGCCTAGAAATTCCAACGATGCACGTATTTCTCGTAGAATTCCCAGCAAGCTTTGTTATTAAAAAGGTCGGCTATTGCCCTGCCTACTGCTTGAACATTTTTAAACTTTTTGGAAAGGGAGCGACTTGAAATAATATACAATGTGACCCACTTCAAAGCGGAACACCCCCATACAATTTGTATTTGTCATCCGATATCGATCGAGCTTTTTTTAACGATACACGTCATCAAAAACTGTGCTTTGGGGCAAAACGGCACATTTTATTTTAAGAACCAAGGTCTACTACGACTTATTTTGTGGGTCAAATTTGGAAAAATCATATTAGGCATATTTTTATAAATGTCCTGACTATGCCACTGGATTGGGCATCCCTTAAAACGGGTTTGTGCAAAATTTTGTTAAAAATGTCAAATAAAAAATCTAGAAACCAATGAACATGAATTAACTACCTATTTTACGCACGGGGGATTGAAAATAAACTTTATTACAAATAGCTTAGGTATACGATACACGCATGCAAAAATATTGTAACTGACAAATTGGAAAAAAAAAATCTTGAAATCGGCATTAAAAGCTCAGAAAATCGTCATTAAAAGCTCAGAAATTGGCACTGAAGTAGCCCATTATTGTACGATTTTTTCAATAAGTAGGCCTTGGCGAGATGTAAACAACAAACGTCAGACGCGGAGCCATCGCCCGTCAAAAGTGACCAAATATTCAAAACCCGGCCACAAAAGGCCCATTTAACTTTTCGTACACGTTGAGAAATTGTTACCTATAGCAGCGCAATCCTTCAGTATACATATTTTAGTAGGTTTAAATATCAATAGATTTGTTAAGGAGGCTGCACAACAAGCAGTAGTTTGGTTTTTCTGCTCGTAGGCTCCATACGTCATTATACTTGACCTAGGTATAGGTAGAGCGGACGTCAAAGTCAAGCAACGTCGCGCGTAGTTGGTTTCATGGACGGGTGATCCCGTATGATTATTTTCTTGCCCAATAAAACATTTTTTTTCCGATTTAAAAAAAATATAATATGTACCTCGGCACTGAAGTTCTTTTTATGACTCATGTGGTTTATTTGCCTCGGCCAGAGGCCTCGGCAACTAAATTCCGCATGAGTCATAAAAAGTTGAACTTCAGTGCCTTGGTACATAAATAACTATTTTTTTCTATTAAAAATCAGGAATGGTTTGGAAATATCTGAAAATCGGGTAAACTTAATCGAAACATCCCAAAAAAATGTCTCACTAAAAAAGAAAACGGAAAACAAACACCAGCCTACCGTTTTAAAATAATACTTAAATATAGCATAGTCTTCATATAGATCACAGAAAACATGCCATATTTAAGTATTAGTTTATGTTGTGTACTTTTTTCTGATTTCTCTATAAGTGGGGCATTTTTGGGATGTTTTGATTAAGTTTATCCCTTGTTCAAATATTTCCAAAGCATTCCTGATTTTATATTGGAATTTAAAAAATAAATTTTCCCAATTTTAAGGCCCTGTAGAAATGATATTTGGCGAAGTAAATGAATAAAACTCGGGACATTAGGATTTCAGGGGGTGCTGAATAAAGCCACGTTGTCAGATTTTCGATAAAAAAATCCCTAATAGAATTTTCGAAAAAATCGCATAAAAAATAGCAGGCCGTGGAATAAAATGGAAGGGTTCGGATCGCTTTTGAACGAAATCCTTCCAAGCGACAAAGGGTGTAACTGGAAGAATAAACCTTTGTTATTTAGTTTTTCGTGATTCACATAACATTTCACTCCCCTCTTAACTTCTTTATTTTTCGAGTTAAAGAAAAACTGCAGAGATAAAAGTTTTAGAATTTTAGAATATTAAAATTGATACAGGATGTTCGGTAAAAGCTGGACAAGCCAAACTTTTTCTAATGGAATACCCTGTATATTATTGAATTTTCAGAGTCTAGGATTCACCCCAATTCTAACGATATACAGTGACCGGCAGAAACTTGGACACAAATGGAAAACTTTTTATTATTATTTTCTCAGAAATTTTTCTAGATAAAACTTGGTGCTTCATTTCAAACTCAAAACGCACTTATCAAAATTTAAATATCTCTTTTTGGATACGAGGTAGATTCAAAAATGTCAAAATAAGTCAAGAGTAAAGTACTCTTATTTTTTAAAATACGGTAAAAACTGACTTACAAAAGTTGTTTGGAATCAAAAGTGGATGTCAGATTTAAACTCTCAGCCACCTAGTCAAAAAAAAAGAAATTTAACTTTTTTTGTATTTTTTTCGACCACCCTGTGTATTACAAAAAAACTAAATACCGCAAGCGCAACTTATCATCGGATAACAAATGAATTTGCTACTAAACTTTAATTTTGTTTGATTAGCAGCTAGAAATCGAAATCAGAGTTTAAAAATATTAAATTTTTGTGTCCAACTTTCTGTCGGTCACTGTATTTATGTGTCATATGTTTGCTCCAGCCGTTTTCCCAATTCAAACTTCATTTTTTCAAGTTTATGCACATTCTGTAGGTATCTCGGAAACGAAATGTTTGCGGATAAATTAAGTATAAGAAAAAATGATGAAAATAGTGCCCCTAAAATGTTTAATGTTTTGCCCTGGACCGGGAATATCAGCCTTAACTTTTCTGTGTGGACGATTACAAAATGACCGTTATCGTTTTAGGGGCGTTATTCTCATCATTTTTTCTTTTACTCAATTTATGGGCAAATAAAGAAGTTAAGAGGGGAAAATGTTTTGTGGATCACCCTATACTGTTAGTAGAGAGATAGGATTTGGCATTACTAGAAAAATGTGTTTGTTATGAGAGGGTGTGAACTTTAGAATAGCGAGTGATACGTCGTTTTCTTTTAGTCGCAAGTTTTTGAGGTTTTTTTTGGTGTTGCAGGTTCGCAATTATTTTAGTGAATCTTTTCATTTTGCAACAAAAGTGTACTCTTGTTTCATAACGATAAAATCAACCGTTTGCGTTGAAAGTCGGAAAATTTCGACACTCTATTTGATTTTTTCTCATTTTGAATGTATTGTTGGTCTGTAAAATTTGAAAGCGGTAGGTGAAAATTTTACATTCCGAATGTTAAAGTTATACAGAATATACAGGGTGTTTACTTGTATCTTATACACCGTTACTACCTGTAACTCAAAATCTATTACTCCTAGAAAAATTTCTTTGTATAATAAGATATTTTCGAAATCGGCAGTTTTCAGTATTTTTCAGGATATTTCAGAAACGGAGTGAGCTATTTCAAATTTCTTTTCAGATCCTTGAAGCCCATAAAAAGCGAAAATTTTTCCTAATTAAACCGACCCTGTAGCTCTAAGGGTTTCAAAGATCCCTGTAGTGTACAACATAAAAGTAAACACCCTGTATACATAGCAGGTGTTTTGGTGCATATTTTGCCAATTTCAACGCAAATGGTTGATTTTCTCGTTATGAAACAAGAGTACATTTATGTTACAGAATGAAAAGTTGCACTAAAATGATGTACCTCATGGAAGACCAAAAAGATAAATAACCTGAAAAAAGTTACGAATAAAAGGGCGATCCAAAAATTGAGCAAGTTGCGCCCTCTTGGAGATACGAATAAATTGACATATTCAGCTTATTCTCCATCCCCAAAAACATAGTAGTGCCAAATTTCAATTCAGGAGCTTGATTATTTTAGAAGATATAATTATTCAATTTCAAAAAATTAACTTCAACAACTGTATCTTGGTAACAATTGAGATTTGACATAATTGCTCTTTGTACCATTATTAACGGGACACAAAAATATTAGAAATGAGACGTTAAACGTTGAGGCGTAATTTGACATACCTGATGTTAAAAATGACATTTAATTAAATAAATGGCTAAAATAGATCTTATGTTATTTTTTCGAAAAAGTTATTTGAAAAAGTTGCTTGAAATTTGACCCCCATTACGTGCAAATTTTCAGGTAAAAATTTCGACAATGATTTTTTGGAAAAATCTAAAAACTATTAAATTTCAGTTCTTTCGGTGTGCCATAGATTGACTTGTGAAGTTTATAAAAACAATTAAATTATGTAAGTACTAAATAAGATCATCTAACTTAACAAAATTGGCAACGGTTGTTCAGAAGTACCCAAGCAGCATTTTTAGTCGCCATTACGTTCCGGCGACTTTTGTTTGCAACTTTAAAGTTGTGATTACTACTGATAGGAACGTAATTACTACGTTCCTATTACGTCCCTGCGGCCAAAATGGGGAACATTTTGAGGGTGATAGATACGTAAAGGCGACCACCTAGCAACTTACACCGCTACGACGCGCTTACGTTCCGGCAACGTGGTGGAGACGTAGCAGCGTGGTCACCGCTACTTTGTTGGATTTGTTTGCTTCTTTACATTCGCGTCCTCGCCTTGTCTTTGTCTAAATAATTAAAAAAGTATTCTAGCCCAGCATCTTCCGTCATTTTTCAATAACCGTGGAAAATGGAAGTACCTAATATTTATTTTTAACTCATATCTATGAATAATGGTAGGTATAAGAAAGGTATTAATTTGCTGATTTATTTCTCGTTGCTAGATTCAAGAAACTAAAACGATTGAAAATTTTCTGTCAAATATGACGTTGATAGATTGAAAAGTAACAACGCGCCCTCTCAAAATGCATGTTTTAACACTTTTCTATCGGGAGGATAAATTACGAAAATGTGCGAAATTACCTAAAAATGCTGAAAAATGCTTTTTTAATATTTCTATAAGTTATACGAGTTCATTTTTGCTCAATTTTCCCTTTTTTGGGACAATTTTGAAGAAATAACTATTTCAGTACCAAAGGAAATTGGCATTTGATATTAATGGCGTCTATCATGTTATAAGAAAATATGGCGTAATTTTCAGTAATTACTTCTAAGTATTATTTACCTTAAAATGGGTGTTTGAAGGCTTTGCCACTTAACTGGTAGTAACGGCAACTAGACTTTTTTCACTTTAAGGTAATTCCTACCTTTAAGACGAAAATTAGTTTTAGATATTTTAAACTCTAAAGTCCCAATTACTACAAGAGAACTTCAAAGTTCCAGAAGCTTCGTTTAAGTTCCGAATGCTACTACTAGGTCTCATTTGGAACTTTAACCTATAATTTTTATATGAGACTGTTATTTTCAGCCGGTATGTTTTGTGCTATATTTCGAAATGTTGATATTTAAAATTATAGCCACTCAATAGAAGCGTTTTGTAATTTTGTATTGAAGACAAGTGCTCCTGTTTCGATTTGTTTCATCCAACTGCTGCTTTAATTTTCTATAAAATGTGAATGTGTCTCTATAATTTTTCTTCTTTCTAATGGCTGACATTTTCATCACTTCGCAAAAACGACCCAATCCTTCAAACGATTGTAAGGAACTAAATGTAGTTTCCATTTTGGTCCCTATAGAAGTGACAGTTACCTTAAAGTATTTTTTTGTAGTAATTGGAACTTTCTAGTAATTTTAAAATGGAGTGGGAAGTAAAACTTACCAAACAGTAGTTTTCACGAGTAGCGGGAAAGTTAATTTCACTTTAAATATGACTATATAGTTCCGTAACTTTGGAGGTATTTCTAAAGTCGCTAAGATGTAGAAGTTACTTTCACCGTTAACCATAAAGTAATGAAAACTTTAAAGTGATAAACAAGTAACACGACAAAGTAATTGTGACCATTGAATATAACTTTAGAGTTAACGTGACTTTAACGTAATTTTGCATAGTAAGAATTCCGTTCCAGATACTTCAAAAACTACTTAGAAGTACTGAAACCATAAAGTGCCAACTTGTAGTAATAATTACTACGTAATTACTCATACTTTCTCAATATAAGTAATAAAAACTAATAAGTCGATTTTTAAGTAATAATTAGGTAATAACTACTTATTCAAAGTTCCCGTCTCAGTCACCGCAACTTTAATGCTGCTTGGGTAGTAGTTGAGTTTTTCTTGAAACTAGCCGATTACTACCCAAAAGGGTTCATGACTAAAAAAATTTCACGTATGGATGAGCAATTCTAAGGTCAATCTATGACATACTGAAAAAATTAAATTTAGAAGTGTTCAAATTTTTCAAAAAATCAAAAACTATCATTGTCGGAATTTTTGCTTGAGAATTTGCATAGGTATAGGGGTAAATTAAAAGAAACTTTTTCAAAATTTTGTTTCGATAAAAATACAAATAGGCCCTATTTTGGCCATTTATTTAATTAAATGTAATTTTTGACTGACGTCACGACGTTTAATGATCTCGCATTACGAATCTTTTTGGAACCAGAGATGATCGCCCCAGAGTAGTTTCATCTTTGCACAAAAATTCCCTTATGGTTCCAAATTTTTGGCGTGCACGTATAAGCATTATTACATAATCAAAACATCTGTTATCAGTTGGAAAATATTCGAATTTCAAACATCAGTTCTTTTTTATGTAAGTTACTATTTTCTGCAACTATGGCAATTATTGCGTCCCTGTCAATCTTATTTTACGGTTCGATTTTCGACTGTTTAAAGTTAATGTTTATTTATTGTGAAAGCCGACAGATTTTCTCTCGTTAGTCTATGTAATATTATGGAGCAGTCCACTCAGACTAGGTAATACGATTCAGTCCACCGTGATTTTTCCCGGTGTCCAGATGAGCCAATCCACCTCTGGTAATAGTAGGTACAGTGGTAATAGTAGGTACAGCGGTTTAAAATACACCTTAAATAAGACAGAGAATATAAAGAAAACAATGTAGGGTACAATATTTAAAATTTATTAATAATAGGCATTAGAAATAGAAATACTGACCAAAAACAAAAATGTTCTTTTATTTTTTGTATGAAAATACCTTTCCAAACTTTAAACTTATAGTTTTAATTTTTTCTCGAAAAGTGTTTACACGAATTAAATGAGACTGAATACAAGTACTTACAAAGGCTCTTTTATGGAATTTGTGATTTACCATATTTCCCTTTGAAGGGATGAAATACACTACCCCCACATAATCTATATGGGAACTTTTTTATCCTGAAAAATCTTAGCAAGTTCATTTTCTACCTTATAAGGAAAGATGTAATTTGGGATATTAAAAAAAAATCGATAATACACTTGTTACCCGCAACTTTGAAAGACTCGCAAAAAATACTTTAAATTTTTAAAAAGAGAAATCATCTTGTAAAAAGTTTATCATATGGAATTAAATACAAGTAGATACCTGTAAGTACCTACCTACTTACAGAAGCACAATGTGCCTACTTACATTAATTCAATGAATACAAACGCAGATGTTTTCTTGTTTCAAACATCAAACAAAACACCGTTTAGAAAAACAAACTGAAGAAATGGGCGCTGATACGCCCTCGACTAATAGAGCGTCTAAAATATTTTCGTCACGTAGTTAAACAAAGCGAACATTAGACAAAACTGTGTGTACACTGGTTTATTGACACCTTATTGGTATATGGAAAACAAGGAGGCTCTGAGAGTCAATATTTTCAAAGGGCCTGGGGACTCGCCATAGGCGTTATGAGCACCGCACATGGGCGCCCATAGGGGGGGGGGGGCAAGGGGGGGCACGTGCCCCCCCCTGGAGATTCTCAAAATCCCTTCGCGTTATATTTTATATTATTATAGTTGAGGAAAATATTATTTTCATATCCTTCCAGGTACCTATATAAAACAAACCCCTGAAATATTTTATTTATACAGTGTGTCCCAATTTGATACTGGACACCTCAGAACTATATGAAGGACAAAGAAAACAAATGGTCTCTATTTTTTTATTGGTAGTACCAAGGGAGAGTATCTCATAGGCGGTGGTATTTGGATGGGGTACCTAATTATTTCATGGCCTGCTATGATTTTTTAAAATAGCTAATTTTCAAGAAACCCTATTAGGGATTTTTTTTACGACAAAATGATATTAAGAAAACTTGTTCAGAATGAAAAAACTGAGTAGAATTGCAAATTTCAAAAGTCTAGGCCTACTTTGATTTTTAGCTTTTTCGCCATTTTCTCCCATTTTTTTCTTAAAAATGTGTTCTTTCTGAAGTTTTCACGTCAAAATATTATTAATGAAACTTGATCATCGTGAAAAAATAAAATTTTGACGTGAAATCTCCAGAAAGGACACTTTTCTAAGAAGAAAGTGGGAGATAAATATAAAATCAAAGTAGCCCTAAAATTTTGCAAATCTATTGAGTTTTTCATTCTGAACAAGTTTTTTAATAACATTTTTGCTATTTTAAAAAATCATAGCAGGCCATGAAATAATTATCCCGTCCAAATACCACCCCCTATGAGATACTCTCCCTTGGTACTACCAATAAAAAAATAAAGACCATTTGTTTTCCTTGCCCTTCATATATTTCTGAGGTGTCCAGTATCAAATTGGGACACACTGTATATAAAAATATATATACAAAATTTAACTGGGCCACAATCACATAAACCAATTATCGATTCAGAGTTAGCCTAGCTCTAGTTTTGTTTTATTGTTTTAATTTTTTCTTGTATTTTGTTTAGGTTGGTTGACATTATTTGTTACTCTTACCCAAACTTTTTTAATTTTGCCCCCCCCTAAAATATTTTCTATGGGCGCCCTTGGCACCGCAACGAAATAAAAGATAAACAAATGGAAAGCAAAGAGGTGGAGTTTTAGAATTGGAAAATTATATAGGAAGGCTACTGTAAAAAATGTTGCAGTGAATCTTCATTTATGGTTTCTACTTTTCGATAGACCGCCATCAGACAACAAGACTAAGCTGTTACAACATTAAAATCTTAATTTTAACAAATCATAACAACTAAAGGTATGTCTACAAACATACAACAGTCTACAGGATTATAAGATATCAACGTAAACAAAAGTAGTTCCCATGTACACACATTTAAACTTCTCATTAGTAGAGATCTACATAGGTATTAAATCAATTAATGTTAATTTTTTTAATACATTGCATCATAACCTTGGTAACTTACACTTGTGATATGCAGTGATGTAATGTATTGAGATACATGTATCGAGATACAGTATCTAGATACATGTATCGAGATACATGTATCTAGATACTGTATCTAGATATTTTTATGTACCTAGATACATATCTAGATACTTACAAAAATCAGGATCTAATTTAGTATCTAGATCCTTTTGAAAGTATATAGGTACTTAGATACTTAGATAACATTTTTTAGCCAAGATGCCAAGGCGTGCTACGTGCCTATATTTCATTTTAAAAAATAATCAATACAAATAATAAAATGGGGTGTGATTTAGTGATTTTTTTTAAATACCGTACATAAAGTACCTACTCAGTGCTCAGTTTGGAGTGACGTACACGGTAAACTATTAACCCATAACTTGTTTTGATTAGTGACAATCTAAACTTCACATTCGTCTAAACTAAACAGTTCTACTTTACCTACACACACACTTGTTTTATAAATATCTAAGTAGGTAAGTAGGTATATTGATTGCCTTAGGTATAAGGTCTGAAATTTTCTTAATTAACTCATAGTATCTGGAAGTATCTAGATACCTACTTTTTTAACGTATCTGTATCTGTACCCATATACTTTGCAAAAAATGTATCGGTATCTGTATCTATAGATACACCTGCCAGATAGTATCTGTTACATCACTGGTGATATATAGGGTGATTCAAAACTATGCGGCACCCTTTCAGGGGCGTAATTTACTCGTTAAAATAAGACGAAAAGTTCATATTAACATGGGTCCAAAAACTCTTCGTTTCGAAGATACAGGGTGATTAAACTTTCAAAAAAAAATCGATTTTTCTTTATACCTTCCAAACCAATAAGAATATTTAAACCAAATTTAGTACACAATAATACCATCATAGGGTGACATAAGAAATGCTAATATCAGGTCGCGAAAGTATCCAGTGGCGGAGGTAAGGGTAATCGGTACCATAAATTAAACAAAAAAAATAGTATGGCCCTGTACGATACAACAATGTATTATGTTATTGAATAAACAATACAATTTGGAACAAAAAACGCCTCTTTCATTTTTTTCACATCTCTCTCCCTTTCGCGGAAAGTTGGAGTTTTCCGATTTGTCGCCTTTTTTCGACTCTAACGCTTTTTCGGGTTGAGGTATGTAACTATTATTTGAAGTAAACGAAATAATTTTCAAATGGAATGGCAGTAAGAGTATGTAATTTTTGTTACTAGTAAGGCGCTAAGGCATAAAAAAATAATTGATTGTTAATCGATATATTTTTAAAAGTTTAATCACCCTGTATTTTCGTAACGAAGAGTTTTTGGACCCATGTTAATATGAACTTTTCGTCTTATTTTAACGAGTAAAGTACGCCCCTGAAGGGTGTCGCATTGTTTTGAATCACCCTGTATATCTGCTTTAATAGGTTTTTTTTAAGAATTCAATAATAATGTTACGAATAATAAATAATACAATTACTATTAATTACTATTACATCGACTTCATTGTTCCCGATAGAACTGGAATACCTAGCTTGTGCTAAGATGTTCCAAATTTCCTGTCCTGGGAATATATAATTACATTTTTTGAAATATCACCCCGTCTTTCAAACTAAACCAGATAACGAAAAAATTTCTTTGTCACCCTTTTATCATGGAAAAATTATGAAGATTTCTTAATATAATTTTTGGCCTCAAGCCGGTGGTCAACAATAGTTTTTTTTATATAATAACTTCTATCTGCCTTCATAATAAAAAAAGCATTTAACTAAAATCAAATCGAATAAAAAATTAATAGATTAATTGAGTTAAGTATTAAAGAATAGTTATTTATGTACCAAGGCACTGAAGTTCAACTTTTTATGACTCATGTGGAGTTTAGTTGCTGAGGCCTCTGGCCGAGGCAAATAAACCACATGAGTCATAAAAAGAACTTCAGTGCCGAGGTACATATTATATTTTTCTTGAAATCGGAAAAAAATGTTTTATTAGGCAAGAAAATAATAATAAGGGATCACCCGTCCACGAACCGACTACGCGCGGCGTTGCTTGACTTTACCGATCGCTCTACCTAGGACAAGTATAATGACGTACGGCACCTTTGAACAGAAAAACCAAACTGCTGCTTCTTGTGCAGCCTACACAACAAATCTATTGACATTCAAATTTACTAAAATATGTAAACTGAAGGATTGCGCTTCTATAGGAAACAATTTCGCAATGTATACGAAAAGTTAAATGGGCTTTTATCGGCCGGGTTTTGAATATTTGGTCACTTTTGATGGGCGATTTCTCCGCGTCTGACGTTTGATGTTTACATCTCGCCAAGGCCTACTTATTGAAACAATCGTACAATAATGGGCTACATTATTGTACGATTTCTGTGCTTTTAATGACGATTTTGGGACATTTTAATGCCGATTTCAAGAAAAAATTATTATCTCATAGGAGCATCTCAAGGCCAAAAAATCTTTATAATTTGACAGGAGATATTGTATCATAGTTGCTCTTGCTGCTTTATTTTATGTTTTGTGTGCTTTGTGTGCTTTTTTTATAGAAAAATATATTTTTCTTGAAATTTGCAGTGAAGTACGTGTCTCAAAATCATCATTAAAAGCTCAGAAATCGGCACTGCAGTAGCCCATTATTGTACGATTTTTTCAATAAGTAGGCCTTGGCGAGATGTAAACATCAAACGTCAGACGCGGAGCCATCGCCCGTCAAAAGTGACCAAATATCCATTTAACTTTTCGTACACATTGCGAAATTGTTACCTATAGCAGCGCAATCTTTCAATATAAATATTTTATAGGTTTGAATATCAATCTATTTTTCATGGAGGGTGCACAATAGGCAGCAGTTCGGAGTTTCTGTAGGGAAGCGTCGTGCCTCGTCATGCTTGACCTAGGTATAGAACGATCGTGAAAGTCAAGCAACGCCGCGCGTAGTCGGTTCATGGATGTGTGATCCCTTATGATTAATTTTTTGCCTAATAAAACATTGTTTTTCCGATTTCAAAAATATGTAATATGTACCTACCTCGGCACTGAAGTTCTTTTTAAGACTCATGTGGTTTATTTGCCTCGGCCAGAGGCCTCGTCACATAAGTCATAAAAAGTTGAACTTCAGTGCCTCGGTATATAAATATGACTATTTTATATTATTGATATTAGTAGGTAAAAAGATCATGTGGTTGCGAGCAAAAGAAATTGTACCAATCTTTCAGAGGAAATCCACACAGAGGTCAAACATGATGTAGAACTAACCAGTGATTCTTGATATTGCTCTAGCACCAAACAATCTACAGTTTGAATTTTTAGTTTTCCGTTGGACTTTTTTGATAGAAATTCTCCGCCAATGGACACTCCACAACTACGCAGCCTGCTATACACCTTCGAAAACCAACCATTTCCTGGGGAGCTCGCTTACAACAAACACTACAAGAGCGCTACCAACCACTCGTGCTCGCTGCCTCTTGTGGCACTGTTTGCTCTACCATTGATATGCGAACGGACCATCGCTGGCATTAAATTACCTAGTGTTTTGTAAAGGCGAGAGCCACGAGGGGTGGAAAGTTTAGAACCGAACGTCGGCTGTAACGTACGCATATATAGGGACAAAGACAGTGTATTTAATATTTAAACGAAATGTGGAAGCTGATACCTAAGTGGTTCAGGCAGTTCAGATGCAGGGTGTTCCAGAATTATTCACGCAGGCCGCGCGGATGCCTACTTAGATTTAATTTCTGGCGGAGGAATACGAGAGGTGAAACATTTTCAGCTGCATTTTCAGATCCAAACAATCCTTATCACGAGTTCAAGTTTATAAACTTTATAAACAGCGCTGTAGAGTTGGTGGTTTCTCTTGCGACCGAGAAATGAAATTTCAGGTAACTTAGGTAGGTATCCGAAAAACGCCATATCACCGAGGCGCTATAGGAGCGTCCACTAACCCGGTATTTGTTTAAGTTTCGGAGACGGGCTAACCGAAAGCTTATATATAAAGATATTAGGCGGGCTCCCAAATTACAGCCTTCGGCGGAGTACTCAGATAAAAGCCGCGATATTGCCCGAAAAATAAAAGCGCACCGCTGGGCGCCTGTAAAACAACACTTGGCAGCCAATTAGGCCCGCTTATTAATTACATAAAGCCGACAAAATGGAAGCACAGGTATAATTTTCGGCTTTTTCCTAACTGTAACAGATGATACGCGGATCCAGCTCTAAAAAGTGTCGATTCACAAATACAACACTTCCTTTGGCGATTATTTTTAAGCACTTCGGCCAAAGGATTAACAAAAAATCCTCAGTTCCAACCAGATTTGTGTTTTGTAGGTAGGTATGTTTAATGTTGAAACACCATATACCTACACGATTGCTTTTTATACTTTTTTATGAGGAATCACTTGGAAAATAAAAATAAAAATGGGCATGCTTTGCGTCTTGTTGAAGAGCAAGAGTGATAATGTATTCTGACAATCTCAAATTCGGTACTAATGTTTTCTGGTTCATCGAAGTCATGAATTTTTGTCAATGCATGCCACCGAGTCCACGTCTATTTTATTATATATGCTACTGTGCTTTTTTCAATCGAACGATCGTGAATACATTTAAAAATGTTTTGCAGCATTCATTAGAATTGTCGTAGCGCGTTGGACATTGTGCCCCGGAGGTAGGTGTTGATCCGAACGAGAATTCTACAGTGGTAGTGTATAAATACAATAAGTGCTGACAGAAATAATTCCCCAACCGGAGTGTGAGTAACGCGCCACAGGAGTCGCAGGCATTCAACTAACAACGTATTGAGCGCAGGCCTCTAGCCGGTATTTAGGGCTACAATTATTTACTAATTTCCACACAGTCCAATAAATACAATTACAAACCCTATTGCTACCCATCCAGCCATAAAACATCACATTACACCGTAATAGATTATTCTCTTTGCTTAAGACTTCATGTCTTCGAGCTGAATTTTAATGATTTCGAGCGGCTTTGTCAACGTTTTATTTCGTTTCTTTCGTTTGTGCTGTGACTTTTCGAGATGTTTGCACACATACTTCTGATGGCGACGAATTTGCTACCACGAGCACGTGCAGGTCATAGTGAGCAATAATTTTTAGAAATATGCCACCCTTGGAAATAACAACACGTATCACAAAACTAATAGGGTTTTGCTGAGCACATACAAAATAACATCAATTTTAATGATATCTGTCACCGCTGACCTGCGCGTTCTTCTCGAGTTTACTCAAAGTTCAACCATAATAACTAAATTAATATTAAGTGACCCAAAAAGTTGTTACGATGTCAATTAAATAATTGGGAAAAAGGGTCAGAGAAAGACTTCGAAAGGTTTTTAATTTATTACCAACATTTCGACTTATTTCGTCGTCTTCAGGGTTCTAAAAACAATGTAAATATTCAAATAAATAAATCCACTTTTTACAGTGTCTTCCAATTTGATACTGGACAGCTCAGAAATATATGAAGGGCAAGGAAAACAAATGGTCTCTATTTTTTTATTGGTAGTACCTACCAAGTTAGAGAATTTCATAGGTGGTGGTATTTGGATGGGGTAATTATTTCATGACCTGCTATGATTTTTTAAAATAGCAAATATTCAAGAAACTCCATTAGAGATTTTTTTACGACAAAATGTTAAGAAAACTTGTTCAGAATGAAAAACTGAGTACATTCGCAAAATTTTAAAAGGCTAGGCCTACTATGATTTTTAGATTTATCTCCCACTTTTTTCTTCGAAAAGTGTCCTTTTTTTTTCTGGAGCTTTCACGTCAAAATTTTATTTGTTCACGATGATCAAGTTTCCTTAATAATATTTTGACGTGAAAGCTCCAGAAAGGATACATTTCTAAGAAAAAAGTGGAAGAAAAAGGCGAAAAAGCTAAAAATCAAAGTAAGCCTAGACTTTTGAAATTTTGCAGTTTTACTCAGTTTTTCATTCTGAACAAGTTTTCTAAATAACATTTTGTTGTAAAAAATCCCTATAATAGGGTTTCTTGAAAATTATATATATGAAATAATTACCCCATCCAAATACCACCCCCTATAAGATACTCTCCCTTGGGACTACCAATAAAAAAATAGAGACCATCTGTTTCCCTTGTCCTTCATATATTTCTGAGGTGTCCAGTATCAAATTGGGACACACTGTATAAGTTATTGTAAGGAAAAAAATTGAAACTTAATAAAACTTATCAAATTGTACTTTTCTGTCTTTAAAAAAATGTTGCCATATGAGTAGATACAAAGGATTAGATTATTACACTATGTTGGTCTA
Source organism: Pseudeuparius sepicola (assembly GCA_963920635.1). Taxonomy (NCBI): domain Eukaryota; kingdom Metazoa; phylum Arthropoda; class Insecta; order Coleoptera; family Anthribidae; genus Pseudeuparius; species Pseudeuparius sepicola. The sequence continues at coordinate 9,409,088 of OY987305.1, forward strand.
GATTTCAATAAAATTGTATATAATGGGGTAGAAATTTAAAAATGTCAGATGACAGTTTTAAATGACATAAATACAGACATATAGAACATAATACCTATACCTACTTACCTGTTTTCATGACTACTTCTCTCTCAAAATCAAAGTGCGGATAGTGCTAGTGTCATTCTTAATTCTTCCTTTAATTCTAGGATTATTTTTCCGTAAACAAGATTCAAGAGTAGTCTCACAATAAGACTTATTTCATTTAAAACTTAGATGTAGATACCAAATAACATCAATTTTGATGGCACTGCAGATCTGGTTCTTCAATTTTATTCAAAGTTCGACGTTATCAACCATAATAACTATAAGTTTTATGTAACCATATCTGTTAGTGCTAATTTGGAATGTCACTTTTACTGTGGTTTAACCTAGAATTGTTTTTCGTAAACACAATTAAACGTAATTCAAGGGGGGAGAAGCAGGGCTATTTTTGTCTGCATACCTAGTTGTAAAAATAGCATGCATTAAAATGTATCAAATTAATGTCATTTATAATTAAATGTTGCTGATGCCTATAATAGCTTTATGAAAAAGATGGTTGAAATATTCAATTACCGATTCTAAGATTGTAATTCCCAATATCTTGTTCTTTTAACAAATATAACATACAACCCTATAAACTGATGGTAGATTTGGTTTCGCTTACTTTCAAGTATAAATATTTCGGTATCTGTCCCTTCTCTAAATTATATTTAAAGTTTGAGACAAAGTTTCAGCTACACCAGTTTAGTAGTGTGTCCTTTTGTCCTGTATTTTTAAAATTGATGAAATCTGAATTAATTGTTTCTTATCTCGAGTTATATGGAGATTTAGACACTAAACTACAACCTTAGGGCTCTTTTAATTTTTAATTGAGTTTTTAGCCACATAAACCTGAATCAAACTGATTAAAAGACAACTTTTTCAAGTTGCCAGGAAAATTCATAAATATATGCCTAATATTATATATAAAGAACGAAACTTTGAACTTTAACTCAAAAAATAACTTGAACAACTTTGTTTTTCTGAGCTTTAGGAGAATAAATATTCCACCTTTCTCTAAGATATTGTCAGGTCAAAGTGAAATGACAGAATTAAGTTAATTGAATTAACGTTCAAAGTTTCGTTCTTTTAATGCTAGACGTTTATGGATTTTTCTGGCAAATTGAAAAAGTTGTTTAACCAGTTTGATTTAGGTTTCTGCGGCGAAAAACCCAATTAAAAATTAAATGGATCTGTTTGCATCACAAAGAAATTTCAGACAATATGCAAGAGCCCTGTTATACTTACTACCTAATATATTTTCTATATGAATCAAAAAATTATTTAAATTGGCAGTCATAATATGACGTGATGAGTCTATTGTAGCCCAAGAGATACAGACATCCTTGCAGCCACGGGTCGAGTGCTCTAAACCTTTAGATTTTTTTACTAATTACTCCTATCAAGCTCGAACATATACCTAACCATTGTGTGATGTATACATAATAAACGATAATAAACGTCGGTATTCTGGCAGAATTGTTATGCCGAACGTATTTATCATTTCAATGGGATATTATTTATGACACATAATACTGAGGTGTGATTACTCTGAGAATTAAATGATCTAATTAACCGAATTTAAATATTCACAGGTCATAACTGTCTAATAATGATATAATAGCGCCTGTAGATATAGATACTCTTTACATTACGAATTAATTAAATACATATATATGTCACTTTCTCTAGCCACATGTATGTCAAATTTACCCTTCTGTTGAGGCGGTTGAAGACTCCACTTTATTTAAATGAAATTTTACATATTTCAATTAAGAAAAGTTTATTGGTTTAGAGTTGACTTCTTCGCAGTTCTTTCTTTAAAAAATCTTCATAGTCAAGTCAATTATAGGTAAGTAAACCATATTTTTTCGATGTTAATGAAAAATGTTTGAACGCCTTTAAATAGATAAGAACTAAATTGTTTAGTTGAATATTGATTGCGCTATAGCTCCATCACGCAAATCTGACAACTGTACAAAAATTCTAGATGGATTTATAATGCAAGTAAATGAATCTAAATGTCAGGTGTTAAGTACTTTGCTTAGAAGAAATATCGTATTCAAATATGTGGCAACAAATGTCTATAGGCTCATATAGTCAGAATGTGATGCTGCCAGGCAAAATTTTCATAATCAAAACATGAATTAATTTCTATGGAAAACGAAATTTGATAAATTAACACCAAAAATCCACTTCTTCTCATCGGTCTTTGAAAACATCTTCCTAAGAATGCTACAAACCTCTTCAACCAAAAATATATTGTCTCAATAGCTATAAAACCATTTTTTCGTTTTAGATCGATTTGTACTGTTTATTCCTCTGTAGAAAATTGAAGACTGGCCTAGGTTCTAGCCAAAAAGGAAATAATTGCCAGTTTTTTCAATACAAGTGCTCGCTTGATTCAAGGGTACTTTTTGGGCATTCGAAGGTGAGACTTATTGGTTGTTATTTCGGAAGATTAATAGAATGCCGCCTTCAAGTGTGTTTTGAAGACAGTCGGACGACCGAAGAAATTAAGCGTTCTTTAGTTCCTCATTTTTAGCGGCTGCAGCGTGAACCGATTGTATTAAGCACAATAGGAATGTTAGTGGTATTTTCTTTGTTGGACTGGAGCTGGAGTGGTCCAAACACTTAGCAGTTTGACGATGACAGCTCGTTCGACCTTTTGTTGAGAAGTCAGATTCAAATATCTTTGTATTTGTTAGTTGTTGCTGAATAAAAGCAGTGTTAACATTGATGAAGCGTTTCATTTCAATTTGACGGGTTCGTTTAACAAGCAATTTATATGTTTATTAAATGTTGTATGGAGATGATTTTCTATTTTTATTTTGTTTATTCTATTATCTGCCGGTCGAGTTTGCGTTGTGATAACTAGACCCTTAATTAAACTACAGGTTAACAGTTATTTACCTTTCTTCGGCGACATTCAGGGATTGTTGAAAAAATAAAGCCTGTTTTTATAAACTTTAAGGTATCGATGATCGTAATTAGATATGAGTAAGTATAGTGTTTCTTCTATTTTTATAAGAAATTTCTAGTTTATTTCCCGTGTAGATACTTCAAAAACGAAATGTCAAAACCAATGCTTTGTATAACCTATACAGAGCAGCTACAACTTTTGGTAAGTCTTCCTAATTTTATATGATGCAAAATATAGTTCTCTAATTTGCTAGAAAATTTTCATGTTGCTAGTTTTGTGTTATTTTTGTATCAAATGAAGTAAGTATCTATATCATCTATATTTTGTTCTTCATCATGACAGTTAAATAAGTTGTATGTATTTCTTTTGTTTATTAGTTATATGCCTGCACTTCTATTAATGTATAAATACTTTTGTCTAAACATTGTTCAATAAAAACTGGATCTATAGGATTTTATTTTTCAATTTCATTTCTAAAGCCTTTTTGGGGGTGAACCAAAATGTAACATGGTATTTTGAAAAATAAGTACGCAAATTTGTTATGAGCTTCGACACATAAATATAAAGTTTAAATTTCTTCTCTAATAACCTGAAATCATTACAAACATAAAGCCCATACCTTTGTTCTAAATATTTCCTAAAATTTATTTGTGGCGCAAACAGATCCATTGAATTTTAAATGGGGGTTTCGCCGCCAAACTGGTTAAAAGACAACTTTTTCAAGTTGCCTGGAAAATTAATAAATTCTTAACAATAAATGAACTAAACTTTGAACTTGTAACTTAAAAAATATCTTCAACAAATTTGTTTTCTGAGCTTTCGGAGAATAAATCTTCCTTCTTTCTCAAAGATCATGTCACGTCAAAGTGAAATGACAGATTCAATTGAATCTGTCATTTTAATTCAATTCAATTGAATCTGTCATTTTACTTTGACGTGACATGATCTTTGAGAAAGGAGGAAGATTTATTCTCATCCGAACGCTCAGAAAACCAATTTGTTGTATTAGATAAAGTTTAAATCACCCATGATTTTAAATGCAAAACGTAATATGCAAATGTCTTCTGTATTTTGTGAATATCTATTTTGTATTTCGAGAGAGAAACAATAATTTTTTATTTATCGATATAACCCTTGACTATTCATTACTATAGAGAAGGATATATGAGCCTTAACCAAAGTCTAGAGAATATCTCTGGACGCTGCCTTAACTATGTACTAAATACTAAAAGCATTGTTCGTTTTTTACCTGGAAAAATAATTTTCTTTGGTTAGTAGTTTTTGCGACGCACACTTTTTGCATTTAACACCCTATATTATTATACAGTGTTAATTTTTAAATATACCTACGTAAAATTATATTTCTACCGATATAATAATATACCTAACCTGACTAATAATACTTGATACTTCGGTTTCAATACGATTGTAATGTTTGATGTTCCATAAGTATTTTGCGAGTAAGTTTATTATTTTCACTAAACTGCAAATGTTATACTATATTGTCGATATTCCGTAGCTTAGGTACTTGATTACTTTTCGAAGCAGTTGAAATAAAGTCGGTGACAGAATTTTATTTGAAAAATTGTTAACAGAAGCACAGAAAATATCCTTAGGTTATTAAGAAAACGTATTTCAACTACCAGTTTCTTTACAATAAAGGACTTGGTGCAGGTATAACCTGTGAAAACAATTTGAAAGAAAATATTTAGAAAACAAATCGACTAAAAATTGATGTTGTTTTAAGTGCACAAAAATTAGTATACGGATATTTATAATGTCTTATATACCTATTTATTTTAAAACAGTCTTTGATATTTTGCACTCACTATTTAGAATACTACAATTCAAATTACCACAAGCATATTAGATCATCTTAATTCCATTGTTTCTGTTTTCACCAAGCCTGACCTAAACACAAAATATGAACGTCCTTCGAAAAATCCGCACTCCCACAAGTCCGCATTTCGAAAATAAATGACGATTTAACGCCCATTCAGCGAGTAATTCTATTTTACACTTCAACGCTTCTTTAAGGAGATTACGAAACACAATGCCTACTTACGAGACCAAATCCACAATATTTGTACCACCTGCGGTTTCCCAAGTACGTTTCCGAGGACCTCCTAGGTACCGAGACTCATTGAACCGTTACTGAAGCACCCTCTAAGAGCTAGCCACCATTTTCCTAGTTTCTTGACTCAATAGCTATAAATGTATATCGAAAAACCATAAAGGGAGCCAGCCCATTAAATTTAGGTTGATTTAATTAGATAATTTTTTGGACGTTGCTTAATTATAAAATGGCATATCCATTTAATTTCTAATTGGGTTTTTCGCCACAGAAGCTGAACCAAACTGAGTTTCAAGTTGCCAGGAACATTGAAACAATAGCCTAGCCCATGACAACAGAAACAATAGCCTAGCCACCTGTTTGATACTGTACCTTGTGTTCTATCTAATTATTTATACTAACTTCTCTTTGATTAACTAGCAATAATATATTACTGAATTCCACTGAATACTCAGCAACACAGTTGTCCGTATTTCCTATAAATGCTGATTCTTTAATTTTTCGTCTAATTCCTATTTCTTCTTTGAGAATTGGTTTAGGTATCCCACAAAATCCTATGATAAATCCTATCATAGGATTTTGTGCGATAGGTCGATATAAATTCTCAAAGAAGAAATAGGAAATAGACGAAAAATTAGAGAATCAAAATTCTATGATTATTAATTAAAGGGTGTTCACATATTTTTGACTTTGAAATTTCATATTCCCTCATAGAATTTTTATGTTCTTTTAAACGGACGTTAATAAATGGCCTGCAAGTCTTCCCAACATAGAACTTTCCACAATCACAAGGAATTTTATAAATGCAATTTTTTAAACTTTGTACCTCATTAAATTGTTTCGTTTTAACTAGCATTGATCTTATGCGTATTTTTGGGTTTAGATATTGTTCTGATATTAAACAGATTGCATATGCGTTTTAGCTTATATATCTGTTGTTGACAATCCTGAAAAACGTGCTTAAAAAATTCAATAGTATAACTATTCTTTCCTCCTCAAATTTTGTGTTAATAGAACAAATCGTTTTAGCTCTCTTATTACACCTTTTTTAATAGTAATATTATGATGATTGGAGTTTAAATGGAAGGTATATCTATTAGTATTTGTTGGTTTTCTATATAGACGCTAGTTTATATACCTAGATATTTTCGTATAGAAACATCTAAACAAGAAAGGTAATTGATTATTATTTTCTATTTCTAAGGTAAACTAATAGAAGTCTCTTGTGAGTCTATAAAATTTAATACCGAGTTCAACAAATATTATAGGTTGATGAACATATTATATCTAATCAACTTATTTTGTTCAAAATCTTCAATTAATACATTATTGCTTATATGAATGGTGATAAAGGAACCTCCATAGCCATTCCAAATTCCTGCTGGTAAAATTCATTTTATTGTTGAAAATAAGTGGTCTTAACACATAGTCACAGCTTACCCTAACATAGGGTAAGTTGTGACATAGTGTTGTTAGTTCTAATATTGCATCTAGGTATACTCAAATTTGTCCTTTCTATTAAAGTCTGATCATTTTCTAACTTTCTGCGTAAAATATTCAATGATTTGTCAACAGAGACATTAGTAAAAAGACTAACTTCATCAAAGCTATAGCTAATATATAATAATCCGGAAATTGATGTTCCCTAATTTTTTCTGATAAATGAATTTGAGTTTCCCACTAACGGCTTAACAATTTTCGACAATATATAAAATTTCAGGTTCAGATATACAGAGGGTGTAGATGAAAATTGGCACCTCAAACTTGTATTCCTTCCCCAGAAAAGAAATCGAAAACACTTTGAACTATGAATGGACTGGAGAATGCGTGATATATTTTCACATTAAAAAGGTTACATGAGTTTGTAGAGTTTGTAACAATTACCTATATTTAGAAATTACTCTCTACAATTTTAGAATTGCTTCTCTCGTTTTCAACTTCCCATCTAAAATGACCATAGACCGACAAAGTTCCTATACCTTACCTAACCACTTTCTCACGGTTTGGATATCCCTTATGTTATTCTAAAGCAGATTTATCTTTCCAAAATCTTTATATTTGCCAAATGTTAGGCGAGGTGTTGTCATCCTGTAATGCATCAGATGGGAAAAGGTAAGTGTTTTTAAAACCCCTCGGCAAATACACATTCCATTTCAAAATCTGTGTCGTCATCCTATCCTTTTATATCTAACCGAGTTTGTAATAACAAATCAGCATGGGAGCAAACAAATTCCGGAAAAAACGCCATCGGCTTCGTGAGTTTTGTTTGGATTTTGGAGGGTACGTTACTTTATTTGACATTCTTGAAGTATATACAGTGTGTTCTGATTTGAAACCTCGCACGATAAGCAGAGTTCGCGAAGCTAAGACCATTCACAGATCTTTGGAGCGCCGCACAGTGGCGGTTTGTGTATCATTGTAGAACTTTACTTTGAAATATGGTTGTATAACATTTTATGACTTAGATACACAGTACGTTATACACAAGAAAACATATTTTGAGAAAGGCGCGATGCGCATTTCAAATATAATATGTATGCGCGCATAAACTTGTTTTCGATCTTATTCTCTGCATGTAAAAATTCAGGACGCATGTTATTGGAGCCTTAAACTGACAAGAATATAAAACGTGTGTGGGGCCATTTTTATTGTGGAACGCATTAATGCAGGAATTTTCATGGAAACATGAAAATATATAACGGAGTTTTTGTTTTGCCCCTGGAGAAAATGTTTTCTTGTGAACTACTGGAAAACAGAGCCAGTATATACTGTTTTGTCATAAAAGGTTACCAACGTTTGTTTACAAGCGTTCTCTACTATATAGGTAGAGTAAGATCGGGGAATATGGAATACCATTTTTATTTCTTTAGAAAAGACATATTTATTAACAAAATAATTTATTCATTTTTGAGTATATTACGCTCATGTCTATTGCTTATATATTGCAATAAGTAGTTTTGATCAATAATGTCGTAAAATAGGTAAAGTTGGTAACTGAAGAAAAGGACACATTTTTCAAGTAAATGAAAAGCGGGGGGGTAATATGGAATAGTGGTGTCGGATCTAAAAAAAATCAAAAATATTCCCAAAACTACTGCACATTTATTTTATTTTCTAAAATATATTAGATAATCTATTGAAAAATCACAAAATATACTATTTTTTAGTAAACTATATTAAAGTCGGGTTAAATGGAATATAGGCTTGGCGACATTCCATATTACCCTCCCGATGCACCTTAGGAAAAACCAGTTGTCAACAATTAAGGGAAAGCATATTGTTCCTGCTTTTACATTAGTTACATCAACTCATGTCACTTGCCACTTACCTTGTTGTTAAAAGTTGTTATTTTGATGAAAATACCTGTGTTTCACACTCAGACACTGACACAGTTCGAAAACTTTGATAACCTCAAAAACCAAATAACTGATGCCCTGCAGTATAGAAGCGCGCAGGGCCAAAGTCTTTGATATGAGTGGAACAACAGTGTACTAAGAAATGTAAATTTGGATACCCATCATTAGATGGCGCGATGGTTTCGAAAATTTGGGTGTATTCCATATTACCCGACTATTCCATATTCCCCGATTTTACCCTACTAATATAGGTTACATATCCATTTAACTTCATCATCTATTTTTCTGTTTTAAGGAATGCAAAATAACTTTCCCAGTTTCGATATATACAGTGACCGGCAGAAAGTTGGACACAAAAATTTAATATTTTTAAACTCTGATTTCGATTAATTTAAATTTCTAGCTGCTAATCGAACAAAATTAAAGTTTAGTAACAAATTCATGTGTTATCCGATGATAAGTTGCGCTTGCGGTATTTTGTTTTTTGTAATACACAGAGTGGTCGAAAAAAATACAAAAAAAGTTAATTTTTTTTTTACTAGGTGGCTGTGACTTTAAATCTCACATCCACGTTCGATTCCAAACAACTTTTGTAAGTAACTTTTTACCATACCTATTTTAAAAAATAAGGGTAGGTACTTTAATCTTGATTTATTTTGACATTTCTGAATCTACCTCGTACCCAAAATGAGATATTTAAATTTTGATATGTGCGTTTTGAGTCTGAAATGATGCACCAACTTTTTTCAAGAATAAAATTTTCTGAGAAATTAAAAATAAAAAAGTTTTCCATTTGTGTCCAACTTTCTGCCGGTTACTGTATATATTAATTTACTTCAGAAGGAAAGATAACTAATATCTCCCACATCTTGGAAAAGTCAATTTCGACAAATACCTGTTTAAAATTAGAAAAAAAAAAGATTTTTCGTGAAGCACCTTCTATTTCCTACACATACATGTATAGGTATATTTTCATATGGAAAAAAATTGTATTATTTGATTTAAGTAAATTTTGATGTTGCCATTTGTTTTTGCCTAAAAATTGATGACTAATGGCGTGCTCAAAAGCAATCACGTAATTTTCTTTATCTGTCAAAATATGACATTTTTTGATTTTTCTTTCTAAAAGTGACATCAAGTATTTCTCAAAGTTTAATTGAATGAAAAAGTTGCTCGTCTTTCACTTTTATACCCGTTATACTAGATTTAAGACAGATTTTTCGATTTTTTCTGAACACATTTTATAAGTAGGTAAACCTACTTAAACGAAACCATTCAATTTTACTAGGGTTACTGCGTCTATATATTTATGCATTAATTTATCCATAATATGTAGGTGGCCCTTTCCCCTCTGTGTTAGCGTCAGTCACCATTGAAATAAAGACAAAGACGTATCTAGGTAAAAAATATTTGTTAAAAAAGTAATGGCGGATGCTTCTATGCTACCGTTTGTTACGAATGTATATAGTCGTAGACTTTCTTAATTCACGAAATATTTAAATAAAGCTAGTTTTGTAGACATAATATAACGAAACAACATAAATTTGTCATTAAATTATACGAATTTTAAGTTTAAAATAACATTTGACAATGAAATTGCATATCGACAGACCGACAGTAAAGTAGTAAAATTTTATGTAGATTTACTAAAATTCATTATTTACAAGAGATTTAAATCTTTCAAAAGTATTTTAAATCAATTTGAAGACTCAAATCTTAAAAAAGACTTAAATCTATTGACTGTGTATCAATTAAGTCATTTAGATTTATGATTTATATCGTTTAGAATGATTTAAATCATTTTTAAACAATTTTGTTTTCATCATAAATACCTAATAATGTTTTAAATCATTTAGATAAATATATGGGTTAGCAATGTAAATCATTTTGAGTTCCTTAAATCTTTTTTATTTAAAATGAGTTAATAAATCTTTCGAAAAATGATTTATTGTAAGATAAATTATTTTTGAACACACAAAATATCTTTGATTTAAATCACGAGACATATTTCAAAATGGATCTTTTGTTTATATCATTTGAAACTATAGAGATGATCTTTGATGATGCTATTCTTGCAATTTTCAAATCATGGAACGAAACACACACGAGTAAATTATTTGATTAGAAAAAAAATCGCAAGGATTGAAGAAAAAAATCCTAGCAAGAAAAGCCCTAATTAAGGAAATGAAAAATTAGGTGGAAATTGTTTGTTTGAAATTAAATTCCGAATTTATGAAATATTTTGTCTGGATACCTGATTTTTGCTAGATAAAGAAAACTTTAAAAAGGAGTTAGATTTTTCCAAACGTAATTAAAATAATTATTTAGTAAGCATAGATTTTAGTCCATTCTACAAGCACATTATTAGGTCGCCGAAATTTAATTTTTTAAAAAATTGTTTCTGTCGGAAACTCGAGGAGAGATAAGTGCTATTGTTAGTTTGAGGCAAATCAATTTGTTATAATGTATTGATTTAGAAATATTATTGTTCAGTTTGTGCAATTTACCTACCTATTGCTATTTTTGTAATTTTATCTAAAATTCATACAAATCGTAAATAGGTAAATGAAATGAATAAATGAATTCTAATATTTTTTATAGATATATGTAGCTTTCATTTTTTATATTTGTCTCTTGAAGTGAAATTGATGAATTAAAGTTTGGTATACCTATATAGGTTCGAAACGAACTAATGCAGCAAATTTATTATTCATATCCAAAATGCAGCCGAAGCTCGATCAATAAATAAAGCTTATTTTCAAATATATTATGATATATTTACAGACATTGTTTACATATCGATACACATTTTTAAATACTATTTCATAATTTACTATATTATTTACACGATCAAATATATTATATATAAATAATCCCAAGGTTTTGTTAAATCACAATTATGTAAATACTGTGACAACTCTCCCGCAGCTGTCAGTAGCCGATAATTTTTCCGAAAAATTATCTTCCTTGATAATATGCCACGACGTTGCTTATATACAACACATTATGTACAGAGAAATATTTAACGATCATGAATTACATAATAGGGAACCAATCACGCATGCTGGATCATTTTTCAGGAATGAAATATAGGAAAACAAAAAACATTACCTGTAAATTTAAGCTTAAGAGTACACCGTCAAAGTTCAGTTTAAGAATCGCCAAGGTTTTCCGACGGTGTCTCCGCAGATTGCCCACTGGACCGCGCGTGGAGTAAAGCTTGATAATAATTCACTATCGGAAACATCGGCCACTGTTTGGTCTCGTTCTGGTCCTGCTGGTCACTCGTCACCACGTCGATGTCTTCTTCGTTGGTTTCTTCCCCCGAATCGGGCGCCAAGAGCGACGCCACGTCGAACTGACGCTTCCTGGAGGAACACCTGGTGTTTGGCACTGGATAAACCGCCGTCGAGGGTCCAGGAACCACCGACGGACTTTCGGACAGGGGAGGAGGACTCGGGGAGTCGGCACCGTCTTCATCTACCGCTAAACCCATGTGTTTTCTAACTTTTCGCTGAGCCTTGCGTCTCCTGAAGTCTCCTTTGCGGAAATCGTCGACGTTTGCGGGGTGGATGGCCCAGTAGTGGCCCTTTCCGTTAGCGCTTCGTCCAGCTTTGATAAAACAATCGTTTAGGGACAAATTGTGGCGTATGGAGTTCCTCCAGCCGGGTCCTCGCGTTCTAAAGTAAGGGTAGTGGTCGAGGATGTGTTGGTAGATGTCGGAGAGCACTAGTTTTCCTTCCGGGGAGCTTAAAATCGCCATCGCGATGAGGCCGATGTAGCTGTGTTGGGGTTTCGGTTCTTCGGGTTGCAGGGCTCGGGGAAATAGCGCCGGGTAGCAGGTTAGTGGCGAAGGAAACGGATTTAGCAATGGGTACCTTAATCTTTCGGCTACGGCGTAATGGTAGAGTTGTAGGCGATACTGGTCGATGGGCATTAAAGCTCTTGGTCCTGCATTCACTTCCATGGGAAACGGGATGGTCGGCAGTCTCGGAGTCGGGTGGTTTGTCGGACTTTCGTTGCTGCACATTTTCTAGACGTTTTCCACGAATTCCACTCGCGACACCTCGCGGTAGGGTGGTCTCGCGCAAACTGGCCAGCGGACGATATCAGTTTGTCGCAAAGTCGAGACGTCGACAGGGGTTATTAATCATACTCTGTCATTCGAAGTTGGTAAACTATACTGAACTACTAAGGACCCATCTGGACATCTAAACATATAACAAACACGAACTATTTGTCGACCAATATTTGGCAACAGTCTAGAGGCGGGAACCGAGCCGACCAATCGCGTTTTATCGCGCCCTTCCGGAATTGGCGGAAGCCACGCCTCGCCATGTTGTTAAACTTCTCATCTGTCCAACTGCCTCCTTTCCCAACAAAAGGGGGGTAACTGCCCCGAAATCTTTACGATTTCGCTGTTTAAAAATTATTCCGACTTTGCCTTGATTTATGTAAGTGTATTTCGTATAATAACGACAATATTAACTGTAAACGGGATTTCCGTTCGTAAATCGTCGCAGATATCGATCGTTTACCGTTCCTATTCAGTTTTCTTTTATTTGTACGCTTAAAATTACCATATTTCGGTTTAAAATTAAACAATTTAGCTATTTGATTTTAAATAGTAGATTCAAGAAATAATATATCTAATAACAATTTTGATCCAGAGGAAATTCGGTAATAGATTAACAATAAAAGCTTGTAGTTGGCATTTGAGGATTAATTATAATCAAAACATCATAGAAAAATAACCACAAGTTACAATGCCTAGAAATATTATTGTTAATTATTATTAAAATAGTTTATTTGCCAGTATTTCTTTCTCATAATTAGGAATAGTGTTGTGTAACTAGCACGGAATGGCATTCATTTTCCACGAGTATGACAGTTTGCGACACGAGCCGCAGACGAGTGCTGCAAGTCATATGAGTGGGAAATGAATATTCAGTGCGAGTTATACACTATAATTTTTCTACGACTGTTATAAGTGTTCGAGGTGAAGTTATTTTTTTATAATTTTCAATTATTTTCAACATGAACAAGTATATAGGTACTAAATTTAAGACAAATTTTAACAAAATATTGCTTACCTACACTTATTTACAATATTAAAATGATATATTAGTATTTTCGGAAATGTATTTGTGGCCCAAACAGATCCATTTAATTGTTAATTGGGGTTTTCGGCACCAAACCGATTAAAAAACAACTTTTTCAAATTGCCTAGAAAATTAATAAATTCTTAACAGTAAATGAACGAAACTTTGAACGTTTAACTCAAAAAATAACATCAACAAATTTGTTTCCTGAGCTTTCGGAGAATAAATCTTCCTCCTTTCGTCAAAGTGAAATGACAGATTCAATCTGACATGATCAAACACAAATAAATGTTTATTAAATTTCAGTACGTAAGGTATAAAAATGCGATACTATATTAACAGTAAAGTTTGTATAGTAGACATTTGAAAATTAATTTGGATTAAAACACTATTGAAAATAACCAGAAATATACCTTTACAATATCTAATACCGTTCTTCGAAATATTATTGTTAAATTGTTAGGTACAATTGGGTATTTTAAAAAAATGAATTTTTTGTTGTTGCAATTCGAAGAGGATGGAAATGTGAAAATTTTCTGTTAGTTTGCATAAAAAAGTGTATTTTAAATTCTAGTAGGTAAGTTTCAGAATTTCGGTTTATCTAATTATGTAAACTAGTTTATTTAGTACAACATTTCGATTGTTTTATTCATCATATTAAATTTCGTATATATCTTTACGAAATAACTTAACCGCATAGGTACTTGGGTCTTTAAGTATCTTTGATTACACTAATTGCACTTTTTACAACTTTATGAAGTGTAATAGGTAAAAGGTACGTATACCTACTTATTTCTCTACTTAGCTGTATAAAGGTTCACTTATCAGTTATCTTATGTGTACAGAGTAAGTATTCACCAAGGTGTATTTTTAATAATTTTTAATAATTGTTACCTATTTTTTAACGAAATTAATATAAAATAGCTAAATGATTTTCGTCATTTTTTACGAGAAAAAAATCGTAGCCTCAAAAGTTGAGATTAAAATATTAAGTTTGCACCAAAATAAAAAAAAAGAGTTTTTATGGCCTATCTTTAGAAAGAAAATGGTATAATAGCGACAACTGTATTCAGCATTGCTATGTTAGTTAATCGCGCTTTCTACACTGAGGAAAATGGACCAAATAAAGTATTTTGCTAATAAAAAAATCTATTTGTTGTTAAAAGATTTCTGTTTACTACAGAAAGTCGAACTTGCTTTGCCAGCAAAAACTATCTTGCTAAGATCATTTTGTTGTCACAATCAGATATCTATTTGTGGCAAATAAAAAATAAATGAACCTATTTACTATTGCAAAATTTATATTTATTACAAAAAGGCAAACTTTGCTAAGATATTCTACTTGCCGCAAATAGGGAAACTATTTGTAACAAAAAAAACTCTATTAACCACAAATATGAACCTTTCTGGTACAAATATGTAGTTTATTTACTTCTTGGTTTTGCGCATGCGTTTTGTGGTTTTCCGTATTTCTTATGCATTGGTTCCGAGGGTTACCATTCAGTTTTCAGTTGCGAGTCAACTAGTGATAGTTGTCGTTCCGCCTAATAAAATATATTTTTTTCAACCGACCGACCAGAAAATATACCCTTCTAGAGAATTTTCCCTCATAAATTACCGTTTCCCGGCCTAGGCCGAATAAAGGTAAAAATCTTTCCCGATCCCTATATTATTCTCTTCTCCTGTCCCGATGTATGGTATAGACGGCTTTGCCGTCTCGTTGCTATGGAAACAAACTTGTGTTGATTGTTGGGAAAATGTCAAACTAAAGGGTGCCGGCTGTTAAAAAAAATATTGTACGTTATAGGTACATAAGGTAAATAAATCTATTAACTATAACAGGCGACAGCATATTTAATATATATGTTTCTATTCTCCGCAACAAGTTTAATAAAAGTTTCTATTAACCGTAGCATGGTTTTCTATTTGCTCTGAATAAAATAATAAGTCAATGTGTTAGCCAGAAATCAAGGATATATTAACGACAAATAAGTAACTTATTAGTAGTCACAATGTAATTTGTCTATTAATTGCAAATAAGCCCTTTTTAGCAAAGTGTTTTTATTAATCATAGATAGGTGGTCTAATTGACGCCTATTCAAAGCAGATATTTTGCTGGGATTAATAGATTTTTATTACTGGTTAATAGATATTTCTCTGGGTGTATAAGAGAAGGAGCTGTCATCGTTTAGATATTTTTTAGTTATAAATTCATTGAATCAAATACCTCAAAACAAAGGTAAAATGTGACGCATATATTGACGAAATAATTATGTCAAGTATTCAAACCATACGAAATCTACATATTTTCTAAATAATGAATATGTAAATATCTAAATAGGAAAATTGTTTCATCGCTGTTAGTTAGTTTTCGTGAGGGATTGCAAAACGCAAATATTTTACCATTATATCTACCATTTTCCTCCCCCAATAAAGTGTATCGATTCAATTTATTTGTTTCTGTCGATCATAAAAGACACTCTTTTGCAAGTCATGAATTGAGGCAAACGTTTGTGTGTTCATTTAGTTTTTGATCTATTGTATTCATCCCCATCCCTTTACTAGTCTCCGCCCTTTTTAGATGTCATACTCATATTAGTATTGAAAAGCAATATAACCTATAGGCGGCATTTGCCATCGAGAGTGAAAATGTTGCTATCAACAGAATAATGTTCATTTTATTAATGGGATAGTGGAACAAAGGCTTGAATATTTTATAAGCTTACGAAGATTATATCGGAAGCCTCCTTTATGCCTTTATTGGCTATACAAGGGAGATAAAAATGATCCACCCTCTAATCCAGATGCTACTGATTGATTGTTTCACTACAAGCATATAGGATGGTTAAGATACCACAAAGGGAATTTGTAGGTCTTGCTAATAGAAATTCCATCGGAAATTTGTTACCTATACACATTTTACATTTTAACCCTTCTAACGTACTTTTATATGATGCCATATTTTCTTTTGGAAATAGACAGGAATGCAGACAATTTTTGTAAGAAGTTAAGAAAAAAGAATATGTAATCGAAAATTTTAAGATTATAATACAAGAACCTAAAGTTATTTTGTTATTTGCCCATACTGCAGAAAGCCGTGAAAATTCAATTTCTAAAGTTTCTGTTTCTACAATTTCATATTTTGACTACGAAACATTCTATGAGCACCAAATGTAGTTGACAAATTGTGAATTGTTGCCGACTTTGCTTATTCAAGGTTGTCATTGTTATTAACGTATAGCCTTCTGTGAAAATGTAAGTTGTAAATTCAGGGAAACAAGTCTATATTTCCGTTTTCAAAGAATGTAGTATAGTATGATATAAACTGCTCCAAGAAAGCATCAGTAAATATTTTAGAAATTGAATATTTCTAGTTGTTTTAGTATTTTCGAATCAATTAGATCTTTATCAACAAAAAATGACAAGTAAGCACAGGAAAAGTCCATATAGTTTTCAATACATTTTTGACATTTTTGTTACGCATGATTAAAATTAGTAGAAAGGACAAATTTGAACAATATAGATGCAATATTAGAACTAACAACACTATGTGTTAAAAACACTTACTTATTTTCAACTAGTAAATAAATTTTACCAGCAGGAATTTGGACTGCCTATATAGAGTCTCCTTTATCACCATTAATAAGCAACTTATTCATGGAACATTTTGAACAAAATGAGTTGACTAGATATGTTCATCAACCTCATATGTTTGGTGGAGATATGTAGATTATATGGGAACATGGAGTAGAGAGTAGATGATTTAAATTTATTATTAAATTTTATAAACTCACAAGAACCTTCTATTAACTTTACCCTAGAAATTGAAAATAATCAATTACCTTTCCTAGATGTTTCTATACTGAAATCAGATAGTATAGAAACTAGTGTCTATAGAAAACCAACACATACTAAGTAATATATTTCCATTTTAACTCCAATCATCATATTAGTGTTAAAAAATGAGTATATAATTAAAAGTTTGTATGACAGGGCTAAAACGATTTGTTCTAATAACACAAAATTTGAGGAGGAAATTAAACATATAAAACATCCTGAGAAGAATAGTTATCCTATTGAATTTGTTGAGCAAGTTTTTCAAGATTGCCAACAAAATAACAATGCTAATATAATTAGAGAGATAAATCTGGTAGGCCGACCTGTAAATTTAATTATTCCTTATATTCCTGAACTATCAGATAAGCTAAAACGCATAGGCAATCGTTTTAATCAGAACAGTATTTAAAACCACAAATACATTAAGATCGCTGCTAGTTAAAACGAAAACATTTAATGAGGTACAAAGTTCAAAAAAATTGCATTTATAAAATTCCTTGTGAATGTGGAAAGTTCTATGTTGGGGAGACTACAAATTGTATGCCATTGAAGGTTCGTTTAAAAGAACATAAAAAATATATCAGGCAAAACCAAATTTCGAAGTGAAAAATATGTGAACACTCATAGGATTTTGTGGGATAGGTCGAAACCAATTCTCAAAGAAGAAGTAGGTAGAAATTAGACGAAACATTAAAGAATCAGCAGTGTTGCTGAATGTTCAGTGGAATTCAGTAAAATATTACTGCCAGTTATTCAAAGAAAAGTTAGTATAGATAATTATAGGTAGAACACAGGGTACAATATCAGACAGATGGTTATATAGGCTATTGTTTCTGGTGGTCATTACATTTTAACTTGGCATTTATTAATCTGTCATTTCACTTTGACGTGACATGATCTTTGAGAAAGGACGAAGATTTATTCTCCGAAAGCTCAGAAAACAAATTTGTTGAAGTTATTTTTTGAGATAAACTTTCAAAGTTTCGTTCATTTATATACTGTTAAGAATTTATGAATTTTCCAGGCAACTTGAAAAAGTTGTCTTTTAATCAGTTTGGTGAGTTTGGTGGCGAAAAAACCCAATTCAAAATTAAATGGATCTGTTTGCGCCACAAATAAATTTCAGAAAATATTTAAATTTAACAGAATTAAAAAGAATCAAACGTTGTTTGATTAGTTTGACGTCACTGCCTCAATTAAGAATCGCGCGCGTCCCTCGGTTTGCTATCCTTTGTGCATATTACTACAGTAGAAACTTAATTACCCCAGCATAAATAGACGCCGTAAAATGCGGATTATAGCGGCTGTATGCAGAGTGTCGCGATTGGCAGTGACATGTCGCCCGCCCTAGCCGTTTTATAACCACGCCAAATTCGCTGTTTCTATTTCGTTTTCATTTCGATAATAATTTTATATATAGCAGTTTTTCCATTGACATGCGTATGTTTCCATGATAGATCTATCAATTTTGATTACAAATACGGATATGTTTCTAAGAAGATGCAAAAAATAGCCCTTCCAAGCCGCAATGTTCCTGGCTTGGTTGTTTTAGCCAGCTATACGCCACGTGAATGAAAAAAAAAACAAAAAGAAAATGACTCGTTCGTTACATGGCGGTGGAAAGTCTTCTAAATGCGGGTTTTGGCTTTGCTATTTTTCAAGCCTCATCGCGCGGTGAAATATAAAGCAAAAAATACCGGCAAATGCACGTAAAAACTCAAAGCGAACGGCCTGCAAAAGTAGAATGAATAAAATTAGCTCTTTCGGTACTTTAGCGAAAAAGCGAGGGCTGTTATGCACTCCGGTTAATTTGGGTGCATTTATACATTTTGAATCGCGGTTTCCGGTCGAATAGACTATAGGTCGATGTAACGTGTAATAGTGACTCTGTAGCGCTGTAGCCGCTGTAATGGTGCAGCTGTGTAAATGCATTCTATTCGATTCATTCTGCTGGCCACGGGCGTACCCAATTTGGATGAGTTTAGGGGATTAAATGTAGTATTTTCTTTCGATTTTAAATGATCAAAAGCCAACAAGTAACATCGATTTAATTGTTAATGGAACTATGATAATAATAACTGTAAACGCCGAATTGACACTGAGCGTATCTAGTTCCATTGCTCCATATATGAGTTTTGATTTTGTTACCACAGCTGTGTCTACCTCTTATATTATCTTATTTTCTTATACAGTTTATTTTAAATACTGAAATGTTGTCACGAGCTTTTTATAAAACACTATGCAAGTCAACAAACAGTTTCAGTGTGAGGATATTTTTTTATTCACAGTTTTTGCAATCAAGTAGGTACCTACCTAACATTTGCGTCAAGTAACATTTTTTATGACCTTTGCATTACAAAAACGTATAAAAATGGTGCCCTGAACGAGTTTTAGAATACTTAGTGTTTGCTCATCTGCTGAAATACCATAAATTATGGGCTATACAGGCTGAAGATAATAAATAGTGTTTATTGCAAAAGTAGCATCTGATATTGGATTACTTACTGTCTTTTTAAAAGGTTCTTAGTCCTCTTCTTTCGTTTGTTTGACCCTTGACAATTTGTCCTAAATTAGTAAACTTTGCCTCCTTGCTGTGTCTGTAGATAACTAGGGTTAGGTCACCTAAGAGTACGCAGCCCCTAAGAGTACGCACTGGCATTTTTTATTAGTTCCAATGCTATTCGGATAGAGGTCGCTATTCAGTGTAGACGCCTTCAATTGACAACAAGTTTTGATTATAGTCGCGTGGTGCTCCGCAAACGATTCGACGAATTACAGGCATAATTAACCAATTTTATACATATTTTTATAATTTTTTGGCACCTTTGCTTTAAGGAGTATCTTACCCTGTGAATGCTTAACTATATTGTTCCACTGTGCATCTTAAAAGGGCTTTAGATAGGCATGTTTCGCACAGCTTACGATGTGTAATTATGGTTGCCTGTTTTAATTAAATAGATTATTCAATCGCTGACATGTCCGCAAGAGTACGCACGCAAAGAGTACGCGCGCACAAACAGGTCTATTAACAAAGGAATTAAAAATGGGCTGCCACTTGTTGAAAAAACTAGAAAATCTCAATACGATATTCTTTGTTCTCTCTGCAGAGAACACTAGAGCATTTCAGAATGGATTAAGTGTAATTCATGAGGTGCATGGTGGCCCGAAGACTGTACCCAAAGTCTATAGACTTTGGATTGTACCAACTACCTCGGACATGGCGTCTTTATAATATGGGACATGTCAAGAATAATATATTGTTGTTATTTGAATTTTTTTACCTTGTACTCTTAAATCCAGCACTGCGTACTCTTTCGAGCTCTCGTTCCTAAGAGTACGCAAACTGTTTTTTTTT
Organism: Pseudeuparius sepicola; assembly: GCA_963920635.1. NCBI lineage: Eukaryota > Metazoa > Arthropoda > Insecta > Coleoptera > Anthribidae > Pseudeuparius > Pseudeuparius sepicola. Next base: position 9,429,798 of record OY987305.1, read on the forward strand.
TATTAAAGATGTAATATCTCTTATGTCGATAATTATAAAAAAAATATTTCTTTGCATTACATATTCTTAAATGTAATAACGAATTTATACTGTGTCGAATAAATCTGTATTACTTATTGTTGTCGATTTATTTAACTTTAAATATTAAGTGCGTACTCTTGGGTGACCTTACCCTATTTACATTTTTTATTAGACAACCTGTACGTTTTTTGTTTCTTATTAGGGAGAGAGAAATTCCTTAGATATATAAGAAGTTGACTGATCTAATGCTGTAGAATCCGATGGTGTAATGTTTGAATAGATCAAAAGCAGACAAATAAACGTATACCAGTGCCTGACACAATAGTCCGTATTTATAAAAAAAGAAGCATTTACTTGGAAGTGTCACAAACTTGACACATGTTTTATTTAAGTGAAAAATAAGCTAATGAGCATATATAAATCCATTTTATTGAAATATTTATGTAGGTAGAAGTCACAGTTATGAGTTATGTAGATATGTTCCTAAGTTAGTTATCTTGGCATCTCTATTTTTACGGACTTGTCAATTTATAGAGGTTACATTCATTGTGGTTTCTTAGCGAAATTGTTTAGTTCAGCGTTGTAAAAAATAGTGTGCAATTACGTGTTTTTAGTGTAGATTTTTCAACTGTCTTAATTTTTGTGGCATATACAGGATGATTTTTTTAGGTCTACCACTGCGATTTTCTCGCTCATTTTGCGGCCTACAAAAAAAACGTAAGAAACAAAAATGTGGCAATTTTGGACAGCTAAGTGGTGCTGCAAAAGAAATTGGCATCCATGGCCAACTTGTCGCGCATTATTAAAAAAACCTAAAATTGAGCAAAACTTTTAATGGCCGTGGAATGTTTATTTTAAGAGACAGAGGAAAACTTTTATATTGAAAATTAATGGCACTGAGAAGCTTTATCCACCCAGGTGCTCAGATAGTTTCAGAAAATTACACAGGGTCTTCGGCTCTCTTGAGACCATGAAAATTTTTTTCGATTTTAGGTTTTTTTAGTACACCGCGAAAAGTTGGGTATGGAGGCCCATTCCTTTTTTAATGTCGCCTCGCTGACCAAAATTGCCATATTTTGTTTTCCTACATATTTTCTGTGCAGCCCAAAAAAGGCGAGAAAATCGCTTAATAAGAAATAAACAAAAAAAAATTCATAGCCTCAAGAGAGCCGAAGACCCTGTGTAATTTTCTGAAACTATCTGAGTACCCTTTTGCATAAAGCTTCTTAGTGCCATCAATTTTCTATATAAAAGTTTTCCTCTGTCTCTTAAAATAAACATTCCACGGCCATTAATAGTTTTGCTCAATTTGAGGTTTTTTTAATATTGCGCGACAAGTTGGCCATGGATGCCGCTTTCTTTTGCAGCACCACTTAGCTGTCCAAAATTGCCACATTTTTGTTTCTTGCGTTTTTTTTGTAGGCCGCAAAATGAGCGAGAAAATCACGGTGGTAGACCTAAAAAAAATCATCCTGTATACTTCTAAGCAAACAAGGTAAGATAATAATTTAGAACTATTTCAAGTTTTTGAAGATTTTGGTTGGGGTGTCAGCTATTGGCTTATGTTATGTTTATGCTAAGCCAATGCCTGACATTGTAGATGTAGATGTCAGTTACTGGTAAAATCACAAGTCATGCAGAAATAATGTCTAATGTCACTAACGATAAACCTTATAATAATAATGTACAAATTTCACGTCAATGGGTTAAATATTTCCAATGTCTGACACCTCTGTCAGCCATACAATGTGTCAGCTATTGGTCACATTTGGCACTGACTTGTTGTCGAAAGTGCTGAATACGACTAATAACTATTATTATGATCTTTACAAGTTTAATATGTCAAATTAAATTCAATTAGGTATTCAAAATAAGTTCACATATAATGTATAGTTAATAGTTAAGAAACGACTCTATAGAGAATTTATGCCATCTGTCATTTTAGGGGAAGAGAAGAAACAGTATTTTTAGAAAAAAAGATAGAGAGAATAAAAAAGGAAGGGAAGAGAATAACAATAAACAGAAAACAGATAGAAAATATTAAATGAGAAAAAACAGTTGGAGCTAAATAAAATGGGAATACATTTACGAGAATCAATATTATCATAGAAAAGAAAGGTAAATAATAATAGCGAACAAGTGTGAGATATGAACAAATAACAATTTCCAAAGTTTTCTACTCAAGAATAAGTTACTATATGTATGTTCCAGAAATGAGAATGTACGAATAAATAAACATTTCTACATATAATAATCACTTGTGTTTTCCTTTTTAAAAATTGCTGTGACAATTGTTATAGAGTGTCAGGTTTTGGGCTTATCAGATTCAGGCTAAGGGTCTGGAAAAAATCACTATGTCAGCTACTTACTGGATAAAAATATAAATTTTAAAATATTGTTTAAAAAATATATATTGCAGATTTGATTTGGGCTGTTGGTAATTATTTCCAGTGATGTGTCTCCTACTTACTCCATATTAAGAATCATGAATAAACGCGCCAAATTGATTGTTTTAGATTAAAATTTGATAACTCAATCTTTAAGGTGTCAGGCACTGGTACGTTTACGTTATAGGACACAGATACGCAGGTCAACATATTAAATTTTAAATACTTAAAACTATTTAACTTGAACTATTTTGTTCTATATTTTCAGTTGTTATTTCTTTGTCACAGTTATTTTTCTTTGTTCTTCGCAATTAGATTGGTTTTCTCTAATATCATCTATCTCTCTTTGACCGTATTTGACAGATACCTATGAGGAAATTGTGCCAATTTCTGAAAGGGCAAACATTTTTGGTCATCGCAACGTTTTTGCTTCGTGACTATCCGTTATCTTTATCAGGTACCTGGTACCTTAGCCAATAACGTTTTGATTTTGCTTTGGTTTGATAATTTTATCTGGCATCAAATCATCAGTCATCACAATATGAGTGTATGGGGCTCAAGTATCTACAGGAGTAGGTACCTACTGAATTTGAAATGTTAGTTGTACCTATTCTGAATTTTCTGGTCCGCGGCGCCCATGCGAAAGTGGCAGTTTCTGTTATCATCGCGTTGGATTCTGATCACGGCCGTGGGTCCGTATATCATGGCTGGCATTGTGTTCGAAAACACATTGGAAATCGTTGATACTTCGGCACAGTCGCACGATCACACAAAGTACGTCGAATTTCTGGCTACGCTGATGTATCGACATTTTCCCGGGACCGGTCGGCCGTTTGCCCCCAAATTATATCAGAAATTGCGATGATAGTTCTCAATTCTCCCCGTGCAGTCGTGTCCAGACTTATATCGAATCTGGTTTTCGCTATATTCGATTTAGACTTGGCTCGTTACGAAGCTCGGAAAATAGGAGAATATTCTAAGACATAGGTATTTATAAATGCACTAAACAGTGTATAACTACTTTATCCCCAATTTCTGAGCTTTATAATATGATGATTTTAACACCGGAGTAAGTGGAACCCATAAAATCAATAGTTCAACTTTAGGCCCTCCTAAAAACTTCAATTTTTAAGGAATGTAATTAACTTTAGAGCAAATGGCAGCTCTACACTTGTTTTGTGACTGTATAGAAATAAATTATTGTAACATAAAAGAAAACTAAAATATTTTGAAAAATGCAAGGTTCCACTTTCCCCGCAATGGGGGGCAAGTGGATCCTATACGTATTTTACCTATTTAACTACTGAGAAATAACACTGGGGCAAGTGGAAATAAAACTAGATATTTGATTTTAGAAGAATATAATTATAAAAAAAATAAATGCACATGTCAGCGAACATTATACTGATTGAGTGATATTGGAAATAAGATGAGGGATTGCTGCTTCTTTGTGTGATGCTTTTGTAATGATGGTTTTGGTAGTACAAAAACAATTTGACTTTTTGTAATTATTGAGATATCTGGAACTTGAGGATAGTAATATTTGCATTCCGTTTTCATGCTCTTTCGAAGGCATTTTATTTCGACTGCATCGTCAAAGCCACGTAAAATTTGTGCTACATAATAAATATTAGGTACCTACTTGTGCTTCCTGTAATGGGAAATTTTGTTAGAACTAAATCTTCAGGGTCTGCATGACGATATATTTCTTCTAAGGAAGGAGATAGAGACTTTCCTCACTCAATATCATCATCAGAATCTGTCTGTTCTTCAGGAACAGCGCACTGCATCTCCATCACTACTGTCCGAAAGCAATGTCTTCTTTGGCTTTTGGTTCCGCTTTCTTTTTTGAGATAACTGTGTCTTTTCTTCCTCTTTCTTTTCTTTCATTTTTTCGACGTAGCTAGTAGACGTAATAACTTCCTGCTCCGGGGCATATTTTTTTACGTTTCTGCTGAAGGGATAATGGAGTTTGGTTAATATGCCCAAGAAGGATTGTGTCAGAGGAATTCTCAGCTAAAGGCATCATTGATTCTTGCTGGAGAGGTACACCCATCTCTTGCTCTTGTTCCTGAAAAGTACCTTCTGATTCCTGTTGGTGCAATGTATCGCCCCCTTCCTGGTGAACTGTTCCTTCCCGTGGCTATTCAATTTTGTATGCACCTTCGAGATTTTGTTCTCTTTCGAGTACGTTGCCGACGGCCTCTTTTTAATGTAATTGCGAACTATTTTCAACTACAATAGAAGAATAAATTTGAAAATAAGGTATGCAAAAAACCTTGGGGCAAGTGGAACCTAGTGTCCACTTACCCCTCTATTGCTCAGTTCCACTTGCCGCAACTCTAAAAAAACCCTGGGGCAAGTGGAAATTATCTATTTCTCACTAACGATTTTTTGTAAGAGTTGACTTCTATTTAAAAACAACATTATTGCACTCAGAATTAATACTTACCAACAGAAAACAATTTTTATATCAGTTTATTAGTTCTTTACATTGCAATCAAACGCCACGCGCACAATTTGGAGGTTAAGCAAAGACTGATGTCAAAAATTGTAGTGGGGGAAAACCTGTATGGCGGTTGAAATTGGCAGTTTTCTGCAATTCACTATCTCTACCGAACTAGTTCCTTATAGTTTCCCGGTAGATGGCAGCAACAGTTATGATACTAAATGATATTACTGGCCTTGGTATCCACTTACCCTATATTTCCACTTACCCCGGTGTAGGTACCTTATCTACTATAAATACCAAAAGTATGCTGCATGATAAATTCTGAAACACAGGGATCTTGACACAGATAGAAAATCACTATCCCATCCCCGTCACAGATACGTCTTCAAAGATCAATGAAAACTAAGCATAGTAAGTACATATAATACATCCCATAGAGAGAGCTGATCACGGAGCTGTAGCTGTTATACGTGTTGTATAGAGTGTAAGAGGCTTACGCCATGGATTTGCTAGGATTTTTCTCTTTTTCATATGCTTGTGTATACCAACATAATTAACTTGGAACTTGAATGGGTGCAGCTCTCGGCTATTTTAAAAACAGGACGAACGCGCTGTGCTTCTCTACTATTAGGCATTTTTTAATTAAGAAGACAAGAATGGCGAATTAACAAAAGATACATGCGACGTGGATTAATATTTCAAAGGGCTGATTCAAATGTAGTTGCTTTTGTTCTGAATTAATGAGAGAATTAACCAGAGTTTTATAGAATGTGAAAATTACTTGAGAGTCACTAGTACAAAAAAAATAACAGTATTTGTAAATAATAATAATAATAAGTCTCACTCACAATATCAGGAATACCGCAGAAGTAACTACATATTATGCTTATAAACATCAGCAAAATGATAACTGCTACGATAATCCTGCCTTTTGTGAATAAATTATTTATACACACACTTAAATCATTATATTATGTCAAGCTGTACATACTTAGAAAAACATTCATATAGTGTTGCCAGCATTTTTAAAATATTATAAATTTCTGCCTTGTAATAATATTTTTTTCAAAATATCTAATCTAGGTGATCTATAAGATTTAAAATGGGACAATGTGACTTGCAAAACGATATATTATACAGGTTGAGTTTTTTTATGTTTAGTATGGAGATCTCGGAAACTATAGCTGAGATAGAAGGAAGGTTAAATAATGGGGAAAGAATTGCAGTTTTCTGTGTCCAATTTAAAGCGCCTCGGAGACACAATTCCCTCCAATTTTGGTATTTACACTTTTTATCTAAAATCAGAAACAACGAAGCTAACCTTCCTTCTATCTCCGCTAGTTTCCGAGATCCCCATACTGATCTTAAAAAAAACTCACCCTGTATACTAGAACACAACTTTTCTTAGCATTCAAACTGTCACTTTACCTGTCTAGACGAAGAAAAATTATATATAACTGCAACCCAAACTGCCATAATCATAACCCGTATTTGGTTTTTTATTAAGTAAGTAATCACGTAAGTTGTATCACAAAGGAAAAATAAATATCACTGTCTCCATGGCATACTTACTTTTTGGTGCAAGTTAAGGGATACCTAGTTGTTCTCTTAAAAAGTATAGGTACCTACCTACAAAAATGTTCGAAAGTTTTGCAACAAATTGTTGCAAGTAGGACAACTTTGCATCAAGTTTTATGGGCTTTTATTTATGCTTTTTTGTTTTCCACAAATTAATTTAAAATAACAATTAGCAACAAAAGGGCATGTGATTAATTTCGATTCACCTTTCAGGACCGTGTTATAACCGATTGTTTTTCTGATTAAGCTGCATAAACTACAAAAACTAATTGTGCACGTATATTAAACGGGAAAAAGTGTTTGTATCGTTATTGCACGCATATATTTGTTAAATACGGTCCAGTGCGGTATTATATCCATAAAGTCGAAAATTTGAAGGTCAAACTGGTCACCACAAAAGTGAGGTTGATATTGAATTCTTCTTCTTGTTCGAATTTGTTCATGGGTTTCAACCAAGGTCGTCTCTTAGATACTCAATAGACCTTGGGTTTCAACCGCATTTTATCTCATTACTTGTACTCAACGCCATATTTTGTCAGCAAAAGGGGTATCAGGGGGATAATATTTTGCCGAGTTGAGAACAAACGATGGTGGTCCTCATAGTTGGGCTACTGCCTATATTATACTGTGGCCTTACAGTGTATATTCCATATTTCAAGTTAACCCCCTAGTTGTACGTTTGCGTGACTTTTCACTAGTCTGCAACCGGAGCCAACTCCCTGCCGTCGGGCTCGGCGAGCCCGCGGGCGCTTCGGCCCTGGCGGCTCCCTGAGTTTAATTACAGGCTGGCGGCCTCCCCCGGGACTGGTGGGGCTTCGGCTCTCGCTCCCCTCCTCATCCCCCCTCCTATGCCCCGCCCCCACCCCCCCTCGCGCGCAGTCAGCAACGCCGCGGAGGCTGGGGCGGTTCTGCCGCCGTTGCTGGCGTCGCTGGAGGCAGCCAGCGGCGGCACGTCACGGCCGCCTCGATAAAATCGCCTCTTTCACTTTATACCGGCGCGGCGTAGCACGCCACATGCAGGGGCGGATTTAGGCATGGGCTTTATGGGCTGCAGCCCAGGGCCCCTTTCACACAAGGGGCCCCGGCCTCACCGCGATGAAAATTAAAAAAAAAATTAACGTAAACGTACCAGTGCCTGCCACATTAAGCAAATACAAATCCATTCTATTGAAATGTTTATGTTGGTAGAAATCACAGTTATGAGTTATGTATGTTCCTAAGACATTTCTCTAAGATATCTCTCTATTTTTACTGACTTTTCAATTTATAGCGAAGTTATATTCATTGTAGTTTCTTTAGCAAAATTGTTTAGTGCAGCGTTGTAAAAAATAGTGTATAATTACGTGTTTTTAGTATAGACTTTTTAAGGGAAATAATTTTTGTGCCTTATACTTCTAAGCAAACAAAGTAGGATAATAATTTAGAACTATTTTAAGTTTTTGAAGATTTTGGTTGGGGTGTCAGCTACTGGCTTATGTTATGTCTGTGCTAAGCCAATGCCTGACGTAGGTGTCAGTCCATGGTAAAATCACAAGTCATGCAAAAATGATATCTAAAGTCTCTAACAAAAAACCTTATAATGGTGTACAAATTTCGCGTCAATGGGTTAAATATTTCCAATGCCTAACACACCTGTCAGCCATTGGCTATAGAATTGGCACTGACTATGGCAGACTTCGGACGTTGGGTGATCAGTCAACCCTTCGCAGTTCTGTTTTCGTCTTCAAGAGCATCAGAACATGTATAGATTTGTCACTCAACGATTCTGAGCCATATCTTCTTCTTGTCGAAAGCGCTGAACAGGATCAATTACTACTACTACGATCTTTACAAGTTTACAATGTCAAATTAAATTAAATCATTCAAAATAAGTCCAAAGATGTGTAGTTAAGGAACGACCCTAGAGAATTTATGCGGTCTGTCAGGGGTAAAGAAGAAACAGTATTTTTAGAAGAAAAAAAAGTGAAATATAGGGAGAAGAAAAGAGGGAGGGGAAGAGAAGAACAATAAATAGAAAACAGATAGAAAATATTAAATGAGAAAAAAAAACAGTTGGAGGTAAATAACATGGGAATACATTTACGAGAATCAATATTATAATAGAAAAATAAAAGACATATAGGTAAATAAAAGCGAACATTATTTTTAATAACAACTGTGACATAACGAACAAACAATAATTTACAAAATTGAAAATCCAAAGCTTTATACTCAAGAATAAGTTAGTAGTGGAGACTGTCCTAAAATGACATACCCAAACTGTTCAAACCAAAAAGTCCCACAAAAAAATTAAATAAATACACATAATTGAAGCATATATTGTATTGGAATGTTTAATATTAGATAGCAGTTTTTATTGTTATAAAAAAATACCCATCTAGAAAAAATACCCTATTTTACAAAAAAGGCACTTTTCAGTGAACACAAAATATATTCGATAAAATGACATACCTATACATATGTGTGGTAAAATGACATAGGTATGTCATTTTATCGAATGTAGGTTATGTTGATATGTTCCACAAGTTCGTTTTCCATTTCCGTTGGAAATGTTGTGGGAAAACGTCCAAGGCCTTTCTCAACACCTCGTATTTTTTTGTTTTTATTCTGAGCTCGCCTTCCTAACGTGGCTTGTGGAACATTGAATTGTTTTGAAGCTGCAAGTCAACCCATATCGCCCCTGTGCACTGCCTCAATAGCAAACCTCATAGAATCCTCACTCCAGGATTGCCTATTGCTCTTCCTTTTGTATTTTCCAACCATTCTGAAATTTCAGAGTAGTCAACGATACTAGGTTTTACAATATAACCGTTCTACAAACTACTAAGATAAAATGACATACCTATGTCATTTTATAATGAATGCCGGTATGTCATTTTAAACGACCAAACACATTATTAAAAACATAGTGAAACTAAAAATATACTTACATTTTATTGAAAAACTATCCACTAGAATAATAATATATTCTCTACAGAACGTCACTGTCAAATATTTCAATTAAAAAACGTATTTTTGATCGATTTTTCGACACTTACTTTATACTTAGGTTAAAAATTGGGAGCAATGGAAACGCACAAGTAGACATCTAAGCCGTAAATAAGCAAATTCGTGGGTTGTCACTTACATGAGTGAGTAGCAAGTTAATCTATTGCTTCATAGATGGCGCTAATAGTCCTTGAAGGTGCGTTCAGAACGAAAATTGCCGCCTGTGTCATTTTATCACACTATGTTATTTTAGGACAGTCTCCCCTACGTATATGTTCCAGAAATGAGAATGTACGAATAAATAAACATTTCTACATAAAATAAACACTTGTGTTTTCCTTTTTAAAAATTGGTGTGACAATTCTTATAGGGTGTCAGGTTTTGGGCTTATCAGATTCAGGCTAAGGGTCTATATAGTCAAAAATCGCTATGTCAGTTAGTGAAAAAAAAATATAAATTTTAAAATTTTGTTTACAAAAAATGTATTGCAGATTTGATTTGGGCTGTTGGTAATTATTTCCAGTGATGTCTCTCCTACTTACTCCATATTAAGAATCATCAATAAACGCGCCAAATTGATTTTTATAGAATAAAATGTGATCATCAATCCTTAAGGTTAATGCCAATATAAACGAAACAAACTTCCTCTGGAACCATGGTGTGTTTCTTGGCGCTTCGACCCCGCTTGTTTCCGGAATCCAGATTCGGGGACGCCCGACGCAAAAACGTCCCCTAGCCGCTCTCCCGAAGTGGGAGAACCATCATTACGCGGACCCCCGGCATGCCCCACCGCCACCCTTGGGGGGGCTAGCGGGCCCCGCCCGCGCCGCTGAATTCAAAGAGCGATTTACACACGCGCGTTGTCGCTGGCGCCGATCTTTTACCTTGACCGCGAGGCAGCGAAAATCAGGCGCCGCCTGAATAAATTTCGACCGTTCCGTTTGGGAATACGGGAAACATTCCCGGGGAAGCAGCGACTATTTTTAACGGGCGGGACAGTAATACGAGGGACGCAAGGTGTTGTTTTTATTTTTTTGAGTTGCAAACTTCCGATCACATGCCTAGGGTACAGTTTTGTTAATCCTCTGTTTGTAGAGGTAACTTTTAGAATAAATCATCCTTAAAAATACACTGAATAGAACCATTGAGTAAATGACCCGCAAAAAAGTTGGAACCATGAGCGAATTTCTTTAATTTTTGGGCTAAGATGAAACTACTCTGGGGACATCATATCTCTTCTTCCAAAAAGATTCGAAATGAGACCATTAAACGTCGTTACCTCATTATTTGGCATGCCTGTTAAAAATGACATTTAATTTAATTAATGGCCAAAACTGCCCTTATTTGTTATTTTCTCTAAAAGTTCTTGAAAAAGTTCCTTGGAATTTTATTTTACCTTTATATTTTCAAATTTTCAGGCAAAAGTTAAGACAATGAAATTTTCTTTGAAAAATCTAAACACTAATATATTTCATTTTTTCGTTGTGCCATAAAATTGCTTATCTATAGCATCCTAACGTGATATTTTTTAATTATTGACCATCTTTTGAGTAGTAATCGGCTAGTTTCAAGAAAAACTCAACTAACAGGGTGCATTTTGGATGATTTTCCTGTTTCTGGACAACCACTACCAATTTTTATAAACTTCACAAGTCAATCTATGGCACACCAAAATAAATGATTTTTTGTTTTTAGATTTTTTAAAAAATGGAAAATTTATCATAAAATAAATTTCCCAAGTTTTTAAAATACATTTTTTTAGAGAAAATGACAAGTAAGGGCTATTTTGACAATTTATTTAATTAAATGTAATTTTTGACAAGTAAGTCAAATGACGCCACGACGTTTAACGGTCTCGTTTCGAATCTTTTTGGAAGCAGACATGACCCAGAGTAGTTTCATCATAATAAAACAAAAGATAAAAAAACCTTTTTAAAAACAAACTTTTATTTAAGCCATGTACTAAGACTAATAAAATAAAATAAGCCATGTACTAAAACGAATAAAATAAAATAAGTCTAGATTTTCGTTAAGACAATTCAATGCCAAATTGCGACAAGTTTTTGTAAATCAAAAAGCTTGTGGTGCGAAATGTTCATTTGTAGGTACCAATTAATTTTATTGGACAGTGATTGGTTGATAAGCAAGTACCTAGTTGCTAAAGTATGTATTTTCTTTACAATTCGCCCGACAAGCTTTTTGATTTACAAAAACTTGTCCCAATTTGGCATTGAATCATCTTAATGAAAACCTTAGGACATAGCTAAATAGAAGCTTGTTTTTGAAAGGTTTTTAATATTTTGTTTTATTTTGAGCTTTTTAGTACCTATTTGATTCCTATATCAGGAGGGTGAGTTAGTCGCCATCTTGGAGCATCCGCCATATTGGATTTAGTATGACGTCATTTATCTTATTATTTTGTACTCGTCAAACCCTTGCATTTGATACCCATGTCAAATAGGTTGTGCAGAAATAGGTAATCCGCCATCTTCGGGCGGCCGCCATATTGAATTTAGTGTGATGTCACTAACATTATAGTTTTCTACTCTTCAAGCCCTTTCATTTGATGCCCATATTAAGGGGGTTGAAAAGAAAAAATGTAATCCGCCATCTTGGAGCGGCGGCCATATTGAATTTAGTGTGATGTCACTAACTTCATCGTTTTCTACTCTTCAAGCAATTTCATTTCGACACCTGCAACGAAGACCTGTAACTCATTCTGGGAGATTTTGAGAAAAACTGTTTTTAAAGTTTAGGTACACATTTTTTTTGAATGGTTAAATCAAAGGGTAAAAATGCTAGATGCCTTTAAAACTTATTGGTAATGCTTTTATTGATGACTAAACACTATTTTCTTAATACAATAATAAAAAATGGGAGATACTTTGGAGTTTCTGTATTCTCAGTAGGTAGTCGGATTTTTAGTACCTAATCTACACCTTAGGTCTAAAAAGAAAACAAAATTGGAACAAACTGATTTTTTAGGGTTTTTAAAAAAGATACGGGATATATTAAAACATAAATGAACCTATTATTTATCATCTTCTGTATCATAACTTTAACTTTTTTCTTCAATTTGATTGTTTTTCTGTCTGCTTTGTGTGGGTTTTGATACATTTCTTTCCTTAACTTTCAAGAATCATAGCAATTGTGGTACGATTTTGGTATAAGGTGTTTTCTGCGTAGTTATTTAATTACATTTAACTTTTTTTGCGGCAAGTAGTAGTGTTTTGTTCCAAACAAAGTCTGAGTGGTTCTTTGTCATATCCATAATATTTATGGATATGCCCATACATCATCCTCCTCCTATGGCAAATATTTTGTTTCTTTGGTTTGGCTTATATTTAATGATATTCCATTAGGTACTACTTAAATGAAACATAGTCATATCATGACATTGAATTTTCATACCTATTTTTCAGCGACTCTGGAATAGTAATAAGAGTGAAACCTTGCTATAAGCGCTTTTCCTATTTACTATTTAGACTCAAAGTTGAGGCGAGGGGCGAGGTTAAGACAGAACATAAAATTTAAAAAAATGAGATGAGATACTACAATTTCGTTTATTGTATTTTGTGTTGCCTACCTTCTGTTTTGAGATCCATGGTAAACTTAAGCCATTACTTTGGGCCTTGGTGATAGTAACTCAAAAGTGCAAATTTTTTTAGATACTATAGTCTTCGTTGGAGGTGTCGATTTGATACCCATATTAAGGTGGTTGACAAAAAAATACCCCATCCGCCATCTTGTGGCGGCGGCAATTTTGAAAGTATTACAATATTGAGTATTGCATAAATATTGTATTGTCACCAGAACTAAAGGTGTATGAAAAATTTCAGCTCAATGCTCAATCGGATGTCAAGAAGTGGTTGAGCAAGTTAAATAAAAGTTTGTAAAAGAAATCCCTTATGGTTCATACTTTTTGGCGGCCACTGTATATTCTATTTTATAATATATATCATATATCCTTTACTCAATTATTATAGAACTATAATATTATTACCTGCTTTTGATAATATTAGCACAGATAACCAGGTTATGTTTCTAATTTTTTTAATCTAGCCGTTTTAGATTTTAAATCCCATCATTTTAATAGGGTATTAAAAAATATATTGTTCTACTCACTAGTACTCACTGTTCGCATATATCCATAATATAATCACTACAAAATCATCCAACCCCCTAATTATTTATTTTTTATCCGATTATATTGACTGTCAAAATAGAATTTGTCTAATGAACTTGCATTTCACAATTTACTAATTATAAGATTATCTTAGAAGACTTTGCCAGTTAAACTTGTATTTTCTTGGCCTTTTTGTTGTCTTTGAGATTCTATATGAAAAAATTGTTACTGTACCAAATTTCAGTATAATCGGAACTTTAGTACAAATTAAACATTTTAATTGGTACTCATTTACTGAAAAATTAGTTATCTACTTAAATCGTTTCAAATTGTCCCATTTCTAAATATTGTTGCACTTACTTTTTGATTTAAATTGTTTCTTTTATTCTAACTAATTTGGAAATTTGATTCCCTCCATCTAGAAAATAAAGCATTTTGATAAAAGTCCCAGGCCAACAATATATTTTTGACCAAAAATTATTTTTGGTCTGAGAAAAAAGCTGTTTCTATTTTTAAAATACCTACTCTCATAAACTTTTAACTTATTTATATTAAAGCTAACTCACTCTGCCTACATACCATTTTAAAGCTGCTACAGTTTATCTTGTCAAAATTATATAAGGAAACATTGTCCTTCTGTTACCTAATTATATTACATATGGTAGATATATTTTATTGGATTCTTTGATATTATTGTGAGTTTTGGTCAAATATATCATTAAAAATTAGAAAAAACTTTAAGTACTTATATTTTCTTTTCAAGATATGAAGGCATCAATAAGCATACGAAAAATCCAATACCTAATAATAAAAAAGAATAATTGTATTTGCATCTTTACTTCGTAATTAAAAAATACCTAGAAAAACCTTTTGCATTTTATTTCCAATATTTGAAAAAAAAAACTGTCTCGTAGCAAATTAGATTATTTTGAAGTTTTCATAAAACGGAGAAAAATAAGCAGTTATTGGTTTTCCGTTTTCCCTGAGGGCTTTATTTAGCTCAAAATAACTCATCAAAACATGCTTTGAGCTGCTTATTTATGAAGTGAGGCCTCTTTGCCATAAAGCCTGTGCTCCTGCTATTAAAGTCTGCTTGCTGCTCTCAACAAACAAGAAGAATTTGTATAAAACCTTAATGCAATATTCTCCTTTCTGAATATTAAATTGATCGACTTCATTTTGATAAACAGGTCTACATGAAAAAGAACCTCATCATGTTAAAGGTTTATTGAAAGATATTAAAGAAAAAAAAATTCTGTAAAGCAATATGTGATGAAAAATCATAAAATAAAAATAAATTCGGTTTAACAACAGTAAATCATACGAATTTTACAAATTTTTTTTCTTAGGCTTTAGCAAGACTTTGTCTCTGTATAATACCCCAGCTTGCATTTCATACTCATGTCTATGCATATTAGGGCCCTTTAAGTTGAGTTTCTCGTTGATTTTTCTGAAACCATTGTTGACATTGTTGTCCTGGATGTTGTGCTTATTATCCTTGTCGCCTTCCTTAGGTTTGGCCTCCTTTTCCTTGTACTCCCTAAATTTGGGCTTATTTTTCTTGTACTCCTTAGGTTTGGCCTCCGTTTCCTTGTACTCCTTAGGTTTGGTCTCCTTTTCCTTGTACTCCTTAGGTTTGGCCTCCTTTTCCTTGTACTCCTTGGGTTCAGCGCCCTTTTTCTTGTTGTCCTCCTTGTCTGCCTGGTCAGTTTGTTGCTTTTGTTTATCACGACGAGGCATAGGTAAGATCGGTATGGTTGAGGCAATTGGATCATTAACCAACCTGAAGAGCGCTTCAATATATAAATGGAACCTCGTGATTTCTGCACCACGATCTATTAAAAAGCGATCCATAACCTGTACATTGAATTGTTCCCAAATGTTGTATCTTCTTGGTACCGATGCTGTGCAGTTATGAGTTAACATCTGGATAAATGATAGCTTTGCTTCTTGTAGCTCTTGATAATTTCTTTCGAAAATGTCTTGGGGGTTAAATCTGAACCACACCTGAAACAATTAATTGCTTTCATATCTACATGGTGTCAAGCACTAAGCTCAAAACCATTTCAGAGCAAATATACAGTGTAAAAATTACTGATGTGAAAAAATCCACGGTTTTTAACCGACTTTAAAAGAGGAGGTTATCAATTCGGTTGTATGTTTTTTTTTGTGTTTGTTACCTCAGAACTCCGTCATTTATAAACCGATTTGGACAATTCTTTTTTTATTTGAAAGGGTATACCTACAGAACGGTCACATTTAAATTTGAAGAAAAAATTCCACCGCAAGGGTGGACAAATAGGGGATGAAATTTCATATTGAACCGATTTCGATGATTCTTTTTTATTAGAAAGGAAGTACCTTAGAGGTGGCCCCATTTAAATTTAAAGAAAAAATTCCACCCCCAAGGGTGAAAAAATAGGGGATGAAATTTCATATTCGACCGATTTCGATGATTCTCTTTTTAATAGAAAGGGATTACTTTAGGAGTGGCCCCATTTAAATTCGAAGAAAGAATTCCACCCGTCAGGGTGGAAAATAGGGGGTGAAATTTCATATTGGACCGATTTCTATGATTCTTTCTTTATTGGAAAGGAGGTACCTTAGGTGTGGTCCTATTTAAATTTAAAGAAAAAATTCCACCCTTGAGGGTAGATAAATAGGGGATGAAAGCTCAGATTGGACCGATTTGGATACTAGTGTGAAAACAGCCACGGTTCTTCATCCACGGTTTTGTAAAAATCCCGTCCACGAAAAATCCGGCAACACTGCATTCGTCACGAGAAACACTCTCTCCACGGTCATCCACGGTTTTGTTTTACGCATAGAACGTTATTAAATCTTCTTTCAAGAGGCCTAATTTTAAATTTTCGGCGAAATGTACGATATTGCTGACACCTGACAAACAGCGGCAGAAATATGACCTTCACCTGGACCAGTTCAAAACCTTTGGCCTGCGATTTGGGGAGAAGCTGCAATTTAAAAACTTGAAAAATTCGCGTTGTTTTGCAAATAAAAATTATTAGCTAAGTATTTTATCGGGAGATGTGCGCTATTCCCGATAGTTGCTAAATATTCGCTAGTACATGCCCTTCACCTGGACTGGTTCAAAACCTTTGGCCGGCGATTTGGGGAGAAGCTACAATTTAAAAACTTGAAAAACTCGTGCTTTTTTGCAAATAAAAATTATTTGCTAAGTATTTTATCGGGAGATGTGCGCTATTCCCGATAGTTGCTAAATATTCGCTAGTACATGCCCTTCACCTGGACTGGTTCAAAACCTTTGGCCGGCGATTTGGGGAGAAGCTACAATTTAAAAACTTGAAAAACTCGTGCTTTTTTGCAAATAAAAATTATTTTATTTGCAAAATTTTTAAAGTTTTTAAATTCCAGCTTCTCCCCAAATCGCCGGCCAAAGGTTTTGTACCAGTCCAGGCGAAGGGCATATACTAGCGAATATTTAGCCACTATCGGCAATAGCGCACATCTCCCGATAAAATAGCTAATAATTTTGATTTGCAAAAAAACGCGAGTTTTTAAAGTTTTTAAATACCAGCTTCTCCCCAAATCGCCGGCCAAAAGTTTTGAACTGGTCCAGGTGAAGGCCATATTTCTGCCGCTGTTTGTCAGGTGTCAGCAATATCGTACATTTCGCCGAAAATTTAAAATTAGGTTTCTTGCACGAAGATTTAATAACTTCTATGCGTAAAACAAAACCGTGGATGACCGTGGAGAGAGTGTTTCTCGTGACGAATGCAGTGTTGCCGGATTTTTCGTGGACGGGATTTTTACAAAACCGTGGATGAAAAACCGTGGCTGTTTTCACACTCGTGATTTGGATTATTCTTATTTTATTAGAAAGGGGTTAGGTACCTTAGGGGTGGTCACATTTAAATTTGAAGAGAAAAATTTCAATCCTAAGGATGGACAAATAGGGATGGAATTTAATATTGGACCGATTTCGATAATTCTTAATAATTCAATAAAAAATAAGAAATATTTTTTTTATCAAAAACATTAAAACCGACTTCACAAATTTGCCCGTATACACATTTCAACTAAAATTTTAGAAATATTTTTCTCTTTCTAAATTGAGTTATCTTTGGAGTCGGTGACAAACACTAAGTTATGATGTATGTAGGATATGACGTATTCATAAGTATCTAAATAGATTTAAATTCTTTGCTTTGACTGTCACCGACTCCAAATTTAACTCAATTTAGAAAGAGAAAAATATTTCTAAAATTTTAGTTGAAATGTGAATACGGGCAAATTTGCATTTTTTGTTTTTTTTTTTAATTTTTAGTGGAGTGTGGATACGGGCAAATTTTTGAAGTCGGTTTTAATTTTTTTGTTAAAATTTTTTTCAACCAACGGTCGAGCACAAAACAGTTAAAGTCTTGGAAAATATTTTTGTTTGCAGAACTATTTATAATTTGACGTTGCCAGTATTTTGTCTTAAATAGGGATAAAAAATGACGTATGCAAAAGTGGTCACGTGACTTTCCGCAACTGTCAAATTTTACAATTTTTTAAAATTATTTTCTTTAAGTTTTTTTCACATATTCTACCTGTATAACTTCTTTTATTGTAAAGACACTCTACATATTTTAAAGCAAACGCATTTTTGAAACTCGACAATTTTGTAGTCCTTGATGCACATTTTATTTCAATTCTGTAGGTAATTTAATAAAATAATCTGATTTATTCCAGTAGATCAATAGTAAATACAGTACCTACTTAATAATACCATGTTTCAGATTTGACTTGATTTTAAAAACGCGCCTTATTTGTTAAAATATCCAATTCGTGCAAGTGTAAAGTGTAGTTATTAGGTACTTTACAATTATTTTGACGTTTTCTCTTTGAATATGTATCTACTATTGATATACATGAGTAAACCAGGTTGTTTTATTAAATTACAGAAATTAATAAAATTTTAATTTAATTTTTTAATTTTTATTTTGGGTGAAATAATGAGGAAAAAAGGAAATGTGAATGCTACTTCAGAAAATTAAATATCTAAAATAAGTTCTGTAATGATACTTACACCTAACGAAAAAAATCTTAAAGATCTCACTGTCCTGAGGATGACTAAATAAATTGGTCGAAACGTCGACAGATGGATAAATCGACTTTCAATCAATTATTACGTTTTTCATCAATTCAAAACGCCACAAAACTTTCTCGAAGTGAAATAATCAGTATTCATGCCTATCAAGTGCAGGAAAAAACAAAATATTGATTTCAAATTTCCCGCCGCCGCGCCGCCTCGTATACTTTTGCATTTCTAGTGACCAGTCGGGGGGGGTCGAGAGTTTATTATACAAAGTGGACATATTGTCTAATGGTATATTAACATCATAAAATGAGTATTGTAACAAGCATATTAGGTACGTAGGAATCGAAAAATCGGGAAATATTTATTTTAAAAGCTTTTATTTAACTTGAAATGTATGTATGTATGTATGTATGTATGTAATTTGTTCGGGTGGAATCTTGCAACTCAATTTTGAAGCAGATATCTTCAACCGATCGAGCTGAAATTTTGTACACACGTTTAATTTGGATGACAATGCATGATTATATGTGTGACGTCATTCTAAATCCAACATGGCGGATCACCCAAGATGGCGGACTAGTTAAATTTCAACCGATCGAGCTGAAATTTTGTACACACGTTTAATTTGGATGACAATGCATGATTATATGTGTGACGTCATTCTAAATCCAACATGGCGGAACACTCAAGATGGCGGACTAGTTAAATTTCAACCGATCGAGCTGAAATTTTGTACACACGTTTAATTTGGATGACAATGCATGATTATATGTGTGACGTCATTCTAAATCCAACATGGCGGAACACTCAAGATGGCGGACTAGTTAAATTTCAACCGATCGAGCTGAAATTTTGTACACACGTTTAATTTGGATGACAATGCATGATTATATGTGTGACGTCATTCTAAATCCAACATGGCGGAACACCCAAGATGGTCATTAGAAGGTCTCCTCATTGAAGAGCTAGACTGTTCTAAACTAACCGGCAAACGACCTTGCAACAATGATGCGTTAACTGAGATGAATAGACTCAGACACCTGGCCAAACTAAAAATTACAAAATAAATTAAAAGTAAAAAAATATTTTTAAAAAAAGCTTTTATTTAAATGCGCTAAAAAGAATAAAATAATCTTTTCTTTTAAAACTTTTACTATCAACTTATAACGTCATTCCACAATTTATATGATATAAAAGCTTGTCGCGAGATTTAAGTTTTCAAACTAAGTAAATACCACTACTTAAATCTCTTATCATCTCTTATATCATATAAATTGTGGAATGACGTTATAAGTTGATAGTAAAAGTTTTAAAAGAAAAGATTATTTTATTCTTTTTAGCGCATTTAAATAAAAGCTTTTTTTAAAAATATTTTTTTACTTTTAATTTTTAGCTTTTCTTTAGGATATTTTTGGTTGTACCTATCTACGTGTTGTTTTGTACATACTTATACAGTATGTCTATGTAGACATTGGCAACATTGGTGATAATTGGTGTTTGTTAAAATGCCAAAGAATATATCCAATATTTAATCATAGATACTAGATACAAAGAAATATTTATTTTTTGTTTCGTTTAGGATTTCATAATTTTTGTTGTCGTGTTGTTTCCTGTAGGAACCATGTTATTTTAAATTATTTGCTCTAACGATAAATTTTTATTTTTAAAAAATTGAAATAAACAAAAATAATAAAGTTTGAATTTGACTTTTGCCCCCCCCCCCCCGTCCTAGATTTTTTCTGCGGGCGCCCATATTCAAAAATGTGTTTGCTTTAAAATATTATGTACCCGAGACGATATTTAGCTAAGAAAATGTAATTTAGGTAAATATGAGCTTAAGGACAATAAAGGACCTTATTCAGGTAGAATCTGTGAAAAAATAATTTTGAAAAAGTTTTAAAAAAATTGACAAAATGAATGTTGTTTTAAGGCCACGAAAATTGGTTACGGTTAAAGAATCGGAAGGGAAACATTTTTTTCTAATAAGTTTTCAACATTTCGACAAATAAGTGGAGTTTTAAAAACATTTTGTTAAATGTCAAATTTGACAGCTCCGGCAAGTCATGTCGGTCACTTTTGCATACGTAATTTTTTATCCGTTGAAATTTTAACATCAATTTATTAAATTTAATGTAATTAAATTTATATTCTAAATACTTTGCATCAACAGCAGAAATTTAAAGCGTTAATATAATTTTCATGGAATTTTTGTCGATAATTGTACTAATAAAAAGTTAGTAAAATGATAAAGCTAGTGATAAAATAGTTTTTATAAAGTTACATTTAATTATGTAAAATTGACAATTTTGCCATGAAGCTGTGATGGTAGATACAAAAAAAATGACAAGCGACAGTTTTTGCTTAAAACAAAAAAAGATATGTACCTAGCCAAATCTGAAAACAATTCTTTTTTTTTATTAAGTATAAATCATAGTATTTTTGTCAAAATAAATTTGGTGTATACGCCTCTGGCCATATGTGGAGGTTAGTATTACATATTGTGTCGCTTAATCAATACGTCATCATGCTGTGCACAAATTCCGCAAAAATACAATAAATAGGTATACGAAAAACTTTTAAAAATGTGTCTAAAACTAATGGCTGGCTTGTATCATAATATGTTGAAGTTTCCCAGAATAAAACTGAATTGCCTTGTACAGAAATCCTAGTGAAATTCAATGTGAGGGACGCAGAACGCTATTGGGAGAATAATAAGCTGAAGAAAGATGCAAGCTGCGGCCAAGGTTGTCATTTTCTGCCAACGTCGCATACTCTAGCGTTTAGCTAAACGTGGCAACCTCGCCCGCCTCTACATCTTACGGACATGGACTTTTCTCAACTTGCTAACGAGAATATTCCCACAAATAAGACTTACCTGCAAATAAGTAATGTTAAAGGCAGCACATAACTTGAAAACTTCAAGTCTATCTTCTTTCCCGGCTACGTTGTAGTCGCACATAATCACCGTCCTCCATGGTCTGCGCCGATTCGCGATGTCCATTAACGTACTCAGAAGATATTTCCTGATATTCTGTCGATTCTCTATTTGGAATTCTTTTCTCTTGTCGCCCTCATAAAAAAGCACGTGACAGTGGTAACCTGTCGTGCGTCCAAGAACATTTTTTCTGTAGAACTCTTGAATTTTCATAGCAAATGTTGTTTTCCCACATTTGTAGGGTCCTATTAACAACGCCAAGATCATCGACATTTTCGTCAACTCCTGGAAACCGACAAGCACAGATGATTTATCTTTGATGGAGCTCCAGGCACTGATTCTGACACGGTGACACGCACACCTTGTGATTCTATGTTTTTTCGCAGATATTCAGCGAACTGTTGCAATTTCTTTTACACCACGGCACCACAAGACAAATTGCACACCTTTGGCATGTGTTCGGTTGAAAGCAAACGAGATAAAAATGAGAGGTACCCAATTGACAGTTGTTGGGAGTGGATGCGTGGTAGCTACAGCGCACGACTGTTCGGATTGGTCCGTTTGAATGGTGGTAACTCGTGATTCAGGAAGAAATTTGAAAATAAATCTATAATAGATTTTTAATAGATAATTTTCGAACATTATTAATTACATCGGAACAAAATTATGCCGAATGTTATAAAGCCTATCACAAGAAGTTTGAATCTCACTGATACAATTTTAAAGTCCATATTTTAAAATAATGTAGAGTAAGAATATAATATTTTAAATTATAAATTCCCTAAAAATAGGTATATTATTTTGTCTTACCTTTACCTGGTCGATATTTTAGAAGAGGACTAAATTTCAAGGTGTTCATCAACCAGTTCGTGTTTTTTATATGGAGTTGACTAAGCGTTCCAACCCTAATCACATTCGCAATTTTGCAATGAAATATAATGGCACTTTTAACAGGACGTGTTATCGGTATACCTTCAGTCATTTCGATCCTTCAGCAATTTTTGTTTTGAATAATAGTCACCTAATAATGTAAACACTATATGTAAATCACATCAATAATATTTATTATCGCCCTATTAAGGTTTCGAAGAATTTTTCTACGTTTAAGATAACACTTACTAAATTTTAAATGTTGCTTCTGACAACCGTCTTTCTTTTATGAAACATTTTAAAGCTTAAAAGAAGAAGAAGAAGAATTTTTTCGTTTCGTTTCTTTTTCAAATTATAGAACAACCGTGCAAATTTTATAAAATAACTTCGATCCTTTTATACAGGTATCAGAAAGTTTTTCAAAATTTAAAATTGGGTTAATGTTGAAGCCCAAAATTACAAAAAAAAACTGAATTCAATATAGATGCTGTTAGACTCCCTTCTTAATATACTTAGGTACATATTTAATTTAAATAAGGGGTACCTAAAAGGTTCTGACTATCTTTCTGCAGAATTCCCGCAAGAAGAGTTAGCAACTTTGGTAGCAACTTGATCATATTGATTATGGCGTTGATCCCGCATCGGTTAACTTATAATAGATCTAGCTGAAAGGGCGCAGAGCAAGAGTCATCCGCTTTCGCATCAAACACATAAAATACTGTAAATAATAGTTTGCAGTTCCTCCTTCATATATATATTGACCCCAACCAGCCAAGTTCGACCCTAATAGAATTTCCGGAGATGTCGTATACAATTTTCTTTGCAATAATTGGCGGAACAGGTCTTTATACGCAACTACCCTAGCAAATGTGAAATAATAGGGCTATTTTTATCACGGTAATATTTATTGTTCCATACAGGCTATATACAGGATGATTTTTTAGGACTACCACTGCGAGTTTCTCGCTTATTTTGCACCCTACAAAAAAAAACGTAAGAAACCAAAATGTGGCAATTTTGGACAGCTAAGTGGCGCTGAAAAAGAAATCGGCATCCATGGCTAACTTGTCGCGCAATATAAAAAGGACCTCAAATTGAGCAAAACTATTATTAGCCGTGGAATGTTTATTTTAAGAGACATAGGAAAACTTTTATATTGAAAATTGATGGCACTGAAAAGCTTTGTCCATCCAGGAGCTCAGATAGTTTCAGCAAATTACACAGGGTCTTCGGTTCTCTTGAGGGCATGCAAATTTTTGTCGATTTGAAGTTTTTTTACCACAGCGCGAAAAGTTGGGCATGAAGGTCCATTTCTTTTTTAACGTCGCCTAGCTGACCAAAATTACCATATTTTCTTTTCTTACGTATTTTCTGTGCGGCCCAAAATAAGCGAGAGAATTGCTCAATAAGAAATAAACAAACAAAACTGCATAGCCTCAAGAGGGCCGAAGACTCTGTGTAAATTTCTGAATCTATCTGAGTACTCAGTTGCATAAAGCTTCATATAGTGCCTTTAATTTTTAATATGAAAGTTTTCCTCTATCTCTTAAAATAAACATGCTATGGCTATTAATTGTTTTGCTTCATTTGAGGTGTTTTTTATATGGCGCGACAAGTTGGCCAAGGATGCCGATTTCTTTTGCAGCACCACTTAGCTGCCCAAAATTGCCACATTTTTGTTTCTTACGTTTTTTTTGTAGGGCGCAAAATAAGCGAGAAAATCGCGGTGGTAGTGCTAAAAAAATCATCCTGTAGACTAGTCTGGAATTTATTTTCCATATTTTCACAGAAAAATAGACTATATTATTAAAAAAGTGTGGTGAATCTAGTTGATTGTTCGTTAGGTATGTTTGCTTCCAGGGATTATCTCCATATTCTTCTAAAAAATAGCACCCCCAATGTTTTTTCCTTAAAATAGAAAGTGCCTATAACTATACTCATTCTGAATACAAGCACA
The DNA here is from genome assembly GCA_963920635.1 of Pseudeuparius sepicola. NCBI lineage: Eukaryota > Metazoa > Arthropoda > Insecta > Coleoptera > Anthribidae > Pseudeuparius > Pseudeuparius sepicola. The sequence goes on from OY987305.1 coordinate 9,454,174, forward strand.
GGTTTCAGAGTAGTACTGTGTGAGCAATAAAGTACGCATCATAAGGGATTTTTTTATTCGGGTAAATTGTGACTCAACCATTTTAGGTTTTAGGCATCTTATTTGCAAACAGTACTATCGGCAAAATCAAAGTTTCCTTGAATTTTTAATAATGATAAAAAAAACTTTATGATGCGAACTTTTTTGGTCACAATGTATATTTGCTTCATCAAAAACTAAAATCAAAAATCAAGCTATAAGGTATAATGCTTTTTCTGCCCCCATACTAGTAACATACCTATTAAGTAACAGTTTAGGTTATAAGTAAGTCCATTGACAACACTGACACGTAATGACTGACACGTAATGACTGACACGTAATGACTCACACGTAATGACTGACACGTAATGACTCACACGTAATGACTGACACGTAATGACTGACACGTAATAAAAAAATTAAATATCTGTTCTTAATTAAAACACAATTATCACGGGTGCCTTGTTAGCGCGGCATCCTCGCCACCATAGCAACCAACTAACATAGTAATTGTTGCCTGTCAGATAATCAGAAGTATAGTTTATATATTATAATAGTTTTTCATTCGTCGAAGAAAAATTATAGTACAAAACTCGAGTTGTAAGCTTATTACATACTCGTGGAATTACAGCACTCGCCGCTGCGCGGCTCGTGCGCAACTTTTCCACTCATACGTAATAAGCTGTTTACAACTCTCGCTATGTAATATACTATTACCCAACACTTTTAAAAACTGACCACATAGCGAAGTTTGCTTCTACAAATAAATAATATGTTTACAGAAACTGCATTCTTATACACTTAGCCGCTTGATTAAACTTATCTAAATTAGCTAAATTTGGAAAAAAGATCAATAGGTGGATTTAAATATGTATTAAGATCCCTGAAGCTTGTGGAGGAATTTCGTGTGAGTAATAATAATAATGTATGTAATACATATTAGCAAGTTCTTCCAGGGTATATGCTCCATTATTGAGTGATAGAAACTTCACGCAGGGGGATAAATTTAAACAACGCTGCTCTTCTGCGTCGCAGATAAAATATGTTGATTGTTTTATTACAACTTGAATGGGGTTCACAAAATTAGCTTATGATTACATTCATCACACGGTATTTACCGCTATTAGTTAATAAGGGGGTGCCTCTCCCAAAGGAATATCGAGAGGGTCCTCTATACTCCCCAACATAGATATTTACATACATAACTGGTAATCGGATATTCTTGTCGAATGTTATGCGATCCCCACCACTTTGCCATTTAACAATGTGGAGTCACCCCTGAATATTTTACTATTTTTGTTTAAGCGGACTGATGCCTTTGGCAACCACCAAAAGCTTTGTTCAACTAATACATCAGAGAGGGCCATGGGTGTTGTTTGTTAAAATTCAATCATCATGATAATAGTAGGTAATGCTTTTAACGGTTATACACAAATAGGAATAAAAATATTCCTTATTTAATTGTTTAAAGTTGTTATCGACCAAGTTGCAGACTCTCCGAAATAATAGTAATTGCCACCCTTCCCAAGTACAACCATGTGGTTGATTCTCGAGTAGTGCTAGTTGGGAGCATCGTGAAGGTGAGGACATAGAGAGGGTTGTATTGAGAAAAGATATTCTTTCTGTATTTGTATAATGTTGTTTGGGCAAAAATGGTAAAAACCATGTTAAAATAGTGAACACAATTGATAGGTATATGACGATTCGCGTTGTAATAAATAACGAATAATTTAATAGGACAATAATTATAAATAAATAATTAAATCACTAACAATATTGGCAAAACCTGCTCCTGTTTGTAGACAGCAAATACCATGTAATTCTATTTTGAATTTCAGCTCATTGTATTTATTTGAAACAAGCACAATTATTTGCGAAAATTTACAGAAGTATTGTTTTTCCTGACTTAGATGTCCTTTGTTTTTGAGGTTTTCATCGGCGTTGTTATTTTATAGACTACAATAATTTGATGGAAATGGTGTGTTAATTCCGTTAGAAAATTCGGAATCCTGAAAGTATCTGCGACTGCGGCAGCTAATAAAATAAATCAATAAGGTTTTCGCTTTGCGCTAACCCACTATGGAATTGTTCAGGAAACCATTCCACCAGAATACACTGCTTTCCAACGGTTAGGTACATTGCCAAAACCAAAGGCAACTTGTTTTGTTTCATGATTTTAAAAAGATGTTATTGTTATTGTTACATTCAAGGTTTTCAGTTTTTCATATGATTTATGTTATTTTGTAAATATAAGTATCTCAAAGCATATATTGTACGATATACAAGTCTATCAAAAAACTATTTATTACGCATTACAAAATAGGAAAGACTGAATTCAAGAAATGCCAATGTAAACAAATCACCTACCTCGTATTCTTCCCCCCGAACCGCTAATGTAGAAGCAAAATAAAACCGTGTTATTTGTACTAGCGTGAATCATCTATTCAATAAATCGTTGGTGCTTTCGCATAACAAACAGCCATTCTCTATGGGTATCTTCTAAAAAAAACACGATTCTTGCTCTTTGATGCTAAATATCTAAGTAAATGCATTATACAGAACTGGCTACAGCACCACAGATGTGGTAAACCCAATTTCCTAAATGATTCTCCTATTTCGGGTGTCATCTTACAAAATGACAAATGCCGGGGCTTGCTGGAACTCGAGCTGATCCAATACCGTTGCTTTGTTACATTAACCGCTCTATTGTGCTGGTAAAGCACAACCATTCACTCCTTTTACACGACAAAACAACAGTAGGAACCGCAAACTGTTATTTGCAATAAATATCGAATGATTCCATTAGAGCGTTACTTGGTAATTCAGATTTTTTATCACTGGATATTTATTTGTAACCATCAGAGAAATTGATTTGATGATTGCAATTGCGAAATAGAGTCACGTGATACCTATTAGCCCATTATCCAAGGTAGGTACCTAATTGGTAGATATCCATAAAGTCTTAGAAATTTGAAAATGTATATATACCTTTACATACAGGGTGAGTTGGGTTGGGTTGAATGGGGAAATAATTGCAGTTTTGTGGACCCAATTTAATGCGAATTGTGGATTTTTAAAAAAGTTATGGCTTACTAGATATTTAGAAAAAACAAAATTTTGGCGATTTATTCTAATCCATCTAGCTTGGTTGTTTGTAATTTTATATAAAAAGTGTAAATTCCAAAGTTTTGGGGAATTGTGTCCCCAATGCGGTTATCATGTTCTAATTTCCGCGACAGCTGCCATTTTCGAGATATGACACAAACTTGTGTTTTTTTAAATGCAAACCATAGTTAATATTAATATCGTTGGAAAGCTCTAAAAATGCCTGATTTTTTGAGACCATGGCCAACTATGGTTTCCATTTTAAAAAACACAAATTTGTGTCATATGTCGAAAAAGTAGGACATGATAACCGCATTGGGGACACAAATCCCTCCAACTTTGGTTTTTACACTTTTTATCTAAAATCAGAAACAACGAATTTAGACGGATTAAAATAAATCGACAAAATTTTGTTTTTTTCAAAATATTACTTTTTTTTATTCTACAAGGCTTGTTAAATTGGGCCCACAAAACTGCAATTATTTCCGTATTTAACCTTCCTTCTGTCTCTGCTAGTTTATGAGATCCCCATACTGATCATAAAAAAACTCACTCTGTATAAAGAGTAGTGATCTTCATTACTCACATGCGTGAGTAAAAAACACTGATACCAAATAACCTTTTATACTTTGTACGTATTTTTGCGAATTTTCAGGAGATTTGATGAGTAACTTTGTAATGATAAAACAGTTCAAAATAATCGATTTTTTCATGCAACTTACGATGACTGGTAGCTCCAAAATCTAGAGAAATGGGTATTCTCTAAACTTTGGTAGCTCGGAAGGGATGCATTTTAGGACACATGTTTATAGGGAAAACATTTTTTTTTTACCTCAAACATACGCCCTTAAAATCTTGGTAATGAATTTTGACTTTAGATAAGCATAGTGTAATTTTAGTGTAAAAGACGGCAACAAATATTCGGTAGCTGTAAGCCACAAAAGCCTTCTATGAGTTTTGTCAACAATATTTAGCCTTTTTACCGATGGTGCCTATTGTAAAAAGAACAATTGGGACCAATCTTCCCCCGTTTTGCGCCCTGCTATAAAAGAAGGCAATTTGGAGTCGCTAATGGGCACCGGGAGATGCATTTCCTCCAAAATATGACATGATTGCGGGCCGAATGCTTATTGTAACTAAAACGTATTTTCTGCAAGATTTGGCCCGAATGGGGCGCTATGTGGAGGCTAAACCAACCGACCATTGTTGATTTAATTGTTTCCGTTTTTGCGCATCGCGTGCACTACAAAGGGGCTGCCGGCTCGCAACATCGGAGCCTCCTCGATATATTTGAATTCGACTAATTGCCTTCGGCCATTTTTGGAATGGTGGGAAAACGTCGCTGGTCTTCAGGAAACATTAAGGGTTAGAATAGGGAGGGGATTTCTCGAAACGCTTCTGTTTCTTCCAAATTGTTTACATTCATTGATTTGACGATGTGATGTGGCCCCAATTCACTGAAAGGTATCATCATGTACAGGGTCATTTTTTTTAAATTCCGAATTTTGAAATTATTTTAAAAATATATGCAAAAACATATTAATATGTTTAAAATATGCGCCTTACGTGAAATTTTCCCAAGTTTTTTATGGTGCTATCAGAATCTGCGTATCTGGTCCCATATACAGGGTGTACTACAAACTTACATTTTTTTAAATGGAACACCCTGTATTTTATTGCACTATGTAATAGCACTTAAAAAGAGATTCTCAAATATATATATACATGTCTATATTTATGTCTTACAGTTTTAATAATATTCACATTTTTATTGTGATTTTAGGATATTATTTATTAAATTTCAAAAATCGAGCAGTGTGCCATGGAAAGTAAAAACAAAGAATAAGTCTGCCTGTCATTTTCGTAAATTAATACTGTAATGATCACATTAGTGTCACAAAATTTAGTTTGCTACTGCTTTTAAATTATTTTGACTCATTGTTAGTTGTAGTAGTTTAAGACAGAGATGACAATTCAGAAGTTGTAGGTATGTTTATGAGTTCTTAATAAAAACAAAAAATTCGGCTATACCATTGAGTAAAGGAATAAATTTACACAATGGCTATACTTATATATCATTTCCATGGCACACTGCTCGATTTTTGAAATTTAATAAATGTATCCTAAAAATCACAATAAAAATGTGAATAGGGTAAAGTGGTATAATACGCCCCACATTTTGGAAATAATTTTTAGCATTACTGTTTTAAACGTTTATTGAAAAATAAGTGAATAGTAAATAACTAAAACACGAACTTACTCGAAAACCAACACAATGTTTCTCTAAAACAACTTCAAATTAAAAAAAAAATAGGATTCTAAAATATTAAAGTGGGGCGTATTACCCTCTACGTGATTGTAATACGCCCCGGGTGAAAAGTTAATCTTAACAACCTATTTTTTATTTTCCATGCGTTTCTTTTTACGGCCACAACTGTTGCACATATTGAGGTACATCGTGCAGCTTTCATGCAACCACTTTTCACAAACTATACACCGAATCCAATCATCTTTGGATTTGGTTGAATAATAATGTTCTCCACACTCTATGCAGTCGGTATCGTCAATGTCTGAAGCCTCTTCTGAAGATGCATAAACTACGGATGAATCCTCTTCTGAAGACAAGTAGATGGTATCCTCTTCCTTTTGTCTTTTTTCAAGCAGTGGGTTTTAGATTTTACACCAGATGTACTTGGCGCACTAGAACATTTGGACAATGTGTTTTTATCAGACGATTTTTTATCAGATAGAACCCGGCGTTTCACTCTATTCTCTGGAGATGTAAGAATCATAGCGGACTGTTTCCTTTTGGAGGTATTAATATGAATAGTTGGCACAGGAGCGATTTCTCCCAATAGTTTAGATGGAGTTTCTTTGGACTGACGATTTGTTGCAGTGGCAGTGGCGACTTCCTCGGGAATAACTTCTTTAGATGGAGTTACGTTCAATCCGGGCTGAGAATTTGATGGAGAATCAACTTCTTCAGGAAGAACTTCTGGATTTGGATCAGCACATGCAGCATCAGAGATATTAAAAAAATGTTCGGGGATAATAGATGGGTCGTATGGATAAATTCCGGTTGCCTTGAATCCGGATACTGCATTACTAACGGAAGCTGATTTAACCCAAGCCTTTCCTATCAATGCTGAAACGTTGTGTCTATTCAACTTTCTGTCTTTGTGGTTAATCATCCAGGTTTTTGTCTCTTGCGTGAAATAACTTTTCAGCGGCTTAAAAAATGATTTATCGAGAGGCGCAATGCCTGAGTCGTATGGCTGGGAAGACATAAAAGTTCAACGTTGTTTTCATAAGCCAAATCCAACAGTTCAACCGCATTGCAATGTGAGGCATGACCATCCAATATCAATAACGCGTTGCCATTACCTTTCCTTGGAATGAAGTATTCACGGAACCACTTTATAAATAAATCGCTGTTAATGTACGAAGTCTTCTGATTCATGTAAACATCGGAACCTGCAGGAAGACCATCTAAAAAATCAGGTTTTTTGTATTTTCCTTTCATTATTAGGACTGGTGGAAAAAACGCTCCTTCAGCATTGCAGCATGCTATTAATGAGATATTTTCACCCTTTTCTGTACTAGTGAGAGAATAAACATCTTTACTTCCTTTCGTAGCAACAACACGTTCTGCTTTATTGTTTACTTGAATGCCTGTTTCGTCCATATTAAATATTTTGGACGGCTTATCTAGTAAATCGTTATCAGTCAATAATTTAAGTAAGAGACCGAAGTAATCATCAACTTCCTTTCGATTCATCCCTTGCGCCCGTGCTAGTGAGAGTCCTTCAGATTTTCTAATAGACACGATGGAATTTCTTCTTAAAAAACCATTAAACCAAATTTTCCCTGCTGACTCATCATTTTCCGAGAAACAATTCTTTATGCCCAACTTTTTGGCGAAAGCAAAAGCCATTTTTTTCACGTCACTTCTATTCGGTGCGAACCCCACTTTTCCTAGTGCCTGTATATGCCGAACTAACCTTCCTTCGTGTTCTCTGCCTAGAGCTGGATTTCGACCTAAGTATTTTGTAGAGCTATTGGCGGTTAGATGTCTTCTCAGAGTTCTTGAAGGTATACCATACTCCCTGCTAGCTGCATTTACCCCCATCTGACCACTTTTCACTTTTTCCATAGCTGTTGACATTGTAGCTTCAGTCCAAGAAGCCCTTGTTGTTTTTCTTACATATACTCTGCCCATTCTCTAAAAAATGCAATAATTAGAAAAAGTAAAGCAACCTTATACTGGGGCGTTTTACAACCAAGCATGTGGGGCGTATTGGAAATCGGGTGTACAATACGCCCCACTGAAATACTACACAAACAAAATATATTTTAACTGCGACGCGGTCTCAAGGACGTTCATTTGTTTGTTTACATTACGGTCAAACAGAAAAAAATTGAACAAAAAGGTTTTGAAGCATAGCAAATGACATTTACTTAAACTATGAAACAAATGTTTCGCTGTACTTACCAGTGAATATTATTTTTCTTGGAAAAACACCAGCGTTCGTTTGTAACTAACGCATACACAATGACACACGTTTACCACGATCGGTGTTCTGCCTGGTACTGAACCAGAAAACGTATGAGAGCAGAAATATGACGGTGGGGCGTATTATGAGCCGGGGCGTATTATACCACTTTACCCTATTATTAAAACTGTAAAACATAAATATAGACATGTATATATATATTTAAGAATCTCTTTTTAAGTGCTATTACGTAGTGCAATAAAATACAGGGTGTTCCATTTAAAAAATGCAAGTTTGTAGTACACCCTGTATACGGGACCACATACGCAGATTCTGATAGCACCATAAAAAACTTGAGAAAATTTCACATAAGGCGCATATTTTAAACATTTTAATATGTTTTTGCATATAATTTTAAAATAAATTCAAAATTCGGAATTTTAAAAAAATGACCCTGTACATGACTTTATACTCACGATAATTAATTACTAAAATGTGCCCAAAATGCCCAAAATGCTCAAATATTAAGTACCGTCAAACGGGGTTAAGTGGATCAAAAATATTATGTTTTTGGGAATCCTCCAAAATCCAGAAAAGATAAAAATTTCAAAAAATATATATAACCTCTTCTGAGTCTCCTATGCATTTTCCAATAAAAAAAAGTTTGGGAAAGGTAAGGTTTTCTTAATTTTTTTTTCTCAAAGTGTGATCCACTTTACCCACTACTTTGGGGTAAAGTGGATCATCCCTTTAAAACCCCATGAAATCCATTTTAAAAATTATGTGGTTAAAGTGAACCACAAAAAAATTAAAAAAAACATCAATTTCATATTAGGGAAAGAAGTAAAGCCCAAATTATAATAAAATAAAGCTTTATTCTCAGTCTACAATATCATCCCAGAAACGTTTCAAAAATAAAATACGAAATTCTTACAAAAATAAAACTTAACACGGTCTTCTATGTAATTATGGACAATTTCATGTCGGGATACTTTAAAACTCAACTTACTCTAAGTCTTTAAAATCGGTTTCGTCGATATAAAAGAAGTGTCGTCCCCATTTAACACATTTTGTCTAATCTTCTTAGACACTTTGTCAGGTGTTATGACTGCTAATGTCCTGATTTTCGGGAAAAACAAAATAATTATCTCTGCAGCTCTATTGCAGATTATAATTGCCTAATTTTTTTGCAAATTCTTGGCATTCGGAAAACAAAAACTTTATTTTATTTTAAGTCTTTACATATTGGCGTTTAACTTTGAAAAACTGAATTATTTGTCAAGTTCAATGCCCATGACATCTGTTGCATTAGCCTATTCACCTGTCAATGTGTATTAACTTGGAATTTACATTATTGAAGCATCCAAGTGTTAGTATTTCATTCAAATTCAAATAGATTTGAATGGTTCACTTTACCCCGTTAGGTTACATTTTTTAATAAAAGTAGTTATAATTCACCAGCCATAAACATATTTCAAAATTTTGTGATGCACAACTCTTCGTACATGATTTGAATTAATCACAAACAATTTTAATTCACTGGTGTCATGTGAGCAACAAGACGTTTTCGAGATTCCAAAAAATCCTCAAAACGAGTTATTTTTTAAACAATTTCTCAGAAAACAGTCAGCTGTTGAAGAAGCAGGGAAGTACACCCTACTGCTGTGCCAAACATACAGAAATCAGGAGCCGTGCGTTCTAAAATGATTCTCCCACCGGTTCGGGCTCAGCGTGGATGAATCGGCTGGAATCGGCCACCGGTTCACTTTACCCACAGTGATTCACATCACGAACAGCGTCGCCAGAATTAGCACAATTGTACTAATCTAGTACATTTTCATCATTTCTAGTAAATTTTTTCCCAATAAGTACATTATTTCATTTTTACTTAAAAATAAATAAGGTACTTATCTATAGGAAAATAGTAAATATAAAAACGATCAAGGATAGTATCGTTCCAGTATTTAATTAGTCACAGCATACCAATACAATACACAACCGGCCCTCTCGCCATTAGTGGTGGAATGTTTTTACCGCGCAGACCGCAGACCCGAAATTAGGGTCAGGGAGTTAGATCACTGTGAATTCCGTCTGCCGTGGGACTGTACTATGTTTGTTTGGTTGTCTATTATATCTTCTGTTGTTGGTCTTGCTACGATACGAGTTTTCGGGAATCCCCGACCTACAGAATAAAAGATTAGGTAACTTTTGATCCAATCTACAATCACAGTGATTTTCAAAGGAGTTATTATTATTATGGGTAGGTAAGCCTTCGCTAATTATAGGTACCTATTCTGTATAATTAATAATAATAATAGTTTTTATATTTTAGCACATTTTCACCAAGTTCCAATACAATTTAAACAAATAGCTCGCCTCTGGCAACGTTGATCACGGATATGATCATAATGATTGTCCTTTCTGCTGGCTTGCGTTCTTACGCTCAGCCAGCGCCGGTTTTAGGGGGGTGCTAGGGCGCTAATAGCACCCGGCGGTTAATTTTAGGAGGCGGTATAAGCTGGTCTTACAACAATAGAAACTTAACTATGGCAGCATAAATAGGCTATATTTTCGTTCCCACAATAGACGCCGTAAAACTGCGGATGATAGCGGATGTATTCGCTGTTTCTATTTTGCATTTAATTCGATAAGAAAGAGGATTCATGAATATACATGTTTCTATAGACTCACATATATAGATTTTATAAATTGTTTTCTAGATACAAGACACTTTCAAAATTTGATATTTTAATATAAAGGCATTCAAACTTGCTGCTGGTGTAGGTACCTTCTTAAAATATTATTTTGCTCGAATATTTATTTACCTTCAGGGTGAGAGAGTTTCGAATGTACACAGTGGCAGAAATAGTTGGCATCCTACCGCCCTACCTGCATTGTAAGTTGATATTTTTGCTAGGTGATAAAATTGGGCAAAGAATGAACGCAATTCTATGAATAGCCCTGTCTAACTGGATAAATAGGAGTGTCCATTATATGAATGCATAATATTAGGAGGTATATGTTTTGACAAAAGTGCGAACCACTCACAGATTGCCACTTAAAAACCTTTTGACAAAAATTGCGCGGATCTTGTTTACTTTATACCTACCATAGAAAAAATCCCACCCTATAAAACTGTTGATTTTACGGGTAGATACGATTCATATATTTTTGTATATTTGGCAAGGCAAAATCGAATTAGTGTCTATGGTAACATCTTCTAGTAATCAGATTTTGTGTCCTCCGTTAGATGAAAGATATGGACCTCCTTTTCCCTGACAACAATCGAGTTTGGAAGCTTTTTAGTTGAAGATATTATTGAATTAGGGGAACCTTTTATGTTTTAACAGTTCCTATCTACATGCAACGTACAAATTATGCTATAAAATTACGTATCACTTTAAAGGGCCTCGATAAGGACTTTTAACACGCCTGATAACTTTGTTACAAAGCTTTATTTTGTATTTTGTACCTACTTCGGTTCTAAAAGCTTTGTGACCTTAAAAGCCTATTAGCACGTTCACTAAAATTGTAAAAATTCCTCTACCAGAGAGGAGTCTCTGCTACATCAATGTTCCATAATTAATCATTTTAGCAACTAAAGAACTAGGTTAGGTGTAGAAAATTTACACAGAACAAACTTTTCAGCCGCTGGCGAAATTGTTACCTACCTATTACAAAGCAATCTTTCAGTATCCTATATTTTGTTCTCGGTTTCAACTTCAGCAGTACTTCCTATGTAAACTGCAAGGAAGTAGCCAGAGGACTCATGCAAGTACCTCATTTTTCCGATTAAAAAAAAAGTGTCCCTCGGCACTGAGTTCCTTTTGATAGCTCATGTGGTTCAGCTCTGCAAACCATATTTTACTTCAAATTAATCTAAGCTTCAGTATGCGTCGATTATATATGGTGCCCTTATTACTATACACTGTGTAGGTACTGTGTCCACGGGTGTCAATTTTTCGAAAAAAAGTCATTCTTGATAAAAAAAAGGCAGCTTGTTCTTAAAATAAGATTGGCATGGAAAAAGTTAACATTACTTATACTGGGTGACCAGACCAGAAAATTGAAGAAACGATAATTAGCTAAGAGTAAACTGCCTCTATTGGTAGAGATATTGATAAATGTTATAAAGAAAATTTGTTCATCGTGATGTTTTACTTAGGTGTACAAAATTTGAAAGGATGAGGCCTACTTCGATTTTTTGTTTTTTTTTCTTGTTTTTCTTCGATTAAATAATGTTCTGTAAGTAGTACGACAAATCTGTATAAATAAAAGTTACTCAGAATAGGAAACTGTGTATGATAAAAAAAATTGACAATCCTAGGCCTACTTTGAGTTTCCTCCAATATTTTCAAAAATACAAAGTAGGCCGAGAATCACCAAATTTTGTCATCGTGCGCAGTTTTCCATTCTGAGGAAGTTTTGTCGTACTATTTACAGAAAACCATTTATTGGACAAAAAAGGCAATACAATCAAAAAATCAAAGTAGGCCTAGCGCTTTGAAATGTTGTACACCTAAGAAACTTACCACGCTGAACAAATTGTCTTTATAACTTTTTTCACTATCTCGACAAATAGAGGTAGTTTACTCTTATGCTAATTGACGTTTCTTCAATTTTCTGGTCACCCACAAAAAGAATAATAGTGTTAATTTTTTCCATGCCAATTTTATTTTAAGGACAAGCAAACTTTTTTGTCAAGAATGACTTTTTTCGAAAAATTGAAATTAACATTTCTTACTATTTATATCCATCCGTGGACACACTGTATTTACAAGTTTTGCCGGAAGAGATTCAAATGAAATTTTGAAAAAGCTTGAATTGTGGAATTATGAAAATGCAGGTTTATGACTGGCCAAAATGTATGAAGTCCTAAGTTCATAACTACACACTTTTGATTCGTAACGGATAATAGATGCAATTGTTTATTAATTTGCGGACGTATCAAATAGTTATTTATGTAAAAAAAATGTTTTATTAGGCAAAAATAATCATAAGGGATCATCCGTCCATATGAACGGTGCGGTGTTGCTTTACTTTGACGATCGCTCTACCTAGGTCAAGTATGACGAGGCACGGCGCTTCCCAACGGAAACTCCAAACTGCTGCCTGTTGTGCAGCCTCCATGAAAAATATATTGATATATAAACCTACTAAAATATTTATATTGAAGGATTGCGCTGCTATAGGTGTCTATTTCACAATGTGTACAAAAACTTAAATGGGACTTTATTGGCCGGGTTTTGAATATTTTGTCACTTTTGACGGGCGATGGCTCCGCGTCTGACGTTTATGTTTACATCTCGCCAAGGCCTACTCATTGAAAAAATCGTACAATAATGGGCTACCGCAGTGCTGATTTCTGAGCTTTTAATGACGATTTTGGGACACTTCACTGCCGATTTCAAGAAAAGTGTATTGTTCGACATTCTGTAAATATTCCATATGATGCGGACTTTATTGGTTACACTGTGCACGAGTTAGGACACCTTCTACCATCTAGCTAATTTCCAACGCTCTCCAAAACTAGGCATTAATAAATACATTATGTCCGGCCATTAATTTGGTTACGAAGCGTCAGTAGCGTCATTTAGGTTATGTCACAGGGACGGAGTGTTGTTTCCATAAACCAATTAGCCAACCCTTCGTATCGGTCGGCGTGGGTTTGCGTTTAACTACGTGCTGCCCGGGCACCCTAATGGTGTTTTGCCTTTGCGCTTAAAAGGAAAATTGGGCTAGATGCTAGTTGGAGCTGTTGCAAAAGGTGTGAACCGAGCTTAACCGTATTTATTCCGAGATCGATGAGTGCATTGCTTCGCTGCTTTCAGCTCATTCATTTGTTTCTTGTGCAACCAATGCAGAAACTCTCTTATCACGTTGCGATAGGACATCGACAATAATGCATTCTCGAAGAAATATAGCCCAATCACTCCACATCAAAGAGTGACTTTTTTGGGTATCTTATAATAATATGACAGTTTTGTGTCTTAACATTAATTACCACATACCACGGGCCTCCGTATGATCTGCTCTCTGCTCATCTGCTGGCTTAATTTCTTGAGTTAACTGAACTTCATGAAAATGCAGAATCGGCGTTTTTTAATCAACATCTGATCCAGTTTCCTGTTGCACGATTTGGCGAACTTTCTTAATATTTAGAGCAAGTTTTCAACACTAAAAACCGTTATTGAATTGTGTAACGCTTAATTTCTGATAATCGGGATGTTTTTGTTTTGCGCGCGGCATACTTGAGTTTTTGAAGTTGAAGTGGTTGCTCCCTTGCCTTCTTGGACCGCCCTGTAAAAATGGAGCAAAATATACTTATTCCTATAGGTACTTTGTAAATTTTACGAATGAACACTAGTACGATATCTCCCCTGCAATATTTCAGCATGAAACATGAAGATTACATCCCTCCCAGGAAAGTTAATTAAGAGTTTGGGGAAACATATAGGTTTAATCAAGTAATGCTGGCGGAACAAAGACCAAATCTGGCCATAATAGAGCATAAACACGGTGCACGTAAGCTGCGGGTTTCACCACTCAAGATTGCGATTGAAACGGGAAGGGGACCACTGGTTTAGCCTTTTACTGATGACTTCAATTCCTAAATCCGCTTACCTCTCCAAATTAATAATTGGAAATTCATTCCGGACCGGGTCCCCCTTCATGCTTGTCTCGCTGCAACTCGTCAACCAAAAACTGACCTCAGCGTTATAAACAGTGTAAATTTAACGATAACATGGCAAAATAACTGGATGATAATCTTCTCCTTTTGAAAGCTTTATTTCATCACAGATTTTCACATATCTGATAAAATATGTACAGCGTGATCATTTTAGATGCCCAGTCTTTGTTGGTGGAAAACGGTCGAAGATATGGAGATATTATACAGTGTGTCCCCGGATAGGTGTAACTATACTTGTAAACTTTTTTATTTTTCATTTTTCGGCAAAAAGTCATTCTTTATCAAAAGTTTTGCTTGTTTTGAAACTGGGAAATCCAATACCAGATTTTCGAAAAGTTATACAGGGCCTCCGAAAAGTTCAAAATACTAAAATCGTGTCAAGAATAAAGTGCTATTTTTTTCAAAGTTAGCGAGAAATGTTATTTGAGAAAGTGGTTCCTAATACAACAAAAGGTCAAAATCTCCGATATTAATAGATTCTAATAAACTTCAAGAAATATTTTCTTTTTTTGTAAACAGACCCAGATTGGATGAACCTGTCTATGGTACGCCTCAAACACTTCAGGGCTTACATGTTTACTTGTTTTCCAATGCCTCCTGGATAAACCGTAATAACACATTATTGCTCTTAATATCTTGAACCACATTTCAAAAAATCGACTATTTCGTGAATTTTATTAGAATCTATTAATATCTGAGATTTGGGCCCTTTGTTTTATTAGAAACCACTTTCTCGAATAACATTTTCTGCTAGCTTTGAAAAAAGAGCACATTACTCTTGACACGATTTTAGTATTTTGAACTTTTCGGACGCCCTGTATAACTTTTCAAAAATCTGGTATTGGATTTCCCAGTTTCAAAATAAGCAAAACTTTTTATAAAGAATGACTTTTTGCCGAAAAATGAAAAATAAAAAAGTTTACAAGTATAGTTACACCTATCCGGGGACACACTGTATATGGGAGATGATATAGGTTGTATAAAAGAATAAATTGGCCCATATTAGCGACTCTTTCGCTAGGCGTTACGACGCCAAGAAATATTTTTCCCACCAACATACCACTTTTGTTACGTCGTTCGAAAGCCCATATTTTTCTGAACATTTTTCATTAATGCCATTTTTCTTTATTCCCTTCAGTTAAAAAGTTATTCTTCAAAAACGCATTAAAATATATTTTTTTTGTTAATCGCCATTATCAGAGATGACGTAGAGTTTTCAATGATTTTATTTTTTGGAGATATTCCCCCGACCTTTTATTTGTTTAAAACATCTTCAAACCGCGCCTTTTAACCTTCTTACCGTTGTCAACATGCAAATCCAGGACTGGCTACGATTTTTTATAACCTACCCCAATTTTAGTAAATGCGTTTAGCATTTTTTTTGGTTAAGATCGGAGACCACAGCGTTAATCAGGACACTACAGAACCTCCATATTATGCCATGTTTGAACAAAAAATATAGAGGGAGTTCTATTTTACAGGGTGCCAAAATTTAACAAAATACAAAATATGAATTTAAAAGGCATCTGGCGACTCAAGAGTCAAGAATGCCATGGAACATGGAATTACCTCATAACAGTTGAATGGTCAACAGGACCACACAAAGTCACAGTGCTACATTCTTTTTAACTTTACCTATACAGATCAAGAATGATAAAAATCGATTAGGTGTATCAAAGCCGCCGCAGAAATTATAAACGAACTATATCTAAACTTTACAAAAGCCTTCCAGTCAGTAAGCCGAGATGAGTTTAAGGCAGGTAGTGAGCATAGAAAATTTATAATTTTATTAGACGATGGCTTTTGTCGAGAAAAGTCCAATAATTTAAATCGTTTTTTACTTGTTAAATGATATTTTGTAAATAATGAAGTATTTTTTCATTTATTAATACGTTTCAATAATTTATAATAATTCCAGGGTGCATTTTTTGACCCGTATAAAGTTTAAAAAAATCAGCACACAAATGGCACAAAGAAAAACAACCTGTATATTTGTTATTTGATCTTTGCGCACCAATAGGTACCTTGTGTGGTCCTGTTGGCCATTCAACTGTTTTGAGGTAATTCCATGGCATACTTGACTCTGAACTCGTCAGATGCCTTTAAAATTCTATTTTTTCTAAATTTTGACACTCTGTATAATTCCTTTAAAATTCCCATTTTCCTAAATTTTGGCACTCCATAGAATAGAACTTCCTTTATATTTTTTGTTCAAACTTGCTATAATATGGGGGTTCTGTGGGGTCTTAATTAACGCTGTGTGATGTCAGATTTTAAACAAAAAAATCGCTAAATGCATTTTGTGTAAATTGGGGGTAAAAAAATCACGGATGTCCATGTTGACAAAGGTAAGAAGGTAAAAGGACGCGGTTTGAAGATCTTTCAAACAAATAAAAGGTAAGGGGAATCTCTCCAAAAATAAAATCATCGAGAACCCTACATCAAATGATGATTAACAAAAATTAATATTTTAATGTGTTTTTGAAGAATTACATTTTAACGGAAGAGACTAAATAAAAATGGTATTAATAAAAAATGTTCAGAAAAATTAGGGTATTCGGACGATGTAACAAAAGTGGTGGAAAAAATATTACTTGGCGTCGTGACGCCTAGCGTCGTATTTGCAATGAGTCGCTAAATGGGCCAATTTATTCCTTTATTCAACCTTATAAATATCATCTCCAATATATAAGATCTCCATATTTTTGACCATTTTCCACCAAGAGAGGCTGGGCGTCTAAATGATCACCCTGTAGTACAGTCTCCGCCTAAAAGCTTTTACTAACCTAGAGCATAAGCGAGCATATTATGAGAACAAAAAACCTTTTTTAAACATAGATTTGGCATTTTCAGGGTTTATTAGCGGGGGAATACCCGTTTTTAGTCTGATCAGCCCTTCATCGTTAGTACTTCGGTTTTAACCAGAAGTGACATTAACGTTCTAATATTTAAATAGAAGATTTAAATTCTGCCCAATTTTTTTTCATTCTAACTGCAAATGCTAGATTTTTATGTTATAGTCCCCAATCAACAATAATATGTCAAATACCAAGCAATGTTACAGACGTTGAATGTTATTCCCTCACTCAACGGTTACAGAGTATCCAATAGAACCACTAAAACCAAAAATATGCTTTCTAATGCCTGTGATAATTTTGTCGTCTGCGAAAACATTTTCCTTTTCTTCAAAACCGAGTGGCCAAAATAAACAAAAAAACCTCCTTTCAGGCTTCCAGCTTATTTACTTAAATAGGAAATAGGAACACGCTGCCCTCCAAGCAGGTACTTAACGGCATTATGATTCAACGAGGGCCACAAAGTGAATCCCTATTATATCAATATGTTTTTGTGTGCACAACAATGGCATAATGGCATATACGTGGGGATTTTCGCCGATTGGTTCATGTAAATACTCCACAGCCATTTGCCATAGAATAACACGATCCTGTCACAAAGACCTTCGAATGGGCCTATGTTAAAATTTATCCGGCCCTTGCCAATGTTATATGTAGTTAAAATTTGATGGATTCTCCATCTTTTTCAACTCGCGTCAAATATTCCTCAGTTCTTGGTACTGTACATCTATTCTCATCGAGGGTGTTCGTTGAGTCAATTGGATCTTTCTGAAGTTCTTTTTGTTGTCAATGGCCCACCCTTAAGAAATTTCAGCCTATTTTTAGACTTATCTCTTCTATCTTTTGTAAATACAGAGATTTGCGGTTTACTGTTAGAAGATAATCCTCCTTTTGATTTCACTGTTCAATTGGGTGTATTTGACATGTGCCAATTGTTTAGAAATAAACTTTGGAACATTAGGTAACACCGTTGAGTGAGGAATAATCACTCAACGGTAACACCTAAGTACTTTATGGGGTAAGTGCCTCTTTTTAAATCATAAGAATCATAATTGCAATGATTTATAAGAAACCCTGTGAAAATTTTATAGGAGGTAGGTAGCTACTTTATAATAAAGTTTAATGTTTAAAATTAATGTCTAAATGTTTAAACAAGAAAAAAAGACACAGCATGCACCTCAGACCACAGAAAATATACGCTACGCGTAGCGTATATTTTCTGTGCCTCAGACCAACAAAAAAGATACCCAAAGTGCTAACAGATGATTAATTTCCTAATCCCAGCGCATTCGGCAATATACAAAAAACTCTGCTTCTGTTTTCACATAACTTTTTTAAACCGATTTAGTAAATAAAACTTGTTCTTCAAATTGAGTTTATGTCCTATGAAACTATCACAAATCCTAGTCAACTTTTTAAAATTGTACATTTGTAATAAGAAATGAAAGCAGCTTACTAAATTTAAAGTACATTTTTAAATATATATAATATATCGTCTACATCATACTCTATACATAAATAAATAACAATTTTTTTGCTTAAAAAAAGATTAACGTGTTCTAATCTAAGTAATATTATATTGAAGTAGTGAGTAAAATAATAAACTCAATGATTGAAGTCAGAGTGCCACTTACTAACTCTAAAATAGAAAGATAATGGTAGAAATCATACTATAAAGACTAGTGCTTGCGTAGGTAGGTACCTATATGACACGGGGGAAACTATTTGTGTGGACTGTCACTAGAAATTTAAGTACTTCCTCTTAGCAAAGATCTTAATCTCTTGCAAATAGGGTTTTCTAACAAAGGAATTAGGTAAAATATGATGAATTGAGTACCGTACAAAGGTGTTTACAAAATAGTTGACAGAACAATTCCAGTTCGAAAACACCTCCTGTTAAAAGTTATTGTTAATGAGCTTAAAAGATTTAAGTTGTTAAAAAGTCCTTCGAAGTTTCTTGCGAATCCAATAAACTTCTACTTCAAGTTTGGGTGGCAGTATAAAAGGAGTCAATTTTTGAAAGAATATAAAAAATGTGGCTTATATAAAATGTCTCGGCTGTTTTTTAAGGAAAAAATCGGTGGCGGGTGCGGTCGATAGAGTGATTCAAAGTTGACATAGAGAAAAAGTTTAACTTAAAAAATGTTTGCAACAACTGACGGAATTTATGTGTGACATTGACATTAGTTTTGTTGTATGTATTATCATAAAATGTGCACCCTCTTGAGCTCGAAAATTAAATTATTTGCAAAAAAACTTTAATTATGTGTATTTTTTAAAATTCAATTTGATGTATTCAATTTTTTTAATTGAGTTTTTCGCCACCAAACTGATTAAAAGACAACTTTTTCAAGTTTCCTGGAAAATTCATAAATTCATAACAGTAAATGAACGAAACATTGAACCTGTAACTCAAAAAACAACTTCAACAACTTTGTTTTCTGCGCTTTCGGGGAATAAATAAAATAAATTAATCATATCACGTCAAAGTGTCGTTTCACTTTGACGTGACGTGATCTTTGAGAAAAGAGGAAGATTTATTCTCCGAAAGCTCGGATAACACATTTGTTGACATTATTTTTTGAGTTACACGTTCAAAATTTCGTTCATTTACTGTTAAGAATTTGTGAATTTTCCAAGCAACTTGAAAAAGTTCTCTAGACTTTGATATAGGGTTACCTTGACAGAAAAGTTTAATCAACAGCTCCACAAAATGTATAATACCTATTAAAAATGAAAATATTTGAAGTAGCTGAAATACTGAATCTGAAAAGATGAAAAAATGTCGATGAATGTGGTGTTGTTTGTTGTGAAAATAGGTGCAAATAAATAAAAAAATAGATGTTCACTGAGCATTTATTGTAATGGTACAATATTTTGTTATACTATGTCTAATTTAACGTCATAATCGAATATTTATTTCCATGGGTAACTAAATCTTATGCCAATCACAAATTTTGCCAATAGTTTTTCTTTAAGTTTTATACTAAATAAAGAACAAACTGGCAAGGACATATCAAATTAAATGGGATATTTCGCTTTATTAAAAATGCGCCATTGAAATTTTTCCGGACAATTTAATTTTTGATACCATAGGAGAGTCCAAATTTAGTCATATCGAATATTTCAAAACAGATCTAATATTTGGATTCGGACAGTTTTTGTAAACAATTTTTTTGTTAACCATTTTTGTGTACCTATAGAAATAAAAAAGTTATTTTATTGATTATTTTTGGACATACGCGAATGCCTCAAATTTAAAACAAAATACGATGTCACTATGCTGTTAACATTTTTATTCCTTCTGTTATAATTGTAAATCGTCCATTCGGGTCAGGCGTATTTAGCAAAAGCAATGGAAAATAGGAATGGCGCAAATTGGATAAACCAAGAGACTGACATTTATGACAGGCTAATTCAGTTATTATGGCACTTCAAAAAGTGAATTTTCCGCTTTATTACTTCAGAGAGGCAAAACGTAAGTCTAAATCATCTATCCAGGTCATCAAATTTGTTAAGGGAAAGCAACCTCAGTTATGTTTTGTGTGTTTTTCGCAGCCCCCTGTCACTTTGTAGAGTTACATTATCTAATGTATATTAGTACGTCGCGTTTTGAGCGAACATGTTATACTTATTACTGGAAATTTAAATAATTTTCGAGTAGGTAGGCAAGTTAAGTTAGGTCAAATTAAGAAAACTAAAATCACTCAGTAGAATATCTTGTTTGGTCTATAAAGTTGACAATCTAATTATAGAGTGATTGAATAATTTACAGTACAATAACTCCAAGAGAAGGCTGGCCTGTTATTTATTTTTCTATTTTTTAATGCGTTGTAAAAATATTACAAATTTGTTTGAATTAGAAACACAAATATCGAACTGGATCACACCTGTGTTAGTAACTGTATTTTTACTTGCCATGAGCAGTAACGTAATGCCTTTATTCCAGTCCATTCGGTAACCTTTAAATGAAAGTAAGGAAATGGAGAATTTTCTGTGGAAGTATTTTTTAATACTTAGTGTTTTGCGGGTAAAATATTCAAGTCAAGATGGAAGCGTTACGTTTACAAACCCATTCAGGTTTCCGTATTCGCCCGAACAAGGACCTTTTCTAGGTGTAAGTTAGTCATAGTTTATACAAAATTAAAAAAATATATATAGGTATATTATATAATTTTAATAATAATAATAATATACCTACTATCCAAATGACTTTCTGGTAAAAATGTACCTACTACTAAATGCCCAATTTGAATTTTAACTTTATTTATTATAATATTTGCACCAACTAAATCTCTAAATAAGTTGGTAATACTCTTGAATAAGTGCTAACTAATATATTTACTTTTCAAAATTACTACCTAAGAATTTGTATAAGTTGTACATTTTTATTTTAGTTGTTCGCTGCATTTGTAGTTGTACTGGAGCCACCATACAAAGATGTATCGTTTGCCTACAACTTTGAAGCAAATTATGACCTACCCAGCAACATATCTGAATTTACGTATCCACCTTTGATAGGCAGTAGAGCATTATTTGATCGTCACACCTTTTATAAGTTGGTTGAACTTAAATTAAAAAAGTAAGTTTCAATAATATATGGCATAATTTTGGCGTCGATAATGTTAACAGTCGATATGATTGCCTCCAAAAAAACAACGACCTCTTTTCATTGTACAGTAGATTTTCGAAATCGACCCATTTTTCTGGTTTCAACGATATAGGTGTATATGTTATAGGTATGTTTGCTCCAGTAGTTTGCACAAAATCTTTCTTTATTGAATCTCGGACAAAATCAAAATTGGAAAATCAAAAATATATTTTAGCCCAGTTAAAGCACCTTCAAAAAATACTAGACAAATTATGTGACTCCGAAAAATACCACACCAAATATTTATTGAAGTTCAACCTTGTCGTTGAATTGAAATAAACTATTGTGTTTAAAATAAACTAAACTATCATACAGATTTTTGAACTGGGCGATAACAATATGGTCTAATCTTATGCATTTTCAACACTCTCTGAACTGAGCTCCATGATATTTTCAAATATCTCGATGCATCTTTAATAGATATGTCTCGGATTTTCCACGAAATGTAAAAAGACTGCTTCCTGCATATTCTCATTTCAAACATATCGTGGTTTATTTCTCTTCTTTATTTTTTAAACTTCCAGTAACTCTAATGTGTTATAAATTATATATTTGAAATACATGTGATGACTGATGAGGTAGGACTCTCCCTGGGTATATTCGTGCGTATTCACGCTTTGCAAGCTTCGCATTATTTTCGCAAGAAGCATAACATTCAACAATGTCGTTTTTTCACTAATACTATAACAATAAATATACCATTTTCATAGCACGATGTGGTAACACAACAATATTAACACCTGATACAAACTGTCAAAATGAAGCTCTGATTCTCGTAATAGTTGTTTTGAATTTTCCATGGCTATTTTTATTTTATCCGACATTCAATAATTCAAAAGACGATTTTTTGAAAAGTACTAAAGTAAACATACCTATAACACATACAATGTGATGCAAAATGCAAAGCGGTATTATAGATGTATATGACAATTGCATTGCAAATACATTTTTTTTGTATTCTGCTCTTGCTTCACCCAAAAACTATTTTTAGTATCTTGGACTTTACAAAATTTATAGAGGGCGCTGGTAGCAGCTTAAAAATAAAAATCGCATCATGTAAAGTGCCTGTTCTGTGCGAAATATTGAAAATTTTTATTAGAAAAACTTGCTCCGAATTAAAATTTATGACCTTGTATCAAATTACAGAACTAAATAATTTTTTTTATTTATAATTTTTATAAATATAAATGCAATCATAATTTCAACTTCATTGAATTTTAATTGGGGTTTTCGCCACCAAACTGGTTAAAAGACAACTTTTTCAAGTTGCCTGGAAAATTAATAAATTCTTAACAGTAAATGAACTAAACTTTGAACTTGTAACTCAAAAAATATCTTCAACAAATTTGTTTCCTGAGCTTTCGGAGAATCTTCCTCCTTTCTCAAAGATCATGTCACGTCAAAGTGAAATGACAGATTAATAAATTTCAGGTTAAAATGTCATGACAATAGAAATAATAGCTTAGCAACCTGTCTGATATTGTACCCTGTGTTCTACCTAATTATTTATACTAACTTCTCTTTGAATAAGTGGCAATAATTCCACTGATCATTCACTGAAGATATTTTTTGAGTTACAAGTTCAAAGTTTAGTTCATTTACTGTTAAGAATTTATTAATTTTCCAGGCAACTTGAAAAAGTTGTCTTTTAACCAGTTTGGTGGCGAAAAACCCAATTAAAATTCAATGGATCTGTTTACGCCACAAATAAATTTTAGAAAATATAATTTCAACTTATTTGTTCTACCCATGTTCCTCCATTTTCAGCACACATATCAACTTTGTTCTTAAATTCTTTGTAGCTATTTTGAATGGTTGAAGGTCAATTGAATTTAAAGCATTTGTAATTTTAACGTTTTAAGAAGAGTATGCCATGGAAACAAAAATAAAAGTGAGCCGTCTTTGTCTCATAATAATTTATTGTTGGAGGAACATGGGTAGAATAAATAAATTTAAATTATGATTACATTTATAATATTTTAAAATAATTATAAATAAAAAAAATATTTAGTTCTGTAATTTGATACAACGTCATATTTTTTTAATTCTGAGCAAGTTTTTATAATAAAATTTTTCAATATTTCGCACAGAAAAGGCACTTTACCTGACATGATTTATATTTTTAAGCTGCTACCAGCGCCATCTATAATTTTTTTAAAGTCCAAGATACTAAAAATATTTTTTGGGTGAAGCAAGAGCAGAATACAAAAAATTGTGTTTGTAATGCAAAAAAAAATTGTCATATACACCGATAATACCGCTTTGCCGTGGATACATTGTATAATTATATCGTTAAAACCAGAAAAATGCGTAGATTTCGAAAATCCATCTAAAAGACATAAATTTGGTCTACTCGTATGTCTCCAAAACGCGATATTCATTTGTTTTCATGAATACACAACTGAAATCGCAAAAAATTTTTTACCATCAAATAATTTTCGTTTATGGCAATATATCCACTGTTTAAATGTTAATCGATTAATTTACTGATAAAATATGTTAATTATTTTAGTGAAGGGCTCCAGGGACAAGGTTGCTTGTTGAGGACGGTATGTGAAGCATCAGTATTTTCACCAAAATTCACTGGTGTGTTAGGAGACATATTTGATATTTTGTTAAGGTACCTATTTTTGTGCTAAATAATTGTTGGTCCAATTAACGATAATGAATTCATTTTAGGCCATCCTCATCGATCGATAATATCGACCCTATGTATCTAGTTGCAGAGAAGTATGGAAAGAAAAACGGACATTGCCAAAAATACCACAAGAAATGCTCTCTTAGCTTGCTAGGCCTTATAAGTGTGATCAATAGCTTTTTGTCGTAACCAAAAATATAAAATAACCCAATTAATTGATACAGCGTGCTTGATTTATCTTAATAATGGTATATTTACATTTTAAATAGGCAATATCAGATTTTAAATAAATAATTAAGGTATTAAGTATTTAAAATAATAAGAATATTTAAAGATCTAAAACAGATTTGCGTCTCCTTCAGTTTATATCCCTAACTCGTTGAGGAACTGGTTGTAGCATTTGCAAATACCACAGATTTTCTTGGTAGATTTCTGCTACCTTCAGCTTTATTTTTAATAAAAAGTGGGGTTTGCGAAGCCGTGTTATTATACGAATAATGCAGGTTATGCAAGTTGACAGTATTATTCCTCAGCTGTTGATTGAAATCGAAAGAAATAGAGTTTCTTACAGGCGTTGAAGGAGGAAATTCTGAGCTGTTCTGTCTAACAGTTTCTAATTTCAAGGCAGCTTCTTCTTTGGAAATGATTTCCATGAATTCTCTGGCGTCTGATATGAAGGCCGGCGCTGTAATTTGTAAAATTTGTGTCAAATACGACGCCTGTTTCAAATAGAAGCCACTTTGACCGATTGTTGACAACTTTAAACTGTATTTTGCTATTTCAATGTACATTTTGATGAAAAACTGTAGAATTGCTCGTACCTTGTACACGTCAAATT
This sequence comes from Pseudeuparius sepicola, assembly GCA_963920635.1. Taxonomy (NCBI): domain Eukaryota; kingdom Metazoa; phylum Arthropoda; class Insecta; order Coleoptera; family Anthribidae; genus Pseudeuparius; species Pseudeuparius sepicola. The sequence continues at coordinate 9,479,464 of OY987305.1, forward strand.
TCTTCTCTAATGAAAGCTAAAAAGAAAACATTTGCAAAAATTAAAATTAGGTAAACAAATACTCATACGTCTATATCTATCGAATCAACAGAAATTCTTCTTTCATCCCAGTTGTTGTCATCTGTTCCTCCGAGTTTCTGCTTCAGCAGTTTTTCCCTCCTCTTCAATTCATTAATATGCCTCCATTGAGTTTCCGCATCATCGTATTTTCTTCTACGAATGTTTGGAGCTATGTCATTAGTTAAATTATGATTCACAAGAGATAACCCCCTCTTCGTCAAAATTCCATACAATTCCTTAAAGTTCAAAGGCGGGTAAAACTTTCCATTGGTATATCTCAAATTTCTGACTGCCCTCAGCAAGTATGCTGTTGGCGATTGGAGAATATCGTGGAAAACTTTTTGGGCAAACCTCAGATATTTTTTAGGAATGTCTTCGAGCATGTTCTTTTGGTTGATGAAAAAATGCGGCAACTCTCCTCTGGATAGTCGATCGTGTAACTTTTTGATTACTCTCAACAGTTTTGTTGCTAATCTATGTTCTGGCCAATCCCTGTAATTAGCTTCGCACTCCCAATAGATGTGAATTCGTATGTGCTCTGGTAACAGTCCATGTTGCGCTGTTATAGGCTCAATGAAACTTTTATGAATTGCTAGTAAAAGTAGAAAACACCGTATTTGACTGTGAGACATTCGAGCTTCTAGGTAGCGTTCTGCTTTTGGAAAATTGATCTCCCATTCTATATCTACAAAATAATATTAAAATGAATCTTCGAGTATATTTTAAATGCAAGTCATCCAAACAATCACAAAGTTAAATAATAGTACTGCGCTGCGGTGTATTATTGTTAAAGAAGGTAATCAACTTTTTAAACCATTTAAGATTACTACCTCAAGAATATCCAAAGCATTTGGTATTGTGATCGTACGATACATATGTTCGCAATAATTTTATAAAAGATTAGACATTTTTTTAATATAAAATATAGGTAGGTACTAACTACTAACCTGTGTCCGAGTATTTTCCCTTCTTTTGATGATAGCCTTTAGGGACTAACACGCAACTCATCAGTTTGATATCTCTTATCATGTCGTCTGTAGGCCATCTGTATCTTATGCCAGTTCTTATATCAGTAATCGTTGGGCGATCGTCTCTTAACTGGAACTCAAAAGTTTGTTCAGCTGGCCATTCTATAGCTACGGACGGGATCACCTAAAATTGAAACCATATAACTTCATGAAAATAAAAAAATCGTATTAGTATAAACTATTAAACTTACTTCGCAAGGAATTACATTGTCGTCATCATCTAGTTGATTACAAAATACCTTCCCCGGAATTGACCTAGCTAGAGAAATTTCAGTTTCATCAAACCCCAACGTTCTTCCCAATGAATTGAGAAATAAAGTGTTTTGAAAATACTTCATAAACCCTTTAGAATTGACGTATGTCACTGTTTCAAACAAATCTTCTTCAGACATTTCGTTCTCCGTAAAGTCCAAATCATCTCCCAAAATTTTCCGCGCGCTGAAGCAGGTCTCAGGCAAGGTGTCTCTTCTCACTGGTTTTGTGGAAGCTTGTAAAGGTTTTGGGGTTTTTACTTCGGTTATCGTGGTGTATTCGTAAACTTCGGAGTCATCCGTAGAGGTAGGTTTTTCGGGGTCTACTTCAGACGCTACGCTTGATGTTGAGGATATAAAAGGTGGTATAACTGAGTTATTTCCAACATACTTAAGTCTTACGAAGCCTTTTCTTTTGGATTCTTCGATTCTGACTTGATAAGCCGGTTTGTCTATATGTGTGTATTGAGGAATTTCTTCAGAACTAACAACTTCTATGGAATCGGTGATAACGTATATCCTTCTAGATATCAAAGGTTCTAAATAGTGTTTTTTGGGGCCATGCAAAGGTCTGAACCTTACGTTTTCTTTAACTATTTCAAAAATTAAATCAGGATTTGTGCATTCCATGGTTTCGTCTTTGAGGAGAGTTTTATTTAAATCTTTTTCCATTTTGCTCGCTGTTGTGTGTTGTAGTTTAATTATTTCTCTGAAATGATGCAAGTTAACTAAGTAATTATTGTCGTGCCAATTTCAATGGATACTTCTGTGTGGGTTTCAGACAATTAAAATAATAGGTATTATATTTATAAATCATTGTTTATGTAGTAGATACTTGTTAGGAGTTTTTTTTAGATGAATAACTACGACAATCGATTGTTCTTCACGCTTTTTAAAATCATGTAACATGATTTTAAAAAGCGTTTTTTAATAAAACAAATATACATTTTATACCTTTTTTGCCTTTCAATTTTTGTTAGAGCTCGTTTCTGAACAGAGAATATTTCTGTAAAATATGCACAGTAGGCTGGAAGCGTGGTCACCGTAAACGTGAATCTGGGTGAATCGATATGTTAATTCACTTTAGTTTTGTAGATTATTAACAACAATAAACAGCTCATAAATTGTAGAAAGTATACGTTGCAATATGTAGAAAGTAGAAAATAATTGTTCCAAATTGACAGGAAACTTTTTTTTTTATTATTGTGTCGGTACAATTTATTCTTTTGAAAATTTAACTGCATTCCTAAATTGGAAAAATTTGAGTTTAATTTTTTTTTTGTGAAAAATTCTCAATTTTTTTTTATCAAAATGTTTAAATTTGCATATTGATCCAGAATCGCATAACTAACAACTTCTCTTAATAATGTTTTTCAAAAATTTGCACCCAAATATGTATTTTTTAAAAGATATATTAGTTTGACGTAAGTAAGCATATATGTAAAATGAAAATTTGGTTTTTTTTCTTTCAAATTTTCGATCATTAGTAAAGCATAATCAATCGCCCGATCCCATTTGACAAGCCCTGTACCTATATTGAAAGTTTAAATATACCTATAAGCTTCCCCACTATACATATAGTGCTATTCATAAAGTTTGCACCAAATGGGAAAATTTTGTATTATTCTATTTTTCGAAAATCTGATTTTGGGATCTATTTTGGTGCATGTTTTGTTTACACTTTTGCGCCTAAAGAGGGGGAAGTAAAAAATTGGGAAAAATCACGTTTGCCTTGAAAATATCCGAAAAAGTTATTTAAAAAATGTGTTTGTATTGCACTATTGTGCCCCTATGCAAATTTTCAGAAGGATATCACGATGTTCGTTTTTTCTTAATTATTTCTCTTCAAATCGGTACTCGATATTTTTTTCCCGCAAATAATCGAAGAAACTTATTTAGTGGTTGCTCTCTTACTAAATCATAACAATACAAATAAATTTCAATGCAAAGTTAGGGAGAAAAATGAGATTTTTTTAAAATAGCTATTGTGTAAGAACGCAATCTTGGTGCAAAGAGTCTTTCATTTTAAGATAAGTTTATTCCCTGGGCCAGTGTTGTAATATTTTTACATAAAATACATCCATATTTTGAAATTCAGTGAAACAAAATTATAAGGTACAGTTTTGTATCGAATTTAATGGATTCAGTTTCAATTCCAGGAATATCAAGTAAGAAAGACGAATATTATGATGTCTTTCTGAAAATTTGCATAAGGGCACAATAATGCAATACAAACATTTTCTTAATAAATTTTTCCGATATTTTCAAGACAAACCTGATTTTTCCCAATTTTTTTATTCCAAATGTCAAATTTGACAGGCATGGGCTGTGACGTCACGACCCTCTTTAGGCGCAAAAGTGTAAACAAAACATGCACCAACATATCCCAAAATCAGATTTTCAAAAATAGAATAATACAAATTTTTCCAATTTGGTGCAAACTTTATGAATAGCACTGTATATGTATTATAACATAATGCTTATTTATTTTTTACAAAAGTAACTTTCAAAATAAGCTTGTAAAAATGTGTTTTTTTATAAATTTTCGATAAATATAGTCAACATTTTCCAGAAAAAAAAATATGTTCGAGTGATATTAAATTTACAAATCTAAAATCAAATACCTCAGATAATCTCTGCAGGAAGTCCTATACCTTGCTAATTCCTTACAATACTTGAACCATTTTTAAAATAGACCATTATACATATATGTGTGTATGTATATTACAGTACTAAGGCCAAGTGATTCAGGATTATATACACAATAACAGAATAATGAACTTGATAAATGACTTTTTAGATTAGATTAATTATTGCAATCAATCTTATGCGTGAATTTAGCCGCCAATATTTACAAACGGCTAACTTTAAAATAAAATGTAGACCAACTGCCGAAATAGACCTTTCTATTTTTTTATTTTAAGATGTTTCCAGGCAAAATGTATGCAGGCAATTAATTTTAACACGTCTTTCGTAGGTATCTAATAGAAAGGATAAAATAGTTGGATTGGGTATTACTTACTTTTGATGATTTTCGAAAAATTGCACGGACATGAACATATTATTCAACACAAAACTTTCAGGATCTTCATCAAGATTTCGCCTAATAATATTTGTATTTCTCTCGTCGTATTTTAAAGCTGATTCAGTTCGTAGACCACTGTCACTGGTTTCATGCCCGTTTGGAACATTGTTGTTGTCTGTACTGATGCTCTCCCCGAGGGGAGTGCGGTTTTTCGAAGAACTACACCCCATAGAGTCGATACATTGTTTTAGTGTAGAACAGTGAATGAACCAATCTATGGACGATAATACTGTAGATATTTTTGAACGATATATTTTATCTAGACATTTTTCTGGGTGGATTAAGGAGATAGAGGATAAGATTTTCATTAGGAAGATCAATATTTAAATATTTAAAGTGGGACAGTGCGATCGAAAAGTGACGTCAAGAATAAAAACTGCCTAAAATAAAATTTAAGTTCCAAAATTTCTGTTGTACTTTCATTTTAGAAAAACCAAAGTAGTCCTTAGCACGAGAAAAAAATTAATTTTCTGCCTTGGTAAAGTGCCTTTACTGCGAGCAAGATACGGGAAAATTTTACTAAGCAAAGTTGTTCAGAATAAAAGTTTTGCCGCCCATGTACTTACAAAGACTAATCGGTCTACTTTGATTTTGTTGTTTTGCAAATTTTTAATTTTTTAAATAGTCAATGTGACTTTCCTTTTCAGGATAAGGGAAATTTCTATTCCGAACAGTAAAATTTTCCCGTATCTTACACAGAAAAGGCACTTTACCCAGGCAGAAAATTAGTTTTTTTCCTCATGCCAGGGCCTACTTTGACTTCACACTAAATTCAATAAGGCCGCCGCTCCAAGATGGCGGATTTACATTTTTTCTTCAAAACCCCCTTAATATGGATATCAAATGAAAGAGCTTGAAGAGTAGAAAACGATAATGTTAGTGACATCACACAAAATTCAATATGGCGGCCGCTCGAACATGGCGGATTACCTATTTCTGCACAACCTACTTGACATCAATATCAAATGAAAGGGTTTGACGTCATACTAAATCCAATATAGCGGATACCCCAAGATGGCGGACTAAATTTCTTTACCACCCTCCTGATATGGGAATCAAATACAGGTACTAAAAAGCACAAAATAAAATAAAAGGTAAAATTCTTTTTAAAAAAACAAGCTTTTATTTAAACCATGTAGGTAGTAAAACGAATAAAATTAAAAAAAAATAAAGATTAAAAAACCTTTTTAAAAACAAGCTTTTTAAACCATGTACTAAAACGAATAAAATAAAATAAGTCTTGGTTTTCGTTAAGATAATTCAATGTCAAATTGCGACAAGTTTTTGTAAATTAAAAAGCTTGTCGCGCGAATTGTAAAAAAAATACATACTTTGGCAACTAGGTACTTGCTTATCAACCAATCACTGTCTAATAAAATTAATTGGTACCTACATTTATGAACATTTCGCGCGACAAGCTTTTTGATTTACAAAAACTTGTCGCCATTTGGCATTGAATTATCTTAACGAAAACCTATACTTATTTTATTCTTTTTAGTACATGGCTTAAAAAGCTCGTTTTTAAAAAGGTTTTTTAATCTTTATTTTTTTTTTATTTTATTCGTTTTAGTACCTACATGGTTTAAATAAAAGCTTGTTTTTAAAAAGTTTTTTTTGTATTTGACACCTCTTGTTTCACTTGTCCCCTACAGATACCCTGTATGCCATTACCGTAGGGCTTCCCCACATTTTAACTTGGAATTTATGATAAAATTTAGGCCAAATAGCCTCACTTTACGGTAGTCTTAGGTCTTAGTAGTTGCTGATCCTGAAAGTATAATATTTTGGGATTGTCTAAATATAAAATCCCCACCGTTCTCTATATTTTGGTATGTTTATTTCTAAATAATTCGGACAAAATCTTATTCTAATATCTGCTCCAAATATGACACAAATACAACACCTAACGTCAAAGATATGTTTAAATAAAAATGTACAGTCTCTTGATGAATTATCACAAATTTCAAAAATCATTTTACTGCCGACTGGCAAACGACGACCTCGGCAGTTCTGGTTTAGCAGGAATGGTACCTCCAAATCCACCTCTCGATTGAAAACCAACTGTGGGGTTCTGAATGGGATTTCTGTGCCTCTCGATATGATCGGCGTTGACCAACCAGAAAGGGCGGTTTCCTTCCGGCCACTGCTGGAGTCTGTTGACCAAGTCGAAGTCACCGCGGGCGTCTATTGGAATTTTAGCTGTGGAGTCTTGGCCCAATCTGTTGTTTACGGATATTTCTGAGGAGGCATCTTCCGAGGAGTCCTTGAAACGGCTGGCAAGCTCTGGGTATCCTTTTGGGCTGAGCCCTGCGTATGTTGGACGTTGGCTCATGACGGCCGCGGTCAAGGAAGCGATCAAAACTAATACTTTCTAGAAAGAAAAGGGGAGTTTAGCGGGGTACGGGTTTGTCATATTCGGTTAAATTTAAAAAAAAACGATAACATTTAAAAAATGAAACTGCGTATACACATTTATTTAAATCTGTCAATTGCAATGCGGATAAAACGAAACAAAAAGATGAGTTGTTTCATATTTCAAAATAAAAACGCCAGAATGTGCCGATTCATATCCAATTGATTTTTTTGAAAAGAGTATAGAATACAGTGGTTTTACCCTTTGAATTTGCTGCGATGGAGATACAGTTCACAGAACACAATACAAATATTTAATTGCATAAATAATCGAGTAAAATTTTGTCTGAAAACCTAGCTAGAGCAATTATTTTTGTACAAGGAATTTCCGAAAAGCATTTTCGAAACAAGAAATCGTAATACTATTAGTCACACAGTAATTAGCTAATATAATCATTTGCCTAAATGAAAAACTAGTACCTAGCTACCTATCTCATTAGCCATTAAGTATGGCATGAAAATGAATATAAACATTGAGTAAAGGAATAATATTCCTTTACTCAATGATATAAATCAATATACAGAATACAGCAAAAATGTTAATATAGTAGTTGACTTGCCTTTTGGTAAAATATAGAAAATCGTTTTTTTTATAGAAAACAGAGTGAGCATTTGTTTTTGAACAACAATAATTTCTATAATAATAAATAATAAAATATGAAAGAACGCGTTTAATTAAAGCGATAATAATTATAGATTCTTGAAGTACTCAAACAAGTTATACTTATCAGTGTGACTTTTGGCTTCTGCAAGTCAATGTTCTAAGATTTTATCTGCATTAATTTCAAATTTAAATTTGCGGCTTGCAAAAACACGAAAAGTTAACAAAGGATCAATCAAAAAAACGGTAATAAATAATATTCTCTTACCATAGTGATGAAATTAATTGTATAAAAACTAAACCGGGCACACAAGTAGCAATTACTGGATGTATAAACAATGATTGTTGTTATTATACAACCTCGTCGAATGTTGCTCTGACGGCTACTGAAGTCCGGGCCGCCTGCCGCAACAATTTATGCTGTACAAAAATGTAAATTTCCCGACGAGTCGCCGATTACAAACGTGAACCTGGAAGAAATGGAAAACCCCGGTACCTGAGAACTGAGAATGCACTTCTTTGCGCGTCACGATTCCCATATATTGTTTTGTATATTTATATAGTGGGGCAGGTTATTTTATGCTTTATACTTAATATACTTAGACATTCATTAAGATTTCAAATGAACAAAAGTCTTGGGAAAGTTTTATGGGTTTTACCAATCAACTTTTTGTATACAAGTATGTTCTTCTAGAAAAAAAATAGTATCTTTATTGCAAAGTAGTCACTGGGTGTGGGCAAAAGTCATGGTCATACAGTCATGGTCGCAACAAGGGCGCAACAGATTGTATCTTCAGCTCATCTGTTATGACTCAGTGCTCTTTCCTTTGTTATCTACATTGGTATGCCTTTCCTCTATAATATAAAATCGCCAGGGGGCCTTACTATTGATTATGACCAATTGGTTGATAGTGTTGGTAAACCCACATAAACATTATAACAACAATGATAACTTTACGCAACTTTCTACTTTTATCTAGTCAACTATATTTTTAAAATAATTATAGGGGCACCTTTTTAATAGGTAGATTAGATTATAAATAATTTCATTGTTTCACTTTTTCAGAAGTAATAATAGTTATTTATGTACCAAGGCACTGAAGTTCAACTTTTTATGACTCATATGAAATTTAGTTGCCGAGGCCTCTGGCCGAGGCAAATAAACCACATCAGTCATAAAAAGAACTTCAGTGCCGAGATACATATTATTTTTTTAAAATCGAAAAAAAATGTTTTATTAGGCAAGAAAATAATCATACGGGATCACCCGTCCATGAACCAACTGCTTGACTTTGACGATCGCTCTACCTAGGCCAAATATGACAAGGCACGTCGCCTTCGAACAGAAAAACCAAACTGCTGCTTGTTGTGCAACCTCCCTAACAAATCAATTATTGATATTCAAACCTACAAAAATATTTCTCCTGAAAGATTGCGCTGCTATAGATAACAATTTCGCAATGTGTACGAAAATTAAATGGGCCTTTATTGGCCGGGTTTTGAATATTTGGTCACTTTTGACGGGCGAGGGCTCCGCATCTGACGTTTGATGTTTACATCTCGCCAAGGCCTACTTATTGAAAAAATCGTACAATAATGGGCTACTTCAGTGTCGATTTCTGAGCTTTTAATGGCGATTTTGAGACACTTCACTGCCGATTTCAAGAAAAAGTATTGCTTCAACAAGGTTTCAACAGTCATTTCAAAGAAAAACATAATTTTAAAGCGGGGTAGGTAGCATATCAGGGTTGTAGTCATAGTTTTGTTAGACTATGACAATATATCGGGGATTTTTGAAACATACAGGATACAGGGAAATAGAAAACTTTTGTTCATTTCGTTTAAATTTTACTGTAGGTACCTAAATAGTGTAGCCTACTGCGGTTTGTACTCTACTACACTCTACGGTGTGATAACCTATTCTTAGTTTTTATTAGAAAGTGTTGATTGGCGCTCTTTGATGGTGGTACAATATTTTGTTTTTATTTCTTTGAAAAAATAACATGATAACATGCGTATTTCTGGAAGTCTATATATTATTTGCCACCAGTACAAATATTTTTTCAAAGATGCTCCTTTTATCATTTGAACATTTTATAATATGTTTTTTCTTATTTAATGATTTTTAGAAAAGACAAAAGTAAACATTTCAAACCCTTTTTGTTTTTATTGTTCTTTGAGAAGAGACATAAACAAAAAACTTTTTTATTATTGGATATTGGATAAATAAGCAAATGTGCGTCATAAATTTTAATATTGGTCCATATTTTAAAGGAAAAATTTTTACATTCATTGTACCATTGAATAAGGAAATCAATGATTGTACTTCGTATGTGTTATTACAACAAATCCAAGAGCTTGGAGAAGATTTTTATTCTTTCAGATTGTTCTACCTATTCCTAGGAACTTCACCATATTTGCAAACCGCGGTGGATCCTGGAAAGAAACATTATTGTGATATAAAAGTATAGTATCAACACAGATGACTGAACCGTATCAAGTTCCACTTCTTGATTTTAAATAATGAAGACATTTTTTTTACAACTAAATGAAAATGATCTGTAATTTTTCTATGAAAACATTAAACATCATTTTGCCACTGAGGATTCATCATACACTCATTTTTGCAAGTCAGCATATAAACCTCAAGCAATGTGGGTGCAGTTGTCCTTGCAATAAATCTAATAAGAAAAACTTGTATCAACGAAATTTGTTAAACCACAATAATTATTGGAACATTTTCCGAATAACAATAGAATAAGTATAATCACTATTCAATTTCAATGCCCACCATTGGTATCTCGGCTGTGGTTGCTCGAAATTTAGGGGGCCTAGCAATTTTCTGAAACTGGCATCGAATTGGACATGACCAAGAACCTAAAACTACCAAGTTTCATTCAATTCTGGTAACCAATGTCAAAGATACAAAGTTTTGAAAAAATAATAATTTTGTCGTTTTGTGATTATAAATCATGACCGAATCGAGATATCTGAGATTTAATAACAGAATATTGTAGAGATAGAGCAACTTTTGTCTAATTTGACCGATGTTGTATCTTTCATAGTTTCCGGGAGACCAATGGTGAGCATCGAAATTTCCACCACCCTGTATATATATTTGTCATTCATTCATCGCAGTCTAAAGTAGGTATATGTACATATATTATAATTTCAATTTCAGCTGTCGTGAAAAAAAGAAACGTGAAGAAAAGACGGAAAATTCTTAATAAGACTTATCGATTTTAATTTAAACAAGGCAGTATTAAATTATGCATTCTATACTGAGAGACTTAATCCTTGGTTACTTCTCCGAGGTTCTATATAATGCTACATAAATTTTATTGGGAAAATCAAAGCCAAATCAAGAAACAATTTTCCTTCTCTATATTCTATAATTATAATAATACCACAGCCCAGTAAATGGCTTATTTATCCATTTACTTTGTATCAAAGTAAATGTAGTAAAAACTATGGCCTAAATAAGTAAATAAGACATTTTTTAATCTACGCATGCCAATTTTCTGGACCAGTCAAAAAGTAAAAATAGCAAACAAAATAGGCGACGAGTCTCGATGTTTTCACGGAAAAAAACTTTTTTCTTTTTCACACTGTATCTATTGTTTTGAATTTATTAACATAATAAAAAATAAAACCTAAGCCGCATAATTATATTGTTTGTTCGTCATCAAACCGAGTAGACTTTCTCTGATGTCCTTGATTTTCAAATTTTTAGGTGCCGATGAAGGTATTTTAAATTGAGGCGAAAGCAACGGGTAAGTCAAATGTAAGAAAACTAAAAATATAATTAGTTTTTGTTTTATAATAGCATAAATGGAACCAGGCAATTTTGATGTAATATTTCTCATAGAAATGTCATTTTTGATAATATCAAGTAGCTGATTTCAGAAACGTGTGTATTAGAAATATTTTTTTAAAAAATTGAGAAAGTTTTTTTATTAACTCTGTTAAATGCTTTGATTGTATAGTACTTATACTTGGATTTAACACAGGTGCAAATTAAAAAAATAAGCCACAGCTAAAGTCGGAGAAATTTTGCTTGTAATATTTTCTGGAGTGAATGCAAATAGTACATACCACAAAACTTTCATTTATTTTATTTTCCAATACAAAAATCCCTAAAAATAATATCTAATAAATCCTCGCTAGTCACGGTCCCAACAAGTTTCCCTAAATGTCGCATCGCTCTTTTCAATTGTTCAGCCATTAAAACCAAATCTCCTGAATCGTCTATCATGCAATCAAGTTCTTCTAATGCTAACTTTAAACAATGCAGACAATCCTCGAGATGTTGTCTATGTCTCATTTGGTTCATACTTGGATGGCCTGCAGAAGGCTCTCCACATCTAACATTTGCAAAAAATTATATCCAAATTGTTAAAAATGTATTTAGTTACTTACAAAGACTTTAATTTGATGCTTAAGTTGTCAACAAAGTCACTCAGTCCTTGCTCGGTTTTACATGACAATTTTATAACTGCATCGTCGATGTTAGAAATGGGTTTGTGACCTAACAGATCAGTTTTGTTTAAAACGATTATATGTGCTCGATTTCGAAAATCTTCCACTTTCAAATTTAAATGTTCTATATAATATTCAAGAAAATCGCTAAAACCTTTACATAAGTTATTTTTCAACCAATTCAAGAACTTTCCACAATCAACTAACAATATAATCAAATCGGCATTCTTGTAGCTTTGTAAAGCTCTGCTAATACCTTCTTTTTCAATGATATCTTTAGTTTCAGATCTTAACCCAGCAGTGTCAGCTAATATAAGCGGATATCCTCCAATATTTAACGTAACTTCTAAAATATCACGAGTTGTGCCGGCAATTGGAGTTACAATAGCCGCAGGTCTTTGACCTAAAATACCACACAACTAAAAGCAATTAGAAAACATTTCTAAAACTAATCATTTAAAAGTATTATATCCAATAACTTACATATTAAATTTAATAAACTACTCTTCCCAGCATTTGGTTCACCAAGAATAACAGTTTGCACACCAGTTCTTAACATTTCTCCCTTTCTACCATCTTTCAAATGTGTTTCAATTTCTGTGATTAAATTTTTTAAATTATTTCCAACATTTTGTAATAGTCCGAGTTCCAAAGTTTCAGTCTCCTCAAAATCTATGTGAGCTTCAACATTCGCTACACTTTTCACTAAAATTTTCTTCCATTTGTTGTAAACAGCACTCAATGCACCTTGTGTTTGCAAGAAGGCCTATTGTTAAAAATATACATCAGACGTATATGAAAGTCGGTATACGTCTTACGCTCTCATTGGCGAGTTGAGTCACGTGACTTCATTTAACTCCATACACGTCCGAAGTAAACTGATTTAGATACGTTGGAAGTGCATTTTTCTCAAGCATCATTGCAATAAGGAGCGTATGCCCTCCTTTTTCGGCGATGGGCGCTGCGGTATATCGGGCAAAAATAGTGGGATAGCCAAAATTTCGCGAAAATCGGGGGTGGGTTACAGTGCCGAACGTCGGACGAAAATAGGGGATACCTAGCCAAAATTCCAAGAAAACCGGGGGTGGGTTACACCATTGGAAATAACGGCCACTTCTTTTTTCATACAGCAGCTTGCATCGCTGCCGACTGCCACAATATGGTGCGAATGTCCCCTTCTTCATACGGCAGAACCTATTCCTCAAAAAAGAGGGCATATGGTCCTTATTGCAAAGATGCTTGAGAAAAATGCACTTCTAACGTATCTAAATAAGTTTACTTCGGACGTGTATGGAGTTAATTGTACATCCAAAGAAGTCACGTGACTCAACTCGCCAATGAGAGCACAAGACCTATACCGACTTTTACATACGTTGGACGTATAAATAGCCACTGCCTAAAATATATTAATTAGACAAGTTCATTTCGTGTCTACCTGTTTTCTTTGAAGTTCAGTTTCTGCCTGCAATAAGTCTGCCAAGCCTTCAACCTCGGTCAAATCTAATTTTCCATTATTAAATGCCCTGCGTGTAAATTCGCCAGGTTCGGCTAACCTACAATTCTGAATACTTCCGAGAGCATCAAGTACCGAATTTATGACAGCAATACCACCATGAACATGTAATTCAAAGCTGTCTTCTCCAGTAAAGCTCCTCGGTCCTTTAAAATAGTATTATTAGTCAACGGAGAAAATTACTTGCATGTCTAACCTGGAAACCAAACTACTAGACCTTTATCTAGGTCTTCTTTGGTTTTAGGATGTTTTATACGTTTTAAAAGTGTTGTTCTTGGTGAGGGAAGTTCATTAAGGTCGATTATTTGTTTTAAAGCTGTACTTGAAGCTGGTCCCGAGATTCGAATAACTGCAACTCCACATCTTCCGTAACCTAAAATTATATATCATAAGTTTTGGTAATTTAAATCATTATTTATTTATTACCTGAAGACAATGCAAAAATTGTAGATGAACATCGTTGAAATGTTTGGAAATTAGGCTTTTGAAATTTCAAAGCTTTTTTGACAAAGACCAACATTTTGTAGGTTATAATATATCAACAGATAAATCAAAAGTAAGGAGGTGAGCTTTCTGACTTCTGACATACTTTTATGTCAAGGATATTTTTATGCAGGGAACGATACAACATGTCTGAACCGGTTACAGGTAGTGCAGTGCATTTATGTCGTTTTAAGGACATATTTTTCGCAAAACTTTTTTCAAAACAATTTTCAAAAAGCCGCATAGACTAAGTATGACATTTATGACAGCTTCATTTCGTGCATCGAATTTCGGTCGAGTTAAAAAAGTTAAACCATTTACTACACCGGCATTAAGGAACGCTAAAGCAGTGCGCATAGTGCAAAAAGTGCGACATTAAAAGACGGGTCAGTTAAAAAAGTGCGAATGGTTGTACTTATCGTACGCAGGATTAGAATAACAACCAGAATCTTTCTAATCTAAGGGAAGTAGGTGAGATAGATTACTGAAAGGAGCATTCCATTTAAACTGCAGAATATCCCACGTTTGGGTTAGGTCGGCAGAATACAAAACGAATTTCATCGTCATGAACCGACCACAAATGACAAAAATAGTGGAATCACAAATCACAATCTAATTCTGTTCGAGATTCTGTGGTTCGAGCGTTTTTTCAAACGATATTTTTGAACTTTACAGCTTCATCCACTTGTTGCACCTGTATATTATATTTACAATAAGTAACACATTAAAAAAACATGTCCTACATAGGAAGTCCTTAAAAAATATAAAAAATATTATATCTTCGCGTAGTTATTTTTCTTCCGCAAATAGTCTCAGTCATTAAAGTGCGCAACCCAACAATAAATAGGACATAAAACAATTACAAATCAAGGAAGTAACTGTAGCACGTAGGCAATACGGGTAACCAGCTACGCGCAAGGCCCAGTGAAAATAGTTTTGGCACGGAAAAACGCAAAAGAATTTTGAAACGTAGTTTCCTTCTGGTGAATCATAAATCATGTATTTGAACCAGTAGACGAATAATGGTGAGAGGTATTAGTCATCGACAGTAATTTTAATATGGCGCGCCATGCGCCATACGCCAGTGTGAAATTCAGGCAGCCAATAGGAAGCCGCATTTCAATACAGGCATGTCGTGAATGGCGGGAAGCAGCGCTGCCAGACTTCGCACATCGTCGGATGTTCCCATGTTTTTTGGAAATTTTCTCTCTCACCGATAAAGTTTTAACATAAAGGCATAACACGTTTACCATAGCATATACGAGGGTTTGTTTCTTGATCTTGACTTAACTTAAGAACTGCATAGTGTTATTTGTGGATTTTTCCCCTATATTTCCTTTTTTCAAAAAAGTAATACACAAGAAAGTTTTTTTAGATTATTGGGTACCCAGTAATGACAAACAATTAGTTCGGTAATCAATAGTTTTCGAAAAAAAATGCATACCTAAAACTATGTTTTATGCATTTTTTATTTTATATTTATTATTTATTATTATTTTTTTATTATTATTGTTATATCTTACAATGACGCACCCTTTATATTTTTGCATTTTTGAAATGTGCTCGTCAAGGCAATGGAAATGATATAAAATGTTGTGCCATATTTTTCCCGTTTTTCAAATATTTCGCTTTCAAATTTTATACTAAATTTATAGGTAATAAATTTTCAATGTTTGAAAAACTTTAATTTTTTAACGTCAATATTATATTAACTTATTTTTATTTCTTTTACTTAGGCATTTGTACATACCAAATATTTGTCAGTTATTAAATAATAATATATAAACAGTACATCAGGTAGGTTCGTAATTAATTAATGAAGTGCAAATAAAATATATGGCAGCAATAAAAATGTATACTTAATATTAATAATTATATTAAGCAAATTAGGTGGATATGCCTGTGCAGGTAATAAACGAATTTTTATTTATTGTATTTTATATTTACATTAACCTATTTCTTGTTTCTAACACCTATCAATGAATAAAATATAAACCTATAAGCTTTAAATGATGACCAGCCTAGAAATATAAACAAAAAATGTATTAATAAAATGCGGGCAATTTCTGTAGATTTTCACTTGTTTCTCGTGATTTCGAACCGGCCAATAGTGGCAACGTCGCCCCGATGACTCATTACCATTCCTAATAACCAGCAGCATTGGCATATTAGCTTTGGTTGGCTAGTTGTTCGTGTTAATAATTTGGTTTTGTAGTAACGTAAGAAAATATAAACAAAGTGAAAATCGTGAAAACATAAAAAAACTGTCGTGACAGTGTGTTGGCGGTGCTGTTTCTGAATGTAAATGATGGTTTAATTCATATTGAAGGAGCTAATGTTGGAATTTCGTTCCAGTTTCCACAAAAACTTCAAACTTTTTACGTGGGTGGTAAGTTTTATTTATTTACATATTTGGCATTTGACACGTGGGAATTATTGTGATAACAATTTGTTGTTGTCAGAGAAGGACATGCATTATTTAAGGGTGCACTGAATTAAAAAAGGACTAACCCTTCAATTAGGCACTTATAAAATATGTATTGTACATATATTTTTTGTGCTTGTGGTTGGTTGTCGTTTCTGTCATATACCTAGATTTACAGATTTTTCTATATTATATTTTATAACAATTACTTAGGTACATGTCTTTATAATTTTAGGTAGGTACGTACCATTTACAAGGAATGCCCAACAAAAAAAATTCTTATTTTTACTTTAGTTTTTTTGTTCGTATTATATTATGTTCTTAAGATAAAAATAAAATATTACTTGTAGAATAAGTTACTATTACCCACGTAGATTTTCATATTTAAAATATTTCACATTAGGTAACGTCCAAAGAAAAACGTAGCAAAAGCTAAAATATTACCTACCTAGGTATTTGTAGAGACTATGCCGGGCGCGTTCGACAGTGATGAATTCAACACCAAAAATAGTTTTCTGTCTGAATATAGAAGGGTACAAAAAGAAAGTATGAGTCACTCTTTAGGTATACCTATTCTTCAATGGCATGGGAGTTTCTTGGCGTTCTGAAATTTTCTCATCGTCTTTCACTTACCTTAGGTAGGTGCTTGTACCTATATCAGTGTAAGATAAATTTGAAATAATACCCTTACAAATAAATGAATCAGATTTATTTACAGTACTTTATCTACAATTTTATCATTTTAATTATCGCCAACGACACTAGCTTTACGAAAAATATCTATGTTAATTATTTATCATTTTTATTTTTGAAGTCAAACGTGGTCAAAACCTCAATGAATACTGACAACACGATGGAGCAACTACAGTAATAATATGTTTGTAAGTGACACGTTATTAAATGATTGTTGTCAACAGACAGGTAAAAACTCGGGTAAAAACTATTTTAAAATTTAAGCATCACTCAAACATAAAATCCTATTTTCAAGTTTAAAGATCCTACCTGTATTTTGAAAACTATATTCTTTATGTCCTAAATAAAGCCAACTTCGGTCATATTTAGAAATTAATTTTGTTGCAATAAATATATATTAGGTTTGGTATTACACATCGACTGGTTGATGAAATCATGTTACAGTATATTATAATAAGTTTATTTATTCAAATTCCGACGATCCTCACCTAAAATATATTTAAAGAAGCTGTTATTATTGCATGTGAAATTAAACGACAGGTTCTTACCTATACACGCATCATCTAGTTGCATTATGTTAAGTAGGCACTTACAGGTTGTTCATGCAAACATTTTAAGTTAAATTCTAAAATAGAGATTCATCCAGAAAATATACAAGATCCATAATTATTTGCCTGGTTATGATTGGATTGGCCGCCATATCAGCATTTGAGTGGATGGCATATTCGAGGGTATCATCTATATTCCACAAAAAAACATACAAATCGCTTAAATAGTACTTAACCAAATACGGTACGGATAATTTTTACATTTAAATATTAGGCTTTTAAATAAACAACATATTTTTATAGTCGCACCGTATTAGATCTAATCTAAATTGTACCTGTTATCACATTCAGGCTATTTTTATGGCTCTTCTCGTATCCCCATTATTGATGCTTACAATAGACCTGCCGGCGCCAAGTCCCAAATTGCAGATTTCACGTGATTAGTGATTGCAACGTGGTCATTCGTGATCGTGATTCCAAATATTTCAATGAGATTCGGTTTGATTACAACATACCAAGTTCTTATTGTTAAATGGGTTATTATTATTGGTCATTTTTACAACTCTTTTTATGGGGAATTCGATAATGATATTGTCGAGGGGTCTTCAGGTACTTTGATTTTTGATACACCTACTGCAGAAAGCTGCAGTACCTAGTAAATATGCAGGTCCTGCATCAATAGGTATAGGTACTGCATGGACCTGCTCAAGTACTGCCGAGTCCTGCATAAATACTGCAAGGTTCTGCACATGTACATGTACTTCAGAGTCCTGCCGAAGTACTGCAAATGTCCTGCATACAAATTTCTACACCTACTGCAGAACCTGATGACCCCTCGGATATTGTCTTTTTCTAACGCCAATGCCAACAAATTGAATAGAGGATTTTTTTCTGATTAGAATGATGATCATACATTATGGATTTTCTTGTTGCTTATGATAGAATGTCCAGTTTATTGATTTTTGCATAGTGTGCCTTGAAAGCAATGTCGCTAACTCTGTTACATCAACCAAAACCAAAGTCAAAATTTTAAATACACCGCTATGAAATAAATGCATAGATCTAAACAAAGTTTGACGGTTCAGTAAAATTTTGATTATAACAAGAATAACAACATTTTTTATTTTTGCCGTTTTCATAGCTCTTTAGTTACAATTTTCACTTTGGTTGATACATTATTTTCAATAAATGAATAAATTGGACATTATATCACAAATCACAAGTAGGTAACATAGGAAGCCATAATATATTACATATCACCATTTTAACCAGAAGAAATCCTGTATTCAAAAATACAAAAATTCTGTCTGGGGCTTATAAGAAAAAATAGTCGTTTCTTTTTTCACATAGGGAGGCATCGCAAAAAGACAATATACCTAATTATTGAGATCCTCATTAAAAATGAGTTCTAAAAATGTTAGAAATGTCCGACGATTTTTGGTTTTCGTATAAAAAATAAAAACGATTTTTTTCTCGAATATTCTTTAAATGAAATGATTTAAAATTTCTTTCGAACAAGTCACTGGGCACAAAATTTCGATATTTTGCCCTAATTTGAGTCAATTTGACTACTTCGTACCTTTGCCTCTGTATACCTACTTGTTATAGAAAATACAAAATGGTACTTATACCTACCTATACAATTTTCAAACATGCAAAGTCAATACCAGAAAGAAATATGCGAAAAGCTTCTTCAATAGAAATATTAAATATTATGGTGTTTAAGAGGGTTTTTCTAAACAAAAACTTTTTCAAACCTCAATCGACTATGTGATCAATAATGACTTATCTGTTTTCATTCAATTGTGTTTCCCCAATATTTAAATTTCTAGAGACAAAAGACAAAATATGTAAAGACGAAAGCTTCAGTCTGCAATCAGCACTAATGTCTCCGATCGTTTAAATTTTTCGTGTTCCGCTCCAGATATTTTCTCTCGTCTCGTCGTTTTCTTCATGTTTTAACAAAACACAAGTCAGTGGCGGCTCATGACCATTTCACCAATTTTTTTTTGCAAGCTTTTATTTAACTTTTGTCCAGTCGTTTCCGAAAATTTCGTATTCATAGTCCAAAATTGTCCGAATCCGAATGCTAAATCGATTCATAGGGTCCATTTACGTAGGAAAAGTTCCATTTCACTGTAGAGTTACATTTAACTCGGGCGCAGTAACAAAGTTGTAGAAAATCGCGAAAAATTTTTTGTTAGTTTTCTACATAGTTATTTTCTAATTTTCTAATCAAAATTATCAAATGTCGAATCTTGGTGGCAGATCCGGAGATAGGTAACAACGATACAACGCAAAAAAACGAACTTTCAATATTGTGAAAATCAGGTCTTGGATAAATTCCCTGCGCGCGTGGCGAATATTTTGCCGGGATTTTCGGGGGGTACCCCTTTCGAAACTGAAAATTGACGGTTTTTCCAAAAAAAAAAACAACTAGGCGTCTGTCTGATACAGGTTGACCCGTAGAAACCGGAAATCCGGTTAAAATTGAACTTTTTGGAAAAACTCCGGTCAGAATGACTCGAAAACCGACCTAACCCAAAGTCTATGACCTAACCGACGTAAATTGACTCGAAAAATCCGAAACCGATCAAATTTAGCTAAACATTGTCTTAATGGTCGAACAGGGCATTTTTTGAAAGCGAATAAATTTAAGTGTTCCCGACACTGTTTTTTTTTTGACATACTTCGATCTTTAGACATCGGAAATTAAGCTTAAGTTCGATTCCGTCCAGTCGTTTTCAAGGATTCGGCGATTGTTTTTCGCCCCCAACATTATAGGTCCAAATTCAAAAAATACTCCCTTCGGCGAAGCCCCAGGCCACTTGTAACAATTCAGTCAATTATTTTTTAGTGAAGACACACATTTCAAATTACATATATTTTTAGAAGTTTTTTTACAGACGATTGGTTTTTTCGCAAATATATTCAAATGAGCACAAAAACATTGCTTCTCCATGTTTTTTTTTAAAAAAACGAGAATGGTTCTATGTGGCATCGGCGTCTTACCAGTGAATTTCTAATAAGTAGTAGGGAACGAGGTGTTTGTAAAAACTCTTTTTGCAGCTGTAGAAAGCTTTGAATTAACTAGATAAAGGGATCTGATTGGTCAGTTCAAAACCACAAGCACTATGGTTTGCTTGCTTTCTATTTTTTTAAAACATAATTTCAGACAACTGGATCCCGACAACATAGTTTCATTAATAAACAGGGAGAAAAAAATATATTTAAAGCTAAAATAAAAATAATAAGTATTAGGAAATTTAATACTATTTGGTACTTGGTACAACAATATTATACTTTACAAAGTAAAATATTTTTATAATATCGGCTTGTATTATAAGAGCAAATGGTGTGTGGTTTAAAAACTTGTACGCGTTTTAAATCTAAAAATTAAGATGATATATATAATATTCATGTTTTTAATTTGACTATTTGTTATATTCATTATTAATAGAGCGTATAATAGTTTCAAAAATATTTTTCTAGCGTGCAGTGTTACTTATTATACAATTTAATAAATATATATTTGTTTATAATGTCCAAATATTCAGGAAAAAATATAAGGCATGTGAGTATAGTGAAAATTTAAATATATAGTAATTGGTAATATTTATATATAATATAAATTAATATACTTATGAGAATAAAATATATTCAGGATGTCCCGTTCCCGTCGTGGTCGATGAAAATCTTCCAGACGTTTTTGCTTATCGAATTAACCAGTAAGCATCTTCAGTGACGACTCCTCCCATGTTGGATCGCAACTTACTATCACTAGATATTACTTAGGCATTTGATGATCAGTTACAATCCCTCAATCCCTCAATCCCACTAAAGATGCTCTCCAGTTACGACTAGCGAAATTTCTAGAACATTTCCATCCATAATAATATTTATATACATAGAGGGAAAATTTAATATATTTTTTTATGAATTTTCTTTAGGAGTCGGATATTTCTCTACTTTACAAGCACCTGCTCTAACCGATAATAGCTGTTTACGCAACGAAAGGGCGACATGCGACACCAAATGAACCGCTCAAGTTAAGACACCAGGCCACATACCTCAGGCCCGAAGACTCTACAATATACCTACTGTGTGGTCATTTAAGTGTGCAACATATGGGATTTTTTTAACGATATTACAAATATTCCCGAAAGTTGGTGCATGTTCAATAATCATATTAGGCGCACTTAGAAATGGTTGCAAGTCAAACCGCATACAGGGTACGTAAAAAAATATATAAAAAGTGTACAAGAGTAAAGAGTAAAGTACCTTTATTTCAGAAAATTCAGCAAAATGTTATTAAGAAAAGTTGTCTAGAATTAAAAGTAATGCCTAAATACCAAAACATGGCTTCATAAAAAATATGTTTTCTTGAAAAACATTAATAATTTTCTAAAAAAAATGTTTTAACATTCACCCTAAACAATTTCATAAATCAATAAAAATTAAATCAATTTCAAATAACTTTGTTCAAATTCAAGCATATTTGTAAAATTAACTTAGATTTTTAATTTTTTAGGGAATCACAAATTTCCTGTTTGTTGCAATGATATTAAACAGAACTTTAAAATTTCGCAAAAATTCTTCTGAACAAGGTAAAACATTAGTAATGATAATGAAAATAATGAAAAAAAAAACTCTCATATAAGGGGCAAAATTTTTATTTTAAATGTTTATTAAAAACTGTAGAAATTAATTGACGACAAATTTTTTTTCTTGGGAGGCTATGTTTTTAAATCTAAACAACTTTTTTTTCTAAATAACTTTTTTTAATAACCTTTTGCTAAATTTTTTGAAATAAGGGTACTTTACTCTTATACAATTTTTATATTTTTTGACCTACCCTGTATGCTGTTTAACTTGCAACCATTCT
Source organism: Pseudeuparius sepicola (assembly GCA_963920635.1). Taxonomy (NCBI): domain Eukaryota; kingdom Metazoa; phylum Arthropoda; class Insecta; order Coleoptera; family Anthribidae; genus Pseudeuparius; species Pseudeuparius sepicola. The sequence continues at coordinate 9,501,927 of OY987305.1, forward strand.
AAGTGCACTTAATATGATTATTGAACATGCATCAACTTTCGGCAATGTCTGTATTTTTGTTGTGCAATTACTAAAAAAGTCCCATATGTTGCACACTTAAATGACTACACTGTATATTTTTGTTTAAAAAAAATGATTTTGTAAATTTAATTACTTGCGTTTAATACATTGGAAATGACATTAAATGCTCTATTCATTGGTAAAATATCTGCATTCTATAATATACACTGTGTCCCGGATGAGAATGAACAGCATGGGGATATTGCAAACGGTGAGAGATAGGGCAACGGTTAAATGGGGAAAAAGTTGCGCAATTTTGAGGTCAATAAAACGGCATAAACAGATTTTTAATATCTTTTTCGTTTTTGAGTTATTTTGAAAAAAGTAAAATTTTGCGTTTTCGATTTTATTTTTTCTGAAGTTGTTATCACAGATAGAGAAAAAAGAAAAACACTTTCTTGTGGCACTTTTTAACGGGCCTTAAGATGGCGTTTTTAGATTTGTTCTACAACGTTTCGTTTTTGAGAAACCATCTTCAACTTTATTTTTTTAAATACGGACCTGGATTTTTTTTTGTAGATTTTGAAAGCACTTTTCATTGCAAAAACCATGATGTATGACACGAAATATTTTTAAAATGTTTTGAGACAATTATGCTGAAAATTCCTTTTTTTCCATTCATTTTTGTCTAATGCGGCCCTGTATTTAATAATAAGGAGTCTAAATATTAATCAGTATTGACAACAATTTAACTTACAGTTTATTTTTACTTCGAAAACTTAATATTTTTAAATTGTACGGCCCTGCGTCTGGTAAAGTGTTTTCCTCTGTTGTTGTACAGCAAACAGTGTCGCATAGTGTTTTGGAGTAAATTCTTCGCTTTTCCTAATTGCGAGAAGAAAGCTTTAAGCCAACGTAATCAATAACTTTTGCCATTTATTAATTGCAAGAATACATTCGTTCGGCCTCTACACTATTTCTGTGACACAAGATATAACATGCTGCCATGTTAAATTTGTCGTCATTTGAAAAAGCACGCTCCATTTGTAATGAAATAAATTGTTAACTAAATGATACAGTGGGAGTTATGACAAATGACAAGGGATTGGTTTCGTTGTTTCAAAGCCTTCTAGGTGGAGGATTTTTATTTATTTTTTATTATCGTATGTGCCGTCCTTTTTTTAGTTCTCCAATTGATAGATAAGTTGTAAGTTAAATTGTTGACAATACTGATTAATATTTAGACTTCTTATTATTAAATACAGGGCCGCATTAGAAAAAAAAAATGGAAAAAATGAATTTTCAGTATAATTGTCTCAAAACATTTTAAAAATATTTCTTGTCATACATCATGGTATTTGCAATAAAGACTGCTTTCAAAATCTGCAAAAAAATCCAGGTCCGTATTTAAAAAAATTAAGTTGAAGATGGTTTCTCAAAAACGAACCGCTGTAGAACAAATCTAAAAACGCCATCTTAAGGCCCGTTAAAAAGTGCCATAAGAAAGTGCTTTTCTTTTTTCTCTATCTGTGATAGCAACTTCAGAAAAAAATAAAATCGAAAACGCAAAATTTTACTTTTTTCAAAATAATTCAAAAACGAAAAAGATATTAGAAATCTGTTTGTGCCATTTTATTGACCTCGAAATTGCGCAACTTTTTCTTCATTTAACCGTTGCCCTATCTCTCACCGTTTGCAATATCCCCATGCTGTTCATTCTTATCCGGGACACAGTGTACATATATGATAGAATATATCAAACTTTAATTAAACGAGTTTAATACATAATAGTAAAAAATAAATGATTAAATATAAAACTTTGTAGGTATATTACTATTTTCTAATATAAAAATATGTTAGCTGCTATTGACGAGTGTTATAAAACTAAAAGTAAATTATTGTTTTACATTTTAACATATTTTCCTTAAAATACGCATTTTTTGTATATTATCTGACAAATTTAGCTTCGTGAACATTGTCTACAAGTATTTGAAAGTTTATTTCAAATAATTCTTCATTTTATGATCCTCGCGTTCTTCATAAACCAATTATTTCAGTATCGGCAAAGCCTAGTACCTAGTTGTAGGGTAGTGGTCAAATGTGTTGAATAGATGCAAAGATCTGGATCTCAAATTCTGAAACAGAAAAAGCAAACCGTCCTTAAAAATGACCAAATTTGGCCCTAAACGGTACCGTCCTACGACTACAAAAAAAACCGCACCATCGACCCCCCCAACTCCCACCCTACGCACCCGCTTGCCCACGGCACGACCTGACGACGGCGCGCACGTCCGCCTGTTCCAGATTTAGCCCGGCACCGTGACGGAGCAGCAGCCGCAGCGGCACCAGCAGCCCGTCGGCGAACAGCAGCCGCAGCAGCGCGCGATGTCAGTGTGTCTGGAGAGCAGTAGGCCGCGCGACGGCCTGAAGCTGCCGCTGAACAGGAGCTACAGCGAGCCGGGACCGTCTGGATCGCCTACCGGGCCGCCTCCGCCCGCCAGCGGGCTGATCAGTCCGCCCAAGAGGTGAGTCCGGGTTTGTTGGATCAGTGGTTGCGTTGTTGCCGGCTGCACGGGGCACCACCGGTTCTAACCCTAATCTAACCTGATTTTTCTGCGGAGATAGCAAGGGTATGTATGTTTCTCTCACCAACTTGATTTTTTGAGTATAGAAGGTTTTTGTGTTCAATGTCAAACATCGTGTTTGTTTGATTTTTTGCGTTTGAACTTTCGTTTATACTTTTTAAATAGCAGTGAGGCATTAAATGCTCTGTTTATTTAAGAAATGTATTTATAGGAGTATTACTATATCTCCGATATTTTTATTGTTTAGTTTCCACAGAGTTTCAGTGTTATGCAGGTGTTTTGTTTTATACAGGTAATAAAGTTAGGTACCTAGTGTTTAAAGTAAATAATTGCTGCTTTATAGAAAAATATACACTCGATTTATCCGGGAACTGAAATAAAAAAAATGTCAAATACACAATCTGAAACAAACGATGAAATAACACTCTTTTAAATTTCAACAAAAATATGTTATGTTTATTATGTTTAGCAACAAACTAACAGCTTCATCTACGTATAAGCACAGACCTATATAGCTTCGCTACTATATAGACCTATATAGCTTCGCTACTATATAGACCTATATAGCTTCGCTACTATATAGACCTATATAGCTTCGCTACTATATAGGTCTGTGGTATAAGCTACCTTTTTTTCAAATATGGAGACGCAGAAGTTTCGTCTACAGGAACAAGATTTTTACTTTAGGAGTTATGTAAAAAAACATTCCTTATCACACGTTTCTAAATTTGGCACTTCAATTTGGCAATGCCGCACTTATATCGATAGTTTACTACCTGTATATACACGGTGATTCAAAAAAGACTACCTACCCTTCTATACAGTGTCCTATTAATCTACGCAAAAATAAAAAATAAACCTTAAATGATGTTTAGTGGCATATCAGGTAAAGGATATCAATTGAAAAAAATGCACTCCAGCCGGGACTCGAACCCGGGACTCCTACTGTGGCCGTAGGCACTTAACCAACTAAGCTACCGGAACCATCTCCGGTGAATTTTTTTCAATTGATATCCTTTACCTGATATGCCACTAAACATCATTTATTATTTATACAGGTACTAAAAATCTTTTTATAAATAAGCCTTGTTTTTCCGTTTTGTACACAGGTCCGTAATATAAGGGAAATACTGGTTCTTAAATGTGGCCCTAAATTGCGTTTTTCGGCTATACATTTTGAACGGTTCGACCGATCTCAAAATTTATAGCCGAACAACGATATACAGGGTGAGTCACATCTAAAGGCAGAGCCGAAAACACGAGGTAGAACTCGCTAAAATAAGCACATATGCTTAATAAACATTAGCCCAAAAAAGCTTGGTTCTCCATATACAGCGTGTTGAAAATTTTCCAAAAACAACATATTTTTTTAATTTCTTTCGATCCCATTTAGGAATTCCAACCAAATTTGGTACACATTATACACTGGACGGTTGCCATTTTGTGGAATAATTTGACCCCGTTCCGATCACCAGCGGCGTAGGTACAAATAGTTACTGTAAATAATTGTAGAAAAAAAGTAGTACGGCCCTGTGCAAAACCAAAAATTTAATTTGGAACAAAAAGTGCCTCTTGGTATTTTTTTTATTTCTGGTACAGTTTCTTCGTAATTTCGGATTTTTTAAACTAGTGTCAAGGTGATTATGCTGGCATTTAAAATAAAATTATTTGTATCTACGCCGCTGCTCATCTGAACAGGGCCAAATAATTCCTAAACGGGCTAGAAAAAAATTAAAAAATATTTGGAAAAGTTTCAACACTCTGTATATGGAGAACCAAGCGTTTTTGAGCTAATGTTTATTAAGCATATGTGCTTATTTTAGCGAATTCTACCTTGTGTTTTCGGCTCTGCCTTTAGATGTGACTCACCCTGTATATGAATAGATACATTACCAAAGGCAACTCGTTTTGTTTCATGAATTTAAAAAGATGTTATTGTTGGCACATTCAATGTTTCAAGTTTTTTGATACAATTTAGGTCATTTTGTAAATATAAGTATCTCAAAGCATATAATATGTATACGTAATACAAGTCTATCAAAAAACTATTTATTTTGCATTGCAAAATAGGAAAGACTGAATTTAAGTAATGCCAATGTAAACAAATTACCTCGACTTCTTCCCCCCAACCCGATAATGTAGAAGCAAAACAAAACACATGCTATTTGTATTGTAACAGCGTGAGTCATCTATTCGTACATATCGCTGTAGCCGAAAATCCGCTTTTACGCAAAAATACCGCGAAGAAAAGATCTTTAAACTTTTCGCGATGCATCGATCCGATTTTCCGCCTTGGCAGACTATCTGTATGCCCGTTTTCTTTGTCCAAAGATTCAAGCTGGAGGCGACACAGGGAAGTGCGCAGGCGCAGTCGAGTGCCAGCCTGCCGACGTCGCCATGCGCGGAGAGCGCGACGTTGCGAAGGGCATTTGTCTTAGGGCGCGTCCGCCCTGTAGATCCGGATTTTCTTAGGAAGCGCCTGGCAACTCCCGGCCCTGGGCCGGTCCTGCTCGATCTTAGGCCTTTTGTGGGATACAACGTCAGCCATGTCAAAGGAGCGATCAACGTCAACTGCACAGACAGGTAAGTCACGTTTGAGCTCATCATACCGCGGGTGTTTTGAAATAAATGTGCATTCACTCAAACTCCAGAAGGAAAGTCGGGAGAAACTACTTTGTTAGGCGATTTAAAGTTGTAGTTACTTTCAAGTCATAATAAGTCACCTTCGATTCGATGAAAAATAACAGGATAAGTACTGATTAATTTAATGTAATCGAACCTGCTGATTGATTAATAATAATAATAATAATAATTTTATTTCCAAATAACATTTACACATAACATTCAAATAAAAATACAAAACATTATATAAGTTTGGAAATAACGGCAAACCACAGAAGTCCGAAGACTAGCACGTGGTATCTTGCCCGCTTGGAAACTAACAAATCGCAAAAATTGGGATACAAAACTTAATTCAACAATTCCAAATTGTCTTAATCAACCACAGATATCGACCTATACAGGGTGATTCACGTAAGTGGTTCATTAGAAGTTTACGGGGAAGTAGTGCGAATTTTGATTTGAAATTTTGTTACTTATATAACAGGTTGTAAACTTTCTTTCTAAAATATTTTCAACTTCCGGTCACTTCCGGTTATACCGGAAGTCGATAGCAACTTTTTTATTTCAAATAGAACACCCTATATATTATTACACCATTTGGTTCCCTATTAAATTCCAAATCTTGTTTTTTTAATACAATGTGTACCTACCCTGTTCCTAACCCTTTTCGAGATATTCGCAAATTTTTGATTCTTTTGAGTGTTGCAGCCATCGACCATCATAGTGATGATAACTTTGAAATTTATGAATCTGGAAAACTGAAATTCTGGACTGTCGTAGGCGAAAGTCAACTTTATTAAATGGTCTGTATGCCATTTCAAAATATTGTACAGGGTGTTCGGGAAAAAAATTCCCAATATCAACATCGAAAAATTGAAAAATCTCATTTTTTTCAAATGGAACCCATATTTTTTTATTGCACCATTGAAATTCTTGTGAAAAGACAGTTCAAAAAGATATAACACACTATATGTCTAAATGAAGCGGTTGCTTCGTTATTACGCAAAATACGTATATTTGCTGCGCCATATCAAGAAACAACGGACCTTTTCTAATAGGCGGCCATGGATTTTTCATTTGTGATTGTCATTTATTGTGTTCCAAACAATAAAATATTAACTGTTGACAAGAATGGCTCAAATTAACTATTCTAACGAAGATATTTTGAATATGTTTTACACTCATGGAAAGTGTAAAAGAATTTTATAAAGGACAATTAGATTTTTTAATGGAAGGCGAAGGCATTTACATTTACCACCTTTGACGAAAAGAAAATTCAGAAAGTTCGATCGAAATTTTATAGTCCATGGCAAGGTCCAAACAAAGAGAAGAAAATATAAATACGTAACAGGTAAATAGTATAATATGAATAAAGTGTTTTACTTATACCTATGTAGTTTCTTGTTTTTTCTTCTAGTACCTATTATTATGTAATTGTTAGTATTATTTAATTTTGTATTGTTGCTTCTCAAGGAAAAAATATGATTAAATAGCCCTTAACCTTGTCATATAATTGCGTTATTTCATTTTCCATGGCCCCCTATAATGTGACGCTCCTTGAGAAATGGCATCTTTGTTGATAAAAAAATACGTATTTTGCGTAATAACGAAGCAACCGCTTTATTTAGACCTATAGTGTGTTATATCTTTTCACAAGCATTTCAATGGTGCAATAAAAAAATATGGGTTCCATTTGAAAAAAATGAGATTTTTCAATTTTTCGATGTTGATATTGGGAATTTTTTGCAAACACCCTGTACAATATTTTGAAATAGCATACAGACCATTTAATAAAGTTGACTTTCGCCTACGACAGTCCAAAATTTCAGTTTTCCAGATTCATAAATTTTAAAGTTATCATCACTATGGTCGATGGCTGCAACACTAAAAAAAAATTAAAAATTTGCGAATATCTCGAAAAGGGTTAGGAATAGGGTACACATTATATTCAGAAAAAAGATTTGGAATTTAATAGGGAATCAAATAGTGTAATAATATATAGGGTGTTCTATTTGAAATAACAAAGTTGCTATCGACTTCCGGTATAACCGGAAGTGATCGGAAGTTGAAAATATTTTAGAAAGAAAGTTTACAACCTGTTATATAAGTAACCAAAATTTCAAATCAAAATTCGCACTCCTTCCCCGTAAACTTCTAATGAACCACTTACGTGAATCACCCTGTATATGTAATATACTTGCGAGAAAGAATATTATTAGTATTATTATATGTATTGCCTCCTTCAATTTCCCATTCCCATGCAAGTTGTTATTACACAAACAAATTATTGAAAACAAATAGATGTAATGGATTTTTTTCATCATAAAGAAAGAGCGTGCCCGCCAATGCACAAGTCACCTTAAAGTTAGGTCATTCCACCTGGATGAGTTCACTCCTCACGTATATTTGTTTTGTTATATTTTTGAGCGATTACCACTTAGAACTAATTTTAGAGTTCGGTACATCTATAGCCATGCAAACTAATGAAAAAAGCGTGGATGTTATTTTTGTAACTTGTTCACAATTTTGGAACACTACCGGAATATTGCCAGAGTATCCAAAATGCGCGTCAAAATAAAATAAAACAGTTTTTTTGCATGTAGCCACTTCACCTGTTTTTCATGTATTAAAAATAATGTCAATTGTTTATTTTTTTATTCGTTATGGTGTATTGCCGCGAAAGTTTCAGAAAGTCTCCATCTCACAGCAACTATGTCACTTTTATTTCCCTACATCTTATCTTCGGCGCTTAGTTGGAATATCATGTTTTCGCTGCGCAAGCAGTCAGAACCGTAGTCTCTCAAGCTTACTTCCTTTTGAAACGAAATACCTGACAATTTTAGAGTCCTGCTTATTTATTCCGCTGATTTGTATTATTGTACCATTTATTAGAGACCATTCTGCGCAATGGATAAAACAATTAAAACAAGAGTTTTAGTAGGTGAGAACGGATAACGAAACTACTATATGTCTTTTATATCTTTACAGGTTCAATAGAAGAAGACTGCAACAAGGCAAAGCTAGCCTGGCAGATCTGGCTACAACAAGGGAAGGAAAAGATATCTTGAAAAAGAGGACGTTCAAGGAAGTCATCGTATATGACGATTCTACGAATGACAAAGATAGGATAGCTGTTGGACACCCTTTACTTTTAGTTCTTACCGCTTTGGTTGAAGATAACAAGGAACCGGCACTGTTGATCGGTAAGTCTTGTTTTTTTTTTTAATTTAATTTCGAATAAGTTGTCAAAACCGCAAAGCCAAACAACAACTTCACCAAGCTTCAAACATAGGTTCCTTGGTTTTTGAAAACTCGTGTTTGGAAGCCTGACAAAAATTATGATGCGTGTTTAACGTTTATTCCGCAAGCTGCAGAAGATTCATTTTACCTTCAGCCTGCAAACAATCCTTATAAATAGCATACGCCGCATTCGGAGTACTGTTGTATGTCTACACAACAAAATAATTATTTACCTTGTCGCAAAAGAAATTCCCGTCACATAGGTATAAAACCGGTATGACGCATTCTGACAAATTTCTTCACCTTCCATAAACATATGTCACATTAGTCATTTGTATGGCACAAAGACACTGTCCGAATGTCGGTGATTTAACTTACCTAGAATTCCGCGCAAATAAGGTAAATTAAATATGTGTTCGCGCTGACTTCATGTTACAATATTTGCAAGCCGCGGTCTTGAAAGAGACAGATTAATCACCTAACTTGTGAAATTGGATGCCGAAATTATTTCCTGATGTTGAGGGTGTTCTCAGGCGCAATTACTCATGTTTTTGAGAACAGACACGTGTTCCTCTTTCTTTGAAGATGAGTTATTTTCCTGGTTTGTGTCCGAATGTCGACCCAAAACCCACTGATTCAGCGGTTTACCTGTAATTTGCAAATGTTTTTCTTGAAGAGAATTGTGCGGTCTTGTGCCGCATAATTCTGGTGTTTGTAATATTTAAGTTTCCTATTTTCGCAATGTGTTATCTTTCCGTTTTACAAGGGTGAACCAGTTGCGCCATAGCAACTATCGTCGATAAATTCTAAGTAGATTTATCTTTGTTGATGATTAGGCAGCTCCTTAGATGACTTCCAAATCAATAGATTAATTGCAGAACAAGGGCATTATTTACATTATCGCTTATCTTAAATTTATATGACATAAGAAGTAAGTAAATAAATGCTAGAATTAAGAATCTCGAATTATTGGAAACCAAATTTATTGCCAGGTAATTGACAAATAAAGAATTCTTCTGCATAGACATACAGTCTAGCGTAATGCTAGAATGACGAAAATTTAGAATGTTACACATCGCCAAGGACGTCTGTCTACATGCCGATTACAAAGCTTCCTGTTTTGCATTGAGTCAGAATTTTCTAAAAGTCCTCTAAACTAAAGCCCGTATATTTTATACGGCGGAACGACCTCTTAAGCCCCGGGATTAGTCACCTAAGAAAATGCCATCAAACAAACAACCGAAGAAATATATTTATATTTCGAGCCAAATGCATCATTAACTGTACTCTTCCTGTACGTTACCGCTTCACTATTTATTCCAGTGATCTCATAGCACTTGCCGCTTCGAGACGCAGTTTCATTTGCATCAAACATAAAATAAACCAATTTAGTGCCTTCGCTTGTTATGTTTACAATGATCCGTGTTTTTGGAGAGGAAACGACGTGTACCATTTCCAAAATAAAAGCCGAGTTGAAAACAAGGTGGTAATGTCCGGGTTTAGACAAGCTAAGCGGGCCAAGGTATTTCGTTTGTTTAAGATAATTCAAAACAAAAAACTTCCACCAAAGCTCGGCGGTCGGCCAAAATGATACCGTTGAACTTAAGAAATAAATATGCACAACTTTGGGACTCTCCCGTTTCGGCGTCAATTAGATTAAATGTCTTATTTTCTGGACAAATAGGAGCGTTTGGTTCTCGAAAGATACCAAAACAACTGACGTGTTGAAACCTACACATGGAGTACAAAGGTGTCACTATTTTGAACCCTACAATTACCCCATAGGTACCTACCTATTACCTATTATGTGACAGATACGACCAAAACTCACTTTCAGTTTGCTTGATTAGTACGGTTCGACAAAAAATGGTCGGCTTTCCAAAAGGAAACATACCAAAGGTCTCCTAATTTAATATCGTTTGTGGACGTAAGTGGCTCTAAAGCTACATTTATAAAGTGTTAGTCAGAGAAACAAAATTCGTTTTAAAACGATGTTCTTGGACGTTGTCCAAAAGAACCGGCACACAATATGTCGCCCGTTTAAATACTATTGGTGTCTAGTCATCATTAAATTTTTAAATCCGCGAAGGATATATACATTTATTTATACATACATTTACATTTTTACATTTTCCAGAGTTAAAATTATGACGCGACGGCCGGTTCCTTGCGGCACCTTTGTAGCTTCCTGCAATTCCATATACGGTGTTGATCCGAAGCAAACATGAACGTATTAATTACAAAAATGTGTAGTTGTTTTTAAGGTAATCCTTATTTCAAAATCAAAATTTCTGGCCACCCAGAAGTCGCCGTTGTCTTTTAGAGAGGTGTTTGACCCGTCGGAAAATAAGTTGCGCAAAATACAACCTTCGTTCATGAGTGAAAAATACTGCAAGTACTGCACGTCAGCGAAACAAAATATTTGTAGCGAGTCGGACGTGTCTCAATACCCAAAGCGGTCTCTTTATTATGAAATCCGGGCCGACTGTTGATACTTTATTTTTTCGAGAGGTTTATATTATGTATTTTTACAATGGCGCCACAGATACGCAACGGATGCCGTGTAGTTTTTTTCCTGAAAAGGGATGTTCGATAAAATAAATTATTTAAAGCGGTTTTATGATTGATACATGTTTCTATATATAAAATATAAATAAATAAATAAATAAACTGGAAATTAGTGAACACACCTATTTTACGAGTTTCCCGTTTTCTTAATCTACAAGTTTTTGAAAACGGGGACGATCTGAACTGATAACTGATACTGACCAGACAACAAAACAGTAGGTAATTATCAGGCTGATATGGACCTGTTTTCACTTACCACTTACTGTTATTACATGTTCCCCCTGAGAGAAATAACGAAAACTTTAGTTATAAGTACACAGTGTTCCCTTCAAACTCAACAGTCCACCAAATTCTGGCGTGGACTTTTTTGGCTTTGACCTCGAAATGTTGATTTTGAAGTCAAATATTTTTTGTTGTTCGGCGTAAAATACTATGGCTAAAATTTTCTTTCGCCCCCCAACATTTTGGTGTTCAGCAAAAAACGCACAAAATCAACGGCCCATCAAATCTTAGGATGGAGTTGTTTTCTCTTTTCAGTTTTTTCTTCGACGCCAAAATTAATATTTTTTAGTGTTCAGCGAACATGTATATTGTCTCTCCTTCAGGTTGTCCTTTGCCCTTAATAATGATTCATCATTCTAACTTCTAACTGTATTCCTTACATGTTTCCCTTTAAATTGATATATATGATAAGTATAGTTCTTCTACTGGAATGTGAATATAAAAAAATTCATAAATTAAATAACGAATAGAATATTAAAGGTTAGGTTTCAGCATTCAGCATATGCATAATATATAATATCATATGATATACTTATGTATTTAATTTTAATTCAAGGAAAAATTAAATTTAACTCCTAAATCAGTTAGACAATTGACAGCGTAATGGCGGCAAATTTAAAATTTGGGAATGTACCTGGGAATTTTGGGAGTTTTCAAGTCAATGCTCCCATTTGTTGGGAATATTCCTGGGAAATGTAATAAATTCTCTTGTTTCTAATATTGACGATGATAAATTTATGGTTTGATATGATAATTTATTGCATTATGGATTGTTTTTTTTTATTCTTTATCCGGCACCAGCGTTTAATTTTTTTATTTAAAAGTACTATCAGCTTCTACCTGTAGCTTAATACTCTGCCAATGACAGAAAAACATCAAAATTAAATTCTCGACTTAAAAAAAAAACAAAACAAAAGCGAAAGCCGAAAGGGACTCCGTTGAAATCGGTCGTTTTACAACTTTTTTAATGCAAAAGTTAAAACCTAAGTTAAATTTCAAAGTAAGTCATTCGTACAGATTTTGGTCATATAAGGAACACTTTTTGAACGACACTGTAGTTGTGATAAATTATTTATGGTATAAATTGTCATAATACAACTGTCAGGTATCCCTTAATAAGTACCAGGTCAAAAGTAAATTTTCTATAATTTTTTTATTTTTATTAAAGATATATTACATATATCATTCTAACTTATTATGTAGGTATGCAAAGAAGTTTCAATTAAAAGATATTTTAAACGTAATGGGTACTTAATATCGGTCCAGCCGTTTTATGTTGTAGATATTGAGTAACAAGCATGCCCTTCCTTTAACTCTACCGATAATTTTTAAAAATATTGGGAATTTACATTTGCTAATCTACGAAAATAAACCAAACACCGTCTAGCCTGCAATTGTCATAAATCACAGTAAAAACTGAATTTTCACCTAACGTTGTCCGGGATTTAGTAATAATAAACATTTGCAATAAAGTATAGAAGTAAATATTTAAACAGCGTTTAGTATTGACGTTATTCAATTTGTTTAGTGGTATCATTTCTAAATAAAGTGTGCTCGTGTTCATTTTATGGTCCTTTGTTATGCAATAAAGTAAAAATTTTCACTGCACGTGCGAGTTGAATAGTATTTTCCTAAATTACCTCAAACTTTTATAATTTACCACCCAGCAATGAATTTATTAATTTTGATTTTAATGTGAGGCATATATTGGCTATTGTGCATTGTAATATTCGCACTAAATTTTTCCATTTGGTTTATTGACTTTTCAAGGTCCCGATAACTTATAGGAATATCATCTACCGTATTGTGGAAAAAGTTTCCAAGTAAAAATTTATTTTTCCACGACTATTGAAAAATATAATCTTTATACATTCGTAAACTGATAAAACAGTTGCACCTATGACCCGTCAGTAACCAAAAGTGTATAGTTATGAGCTCATAACCACACACCTTTTGACCAATCACGAACCTGCATTTTCATAACTCAACAGTTCAAGTTAAATATTTTCGTTATGAAAAGTTGGCTATGGGAAAAAGAAGTTCCGATTATTCCAAATTATTTCAGATGACATATATTTGTACGTCTCCCACCTTTGTATTGCCAGAGTGGTCTAAAAAATAGTCGTGGAAAAAGCATAGACCTCAAATCGCGAGTTGTGGTCGTTACTCGTTCAGATTGCTAGTTGCGAGCTCGAGTCGCAATTCTCATAACCCCTCGTTGAGTATACTATAGGTAGGTACCCATTTATTTCATCATTCAACTTGGTAAACGCTAAATGAAAATTTCTGATTCGTTTCATAGCATTTGTTAGATCATTTCTAAAAATTCACAATCCTTATGTGATTAATTTTATTCGTAACGTTGATGATGTGATTTCCTTTCGCAAGGAATGAAATTTTATGAATAATAACATTTCTGTTCGATATAACTGAGTTCAACGATCATATAAAAACTATTTATGTACTAGCTTTTAAAATGGCATTAGAAAAAATCGGAATTCTTTTTTGTATGGTAGGTACTGGCCAACCTAATGCTGGGGTGCGAATAACTATTGTACTGGTTGCGGCAGAACAGATATAACAGTGTTGAGGGGTTATACAAAATTAACGGAGGTATATACAGAAAATAGTTATTTATGTACCAAGGCACTGAAGTTCAACTTTTTATGACTCATGTGGAATTTAGTTGTCGAGGCCTCTGGCCGAGGCAAATAAACCACATGAGTCATAAAAAGAACTTCAGTGCCGTGGTACATATTATATTTTTCTTGAAATCGGAAAAAAATGTTTTATTAGGCAAGAAAATAATAATAATAAGGGATCACCCGTCCACGAACCGACTACGCGCGGCGTTGCTTGACTTTACCGATCGCTCTACCTTGGACAAGTATAATGATGTACGGCACCTTCTGACAAAAAAACCAAACTGCTGCTTCTTGTGCAGCCTACACAACAAATCTATTGATATTCAAACCTACTAAAATATGTATGCTGAAGGATTGCGCTTCTATAGGAAACAATTTCGCAATGTGTACGAAAAGTTAAATGGGCCTTTATCGGCCGGGTTTTGAATATTTGGTCACTTTTGACAGGCAATTTCTCCGCGTCTGACGTTTGATGTTTACATCTCGCCAAGGCCTACTTATTGAAAAAATCGTACAATAATGTAGCCCATTATTGTACGATTTCTCTGCTTTTAATGACGATTTTGGGACACTTTACTGCCGATTTCAAGAAAACTCTTTTTTCTTGAAATCGGCAGTAAAATGTCCCAAAATCTTCATTAAAATCTCAGAAATCGGCACATTATTGTACGATTTTTTTCAATAAGTAGGCCTTGGAGAGATGTAAACATCAAACGTCAGACGCGGAACCATCGCCCGTCAAAAGTGACCAAATATTCAAAACCCGGCCACAAAAGGTCCATTTAACTTTTCGTACACTTTGCGAAATTGTTACCTATAGCAGCGCAATCTTTCAATATAAATATTTTAGTAGGTTTGAATATCAATAGATTTGTTATGGAGGCTGCACAACAAGCAGCAGTTTGGTTTTTCTGTTCGAAGTCGCCGTGTCTTATCATCTTGACCTAGGTAGAGCGATCGTCAAAGTCAAGCAACCCCGCGCGGTTGGTTCATGGACGGGGGCGATCCCTTATGATTATTTTCTTGCCTAATAGTTAAAACATTTTTTTCCGATTTCAAAAAATATATAATATGTACCTCGGCACTGAAGTTCTTTTTATGACTCGTGTGGTTTATTTGCCTCGGCCAGAAGCCTCGGCAACTAAATTCCACATGAGTCTTAAAAAGTTGAACTTCAGTGCGTTGGTACATACATAACTATTATTCCCTCTTTGGCTGAAGAAAACGTGTTCATCGGCCGCGATATGTGTGTACCAGCTTTATAAAACTTGAGAGAACCTAAAATTGTATTTACTCCTGAATTAGATAATAATATTATACCTTCGTTATTTTTCTATAGCCCCTGAAAAATCGGTTCTGCTGCACCCAGTGGAAATGCGTATTGGAATTAGTTACGTAGAAATAGCACCATATTTCCGGGTAGAATTCTATTTAACCCGGACGCAGCCACAATAATTATATATACTAAAATCGAGCAATCCGTACGCCTGGCGTAAATAAAACCACGTGTTCAATGACGATCCGCGATTGGTCGGTAGGCTATAACATTTCACCCGAGTCGGCAACAGGGACGTACTCGATCGCAAAAGTGTAGTTTCGCGGTTTTACCTTGTTGTTTTCAGCTATTTAGACACTGCCGCAAATAATTTTATCGATGTTTTGAACTATTTTAATTAAGCCAATAATTCCTTTCCCAAATATTTTGATGTAAACCATTGTAAAACTAAAATTAAATAAAGGTCGTGCCTCAGTGCGGCCCTGGCGAATATTTCAACTCACATGCTCTTGTTTACGCCAGGCTAAGAGTTGCTCGATTTTACTTATAGAAAATCATGAAAATTTTCTAGCAGTCGAATGAACCGATCTTCAAATTTTCGTTTTCGATTTGACTTCGTTTGAAAATGTGTAGTTACCTGCGTGCGTGGCTAATATTGTCGGGAGGGGGGGATCAATCTCTTTGGATACTAAAATTTGGGGATTTCGCATAAAATATTCAAGTTGCTTGAAAACAGGCCTATCCGACGCAGTTTGACCAAAGTCTATAGTATTCTCTAGATTTTGGTTTGACCCGTAAAAACCGGTCTAAACTGAACTTGGAAAATACCCGACCGGCGACCAGCGAACTTTTTCAGAAACATCTAAAATGGTTACTTCAGAATTACATGAAAACCTGCCTATCCGACGTAAATTGGTCAGTAGAATCTGAAATCGGCCCTAAAATTTAGCAAAAACAATTATAAATGGTCGACCAGCGCCTTTTTTTGAAAAGCGAAAAAATTTAGGTGTCCCGAAACTGGCTTTTTCCGACGTACTTCGGCCCGTAGTTGTCTGAACTGAAGCTTAAAATTTGATTCTATGTGCAGCCGAAGATTTATTTAAATTTCGAAATTGTTCAAAACCTCTAAAGCCCGGGGGCGAATGATAAAAAATGATGAAAAACCCCTCAAAATTAGGTCCTTTCGACGTATACATAATATTGTCGTCCTAAGGTCAAAATACACCCTTCGGTGAAGTCCTAGGCTAGGGCATGTGTAAACGTGTAACAATCCATTATATCGACTTAGCCAAAAGGCATTCGCACTCCGTCTACGGGGAACATTCACTCAGATCCGGGTATCCCGGATACTATAAGGATCTAGCTCGGACGAGACCCTTGCCATGTTATCGGGCCTTAGGTGACATTGATGGTGTTGGACGCTCCTGCATTCCCCATGAATTTCCTGACGGTTCGGGCTGTCGCAAGTAGTACCGCTTTCTGCATGGACCTGTAAAGATTTTCAGTTAGACCCAGCTCTTTGATGTTTCTCAGCAAACTTTTTTTGACAATTCATTATTATTATTATTATTATCATTAGTGTCAAAAGAACATACACAATACATATATTTTATAACGTAAATTATATTAATTAAATGCAATTGTATATTATATTTTTCGAAGTTTCTTGTCGAGGAGGTACTGCCTCCCCATAGATGAGCCGCCATTGCCACAGATCTAAAACGCTTCGATTTAATAATCCAGGTGTCTAATAACAATAATAACTTGCGTAAAGTAGGGTACGTGGTACTCGTTTGAAGAGCACTAAAGATGAATTAAAACATTCCCGCCATTTCAGTACATGCTTGTTTTTGTTGGAATGGATTAATGCCAAGTATCGGACGTCATTAGTTTTAGTTTTCGAGTCTGTACGTCAGTTCCTAATAGCCACTGAGTGTAAACTTCAAGAATATAAGAAACTGGTGTATCCATCCGGAATCTAATACACATAGGTACACACATGTCTGGGGTGCATTATTTTATTATTTATTCTATAAAACATTTTTGCCAGGAATTCGGTGCTTAGGTTTACTATTTTTTGTTTTTTTTTATAATTTATTTTGTATTTCGAGATAGTTGTTTGGGTTGCCATTGAGTCACTAAAAGTCACTAAAAGTCACTTTTTTAATCAGTAGTCACTAAAAAGTCACTTTTTTAAAGAAAGGTCACTAAAAGTCACATTAATACGCAAAACTGCACACACCGGCAAATTTGAATTTAAAGAAAGAGGGAAACAGGGCGTTAATTAAGTAGACGTATGTACTATGTTCACAAACTTAGGAGCAATTATAGCTTCTTGATTTTAAATTTTCAATACAAAAATTTAATATAAATATAGGTCCTGAAAGGCGTCGTTTAGAAAATACAGGGTGTTGATTTTTTTATAAAGAAGTTTTCCATTAATAATTTGAAAATGCCAAGTTGTATCCATTCAAATTTGGTGCACAATTTCAATGCATTAAAGTGTACTTTTAAGCCAAAAACTTTTTTTTATCATTTTAGAAGAGGCGTGTGCAGGGATAACCTACTCCGTGGTTTAAAGTTAAAGAAAAAAATAATAAGGCACAGATTTTTTAAATGTAGGTAATACGATTTTCTGACTAAACAAAAGACGCCTCTCAACATTTTTCAGTTGAATTATCCCATTAGCCATATCCGGAAAAAATGAAAAAAGTTTGGAATACTGATTTTCGACTAATTTCAGAAAAAAGTATTGAATTTACACGGATTTTTTTTGTTTGTTTTTGTTTTTAATTAAAACGGCACCCCTTAACAGCTGTTTAAGTTTAAATATTTTGAAAACATTAAATCATTTTTAATTCAACCATTACCTCAACATTTTTCAACACAGTATTTTCAACACAGTATTTTCAACAAGTTTTTGTTTTAAAATAAAGTAAGCTTTCCTTAAAGTGGTTCAGATCGTTTTTTCACACTTTTTTGTACGTTAGAATATTTTTGTTTTCCATGTGGCATGTAAGAATAGTATAGTTTGTCGAATGATAAATCAACTTTTATTTTGAAATTTTGGCTCCAGTTTGAAAGTTATGACAAAAAACATAACTTTTTTGTGGACATAGAATTTGGACCTAAATATATATATATATTTTCAATTAATATTTGGTACACTAACAATACACTTTCTTCTCTGATTTTAAATTGCGGGACTTTGAATATGTAAGTAAAAATTCTCTTATTTTAAAAAATCCGTAATTTACAAAAAGTTCGAAAAAACGATCCGATCAACCTTAAAGTTTGTCTGTATGCTTAATTAACATCTGGTATATTGACTTTTTAACTCTCATAGTCTAGTAATAATGAACGGACTTTCGAGTACAAAACAAACTATAGGTATCATCGCTTGCTCAACTACTGTCCAATCATATCTTAATTATTTTTTAAAAGTAAAAAGTTTGAGTATTTTTTAAGGTAAAAATTGTGTTGCAAGATTCAAGGTATAATAAACGATCAAATGTCTATTGCAAACACTTAATTGAACACTTAAGTATAGTTTTTTTCATTTGTAGTTAAACTTTTGACTCAATCGCAGATAAGTTTGTGTTCAAAGTTGAACTACAGATGAAAAGGCTGGTTTTTATGGTGTTTGTTATACCTGGGATTACCTGGGATTTTTTATTTATATTTATTTTGTTTTTTATTTCCTGATGAGTTAATCTATATATGTTGAAATAAAAATTACAAAATCTGATACATGTCATTTGCTACTGTCACACCAATTCCTATATACATATATTCCAAAAAATTTTCAAATACTTAATTTATTCCTTCAGGAAGACATGGCCATAAGTCACTAAAAGTCACTTTTTTCCCATAAAGAGACCACTTAAAAAATAACATTTTTTCTCAGAAATGGTCACTAAAGTCACCTTTTTAAAGCAAAATTAGAATGGCAACCCTGTTTATTCTAAACGATATATTTCTAATAGATTGGATAGTAATACGAGCATTTACGCATAAAATTGATGGAATTGCGCCTCGACGATGTGTAATAGAATTTAAATGGCCAGAGTTCAAACATAGTAATGAATTTATATTGCCCCGAGGATGATTCACTTATTCTAATCTGTATCGATATGGATTGATTACACGATTAACTAGAGGCCGCCATGGGCACACACACCGAACTTATGGTTGGATGACTAAAAGTAAACATAAAACCAGGGTGTGCTTGACAATGGCTTCTGAATCACTCTTTTGATGCGTACAGTGCGTGTGTACGCAGTGGCGTCGGTTTGAGAACTTCAAACATAGGTTTCGACTCATACATTCGTATTTTATCTATTCCGTACAGGGAATGCTATACTGAATTGTCTTCCAAAAGTGATTTTGATACCTGTTAGTTAGTCGCCACACTTCTCTAAACTACAAAAAAATCTGTATAAACGTTTGATTGCAAATTCGGTTGGTTCTACGGCTTCTGGAGCCAGGCGCGATACCTGGGTATATACTCCTTTAGGCGGTTTTAGGTACCTACTTTAACAATAAAATTCAATAAGGCAATATCACAAAAAAATTATAAAAATCAAAAAAATATTTTAAATAAAAATTATGCAAACAAAATTTTTTGCATGTGCGTTGGTTATACTGGGTATACACAGGGGAGCCCAAAATAAGGTGATTTAACGCAACTTACCTCTATACTATACACCCTTGAGAAGTTATAGGCCTTGAAAGTAGGCTTTGAAATTTCGAAAAAATCAATATCTTAGATATTTTTGAACTTGGAAAAACCAAATTTGGTACACGTTGTGTGTGTACCAAGGGCATTAATCGACAGAAAACATAGTTCAATTGTACCATTTTAAAGGGTTGATACAGAGTGACGCACCCTAAAAATGTGACAGAACTTTTTGTCCGTTGGCAGACTTACAAAATTGTTACCTTGTGTTATGAAGAATTTTATTCTAAAACTTTTTTTACTGTTGTTATTTTTCGAAAAACTTTATCGCTTTCGCCAAAAACGCGAATAACTGAAAACACGTATTGCAGATGTGATATTTAAATTCTTTGAAAATTCAAAAGTTGGCTATGAAATTAAACGTCAAACTGGACTATCAGGAAAAACATCATTTAATTTTAGTAATTTTCGACGAAGAATAATTTTATATGCCTCAGAGAAAACGGTGATCATTTTCAACAATTTCTATAACTCTTCAGTGCAAATTATTGTTATTCATGTTGTTTAGATTGTTTCTCCATTAAATGGTTGTTATTCAAGGAGATAAGTTGCGTTAAATCATCTTATTTTTGGCTCCCCTGTATGCTCCTGCTCTGGATCGGTTCTTATGCGGAAGACCCTGTATACAGTGTGTCCACGGATTGAGTTCACATAAGGTGTAAATAACAACAAATTTTCGAGTTGAAATTTGAGATTCTGGGGATCAGCCCTGCTTGGTTTGAAACTAATTTGTGACAAAATTTTACTTTCGAAAAATCACGTACGCGTTGGAAATTATGAAGAAACTAATTTTCCACCTCAGTAAAGTACCTTTTTTGTTTAGAATGAAAAACTGAGTAGGTTTGCGAAATTTCGAAATTTTTTGGCATTTTTCCCACTTTTTTTAGAAAAGTGCATTTTGTGTAGTTTTCACATAAAAATGTTATTAATAAAACGTGTGAAATGAAAAACTGGATAGGTGTGAAAAATTTCAAAAGCCTAGGTCGACTTTGATTTTTCTCCTAAAAAATTAAAACGCACAAAAATCAAAGTAGACCTAGGCTGTTGGAATTTATTTAGGAAACCGACATTTGGTACAAAACTGGAAATATGAGATAAAAATGAGTCACTGTCCTCTCATACACAAGCCTGGTATTTTGAATATGGTGAGAACACCATGAGTAAATTGCAGCCAATCCAAACCGCAAATGAAATAATTCCTTCAAAGAAACTGGTGTTAGCAATAAACATTCATTCCTACTAATTACGTATTCACGTAGTTATTGGTCACCTGGTAATCATTATATAGGTATATATTATTAAGAATGGGATAGTTTTTGAAGAATATATTTGCTGAAAGAACCCATGATTTTCATTTATATAATTTGAGTATCACAGCAGTGAAATTTTTACCTTATACCATATACAGTGTCACCATTAAAGTCCGCACCATATAGGATTTTTTTTTAAATAGCTTCGGTTAAAATTTGATATCGGGAATAGCTTTTGCTTCAAATTAGAGCATAAATGACATTAACAGTTGTGGCCAAGCGATCTTTTTTAGCTGTCAAATTTGACATTTGTTGCAGAAAGTGTCGGAAAGTGGCATTTCTAAATAGAATTTGAAAAAAAAAATAGATTTGAAAATTTCTACTGCGTTTTTATGTACATGTGCAAACTTGCAATTCATTTACCATGGCCAACTTACTGTTGCAACAATTTACTTATTACAAGAAATAATGTTTTCGGAAAAGGTGCGAAAAAGATTAAATACTCGTGTCTTTTCAAAACAACGATAAAATTATAGGAACTTTAACACAGCTCGTGTCAACATTTTTTATGGTTGAAATTTTAGTTTTTAGAATTTTATGGAAAATAAATAAAATATTTATCATGGAACTGACATGTGACCGTAAGTATTACATACATAAATTAATTTTTACCTGTTAAGTAAACTTTTATTTAAAAATGACATTTTCCTCCACTTTATGCAACAAATGTCAAATTTGATAGCGAAGGAAGATCGCTTGGCCACAACTGTTAATGCCATTTTTGCTCTCATTTGAAGCAAAAACTGTTCCCGACATCAAATTTTAACCAAAGCTATTTTTTTAAAAATCCCATATATGGTGCGGATTTTAATGGTGACACTGTATAAAGGGGGTTTTCTTGCAATATTTTTACATTACGTTTGGCTCGTGTCACTTGTTTTTGTATACACGATTTTTCTCTTCCAATGACTCATTACTCATTACTCTGAATTCAATTATTATATGTAAGATTTTATATATTTGCAGAATTTATTAGACATAAATATGTGAAACATAGCATGCGCTAGAAAAAAGTTTGAGCCAGTTTTCATTTATTCAGACTCGGTACGTCTAATTATTCTTATATGCGTTCTGTGTTCCTAATTTAATGTATCCTTAGGGCAATATTCTATTCGTAAAATTATTCTACGTGTAAAAATGAGCCTACATTTTCGTTTTTCGGCTACTAATAATTGAGGCAAATTTGTTATGGCTGGCCGTAGTCACGTGGCTTTCAATTTCTCTACATAAATGGATTACGAAATTTTCTTATCCATATTTTATATAAAATAAATTTTAAATAAAAAATAGGTACCTTTTGCCACTATTTTGTATCAGTGGCGGATTAACAGAAAAGCCATATTTTTGTTACGTTAGTGTTCTTATAAAAAATCATTTGACAAAGAGGAAGGAACTGCTTTTTCATAAGTTTATTACATTGAACAATTACATAGAATGTATCATAATAACATAATTTACGTTCACTAGTAATTATTACATTTTCTTTGTCCCATAAAAATTCTGCGTCAATGGTTTCCAGTGCAAGTGTGGATTTTTCCTTCGTGTTTGCCCCATGATTCACGAATTTTTGAAAATATCTAATTACTTAAACGAATTTAACACAATAAACAAGGAATCGTAGTGTTGTTTTCTGCACGGGGATTTCGTCGTCGGCCTTCAAACAAACTTGAACAACATGAGGCAGAGCGGCATTGCCTTGTTTACTGCCAGAGTAGACTACCTAGAATGATCTGGGCTCATGTTCCATGTGTTTCTCTGTTTGTGTCATTTGTGTGATTGTGCATCCGCTTTTGTTTAGAAATCGAAACACTTGCAACGAATTTAGATAACACACCTTTAAACGATTTAATTGTCATGACAGCTTTGATTGGTGTGTGTTGTCACTTTGTTACCCATTTTGCAACAAAAATTATGTTGGGAATATTTTTAGATTTGTAAGTTCCATTCTTTCATTATATCTGAAATTATACAAATTATGTCGAAGCAGTGGCGTCGCGTCGGGGGACCAGGGGGGCACTGCCCCCCTTGTAGTGACAGTACAAGTTGTTTTATTTTGTTTTTGTTTTATATATTAATTGTTTCGTTGGTTTATTAAAAATATGAAAATGAAAGAGTAATACTTTTCTTTTTAACATTTTTGTTTCAGGTAAAATAAAATTGCGATAAAAAATATTGAAATGCTGTTCGATGTCTTGAGAAAAAAAAATTCAATGTGCGCCCCTGTTTCTGAAGTCACGCGACGCCACTGAAATATGATTTCAATATTATATCCTACACAAGTGGTGTAAATTCAATACTATTTTTTAAATAGATAACTTAGTAAAATTCATCATTCTCATAGATACTACCTACTTACGCAAAATATTTTTAAATTAAATATGAAATAGACTAATTTAATTTTTATTTAATACACGATTGAAGTCTTCTTTAGACTATTCAATGACAGTATGCCTATGTTGATAAGAATGATTACGCTCCGTAATGATATACCAGAAAACGCTCAATGTGAATGCACAATGTGCAATATTACAAACTATGCGTCACCCAATGACAAACCCGACCCACAGGCTTATCTCTAAATCACTTCCCCGAACTCTTCACCCTCGTACCGATAATTTCATCCATCTGTATTTTATCCGTTTTACTTCCCGATGCCCCCTGACAAGTGGCTATGTTTGGCAGCGTCGCGCCGCATGACGCAGGATATAAACATCGCGGAACGGACAGCGGTGAATGATTCACTCCCCCCCACCACCGCAGTTATATCACAGTGACCGCGTTACTCCGACTCCGGCCCGATCGTAGTTGATGTTTTTAAATAATTTATTCTGTGTTGTGCGGCGGTCGGTAGAGCCGTTGTGTTCAAGTGTTTTTCGGAGTTCCTCCACGATTCCGCTACAGAAAATGAGGATTAAAAGGCCCAGCTCGTGTCTCGTCCTGCGGTTCGTCCCTATGCAGAACCCTAGTAAGTTTGAATTCGATCGATTGCGAAGGTGCGCACTTGTTGATTTGTGTAACGTTTTAAAGGGTTATTGATTGATTTTTTAAATGTCTTGCATGTAGGAACCTTCATGTAAGCATTGCGGGTCAAGCGGTTTAAAGTTACTTTTGTCTTTTGTACGGAAATGCTTATTTTACAACGCGCGGTACACTACGAGGCCATGCGCGTTTTAATTGATAATTGTTTTATATATACCTATATATTATATAGGCGAGTTTTTAAAGTCATCACAAATATGTGATGGAATCCATCAGAGCAATGTGATTGGATCGTTCAAAAATTTCTGCACTTGTGATTGGCTTGATGGATTCCATCACATATTAGTGTTGACTCGCCCATAACCATAACTATGATTATTCGGTTCATTATTGTCACTGGTTGTAATAGCAATACCTAATTGTGCAAAAAAATCAAAGTTACATTATGAAAATATTTTTCCCTCTATAGGTGTTTTTCGTGCAAACATTATCAACCTGTATCTTATCTGGCACATTCACATTCTAAAAGTTCCTATGGTGCACCTATAACTTTCCATTGGTTTTGTTTTGTAGTATTCACGACTCATGCTTTCACTGGCGTTGAAAACGGGCTGTTTTCCTATAAATCGATTTGAAATTTAGATTTGTCATTTTGAATATAAGACGGGCATTTTCGACGTCTTCGCCAGTGATTGTATTCATACAATTTTATGAATAAAATATTTATGGAAAGGTAGGGATCATGCGCCGTGTACGTGCTTTTTACGCAATGGTTTTACTGTGCGGAATTAGTATTTGTCAAATGGAGACTTTTTGCATTGGCAATTTAAATTGTATGTACCTACTTACATGGCATTTTTTCTCTCACTCACAAGAATCCAGTCGTTTAAAAATTTTCTTAAAAATTACATACTTATTATATTTTTATTATTTATCATTTTTATTTTTGCAAATATTTTATTATTAGCGATTTCTAAAAATATTTAGGTATACGCACATCAAAAGATATCTATAAGTGATCAAAATTTCTCTTCAACAATCGTTGCAATTTGAATATTATGGCCAAATCACAGAATGATGGAGTCATCATCGCCACAAAGTTTGTCATTGTTTCTGTAACTGTTTTCTTGCATTTGTTTTTATAACAAAACTGCTGCAGAATACCATTAAAAACGCCAAGATTGTGTAAACAAAGGTCACGTGGTGTCGACGTACGCATTTTAACTTTCTTTGAAATTCTTCCGATCCGTATCGTGTCTCGCTCGCGGCGCGGCGCGGCGCGGCGCGGCGCCTGTATACATATTATTAGTCACCCCGCATTGTACCGCATCGGAAACACAGATTTTGCGTCACGTCAATTCAAGTGCAGCCGATGCCACCCTAATAGACCTACCACCGGATGACGTCACCCCGAAAACGGTTTTGTTCTGTCAAAACGGTTCTTTATCATACCCCCATCCCAGCAGCCCATAGTGACTCAACTATTGAATTTTATCCCTCGCAATTAGGGTTGCTTATGAATCACAGGACCTCCTGTTCAAATTGTCCGTTTAGATAATATTAATACTGTCGGCTCGAGTTAACAATTTAAAGTAGGTGAGTCAGACGGGATGCGGGATTGTAGCCCTCCAAGGGTATGAGGTGTCCCGGTGGTCGTTTGCAGGAGATTCACGAACAATAATTGAATAATAATTTGACTGAATCATTCTCCATAGTGATTATGTTTGAGCTCAGGTTTGAGTCACGTTTATCAGGTAGATATGTGATTGACAATAGTGCTTGAACCCTAATACTGCTACAGAATTGTAATTCACTCGACACTATAGTCGCTTTCCAGAAACATTACAAATCACAACATTATCTTACATAGAAGCCACAATTAATTTTCACGATTCTGAAATTCTGAATATTTCGAATCACATTGTTAGTTCAATTTCGATATGGACGTTACACCTCTACGATCTTTACTGCACTTGAAACTTAATGTTCCTCCTATAGGTATGCCTTACCCAACTTTAAATTGTTGTCATTCCAAAGTCTAACTTTTGTGTTCTTGTTGTTGCAGGAGGCCACAGGGAGTTCCACAGGCGTCACAAAGAGTTCTGCGAGGACACGTTAGCGATCGCAGGCTCAAATCGTGGAGCACAATCACCTTCGGCCTCTGGACCAAGCTTAGCGGTTGCGGCTGATGTAGATTCGTACCCCGCGTCGAAAGTCCTACCCTTCTTGTACCTGGGAAACAGTAGAGATGCTGCCGATCTGACGTGCTTACAGGTAAGTAGTAAAACATCAAAAAAATCGAACAATATTTTCTGTAGAACAAAATCAGCGGGAAGAATGAATTCGCGGAACGTTGGCCCATTAGCTTGTCGTTACTGCACCAGTTAGGAAGCGCGCGCGCGCGCCCGCTCTCGAGCTGCTGTCCTTTGTGCATATTACTTTATTGTCACATAATAAATAGGCTATATTTTCTGTGTTCTCACAATTAGAACTGTGAATGATTGCAGCATATGTCTAGTTTGCAGTTATTTCGGTAATGAGAACTCATATAAATCTTTGAAATCACGTGAATATAATAACAAGTTACAAATAACATTATATCGTGCTTTTTGTCTGCGTCTAGTAGGATTACCTGATAAATATCTCTGAACAAAAGCATTCTGGGCGCAACTGCTCCTGCAATTTTCCGGTCAAACTCGATAGTTATTTTCTTTTTAAACTGAAGATGTTTGACTATTCTTCTTCCTCTATCTGTTACACAATAAATTAAAAATATCATGTTTTGTTACAGGGTTTGGGTGCGACTTGTGTGCTGAATGTGACGTCACAGTTACCAGGATATCACGAGCAGTGTGGAATCACATACAAGCAGATACCCGCCACGGATTCAGGCCACCAGAACCTCAAGCAATACTTTGAGGAGGCCTTTGAATTTATCGGTGAGTAAACCCTGTATCAACCAATAGATCACGGCAAGTAGGTATAGATTACTTTTTGGTACATACTTTGCCAGCATACTAATAGGCTAACGATTGATTGATAAGATTTTCGTGATATCTAACGAATAAAATAACAACGGCCAGATGGGTTGACGGTTGACGTGGCGTTGAGTCACCCCGTACTTGGGGTGGTCAACCAAGACATGGCGAACCTGAAATCGTGAATGAGTCACTGCTAAAGCTTTCTACTGCACCAGCCAAGCAGGCAGCTTCCACCTAGCATGGGCGTGCGCGAAATAATTGATTGTTTGATAAAGATGCGAGCCAAGATAACTTTATAATTGTGTAGATTAAAAAAACGACAGCAGATATCTGAAGGGTTTTGGTACATATAGGTTCATAAAACTAATAAAAAGAAAGTAAATAAACAATTGAAGTAGATTGACGTCACAAGTGTTTGAGTAATTTCAACAGATCGTCGTGAGATATGCGCGAGGTCAAATATTTCTTAGAAAATATCTTGCACTTTTCGAGTTTATTCTTAAAAAAATCAATAACTACATTAAGTTCTAACTGGAAAAAATATATTTAGTAGATAGGTGTACTCCGAAAACTCTGCTCATTTTGAACTGGGAACAAAACTCAGACAAATTCGAAACTGTGTTTCCACAAATATTGTCAGAGTTTTAGACCGACAGGTAGTGACAGATTTAGGCGCCCCATTTTCGCATACAAGCCTCGAAGAGGGTTGAAAAGTACATCGATGCTGAGTAGAATGAAGGGAAATTTACGAATGGCCCCTGGGGGATAACATATTATGGAAAATTCGATTTTTCATTCACAATTCACAACAATCAACAATTCGATTCGATACTTTGACGCAAGCCGTGCTCTAATTAATAGAACCTGGCTTCGGAAAACCAAAGGCTTGAGTGTTGCAGGTGGCTAAAGGGTTGAAATAAGGGCGTAATCTTGTAAAGAAAAATCGAGATTTTGACCGATTTTTCCACACAAGCCCATGGGAAGTATGAAAACGTACATCGTCACTAGCCCGAAAAACATATTGGCTTGAGTGGCGGGAATGGAATAAGTATATTTTGGGGTAGGAAAATTTAACATATTTTTTTTTATTTACCATATTTTATCCCCAGGGTCACTCCTAAACTTCCCTTCATTCTACTCAGCATCGATGTAATTTTCCACCAAACGAACTCTTGTGTTTGTATTTGCTTTAAGTTTTCGAAATGTTGCTGGTATTGCTGGTGGTTGGTTTGTACTGCATTATATCGAAAAGAAGTAAGCAGATACATAATTTGCATTTTGGTACTTCTAAATTCTTCGGAATTAATATAATTAATAATTCACCTCGGCTATCTGCCTAGATTATCACTGCATACCGCATTTCAGGTAAGATATCATATATTGTATAAACATATCGTATTTATTTACCTATTATTTATTTCTTAACCATACAGAACACCTTCAGTTATAGGTAAATGTTCACTGTACAAAGGTAAAAACAAACTAGAAACGCGACTTGTTTCAGGCTCAGTTCGTGTAAACACATCGAAAGTCTTTGATCTTAAAAGTTTGTGAAAAGTTGCAGTTTTGTCTTTTCGACGCAAGTTTTTGTTGTGTTTTTGCTTTGTCCGTTTAGTGTAAAATCGGCATAAAGCTTAAAATGAATCCCCGATAAATCCTGTGATGTAACAGATACATTTTTTTCGGTATATAGATACAGATACTGTCTGGCAGATGTATCTAGATACAGATACCGATACATTTTTTCCAAAGTATCTGGGTACAGATACAGATACGTTAAAAAAGTATCTAGATACTTCCAGATACATTCAGATACTATCAGTTAATTAAGAAAATTTCAGACCTCATAAGACAATCAATATACTTACCTACTTAGATATTTATGAAACAAGTGTGTGTGTAGGTAAAGTAGAACTGTTTAGACGAACGCGAAGTTTAGATTGTCACTAATTGAAACAAGTTGTGGGTTAGTAGTTTACCGTGTATGTCACTCCAAAGTGAGCACTGAGTAGGTGCTTTATGTACGTACGGTATTTTCAAAAAATCACTAAATCACACCCCATTTTATTATTTGTATTGTTTATTTTTTTTAACATTAGCAACATTTCGAAGTTTTCATCGCTGAGCCTGTTACGCCTTGGCGTTAAAATTTGTCCTCCTGTACTAAAGAGGCACTCGACTGGCGCAGGTGATGATAAAACCGTGTTATATTTTTTGCCTTATTTGAATTACAATTAACTTAAAATTAATTCGTGGCTACAAAATGTATCTAGTATCGAAGTATCTAGATACTTTCAAAAGGTTCTAGATACTAAAGCAGATCCTGATTTTTGTAAGTATCTAGATATGTATCTAGGTACATAAAAAGTATCTAGATACATGTATCTCGATACATTACATCACTGGATAAATCTCATTTCGATCGCTTCACCATTTGCCTACCGCCGCCGCCGCCTATGATTGCCAGTGTCAGCTTTGCCTTGCGTTCGACGTCCCTCGAAAACCGAACATAGAACGCTCGATGAGTAATAGGCAGTTGTTGGTTCGGTGCTGGCGACCTCGGAGGCCGGTCTATTACCAACGACCTACCAACCTGCTGGACGGATATTATTTGGCCATATTTTAATTCGATTTCGCGACGATAAGAGTCTGTTGGAGGGAGAATTCGGTACCTTGGAATTAGATATAAAAAAACTAGATGGGGAAGGGGAAGCAACAGGTTGGAAGTCAACAGGTTGACATATGGGGGGCAGGGGCGTAACTACCGCTGTATCAGCTGTATCAATGATACAGGGCCCACTGGCCTGGGGGGCCCACCGACCAATAAAAAAATAAAATTTGATTTGGTTACTATACTTCAAACTTCAAATTAAATTATTTTCTTTTAACACTACGGGTGACTTCAGATTTGTATGCATCTATGCATCACATAGACATCATAAAACGAAATTTATGAGTTTTTGTTTACAGTAAGTATTTAATTACTGTTATACAGAGTGAGTTTTTTTCGATGACCACTATGGGGATCTCGGAAACTAGCAGAGCTAGAACAAAGGTTAAATGGGGAAAGAATTGCAGTTTTGAATGCTCAATCTAATGCCCCTATTGGATTTTTTAAAAAAATCTTTTTTATGTTTGTGATTTTTGAGATATGACATAAACTTGTGTTTTTTTAAATGTAAATCATAGTTGGCTGTGGCCTTATCAAATCGGCCATTTTCTGAGCTTTCAAAAGATATAATACTCGGCATAGTTATTATAAAAAATAAAAGAGCTATGGCTAATTTTCTGATTTTTTTAAATTGTCACATAGTCAGCCACGGAATATTTTCATAATTATGACGTTGTAGACATAAGTACATACTTATACATACCTACTACTTTCATAGTTACGTTGTAGACTACATACTTCAAACTTTCAAATATTTTATTTTTAGCTGGTAACAAAATGTAACAAAATAAAACAAAAATTATCATGATGGAGCTCCATCACATAATTATTTGCCCATAAGAAATTACCTAGATCAGGTCTATCCAAATAGTTGGATAGGAAGAAATAGACCTATTTCCTGGCCGCCCCGATCCCCCGATTTGTCTGTTTTGGATTTCTTTTTGTGGGGAACAGTACAAAATAAAGTATAAGACAATTGATGAATTAAGAGCAGCTGTTTTAGAAGCAATTGCCAGTATTGACAGGCAACAAATTTAGTTGTAAAAAGATGCAATATTTGCATAAATAATAATGGTGGATTAAAATAATAATAATTTGAATTTGAGTTATTTAATTTTTGAATTATTTGTTACATTTTGTTACCAGCTAAAAACAAAATATTAGAAAGTTTCAAGTAGGTAATAATTATGAAAATATTCAATGGCATGGCAAATGTGAAAATTAAAAAAAAATCTGAAAATTAGCCATAGCTCTTTTATTTTTTATAATAACTATGCCGAGTATTATATCTTTGGAAAGATAAAAAAATGGCCGATTTGATAAGGCGACAGCCAACTATGATTTACATAAAAAAACACAAGTTTATGTCATATCGCAAAAATCACAAACATCATTAAAAATTGGATTAGATTATCTTATTAAGCCCAAAATTATCTACAATTTTTGTCTCTACAGTTTTTGTGTATAATCAGAAATAACGGATAGCTACAGAGATCTAATGAAATAGCAAAAAATCACTCTTTTCAAAATATCTAGTGAGCCATGAACTTTTTTAAAAATCCAAAAGGGGCATTAGATTGATCATTCAAAACAGCAATTCTTTCCCCATTTAAACTTTGTTCTAGCTCTGCTAGTTTTCGAGATCCCCATAGTAGTCATCGAAAAAAAACTCACCCTGTATAACTCACAAGGCCCCTGTATTCTTTTTATTTTTCGAATTTAAAAATCGGCGGGCAGTTTGTTAAAAATAATGTTAATTTTATTTCTGTAGGTATTATTTATAAATATTGATATGCTGTTCTGGAGTATGTAGATTTTTATCCCCCCCCCCCCCCCCCCCCGTCTCAGGGGCCCTTGGCTTAGCCTTTGATACAGGGCCCACTCGAAGCTAGCTACGCCATTGATGGGGGGGTTTGGTGTCCGAATCGCATTAAGTAATTTTACTTAATTGATGAAAATGTTAGATTGAAGCAAGTATAGAAAGTCACGACAATGAGACCACGGAAGTCGAAAATAGGACTAGGTTAGATTGAAAAGCGTCTGAAGCTAGTCGATATACCGAACTAAGAACTAATGATCTAAATATTTTCTGATACTTTATAATGGTGTTAACTTTCTTATAGCTGAAACCAAGTAACACCTAGTAACAATATAGTTCCACAACAAAAATCTCTCCTTAACAATAGGAATAGGACCCCAACTTCCGGTCTCCCAAAACAAGCAGATTCCTCTCAATATTAATGCATTTGAAAAATATGAAGCGTAAAAGTTGAAGTCGATTTGACAGCTGTCATTAAGGAGCTTTCTGTTCTGCATATATGTTCTGTGATAGTAAGTTGACAGATTGAACAGCCTGAACAGCTCGAGGGTCTCATATATAATATGCCGGCGCCGATAATGATAATAAAAACCCGCAATCTATTTCAATCGGGGAATTGGGACCTTCCTGCATGTTCCGCGTTCATTGCAGGAAGTCTAATAATTGTAACGTGCCGTGTCCGCAGGACGAGAAAACAGGAAAAAAGAACGTTCCGGCGTACCTGAGGCAACCGCGACCAGGCAGCAAGGTGGCTTTTAAAACCTGTTGCCCATTTTTATTGGAGATAGGATAGTTTATTGTATGGTACTGGTTTACTACCTTTTGTGAGGTTCGGATCCAATAGCTTGGCCGGTTTGTGTTTCACAATTTCAGGTTCTTGGTTCTTTCGCGTTTGGAGGCTACGGGTGCTTTTTTCCTGGGTTTGTAACCATCAAGACATGTCTAAGGACAGCTGGAACCGATGAATTATATGAAATTGTATAGCGGGAGACATAGAGAATTAGAATATACCCAAAGAGCGAAAAACTTGGACGTTAGAAGTTAGAAATAGAATAAATCGCCGCATCTAAAATATATATGTATAGGGTGCACAAACCAAAAATCATCGAAATCGATCAAGCCGTGTAGAAAATATAGAAAAAAAACGAAATTTTAGGGCCCGTTTGAGCTTTGAGCAAAAAGAAAAACACGGGTCGCCTTATTTTTCGAGTACTACGGGTGGCATTTGATTGTGAATAAACCTGTATGTAATTGTAAAGTGCCTCTTACAATTCTCCAATGTGGCCAAATCTGCAACACTTATAAATGGCAAAGCCCGTGGTCTAACGAAAATTAACTTAATAAAAATATTCAAATATTTCTCCGCCTTCTTAGGTATACCCAAACCAGTATACTATTCACAGAAACAGCTATGGCTATGAGTATCAACATTCCGGTGTTGTGTTTACAATTTCCATAAACGCCTTGGATGACGTCACCCCGAAGACACAACTGTTAAATATATATAAAAAAAGATTTGCCATGTAAATCCATCTTACAAAGTCATTTAAATAGTGAAACGAAACGACCCTATTATTGTTAGATTCCTTTCTATGAAGAAATTCCTGCGAGTATACTGAAAGTTCAAGAGAAAGCGCTTAGTTAAGTAACTTTTGTACAAGGTGATCCATTTGTAAATCTAAACGTATAGGCATACGGGGCATACGGGTAACGGGCACGGCGTTGGTTAAGTAATATGAATTTTAAATCGAGTTTTATCTACAAAAATAAGGTAGAACAAGCGGGCAGGTTCACATTTATTGATTCAGAGAAAACACCGGTGTCATGAAACTGTAATAGCTGTAGCTGTTCGAGGTTACTCACGAGATATTAATTTCAGATTTGGTGAATTATTATTTGGTATTTTATGTTTGCGGAAGTGACAATAATGGTTGTTATTTATGTGCCAAAGCGGTGATCAGTCAAGCACTGAAGCGTTGACTGAAGGTTTAAATCTTCACCCAACGACTGAAGTTCAACTTCTTATTATATATATATATATATATATATATATATATATATATATATATATATATATATATATATATATATATATATATATTATATATATATATTAATCTCAAGTTTTATTAGGTAAAGCTTACTTATAGAAAAAATCATACAATAATGACTTACTTTAGTGTAGATTTCCGAGTTTTTATTGACGATTTTGAGACTCTTTAGTGCCCATTAAAAAAAGTAATTTATTCATAACGATATCATTCTTAACTCATAAGATTTTAATTTACAAGTAGAGTCTTTCAATTTTCAAAACTGGTTGAACAATATTTCC
This sequence comes from Pseudeuparius sepicola, assembly GCA_963920635.1. NCBI lineage: Eukaryota > Metazoa > Arthropoda > Insecta > Coleoptera > Anthribidae > Pseudeuparius > Pseudeuparius sepicola. Next base: position 9,535,975 of record OY987305.1, read on the forward strand.
GAAGCAATAAAAAAATTTACTACTGAAGAAATTCAGCCCGACGAATACTCAAGTAGTTTATTTTAAATTTCAGTAACAATATTAAATAAGGCACCACAGTCCATTAGTAATCGGAAGAAAAATATATCAGTATTTACATGTGTTTACGGTTTGTTGTGGTTAAATAACTATTATTTAAAAGCCGTTTTTGACTGATTTATCTACCTGTTGATATGGTGTAACCTAGACTGTCGTCATTTATTTGAACCTATGAAATAGAATATAATGACCTTTATCTTCGCTATTTTCAAAAGCCAAAAATATGCTATTAGCAATTTAAAACTATTATAAGCCTAGAAGCAAAAGACCAAGGTTGCTGTTAAAATAAAATATTTGTCACTTCCGGTTAGACCGGAACTAACGATACTGGCAAAATTAGACAGACATAATATTTACATAATTTTAAAATTGGAAGCAATATTTTCTTATCATCCACATCACTCAAGAAAGTAGTTCTGGGTCGAAAAACGCTCGAAAATCCCTAGACAGACGGCCGCTTTTATCCCGTTACGTAAAGGTGCTTCTAAAAATACGCGGCTCTCGAAATTGGGGTTGGGACAATAAAACTTTGACCCAGATGAGCAAGCCTGTTGAGGGAAGTACAAATGCACGGCCTGTGAGTCATCCCGACTAAATCCGTGTGCCGATACCTACTTGGGTTTATTTTCGAGGCGCAGCTGGTGTCAAGACAGGCGGGCCTAGCGTACGTTGCACCTGGTTTATAAAAATCCTTTGGGCCGGAGACGGGCCCCATTTGAACCAAGTATATTTAGAGGGACCTCAAACGGCGAGGAGTTTTCGCGTTTTGCGTCGGGAAATATGAGTCCAGGGGCTAACTTCCTAATAGTCAACTGAGACCCAATGTCTCAATGTTCCGACTGATATGTAGTTAGGAAAGCAGACTGGGAAATTGTACAGATCAATAATACCGTAGACTTATTTATTTATTTATAAAAATTGTGTGTACTCTGTGCAAAAAATGGCGGTCGTTTATTTATTAAGGACGCGTTTGTCATTACGTAATAATTGTGATCATTATCGAAACATCAATCACCTCGCACCGAAAACCAAGACGCCTAGAGATTCGCTGCTATCTCTCAGAAACCAGGCGTCCAACGACCCTGAGTGACTCACTGTGCCTTTTAACATTTTTTCGCGCAATTTCGAAATGCTAGTAATAAGACATTCTCGCGCAGTTTGATTTAAAAACTAGGTAAGTATCTTATCTAATCTTTGCACAAGCCTATACTTAAACTTGCTTCTAATAGTATTTTTTGTCTAGAAACAGATGCGCAGCTAGTATAACGTTTAATAACACTGACTCAGACAAGGCATATAATACATAATGTTGCTAAACAGATGTACAAAAAATCGTACGTAATGTTTACCGCAAATATTTATCGATCATTTATCGATGGAAAAAGAAAATGAGAGAACCTATTCATGGGTCGGCAAAAATAACACCTTAGTTTTCCGTTACGATCTAAAAATCTAGATAAAGTCACAGTCATCGTTCCAAGGCTGCAACACCACTGTTTCTGCAAAGGACTTATGAAACAAATTGTGCGTATTAGTCACGCACACCATACCCATTATTTGGTGCCACGGTACTGTTGTCATTGGTTTTTGAACCATTCCGAACAGTTCAACAGCAAAAAGTTAAAAAGTTAACAATGTTACTGATATATATGACCGCGTTTGTGTTGCAAAAAAAACCTAGTTTCTGCTTTTCCAACTTTGTCATTATCAGATCCCTATGATGCAGTATAAACTAATATGCACACATTATGACTATACGACTAGGGAGAGTCTGATACCATGTCTAAACAGTCCCTGGTCCCCTGGTGGGTGACTAATACTGCACACATGTCCCTTTTAATGTACAAACAGATAAACTACTTACTTTATCTACCCTGTTTCTACATCCACCGCAAATAGAGGTTATGTTCTCCTGCAGATAACATCGTGTCAATAAAACGAAAAACGATTTCAGATTACAACGTCGAGTGTTATTAATAACTTTCGACGATTTTCTGAGAAACGAGCCAATGGGAATAGACAGTTAGGAGATTTTTAAAAGAAAAAAAGTGTTATCGACACTTGGAATGAATAAATCTAATTTTCAATCGATTAAAAATATAGGTTTTATGACAAATTTTGGAGAAGCTAATCTCGACCGTTGAAGCCAAATGTTCTAGATCTAAAAAATGCAATAAATTTAAATTTAGAATTAATTTGGGGTTTTATATTTTTACCTAGCTCTTGAAGATTAAATATCTATCAAAAAGTTTTTATGACTATAGTTATTCTAAAATCGGGCACCCAATAATATCGAATGTGTGTATGCTACCATTTGTCTGCAAAACATGTCTTGATGAAATGTTTCTTTGTTGTTCCAGAGGATGCAAGGAAAAATGGCTCGAGGGTGCTCGTCCACTGCCAAGCTGGCGTTTCGAGGAGTGCCACCATCGCAATTGCCTACATAATGAAGTACAAGCAGATGTCGATGGTAGAAGCCTACAAGAAAGTGAAGGAGGCAAGGCCGATCATATCTCCAAACCTGAACTTCATGGGCCAACTGCTGGAGCTGGAGCAAAGTTTAAAAAGTGATAGTGGAAGTAACAATAACCTCCAGTGCCGATGGAGCCAGCAATCGAGCGACGAAGTGACGCAGGGATGCAGCGTTTAAAAGTATTTATCGGGATGATATTCATCGTCTGATCACCACAGGGTGCCTGTCAGGTTGAGTCGGCCATCCAGTTTCTTCGTCATTTCAATTCTTCCATGGCAGCATACAAATAAAAACTCGGGGGCCGGTTTTCGGACAGGCGCTTCGCCATAGAGTTCCATTCTAGTCGTTTCTATTGGTCTTATGGCTGTGTACCATTAAAGATATTTGAAGTAATAGTGTGTGTGCTGTAATCGGTCATGTGGTAATTGTATCGTGAGAAGCAGCTTTATGAGGAAGGTACTCCAGCATCTCGATCTGTTTCAAAGAGCCTTATCGGGCACATTTTTTAACCACGTAGTGAACATCATTATCACAAGCGTCATACCAGGATTGTTGTAAACGGAACTTGGTGTGAGTTGTACAGGAGGCAGGGTATTATAAATATCAAATGTGCCTTAGTACACGCTAATAAATATCATCAAATTTTGTAAGAAATTTACACATTGTAAGTGAGGATAAGGCGGAGCAAGCGGAAAGTTAACCTTAAAAAGAATGGAACAGTATTAACACCAAGAAAGACAGACATAAATAGGAAAAGTATCTTGGTTTGTAAGCTAACAAACGATAATTCTGGATATTCCAGACTGTACAATTACCAAAGATATGTAGGTAGGAAAAATACTCTGTTGATATGAGAAATATGGCTGCGCGTGAAGTCGCAGTGGAAATTTGTGCGTTAATTCTTTATTTATTTTACCGTGTATGTAGTTCTAATTTAATTATGTAAGAGTATTGTTAGGTTTTCGGAATAAACCGAAATATTTATCTGTAGAATTTAAAAATGCCATATTTAATAATATTTAACATTAGTTCGTTGACTGAAGGTTTTCACCCAACGATTAGTTGTTCATTCATAGTCAGCCATTTAGATTTCCTGAGCAGACTAGTAGCAATTGTTGAGCGAGTACAAGGGTCCGTATAATTAACTGGAAGGATAGGGAATAATGACATTTTACCCAGGGTTTTGATAAATATATTATTGTGATTTCTAATAGTTGTTTTAAGTTGAAATAGTGCAGGTACTAGCAAGGAGGTAGGCGGAAGGCAGTAGTATATTTTATATCCATCTGCTTCAAAGATGTTTATATAGATGCAACTTGTTTATTTCGGAGTGCGACGAGTTACATGGTATCGTGGAAAAATGTGCCTTCACTTACATAGTAAACTAGATTGTATAAAGGTTAGACTGTAAAGAATGAAGTACTTGTAAAATGCAAGACTTATAATTACATAATATGTTATAAAAATTGTCTTTATTTTTCTACCATAGTTTAAACTCCCAAGTAGGTACTTCGAGAAACCTATTCAAAATCTTACTAAAACCACAGATCTATACAGCTGCGAAGCTATTATATATAGGTCTGTGCTAAAACCAAAGATGTACACAACCTATAGACACCCTTGTTTATACGTCTCTGTATAAATAAGGTAGATACACAAAGAACCAGGGCATCACAGGAGTACGCAGCATGTCCCTTAATTTTTGAGCCGCTGGACAGACTACCAAGCACACAGATCGTATATACGATCTCTGTGATCCCAAGCATATAAAATTATTTGTATTTTATATGATCCCAAGACAAGCTTGTGCGGTGCGGCAAGTGCGATAGAATCAAAGTGATTGTCTTTGAGCGGAAGTATGCTCTGGCGGAAGTGGGAAGGATAGACGGCACTCGCCAATGACCATTTAGAACCAGATGCTTCACCTACTCGATACTAGATGGCGCAATTATCAATTTATTTGGAAAATCAGCCTTTTTCATATATCTAGGGTTGCATAAATAGTTGCCAAAACATCATAATGAGTATTTGATTGTCTTTAATTTGGTCATCATCAAAATATTAACAGACTTTTCAAGACAGTGTCTATTTAAATTTGTACTGGGGCTGTATTTGTGGGTTGATTTTAGAAATCGGCCCACCAAATTAAAGACAACAAAAACAAAATATTCTTTGATGAACATTAGAAGCTACAGTATTCGAAAAAAGTTACTATTTCGCAAAAATTCTAAATAAATTTTTCTGTGGTTAGGGAAGGCAAATTGAGCATCAGCAAGTTCATAGCCTTCTATGCAAAAATAAAATTTTAAATAAATATTGACACAGCTGCACGTCAACATTTGACAGAAATGTCCTGGGGTACATTTATAATTTTATGCCATTGAATCCGAATATGTAAAAATATACAGGACATTAAAAATCCAAAGGTGACTTTATTAATGATAAAACCGAAAGTAGAAAAAATGTTACTATATTATGTAAAAAAACCCTTTTACATGAAACACTTGTACCCAAAATTTAAAATAGTATTACCGGGGTATCGCCCATATTATAATACGAAATACGACCGATTAAAATCTACCCGCCTTTATAAACAGAAAGTTCTGTTTTTTCTGTACAGGACCGTTGAACTCCACAAAACACAAAAATCAGCCACCAAGTTCTGTGGAAGTGCCTTCAATTTATATACAGAAAATTCAATGAATAGGTTAGGTCCTTGAACACAGAACACTAAATATTCAACTCTAGTGCGTTCGAAAATATGGGTGTTCGCGGAGCAATTCCGGACTATTAATGTAATAATTGTAATATAAAACAACCAGCAGTATAACTTATTCTTGAGTAATCATCCGAAAATTCAATGACCTTTAACCATAATGGGGGAATAGAAGTCAGAGGTGTAGTCGGGAAAATCAATTCAGAAATACAGAGTAGTATTAGTAAAGTATGTAGTGTGTGGTAAGCACAATTTACAAAAAAGCACACTCCACGGCACTGTAATATCCCTGATACAGCCAAAAAGAACTGCCCAATCGCCCCGACACTGCATCTATTTGACATAATCTATTCCCAAATGGCGGCTGCGCGAACAGGTGCGCAGAATTTTCCCGCCATGGTCAATTTTTGCTGGTTATTTTATATGCTCTGCTATTACTGTTAGTATTATTGGCGAGTTATTTGTTTGGGCCGATCGTAATAACCTTCGGAACCCAGTTCAAAATTACTCCACGATTTCACGAATATAGCTATCATTGTTTTTATCCTTGTCTATCAAATATAAAAGGTTCCTATAAACGAGCTTTGTGTCGATGGTAGAAGCAATATTAGTTAATATCAGCGACGGCCAGAGGGCGCTAACAGTGGTACGGCTTAAGTAATTATTCGTTACATTGGCGAATTGCGAAAATGACCGATTGGTTAATTTGGTTGAAATGTGCTGGGGGCGGGAAAATTTGACTTCAAGCATACTTTAAATAAAAATAAAAGTTTTCTTTATATTTTTTGGAAATGTTTTCCACGTGCAGTGGTTCTTCAAAGGTTAATAATTGTATGGCTTTATCAGTATTATTATGAATGGGTATAATAATATCATTGTTAAATTGATTTACTGGGATTTTAGCTCGTGTGCATTAACTGAAATTATTGTATACTGGTTGTCTTCAGGTCGCCTATAATAAAAATGGACTTTCGTGGTTTTGTTTACTAATAGGTAAATAAGGTAAGGGTGAAAGTCGAACAAAATTATCGGAATTCCCGTATCCGTATTTAGTTCTTGTGGAGCGGGAATATTGGATGTAAACTTTATTGTTGTTTGGCCTAAACTTGTCTTAACCTGTCGATTAATAATTTTATATTAGGATTTTTAATTTGGGCCAGGGTTATTCCTTTACCTGCTTTAATTTCTATTTAGGTACCTGCTCCTTAATATTAATAGGTTATCAATTGTAATTTACTAATTGTCCTACACTCACTGGGATTACTACGGTTTTACTAGGGTTTTCCATAGTACTTGAGCGAATGCTATCCTAGCTCTATCGGGAAAAAAGTCGGACCTAGCCGCAAATGGTAACGAAGACAAAATAATAGTAATTGCCCCCTCCCCCGCACAAACATTCAGTTGCTTCCGGGGTACTCCTAGTTTGGAGTATTATGAGGGTGAGAATTATTATTATTATAAAAACAATTGCTTACATTAGTTTTCATATAGCTGGGAATGAGTCAAAGCCAAAATTAATTCCCATGCTCTCACTTTTGTTTTCAGTACCCACATTAAGTATACTTTGTAGGTATACTGGGGTAACCGACCAAGCCTACTTTTAGGTATAGACTATTCACCGTCTATTATTACATGTACATTCATATAATTATACACATTATATGGCTGCAATTTAGTATTTTAGATAAGCAGGTCCTACATAAAATACCTATGTAAAATAAATAAAATTAGCCTTCAATTTCCAGCATTTTAAAGTGTCAATATCTAGGTACCTATATATATTATTTGCTTATCCATTATTTGCTGCAATATAAAAACTGAATCACACCGATTGCATAACGCTATGTTGAAAATGAAGTGTGACACTCCTAATTCAATGTAATTGATTTTATCTGATTCGGTTTAAATTAATAATTTAGATCACAACTTTATTTGTGGATTGATACTCTAGGTATGGAGAAATAACACAATCCGTAAATGACAAGTTTTTATTAAATTATAAATTTTTACAAAATTTCCATTGCTTCAAAGGGAATAAATGAACAAATAAAAATAAATGGAATAACAAAACTTAAATATTGTTCCTACAAGTGCTTAAACTATAAAATAAATACAGTCGGAGGATATAATATAGAATATACAAAAGTTGTTTTTATAAATTTTATATTAACATAATAATTTAAACTGTTTGGGCAGCTGACTGGGTTAGGTTTTCAACCCAAAACAATTAAAAAAATATTTTATCTACATTGATATAATACAAATATACACAGTACATAATATGATATCACATTGTTAGCTTCAAATTGTTGCCAATATAGGTTTATGCAGGTCAAACAAAACAATTTATTTGCTTATAGGTATCTCGAAAGACTTGAATAAAATACAAATTTAAATAAAGAAGTGATGTTAATAATCTCAATAAATTGAATTTTGAAATAACTCTATTGTATTGTTAGGGATGAGAATTGCGTGACACTCCCAGATTTATAGAAATTTCTGAAATCCATGTCTAAATTAGCAAAGATTTTTACAAATCTCAATAGGTATTTCACTTCATTTTATGGTTTTTACGAATATCATGCGATTTTAAGGGAGTTTGAGATTTCACCAGATTTTAGGAATTTTGTCAGATTTCATGAGTTTAGAGATTCCAAACGTTCATATTTGATTTTATCGAATACGGCTTGGACTTTTTTGGATTTCAAAGCTTTCTAGAAATTTTTAAGATTTCACAACATTTGTAGGGATTTTAAGGATTTTGCGAGATATCAGAGATTTTAAAGAAGTCAAGCAAACTGTAATCAGATTTCAGCAGTGTCACACCCACACCCCTTGTTATATAATCATTTATGTTATGGCATTTAAAAACAAAATATAAGAATGATATTTTCAGCTCCAAATTATTCTTGCCAATAGAACAATTTGTTTGGAGGTATTACCCGAAAGAGTTGAATAACATATAATAGAAATTTAAATAAGCAAGTGATGTTTGTAATCCCAATAATTTAACTAATCTTAGTAGATTGACTTAGAAGAATTAGCGTATTGCAAACAAATTTATTTTGCTGAATTCAAAAACAAAACATGAAAAATCAACACTAGTTGAAAAAGCTCCCAAAATGAATTGTATAAATTGATGCATTGTTATATATTTTTAAGAAGCTTCACATGGAGAACTTATTAATCTAAAGATAGTAATTATTCTTGTATGATGATAATGAATAAATTGAAATATGCAGTAGGATGCACAATATTTCAGTCTTCATTTACGTGCAAAAATGCAGAAAAATATGGCTAGGAATATTTACAAACAACTTCATAAACTCAACATGATTTAACGGTATTGGACGTGGTAAATTTCCTCTAAGAATAAAATTGTGTGCATCTTAAAGCATATATTCGGTGGGCTGGTAAAAAGGTCATGCAATGCTGATACAGGCACCAAGATGCTTATGACTATTCTGGTAAATAGCACTTGTGGATAATAAATAAATATCGCAAATAGGAATAAATCAGCGCTTTGTAGGTGGTATTAGATGTGTTGGTAATTCTGCAGGTAAATCGTTTCCATCGATTTTCACGTTTATCAGGTGCATCGCCAGCGCAAATTCTTCAGAATCTAACATTCCATCTTTATCTACGTCTGCCAATTTCCAAACTTTACTTAGCACGACATTTGGTAGTTTTGATTTAACCATCTCCTTTTTGGCAGCTACAACCATTTAATATGATTAGTTTCCTCTAAATTTATATCATAGCTAATTTCTTAATTAAAAAATAAATCTTAAAGGATTAAACAGTTCAGTATTATGATTGACAGACAATACCTAAGTAAAATAAGAAAACCAGTGAAGCGACATTTGAACATTTCGTAGATTAGTGGGCGTAGCAAAATCTATTTTCAAAATTAACTCATTGGTCAACCTAATGACCAGAACAATGAAATACAAAAAAAATCACGTCCTCATTAAAAAAAAAATAGGCCGATAAAGAGCTTGAAATTTCTAACCACAAAACAAGTTTTTGCAATCTACATTTCAACCAAGTATTTTTGAATACCTTACCTGAAATTTCGAAATAATTTTGTGCAATTCAAGGAGCATGAATCTGCAGTATGCACCTGTACTGAGAATTTATTTGACGTGAAACCGTAAAAGAAGACTCAAAACGACTAGCTTCATATATGTAAATAGATCTATGTAATCATGCTTAAAAGGAAGTAGGAAATGAATGCAAACTCTCGAGGACTTACTAATCAAGTAGTTATGTGCTAAATCAATTCATTAAAATTAATGTTACATCTGGAGCATCTCTCAAGATAAATTCATCTAATCTTAGAACCACTATTATTGTCATTTTATTAACTTTTTCTTGTATTCATACATGAAAAGTTAAATTTTTTTAACCTTGAAAATTTCTAAAAATAGCAAAACACTGGATATCAAATTTTAAATTTCCTAAATTGCCATTACAAAATAAAAAATGGGTTTTACACTCAAGCATGGGTACTATTAGGGAAAAAGGAGTCCAAGTCCATAATGAAGTTCATATTTACTTTTATGCAAAGTAATCTAACTTTATATTAGGTAGTTAGTTGTAAAATATTTCTATAGGCACAAAGATTTACAAGAAAAGGTGATTAAGTACAAATTCAATACAGTAATAATTGTGCACTCATAATTATTTGTTATTTGTAAATATTTAGACCATGAGCCTCATTTTGTAACCGAATATTAACAATAAATGAGTTTGTTGAAATAGTAAAAATGTCTATTTCAATAATGGTGTCACAAATGTGCGTAAAAGTTTATTACAAACACAATAAAATCAAATAATTTCTACTTTACTCAATCCCAAAGGGTGGAACCTCTCCCTATGAAACGGATCCTATTAACCCAAATAAATCATGATTTTTATTTTTAGCCTACACACCACACCACCACCCCTTCCTCCAAAAATAATAATCATAATAAAACCCCTAATAAATCTGAAAATAATTACTGTAATTTCTATGCTTTGTTAACCTCCCAGCTATTTAATATTCAGATAAATGAATTAAATTAGGTTTAATATTTTTAATAGGCCGAATAAAGTATAATGGTAAATTGAAACCTATATTATATATAAAATTATGCTGAAACTTTATAAAATCTAAACATATTTTGACGCAGCAAACCAAAAGAATTATTTTTTATCCAATTAATATAATACTACCTACCTACTGTATTTTCTAAAAATATTATGTAACCTTTTATTTTTTATTGGCTTAGACTTGGACTTTATAGGTAGGTAGGTATCAGTGTAAACACCTTATCAATATGACAAATATTAGCTACTCATTATCACAGTCCTAAAGATTACTTTGCCATGCCGAAAGTTCAGATCTGATAGATGACTAATTGTGTAATTAAGGATTTTCCAAATGGATTAAGTTCAATTTTTACCATGACTGTCCATGACTTAGGTACTTATCTGTTGTACCTACTCCTACATGTACCTACCTATAAAAAACGGGGCATACTGTGAACTATTAAACAGATATTATAATTAGGTAAAACATATGTGCATATTTTAAATATTTAGGTAATTCGCCAGTATTTACCTAAAACTAATATATTATACTCACCCATTCCAGATACTTTCCCATCAACCGGGTTCAATGTATCGAAAATTTCATCATACTTCTTCTTTTCTCTATTGACGATCCAGTCAAATTCACCAGCCCCTGCATCAATTCCTTCTCCTCTCTTATAACCAAATGGTGATTCAGTATCCTCGACATTATTGAAAGCCCCACCCTGAATTGTGTGGTTAACTGTGTTATTAGTTTTGTTTTCTTCAAGTGGTATTTGTGACATTAGAGTTGAAATATCATCTGCCAGCATCCTGTCGACAATGTCAAGCAATTTAGGTTTCAGAGGATTAAATTTGCTGAAGTCAAGATTAACAAGAACCTCTTGCATTTTCTTGATTTCTGGAAAATCTCCTAATGAAATTTGATGTTCCCTTTGCAATTTATCATATATGCTTCCCAGATTCTTAATCAAGTCCTTTTTCTTAGAATCCTTTCCAAATACGCTCGGCATTTCCTTCCTCAATTCAGCGATTATGTACGCATGAACTTTAGCCAGCCTTGCTCGTTTGATAAGGTCATTGAGCTTCCTCAACGCTGCGTTTCTTGGTAGGGATTGTAAATCTTTAAATAAATCTTGTTCTTCAGCCTCAAATAGTTTTCTGTTGACATCGTACCTGAGCGGTTGATCCCAGAATGAACCGATATACACGCGAGCTACTTCAGGAGTTTGTAAGACTTTTCCAAGTGACCACATAAGAGCACCATACACTCTCATAAGTTGTTGATGATCGATCATGTCGGCTTTGTTCAAAACAATCCGGATTTTGTCATCGTGGCCTCGCAGTGCTTCGATGGAACGGCGGAATTCATCTGATATATCAAGTTTGTGTGCATCGAACAACAGAATTATCCTATCGACTCTTTCAGCGAACCATTCGAGAACGCCGGTAAAGTCGTATCCTCGATCGACACGCTGTTTCTCGCCAGACAGAATACCAGGAGTGTCTATTATGGAAATGTTTTCGAGAACTGGGGAATCTACCAGCGAACATTGAAGACGGTTCAAAAAAGCATTGCCAAATTTAGACAATGGACGAAATTGTCTTTTAGGATCAACTACTAGAGCGTTTCCGGGAATTATGCCTTCCTTATCATCATGCATTACAGCTATGAACCTATCTGTGGTCGGTTCTGGGCCAATTCGAATTCCAGGAAACTCCCTCTCTAAAAGGTACTTAATGAAAGTCGTTTTACCTGTGGAGTACTGACCAACAAGCAATATCATGGGTTTCGCATCGAAATCAGAATCTTCTAACTTGGGGCTATGGAAATCATGGAACTGATAGTGTTCCTCTAGGGGCAATAACTTTTTTCTATAGATGTCCTTAAGTCCTTCCACGACATTGTTGTATATTTCTTGCTTGTTATTGTCTCTTGTCAACCAGCTAAACATTTTTCTACTTTGGACGAGCACTGGCCTTTAAAATATTGCACTCAAACGGGCGTAACGATTGGTAACGATACAAGTGACAGTCAATTTGGTGACATATCAAAGTAAACGCGACTACCACTAAAATGAACTCAGCCACGATGTGGTGATGTGTGATCACGTGATGTGGGACCTGGGGGGGATGTGACCAATGAGTAATAAAAAATATTTTAAAATTGCAAAGCTCACAGCTCCTGATTATAAAAAAACATTACACATTCAATAGGTTAATAAAATAACTCTAGATCATCGATCTTTTTTATGGTCGTGTTCGTATTCCGTTTAATTAAACGGTAAATGCATTTTTGCATTAAAAGGTAAATGCATTTTTGCAGTAAAAGGTAAATGCATTTTTAAAACTACTTAAGTTACATTTCTAAAGCTATATTTCATATTTCTAATGGAATTAACATGCCAAGTGGAAAGTCAGCACGGGCAACTGAACGTGCCATCTCACTTCAATTTTTGACATCCGCGCATGCGTATTTACAAGTTTATCTTTGTTTATTTAAGTAAAATACCAAGGTAGGGGTTATGTTTTACAAAACCAAGCAGAAACATGAAAACACAAACTCAATCCAAATTTTAACATTAATTTCTTCCCGCGCAAGTTATTGTTCATCGTGCATAGTGCGCATGCTCCATACTCTACACGGAGCATGAATGTTTGAAGCTTGCAATGTTCCGTATCATTACACAGGATGAGCACCCTGATTGAAAATGGTTACATTATGGACGGCACTTGCTAAGCATGCGTGTCGAATTTGCACTTGGCACACGAATTGCATTAAGCTACATTTCTGTGCAAATTCGGCACGCATGTTTAGCAAGTGTTCCGTAATGTAACCATTTTCAACCAGGTATAGTTTAAGTGCTTTTGAATATAGAACCATTCAAAGCAGAAACCAGAGTACTCAGATCACTGATCAGAGATCCCGTACGCTAAACTGCACACAGAACATCAAGTAGATATTTTGTGATTATCACAGAAAATCCCACGGTTAGGTTAGGCCACTAGGATTTCATGTGAATACTTTCTGCTTGTCGTCGCAGTTAACCAGATAGAAGATATAAATAGGTACTTATCTTCTCTTTGTTTCGGTTTATGAGTAATCTATAATATTTTTGATGGTAATTCGTAGATGACATTTTGTGGAATGAGCCTAATAAATCTTTTTTTATTTTATTAGTTTCTCTATGGATTATAAATTTGATAAGTGCTCCTTGTGCTGTGCTTTATGGAATGAACACCTAACCTAACCTATACATTTTGTGGAACGAACCTAGAACCCCAGAAAAGGACGAATCAGAAGTGGCACTTGGCTAATTTAAGAGGGCAGAGGGGTATTTTTATGAGGTGGTGGGGACGGAGAGTATTGCTAGGCCGCCAGATCCTTAGAAAGGTTAAAGCATGTCAACATATTTTTCACTATCATTTATTCATTTTGGGTAGGTATACCAATAAAATTAATATGAAAGCAATTAATATTATCTAATGTGTGCCGGTAGTAAAATTATAATGTTTTACGAACCATTTATTCTATTTATCTGAGCCCAGAAAACCCACAACCTGACCCCTGTTTTCTGGGACTTGATTATGAAAGCGGAATGCTTGACAACAGCGCGGCGCGGCGCCACAGATTCCGTTCTTGCGGTACTGCCAGATCGTACAGTCGGGAGCCGGTAACCAAGGCAACCCACAAAAATATAATGCAAATTAATTTAGTATAAAATGAAATCGATGATAATTTACTTATAAAAATGTTAGTCCTTGATAGTATTTTGGTTGATATTAAATTGAAGGCGATAAAAATAGCTAAATGAATTTAAGGAAATTGTCAGGCATAAAAGCTGACGAAGTCCGGCAACGTCGTTCGTGGCCTACGGCTGACGCGCCACCTAACGCCAGACGCCAGACAGCGTCAGTATGTTCAATTGAGGTTAAACTCCTTATAAAACGTAAACAATAAAACGAAAAACGATTACCAATTTCTAAGTAAAAAAGCCCAGTATTATTATAATGACTGTGATAAAAGTATCCAAAACAGGGACCAGATAAGGTGTACAATATGTATTCAGCTCAACTTGACTGCTTGTGTTGTTACTTCGAATACTTCGTTGCTGTATTTACACTAGTGCATTGTGCCCCAGAAAACCCACTTTGTGCTTAGGTTTTGTGACGAAATGGCCCCGCAATTATTGCTGTGTTCGTGGATGTTCTAACAACACGAGGAATGTTGGGATAAGTTTTTCAAAATACCTGCTGATGAAAACAGGTAGGTACCTATGTGTAGTTTGTCCCTACCTTGTTACCACATTATTATATCCTTAGGTATTATAAATTTTACGTCCTACGTAGGTACTACCCCTTTTACTGGAGTATTACCTACCCCAGAAAACCCACAAATGGTTTCCTACTGATAATACCTACCTATGGTTTTTAATTTTTTTTCAAGGTGTTATGCATGGACGAGAAAGTGTGGAAGGCAGGATTTGTTAGAAAAAACACCCACACAGCTTTTTATTAATTATAAAGTTTGTTCAATGCACTTTGAAAATAGTATGTTTGCAAACCAGTCGAAGTCTGGGCTAAAGAAAACAGCAATACCAACTGTGTTCTCATCATGTAAGTACCTTCATTGGTAATTATGGAAATTAGTGTATGCACCGCCCGATTTTCTTGACATTTTGACCCCATAATTACCCCTTCATTATTAGATAATAATATGTATTTTTTGCTGATACTTGTAATTTTGCTGCATTTAATTTTTTTTACTAGGTTATATCGATGAGGCTTCTTCACAGAGTCCTTCTGTGTCTGTATGCAGCAATTTGACTTTGTTAGAACCTCAACGAGAACTTGATCAACCAGTCTCGATCGCTCAACCTTTGGATCAACCAAGTACACCCCATCTGTCACAGTCACCTATAGGCGATCTCCACATCATTACCGAATTTTCAGTTGCATCAAAAGGTAATGATATATATATATATATATATATATATATATATATATATATATATATATATATATATATATATATATATTCACAAACTGTTATTATAGTATACACACCCAAACTTATATGACATCACGCATTATTTGCGATAATTTTTTTGTCAAAAAAATTATGTCATGGAAAGTCAAAAGTGTTTACTAACAAAAACAGTTAAATGTGAAAAACCCGACAATATAAATTGTAATAAATATTAAGTGATTCCATATTATAAGTTTAGGTGTGTGTACATATATTGTAATTTTTTGTATTACTTATTTTGTTATTGAATAATTCTATTTTTAGATGCTAGTCAACAAACTTCTCTTAGTTTGAGTGCACATAGTCCGAGAAAGCATTCATTAAAGTTACAAATAAAAAAACTCCAAAGAAAGTTGCATCCGAAGTTGGAGCAAGCTGTCGACAGTGCCGACACTGAAATAAATGACGAACAATTTCTTGCCATTTGTGAGAAAAAACTGTCTGCTTCAATGCTACTATTTGTAAGGCATTATTTAGAAAATCCCAAAAAAGATCCACAGGGATATTGTTACTCTTCAGATATGAAACAATTTTCCTTAACAATTTATTTTCTAAGCCCAAATGCTTATAGATTTTTAATGAAACCACTTTATTTGCCATCTAAAAGCACTCTTCAAAGAATAACTAGCAAATGGCATATAACTGCAGGTCTTAACAGTTTCATTTTTGGGGTTATTAAATCAAAAGCTACAAATTTAGAGGGTTCTTCAAAACAGTGCATTCTTTGTATTGACGAAATGTCATTAAAAATGTTTTTATTTTACAATAGATCTTCCGATACCATTGTTGGCTTTCATAATACATTGAAGGAAAAAAGATATGCTCCTGCTAAATATGTTTTAGCTATTATGGCTAGAGCAATATTTGCTAAGTGGAAGCAACCAGTTGCTTATTTCTTTATTGATACTTGTTCAGGGGAGGAATTAAAATTTATTATTTTTGAAGCAATAAGGAAACTTAAATCTGTAGGATTACTAGTAAGTGCGTTAGTGTCTGATCAAGGATCAAATTTTGTACAATTTTCAAAATCAGTTGGTATCTCTCCAAACTCTTCACATTTTTATGTCGATAGCGAAAAAATATTTTATATTTTCGATGTGCCGCATCTCTTAAAATCAACACGAAATAATTTTTTCAATTACACATTCGAAACCTCTGAAGGATGTACAAATAAAACGTATAGGTATTGACCAAATTTATAATAAACAAAAACATAAGCCTTTGGCTCTTCGGCTGTGTCCAAAATTTACAGATGAACACATTAATTCGAATCCTTTTAAAAAACTGAAGGTTAGTTTAGCCGTCCAAGTTTTCAGCGCAACGGTAGCTGCGGCACTTAATTCCTTTATTGAATTCGGACAATTCCCCCCTTCGGCAAACGCTACAGTTTCATTTGTAGAAAAAATTGATAAGTTATTTGATATCTTAAATTCCTCAAAAATATCAGGCAGTAAGAAATACAATAGACCTTTTATAGGAGCAGATTACCAAGTCCATTTTTTAAAGGAAATGTTTACATATTTTGAGAATATTAAAATTTTAAAACAAAATATAGAGGTTACCAATAAAGTTAAATTTTTGAAAGGGTGGCAAATCACAATAAATTCATTTTTAGGTCTTTGGGAAAAATTTCATTGTTTAGAGTTTAGTTCCTTATACACTCGACGCTTAAATCAAGATTGTCTTGAAAATTTTTTCGGCACTATTAGGCAGCAAGGGGGAAATTGCTTGAATCCAACCCCCATCCAATGCGAACTCGACGCTTAAATCAAGATTGTCTCGAAAATTTTTTCGGCACTATTAGGCAGCAAGGGGGAAATTGCTTGAATCCAACCCCCATCCAATGCGAAAGGGCTTTCAAAAAATCATTTTGTTTAAATTATTTCCAACACGCGGATGGGGCTAATTGTATTGAGGATTTTGATTCATTATTGTCATGCGTAACCACGGAACATACACAAATTTACAACAAAGTTGTTGTGGGAAATGCAAGATCTATTTTTTCTGATTTAAGTTCGGTGGCACCAGATTATTTTGATTTCGAACTACATGAATCAAATAGTATATCATATGTTTGTGGATATTTATTAAGAAAGTGCTTGGAACAACATTCATGTGAAGTTTGTATTAAATATTGTAAACGTCATACATTAGGGGATACTGATTTGTTTACTTATTTTAAAGCATACAAATCGAGTGGTAACGAAACCTTTGGACATTTATTTTCACCTCCTGATAATTTCCTAAATTATATTAAAACTCTCGAAGTTAATTTTTGTACCCTCTTTCCAAAGTTTGCTTTAGAAGAAAATGTTGGTGTGAAATTAAAAAATAAGCTGCAAAACATTTCATATCAACATCCATGCCCTAGTTTTAATCATGCCTATTTATTATCCCTTTATGTAAGATTTAGAATCTATTCTTCTTTAAAATTTTTAAATCGTGATATTGTTTCTAATAAAACTAATAAAAATTATAAACTTCGAAATTTACATTTATAAGTGCTGCCAGGGGTCATTATTTTTAAAAATTAGGCTAAGTTGATAATGTATAGTGTGCATGTGCATAATATGTACGTAAGTAGTTTATAATATCTTTTGTATTTATAGGTATTATATTTTATATGTGCTATTGTTTTTGAATTTTTTTTTGTAGATTTTAGTAATAAACATTTTTGATAAATAACCTTTTTTTACTACAGTGATACGAAGGTCAACCAATTTTGCAAATAATAATTGTTATGGATCTATATAAAAAAACAAATTAATTGCCAAGCTATGAGTTTGGACGCAAGTCGATTGAAATATTGTAATATTTCAACCACCCAAGTAGAATAGTTCACTTGAACCTAAATCATAGTTGTTTCTAATTAATATAGGTAAGTATAAAATAATAAAGAGGAAATATTGTGAAATTTCCATGTACAATAAAAAAATGTATTTTTCTCTTTAGTAAAATATTAATATTTATATTTTTTTCGTCAGTAAAATACCTACTTAAAATCACTTCTGGAGATCCAAATTTAACTAGATCTAATCCCAGAAAAAAACTTTACTATTCTAAAAATTAATTTTGCTTATAAAACACAAAATTTTCTATAGCCCGGACCTGATCGTGCCAACGCAATGGGCAAGTTCTACTCTGTCCAAAATACGGTGGGCGTGGCCAATGCGCAGATGTCAACGGCGGAGAGTTCATTTCCTATGCGCGAGAGGGGAAATTGGAACCGCGACATCAAAGGCGCCGAAAGCAAGTGCCACTTCTGATTCGTCCTTTTCTGGGCTAGAACTCTGTGGGTGTGTGTCAAAGTATAATTTTGTATTTTTAAAATTCTTTTTCATTTTTCGTTTAAAAGTTCCAAAGTTCAAAGTCCAATATAATATATAATATATTCCAAAGTGTATGTCTGCTGGGTATTTAAAAGTTGTGCCATATCAAATTTAAGTAAACAGGTGCTAGCTAGATCTCAAACAATTGTAGTTTGATTTTTTCATTCAAAAACTAATTTAGAATATCCAGCTGACAATATATAAAAAAATGTTTAAAATTGCAAGAATTGCAGTTAAACAAAATAATGCCCAAAATGTGTCAATGCACAGGTAAGTCCATGGATGTTTATAATAATAAAAAAAAATAAGCAGAAATTATTGTCTTGATAATAAGGTTGCGACATACTTAACTTCTAATTACCATTTTAGGCTATTTTCTGCAACTGCCGTTAGTTGCAAGCCTAAGACGGTCCAGGCAAACGAAAAAGATGATAAAAAGCCCCAATCCGAGAATTATTCCTTTGTAATGAACATATTTCGAGGACAAATAGAAGGCCGGCAAGTTTTCCCTTATCCTCATGTTTTAAACGAAGAGCAAACGGACACTCTAAAAATGTTGGTGGATCCGTGCCAAAAATTCTTTGAAGTATGTTTGTTTCAAAACATATTTGTAAAGAGTTCATTTTACTATTATTATTAAACAAATATTTTTAATTCTAGGAAGTAAATGATCCTGCTAAGAATGACACTCAAGAGAAAGTAGAAGAAAAGTCACTAGCAGGATTGTGGGAAATGGGGGCCTTTGCATTGCAGGTTCCGCAGGATTTGGGTGGCTTGGGACTTACCAACACTCAGTATGCTCGTTTGGTTGAAATTGTTGGAGCACATGATTTAGGTAATTATTTACAAGTAGTTATAATAATAATTAGTCCCACCAGTTGTAAGTAGACCATAAAATTTTGTTTTTTTATATTTCTGATCTCTAGGTGTTGGTATCACATTGGGGGCACATCAGTCTATTGGTTTTAAGGGAATTTTGATAGTTGGAAATGATGAACAAAAAGCTAAATATCTACCAAGAGTGTCATCTGGAGAATTTGCAGCTTTTTGTTTGACTGAGCCTTCATCTGGGTCTGACGCTGGATCCATCAAGTAAGAATTGCGCACCTTACTTTTGGTAGTCTGTGCTAAATTTCAGAACTTTTTACCTTTTACTAGTCTTGAACAGCAAATTCAAAGTCGTGTAGTTGGGTTAATTATAAAAGATCAATTGACTTAAGCCTGGTTCATGCAGCAACTTTATCATTATCTTTATGCTTTTGCTTTATGTTTTACTTTAAAGAAATAAAGCAACTTTCGGGCAGCTTGCTTTTTAAAAATTATTTGCACATGCGCAATTTGAATCTATATGAACTTTTTTACTGCTAAATAGAGTTTTCGAGTGGTGAAGCTCTTCTTGGTGATTGTAGTTAACAATATAGCTTTTATTTTGCAAACAATTTTGTATTTCCTAACCTCTAATTGGTAATTTGACAAAACGACACGTGGGCAGTTCTAATAACTGCTTTCAGAGTAATAAAGATTTAAATGAAAACGTTGAAACTTCACAACTTTTAAATAAAAGTAAAACATAAAGCAAAAGTGTTGTCTCAACGCTTCCATGATTTTACAATATGTTCAACTTTTAAAAGATAAAGCAAAAGCCTGAATAAGATAAAGTTGCTGCATGAACCAGGCTTTAGTAAGGAAGGTTGAACGGAATTATGCCCGTTTCATCAGATATTACAAAGAACACAGGTAGTTGCGTCACTCTGTTCAAAAACCTTCAGTGCTTATTTTGTGACCCATTGATAGATCGTTGAGGGTGGGACTTCAGGGAGGGTTTTTAATGTCGGATGAGACTGAGGTATAATTCAGCTCAAACTTCCTTACAGGTAAGTCAGTTGATCTTATAATTATACCTCAGTCTCATCCTCAATTACAAAGAACACACATAGACGTTAAAAGAATAACAACGAACGGATAAATTTTAGTCCCAGCGTTACTCTTCTTGCTATCATAATAATTGACTCTCCTTAAAGTTCATGGATTGAAACCAAATTGTGGAGCCTTTGAGAATTTCTACGCTATAATTTGTATTATTTCTATTAGGTTTGTTTCAGCAGAACTTCAAACCGTTTGAAACTGTCAGGGGCATGTGTGGTTTCATTGTTGGAACGTCAAAATGAAACTGCACGTGCTTCTGACAGTTTCAAACTGGTTTGAAATTCTGCCGAAACAGACCAAATATTTACCACAAAAGCGAATAAATCCCTTCCTCAATAGTTTAACTGGGATTTTCTATTCTATATTTTCTATTTTTAATCTCTGGCGTGATACTCCTTAACAACAACTTAATGGCTTTTATACTAATAAATGTTGTAAACTAGACACATACAACATTCATCCATGTTGTACTGCTGTAATAGAGCCGGAAAGATTTTTGGATAAAGGGCTTGGAGGAAAACTTTAACGATATTAGGGCTGTCAACTTTCGCCATAATCGGTCAAATTAAGAAAATTAACCGGTTACCGAATATTCGGATAACCGTTTATAACCGGTCAACCGGTTATCCGGTTAATCTGTCAAAACCGTTTTTGTTTCTTGTTTTTGTTTTTTGAGACCGTGGTTTTCGTCAGAGTAAATAACCGGTTAACCGGTTTTCGTTGACAGCCCTAGTTGACATGACATTGACGAATATTGCTTTTGTTTTTTTTTTACCCGCGAGTGTGTGTAGTGAATTAAATTATTATTTTTAATAAAAAATTTTGTGATATTTTGACTTTTTGACGAGATCAATGCGAATATACAATGCACGGCTCAAGGCATGCTGCCTACTTTTGTATTTTGTTTTGAAGAATTTTATAATTATATCTATAATTCGCCGAAATTTTTAGCCTACCTTTTCTACTGAACAGATTGAATCGATTTGGCTGGCTATTTAGGTATTTAGTATTTATATTTATTATCTAGCTCTGCAAGTAACCAAATAAATGTTCTGGTTTTGACTGACTTGGTTAACCGGGTACTTTTTGACCGGATAATTGATAACCAGTCAACCGGTTATCCGGATAACCAACCGGTTATCCAGATAACCGGTGAATCGGTTGTTCGGATAACCGGTTATAACCGGTTAATCGGTCAAAACCGGTTTTCTTTGACAGCCCTACTAGATATACTTATTAGTATTTTAACCTAGGTACTTGGAAAATAAGGCTATTAGCTATTATCGCCCTACCACATGTAAACCATACCCCTAAAGGATGGTTTCTGGTCTTACCACAGAAAATATACTTTTTCTGTGGTCTTACCTGCCTCCCTTGATGCATCTTATTATAAATATAAATTTGGAAATGTGTCTGTTCTCCTTTATTGTATAAATATAGGATCAATGTGTCATATAGCAAGGTAAATCTTATCTGTTTCTTCTCTTGTTCTACTGTTTTGGCAAGTTCTAAAATAAATATATTTGAAAAAAGAAATGTGGAGTCCATATTATGTGTCTTCCAAGGACGAGATTTGATCGTACAGTCATGTGCCTGTCTCCCTTCACCTTTGTTGTCATTATTATTATTGGGTAAATGAGGAGTCTACGTGTCTTCATGGGGGGAAATTTGGGTATGCAATGTGCCTGCTTTCTTCCTCCCTTTACCATATAATAATATTCTACAAACAATATCAATTAATTCTTTGGCAAATTATATAAAACATATTAGGTATAAATGACATTTATAAATTTAAAGAAGTCTACAAAACTACTAATTATTGACAGTGAAATGAAATGGTTAAATTTTTACTGTTTTTGTTTTTGAATTTCTAAATAACTTTAAGATGCCAGATCAAAGTTTTTTCTTCACCCTGTATCTTTGAAACTTTAAGATTCTCTGTTCCTATGAATAAATATTAAAGTTGGCTGGAACAATAAATATATTATTGTTAAGTAAATGTGGAGTCCATGTGTCCTCCAGATTAAAACAGAATACATTCTAGAATCCTGCGGCTACTCTAACACACGGGAATGGGTTGCGACACATCCATCATCTTTCGTGCAAAATAAAGCACTGAAGGTTTTATAGCGTAGTTAGATAATGAGGCGGTTGGAGAAAAAACACCTGTTTCTTTTAACATTTGTAGGCAGTTTGTATGTACAGGGTGTTCCCGTATATTTTGACCCACCCCTAGAGCCTCTAAGTTTGGAGTTAGAAAAAAAATACTTAAATTAAAGTTGTAGGGTACCAAGGTGTATTGTCCAAAAAATAATGGATTGACAGGAATGCCCTTGCCTAAGTTGAAATGTTTTTCCATGGCAACGTTGATTAAATATAAAGATCGTATTTATCTGCAATTTGGAATATCATGTGAATGCTTAGAGCAAACATATAACATATTTATATTGTTGGAATCGGAAAAATGCGTGCAATTCAAAAAACCACAAATATACAGGGTGTTCCATTAAAAAAAAGTAAGTTTATATTTTTTAATAAATTTGCGACGCTCATTTGTTTTATCTAGTAACAGATCCTAGCGGTTCAGAAAAAACCGTACAACTTTCATTTAAGTAATTTTTTTCTAACTCGAAAAATATAGGCTCTAGGGGTGGGTCAAAATATACGGGAACACCCTGTACAGTATGTGTGTTCTTTGTAATTGAGGATGAGACTGAGACATAATTAAGTGCTAACTACCTAAAAATACAACCTTTATCTTGGAAATAGTCATTTAGGACACTGGTTAAATTCAGACACCCTGTATAAACGAAGACTAATTTCTCGCTGTACTTTATATTTTTCTTTTTCATTCAAAATCTAGAACCAGAGCTGAAATGTCACCTGATGGCAAACACTACGTTTTAAACGGGTCGAAAATTTGGATTAGTAATGGAGGATTGGCAGAAATCATGACTGTTTTCGCTCAGACCCCAATAAAAGATCCGAAAAGTGGTAAAACCGTCGATAAAGTAACTGCGTTTATCGTTGAAAGATCTTTTGGAGGAGTCACAAGTGGGCCACCCGAGAAGAAAATGGGTATCAAGTGTTCAAACACTGCAGAAGTAATGAAACATCTTCACAATAATAATTATTGTTTAAAGATTAAAACAACGTTTTATAGGTGTACTACGACAATGTTCCAGTTCCTGTGGAAAACGTGTTAGGAGGCGTTGGAAATGGTTTCAAAGTCGCTATGAACATTTTAAATAATGGTCGATTTGGCATGGCAGCAGCTTTAGCAGGTACAATGCGAGCGTGCACTAAAAAAGCCGTGGAATTTGCGACTCAACGCAAACAATTTGGCCAGAAAATCAACAGCTTTGGCAGTATACAAGAAAAAATTGCCAGGATGGCTATGTTGCAATATGTCACCGAATCCATGGCCTACATGATTTCTGGCAACATGGACAGCGGATCTCAGCATTACCATCTTGAAGCAGCCATTTCCAAGGTAAAAACATATATTAAACATAACCTATAAAATTTGACAACTTTGACATAATAATATAATCATAGGTTACCTATATAATATAATCATAGGTTATTTGGCGCGCGCCGAATGTCTGGCGAAAACAGCGGCCGGCCGGGCCGGACGTAAATACGGCATAAATCTTTCAAAATTTCGGTTTTTCCGCGGGTTTTCGCGAAGTTTCGATGCTGCAGAAGGTGCAAAATAGGGTAATGATCAATTTGAGCTGAATTTATCTCGATTATACCCAAATATCGCCGTGAAAAAGTGGGGTGTCAAAAGGAAATTTGAAAATTCATTTTCTCGGAAACTATGTCCGACCTCAAAACACTGAGGTCAGATTCATGTTCAGGGACCTCTAAAATAGGGGGGGTAGCCAAAATTTCAAGAAAATCGGGCGGTGCATACAGTACGTTCCATAATTACCAAAAAATGTTATGCAATAATAGGCATTCCCTATAGATATTCCCTTTTTACAATAAAAACTTTCTTATTTTTTATAACTTGTTCTTTTTATTCTTATTTTTATTATTTTTTGTAACAACGATTTTCTTCAGTCTTCTTTTTTTTCATATGGCACGTTAATTTTTAGCTTATTAACATTCAATTCAACTTCTTTGGTTTTAGAAAGCATATTTTTGCTGCTCTTTCTGACATCTAA
The DNA here is from genome assembly GCA_963920635.1 of Pseudeuparius sepicola. Classification (NCBI taxonomy): domain Eukaryota; kingdom Metazoa; phylum Arthropoda; class Insecta; order Coleoptera; family Anthribidae; genus Pseudeuparius; species Pseudeuparius sepicola. The sequence continues at coordinate 9,560,774 of OY987305.1, forward strand.
AACAATAAAATTTATTCGGAAATATGTCATAAACCACACAATGTAATTTGCACAATAAGACGTATTCAACAACATAAATCATTTTAAAAATTCAAATATCTCTTAAACCACATCAAATACCATCGTCACAATAGGTCGTATCATTGAAATTATTCCTTTACTCAATGGTCGTATCTAACGACGTATTTAAAAAGGGTTTTTGAAATAAAATAAGGAATATTTTTTACACAAATCTGCTATCTACAGCAAGTACAACATTTCTACAAAGTATTTATAATACTTACATTTAATTAATTAACTTTAAACACGCGAAATCAAATAAAATGGCGTTGTCTGAGCTTTACGACATATTGAAATTATGTTCGGCTGATGCTTACAATATATTATTCACCAAAATCTCATTTTTCAATTTTTGTGGGATTCGCCCTATTCGAATTAAGGTACTTAACGATATATAACCTATCATAATTTGACCTAATTTTTCAGTGTTTTGCATCTGAAGCAGCATGGTGGGTATGCGACGAAGCGATTCAAATAATGGGCGGCATGGGGTATATGAAAGAAACCGGACTTGAGAGAGTTTTAAGGGATTTAAGAATCTTCAGGATATTCGAAGGGACCAATGACATTCTGAGATTGTTTGTGGCTTTAACTGGAATTCAGCATGCTGGTGCCCATTTGAAAGAGTTGCAAAATGCATTTAAAAACCCTACCGCCAATTTAGGACTTATTTTCGAGGAGGCTTCGAAGAGGGTAGTTAGAAAAGTCGGGTTAAGTTCACCACCAGATATGAGTCATCTTGTTCATAGGGATTTGGTAAATTCCGCAGCACTGGTAGCAAAGGTAAGTGAAATGTTGATACATTCCTTGCCTTACAAAGTTTTTATTTAGAGTGTTGATGCATTTGGCCAAGCAATTGAAATGGTGTTGATTAAATACGGAAAAGGAATAGTAAATGAGCAATTTATTTTGAATAGGCTAGCAAATGCGACATTTGACATCTATTCTAGCACCGTTGTATTGTCGAGAGCTAGCGAAGCGCTAAAAGCAAATTATAGTACAGCTCAACATGAAAAGTTGATGGCTGAAGTGTGGACTCAAGAGGTACAACAGTTGATTTAAATTAGTTTTTATGTTTTTAATGTTTTTTTTATGTAGGCAACAGATAGAGTAGGACTTCACCTAAAGGCAATTTCATCAGGAAAAAGTTTAGATTCTTTCACAAAGATGTCCACGATTTCGAATAATGTGTGCAAGTCTGAAGGAGTTGTCCAGCAGAATCCACTGAAGTTATAAGTAATTTATTTTGAACATTAATATGTAATTAATTTGTATAAATATAATTAAGCCTTTTTGTGTTACATTTGTATACAGTTTGTATTAATATATTTTTTATATGCATTTTGAATTTTATTCACTAATAGCACAGTGACATCCTCCCAATGTCCAGACGATATACACATGGACATAATGTCTGATGTATATCCTGAAAGAAACATGATAACATCCACGTTAACCGTTGATCTTTCGATATTCATTATCAGTACTGCAAGGATGTCCTGTCGTTAAAGGAAAAAAAAATAAATGTATATTTTTATAGTGCTATCTTTCGATTGTCAGTAATTCATCTTCAAATTCAAATAAATAATATCTGATGTATGTCCTGGAAGAAACACAAGAACATCCACGTTCAACGATGATCTTTGGATATCCATTATCAGTCTGTAATGGATGACCCTGGTGGGCAGTCTGCTTTGGATACAGATGTTGGTAAAGGAAAAAAAATTAAATGTATATTGTTATATCGGTATCTTTCAATTGCCAGATTTTAACTCGTCTTTAGATGTCAAATACTGTCTGAAACACAACAAAATCTATGTTCACCGATGATCTTTGGATATCTATTATCAGTTATCAGTCTGTAATGGATGTCCCTGAAGAACAGTCTGTTTTGGATATTGGTATATAAAGGAAAAAAACAAATTAAATGCAGATTTTTATAGCGATATTCAAGCCTGTTATTATAAATTTTTATAAGGCAAATACAATTTGCATTTTGACTACAAACTTGAGAATTGATTTAAAAACTTAGAAATTACAACACATATAATACTTATAAACATAATGAACATTTAAAGGCCTACAATAAAAAGGAAAAAAACAAAAAAAAAACAGGAACGTATATAAAACAGTTCTGTAAAATCATCTCAACAAGGCCTCTTTTAGGTAAATGTGTAACAATGTACGATTTTGTCAAACAGATCTCTCGTTTCGATTGGTTCAATTAATATCAAAAAATATAGCCTGCATTTTTATAATGTAAAAACAAATTAGCACAGCCTACATTACAATTATTAATAAATTAAAGTAAAAATAGCTCAGTCAAAATTAATTTAGAATCTAAACAACTTCATAGTTGTGGTGTTTGTCTTTGACCTGCGCTTCTGCAATAAATATAAGTTTTCACACAAAATATACACTCTTACACATAAGTGTTATATAAAGAAAGTAAAGTAAAAACACAGTATAAATACTTTTACTCTGAAAACAAAACACAGATTAAATTCGCAAAAACGACTAAAACAATTAACGTCACCATATCGTATTCCATGGATTGTTTTCATGAGCGACTTTAAAAGATTCACGACTGCTACAAGCAACACAAAATATAAATAATAAAAAGTAATTATTCTACTCTACAAATACACCTGGAAGATAAGGATGCAAGTAAACTATGTGACAATTATTAACATTATTTCTTTTTGATAACCTGTAAATTGCGAAACTTTCCTCACAATGACTGAGCAATAAGGTCAGAATACTAAAATGCGGGCTATAAGGATCACTTTTGATCAATAATACATTCGTGGGAATGTCATTATTTGGTTAGTTTTATTAAATAAAAGCATACGTTATGGCCGTAGTATCTATTTTCTGAGGCCAAAATAAATTAGACATTGCAAGTATAAAATGTAATAAATAACAAAACTAAAGGTAAAAGTTCCACTGGGTTGGCGTCCCAAACTTTTACTTCTAGTAAATATTATTAAATATAAATAATTTACTTTCTTTTGGTTGTTTTGCGACTCAGCTGCTCTTCAGCTGTCAGCTTCAATTTGTAGTCTTCCACGACTTCTTTGGATCGCAGCAGAAATGCCAGCGAGTTATTTATTAATTCCTCCCACTTTCTACAGTATACTGAAATTAACAAATCTTCATTTTTGACAGAAATCAACAATAATATCGAATTTGTTCCATAAAATTGAGACCGGTTTTAAATTTTTTTGAAAATTCTTGATTATAGTGCAAATAACCACATATCCACAGAAAAAAAAATATCTTACATAAGCAAAATCCTCGAATCAATGAAAACAATGAAATGCAAGAAAACTTACCTTCTTGATCGTAAGTGACAGCTTCGCTGGTCTGTAGTAATTCCACCGCATTCTGGTAAGCAGCATACATTTCTTCAGTGGTTTGTTTGTGGTTGTCAAGCATATTATCTTCCGCGAGCTGCAGCTCAGATATCACTTGGTGGAAATTCAGCATTTCCGGAGTCATGTCGTTTTCCTGCAAAACGTGACAAAAAAAAAAGATTGAATCAGGAGGTCCGATGAGCAAATGCCAAGATTTACGGTACGTAGTATGCCATACATACGTTCAACGATCGCAGCTGCATGAGGTCGCCATCGTCATTTTGCTCGGGCGGGTCGGGCCCCGCGTTGGTTTGTAAATCGCCTCCACCGAGTTCTTTAACCCTGTCCGCATACCGCAGCGTGTTCAAGCTGTGCTCGCACGAGCTCACGCCGGGCGAGATCATGGCGATCATGCACGTGCGTGAGTTCGAACCGACGAAGGAGTCTCGCAACACCTAGAACGAAAGGCACAGATAAAAATATGCATTGGCCAAAGGAACCATGTTAGCAAGGAATCGGGAAACTAACTACCTGCGTCAGCTTGCTGACTCTGAAAGGTAGGTGCGCTCCTCGCCTTCCTAACGCCCGAATGCATTCCTTCAGCGCGAGCAGGGACTTGTTAATTTCAGCACCCTCCATCCCTAAAAACAAACATCAGAAACTGGCTGAAAAAGCTTCCCGAATCCGTACTAGTTTGTCTGTTTGCTGAAGACGTGTCTGCCCCCCTCTCATTGCCAGCGAGATCGATCAGCGAGAACTTGCCGTGGATCTTGGACATGTTGTTGTTCGACCTCAGGTAAATTTGGAAAACAGCGTGCGACCTCGAAGAGTTCTGGTTGGCGAATGTCTGGCCGGACGTCCTCGCCTGGTTTCCTTTTTGGATGAGCTTCAAGACCTCGTCGGTATTCGAGACCACTTTTTCTGTCAGGCCTACCACTTGAACCTGGAAAAATCAAATTTTGACCAACAGAAGATGCTGGAAGTTTGCATCTTCTGCAATAAACCGCGACCTATGAAAACAAGATCTAATGTGACTTACCTGTTGTTTTCCATCCTCCAATATCTTGAGCTTGGCCTTATTATTCAGCAAGTCGAAAACTTTGCCGGAATATATTTCGAAGAAGCTGGACGAAACAACGAGATTTAAGTGTCGGTACTTAGTTGAATTAGCCAACCGAAACACGTCGGCTGACACCATGGCGTATATTCCCTTCTGGCAATCTTGGCTCTTCCCGTTAAAATCTCCGCCCATGGTATGTGTTTTGCCGGATCCTGTTTGCCCGTATGCAAAGCAAGTGGCAAAACCCCCTTCGAATATGGTTTTTATCAGAGGTTGTGCAGTATATCTAAAAAGGAATGAATCGTGGGTTCGACCTTTGACCAAATGTAAAAATTGGGTTACCTGTAAACCAATTCGTTTGAGCACGATTCGTCGAAAGCATAGTCGAATCTAAATAGTTGGTTTTCTAAATATTTCGTAAGGTCTACTTTGTTTTTCGGTTCATGTACAATCAACTGGTTTTTACTGGGTATCGTGATTACGTCCACTTCTTTTCTCTGTACTTCCTTTTTGTTTAAGGGTCGTTTTCGAACACACACCGTGATCAAGTGATCCTCTATGATGTCGTTTTCTGACAGAGGTTTGATGTCCAAACCACGTCGATACTCCATGATCATGTTGAGGAGTTCCCAGTGAGGATTTCCTGGGTCCATTTTTAGGAACGCTTCTTTCGCTTCTTTTTCTTCGGCCTGTCTTTGACGTCTCTCTTCTCTATTTTTCTTTAATTTCTCTACTTCTTTCACTACGTTGCTTCGCCTAGTGTTCTAAAATTTAATTGCAAAAGTTTGGTAAAATATAAGATATACAGGGTGGCTCAGTTTTATTTCCACAAACTTCGACGATCGCTAGAACTCAATTGAATAATGTTTTTAAACGCAGGATGTCGTTTATAAAAAAAATTAAGGAATGAATATTTTCTGTTTTAATTATTTCAGGGTATTTCTGAAAAATCAACTTGGCCATAAACAAATAACACATGATTTGACAAACTTAAACTATATAATTATAATCCTGTTTTATAGATTTCTAGATGGGGATAACGGCATAACAAATTTGGTTGAAATATCTTTGGTAGTATAGAAAATATTCAAAAATTTCTTTATTTTAAAAAAAATGTGATTCTCGAAGTTTGTGGATATAAAATTTAATCACTCCGAACATTCAATGGAACTAAAATTTACTTGCTGTTGTTGTTGCTGTTGCTGCTGCTGCTGTTGTAGTTGTTGTGTTCTACTTGTGGGTGCTTCTTTGATTGCATCATTAGTCGGTGGCAAGGTATGTCCATTACTTATTGTCGCTCTAGATAACTGGTGAGCAGATCTTAGTCCTAAAAGTTTTTGAATATTTCTCAATTTTCTAGACTTCACCAAAAGACTTACCATTATTTGATTTAATACTCTGACTGATAGACTGCCTTGTTGGATTCTGCAGAAAGAAACATACATAAATATATCACATAATCTCAACCTAAGCTTAAAATCAACACAGAAAATAACGAACTGCCAACAGCACCCTCAAAAAACAATTCGAAAAATAACTAACAAAAAACATCAACTCAAAATGATGTTTATGTACCGATAGAGTGGTGGTCTCTGACGAGAACTGATTACTATTGAAATCGTCATCGCTCTCGTCGATTTTGTGGCTGTATCTGCCTGACTGGGCCATCGCTGCACTGGTCTCTTCGTCAGATGAAGCCGATGAGTCCTTTTTTAGCAAGCACAAAAAGAAAATTCAATGGTGTTAGTGCCTAAGTCCAAAATACAACACTAGAAGCGGTTATTAGCGAACAGGTAAGGATTATTAACATATATGAAAAATATTAACCAATTTATACTAATAGCACACAGATTTCATACAAACATTAGCAAAAATTTATAGAAATTTCTTTGAAAGATCAATATTTCGATTTTTTTGAATTTTGTCTTTCAACCACAAAAACAAATTCTTACTTTATATTATGTCTCCTTACTCTTTTCTGTGCATAATTGTAATACTGCATGTAACTACATATTGTTTATATTACTATAGATTTATCATTTATCACCAAACCATATTTTGATTTGTATCATACATGAAAGAAATTGCCATTGAAACACAATTTAATTAATTATACAGGGGAGCCATTTATATCATCCGACACGACAATACGTATAAGTATTTTTGAAAATAAATGGGTTTTTGGTATAACATTTTGTCCAGATAGGTTTCATTTCCACGTTAAAGGGTGTTAAAGTTTTTTCTTTAAAAATATTGTTTTATTTCATAACTTCTAAACCAGAATATTATATATTTTAACAAAATTTGTAACCCAGTATAAATTTTACTTATCTCGTCACTGGTTGCATAAGGAACTTCATCTTGACTCATAATATGGCAATCAAAACTATCCTAGGTTTTCTTCCAAATTCTACAATAGTGTACCTTCTAGGGAATCTAATTTCGGGATCACGGGATGCCGGGATACCGTATTATTTTGAGATTTTTTACAATCCCGAGGATCCCAGGATTTATGTAAAAAAATCCTGGGATTATTTTATGATATTACAGATTGCTTTTTCTCCACTTTTGTTATTTCATGAGAATTGGTTTCGCTCAGAAATTTTCACACTGCGAAAACACAAAATCCTATATTTTAATTAAGTAATTCTTTAGAAGTAAGTTATTTTAATTTTAAACTTTTATAATTTATTCATGCATATTAATACCGTTGATTTTTTTTAAATTAATATTCTCTCTTTTTGAAGTTTATGAACACTTGCTCTAAAAAATACGAAAATAATAATTATATTATGGAAACCCCGGGATTAGATCTCGGGATTCCGGGATTTAAAATCACTCATCCCGAAATCCCGGGATTAAATTCTTTATTTAAACAAAATACAAGTTCTACAGGGAGTCCCACGACGAACTGCTGTGGTAAATTTCTCGGAATATATATTTTGTAAAATTTTGAAAATTTTGCATTTTACTAAAGTCGATAGGGGCAATTTGGCTAAAATATTTTCAAAATGGCGGCACGTCCGGTTATACCGGACGTGCGCATTATTTCATTTTTAGATTCTACGCAAAATTCTACACATATTTCAAATCTAACCGTTTTTGACATATTTTAAATTTTATGTCAAAAATGACGTTTACAGGCCTAAACATAACTATCAATTTCTCCTATATGAAAGTCTTTATTATTTAATTGCGGTTGGTTTCCTCGTAGAAGGGGATCTAATTGAGTGGACTATGTTGATATTTTCATAATAAATAAATACAGGGTGAGCCAAAACAAACATTACAAATTAAATTGAAAAATCGTTTAAAGTCTTTTTTTCAAATGGAAACCCTCTATTTTTATAATTTTATCTTATTTAGCATTAAAATAAATTTTCCAGTCTATTTTCCGAGAAATCATCGTGGCAATTCGTCGTGGGACACCCTGTATATACCCAACATTTGAAACTACATTATAGAAATTAAATTCGGTAGGTACTAAAAAGAGTAAACGGCTTGATATTTTTTGTGTGAAAATGTGTGTCGCTTGGAATGTATATTGTTTTGTGGATTACAATGTAGAAAGATTTGCTTTTTTATCAGTCATGAGAACCGGCATTCCGATAACTTTGGCTTTTATAAATACAGGTACAAGGTACAAAAAACTACCTTTCTGGATACTCTTGATGCTCTGCGCATGACGAAATGAAAACAACAACTTAAACCGTGTAGTTTACGAAAAAACTACATAAAAAATCCGTAGAAGCAAAACAAATTCGCGCAACCGAAACTCCACTACACACACGCAAAGCTGTTAACACACTGATTGTGGCAAAAGGTCTTTCAAAGGCTTGACGTATTAACAGGTATCCAATATTCTATAGAAAACTGATGGGATCGATAGCACTTTGGAAAATACAATTAAATCCGCAGTGCCAGGCACCAGCTTAACAAAAACCCATGGTTTATTGGCACAAACGCTGAAATTTCGCATACAGCGCGATTCACACTTTGAATTTAGAATGCATTTTACCGATCCACTTTTTAACCTGTACTAATTGGGCCATAAAAGCAAATTACTAAATCACCGTATCCAAAGGAATTGCCACTAAATGGACAAATTGTCCGTAATTCGGCGTAAAAATCGACTGACAAGCAATCAAATCTATTATTGTGTCTCCACCAAGTTCGAAACAATAATGGACAATTAAATGCATAAGCACCAGAACGCATTTTGTACTTAAGAATCAAGGTTTTTCCTTAAAAATAATGCTTATTGACAAAGTTCATGAATCTTTGTTAATGATTATTACTTCTTTTCAACTTAATGATGTTTTTTCAAAGATGTTTGTTTTCGGGTATATTTTTTAGGTAGGTACATAATATTAGTACAATATTGTATAATTAGCTCGGAATGGCATTCATTTCCCACGAGTATGACAGTTTACGGCACGAGCCACAGGCGAATGCTGCAAATCATGTGAGTGGGAAATGAACATTCCGTACGAGTTATACACTACTTTTTCTACGACTGTTATTATGACTGTTTGAGTTTGGAGTGTTGTGAGGGTGATAATAATTATTATTATTAAATTGTTTTTTTTATAATTTAATTATTTTGAACATGAACATGTAGGCAAATTTTAACAAAATATTACTTACCTACATTTAGTTACAATACAATATTAAAATGATATATTATAGTATGTACTTACAGTTATAAAAAACTTTTGAAAATTTTCTGGAATTAAATTTTCTGCCGTCACATTGCAGCTTCCAAAGTATGCCATAGTGGCAATTCTATTTTATTGATTTTTTTAAATGTTTGAAAACAGACATGAATTAATAAAGATGCGTTTGTTTTCATGGCCTGCTACTACTTCACTCAAATTTGAATAGTGGACCCCTCCACAATAATATGCCATAGTGTCAATTCTCTTATTGATTTTTTTAAAAAATGTTTGTAAACAAACATAAATTAATCACGATGCGTTTGTTTTCATGGCCTGCTACTACTTCACTCAAATTTGAATAGTGGACCCCTGCACAATAATATATGCCATAGTGTCAATTCTATCTTATTGATTTTTTGAAAAAAATGTTTGTAAACATACATAAATTATATATAATAATAACGATGCGTTTGTTTTCATGGCCTGCTACTACTTCACTCAAATTTGAATAGTGGACCCCTGCACAATAATATGCCATAGTATCAATTATATCTTATTGATTTTTTTAAAGATGTTTATAAACAGACATCAACTAATAACGATGCGTTTGTTTTCATGGCCTGCTACTACTTCACTCAAATTTTAATAGTGGACAAAAAGCGGATACAATGTGGTACATACATTTCCCAACTTAAAACGAACATAAAATGATGCCATTTGTTTACAGTCGTAAAAAAGCTTTGGGTTGGCGTACTTATATTTATATTAATTACAAAATCAATAATCAATAATTTTTCACAGAAATCACAAGAAGGAACTGGAAAAATCTTGTATAAAATTAGAACTTACACACTTCCTATGGTTCAAATTTGACAATTCTGGATTTGGTGTTTATTTTTCTCTAAAAACACTACCCAAAGAAAATATCTTTCTACATAAAAAATAAAAAAAATGTTTTAACCGAAATCGAAAATATTCACAAACAAAAAAGTTATGACACGAACAGAAATGCGACAAAACGAGAAACGCCCTGTATCTCCCAAACAAATCTGGGTATCAGGATGTGGTTTGCAGAATTCGACTTGTCTCAAAAATTTAGCACTTTTGACCTTTTTGACATATTTTTCGTCAATCTGTTAGGGAAATAGGAGAAAAAGAAAAAATAGTCCATCTTCTTACAGTGGAGTAATGTGATAAAATTAATAAAGCAAACCTTACAGTCGAAACTCCACAAACAGTTTATATTCTCAAAAAGAAACTGTACATGTTTCAAACCACCAAGGGTTCATTTCGCTGCTGAAGATGAACCCTTGGTGGTTTGAAACATGTACAGTTTCTTTTTGAGAATATAAACTGTTTGTGGAGTTTCGACTGTAAGGTTTGCTTTATTAATTTTAAATAGGATAAACCTCCCGAAAGTGACTAATTTGGGACAAACTGTACATTGGCAATTAAATAAATAAAATAATACTAAAAAAAATGTTACCACACAGACTCAATGCTCTAATAATTCTTTGCATTTTATATATGATATACTATATCTTGATAAATATCAAGATATTATATCTTTGATATACTATGTCAAGCTTGCTTCTGCTCTTACTATTACTGTCCATGTGCCGAGAATCTCTTCACCAACCACCTGTGAAAAGTGAAAAGGAATTTCCTCGAGCCAAAATTGTTATGGGCAATGGACGCATCTGAGATAGGGGACGTCTTTAGCTCAAAATGTTTATTTTTTAAATGGGGAATTTGAACCAAACTTATTTAAACGATTAGTTTTAACTGATAAGATATTATGGATTGAATATACCGTGTGTTTCCAGATGCAGCCATTTGATTAATTTAAATCAATAATAATAATTTAAATAGAAGGAACATTTTCGAGTACGGTCCTCGTAATTCCCTCAAATTTGTCGTAAAGGTCGAACTTTCAGATTTCTGTCATCTGGCGAAATTCGGTAGATTCTCGGCGCGCAGACTTTATCACGACTCTTTACAATGTCTTTTATAGAGCAAAGCAGACAAAACAAAATTTAACTGTCCTATGGTGGTAGCAAAACATACATTCGGGTAATTTTCATATAAATTATTCGTAGGACCTTGGCAGTCATTCTAAACTGCTTTCAATAAAATTGATGATACTATGATACCCTGGATGATACCTATCGATTTGACTTAAATTTAGAGAAATAAAATTAATAGTAAAAAAATATTTTTAAAAACAAGCTTTTATTTAAATGCTCTGAAAAGAAGAAAATAAACTTTATAATAAATCAAACCAAGGTAAACCCATAATTTTGTTACATTATACAACTGTATATGATATAAAAGCTTGTCGCGAGAATATATGTATATAATATCTTGAAAGTAATTTTAAGTAGAAAATGTATTTTTCTATAAAAGAAATTTACACACGAGAATCTCGCGACCATATAATATACAGGGTGTCCGGTAAGTTCGGGGAAATCTCTCGCCAGCGTGTTGGTGACGTCAAAATATACCTGGTGTTTCATATATTTTTTTCCCCTAAAGTACTCCGTAACAGAACTACAGGGTCCCAAAGGGGTACTCACTGCTTTACATTTTTTGATTTAACTTTTGAACGCCCTTGTATATTTTGATGAAATTTTGGAATTTTGCATAGACGGTAAAAACCAATTACCTCATATTTGAATCATGCTTGGACAATGCCGTGGAAGTCAGGAACGGACTTCACGCAATACCCATGGGCTCAAAATTTTGACTGGTATAAATTTAAAAAGCCGAAAACAAATTTTTTTAAAGCCTTGAACATTTCTCTTCAAAAAACGTACTCTTTATTCGTTTCGAAAAAGTCAACCGTTTTCATGGAAAAATCGCTTTTTTGAAATCCGTAACTTAAGATGCAATAATGGAAACTACCAGAATTTAGTGTTTTCACCTGACGGATAACAACAATTACGTGTGACAAGATTTGTCAATAATTTTTATTAGCACACTGCAATTTTCAGGAGGCATTAATATCGAGAAAATGAAAAAAAACAATGAAACTGTTTAAAAATAGTTTAATAAAGTTTGGTTATAAAGAAAATGTTTCGTTTAGTCGGGCAAATGTTCAAAGTGAGCTCCTTCTACCCGAATACATTTTCTTATCCTGCGAATTTTTTCTTGCTGCACCCTAAACAGCATTTCAGGATCATTTCGAATTTGATCAGAATAGTGAAATATTCTTTCCAATAACTCTTCCCTGGTATTTACAGGAGTTGAATATACTAGTCCCTTGAGATGACCCCAGAAAAAAAAATCTAACGGATTGAGGTCAGGAGACCTAGGTGGCCACAAAACAGGTCCTCCTCGGCCTATCCAACGATTGTCAAAGTGCTGGGTTAAGTAGAGACGTACCTCCCGGGAATAATGTGGGGGAGCGCCATCGTGCATAAACCACATTTGATTCCTTATTTGTAAGGGCACATTTTCCAGTAAATCATTTAAATTATTTTGTAAAAAATGTAAATACAGAGCTCCATTCAAACGTTCATCCAAAACAAAAGGACCAATCAAATTATTCCCAATTATCCCTGCCCAAACATTAACCAGAAATCTTTGTTGGTGCTTGATCTGAACTATGGCGTGAGGGTTTTCGTCATGCCAAATGTGCAGATTTCGACTGTTGGTAATACCGTCTCTCGTGAAGCCAGCTTCGTCGCTAAATAAAACAATTTCTGTGAAACTCGGATCGCCTATAAATTGTTGCAAAAACCAGTTTGCATAGTTAAGCCGTGGACGATAATCATTCGGAGACATTGCATGCACTTTTTGGACGTGATAAGGATAAAGTAGCTGTTCTCGCAATGTTTCATGAACAACCCCCTTTGTGGTATTTAACTGAGCTGCAAGCTTACGAACGCTATTAGAAGGGTTTTCGGATATTTCATCCAATATGTGCTCTTCTAAGTTTTGATTTCTTGCTCTCCTTTGCGGCCCTTCCCCACCACGACGAGGTAAAAAACTACCTAATGTACATTTTAGGAGACTGATTTAAGACATTCTAAACTCGGTTTGTTTACTACCTGTTTCTCTTAAACGACGATCAACTCTCACAAATGTTTTTCGATTTGGCAAATTGCGATTTGGAAATCTTTGAGCATAAATTCTGCTTGCCTCCAGAGAATTGCAGTGTGCTTGTCCATAAATTAAATGCATGTCTGCATATTCGGCATAAGTATAAAAATGCTCCATTGCTAATAAAAATTATTGACAAATCTTGTCACACGTAATTGTTGTTATCCGTCAGGTGAAAACACTAAATTCTGGTAGTTTCCATTATTGCATCTTAAGTTACGGATTTCAAAAAAGCGATTTTTCCATGAAAACGGTTGACTTTTTCGAAACGAATAAAGAGTACCTTTTTTGAAGAGAAATGTTCAAGGCTTTAAAAAAATTTGTTTTCGGCTTTTTAAATTTATACCAGTCAAAATTTTGAGCCCATGGGTATTGCGTGAAGTCCGTTCCTGACTTCCACGGCATTGTCCAAGCATGATTCAAATATGAGGTAATTGGTTTTTACCGTCTATGCAAAATTCCAAAATTTCATCAAAATATACAAGGGCGTTCAAAAGTTAAATCAAAAAATGTAAAGCAGTGAGTACCCCTTTGGGACCCTGTAGTTCTGTTACGGAGTACTTTAGGGGAAAAAAATATATGAAACACCAGGTATATTTTGACGTCACCAACACGCTGGCGAGAGATTTCCCCGAACTTACCGGACACCCTGTATATCTTGACGAAAGTAATTATAAGTAGAAATTTTATTTTTCTATGAAAGAAATTTACACACGAAAATCTCGCGACAAGCTTTTATATCATATACAGTTGTATAATGTAACAAAATTATGGGTTTGCCTTGGTTTGACTTATTATAAAGTTTATTTTCTTCTTTTCAGAGCATTTAAATAAAAGCTTGTTTTTAAAAATATTTTACTATTAATTTTATTTTCAACTTTTTAGTTCTACTCTTCAAGCCCTTTCATTTAATGCCCATATTAAGGGAAAAGAAAATGTAATCCGCCGTGTTGTAGCGGCGGCCATATGGAATTTAGTGTGATGTCACTAACTCTATCGTTTTCTACTCTTCAAGCCCTTTCTATTGATACCCATATTAAGGGGGTTGACAAAAAATACATTATCCGCCATCTTAAAGGGGCCGCCATATTGAATTTAGTGTGATGTCACTAACTTTATCGTTTTATACTCTTCAAGCCCTTTCATTTGATACCCATATTAAGGGGGTTTACAAAAAATACATCATCCGCCATCTTGGAGCGGCGGCCATATTGAATTTAGTGTGATGTCACTAACTCTATCGATTTCTATTCTTCAAGCCCTTTTATTTGATACCCGTATTAAGGGGGTTGACAAAAAAGACATCATCCGCCATCTTGTGGCGACGGCCATTTTGAAAGTATTACAATATTGAATATTATTGTATTGTATTTCCACCGGAACTCAAACTGTATACAACATTTCAGCTCAATCGGATGTCAGGAAGTGGTTCTAATTCAGCTTGCAAGATTTGACCTAAACATACATTGCAAGTTAAATAAAAGCTTGTAAAAAAAGAAAAGGAGTAGTTGAATGAGACAGATTTTAAAAAGTTTTTAATGGGCTATTCTAATATATTAACGAGTAGTTTTAACACACCTATTGTTACTGATTTCATTAAAAATGCTGGATGTTCGTGTGCTTTCCTATTTTTCGTTTATTATCCGTCTAAAGCCAAGTTGCGTGTCGAACAATGGCTTTTATTGTTAATGAAATATGCATTTTCCCTCAAAAAACAAAATAAGGCACATTGACGCGAGTGCATCACGTGACACACTGATAGGACCAATTATGTCTCTAAATGCGAATGTTGGACTTCATTTAATCTCATTATTAAATCGGTCTATTTTCAAATGAAATGCTGCTGTAAACAATGGAATATGTGGCGCATCACTCAAAGGATGTTGGCTCTGTTTACTTTTTGTTATTACTCCCTCTATCCTTATTAGTTATTTCTCTGAGACTCAGTATTAACACTTACAGCACAGCTTATAGGGTAAGCTGTGCTTACAGATAGAAAAAGCGGAGATTCATATTAAATTTGAGCAAAAATTGTGAACATTTTGAGAAATATACCTCTTGACACAGAATTAATACATATATGTCTACAATAGTTATAGTTGCCAAATCGCCAATAAATCAATCAAAATGACATGCATCAAGCAAAAACCATACAATTATTTTACCTCTACTCTAACTACGGAAACTCCCCTACAAGGCCTACATATACGAGTTTCTTTCTGCAAATAATGTTTGGTCAATGAAACAGCTTTATTAAAAATAAATATGAAAAATATTAGCAAAGTCAAAGTAGACTTTTATATTAGTAGGTATCTACTTAAAAAGCATTAATATAACATAATTAGAAGTAAGTATTTTTGGAAATTAATAATAACTACCGATAGAAGTATAGAAGCGTTCTGCTACACCTAAATAACACACGCCGATAAATATAACTACGGTTTTCCTATAAAATGTATCGATGATAAACACTGACTTCTAAAATATACAGGGTGAGTTACGTAGACCGCGGTGGTCTATATATATCTTCTACATTATTAATGCTAGAAAAAAAAAGTTTAGGCAAAACTTCTAGAGAAACGAGTACTACATTCCTAAAATATTTTCCAATTATGTTTTTTTAAATGGAACACCCCTTATTTTGTTTCATTTTTAGAAAGCACTTAAAGAGTATGTTCTTTTTGATACAGGGTATTAAGGGTCTGTCTTTAAAGATTAGGGAGTTATTTTAATTTTAAACGAAAAAAGGGGCCACTTTTGGAAATGTAGAACTCAAAAACCAAATAAGATTTTGGGCTATAACTTGGACTGGAGATTGGCTGTTACGCCTAGTTAACAATTTTGGACCGATATTGAGATAAAGTTCTGAAGAACACACCGGGCGCAAATCCTAAGTTTACATGTTTAAGCATAGATACTTTTTCGTATAGGGTATTATAGGTCTAACTTTAAAGGCTAGGGAGTTATTTCCATTTTATTCTAAGAAAGGGCTTCAAAAGGACCGATTACATTATTAGGGTGTCAAAATGCCACTTTTTAAGCTGTAAAAAATAAAAGACATATTCTTGTTAATTTTTGGTGTAGTGGAAATAGCTAAAACTACTTGTAACGCCATCAATAATAAAAAACCTACTGCACATGCAGAAATAAAGTTGGGACATAATAAATTATGACATTAATGACATAGGATTATATTATTTATTTATGGAGTTACAGGTAGGTTTTCAACTATTTCCAATACACTAAAAATTAACAAGAATAGCTATGTCTTTTTATTTTTTACAGCTTTAGAAGTGACATTTTGACACCATAATCACCATAATCATGTAATGTAATTTTAAAGCCCTTTCTTAGAATAAAATTGAAATAACTCCCTAACCTTTAAAGTTAGACCCATAATACTCTATACCAAAAAGTATCTACTCTTTAAGGGTTTTCCAAACATGTAATAAAATATAGGATGTTCCATTTAAATTTGGCGAGTAAACTTAGGATTTGCGTAAGTGAATCACCCGGTATGTTCTTCAGACCTTTATCTCAATATCGGTCCAAAATTGTTAACTAGGCGTAACAGGCAATCTCCAGTCCAAGTTATAGCCCAAAATCTTATTTGGCTTTTGAATAATACATTTCCAAATTGGCCCATTTTTTCGTTTAATAACTCCCTAACCTTTAAATGTAGACCCTTAATACCCTGTACCAAAAAGAACACACTCTTTAAGGGCTTGCTAAAAATGTAACAAAATACGGGGTGTTCCATTTAAAAAAACATAACTTTGGGTTGCCACTATCTATTGGATCATATTGGAAAATATTTTCGGAATGTAGTAGGTACTCATGTTTCTTTACGAGTTTTGTCTACACTTTTTTCCTACCATTAACAATGTAGAAGATATAGAACGCCGCGGCCTAGGTAACTCACCCTGTATACAGTGTGCAACATATGGGACTTTTTTTATTAATTGCACAACCAAAGTACAGACATTGCCAAAAGTTGATGCATGTTCAATAATCATATTAGGTGCACTTAGAATGGTTGAAAGTTAAATAGCATACAGGGTAGGTAAAAAAAATATACCTATAAAAATTGAACAAGGGTAAAGTCCCCTTGTTTTAAAAAATTAAGGGAAAGGTTAATAAGGAAAGTTGTTTAGAATTAAAAGCTATGCCTAAATACCAAAACATAGCCTCCTAAGAAAAAAACTTTTCTTCGTCAATTAATTTCTAGTTTCTTAATTAACATTTAAAATAAAAATTGTGCACCTTAAATGAGAGTTTTTTAATATACAGGGTGATTCACACTTCAACAGGTGATAGAAAACCAAAAAATAACCGCACTTTCTTCTATAAACTATATCATTTTAAGGCCTTATAAAAAAGTTACAGGGTGTTAAAGTTGCAAGAAATATGTGGAATTTATTGAATATTTTACAAACTAGTTGAGATATTTAAGTCATATTTGGTACACATTATAACGGCATGGGTTAGCATAAAACCTGTTAATATCAACCATCTTGAACAACCAGTGGCGTAGAAATGGGTAATTAGTATAATTTATTTTAGAAAAAAATAGAACCACCTTGTATAGCAATAAAATGTATTCAAATTCCTATGTAAATTTTTATTGTAAACAAAATCGTTCTCTTAGCATTTTTTCATATGTGTCATGGTTTCATAGCAAATTTGATTATTTCGTATTATTTCGGGATACTTCTGAAAAATTAACTTAAAACTTTTCTCCATAAGTAACACTCAAACTAGAAAAAATGGGTTTTTTACTTTAAATACAGTAACTTTTCCCAATAAACTTACCCATTCAAGGTTTTACTTTTCAAGATACAGAGCGTAATTGTATCTTCCGTAAATGTATTAGACCCTGTATCTTCAAAATTATAGCCTTAAATAGGTGAGTTTATTGGAAAAAGTTACTTTATTTCAGGTAGCAAACATATATTTTCTACTTTAAGAGTTACTTATGGAGAAAAGTTTTAAGTTAATTTTTCAGAAGTACCCCGACATAATACGAAAAAATCAAATTTGCTATGAAACCATGACACATATGAAAAATGCTAAGAGAACGTTTTTGTTTACAATAAAAATTTACGTAAGAATTTTAATACATTTCATTGCTATACAAGGTGGTTCTACTTTTTTTCTAAAATAAATTATACTAATTACCCATTTCTACGCCACTGGTTGTTCAAGATGTTTGATATTAACAGGTTTTATGCTAACCCATGCCGTTATAACGTGTACCAAATATGACTTAAATATCTCAACTAGTTTGTGAAATATTCAATAAATTCCATATATTTCTTGTAACTTTAACACCCTCTAACTTTTTTATAAGGCCTTAAAATGATATAGTTTATAGAAGAAAGTGCGGTTATTTTTTGGTTTTCTATCACCTGTTGAAGTGTTGCAGATTAAAACTGAATCACCCTGTACACATTATCATTACTAATGTTTTACCTTGTTCAGAATAATTTTTGCGAAATTTTAAAGTTTTGTTTAATATCGTTGCAACAAACATGAAGTTTGTGATTCCCTAAAAAATTAAAAATCTATGTTAATATTACCAATATTCTTGAATTTGAACAAAGTTATGCGAAATCGATTTAATTTTTATTGAATTATGAAATTATTTAGGGTGAATGTTAAAACAATTTTTTTAGGACATTATTTCATGTTTCTGAAATAGGGGTACTTTACTCTTGTGCAATTTTTATATTTTTTGGCCTACCCTGTATGCTGTTTGACTTGCAACAATTCTAAGTGCGCCTAATATCATTATCGAACGTGCACCAACTTTCAGGAATATTTGTATTTTTCGTTGTGCAATTAATAAAAAAAAGTCCCATATGTTGCACACTGTATATCCAAAAGTCCGAAGTGGTCAAAAGGATGGAGTGACCCAGTGATGATTTAAAGCCACTCATCGACTCACTCACCCTCTGCAACTTGTGGAACTCGGTCTGTTCGGTGATGAGAGTCCGATCGGGGTCCCGGTACTGTTCGCCGGGCCTCAGTATGATGACGTCAGGGTTGAGAGACTCTATGGCGGCCATGTCGATCTCCTTCCCTTTGGTCTCGCCCTGCTCGAACCACTCAACCGTCGCGCACCGGTTCTCATTGTTGATGGCCGCTACTATCGCCGAGTGCACCCTCCCTGGAAGAAGGGAACTTGCAAAAATACTGTATACAGTTTGTTCAGCGAATGTTCGGCACTACGTCATAAAAGATGAAGCATTAAATTCACGAAAGTTTCGTACATCTGGCAACAATGCTGACGCGCAAGACGGCAAGCGTCGTTCGAAGCCTCATGCGCCCTGAAAGCAAGTCAGTGGCAGCCGTAAATAGGGGGCCACATAGGTAAGGTTTAGAAAAATAATTTCGGCTTTAAAAAGAAGTTGGAAATTTTTCAATTGCGATTTCCCGTTCAGGGTATTTTTCCCTATCCACTGTTAAAATTAATGTGGTTATGAATAAATCACAAATCTTCGAACCCTGCTGGCATTTTTCACAGCACCCTGCACCTTGAAAAATGCAAAAGTAAGCACCGTTTAACCCCTATTATTTAGAAAATCAAATGTCCTCCACCAATGAACAGAGCTTTCCCGGTTTTTGCTTCTTCCACTGCTTACAAGTAGATACACTTACAATAAGTACAGGGTGGCTCACTATAAATTGACATCCCCCCCTTTACTTGTTAGTTTTTGAGGTTAGAAAAAAAGTTTTTTTACAAAAGTTTTAGGTACTAATACAAAGTTTTTTGTGACGCTATTGGACCTTATATAGTGCGTTTTACAAAGCCGTGGCAGAACTAACGTATGTTTTTTAAATGGGACACCTTGTATATTTTTGGATTATTGAATTCTACCCCTTTTTCTGATTCCAACGAAGTATATACAGTGTGGATAGAAATTGTGGAATATTGCTTATATTTCTTAAAATATTCCTCATATGAAAAACTTGTTGTAATGAAAGTGTTAGGGGAAATTATTTCCCGTTTAGTGATATCAAGCAATCTTTCGTAGCACAAAAAATGTGGTTGCCATGGTAACCGATTTAATTTTTGCAAATGGCACCATATACTTTTTTTGGTGAAAATTGATAGGTACATTGGAACTTTCTGAATGCGATTTGAATTGAGTAAAAAAAGTACGTTTAGATTGATTTTGGCATGGCTAACTTGATGTTAATAATTATTTTAATAAACATTGTCAATAGCATAATAGAAAACTTATTTTTTTTGTATTTTTTTCTTATGCGACCCCATTAAAATTGTATTGTATCGTATTCAGAAAGTTCCAGTGTATCAATTTTCACCAAAAAACGTATATGGTGCCATTTAAAAAAATCCATGGCAACCACATTTTTTGTGCTACGAAAGATTGCTTGATATCACTAAATGGGAAATAATTTCCCCTAACACTTTTATTAAAACACGTTTTTCATATGAGGAATATTTTAAGAAATATAAGCAATATTCCACAATTTCTATCCACACTGTATGTTATATGTTCGCTCCAACCGTTCGTTCAGAACTGAGCCTTTTTTGTGAGGGATTACTCCTTGGGTCATAGGTTGCCATGGAAGACAAATGCCAAATAATAGTAATAATTATTGACAGTTTACAAGTATATTCGCGCTTTGGAAAACAAAATGGCGTTGGGTGAACGAAAATGGGCTATTTTAAGATTTCAGGGGAAAATGAAGAAGGGAAATTGAGAGAAATGAGAAAATTTAAATAGTAACATAGTTAATAAACTTCATCAGAGTTATTGTTTGAAATTTAATTTTTATTGAAACCAGTTCTGAACAAACGGTTGGAGCGAACATATGACATACATACTTCCTTGGAATCATAAAAACATTTAGAAAAAGGATATATATTTATATATTTTTTGTGGGGTTATTTAAAAAACAAAATTTATTTGGACAGACCGGGAAATGTAGAAACACTCATTTTCCCTTCTTCATTTTTCTCTGAAATCTTAAAATAGCTCATTTTGTTTTCCAAAGCGCGAATATACTTACAAACTGTCAATAATTATTACTATAATTTGGCATTTTTGTCTTCCATGACAACCTTGACCCAAGGAGTAATCCCTCACAAAAAAGGTTCAGTTCTGAACAAACGGTTGGAGCGAACATTTGACATATATACTTCCTTGGAATCAGAAAAATGCGTAGAATTCAATAATCTAAAAATATACAAGGTGTTCCATTTAAATAAACATAAGTTATGTCTGCCACAGCTGAACACACTGTATAAGGTCTAATACCGTCACAAAAAACTTTGTATTAGTATGAAAAAAACTTTTTTCTAACCTCAAAAACTAACATGTTAATTTATGTGGGTGTCAATTTATAATGAGCCACCCTGTACATTGTGATCCAATTAAAATCAACTCCTCCCATTATAAATAGTTTATAATTATTTTTTTTGTTTTAGCGATACCAGAAATTTGTAGAAATAAAACTGAATCACCGTATATTTTTGACGAAGTAAACAAAATATTTTTATTAGCAAACAAACCAACCAGGATATAAAAAATGCTAACGATATACAAAACGCGCCTATAAAAATCTCTGGAATTTTATTTTAGGGCAATTTTGTGACAACATCCATCGAAACTTAATGAGGCAAGCTCTGTAAATTATTTAGATAAAACCCCCATTAGCAGTATTAATACTACAATGGTATTTGTTTGGTATTGGCGTTATGGAGGTGTGAAAGTATAATAGGCATGCGTGGGAGCTTTGTTAAATAATATTATGCATTATTTGATTCTAGGAAATAGTTTAATTCAGTTTCACAGCGACTTTAACAACTATGGAAAATTTTAAGATTAATATTGAGCCAAATTTTGGTATAATGAAAAACAGCATGTCATAGGTACTAAAGTTGCAAACTTGTAAACAATATGCGAGATATTTGTCACTAAAAACAAAAATTACAAATTAAATTGATGACAAATTGTATGGTTTTATTGAACATTTGACGATTCCATCAAGAACGGCTACTATACATCCAAAACCTATGCATTCTTCTACAAAAGTGCTTTTTCTTAAATGTCAAAAGACCTATTTAGTGTTTTATATTTTAGTTTTCAGTGGTAACTGGCTTACTTATTTATTTTTAATTGGGGACCTGAGTGATGCTCAGACAGGACATTTCCCTTTACTTTACGAGGAAATGAAATACAAGGGAACACGTAAATTCACCCGTGTGGCTAAAAATACCTATCACACTGACTTGATATTGTGCATAAACCTGAGTAATAACTAACACATTTTATTGCAACAAAAACTAAATTATCCCAGGTCTCATGATTTAAACAATCCAAATTATGTTGAGTAATTTAGTTGGTCGTATACTGTTAGGCTAATTACAAGACATCTAATTAATAATATAAGTAGAAAACATTTTAGTATTTTGGAAACGGACTATAAAGTCTACCAATTGTCATAAAAAATTGAAGATATTTCTTTTAATTTAAAATTGTACGCAAACATATAATATTTGAATTTAATATTTCGGAATACTGTCCTGCTTTGACTGAAAGGCATTTTTAGATTTTAGTTATTGCAAATCAAGGCTTCCTTGACAGTTGTGTAAGTAAATACACTTTATTTTCTGGTGAAAATACAGCAAAATGTTACTTGAAAAATCTGTTTTCAAGAATAGGTGCTACTTTGATCTTAACATTTTAATAAAAAAAAATTAATTTTAATAATTTTATAACTAAGTGAGTAACAATATCCTAAAGTAAATTATTAATTCAACATTAGGTTGTTAAAATTTTTCTTCCTGAAAGTTCGAACGTAGCGCTAATTTTCTTTCTGAACATGATGCTGTATTTTCAACAAAAAAGGCACCGAAATGAAAAGAGTATTTACTGAACAGGGATGTACACAAAAAAATTATTTTTAAATGACCTAAAAAGGCCGTAATTAGCTTCCAAAATGAAATATGTGAAATAAAAAAAAGCAAACAAAAGCAATATGTAGAAAAAATAGCGCATTCGTTTGAAGTCTCATTAATTCGACGTCAATGCGTCTAATGGGAAGAGCGCGCGTTGCTCGACTTCCTGTCCTTTGTGCATATTACCACAACTATCGAAGCTTAAGCTTCTATTTTGTGTTCCCACAATGTGGCCCCTAATTCAATATTTCTATTTTGGATTTATTTCGGTAAGAATTTTATTTAAAGTGGTTTTATGATTGATACCTACATGTTTCTATACTTATTAGATCTTAAGTGAACACCTTATTGTCGTTTCGGACAGGGCCGCATTCCGAAAAATAAATTAAAATTCAATTATTTTGAAACCAAAAATACCACTTGTAAAACTGGTACAAACTATGTAATAAAGATTCAAAAGTGTTAATTAACTGAAGCAAAAATAACAAACTAAAATAAAGATTATGAAAAATCTTTTATCTGTATGAGTATGTCACACTCTAATTTTAAAATAAAAACAAGTAATTTGGTAAAAACAATAAAATAAACTTGAATTGATGAGAAGGGATCAATTACGGCTAAAGAGTGTTGAAAACTTTTTTAAAAATATTATTTATATTTAAAGTACAGCTAAATTACTAAATTTCTTTAAAGGCGCAAGCCAAGTAACCCAGAAATTTTGTTTATTTTGTATTCAAGTACACAATCGATTTACAAAATATGCTCTGGAAATACGCCAGGATACGAAGGCGAAGATTTGACAGCTCATTATCTAGTTCACACCAACTGCCAACAATAGTTAGACCATTCAATTTATTCTGCAATAACTGAAAACTGGTGCCAATGCTAACAATATGTGGGTGAAAATATATCGGTATTTTGCATATTTTTATTATTATCCGTAAAAACATGACTGGTAAAAAGTTATGCAACTGGCGAATTCTGCAAAATCCGCGTTTCCTCCGGCAATGATAAACGAAGTATGCCGATAGCAAGGCATCTCCTATAAACAAAAGTCCTAAGTATATTATTATAGACTAAACAATGCGATTTAAATATGTCTCTCGAAATTGGAAAAGATCGAGACTAAAATCCCAGACTAGTAATTCTTTAGTGTTAAAAATGTCAAAAGGAGACTCTTTTTTGGTGAAATTATCTTCCAAATATAAGGGATGATGTTTAAGTTATGTTTCGAATGCTGGCTATTTGTCTGTAAATTGAAGATTTGTTCTTTTAATAAATATTAATATTTTTAAATGTAATAAGTACTGAAGAACTTTATATTACTTTTTTCATTTTTATGACACTCCACGTATACAAACTCTGTACGTAATTACATAATCTAAAAATAATTTCCTATAAACATGGGTCCGAAAATGCATAATAAGAAAGTTACAGGGTGATAAAGGTACAGTTTGAAAAACATATTTTTCACGAACACTTTTACAGAAGTTATGCAATTTAGGTAAATGAAACTTGGTGCAGTCCTTAAGTCGCTGAAGTGCATCAATTTCATGTAAAAACAATTTATTTATATTGCCCAGAGGCGGAGGGGCGGGTTAGCTCAATGTGTTTTATACACATACAGGGTGTCTATTTTTAAGTGTATACAAATCTATAAAAAATGTATTTTGTGAGATATTTTCAAAAACCTTTTTTTTTGTTCGAAAGGTCTTCAAAAAACGCTTCTTTTGACGTTTTTACTTTTGTCAAAATGCAAATCCAGGGACGACTACGATTTTTTTTATACCCCGATTTTCACAAAAACCATTTAGCGATTGTTTTATTTAAAATCTGACACAACAGCGTTAATCAGGACACCCAAAAACCCCCATATACTTAATTCGAACAAAAAATGTAGAGGGTGTTCGGTTCTACACCGTGTTAAAGTTGAGCAAAATAGGAATTTTAAAGACATCTGGCGAGCCAAGTGTGCCATGGAATCCCTTCAAAACAGTTGCATGGTCAACAGGACCACTCAAAATGTTGGTGTGAAAAGATTTACTACAAAAATATACAGGGTATTTTTCTCTGAGCCATCTCAAAATTCTGAATTTTTATTAAACTTTATACTGATCAGGAGTGCTCTGGAATCATTGAAAAAATATTGACAAACACAAAGGTAATTTATTTCTTTACAACCAAGTAATTTATTTCTTTACAACCAACAAATAAAAACAATTTAAATTATTGGGCATTTCTCAACAAAGTCACTGTCTAAGATGATACATTTTCTGTGCATTTCCTGTTGTGACACACCAGCCACCTTAACTGATATGGACTTACTGACTGGCAGGCTTCTGTATTTTTTAGATTTAGTTCGTTTATAGTATGTGGAGCGGTTTTGATATACTCGATTTTTGACCCATATAAAGTTACAAAACATTCAGTAATTTGAGATGGCACAGATAAGAGCACTCTGTATATTTCGTATTGGACCTTTGCACACCAACAACTTGAGTGGTCCTGTTGACCATTCAACTGCTTTGAGGGGATTCCATGGCACACTTGACTTGGCAGATGCCTTTAAAATTCCTATTTTGCTCAACTTTGACACCCTGCATAATGGAACTCCCTGTATATTTTTTGTTAAAATATGGGGTTTTTGGGGTGTTCTGATTAACGCTATGGGGTCAGATTTTAAATAAAGAAAATGCTAAAAGGTTTTCGCGAAAATCGGAGGTATAAAAAAATCGCAGCCGGCCCTGGATTTGCATTTTGAAAATGGCAGGAAGGTCAAAAGAAGCGGTTTTTGAAGGCCTTTCAAACAAAAAAAGGTTTTTGAAAATATCTCACAAAATACATTTTTTATCGATTTGTATACTCTTAAAAGTAGACATCCTGTAAGTAACTGTTTTCAGGTTATCTTTTTGGTCTTGAAGGTTCATCATTTTAGTGCATCTTTTCATTTTGGAACAAAAGGATACTCTTGTTCCGTAAGGGTAAAATCAACCGGTTGCGTTGAAATCGGCAAAATGTGCCCCAAAACACCTGTTAACTCCAAAGTTCGAAAAATAATGGCGATGGGAATAAATTGTTTTTATATGACGAAAAGGGCTAAAAAAAACTCCACTGCAAGACATGGATTATTTCCTCGGTTTAAATTGTTTTTACATGAAATTGTTGCACTTCAGCGACTAAAGGACTGCACCAAGTTTCATTTAAATTGCATAACTTCTCTAGAAGTTTTTGCGAAAAATATATGGGTATTTTGCATATTTTTATTATTAATCGTAAAAACAAGACTGGTAAAAAGTTATGCAACTGGCGAATTCTGCAAAATCCGCGTTTCCTCCGGCAATGATAAACGGAATAATATCGTGTGAAAATATGCGATAGCAAGGCATCTCCTATAAACAAAAGTCCCAAGTATATTATTATAGACTAAACAATACGATTTAAATATTTCTCTCGAAATTAGAAAAGATCGAGACTAAAATCCCAGACTGGGTAATTCTTTAGTGTTAAAAATGTCAAAAGGAGACTCTTTTTTGGTGAAATTATCTTCCAAATATAAGGGATGATGTTTAAGTTACGTTTCAAATGCTGGCTATTTTTCTGTAAATTGAAGATTCGTTCTTTTAATAAATATTAATATTTTTAAATGTAATAGGTACTGAAGAACTTTACATTACTTTTTTCATTATTATGACACTCCACGTATACATACTCTGTACGTATTTACATAATCTTAAAATAATTTTCTATATTAAATTTTATAAGCAACTTAGATACAAAATTCAGGATCCCATTATAAGGAATGAAATCTTTTAAAAATATCCTTTGAATTGTACCCATCACCGACATTTATTATTAATAATTATTCTATTCTAAGAAAAACAACACAAGGTGAAGTTTTAATTTTAAGCAACTTTCCGTAATATTGTTTTTCGTAACATTGAAAATAAGGAGAACTACCTAATACTTTAATTAAATTAACCTGTGTCATTTCAGTTTGGGAGCAAGCAGAGGAACAATATCCAGAATATATGAATTTCCAACTCGCACATTGCATATTCTAGGTGTTTACATGATATAAAACATACATTTTTAATAGGTAGGTATCTATTATTTTAACATTTTTATTATTAAAAATTGGTTGAATAAAAAATATTAAAAGGCCTTATTAATAATGAAAATAATCCAATTGATATATACCCAGGCAAATCGTTTTCAAAACGAAAAGGCATTATTAATAACTCTCTCTATAGGTATACAGGGA
Source organism: Pseudeuparius sepicola (assembly GCA_963920635.1). NCBI lineage: Eukaryota > Metazoa > Arthropoda > Insecta > Coleoptera > Anthribidae > Pseudeuparius > Pseudeuparius sepicola. Next base: position 9,588,204 of record OY987305.1, read on the forward strand.
CCCTATTCCCAGATTAGACGGCAAAATAGGTGTGAATGCGAATGATGAAAATGTAATAAGAGTTGAAATTTGACTACTTAGTAGCCTTGACATCGACAAAAAGCTAATTCGTTGTTTTTTCCTGCAAAAGATATCGAAAAATGCCAAAAATTGTTGTTTGGGTTTTACAGGCCCGGATCTAAGAAATTTCTGTGGAAGGGGGGGTGGAAAGGTGCAAGTTACCGCCCTCCTCCCATGTTTTTGCGTATATTCTGTACTCCTATGACATAGCTATTTCGCTATTTATGATTGTAAGAACTGATAGTGACAAGGGGTGATTTTGTTGTTGGTCTGAGGTTGTTACCAGTTCATGGCAGGAAACAAATTCCAATATTTTTATTGTGGAGTAACTCCCAGAAAAGACAATGTGAAGTTGTATAGGTTTTCAAAAATAGAAGATCGTCGTTTGAAGTGGATTGAAAACTGTGGTAACGGCATGGAGTTTTTGCACATGAATAATAATTATTAGTTAAAGGTGTACCGGTCGGTGTACCCATATTTAGGCGATGATAATAATTGTAAAGTATCTACCCAGGTACTTAACAATAACAGACGGACCTAGGATTTAGGTAGCTATTCATGGAGATTCTCCACAGCTAACAACAATAATTCTCACCTTTACAATACTCCAAACTAGGAGTATCCCCGGAAGCAACCACATGTTTGTGCGGGGTGGAGTAGCAAACTGCAATTACTATCATTTCTGCTTCATGTCATTTGCAGCTAGATACAACTTTTTGTTGATTTTGTTGACGTTATTTTTTTTGTTAAAAAACAATATTATTTTTTGTAGACATACAGCGGAGACAAAAAAATTACTTCCTCTAAACCGAAAGTGATATTCAACCATCCTGTGCAGATTTTTATTCACTGTAACTAGTCTATAGAAAACCTGCAACAAAATCGCCATCATAATTTTTCAAATAAAATCGGTTATTTGGAGATAATATTTTTGTTTGAAATCCAACTGCATATTCTTGGTCGCATTCAATTCTTGGGAGAAAAATTCACAAACCATTAATTTATCTTAAAAATTACCGAGATAATGGTTCGTAACGTCTTAGATGGAACAAAAAGACGTCACTTCCGGCTAAACCGGAAAAGTGACATTCAAGTTGTGGTGCAAATTTTTTTATTCACTTTACTAGTCCAAAAAAACCCTCAAAATCGCCATCTTGAATAAAAAACCGATTATTAAACACAGTTGGCCATGGTCTCACAAAATCAGGCATTTTTAGAGCTTTCAAACGATATAATATTCGATATGGTTATTCAGAAAAACAACGGAAATAACTATGGTTTCCATTTAAAAGACACAAGTTTGGGTCATATATAGAAAATGGCAGCTGTCGCGAAAATTAGGACATGATAACCGCATTGGGGACACAATTCCGTCCAACTTTGGTATTTACACTTTTTATCTAAAATTAGAAACAACGAAGCTAAATGGATTAGAATAAATCGCCAAATTTCGTTTTTTCTAAATATCTAGTAGGCCTAGACTTTTTGAAAAATCCGCAAGGCGCGTTAAATTGGGCCCACAAAACTGCAATTCTTTCCAATTTAAAGCGCCTTCTGGATTTTTAAAAAAGTCATGGTTTTCTACATATTATTTAGAAAAAAAAATTGCCGATTTATTCTAATCCGTCTAGCATCGCTGTTTCTGATTTTAGATATAAAGTGTAAATACCAAAGTTGGAGGGAATTATTTCTCCTCTAGTTTCCGAGATCCCCATACTGATCATAAAAAACTCACCCTGTATGTAAAGGTACAGGTACATTTTCAAATTTTTAACATTTTTTTATGGACAATACCCACCTTGGATAATAGCACAGACTAACGGCTATTTATTTTGTGATAATAGCAAAGTCTAGAGAATACTATGGCTAATATATATCACGTGACTCTAGTTCGCAATTGCAATCATCAAATCAATTTCTCTGATGGTTACAAATAAATGTTCAGTGATAAAAAATCTGAATTACCAAGTAACGCCCTAATGGAATCATTCATCATAAAATGATAAATCCTCTCTGAAATCGAACTGGCGTATCAAATAAAGTGGTTTTATTTTCTATATAGGGTGAATCATAAAAAATGCTGAAAAATTGTTTTTTGGAATAGAAACTTGAAACTGCATTTTTGGGCTTACCTTTCAATTCTAAACAACTTTTCGTAATACATGTTTTCTGTAAAATTAAAAATAAGGATACTTTACCCTTGAGCCTTTTTCATATTTTTAAACCTCCCCCGTATACGAAATGAGATATTTAAATTTTGAAAACTGCGTTTTGAGTTTGCGGGAATGCACAAACTTTTATCAAGAATAAAATGTTCTGATAAATAATGCAAAATAAAAAAAATCTCATATGGTGCGTACTTTCTGCCGTTCACTGTATACAGGGTGTCCCGTTAATAATGGTCCATAGAGCAACTGCACATATTTGGGGCCAAAATGACGATTGAGGCCAATATGCCTTATAGAAATGTTGTTTGTTTAAGAGATACAGGGCGTTGAAGTTCATTTTTTGAAATTGAATTATGGCTACATCTCCCAAAATAATGAAGCTGCTGAACTGAAATTTGGCACTGCTGTGCTTTTGGGGATGGAGAATAAGCTAAAAATATCAATTTTGCTGTAGGTGTTTCGGGGCACATTTTGCCAATTTCAACGCAAACGGTTGATTTTATCGTTATGAAACAAGAGTACCTTTTTGTTGCAGAATGAAAAGATGCCTTAAAATGATGGACCTGCAACATCAAAAAGATAACTTCAAAAAAGTTAGGAGTAAAAACACGATCCAAAAACAGCGCAAGTGGCGCCCTCTGTGAGATACAGCAAAATTGATATTTTTAGCTTATTCTCCATCCCCAAAAACACAGCAGTGCCAAATTTCAGTTCAGCAGCTTCATTATTTTGGGAGATGTAGCCATAATTCAATTTCAAAAAATGAACTTCAACGCCCTGTATCTCTTAGACAAACAACATTTCTATAAGGCATATTAGCCTCAATCGTCATATTTTGGCCCCAAATATGTGCAGTTGCTCTATGGACCATTATTAACGGGACACCCTGTATACAGGGTGATTCTAAATTATGGTGCCAACGAAATATAACAGGTAGAAAATGTTATTTTAAACAAAAACTTACCTATAGACATGGGTCCGAAAATGCATAATAAAAAAGTTACAGGGTAATAAAGGTACAGTGTGAAAACATATTTTTCAAAATAATTTCTAGAGAAGTTATGCAATTTAAATGGAACTTGGTACAGTCCTTTAGTCGCTGAAGTGCAACAATTTCGTGTAAAAACAATTTATTCTTATTGCTTAGAGGTGGAGGGGCGGGGTAACACAATAGGTTTTATATTCATAACTTTTTTACGCTTATCTATTTCGTCTTGCAGATTCATCATCTTAGTGCACCTTTTCATTTTGCAACAAAAGTACTCGTGTTTCACGATAAAATCAACCGTTTGCCTTGAAATTGGCAAAATGTGCCCCAAAACACGTCATGTTAACCCCAAAATTCGAAAAATAAAATTTTCACCTACCGCATTTACAGATGAATTGTATTGTTAAAAATTAAGAAAAAAAAAGGCAAATGGGCATTGGGTAAAACATCATTGGTTTTCTTGAAATAAGGCATCAAAATTTTGTAGAGTTCAATCCGTTCCATTTTGAAAGATAAATTTTTTTGGATATCATTCATAGGGATTTGTCACTTTAAATGCTACAATTTAAGTTATTGCGAAAAATATGTTTTCAAACTGTTCCTTTATTACCCTGTAACTTTTTTATTATGCATTTTAGGACCCATGTTTATAGGAAACTTTTTGTTTAAAATAACATTTTCTACTTGTCATATTATGTTAGCACCCCAATTTAGATACACCCTGTATACATAATATGTTATATTATGTGTGCTCCAGACGGTTTTACATTCGGGCGTTCAACTACATTTTTTTTTTATATTTTCACATCCTGTGCCTCTAAAACAAACGTTGGCGGATAAATTGAGTATAAGAAAAAATTATGAAAATAATGCCCCCAAAACGTTAAAGGAGATTTCGGAATCACCCAGACAAAAAAAGTTAAGGTTAATATTTCCGGTCCAGAGCAAAATATGTTATGAAGATTCGGAGTGGGTTTAAAATGCTTATGAACGTATTAGGGGCACTATTTTCTATCGTTAGAATCGCAAAATATGTAGATTTTAAAAATCGAAATACATATAGGGTGTTCCATTTAAAAAACGTACGTTTGGTCTGTATCTCCGAAACGCGACATTTAATTGTTTTTCTGAAATCTCAAGAAAATTTTCTACAATTTTTTTCTAAATTCAAGAACAAAAAAGTTACGGGGCATAGAATGTTATGTGGATACTTTGTTTCTCTATGAAATTGGGCCTAAACACGTGAAAATAATATTGTTTTTTCGAGGTTTTTTTTATTTATAACGAGGCCATAATTTTTATATGAGATTTCTACTGTATTTTTGGCAGTGTAGTAGGAAGCGAAGCCACGGATCGGGAAACATTGATCCTTTCATTATATTTTAATAAAGTTTGGCTTTTTATTGTTGGATCAAGCCGCTATTTTCCCTTTATAAATTCCCTCACTAAAGCAAATAAAGTTTGCCTTTATTTATTTCAGTGTCATTTTTTTCAGGAATAACATCATAAAATTTTCCAGTATACAGGGTGTTTCTAAATTATAGTGCCAATATAATATGACAGGTAGAAAATGTCGTTTTGAACAAAAAGTTTCCTATAAACATGGGTACGAAAATGCATAATAAGAAAGTTATACAGGGTGATAAAGGTACATTTTGAAAAACATATTTTTCACGAAAACTTCTACAGAAGTTATGCGATTTAAATGAAACTTGGTGCAGTCCTTAAGTCGCTGAAGTGCATCAATTTCATGTAAAAACAATTTATTTATATTGCCCAGAGGCGGAGGGGCGGGTTAGCTCAATGGGTTTTATACTCTAACTCTTTTGAGGTTATTTTTTTGGTCTTGAAGGTTCATCATTTTCGTGCATCTTTTCATTTTGGAACGAAAGGATATTTTTGTTCCATAAGGATAAATTCAACCGTTTGCGTTGAAATCGGCAAAATGTGCCCAAAACACCTGTTAACTCCAAAGTTCGAAAAATAATGGCGATGGGAATAAATAATTGTTTTTACATGAAATAGTTGCACTTCAGCGACTAAAGGACTGCATAAAGTTTCATTTAAATTGCATAACTTCTGTAGAAGTTTTCGTGAAAAATATGTTTTTCAAACTGTACCTTTATCACCCTGTACACTCTCAAAAAGGTAATCTTCAAGCAAGAATATATGTATTGAATCAAGCGCATCATTGTTTTCATATGCCACAAATACATATTTACTTAACTGAAAACTGCAGATAATTTTGAAAGCAAGTTGATGAAAATCTCTAGGCAAGAATATAACTGACTTCCATTAAACAGAACAAGATACTTCACTCAAAATACACCTATTTTGAGTACTGAGGACATGGTTTCGTCGGTCTAAAATAATTGAAGCATTCGACCAAGTAAATAAAATATTTGCGCGAGTCTACCATATTTTTAGTTTGAGAGCAATATGTCATTCAAACTGTGCCTTTATCACCTTGTATCTTTTTTATTATGCATTTTCGGACCCATGTTTATAGGAAACTTTTTGTACACCCTGTATGTTATGAAAAAACTAGTTGTTAACAAACCAGGCCTGAATCACCAAACGTCAAGTTTCAACTATTATACAAAATAATGTCGACTTCAAATTTAACATTCGGAGCTTTGTTATGTATAGTATACTTTTAATTTTTGAAATTAAGTAGGCTTGACACAAGCCAATAACATATTTTTTGTTTAAGTAAAGTATCTTTGTTCTGTAAAATATATCGAACAATGCCATTAGGAAAAGTTGTTAAATGTTCAAAACAAATAATTATGTCCCCATACAGGCTGATTCAAAACTATGCGGCACCCTTTCAGGGGCGTAATTCACTCGTTAAAATAAGACGAAAAGTTCATATCAACATGGGCCCAAAAACGCTTCGTTACGAAGATATAGGGTGATTAAGCTTTCAAAAAAATATCGATTTTTGTTTATACCTTCCAAACCAATAATAATCCAAAATTACCTACTCCTACTGCAATTCTATTTGAAAATCATTTCGTTTACTTAAAATAATAGTTACTTCAAAGTAAAGTAAAGTAAAGTAAAGAGTCCAAAAACGATGAGAAATAGGAAAAACTCCAATTTTCCGCGAAATGGAGAGAGATATGAAAAAATGAAAGAGACATTTTTTGTTCCATATTGTATTGTTTATTCAACAAGATAATAAATTTTTGTATTGTACAGGGCCGTACTATTTTGTTTGTTTAATTAATGGTACTGATTACCCATACCTCCGCCACTGGTTACTTTGGAGACCTGATATTAACATGTGTTATGTCACCCTATGAGGGTATTATTGTGTACCAAGTTTGGTTTAAATATTCTTATTGGTTTGGAAGGTATAAACAAAAATCGATATTTTTTTGAAAGCTTAATCACCCTGTATCTTCGTAACGAAGCGTTTTTGGGCCCATGTTGATATGAACTTTTCGTCTTATTTTAACGAGTAAATTACGCCCCTGAAAGGGTGCCGCATAGTTTTGAATCACCGTGTATAAAGTCAAAAAATAATAGGCTGGCTTACTTTGATTTTTGAGGTAGTGCTTGTAAGGATTATAAGAAAATCATGTTCAGAAATGCAATTATCTCTGTACTACATTTCAATATAATGGGCCCACTTTGATTTTTATCCTTCTCATAGAACGACAACCAAAAAATCAAAGCAGGCTGATTATTTTGAAATTAGATATGCAATGTGTTTGGTATATTACTTTGGTGCAAAATTTCAGGTCTCAATCTCAATTTTCAAGGTCTGCTACGAATTTTTTTTTCGAATAAAAAAGACGAAAATTATTTAGCGATTTTTTTTATTTAAAATCTGACATCACAGCGTTAATCAGGACACCCTTAGACCCCCATATACCAAATTTGAATAAAAAATATGCAGGGAGTTCCATTTTGAGGGTTGTCAAAGTTGAGCAAAGTAGGAATTTTAAAGGCATCTGGCAAGTCAAGTGTGCCATGGAATCCTCTCAAAACAGTTGAATGCTCAACAGGACCACTCAAAGTGTTGGTGTGCAAAGATTAAATACAAAAATATACAGGGTATTTTTCTCTGGGCCATCTCAAAATGCTGAATTTTTATGAAACTTTATACTGGTCATGAGTGCTCTGGAATTATTGAAAAAACATTAACAAACACAAAAGTAATTTATTTCTTTACAAAATGCCAACCAACAAATAAAAAAACAATTTAAATTATCGGACCATACTCGATAAAGTCACTGTCTAAGATGATACGTTTTCTCTGTGTTTCCTCTGTTGTGGCACACCAGCCGCCTTAACGCATATGGACTTATGACTGGCAGGCTTCTGTATTTTAAGACTTAGTTCGTTTATAGTGGCTGGGGCGGTTTTGATATATATATACCTACTCGATTTAAAGTTCAAAAAAAATTCGGTATTTTCAACTTTACAACTTTTTTTTTCAATAGGCAAGTGCCTTTCCTGTGCAAGATACAGGATTTTTTTTAAATAATGATTTTCTTCTCTAAAGCCAAATTGCACTAAAAGGTAGATAGAGCGAGACCATTCATACAATTTTACCTACCTATAAGTTTCGGATACCACAACAAAATAGTAACTAGAAAAAATCCCGTTCTCAAATCCTATAAAAAACGGGAATATTTTGCAAGTTTTTGGCAACTTGGGCGCAACTGTTTTTTTTTTTTCATTAAATTCGTGTGAGACGATTTGTTTTGTTTCCTGTTGCAGTTTTAGACGACCATAAAGGCGTGTTTTTCGCATATTCACGATACGTCGCAAAATCCGCAAATTACCCTTTACATAAGCTATCCATTATCCATTAATTTCCGGACCATTCGTCCTGGATAAATGACAATGGACGATTTTGACGAAATTAGTAAGTACCGCGAACGAGGTCGCTATGACGTAAAGCTGGCCACGGTGGGTGCCTTATATGGTTTGAACTCGGTGCCGGCAAGGTCTCTCTACCTGGTGCAGTGGCGTTGCCTTGGGGACCCATGTACCGGTGGCTCTACTTGGGATTAGTTCGTTTTTCGGGACAGTCAAAAAAATTGTAGTTTTGTGCTTGATGGCAGGAATCGGATTAATTAAGCGCTATTTCCCACATCTACGGGTTTAAACGCGTGTTTTGACAGAAGGAAATGCGAGTTTGCATTTTATTTGAAATTAACTAGTATTTTTCTAGCGATATTTATGACAGTAAGGCTACAGAAAAACAGAATTTGGGATGATACGTCACTCTATGTACAAAATTTTTAATTCAATGAGATATATTCTCAAAAAACCTGTTTTGACAACTACTGATGACAGACTATAGAACATCCTTAATCTGAGCACAGAAAATATACATACACTTAGTTCTGGAGCAGAAGTTAGCTATCAAATGACCACGAACTTTGAAGTTTCTTATTATATTCTTTGTTATAGATTTATTATTAGATATCAGCTGATATAGAATATAGAACTGGTAAACAAATTTCGAACGATTTAAAATATCGAAAATATTCAAGAGCACGAAGGTTTATATTGTTTTTGAGCAAACAAAAACGGAAGGGGGAAATCAGAGGGACGTTTTGCCACAAATGGTAGTTGAAATACTGAAAATAAAGTTGACATTTAAATTTTATTGAAGGTTATTTCCCATCGACCCGATACCTATATTTGTATAAATTGAGTGAAACACGTGTTTGCTGTTTACCGCAATAAATCGATATGGTTTCGCTCGCACCCGTCCAAAGACCTCTAAGGTCGTTGGGTATTACACCATGACTCACCATTGAAAGGATTTTTCTTCCAAAGCGGTATCGTCGGCATGGTGTCTCTCGCGGATAAGTAGTATTTACAAAAAATAATATTTTGGACATAAACTATGTTTACAGGCAGAAGACACAAATCGGGGCTTATTTAATCGTGTTACATTCGTGGCAGATGCCTGCTACTAAATTTAGTTTGGGCACCAAGTAAAAGCAGCACAGTATGTAAAAGATTGCGCCAGAAAAGAATTTAGCCAAAGAGGTTCGCATAAAAATGTTTCTCTATTTATAAATAGAATACCTACTGTCGCAAATAGATTTTTTAAAATTCGATTTAAACGTCGAAATAATGACATATTTGACCTCGCCAATTCTTGTCAATTGTATAAATTAGAAAAATATAAAAACTTTCACAGTAATTTCTCCGCGAATTTATCGATGCAAACTATACCTACGTGAAACAATAATAATCCACGACACTATATACCTACTAGTTCGTATTTGTAAAACAGGAATACCTTGATTTTACAATCTTGGTAACTTTTGTGATTCACAATTTACTAAAACCCACATAATTCAAAACATATGTTCAATTTTTTAATTTACATCAATAATTACAATTGGCAGCCGCGCGAGTTGGTATTATGGAGGATTAAAAATCGCCTTTCATTTGGAAAAACAAAAAAAATCACATCAAAATAGTAGCTTTCGTTAGTATGTGTCAAGTATTGACATTTTTAGAACGGAACCTATGATTGAAAAAAATGACATTTACATAGTGGGTTGTGATTGGCTCGTGACCGTCCGCAAAAGACATCGCGTGTTGTGATTGGACCGTGAGCGTCCGCAAAAGTGCCTACATTTTGCGGACGCTCACGGACCAATCACAACCCACCATGTAAATATCCTTCATTTGGGAGTTTGTATAAATACATGATACCTACTGTTTATTTTTTCTTTACAATAAACCTTAGGTACTACCTATCAACTTCTAGTCGGATATGGAACAGAGACAGAGAAAACTATTGAACTGTCAATGTGCTTGTGTCAATCAGGTCAAATATCATAGGAAAATAAATATACAACAAAAATGAACTGAAATGAGAATTCGCCTCAAGAATGCTTTTATTATGGGGTACCTACACCCTACACCTTCGGAGATAAGAGCAGCAAATATGGTAATTGTTTCCCGGGGTGTATGTCTCCCCCGATTTTTTTGAAATTTTGGCTACCCCCCCCTATTTTCGAGGTCCCTGAACACGAATTTGACCTTAGTTTTTGGTGCTCGGACGTAGTTCCGAGAAAATGAATTTTCAAATTTCCTTTTGACACCTCAGTTTTCACGGAGATAGTGGTTATAGTTATAGTTACCCATTCGAGATGAATTTAGCTCAAACTGATCACTACACTATTTTGCACCTTTTTCAACATCGAAACTTCGCGAAAACCTGCGAAAAAAAAAACGAAATTTTGAAAGATTTATGCCGTGTTTGTATGCCATTTATTCGGCCCGGCCGCTGTTTTCGAAATTTCAGTTTTTCCGCGGGTTTTCGCGAAGTTTCGATGTTGCAATAGGAGCAAAATAGTGTGGTGCCTATCTTATATAGTTTGAGCTGCGTACAGTGAAAATTCATCCGGATTATAACCACAAATATCGCCGTAAAAGTGAGGTGTCAAAGGAAATTTGAAAATTCATTTTCTCGGAAACTACGCCCGAGCACCAAAAACTAAGGTCAGATTCGTGTTCAGGGACCTCGAAAATAGGGGGGTAGCCAAAATTTCAAAAAAATCGGGGGAGAGTACACCACGGGAAACAATTACCGCAAATGGGATATATAAATTTTGAGGACGCTCACGGACTATCACGACACATCATGTATTGTGGTAAATGTCCTTTTCGATCAGAGGTTCCGTCCGAAAAATATCAATATTTGACACATTCGGACAAAAAAGAATATTCGATGGATATTGTGTTTTGTTAAGCAGGTAAGTTTAAGATTTAAACAAGGTTTAAACAAAAACTAGTATAATCTGACAGCTAGATTAATAAATAGGTACCTACAAGAAACTTTCACCCAACAATAATAATTAACAAATTGAAGTGAATTGGATTCGTGAGAATAATAAGCTAGAGACAAAAATAGACAACTGAAAAACTACTTTTAAAATGAAAAGCTAAAGAACAATAGGTAGGTATGTATGTACCTACCTATGTAATAAGAAAATATGAACTAGGCGCCTAATAACCTAACCAGTCCCTGGCAAATTAATAATATAAACAAAGGCCATATAGACAAAAATAAATTAAAGGGTTGGTAATTTGCCCACATCTGTCATTAGGTGTAGTGTAGGTTACAGGACACCTAACCCGAGACTTATGTAGGTATCTTAATATACACCTATTAAGTAATATTTATAAATAATAAAATAATAATACAAAAAATGGTGGTTTTGTAAAATATTTTCATGGAAAATAAATATATAATGTCTTGTGACGTAGGTACCTATAGGTACAGTGAAATTAGTTTTTTTTATCACATCCATCAAGGGTGTATGAAGACCAACAAAAGTGAATGTTGAATGTTGGAGAACAGAACAGACAATAGAGACCATGCAGGCATTTTGTTTGGTAAATGAAACGGCTGTTACAGAGCTAACAGTGTTATCAGGAGGAAATTTGACATCGTATTGTAACAATTATGAAGTAGCTACAATTCAACCGTTAAATAATTTTTAAATTAATAAAGGTCTTTACAACAGTTTTGACACATGATGAGGAAGACACGCTTTTAAGAACTTGGGTATACTTTCTGGAGGTTTTAGTAACTTTAGGAGAAAGCTTTGAGGTGAAATAAACAGAGCCAGTCATTTGAGCAGTTTTTGCCATAACCCACAATAAAAACCGCACTTTTTTTAATAATACACACCAAAAAATGTAGGCAGGTACTCACCGTCAGTTCTTTTTATGTTGATACTTGATCCAACTTTCAGTGTCGTTACAACCCTTTCCATTTTAAAATATTGTCGGCGTAACTAACTAACTAATTATAAGTATGCTAAAATAAATTAATATAAATAAAACGTATTTTACAAGACCTTTCCGAATGTTTAACTTGCGTTTGAGACTGACACAACCGACAGTTGTGATTGTGATGTACGCGATTTGCGAGTGGGGAAAGAACTGTCAGAACGTATTCGTAAGTCACTACATAGTAGCGCGCAATTCAAATTCAAAATAGCAAACGTTCACTGGGAACCGAATGTTTCACGATTTAGACATTTACAATTATTTACACTACACTGTTTGTAAGTTCTCATTGCGGCAATTGTAATACCAAGGAACGGCCGCTCCTTTGTATTTTACAGTTATCAATCAAAAGGGTTTGTATTATTGATTCCTGCTGGTATGTATATTTATATCCCTAGCAACCATTATTTTAGATATACAATTATTTAGATTCTTAGGACCGTTATGATAATAAATATAGAGCAATTAAAAATTTCCTCATATTAAAATTATGCAGGGAGCTAGGTACCACCAAATATGAAAATAGGCATAACATAAGGTACCTTTGGTAAAACAATTTATTTTATTTTTATTATTCTTTTACTCTACGATTTAACTTATGATAAACCTACCTAAGTGTTTTGCGAGTATTTGACTCTTGCAATTAAAATTAATATGTAGGTACCTAATTAATAATAAATTTTATTTTATATTAAATAAATATTGCTCTTTTAAAATATTACTAGACCTAAACATTTGTTGTACAGGGTGTAACTTAAGTACGTTAAAATATTTCAGGGTATATAGTGATCCCCTGCCAAGTCTAAAAATATATATAAATATGTGTCCAAAAATTCTTCGTTTTCGATATACGGGGTGTTAAAATTCTCTAAAAAAAACTCGTCTTTTCCCAATAACTTTTTTATTTGTTGAGCTTTAATTTAAAGAAATTTGTTACACAATATACTTGGATGCGAAAATTTTAGCCCCCATATATCATATCAAAAACGAAAAATGTTACGATGTTTTTCCTTGAATTGACGGAGGGTCACCATACAAATATTTTAACGTGTTTAAGTTACACCCTGTATAAAAGGGAAAAAAGTGAATCATCATACTTATATCATACCATTTAGTAACATTTAAAAAAGTAAAGCACCTAAAGGCTTCGACGAAGATCATAAATCATGGTCTTTGCTTAGATCACTTGGATATTTGGCACGGGACCCCAAAATGAAGACGTAACTCCGTTATTTTAAAAGTAGTCCAGAGGATATATAGTAGAATTTTCTGTGGTAAAAAAAGGAAAAAATAAAATACTTAGTTTACATTTTTAAATATTTATGGAACATAGTAAATTTATACATGTTCAAAAAAAACACCGATCTCATATGAGATGGTATTAAAAAGTTGTAAAACAATGCAATCAAATTGCGAAATACAATTTGAATTTGAAAAACATAATAAACAGTAAACTGCAAACAGCAGAAAATATACCCTATTTTCTGTGGTGAATATACATATCTAGTCAGTCAAGATAAAATACTTAACTTACAAAAGTAGCGAATAAAAAATTTGTCTTAATATATGGATATTAACGGACAGAAAATGGGTTCACAATTTGCGATAACGCATTAAGTACAAAATAAAAATACTTAAAGGTCTACACGTCAAAAATTCTCAGTAAAAATTGGTATTTTAAATACACCTGAGAATATCTTTGGTACCTTTAGAGGTAAGTATTTTCCATTAAAAATATACTTAATAAATGCAGCACCAGGAATTTTACATACTAGTTGGAAGGAAGAATTTATTGCAAATAAACTGCTCCAAGAAAGTTAAGCACATTTTGTCAAAAGGAGCAGATGCTAAGTTATTTAGAATTTTTTGAGAACCAAACAATATTGTAAAATTATACCAACCAAAGTTGTTGTATCGATAGCACAAAAAATAGGGTATTTTGAAAACTTCGGAAAAACCCTGTTTAGGTACTACATTTTAATTTTGACCGCGAGAATGAAACATAGAATGTTATAAAAATAATAAGGTTACTATTTACTTACTTTATTTGGCCATTTTCACGAGATTTTCACTGATATCAATAACTTTCTTGTAGCAGTTTTTATCCTATATTATATGTATATAATTTGTGATTATCCTGTGATGTATTTTTAGTGCTTCTTCAAGCTTTCTTTCAATCGATCATTATAACATTTTTTGATGGTATTATCAAAAGAATACAAGTAAAATGCACTGATCAGTCGAAGAGGTCCAAGCAACAGTGCCTGAACGAGCAGTTCACCAATAGAAGTAAATGGGCTCATGCCGATGCAGAGTGTCGTCAAAATGAATCCTTCCAAACCAATGTAGCTGAAGAAATTTCCACGCTGAAAAAAAAACAAACAAATTATCAGTTCATATGCTAATATTAACGTAGAAGTCACAAATAAACTTGCAATTGCAAATAGTTTTTCCTGCCATTAAAAACTTTACTGTATTTGTTAGAATACATATATTTTGCAGTTAATAATGCAACAATAATTAAGTTGACACTAATACTTAACATTACTAGGCAATAAAAATTTCAAGTAGGTACCTAGGTACCTAACTAATCTAAAGTGTGTTAAGTAGGTATTTGAAAAGGCAATTATTTATGTATAATAATTAATAATACATTTTCTACTCACCAGAGCATCTTCCATGAGACCTTTTGCCACTTCTTCGGGTTGGAATAATCCAGCATTTTCAGATAAGATCTTTGTTTCAATAGGCTTTGACTTATTTTCGGTTTCGAATCCAGGAGTGTCGGTGTCTGGTGGAACGGAAACAGTTACGGAAATATTGTACATTTTCCCTTCCATTTTTATAGCTTCGGCCAAGCCTCTCAAAGCAAACTTGCAACTGGAGTAAATCGAAAATCCGTACATTCCTATCAAACCTCCCATTGATGATGTTATGACAATTATGCCCTCTTTCCTTTGCTTAAATTTGGGCATCATAGCCTTGATCGTGTACACTGTTCCCAAAAAGTTTGTTTTGATAAGTGTCTTAATATCTGCATCAGGGATGTCTTCAATGGTTCCACATATCGCCAAGCCAGCACAATTAATCAACATGTATATAGGACCAACAGTAGCCTCTAACTCTTCCAAGTTGTTTTGAATAGCCTCAAAATTCGAAACATCCACAGCCACCTTCGAAACTATTTGTTCTTCCAAAATGCAGTGTTGACGAATCTCTTCCTGAGCAGTAGCCAAACGGTCGATATTACGAGCTAATATCGAAACGTGGGCTCCTTGTTTCGCTGCCAGTATAGCCACACATTTTCCGATACCACTTGAGCCTCCAGTCACAACGACATGTTTCCCTGAAATGGACTTCTTGGTGCTGGGTTTAAAAAAGTTGTAAATAGCCACCAGCATCAGGACAGGTAAAAATAAGATGATCATGATCATCATTACTAGCAGTCTTGTATACTGAGCACCAATGAATAAAATCAAAAAAACTGTAGAAGTAGAACACAGATATTTGGCCGCCACTGTTACCGGACACGGACAGCCACTAAAGGCGTTACAACTACAGCAAAGAAAACACGAATTATTTGCAAACGAGAGGTCACACAAAATGTCCAATCAAGGTCGAACCGCCGTATTTAAATTTGTTTTTTTCCGGGGTGGGGGTATTTTGGCTGCCTAACTTGAATATTTTGTGGTCAGGTATGTTCCTCTAGTTTGAAACGAAACAAGCGCATGCGCACCTTAAGCATAGAATTAGATTATTAATTTAGAACACAAATATCTTTTAACTTCATAATTTCAAGTTTTATCTTTGATCTCACTGTAATCCACGGCCCTCGTAAAATAAACTGGGTAAATTTCTGTTATACGCACATATATGTATATGACCGATTTTAACGAAATTTGGCACACTTACGTATATTGAGGCGTAGATTACGAAAATCAAAACGAAATTTGGGGCAGAGGCTTAGTTTTCGAGTTACACCTTTGTAAAATTGCTGGTTTCAGGGTACTTGTTTTACAAACCGCCTGTACTGTTTGTATTTGACATTTATTTCCTCTTCTTCTTTTTTATGTTTTCTGCTGGGTTTTATTCTTATTTCTAGTTACATGCAGTGTGGAAAATTGACATTTATGTTGGTAGAATTGTTGGCGCCAGGACCTACTTCATTTCAAATTTTAAATTAGGCAAAGTTATTCTTTTTTATCTGATATTATTGCGTTATAAAACAGTACCTATCTTACATTTTAAAATGAATTTAAAAAACTAGATAAGAAAATAGAATTGAAGAGTTCTTTAGAACGACAAAAAACATGTATAAATAATAATATGGTTACCCATTTTTTTTGGTTATTTTGTATTCAATGTTTTTGATGTTTAAAGCCGCGTTCCTTTTGCTACTTTTCTTAAGAATTCTTCCTTTATCTCAGTTGGTGCCAGTTCCTTTTACAAATGAGAATGTGAGCTAGTGAGATTTTTTACCTCCCCCTTCACCCTTCAAGCACATCCTCGCGAGGACATTAACTATTGAGCATATTGGCTCAGTTTGGTGGTGGGCAAAATGCAAAATTCTCAAGATGAGCCTTTGACAGGAAAAAACAAACTGAGTGGCTCGGCTAACAACTGAGCCAAAGTTCTGTGTAGGGGCAAAAGGAACGCGGCTTAAATTCTTCTAGTATGTAGGTGTGATATTTTTAGTAAAATATTTTGCAATTTATCAGCTGTTGAAGACAGTGTTTTCGTTCAGTATGGGTATATGCGGCGCAGTTCGTTGGTGCCTCTTTAAAGAATCAGAGTCGGCCTCTACCTCTTATTGAACCTCTGCTGCACCTAAAAAATATTTTTCTCTCCTTTCTTCAAAAGATATCCCATCATTATCGACTGTTACCAAAAGGGCGCATGCCCCCTTCTTTTTTCATATGGCAGCGCCCATCGCTGCTGGTTGCCTCCGTAAAGGTGTATGCCCCCTTTTTTTCAGGCGGCAGCGCCCATCAGTACAAAGAGTGAACGAACTTGAAGATGATGGGCCCTGCCGTATAAAAAAGAACGTACACCAGATTTTCGTGTTAAGCCAAAAAGAAAGCAATAAAAATCTTCAATTTGCCGCAATTTCTTTCCTAAAGACGTGAAAATAAAACCTAATGTTGCTAAAAGCCAATAATTGCAATGCATAATTTTTTTTCTTGATTGGGGATTTTCTGACATAACCAAAATATAACCCAACTTTTTGATAACATTTTTATACATGTTTTGTGGTGACATTGACGTGTCAAAAATCATAAAACAGTTGAAAACAACACAGGCGGTTTGTAAAACAAGTACCCTGAAACCAGCGATTTCACAAAGGTGTAACTCGAAAACTAAGCCTCAGCCCCAAATTTCGTTTTGACTTTCGTAATCTACGCCTCAATATACGTAAGTGTACCAAATCGGTCATATGTGCGTATAACAGAAAATTACCATAAACTGGACTGTTCTTCCAATATGTACAATCATTTGTCCCATCTATATTATGTCCTACCCTCAGACTAACTTTATTTATGTGGTCTGAGATTCTACCGAATGATCGGCCATATTGGTTGGCCGTTGACAAGTGTCATTTTGTGTTGCCAACACAAATTTCGCTTTTTCCCTAGAATGCACTCTTAATGCCCTAGACAGCACACAATAAGGCGGCTATCTAGGCGAGCGCCAGCGCCCTCTGTCGGATGGCTAAAAATTGGTGGAGAACTTTAATAATAGGGGCCATATTTCTGGGTTTTATTTAGTACCGAAATAAATTCTGTGGCGGAAATAATACTGTTGAAACAAACTTCTCTCGACCTCTCGATCCACAGACGAACACTTTGTGAATAGCTCCGGAACGCTTCCGAATCATTGCACTGTTTCAGAGAAATGGAGTAGGGAGAACGCGTTCTGACCTATTGCGCATCCTATTTCCAGGCAAATTTAATGGCCGCCATATTGTTCTCATTTTGAGGTTAGCAGTTTGTTCTCAGCGGTAGTTTTTGTATTTTCAGCAGAGAAATGGTCGGTGTTTTTGGAAAATGTCGTCTGCAGTACCAAGCTGTAAGAATTATAAGTCTAGGAGACCTCCGGGAGTATCATTTTTTCGGTAAGTTTAGTAAAAACAATCGCCGAAATTTTGGACACCATAGGCGCGCATCTGGCGAACGATGAGGACGAAGACCTCTAAAGCATTCTGCAGTGCCAAGTCTGTTAACAATGATACGCCCATGGATGAAGTTGGTTTAATATGACCGCCACTTTTATTAGGCAGTTCGCGCCGCTTTTAGCGTATACTCCCTACTCCATTTCTTTGCATTGTTTGTACAAATTATAATTATTATAGCTTTGTTCCAACAATAATAGTTCCGAATAGCGAATCAGAATGTAGGAACTGTTTTCAACCAATTAGATCCAGTGGCGCAACCGGAAATTATTGTCAGGGGGGCTGGTTGACAAAGTTCAGTTTCTTAAGAATTGCGGCGCAGGCGAAAATTTTCAAATTTTCAAGGTCAAACATTTTTAATGAACTAAAAAAATTTAAGTAACCTAATATTAGCAAAAAATATTTGGCAACTGATTGTAGTTTTTTCTTTGTTAACTGTGGAACCATAATAATAATAACTTAACTATGCAGTAACTGTAAGAAGAAGGTATACTCTTTTTTTTCTTTTACATAAAAGCCCGAGAGATAATTCCTTGAGTGTTGTGTTGTGGAAGTAAAAAAATAAGTTTTAGTGCCTATAGGTTTATTGCCACATCCTAAAAATTAACATGTCCTCTCAAAGGGCCAAATGTTTCCTATAGAAATTTATTTCCTTGTGGATTCATAATGAAGGAAGAAGGCCCAGGCGCATATAATTCAGGTCAGATTAGTTTTAAGTTCGGCGCAGGTTTGGTTAGGTTTTAAGGCCCGCGGCGCGAAGCGCGTGTGCGTGTGACTTGTGTCTCTGTTCTGTGCCGACTGCCGGCCAGACAACTAATCTTTCATTAAATGTCAACTAATAATGGGTACCACCGATATCCCATATCCCATATCCTTAATATCGTAAATTTGATAAATCATAACATAAACTTAAAAAATACAGGTTAAACAAAATACAAATCATTGGGTCTTGTTTTTATCTAGCATTGTATAGCGCTTTTTCGCTTGGTTGGTACGAGCTCGGAGCCTCGTTGCGCCACTGATTAGATCGCTGAGAACCGGTTCAGAGCTGTTATATATTATATATGCTCTGAATACTAGCAGAGCATACTAGTCTAGTATTCTTGGAACAAACCCACTATATTTGATCTACGGTTTTTCCCTAACCTAACCTTCTTGCTCTGTGATTGTCGTGGGATTTTCTGTGGCTTGTCAATAATTTCTCTTCTATATTTTGTGAATTGCCTGCCATTTTTATTTTTTTATATTCTGTGGTTTGTGGTTGTTGTCATGTATTTTGTGGTTGTTGTCTTATTATAGAGTTTTTGGCGTGTGTGGTTGTTGGTTGCTTTTAGGCAAAAATTGTTATGTGAAAAAGTATCTCTTTGTGTGAATTAATAACACGCATGTTTGTCTTGTTTTACTAAGAACTTTACAGGCTAGTAGTTGGATATACTAGCTGCAGGCAATGACAAAAAAACGAAAGCAAAAGCAATTGGTCGACAACAACCAAGCTCTTCAAGTTGAATCTCCTTTAAATTTAACTTTAAACAGTAATAAAGACGGTATTCTTATACTTAGCAATCCACCGGAGATTAATTCGCAACAATCTGCTAAATCAAAGGGTGCAGCTAATCCCTTCCATATAAGCGATGAATTGATTCAACCCCTTCCTAAGAAGAGAAAAAAGAAGCCAGAGGCACTTCCCGTGGAAGCAACGTCAAATAATGGAAACGTGTTGATTAAGGATGATCCAATTGTTGTACCAACTGTTGTCGAAGTTGTAAAACAAAAAAAGAGAAAGAAGAAAGCTGAGGTTGACATACAAGATGACATCCAAGAGGTTATTGAGGCGAAACCTAAAAAACATAAGAATAAAAGTGATTCGTCAACCGAAAACAGCCAAGATGGGGTTTTTGTTACGCCTTTAAAAATAAAAAAGAACAAGATTAAACAACTAGAATCAGAGCAGGTAAAGACAACGACACCTGAGAATGGAATTGAAGTTAATAACGAAAATGCTTCTGTTTCCAAAAAAGTACCGAAGAAGCCCCATAGTAGTCTAACAGGTAAGTACACTTTAGTCGTCTTTAGTAGCAAATAAAGATATTTTACCAATGGTTTTATAATAATTTCGTATTTTAGAGAGTCCTGATGAAGTCCCATGGCCAGAACAAGACATCATAGAATTAATTAATCGTATGGAGCAGTGCATTCCACCAGATGATCATTTCAGTTACAAAACGAGGCTGACAAAGATCGAATGGGAGCAAGTGCGTGACTATAGCATGTGAAAAGTAAAGCAAATATGTATTTCTTTTTGAACATTTGCAGATAGCGTTTAAGAATTATACGATAGAGGATTGCCAAAAAACGTGGGCTAAATTGGAGCGAAACGTGCGAAGTTACAGATTATTGAAAGAATTGTTGAGTGATGCGAGACATATAGTTACAAATATAAATAATGGACCTGCTCAAGCTGTGAGTAGTATCAAAATCGGTTTTAAAAAATTATTCCAAAATATACTTTCGCATATGTAGAGGGTGTCTACTTTTAAACATATACAAATCCATAAAAACTTTATTTTTGGAGATAATCGATTGAAATCTTTTTTGTTTGAAAGGTCTTCAAAACCGCTCCTTTTGACCTTCCTATCATTTTCAACATTCAAATCCAGGGCTGGCCACCATTTTTTTATCCCCCAGATTTTCACGAAAATAATTAGCGTTTTTTTTTTTAAATTTGACCACAGCATTATTCAGGACACCCTAAAACCCCCATCTATGAACAAAAAAATTAACGGAGTTCCTGCAGGATGTCAAAACAGTTGAATGGTCAACAGGACCACGAGTGTTGGTGTGCAAAGATGGAGTCAAAGATTCAATATAAAAATAGGGTATTTTTCTGTGGGCCATCTCAAAATGCTGAATTTTTATGAAACTTTATACTGGTTAAGAGTGCTCTGGAATTATTGAAAACATATTAATAAGCACAAAAGTATTTCTTTTTGCAAAATGCCAACCAACAAATAAAAACAATTTAAATTATTGCACAAGGTCACTGTCGAAGATGATACATTTTCTGTGCGTTTAATGTTATGGCACACCAGCCACCTTAACTTATTTGGACTTACTGACTGGCAGGCTTCTGTATTTTTTTAGATTTACTTGGTTCGTTCATAGTTGGTTTATAGTGTCTGGGGAGGTTTTGATATACTTGATATGTGACCCCCAAAAATTCAGTGCTTTGAGATGGTGCAGAGACATCCTGTATACTTTGTATAACTTTGAGTGGTCCTATTGACTAGTGCTGGCAACCGAAACCGATTTTTTGGTTAAGGTTTTTGGTTAACTGCGGTTTTGATCCAAACCGGAAACCGGTTAACCGGCTTTCAGTTAATCAAATAACCGGTTTCCAGTTAATTCGGGTTTCGAATAATCGGTTTTCGATTTATCGGTTTTCGGTTACTCGGTTTTCAGTTAATGATTATGCTGGCAAACGATTTTAACCAAAACCGCTTCTAGTAGGAAACCATTGGTTTCAATTTTTCAGTATTTGATGGATGGGCTCGTGTAATTTCGAAAAAAAAATATTTTTTTGGATTTATTGATAGATAATGGGAAAAAACCGACCCGTGTCTTTCAGTTTTCGATTTTTCCTTTAGTTTTTCTGTAAATTTAAATTTACAACTTTCCCGCCAACGTGTGACGTCGCGGACGAAGGCTATGGCTATAGTTCCGTTCTGTGAATTCTGTCTCTATTCTGTCTATCGTCTTCATAGCAGTAGCAGTGTTGCCAGTTGTCATGGCGTTTTCGGATTTTGAATTAAATTTAAGGAAAAAACAGAGTCAGAACTGCGGTTAATCGATAATCGGTTATTTGAGGCAAAAACCGGTTAACCGAAAACCGGTTAACCGAAAACCGGTTAACTGAAAACTGGTTAACCGAAAACCGCTTAATCGGTTAAACCGAAAACCGGATTTGAAGTCGATTTTAACCGAAACCGATTAATCGGTTTTGATTTTTGACTTGTCACATGCCTTTAAAATCCCTATTTTGCTTAACTTTGACACCCTGCAGAATGTAACTACCTATATATTTTTTGTTCAAATTTGGTACCTATCTGAACGTTTTGGGGTGTTTTGATTAATGCTGTGGTGTCAGATAAAAAAATTGCTAAATAGTTTTCGTAAAAGTCAGGGGTAAGAAAAAAATTGTAGCCGGTTCTTGCTTTGCATTTTTAAAATGGTAGGATGGTGAGAAGAAGCGGTTTTTGAAGGCATTTCAAACTAAAAAAAGTTAGAAGATTATATCCAGAAATAAAAATTTTATGGATTTTTATATTTTTAAAAGTAGGCACCTTGTATAATTTTAACACAGAATGTTATCATAGGGGGAATAAAAAATATTTTTAAATTCTCACTTCTGGTTTGTTGGCAAGTGAGCATTACTTAGTCGTTTTTTTAAATACCCTGTATACTTTTGTTGTTAAGAATATTTCCAGACTGGAATTTTCCATAAAATGAATACCCATGTTTAGGTCTCAATTATATGTAGGTATATAATTTTTCCTTCCAACTGGTGAGAATGGTTTCAAGTTTCAATACCTCATTTACTTCGAGTTCCAGACTTTTTCTGTTTCTGCTGTAGTTGTCATTATCTTCCTGTTGTGTTAATTATTCTCAAATTGTTTATAACATAACAAATGTCACCTGTTTTAAGACACATCATCCGGATATGCCCAGGAGACCCCTGACCCCCTATTTCTTATTCTACATAAAGAAAAAGGGAAAAATACAAAAACAACACCCTGGTTTAGATGGTGTTGAACTGACAAAAATGGTCGGGCAAATGTTTAAATGTTTAACCCCCCAGAAAAAGGAAAAATACGAGCTCGAGGCTGCTAAGAATAAGGAGGCATATAAGGCCAAGTTGGAAGAATTTTAGTAAGTAATGATTTTGGAGGATTCGGGCTTTACATCTTTTATAAAATTTTAGTTCATGTTACTTATATATTTATTTGTAGCAAAGTTCATCCGGAAATGGTACAAACCAAATCTCCAAAAATTCCAAAAGGCAGGAAAATCAAGGAAAAAGCTCCGAAACGCCCAGATCCCCCGTTTAAACTATTTTTTAAGTCTGAATTAAGTAAATCCGATATACCTGAACCGCAAGTTGCAGCATTCCGTGATACATGTCGTGAAAAATGGCGAGACATGACTGACAAGCAAAAACTGCCATGGATAAATTATGCTGAAGAACAATATGCGAAATACGAAGATATTTTGAAAGATTACATGGAGAAGCATCCAGAATATGTTCATGTCGAAGAAAAGCGATCATTCTTGTCGAGAGACGAAATTTCTATTAAAGAAAGACTAGCGGGGAAACCAGATAAACCCCCCGTATCTGCCTACGCAGTTTATGCTAAACTTGTTTTTAATAAAGATGAACTAAAAGGTATTCCCGCTAAGGATCGACTTAATTTTATTTCGAATAAATGGAAGTTACTTCCTGACCAGGAGAAGCAGAGTATTAAGAACTTGCACAGTCAGGTAGGCGACTCAGATATAAAAAATTTCTTTGCAGCAAATTGAACAATTGAAGGGCTCATGAATTTCTACTTCCATACTTCAATTGATTTATTAGACATTTACTAGCTCACTATAGTGAGATTCATTATTCTAATATAGCCAATATTCGGTCAATGTCATAGATTGCCATGACAATGACAGATTGAATATTTATCAGTTTTGACAGTTCATAGTTACTGGTTGCGTTTACCGTATCGAGGCACATGCATGTGCGTGCAAGCGCTTTTACGCTAGAAGACGTTGGACAGCTGCGCTGAAAGCAAGCCGATTAAAAAAATGGAAGAGTAAAAATTGTGTGCTTTTCCGCTTGTAGTTTGAAGCAGCGGTAGTTTGGCAGGCGTGCATTTGTAAATTCCACGATTTTTCTCTAACCTAAAAATTTTGTGTTGGTTTGGTGTTACTTTGTCACATTTTGAACCTTATTAAAGGCACAGTACACCACTGAAACCATTATTTTAAATGACAGATGCCATATTTGTGCAAAAAGGCTTTAATGGCTGCAAGCGCATACTAAAAGCGACTGCAAGCAAAGCCATTTGAAATATTCCATATTTTAAGTTTATTTGGTAATTATTACAACTGGTTGTAGAAAAATTAGTGTATGCGTCTCTCATTTAATGGTTATTAAGACACCCATATTCATTACAACACTCGCCTATGGCTCTTGTTGTAATTCTCATACTCGTGTTTCCTCTTCCCACGCACAAGCATTCAGTTGCTTCTGGGGTACTCCTAGTTTGGAGTATTGTGAGGGTGAGAATTGTTATTCTTCATAGGTGTCATTAAATTCTCTAGCCAAGATAATATGGATATAATATATTTAAATTAATTCCTGGGAATTTTAATTTCAGATGGTAGCTCAGTATAATAAGGATTTTAAGAGGTATGTTGCTACTCTTCCTGAGGATAAGAGAAGGGCAGAATTGCAAACATTTTCTGGCAAGAAACCCATAGAAGATGAAGGCTCGAAGAAACAAAAAGCTAAGCCTGCCGTAAAGAAGTTTAAAGAACCGGAACAGCCACCTATGTAAGAAAAAAAATGAAACTTTTTTCAGGCGGAGAAAAAGTATGTGTTTTTTAGCTCCCCATTTAAGTACTTTGCATCCGTCTATAAAGGAGAAGAACCGGTAGTTCAAGCTTGGAAGACTTTGAGCGTTGAAGAAAAACAAAAGTATGAACAGGAATTAGTTCAAAAGAAACAGGGATATATTCTGGAATTTGAGAAATTTTTGAAAAGTTTGACCAAAGACGAGTTAGAAACATTTTCCAATTTAAGGAAGCAGAAAATTGAAATGAAACAGAACCCAGTAGAGGTGAGAGAAAATTAAATAAAATATTTTGGAGATTTTTAGATTTTTTTTTTGACAGGTGTCTACTGAAAGTGATTTGGATTCTTCTGATGATGACTCATCTGAAGAAGACGATGACGATGACGATTCTGACTAAATGTTTTACGAAAATATTAACTGCTTCGGATATAGTTATTCAACTGGTGTAATTGCGTGTGAGTGAAATTAATTTTATTATTTTTTTACTATCAAAATACAGTATTTAATAATATTACGTTGACATGTTTTATAACTCTATCCGATAATAATAATAATTATCAACCTCCCAGTACCACAAGCAGGTGGCAATTACTATTATGATGTTAAATAATTGTATGTAAAGTCTTATAAAAGGATGAATTATCTTGAATTTATTAATAACAAGATGACTTTTTGGTAGTTTATTTACAAAGTCTGAATTTCATTTGAATGTGTCATATTGTAAATAATGTGTGTTAAATTTTTAGCAGTGATATGTAAATGTTTAATTATGTAGAGTAATTGTAAAGAAAAATCAATTAAAGGCATTCAATAATTTTGTAAGGCTTGATTATTTTTTTTAGTTTTTGATCTGTTTTAGAACATCGCTTATTTCCACGGAAAGTGCTTTTTCTCACCCAAATAGCAAACGCATATCTATCTCAAAAACGAAGAATACAAATAATAAAATAAAATGTAAAAAAAACCTTTTTAAAAACAAGCTTTTATTTAAGCTATGTACTAAAACGAATAAAATTAGTTTAGGTTTTCGAAATGCCAAATTGTGACAAGTTTTTGTAAATCAAAAATCCCGCGCGAAATGTTTGTACAAGTAGGTAACAATTAGTTTTATTGGACAGCGATTGGTTGATAAGCAAGTACCTACTTGCCAAAGTATGTGTTTTCTTTACAATTAGCGCAACAAGCTTTTTCATTTACAAAAACTTGTCGCAATTTGGCATTGAATTATTTTAACGAAAACCTAAACTTATTTTAGTCATTTTAGTAAATGGCTTTAATAAAAAGCTTGTCTAGAGGTTTTTTTTATCTTTTATTTTATTTTGTGATTTTTAACCTACCCTATTTAATTCCATTTAATTCCCATGTCTGAAGGGTAGAAAAGAAATTTAGTCCGCCATCGTGGGGCATCCGCCATATTGGATTTAGTATGGCGTCGCACTTACCTTATTATTTTGTACTCGTCAAACGCTTTCATTTGATAGCATTTGATACCCATGTCAAGTAGGTTGTGAAGAAATAGGTAATCCGCCATTTTGGAGGAGCTGCAGCCATATTGGATTTAGTGTGATGTCATCAGTAACTTTTTCGTTTTCTACTCTTCAAGCCCTTTCATTTGATACTAATATTAAGGGGGTTGAAAAGAAACTGTACCCGCCATCTTGGAGCATTTGATACCATTTGATACCCATGTCAAGTAGGTTGTGAAGAAATAGGTAATCCGCCATTTTGGAGCTGCAGCCATATTGGATTTAGTGTGATGTCCTCACTAACTTTTTCGTTTTCTACTCTTCAAGCCCTTTCATTTGATACTAATATTAAGGGGGTTGAAAGGAAACTGTACCCGCCATCTTGAAGCGGCGGCCATATTGAAATTAGTGTGATGTCACTAACTTTATCGTTTTCTACTCTTCAAGCCCTTTCATTTGATACCCATTTTAAGGGGGTTGAAAAGAGACTATAATCCGCCATCTTGGAGCGGCGGCCATATTGAAATTAGTGTCGTGTCACTAACTTTATCGTTTTCTACTCTTCAAGCCCATTCATTTGATATCCATATTAAGGGGGCTGACAAAAAACACACCATCCGTCATCTTGGAGCGGCGGCCATTTTGAAAGTATTACACTTTACAATATTGAGTATTGGATATACTATTGTCACCAGAACTAAAGGTGTATGCAAATAAAGTACCTATTCGATTCCCATGTCTGCCGGGTGGTAAAGAAATTCAGTCCATTAGTCACTTACCTTATTATTTTGTACTCTTCAAACCCTTTCATTTTATACCTATGTCAAGTAGGATGTGAAGAAATAGGTTATCCGCCATATTCGGGCGGCGGCCATATTGAATTTAGTGTGATGTCCTCACTAACTTTATCCGTCGTCCTCAATCAACGCTTTATCGTTTCCTGCTCTTCAAGCCCTTCGATTTGATACCCATATTAAGGGGGTTGACAAAAAATACATCATCCGCCATCTTGGAGCGGCGGCCATTTTGAAAGTATTACAATATTGGGTATTGCCACAGACCAATATAGCTTAGCTAGCTATATTCTATATATTGGTCTGTGGTATTGCATATATTGTTTTGTCACCAGAACTAAAGCTGAATGCAAAATTTCAGCTCAATCGGATGTCAGGAAGCTTGCAAGCTTGTAATAATAATTGGTTTTAGTTTATAATTTTTTGAAATTAATAGAGATTAATAGAAAGTTTCAAGATAAGGTGATATGTATTGCAGCCATTTTTCATCTGTAATAATGGAGAGCACAGCAGGAGTCCATATAGTCATTTTGCCAAAATGATTTTGGGTGCTTCCAACTTCAGGGTATCTATGAGTTTAATATTATCATGTGAGTATTATGTGCTATATTGTCCACGAAAGTTGTTGATTAGTAACACTAACACTTAAGTAACAAATGAGTCATCGGTTTCATAGCAAAATAATGTGCCCAAAAGAGCAAAGGACTTTAGTACATTAGAAGTGTGTTCTGATTTACGATTCAAAATTAGTTTACTTCGATCCACAAATGTTGGAAATGAGGCTATTAAATTCGATTCAGTGTAGTCGTTTACAAGAATTTCTGCATTTTAAAGGTCAAAATTATCCAAGCAGACCTCCAAAGTCGATAGGTCGAATACACCTTTCGGCAAGGACGGAAAAAAGTGGTAGGTACCTATTTAATTTTTGTGGTCAAAAATTGCGCCGAAGGAGAAATTTGTTTGAATTTTCGCCCAAAGACCCTAGTTAAGAATTTCTTTTGCCTTGGTCTACGCCGAGACGGATGAAAATTACAGCGGACTTCTCTCTTAAAGGCGAATCTCTTCGGCAAAAATCGCCTGATTTTAACAGTTTACAGTAACGCGAGCAATAGTTTATTCTGCCCAAGCCCATTTTAAGAAAATCTAAAAAAAATCCAGGGGCCGAACGGCTCATCCGATCCGGGCGCCCTTCGTTAGGGGTCGAGACCAGACGCGTACGCAACCGTACGCAAAATTTGGACTCGAAAAATCGAATACTGTGTCCTGTAGACAACACCGTATGTACACACATCATAAACAGTTATAGAGAAACAAATGCCATAACAAGCGCCTATAGGTCCAGCCCTGCCGGTAGGCAAGATAACAACAGGTTTATTTTGACAAAAAGACTCAACCAAGACTTCTTAAAAAATTTTTTCTATTATAAGGCAACGTAGAGGATGGAATTTGAATCCATCAGCAAAATCATTCCGTTTGTGATTTAGGATTCAGACAATCGCTATATAGTCATTTAAAACTATCTAAATCTTCAAATTGCCGAGATAACCTCAAATCCTGGCGACACCAAAGAAAATAAAAAAATCCATTGAAGAATGGTTTCCCTTTTTAGAAAATCCTATTGACTCTGAGCTTCAACGCCTTTCACTATTTAAAAATCCTAAAGAAAGGACACTAGAGGATTGTGCAGTAAGTCACTATTATGCAGGACACCCGATCAAAAAATTAAGAAAAATTTCACTGTCCAAAATGCGAAGTACTTTTAGAGCAAAAATTACGGTACAACATCTGAGCTTTATTTAGTTATGCCTTCCGAAGAGGTTCAACGTTCCTACTATATGGATCAGGAGTTCATTGATCTAAAACTTCAAATTAAGTTGTTGGTGAAAAACTTACATTTTATAGAATGTTTAGTAAGAACCAATTTATTTAAATGCTGTAAATGGTTTAGATGTGAAAAAGAAGTTTTGATACAAAGATCAAAAATTTAAAAAATAAATAGTACCTATAAAAATGATTGTAGTATTATTATTACTCACCTACGATTCGGTTCGTACGCACAATCTTCCCAATCGTGAAAAAAAAGGAGCGCTTTGTGCACTTGTTATAAGTTATAAACGCCTATTATGTCCCTGTCGGACCTCCTAGGTGTTTATAATAACTGCCCCAGGTTCTGGCCGTATGTATGTGTGTCTGTATGTGTGTACGGTTTCGTAGGCTTTGTTCCCCGCCCTCTACATGGCGCAGTTTTCGATTTCGGGCGAAAAGTACCTTTTGTATTGACTCTCGGCCGGGGGAGGTCGCGAAGCGGGCGACCGGTATTTTTTATTTATTAATTAGTCCGAAAATGTCGCGAGCTCGATGTCGAGATTCTCAGAAATTGTCTTTTTTGTCGAGCTGCAGCTACGCTATTTCGGCTCGGGGCTGTAACATGACAATTTTTAAAGCTTAGCTTAGCTCCTAATATTGGACACCAGTCAGTGGCGTAACTACGGAAGAGTAGGCCCGTGTTCAAAGTTTCAGGTGGGCCCCTGTGATTTGTTTTTTGTTTTACGTGAAAAAATCTATAATGGTCTATTTGTACCATTTCAACAGGTTAGCGAATAACGGATATACGGGGGGGCCTGAAAATGGTAAATTTTAAAAATAGCCTTGTATCTTAAGAAAAAGTATGTCCCGAAAACCGCAACTCCCTATTTCTAACAATAACCGAGATACCTTGCAAAATTATCGAAAATGGGACTCCCTATAATAGGTAGGTACATACAAAATAATTCAACTTAAATTCTGTATTGACCAAAAGTTAAAAATTATGCGCATTGCTCACTACAGATCGAAATACGCCATTTTATGGGTCAAAATTTCCATTCACCATGTACGTGCTGTACAGGGTGATCCAAACTCGCCGCCCCAGGCCTACTGCGGGAACACGAAAACTGAAAATAACATTTCGAACAGGGGTTTTTAAATGGGACATACTATAAGGTCCAATTATGACCGAAATGTTTTTCCCTATATATTGAAAGTCCTTATCTTTCTCAAAAACTTTTGTAGGAAAAGATTCTCTTTTCTGTATCTTTTATTGTTCAAAATCTACAGGGTCAAATATGTAAAAACATGGAATTTTTTATATTACATGTCAGAAATTATTTAAGAGTATGTTAGAGTGCCTTGTGCACCCTTAAATGTATTCCACTAGAATATTTTCTAAATTTTTGAATTGTGCTTGTTACTAACTTGTTTGCTACAAACAAATTTTAAAAAATATTCCAGTTGAATAAATTTAAGGGTGTACAGACACCCTAACATACCTACTCTTAAATAGATTCTTACTACCAGTTGTTTCCATGCTCGTTTCCATGGCTAGCTAGATTTCGGAAAACCGATTCTGGTGATTAGAAAAAAATAAAATAAAATAAGTCTAGGTTTTCGTTAAGATAATTCAACGCCAAATTTCAAAAAGTTTTTGTAAATCCAAAAGCTTGTCGCGCCAAATGTTTATAACAGTAGGTACCAATTAATTTTATTGGACAGTGATTGGTTGATAAGCAAGTACCTACTTCCAATTATAATTACTTTAATTACAATTCGCTCGACAAGCTTTTTGATTTACAAAAACTTGTGACAATTTGGCGAAAACCTAGATTTATTTTATTTTATTCATTTTACTACATGGCTTAAATAAAAGTTTGTTTTTAAAAAAGATTTTTATCTTTTATTTTATTTTGTACAATATTGAGTATTGCATATTGTATTGTCACCACAACTAAAGGTGTATGCAAAATTTCAGCACAATCGGATGTCAACAAGTGGTTCTAATTCAGCTTGCAAAATTCGACCTACACTAACAGGGCAGTAATAGTATATTACATAGCGAGAGTAGTAAGAAGCTTATTACGTACGAGTGGAAAAGTTGTGCACGAGCCGCGCAGCGGCGAGTGCTGTAATTCCACGAGTATGTAATAAAGCTTACTACTCGAGTGTTGTTCTATAATTTTTCTTCAACGAAAAACTAATATAATAGATCAACTATACTTCTGATTAGCTGACAGGCAATAATTAGTATGTTGGTTGGTTGCTATGGTGACGCGGATGACGCTCTAACAAGGCACCCGTGATAATTGCGTTTTAATTAAGAACAGATACGTAATTTTTTTTATTACATGCCAGTCATTACGTGTCAGTCATTACGTGTCAGCAGTGTTCGTAACAATGGACTTACTTATAACCTAAACCGTCACTTAATAGGTATGTTACTAGCATAGGAGTAGAAAAATGTTTTTTTATATATTTGATCCTGTAAATTTTGAACAATAAAGGATGCAGAAAATATTTTTCTACAAAACTTGAGAGATTGATGATAAGGACTTTCAATATATAGGGAAAATATGGTATGTTTCTGGGGAAAAATATCGATGACGTTACAGCGGCCATTTCCCCAAACATGGAAAAAGCGAATTTTTGGTCATAATTATTGGACGTTAGTACCCATTTAAGGACCACTGTTCGAAATTTTATTTTCAGTTTTCGCGTTCCCACAGTAGGCCTGGGGCCAACCCTTGCATTTTTATTGTTGCGAAATTTCAATCGCCTTCTATGTAACCGATTAGAGATTCTGAGTCGTCGGTTACGCAGCACCACATCAATCGGCTCGCATCGGAAAAACGGAGTGGACGCGGATCGTCTGGTACCCCTGCATGAATCTTGGTGGCGGTGGGCCCCTAGCAGCTCTGGGCCCGTGTTCACTGAACACTCTGAACACCCTGTAGTTACGCCACTGACACCAGTGACACCAGTGCATTTGCGAAAGCAGATAATTATGGGGCGCCATCTATTAACGAGTAGCTCAGTTAAATCCAAAACGCATTGCCTACGTTTGTAATCTTAATAGTACAATCCATGATAATTTTTGTTATTTTTTCCTTAAACAAATCTAACTTTCCAATATTATCGGGTGCCTATTGGACATGAATGTGCCGAAGCTAGAGGGAAAAAACAATATATTTGTGACTTATGCGTAGATGGATTATTTGTTGAAACTTTCATTATTTAATTCTCAGGTGAATCAGGTTTAATTTCTGGACTTTCGCAATAAAAAATGTCAATGACCTAATAGGGATTGGATACTCTATCCAATATTAGGACACGATTTCTTCAAATCAATAAAATGACTTTTATGTCTAAATCGCCTATTTCTTTTAAAAAATACCATACAAAAGTTACGACAGGTAGTACCTACACTAATTTCAACAAATAGGTAATAAAAAAGAAAATATAGATTTGGTTAATATATCCCTAAAATATCACCGTTTAAAAAAATGGCGGCCGTAACTCCTCTGCCGTTAGAGATACGGGGTTGCCGTTTATTTTGATTATAGGCAGATAGGGAGAGGAAAAAATGGAGGACGAATTTTTTTATGGTTACCTCGATTTTCTTACAACAAGAGCTACTTTTTTGTCTTTAGAAATACAAGACTCGGGTTTGTATTGTTGGGTTGCCAGGGTAGAATCATTGGGAAATGCGGAGAAAAAAGTTCTATGGCCTAGGTACTCGATTTCGCGGGAAAACACAACTTTTTTATGCGACAAGATATAGAAAGACAGGACAAAGTGGGTTAGGTGCAGAAGATAAAATGACGCTGCGCCGAACAATTTTTTTTCCACAGCCTACCCTGATCCTTTGGAGGTGAATAACTTTCTCATTAGTACAGATAGGCACTTCCGTTTTTTTTTGTATCATTCTCAACTCAAATGCCAAGAGAAAAATTATCGAGGAATTATTTTTTCCATGGCACGCTCAGTTTTCCCAGAACATATACAACTTTTTTGTTTGGCGAGATAAAAATTTCGTTTCTACTGCGATGGAATGTGTACGGGAAATGAAGAAAACCGTCTACAAGCGACAGTGGCATCGCAAAAAAAAAATCCGCGTAGGCGTTTATAAGCCTGCCGCGGTTTCAGCGCGGCGACAACTTGGCACCCCTCAAGTTGGTGGCGCTCGGCGGTCGGTACTTGTTAAATAAATAGCTATTATTTTTTCGTTATTAGTTTGCAATAAAAATGACACAATTTCCTTAAAAAGGCAACATAATTATTTTTATAGTGTGAAAAAAGCATTTCGGACTTAATATTGGGCTTTTTGGCAAAAACTTTAATAGGGAAAAAATACTTTTAGATTTTCGAGTGAATGTATCAAGCAAAAATTTTCACGTAAAATTTTTTTCTTAGTGGTATTTTTAAGTAAGGATCGAATGGGCCAGGGGGCAGTTGCTATTTGCATTTTTTCCATCACTTGTTATGCCATTAGCCGAGCTATTACCATTCTAAACATATAGATAGGTAATAAAAATAGTGTCTGCATGTTAACCTTGTTTAAAATAAAAAGTCGTTAAATATTCTGAAAAGGCCGAGGTTCCGGCAACGTTGCTCCGCCCGAAGCTCCTCGAACACGCAAGTATTCGTATGGGGCTCGTCGCCGTGCGTTTCATGTGTCGTCATAAGAATAATGTCTCTTCTTTCTGGAGTATATTCTTCTATGTTATCGCATAATGATCTCTATGGATGAGGCGCAGGTTGTACAGCTCGCACACGAAATTGTGTCTCCTACGCACGACACACGTCTTGACATGGCATTCGTTTGAAGGCAAGGTGCACATTGAGACACACGCGGCACAGCCCACGCAAGCCAAGACCAACGTTTTTGTGTCGTGTGCACGCCCGAATATTGAGACGCAGCGTAGGGCAGCACACGAATGTATCGGTCAAGCCGTGTGTAGGGTTCGAATCGTGCTTTTTTTTCACCTGATTTTTCTTTACCTGGTATGCCACTAAAACATCCTTTCTTGAGTTCTATTTTACAGGTACTAAAATCGATCCTTATTTGTTTATTCTTGGCTTGGCGGCTTGGCAATTCGGTTTATGCATTAGGGGGGGGCTCGCCATTGTATGTTTGGTTGCCTGTATCAATGTATTTTTATTTCCAACTAGCTGGAAAAAGTATCGAATTTCAAAAGATTACAAAAAACACGGGTATTTTTAAAATATCCATAGATACTAATGACACTAGTTTAAAAGTTATGGGCGAGATTTTTTTTTTAATTTCAAACTTTATGCCGGCATAAATTCGTCTATTTTGTCTCTTGAGCCGGAATTTTACCTTCGTTAAGATTGGCATAGGTTTCGGAATATGCTCGGAACGAAAACACGCTAATAAACATTGTAATTATCCAGGTCTTGTTGTAAATAAAAAACATAGGCAAAATACCCCTTAAATTATGCAGCGGGAATGCAAAAGTGTGGTTATTATTTATCAGATGGCGCGAAAAACAGACGATCGATGAACGGTTGACGCTGTTGTTACAGGTCCAGTTTAATAATTACATATATTATGTTCATATGATCAATTTTACGTTTTGGCGATATATTATTTAATCAACTAAGCTGTCTGATTACTTTTTTATGTTTTTATATTACTTCCATATTATTATATACTATGAATTGCGAATTTTTAATAATAAAATAATATAAAACTTCAAAAGGTATATTCGGGAGACCCTCGTAGCTCAAAGACTCCGATCTGTGATTTTAACCCCTCTCTTTTTAGCAATGGTTCATTGATTTTTAGCTTGAAAGGTACACGGCGGCACTAAGAACTGCTTTAGTTGACTTTGCATTATTTATACATACGTGTGGGTTGGGTACTGTTATGTTCTTATAGTTATGTCGCCGTTATGTATTTTTCGTGAGGAAAACACAATCGTTAGGATATAAACTGACATTAGGGGAGGATTCATGTCTATGTCTCTATATGTATAGGTATGTCGAAAATTATCTATACCGGGTGTTCCATTTTAATAAATGCAGGTATTATAAATATCTCAAAAACGAAAATCACAAGAAATCACATAAAAGTTGAAGCATATTATGAGGTGCAATCATTGATTAAGTTCACGTTTTCACTTGTAGGCAGACGACGTTTTCAAGGTCACTTGAATGTCTACTGTGTTTTTTACTGTTAAAGGCACATCTTTAGTTAAAGAATGTGATTCTGCACATTTTCTGTAGGTATAGTATTGCGCTGGTATTGCTGGCTTAAAAGTTCTACAAAATTATGTTTAGTTTTTTCAATGAAATGAAACATGGTCTTTTATGTGAACATAAGGTGTTTCTTCGTTTGCATTAACACTACATTCAAACACACATTTTAAGTAACGCAATAATTAAGATAAATACATATCTCGAAAATAAAAAATGAAAAAAGAAAACGATATATTGGTGCGAAAGAACATCTTCTGTACCTATATGTTAAACATCTACAGTGTGACCTCCGTTAAGGAGTTACCACCCTGGTAAAATATCTTTATTTGTTTACCGATTTTGATAAACTTTTTTTTGTTAGGTTCAAAAAGCACAATAAACAATGTGTAACTTTACTTTTGGGCTGTAATCATGGCCACCTGTCAACACATGGGCTCAATTTAAAAAAGTACTATTATTTTTTTAATAATATTTTTATTAGGTACAGGGTGTCCGCCTGAAGGTGATAGGAACATTCAATTTAACCATTCCGTATTTTTTGAGACAAATTAATGATTTAAAAACCAGTTTGTTGCAGTTTTTCCAAACAATGTAATGTCGTTTGGAAAAAGACAATCGAACGTCAAACAAAAGTTATAACCAAAAAACCTTTTTGGAAAAAATGAAGATGGTGCAAAATGTATCTTTTTATTAATTTAAACATATTTTTTTATTAACGGGTAAAAATAGAACACATATGCAGTTAACTTTGGGGTTACCTTTCGATTAAAGACGAGGAAAAATAACCTACTCAAACGTGGCCACGTGACTTTCGCTATCTGTCAAAAATTATATTTAAAAAATAAAATCCCTAAAAATTGGCTTATTTGTTACAATTTCAAAACGTTTAACTTGAAAAAGTCGTTTCTATTTTAATGTTACATAAGCGCCTATTTCCTATTTATAAAATTTCTTAAAATTTTAAAAAGTCATTACTTCGTAAAAACTATTTTATATCACTAGCTATACAACATAATATACGAGTATCATTCTATAATTTTATTAACTTTTTATTATTACTAAAAAATATCGATAAGAATATGACTTTTTCAAAAGAAAATTATATTAACGCTTTAAAATTCTATTATGTTTGACACAAAGTTGATGTACCGGCAAGCATTTAGGTAGTACCATAGAAGAATCTACTACGTAAATTCTTCTATGGTAGTACCTATAAATTTATTTACATTACATTTTCCATTACTCTAAATGTATGCCAAAATAATACATATATTAAGATATCAGCAAATAGTAGGTATTTCACGTATCTAACAAAATTCACAACTTTACGTCAACTTTGGATCAAATACAACAGAATTTTAATTTCTTTCGGTTTATCAATATTAAGTACTTAATGAAAAGTAAATGGAATGATAAAAGATAAAACTATAGTGACATAAATTCTAAATGTCAGTTAGGGTAAGTATTGTGATCATTCATGCGGTTTTGAGGGAGAATTATTATGTCATAACAGTAGATTTGACAGCCGATAGGTAGTCCTCTTACTTAATATTTTACTCAACAATATTCTTAATAACTATGACAAAATATAGAAAAATAAAGGAGCGTAAATATTCATATTATTTTGTGTTTAACAATTCAGTTTCAATCCCAAAATACGCCAGGATGGGAGCGATGTGCTGTTATTTGTATAAAAAAAGGGGGTCGGTCCGCCTGCCTCCTCCTAGACCCCTGGTTCCGACCAACGATCTTGCCGGGCAACAAAACAACTTATAAGGAACGGAAACTTATTTTAGCAAGGCGAAACCTTACTTTTTATTCTCGCTCTGTACCAATGGCCGCTCTCCAACTCCAGCGCCATCTTACAGACACTTGCGCAATTTTTGCACTCCAGTACCCAATTTCTGTTTTAGCAACATTTATCCTAGTTAGGAACACGGTCAAATGAAGGTCGTCGCGAGGTGATGACGTTTTATTTCCGTCCTGGACCCGGTCCGAACTACTTTCGGCGTTCGAGTCGTCCTAGAATTGAGCTCAAAGGATGAGAAATAAACAGAGGGACACGAGGGAGATCGTGCTTCGACTTTGGACCTACCGCGCATCCAATTTCTTGTCAAATCAAGTTGAAGCCATATTGTATGAACATATTGTCAACCTAAATTTTTAAATTCTTTACGCGGAATGTCATTGGTAGGTGGTAGGTTTTCCCGTTACGTTAAAATCCGATCAATAGTAGTGCAAAATATATATTCTTATGTTGGTAACATCTTGAAATTAGGTCAAGACCAGTGGCGTGTAATAAGGGTTATCTCAGGATGATAAGATTGTCGAAATCCTGTTTTTCTGAAAACATTCCATATTTTATTTCCATGTGAGTCGAATTTTCCATATGTTACCCCCAGACGCCACTCGTAAATTTTTCCTGCATTCTACTCAACATCGATATTCTTTTCAACCCTCTTCAAGGCTTGTATGCGAAAATGGGGCACCTAAATCTGTCACTATCTGATGGTCTATGCTATGTAGGGAATAATTGTAATAAAAGAGCGCGTATATTTTTTAAAAACAGTTTATTATAATGTATCACAACAGTCAAATTTTTTGTTGTCGGCATATCCAAATCGATATATTTATTAAAATATCTTTTGCGTTATACAAGACTTCTATTAAAACGCTATTTAGTTGTTCTCTTTGAGGGGTTTCTAAATTTGTAATTTGTTAAGAAAAGATCAGACCATACGTGGATATGCCAAATAGATGTACCTATTAAGTTGAGTGATTCTACTACAGCGAGTAGAACTGCGTTGCTGTTGACGACTGTAATTCTATTTGTCCCATCTTAAACTGGAGTCTTTGGAGCCACCTGAGCAACAATGGATTTTTCGTGTTCGTTACGTGAACTTTTTCAGTTGGTGATTCTTGGTAGATGATTGGAGAACAGTTTCGACAATTTTGCAACCTTACTTGAAGATGGCCAGGCAACTAGACGATACAAGTAATTTTAATCCAGGTGTAAAGACAATGGATATTGTTTTAAAATGTTATTAAAACGATGTTTTGTTGTGTTCTTACCTGAATTTGGTTAGAACACAAGACCGGAGTCCACAATGGTAGAAGTTTTCCGACAAAAGATGATTGACACTCTATCAGAGCCTCTAACATTGTCAAAAAATGCAGACTTACAATTTCGCTGAGCTGCAAATAAATAATAGGTGGAGTAGAGTAGCAATGCCCCTACTGAGTGGAATAAACTTCCAGAACAAGCATTGAGTAGTAGCTGTTTATCTAACCAGTTACTAAATGTATCATTTTGCTCTCATATCACCCGAGTTATACAAAATCATACTTCCTAACGTGTACATTGTGGTTCAGTAATTGACAAAAAATGTTTCATATAAGTTGGAGATACAGAATCGTATTTTTTACTTATGGTTCTTAAATGGAACACTACATATTGATGCATTTTTAAATCTGCTCGTCACTACGAAAAAAAAAAAAACAATATGAAACTTTATATCATTATTTCTTACCATTTTGAAATATTCCATTTTCAAAGTTACTTTGAACCCCCATCTCACCCCATTAGAGGCTAAATTTTGGAATTTTTTTCTTGTTTCTAAGCTTCATGATTCCTCAAATCTGGTGATGAGTGAGTGGCATTTAATGTTTTATATAATTTTAATCGCCTGACGAGCAGATTTAAAAAATTCAAAAATATATATTTTAAAAATACATAAATTTGGTTTGTCACAGTTTCGTGCAAAATCCTGTATAAAATTTTTTATCACCGTAAAAAATACAATTCGGTATCTATATCTTTTATATGAAACATTTTTTCCATCTGGAAAAATGAGAAACTGGAGGGCTGTCAATTTATACTGAACCACCCTGTACATAGTTTTTTTGTAATTTTGAAGATATATAGAAATTGAAGATAATGAGTGTTTATTTAAATAGCGTAATACTGACTAAGGCTGGCCGAATGATTTCGTGAAAATCGCGGTACAAAAAAATCGTAGCCGGCCCTGGATTTGCATTTTGAAAATGATAGGAAGGTCAGAAGAAGCGGTTTTTGAAGGCCTTTCAAACCAAAAAAGTTCAGGCGATTATCTTCACAAATAAAGGTTTTATGTATTCGTATACAGGGTGATTCAGTTTTTATTCGGGAAAATATGAAAAAAAGTTTATATAACATATGCTGAAAAACTTACCGTTTTCGAGATACAGAATGTTTAAATTTCAAGAAAAAAATCGTTTATTTTTTATAAATTCTCGGCATCACTTTAAGTAAGGACACAAATAGCTGAAGCCCTTTAAAATGACAGTACAGGATATTTTTTATAACTTCCGATTCGTTTGATAGATTTGAACCAAATTTGGTACACAACACTTCCATTATGGTTTTCGTGAGAATTTCAAGCTGCTCAGGCCACCAGTGGCGGATTTATGGAGGTTCATTTGCATATAAATTAGGAAAAAAAATAGTAGCGTCTGAAAAATGAAAATTTTAAGCAGCCATTTGAAAGACGATTGAATTATATAATCTGTTATAGTGTGGCCGAAAATTTAATTTTTAGCCTGCGTAATCCATACTAGCTTTAAATTTGTATTTTACCTAATATAGGATTCTACTGTCATTTTTACAATTATCGAAAGACAGCTGTGCACACATTTCATCCTGTACTGTCATTTTAAAGGGCTTTAGCTATTTGTGTCCTTACTTAAAGTGCTGCCGAGAATTTATAAAAAAATAAACGATTTTTTCTTGAAATTTAAACATCCTGTATTTCGAAAACGATAAGTTTTCCAGCATATGTTTATATAAACTTTTTTCATATTCAGACGTGCTTAATCCATTGACAAAGTTTCCCGAATAAAAAATGAATCACCCTGTATATTTAAAAGTAGACACGCTGTATATAGTAAATTTTTCTATATACCAATATTACGATATATTGATATTCCGATTTTATATTCTAAATATCATTATTAAAGTAAAATTCGAAGTAAAAAAACAAACTTGTGTATAAAAAGGTAAAATTTTTGTTGGTAACTTGTTTCGGCCTAAACAGCCATCATCAGACCTAAAAACTAGCTTATACTACGAATAAATTATAGAAATATATTAAATTAGTACAACAAGAACCAAATTTAGTGGGAAATAAGCCAATTTTTATGTGTGAAGACTCTTTTTATTGGTGAAAGCTATTTTTTTAAGTGTCATATTGAACTAGATTTTTGTCAAATCTAAATTTAAAAAAAATTTGTACTTTTGCCCTGTCCAATGCAAAATTCAAACATTAACATCTTTACATTATATTAGGAACTCGCTTAATTAGTGACTGAAGAAGCAGTTAAACTACTGCGAAAGTTTTCACCAATAAAAAAAGTCTTCACACTTAAAAATTGGCTTATTTCCCACTAAATTTGGTTCTTGTTGTTTAACTAGTCAAGCCACGACTACCCCTCCTCTTAATTAAATCAGTACCATATAAAATCGTATAGAGGTGTTAAAAAATTAAAGTAAAATGTTACATTGACAAAGAGATGGTTGAAGTCGAAGCTGTAATATTATTGTAAGGTAATTTTAATATATTAGGAGG
This sequence comes from Pseudeuparius sepicola, assembly GCA_963920635.1. NCBI lineage: Eukaryota > Metazoa > Arthropoda > Insecta > Coleoptera > Anthribidae > Pseudeuparius > Pseudeuparius sepicola. Next base: position 9,628,896 of record OY987305.1, read on the forward strand.
TCATATTATTATTTTATTATTTATTCCTAAACGCTTGGATAGGTGGATCGGAATATTTTTATCTATATAACCTCGAATATATCGGAAATCAGATGTATGGATAGATATTCTTTTTTCGAAATCGAAATCGATATTTTATATTTTAAATATCCTTATTCGATTGTAGTCCGTGACTTTAGGTACCTACTTAATTAGTTACGTAAAGTATCGTTTTGTACAGTAAGATATTTCAACACTTGCTTTGGTTTTGAAAGATGTCTCTTTAGGTGTCAAATTGAGGAGAAAGGTTTTATACAGGGTGTTTACTTTTAGCGTGTACAGCATTGGTAACTTCTAAATTTGGAGAGGTACAGAGAGGGTTAAATTAGGCAAAAGTTGGGCATTTAGAGACCTTTCAAAGAAATCGAAATGGCTTAAGGCGTTCCTGAAATATCCTGAAAGAAAATTGAAATTTGTCGTTTTTTTATTTAATATCATCTACAATAAATATAGAAACGCAATGAAACTTGGTATGTTTACATAAGTCGACATGTGCTATCACCAGGAAGTTTCAGAAAATTTCCATGTCCACTAGATCTAGAGTATGGAAAGTTGCTTATATTTTGTTTCGTTGCTATGACTAGCAACTTCATTTTATTAGAGTTGTTTCCGAAAATACAAAGAAAATTTTGTCATGCCACTACAAAAATCGCTGCGAATAAAACCGTATTGAAATTTTGCGAAAAAATAACCTAAAAACTTTAATTAAAACATTTTTACTCATCCTGTATGACTGACAACGATTCTCAAATCTGACAGGTCACGATTTGACGACCTTTGTTTTTCCGTCTAAAGGATACGAGCTTACCATTTTGGATTGTTGAACAAGCTGTAAAATCAGTGGAGTTACTTTACTCCAGAAATCAAAAAGCGTGTTCATTGTAACGTTGTAAGTCTCACTTATTGGCTGGTGTTGGTTCAAACCTTGTTCCAGATAAACTGTCCATAACTAGAAAAATATAAACCGTCAGTTTTTCTTGATTTTATCAGATCTTTTCAGCGTTCACCATGATAGAAAATATCTTACTTGACATAATATGAAGGTATGGAATAACGATGACATATGAAGAACTGATGCTTTCGGCTGCTCCGCAAATCCTGCCATAATCGTTTGGATGTGGTCTGCCATTTGACAGGATGCCTCCTGAGGAATCGGCTGACTTATTATTATTCCGTTATTATTACCCTGCAGTGCTGTGTGCGTCAGAGACCCCAGTAATAACCAAGATAACAGTCTTATGTGGCCTATGCATTCTACAAATTCTCTAGGACTAAAATCAACATTATTCGTTAAGAAATAAATTGCTAAGTGAATAGACACAACATTGAAGAGACAAAGCTTTCCGCTTCGTTTAGGTGTATTAAACAAAGCATTCCAAGTTCAATCCAAAGTAAAAACTGTTTTAATGTTTCCAAAGTTGTTGCTGAGATTGTTTTTGTAGACCTACCTCTGTTGATTAGCTGTAGTATTGTACAACCATGGAAAGTACCTTGTAACTGCTCTATTGTCTTTTGCGTTTCCTTTCGTAATTTCTAGAGCTAGATATTGAGCTGCGCTACATTTTATAATACCGCCTAAAGTGTCATCATTCAAGCCAACTCCGATGCCTTTACAATAACTCTGAAAACTACATTTGTTATTATCATAGGACTAGAGGGTTGTGAGTTGTTTACCTTCATTTTTGAAATAGTATGAAAGTCAGTCAAGAACTCTAAAATGTCGCCGAGGTTCATTTTCATACATTCCGATATTCCTGTCGTACATATGTGTTCGAACTCGAAATTTACAGTGCGGCACTCTTGTATAACAACGTTTGAGGGCATTTGGCCTCCTACATCCTGGAAAGTTGTCAGGGTTGAAAGAAAAATGTGAACCGGATTAGCGCAGAAAATACAGGTTGTTTATAAATTATGGTGCCAACATAATATCGCAGGTAGAAAATGTCATTTTGAACAAAAAGTTTCCTATAATCAAGGGTGCGAAAATGCATAATAAGCAAGTTATAGGGTGATAAATGTACAGTTTGAAAAACATATTTTTCGCAGAAACTTCTACGGAAGATATGAAATTTAAATGAAACTTGGTGCAGTCCTTTAGTCTCTGAACAATTTCATGTAAAAACAATTTATTCCCATCGCCCAGAGGCGGAGGGGCGGGGTAGCTCAATGGGTTTTATACTCATAACTTTTTGAAGTTATTTTTTTTTGCGGGTTGATCATTTTAGTGCATGTTTTTCATCTTTTTTATTTTGCAACAAAGGGGCATTCTTCTTCCGTAAGGATAAAATCAACCGTGTGCGCTGAAACCCGCAAAATGTGTCGCAAACCACCTGTTAACTCCAAAATTCAAAAAATAAAATTATCGCCTACTGCATTTACAGATGAATTGTACGTTCAAAATTAAGAAAAAATGCCCAGTAGACATTGAGTAAAACATCACTGCTTTTCTTGAAATAAGGCGTCAAAATTTTGTCCAGCTCAATCCGTTCCCTTTTGAAAGCGAAAAATTTTTGTTACATTGTTCATAGGAATTTTTTTGTCACATTAAATGTTACAATTATTCCGTAAAATTTGAAAGCGGTAGTTGAAAATTTTATTTTTCGAACTTTGGAGTCAACAGGTGTTTTGTGGCACATTTTGCCAATTTCAACGCAAACTGTTGATTTTATCGTAATAGAACAAGAGTACCCTTTTGTTGCAAAATGAAAAGATGCACTAAAGCGATGAACCTGAAAGACCAAAAAGATAACCTAAAAAAAGTTATGAATAAAAAACCCATTGAGCTACCCTGCCCCTCCGCCTCTGAGCGATGGGAATAAATTGATTTTACATGAAATTGTTGCACTTCAGCGACTAAAGGGCTGCACTAAGTTTCATTTAAATTGCATAACTCCTGTAGAAGTTTTTGCCATAAGTCCTGTAGAAGTTTTTCAAACTGTGTCTTTATCACCCTGTAACTTTTTTATTATGCATTTTCGGACCCATGTTTATAGGAAACTTTTTGTACAAAATGACATTTTATTTCTGTCATATTACGTTGGCACCATAATTTAGAAAGACCCTGTATATTGGAAAACCCCCTAGACAAAAACTAGACAAAGTTTTCTTAAGATTGGCACATTTGACCGGATTGCCATTGTACATCTAAATTGTTACTATTGACGAAATACACGATACATTATGTCGCGTGTTTCTCAGACAACTGTTTCACGTGCTTCGATTTGTCTGGGTTCACATTCGAGGTTATATTGTTTCCTAGCAAGTGTGAAGTGAGAGCAAACGTCTTGTTTTAACACTAAAAAGTTTATAGTTGTGTGTTAGTGTAATAACTTTAAACAATGGGACACGAAACGTACTTGGCATGTAAGAAAAACCGACACCTCCAAGGGAATTAGCTCGTGCGCCTAAACAAAAAATATTTGTTTTGATTTGGTCTAGTTATATTTTGTCCAGGGGAAAACCTATATCAGCTCAGTAGGTTCTATATCAGTTTAAAAACCTTTGTCCACACTTGTTTTTGCATTACATAAATAAGAGAATAATGCAAATATCCTTTTGTTGATTTTTTTGACAAGCAATAATTTATGTACCAATGCACTGAAGTTCAACTTTTTATGACTCATGTGGAATTTAGTTGCCGAGGCCTCTGGCCGAGGCAAATAAACCACACGAGTCGTAAAAAGAACTTCAGTGCCGAGGTACATATTATATTTTTTTGAAATCAGAAAAAACTGTTTTATTGAGCAAAAAATAATCATAAGGGATCACCCGTCCATGAACCGATTGCGCGCGGCGTTGCTTGACTTTGACGATCGCTCTACCTAAGTCAAGTATGACAAGGCACGGCGCTTTCCAGCAGAGAAACCAAATTGCTGCTTGTTGTGTAGCCTCCATGACAAATCGATTGATATTCAAACCTACTAAAATATTTATACTGAAAGATTGCGCTGGTATAAGCAACAATTTCGCAATGTGTACGACTTTTGACGGGAGATGGCCCCGCGTCTGACGTTTGACGTTTACATCTCCCCAAAGCTTACTTACTGAGAAAAATCGTACAATAATGGGCTACTTCAGTGCCGATTTCTGAGTTTTCAATGACGATTTTGAGACACTTCACCACCGATTTCAAGAAAAATATTTTAAAGCACTTACTTGTAAAATAAGGTTGATGAGCATAAGAAGATTTGAATCTGGTATTGTCGTTTTAAATTTCAGTACTTGTACCAACTCAAACACGATCATCCGACTAAGTATCTGTTTATCTCTATCCTACAACAAGTTGAGAATATACATGAACACGAATTAGAACTCCCAATCTTACCTTTGTGAAGGCTCTATTACACAAATAACAAATTTCTACTAAGAGACTATATTTCAACGGTTGCGTTTGTATAGCGTAACTTAGCACTTTTGAGAAAGGCTCGAGTATACCCTTAAACTGCGAAATTAAGGGCACTTTGAAAACGGACGCCATGATACTTAATAAAGGTGTAACGTCATCTAAAATATTTAATAAAAATAATAGTTTTCTGTACAAAATATCTAACTGTTGTAAGACGGTGCTCCACATGGGTGTACTTGGTCCTAGAGCAGCTTCCAACGGTAAACAGTTCAAGTAGGACGCCATATTTTGCAATATAGTCAGGAGAATATCAACGGGTAACGTTTTTTTCGAATTAAGAGTCTCTAGTACGAGTTGGAGAGGGGCTACGGGGTTCAATTCGTTAAAATCTACTAATGCTTGTATCACACTTTTGAAGAACTGGACACGAGTCTCTTCGGATGCCTTCGTTTGAAACATCTGCATGAAGATACCATTTGGAGCGAGCTGGTGAAGAACGCATCTCAAAAACTGATGCGCCACACTAATCGCTCCACCTGGTAGGTGAACATTGCTTTCACATTGCCATGGGTACGATGCGTTATTTGCTATTCTGAAAATAGAGCTGTCACCTGGAATGCTCTTCAAGAACGTAAGACACTTACTTTGTAACTATACTTAAGATATCAGGTAACAGTGGAGCTGAAAGACTTGGTTCTCGATGTATAAAAGTACCTAACGTTATTATACACAGGCCTATTTCTTCATCACTGTATTCTTCACGGGCTATGCCACATTCAGAACATCTTTCGTTTACACATTCCTCACCTATTCGAAACGAACTTTGTCTAACATCACATGTTCCTAAAATAAACGTTCCTATATTCTCATTCGAGCATATTCGATTTCGACAAAACAAATATTCAACTGGTTTGCATCAACTCAAATCTGAATTAAATATCTGAATAATTATTTCACCACGAAATGGATTGTAAGGAGTGATAAAAAACTAACTACTCACGTTCTATCCTAGGTGACATTTGCGGGCTGTGCCAAGTCCCCGGCCTCCGCGGATCGTACAAATGATAAGAATTGAGTGTGAATGGTCCAGCTTTTCGCATCCTATTCCTCTGGTTCGTCATGTTATCCCTCTCCAACTTAATCCTCTTGAGAATGTTGTCGTGTCCGTTTCCATTCTCGTCGCTTTCGTAAAGATTCGGTGGGCTTTCTAGGGCTACCTGTTTTATAAGCTTTCTAGGACTGTGTGTCTGCGACGTCGTCGGTTGATCTTGAGGTTTAACTGCTTCCGGACACTTTTCGGGTATTTTAGTCGAGAGCTTTCCAAGTTGAGGGTTGATACTTAGCGCTTGTCTTACTTTATCCACGAGTTGAGAAATGTCTTTTGTGTGTTGACCTATAGGGAGCAGTCGTTCTTGGTTTGGAATTTCCAGTTGAGGCTCCAGCAGAGAAAATATGTCTTCTATCGTGGAATCTAGAATAATATTGTGGGTTATTATTTACGATTAGTATGAGACGTTACCGGGTGATTTTATTGGTCCAATTGGGAGCAGTCTTTCTACAGAAGGTGTTGGCAGCATCCGTTGATTATTTTTGTTGTAACTGTCATCGCAGTCAGACATTGGAGTACAGACAGGCGTAATGCTAGGTTCTATTATTTTTTTGTGCCTCCCAAGTGGAGTGGGTTTTGTTATATGTACCGCTGTATCAATAGAAGTCGACGTAACTTGTCTATGCGAAGCTGTTGTAACTGTCTTGGCAGTTTGATTTCCATTAATTCCGTTGATTGACGTCACCGATGACGTCGATCTCAGTCTTAGTCTTGAATAGTATTCAGTAGGAGATTTGTGCTTATTATCACATGATTTTATTGAGTCATCCTCGCTTCCTATTATCCACGTTGGACGACTTTTATTTGACGGTTTCTTTACTTCTATCAGACTGTTTATGCTTTCTTTTGGCTGCTTGTCACTGATCGACTTCTCTAGCTGCAGTTTGCAGATGGCAGGGCCTGAATTATCGCTCATTCCTAAAATCAAACTATTAGATAAGCTTCGTTTCGATTGACCTGCTGTTTACCATCTTCAAAAGAATCTGGAACACTACCGTGCAACGTACTATCCGAAATATCACTCTCTGGAATCGCGTTTAGTTCAGACTCTGTATCATCGTCGACGCTAATTCTATCAGACTGTTTCCTGTAATGTTTTTCCCATTTTTTCTCTGGGTGAACACACTGTATTGCTTCTTCCCAATGGGTTTCCATGCTAGCAGTCGACGAGGGCTTCGCATAGGATACCTGTACTCTACCACCTCTCGAACTAAGAGATACTTGGATTGACTGGCCATCTGAAGAGTACATCGGTGAGAGAGGTGGAGTAGTTCGTTCAGGGTGGTCAATCTCAGTACCTAAGGATGGTTGACTTACATCTAAAATGAGTGATGATTAAATGAGGTGATGGTTTTCACAAAAGGTAACGACTTTTTCGTCACTGCCGCTGAAAGATTAGTTGTTCGGATAATTATACGTTTTTTGACTGCATGTGAAAACCTGTAATTAAGTGATGGTGATTGCGATAGCAAGATTGTTTACCTCTAGATCTAAAAGGAAGCTGTCCCATTAAAATAGTTGCTGGAATTCTCCTACAGTGGTGGTGTTGTGAGTCTAAAGTATTTAAAACAATTCTTATCAACGCAGTTAGTTGCATGGAATGAGGTTGCTGGTTGTACTGATACTAAAATATCACATCATAAATTTTTAGGTTTCATTTTTTACATAACTTACTTTATATAAAAGCACTACTAGCGACATCAGCCACTGTTTCCTAGAATTTGGTTCAAGTACCCATAAGCTATATGTTGGTTGTTGAAATTCCATAGCATTAGGAATGTAGTAAGGCGACGTAACATATTGAAGTAAAATTAAACAGGTGGGTAAAATAATGCGACCGATAAGATGGTTTTGATCCATAACCTGAGGTAGATTTGAAATAAAAACACTAAATGCTGGCGATGATCTTAACCTTTGGGGAGGCAAGTAAATTCCTCTGTCTGTCTGGCTATAACCTAAAAGTTTTTAGTTTGAGATTAATAAGATTAATGCAAGGTTAAATAATTAATACTTACCTAAAAGAAGCCATAGATGTTTGAGCACGATGGTTTGGGTTCTGTTCAAAGATTTTTCTTCGACAGGGTACGCTTGGTCTGATCTTGACAAAAATTGCATTAGTAGAAATATGAGGAGATGCATAGTTTCCTTGTCAGCTTCTTCTAGATCTATAATTCGCTGGAGAAAATTCGTCAAGTTTTGGTCTTCTACAAGGTTAAAAGAATGCATATGTCCATCTAAAATAATGTAATAGTATGAATGGGGTTCATTACAGTAGGTTAGCAGGTATATGTATGTATAAACAATTTTACGGAGTTTTGGTACCAAATATATGTAAACTTGTGCTGACGGATACTAAACTCTGCAAATTGATATATGGATAAATCATTCATGAACATCCTATGCGTCAATGTTTACCAAGAATCATGTTTTAGGCATTATTTTTATGTATGTGTGTGTCAGAACAGCCAAGTATAGTAATAATTTGGACTTGTAATTCAAATTCAAGAACTAATATTTAACACTGACATTAAGTTTAAACAGTTATTACTTGTGCCTGTGGAACAGTGTACTTAATGACAGCAAACATAGTGCTATGATATAAGGTTTTAACACTGATTCCAGACAAAGTTACAGCGCAGTAACATCAAGTACCTACTAAAAGTAACATTGTGTCAGCATAATGTTAGGAGTATTTGATTGCTAGTATATATTTGTCTCCTTCAATATAAAATCATGCTTAGTACTGACATTTCCTGATGTAACCTCTTGTTATATTTTCGTAAATTATAATATTATCTTACATGATGCCTTTCGAATTATAAATGCATAAAATTAAAAAGAAACAAATTCTTAATAAGCAGTTTTAAAGCCAAACGACATAAAAATTGGATGTGTCAAATGTCAAGCAAAAATTACAACTTACATTTATGTATCGACAACCATGCGGCCACTACAACAAGACACTACATCTAGTTTCTACCTGGAATGCTGTAACTAGTGCTTAGAAACTGACCCAGTCCAAACCGTGAGCTTTTCCGTTTCAAAATTGGAGCGGAATATTGTCTGCTGTATACCTTTTCCTTCGGCTCTATAAATAACATTTCTTAGTGTAAAATTCGACCCCAAAATGGTATACAGACCTGTTTTGCTCTCTTGGTGTCTTATAATTGAAGCTGGTGCAGACATGGTTCTCTTGTATGGCCATTTCGTTCCAAAACTGGCACTCAAAGTTTTAACAGAACTGGCTATGCTAGGTTCTGACATTCCTGACAATGCCTCATGTGCCCTTTGCAGTTTTCTAACGAATGATTCACTTTTTTCATCTGAATTCTTCAAATCTAACGTTCACAGATTAGTTAATACGAAACGGTTATCTACATATTATCTACTTTTTGAAACGTATCTAATTTACCTCTAATGTACGATATGTCTCCTGATCTTTCCAGTGCTATTTGAGCTTCAATAAAAAGAGTATCAAACCTGTTAAGAAAAAACTCCCAATTCAAGATCTTTCTTTCACTCATTGAGTTGTGGAGTTGATAAATCGATTGCAAAACCATTGGACGGTCAACAATAACTGAATCAAACTGGGTTTCTAAACACATTATCAACGACTGAAATATCAAAAACTAAATAGGTAATCTGTAGACATCATAATATCACAGACAACATCACACTGATCTGCGACACCAGTTTTTTTTAAGGAAATCTCTTTACCTTTATTGCAAGATCATGTATTGTACCAAGATAGAGAGTAGCTCTTTGAGCTACGTAGATATTGCTGTCATCCATGCTTGAAATTAAGTAACAAAAAGCGTTTGCCAAGGCTGCCTGGAGCTGATTTTGGTTTTTTAAAGGACATTCTGTCATGAACCTAGCAAGAACTGTGACTCTTTCAACTGCTGTGAACCTGGCCCTCCAATCCTGACTATGAAATTCTTCTTGAGTAATTCTCCAAAACACATCTGGGCCAGCTGGTAGGGTAATGCAATGGAGTAAAAGAGGAACTGCTTCCTGACAAATATGAGAATGTTCTGAATTTAGTAAATTCCACAAGCTGCAAACGAGACATGGGTCTAAAGATACAACTGCTAGTCAAGTGCTTTGGCTAAGCTATGTATTGTTCGGTGTATAAGTACGTTAAATAAGAAAGATTTATACATACTTTTTAATAGTTAAATTTTCTTGACACCAAATAAAAAATCCTTTGTGTTCCTTGGAAGCAATGGTACAAGCATCCCCATGCAAAATCAAAAAGTTTAAACTTTTAAGCATATAATACAAGATGTCAGGTTCCGTCACACTAGAAATTTCTTGAAGCAATTGATGAACGTATTGAATAGGTTCGGGAAGATCGACTTCAGAAAATTTGAATTTTCCCAGCGAGGTATGAAGGAACTCCATATCACCATCAGAATCGCTTTCAGAATTATCTTCAACTTCTGGAATGAGCTGCGGTTTTGGTATTGAAGACGTCGGCATTGCTGAAAACAAAAGTTGGTCTTCAAAGAAAAATGCGTGCAGTTTTTTTTGTACATCTGAACATACCTACATCTGATTCTGACATGGTTATAGCTCGCGCTACTGCTGATATAACCTTTTCTGTTGGCATTATAGCTGTTAAGTCTAATTGTTCTGAAACTGTTTCTACTGTTGCTGTCATGATCTGGAAATATGCGGCAATGTAGTGTTGTTTGGAAACAATGTTGCAAAAGGAACTCAAATCAAGACTTAAAAAAAATAACTGCTTCTGAACAAGGAAATAACCAAAACAAACATGCTTTTGAATGTGCAGGAATTATCTGTGTCTGTGATTATAATACTATCTTCAGAGCAAGACTAATTGTTACATTTAATTTTGATTACTCTTGTTTGATGACAATGATGACTGTTAAATTAATGGTGAAGTTTGTTTGGTAGCCAAAGGTTTGACATAAAAAACGTTAAGCCAGGAATGGTTTAAGACGATTTACCGTTTATAAAAGAAAAACAGTAACAACTAACCTTAAACTTCTCTACTCGACGGTGGTGTAAAGGATTATTTAAATTAAGAAAAAGGAAATTAAAGAATGTGTGTGTAGTACCATACCACTTTTGGGAGATCTACTTGAAGCAGTTTAACACTGTATTATGCAGGACATGTATCTCTTTCGCACAGAATAGTATTCGGTATTATATGGGCACAATATACAGAGTGATTCACGTAAGTGGTTCATTAGAAGTTTACGGGGAAGGAGTGCGAATTTTAATTTGAAATTTTGGTCACTTATATAACAGGTTGTAAACTTTCTTCATAAAATATTTTCCACTTCCGATCACTTCCGGTTATACCGGAAGTCGATAGCAACTTTGTTATTTCAAATAGAACACCCTATATATTATTACACCGTTTGGTGAGTAATAACGAAGCAACCGCTTCATTTAGACATATAGTGTGTTATATCTTTTTGAACTGTCTTTTCACAAGCATTTCAATGGTGCAATAAAAATGAGATTTTTCAATTTTTCGATGTTAATATTGGGAATTTTTTCCCGAACACCGTTTCCACAATATTTTGAAATGGCATACAGACCACTTAATAAAGTTGACTTTCGCCTACGACAGTCCAAAATTTCAGTTTTCCAGATTCATAAATTTCAAAGTTATCATCTATGGTAGGAATAGGGTACACATTACATTCAGAAAAAAGATTTGGAATTTAATAGGGAACCAAATGGTGTAATAATATATAGGGTGTTCTATTTGAAATAACAAAGTTGCTATCCACTTCCGGTATAACCGGAAGTGATCTGAAGTTGAAAATATTTTAGAAAGAAAGTTTACAACCTGTTATATAAGTGACCAAAATTTCAAATTAAAATTCGCACTCCTTCCCCGTAAACTTCTAATGAACCACTTACGTGAATCACCCTGTATAGAGGTAATGTGTGGAGAATTCGAAAATGACATGTCAAAACTTTAAGAGAAAATGGTTAACACGTGTTGTTCAAACGTGATAAGGCAAAGACAGAGGTACTGCATCAACTACGAGTGTGGGCATCGATATAATTTTGTCTTGATTAGAGTTATGAAATTTCCTCGTACAGAACACACGTGTGGCATGTGTACAAGAACCCCTCCCATTGTGGTAGCGTCTGGTACCGGCATGTTAAGTACCACATCAGATGATTTAGACTCCTTCTTATCGCTTTCCGGGGGGCTCTTTCTACTGTACACATCTTCCGAATTTTCTGCTTCCGATGGTGGCTAAATTATATTTTATTACTCCCCGTTTTGATTTCCCAAATAATACTTACATCTGGAGGATGAGCGAGACTGGTGGGGGAAAGATATATTACTAATTCAAATGCTAACTGGTGCCACATTATACTAGATTCGCAATACGAGCATTCCGTCTTAGAATTGCAAGTATGCGATCCTATCCAAGCCGCTGTTATCATGCATTTCAACAACCAGCACACGCTTTTACACAATGTGGAGTTTAATCCGGTGTGCTTGTCGATTTCCTGAAGTTCCATCTGTTTCAGTAATATATCCAACATTATTATGCAACAAAATAAATTATGTTCCGCATCGGTTTGAAAGTGTTTGTGACCAATCCCATTTTCCTCTTCTGATATTGACGTTTTCGCTGAATCGCAGTGCTGGATTTCGTCCTTCACTAAAACACATTATTGACAATAAATCAATAGCCGGTTAAAAGTCCTTACCTAACGAATCTCGTTTCTGGTCGTTGCAAGAAACTAATAGATCTATAGGTTGTTTTATAAGTTCGCTCTTCGTTTCCCCTTCTTTCATATAACTCACTCCTTCCCCAAATATCGAAAAAAGTAAATGCAAAGGTATCATTAGTTCTAGCGATGTGAGCGTTTGAAGCCATTTCAAGGCTTGTTGTTGCACTTTGGCGTTTGCTTTTTGAAACCTCATTCCCACAAACTGATACATTTTTCTCGAATTAAAACCCGTAGGACTCATCTGTGGGTCTAGAATTTTGCTTAGAATTACCTTAAGTTCTGGTAATTCCTTTTCGGGAACACCCGTAACTATTGAGTCCATCCAATGGGGCATAATGTAGTCCCAAACTTCCTGGGAAATGACGTCGTGCGGTACTAAACAAAACAATTGATCTAAACCGTCTCTTAAGTGCGTGGTTCTGTTAGCTAACGAATCCCAGTGTCCTCCAATTCTGGCAAAATCAGGCGGGTTGGGTAATAAGCAACGAACAAAAAAATCGTAATGTGCTTTGCTGACTTCTCTCAGCCAAGAACACACGTTATCTGCTTTTAGTTTTTCGAGAGTTCCTTCCTCACGCGCGTCAGTACAGTATGCGGTTGTTTGAAACCAGTGAAAAATCATAGCTAGCAGTCTTCCGAGAATTTCCATTTGGGCTTTCTCCACGGGGGCGCACCTTCCTACTAGAAGCCATACTCCATATCTTCCTAACAGTTGTCGTTCTTCGGTACTTATGGTGTCTGTGAGTGGAGTTGGACTTTTTCCTTCCCGGTCTTTTTTGTCATTTTTTTCATCACCTTCTTTTTTCTCGTTATCTTTTTGGTCGTCTGGTGTTTTAGCTTCCTTCAGAAGGCTAAAAAATTTATATTTTTCTACAACCTCTAAAAAGGAACTTTTCTTTATATAAGTTTGATTTGGTGTTTCGCTACTAGAAAGTTGTAAAATTGAAAGAAAATTGGAATGATAAAATGTTAAGGGACTTATGAAATGTGTTATTTTATTAAGTTACCTGACTATAGCTTCTACCATACACGTTTGCAGCTCAGAGTCCATGTCCCAAGTGGAAGATATTGCTTTGTGTACAATGTGATCTCCACCTCTTCTACTATTGTGTCTGTTGTTATGGCATTGTTCGCAGTGTCTTATAGGGTGATTACCGTTAAAAGAAGCGCATTCTGTAGAAAAACATATGGATATGGCAGTTTTGTCGGAAGAGCGGCAGTTCTTGTTCTCGCAAACCATTGAAACCTGCCAAATAGTTGTGTTAGTGTATATGGTTACTCTGATCGAAGCTATTGATACCTGTTGCATTGGATGTAACACGTCAAAGAACCTTTGGTTTGGATGTTCTCTATGAATTTCGTTGGCACATTCTATACAGAGGTAGAGCGGTGGAGGTATGTCAGTAGAAAATGTAATAGCGATGGTGTGATCGTAGCAAACCTTGGCGGCTTCAGCATTTCCTGCGTTTGGACATTCATCACGTTGGCAAACAAAAGGTGTAGGGTCTATAAGGAGAATTTGGTAGAAAGCTACCTACTATACTTCCATAGATTTCTCCTTACCTGCAAATTTACAAATGAGGTACTTTCTATCAAAAAGATTAGCGTTAAATGTAGGCCAGTAGTAAAAAAGTAGTTTAACAGCGCAAGCTCTGACGGTGGTGGTGCCATAAGCTATAGCGCAGAGCATGTCCTTTAAAATACGAGGTTTAAGAGTCATCAGGCACTCCAGGAGTTGACAATGGTGGCTCGGATTGATCGAATATTGGAACACCATCATCATCACCGCTGATACTGAGTCGTTATCGTCTTGCGTTTTGAAATCACGTCTTGCTACAATAATTTAACACTCAACACCAAGTTTCAAGTTAAAAAAATAAGCAGTGATGTCTACCTAGCAGAAGTGGGCTTTTAGGGTTTCAAGCATAGAGACAGAAAAAGCAGTAATTTAATAATCGCCTAATAGATTTCTATTCTACTACGAAAAAGCCAATTAGTTTTTGAGCAGACCTAAATTCCTTTACCTACTTAGCTAATTGAGAAACGATAGAGAGTTATTTAATTTTTATCCTAAGTTATTATTTATAGATTAGGAGGGTGCTAATTATCTAAGTGGTCATATATTTAGAGCTAGCTTTATAAAGTTGAAGGATGCCAAAAATTACGACCTAGTCATCCATTTGTACGTATTTTGCTCGTAAGCATACAATAAAGATTTTTCTCCATCATGTTTCACTAATTACATTTTACACTGTTCCATTTTATATTGAAGTATATGTATTAATTGTTGCATTCTTGTTAGCCTCCTATTTGTAACGATAGCATTTGTATAAATATTTGGCGATAAGGAATGATTAGGTACCTACATTTGAATTTGTCGTAATTAAAAGTTCAGCGACAATTATTATAAATAGCTATAAGAAGAAGATATACATTCAATAAATTGACTGTTAGCACAATAGGTATTTAATCTGATGAATCATCATCTGTGTTCATTACTTGCTTTCGCAGTATTTCTAGAGAACATTTCAAAAAGATGTGCTTACTTCGCTTTATTTTCTTATACAATTTCAACCCTAATTAAAAAATCTTTTCGAAACGCCCTGTAGATGAATCTATGTGCTTACTTATAGTGAAAGGTAGAATGTAGAAACAGAGGGTGTTAATAATATCCTGGTGTAGACTTGTTGGTAGCACAGCAATAGTGGATGCAGTCACATACGGCAAGTTGTCAATTAAATCGTGTTCAAGAAAAGGAAGAAGACATCCAAGGCACTGCAAGAGAGCTTGGCCGAAAGCTAAAAACTCCAAAGTTAAAATCTACGTAGATAGATGGAAAAGTATTTTTCTCACCATGTAGTCCAATGGTTATTGCGGGGGCAACTTCAATGAGAGGAACGAGGGAATTGTAAAGTCCTTTATAGTCGAGACTAGGGAAAATAGCCATTCTAGTAGAGTCCATTTCTGGATCTTTTAGAAGATCTAGAGGAGAGTTGGGAACATCTTTAAGAACACCTAAAAGTTACAGTGGATTAAAAGCATACTAAATAGAAACACCTATATAGGATACATTTTTCAACAATATTCATCGAAGAACATAAAAAAGAACACTTACTTGTTTCTATTCTACAAGGCACGATGGGTTAGTTATGAAATAAGATTCAGAAATCGGCAATCTACAAAATTCTATGGGCTATATCGGGGGACGCAGCAAGACAAAAACATGTAGGTACCTTTCCAGAATTCAAGAAAACTTGCAGACTGTCATGAAAGAAAAACCTAAATTAACCTTCAGAATCTTGAGAGACTAATGGTGGACGTTTTCAAGTTTAACTAAGTTCGTTTATAGTCAATATTGTTGATCACATCTGTCAAAATTACGGGCCGAGTACAAATACTGATCTAATTCCTGGCGTGTTCTTTCTTATATTCGTAAATAAATTTTAAGTCCATAGAACTACTTCTTGATACTTTCCTGTTTCTTTCTGCACACTCTCGGTGATATGCCAGTAAGAAACAACTAATACAAGAAGAAGATCTGAAGAAATCGTGTACAAATTATCGTCTACCGCTACTGTTGGAACGATACGTACTTAGGAGTGTCTGGGGGAAGTATTTGATTGTGTTTGCTATGTCAACTCCTGAAGGAGCAGGTAGAGTACCCTGCATAAGCCGTAGTTGGTAGTCATATAGAATGCGGATTTTAGCTGTAACTGTTGAAGACAGAACACTTATAGAGGTTTTCCTGCCATACTGCGCCAACATAATCTCAACTTGACGTGGTTTATCCTTGCAGATGTTTCAGTTTCGTCATGCATGATGCATCCAGAGTTCAATGTCTATGTTTTAAAGTAATTGAATATTCATTTGACGGTTCTATATCCTTGTCAGAAGCAGTATACTCCGTACGAACTCGTATGTGCTTATGCATTATGCATGATTCTTAATCCACACATAAGGCTAATATCATCGGTATATATACATTTATGTTATACTTACCAGTATTGTCCCGTGTAAGATTTTTCAGAATAATGGTAGATAAGAATATTTATATACAATAACTATTTAAAAGCCGAAGATTTGTAGATTATGTTGGCGCTTAAAAATACTGATTAAAACATAACACCTAACACATATTTATGTATACACAACATAAATAATGGGTAATGTTAATGGTAAGAAGACACAACTCAAAGCAGAAAAGTCTTAATAAAAAAATTGAAAGTATCTACATACCTACTTATTTATAATTTATTATTTATTTTTAATATACATTATGCTTGTCAAATACTTAAGTCACAGTTCAGTGTGTTGACATTTTATGCACAATTAAATAAGTTTTAAAGCGCTTTTAGTTTTAATCTTCATTTCAAAATTGAATTTTTTCAGTTCAAAATATATTTATGGGCACGCATCATAACTTACCTTAATATAATACCACATTTTAGAATGCATTTCGTTATAGAAATACAAATTAACTAGAACACACTTTATAGATTCTACTTAATTTATTTATATTTAATTCAGGCATTTACTCTGGTTATTAGGAAGGTGATTAAAAAACATTTTTATAGTTAAGATATCACTTTAGGAAACATTGAAAAAGGAGGTTTTTCAAAATTAATAATAAGGTATGTATTAAGTGAAATACAATAATTTGAAACTACATAGGCGCATTAATTTATGAAGTGAAATTTATTTTCATTCATTCTAATTTTTCTATAAAACTTTTTTTCGAAAAACAGTAAATAAAATAGATTCTGATTCTATTTTCTGAAAAATATGGATATCTAGTTAAATATTTATGTGTACGTCGGAACATGTGCTAGAATTTTAGTTAATACAATCATTAATTTCAAAAGAACTCCACTAATCGAATACATCGATTAAGTGATAACCATGCCATCCATGCCTTTTGGATACTAATCATCTTACACTGAAGGGCAGAGGGTAATGACAATTTGTGGAAGGGAGCATCAATAAACACTTGAAATTGTCCCATAATCGTCTCTTGCTTCGACCTACAAATGAAAATTATTTTGACCATTTTCTCTTTTGCTAGTAACGGACCAAGGGGTATAACACTGAACACATGCAGACAGACACACAGAACATTTAGAACAATTAGTATTTTCATATTTTAAAAATAACTTTAAGGTATTCATTTTATCATGTCCTTGCTTTTCAAAAATGTATTCAAGGAATAAAAATGAAAAAGTAAAACAGGACAGAAATGTGAATTTATTTACGAGAGAACTGAAATATTCTCCGCGCGCAACTTCAATTTTCTGATTTTCTAATCCATTTCTAATACTCTCGAAAGTAAATTTTCTTTAGCAATACCTAAATTGCTTTTCGGAAAGAGTTACTTCATATCGGAGTCATCTGTTTGTTTAAGGTTTTGACTTTTATGCTTTGAGGTTTAGGTATGAGAAAGAAAAGAGGAGAAAAAGTTGCTTACATGCAGCAGCGCGAGTACCCATGTTGACAATGCAGTCACAATAATCAAACGCAAGGGAAACACTGAGGTCACATTGCTTAAAACGTGCGGGAATCTTCAACATGGGGGCAGCTTCGGTTATCCCATTACAGATCAATAGTGATGAGAAATAAAGGATAACTGAAAGACTCTACAAGAACAGAGGGGCATGAACGATACGTGGTTATAGCCCTGAGCCAGCAGCATCCATTTCAAGGTTAAGATCAATGTCGGTACGAACATCTTGACAGCTGCACTGGATCGTGGAGGTTTCTAGGATTACACTTCGCGAGATCGCCACACACATAAAAAATTGTCCTGCACTAAACGTCACTGAGGGTTACGGTTTACTCAGTTCAGACAAACACTGTCGGGTTTGAATACGTCGATTATTTGGGCTGGAAACAGAACATGGTAGAGCGGGTTCCATAAAAACTGAATTTTTCTACATTCAGAAACTCTAAACATTAAACTTTTCACCGATAAAAAAGTTACGAAAGTTGTTTCTTGCAGACTGATTGCTTGTTGCACGCAGTTTAGAACATTTTGATCGATGCAGTTAAACAAATCAGACTTTTATTATAGAATGGTTTTTGAATGGAGAAAAAAACAGTTACGTATAAAGACTATGTATTTAAGCTATCTACGTTAAAGGCAACTATTTACTATTTTTTTTACTAAAATCTAGATATATATAGTAGTTAAAACAAGTTCCTAATAAGTTTTTTGGATGACCAAATCCAAATAATAATTTAATAGCAGTGTAACTAAACTCTCTCAAGCTGTTCAACTGTTTGGAGCGTAAAAGATATAAGTAATAATAATATTGCAACGCAAAGTATGTTGTGTAAAAATCGAACGAAGAGCCAATTTGTAGTTATAAAAAGACAAGCATTGTATAATATATGTGCATTCGTTCTTAATTAATAGTAATAATAATTTCTCACCCTTACAATACTCTTAACTAGGAGCACCCCAGAAAGAACATGTGCGTGTGGGGGAGGGGTCACAATTACTAGGTACTTATTATTTCGACTAAAGCCGATTTTTCGCCGTAGAACTAGGATTTTGCTCAAATAGGTACCTACTTCAGAAAATCCTAGAAACCGTAATAATCCTAGTCAGTGTCAATAATTAGCAAATCACACAGGAAAACTTATTAAGGAGCAATACCCTGAATCTAAAATTATTCATCCAAAAATCATTGAACAAAGTTAATTATCAAATTTTCCAAAATTAGATACGTATAGGTAAAAAATATATAGAGTAGAATGGGATTTTTTCGTTGAGTGTTCCATATTACCTCGGACCCGGTGATTTGTGAAAGTATTCCAAGTTTTTTTTGTTGATTTTTGGAATTTTAAATAAAAATGAAATATTTGCAAAAAATGTACTCTCGATATTTTTATACTTACTTACTTTAAATTTATCAAGGAGTATGAACCTAACATTGAGGTATGTTTTTGAAATAACCACAAATTTAAAATTAAATGCATTTAACAGAAAAAAAAAATAATTACATTAGGTAGGTATGCATTTAGAAATCATTTTATGGTTTGCATATTTTGGTTATAACAAATAAAATGTTGTCTTATTCTTAATTTTTTTCCTACAAACTTCCTAATTTTTTTTATAATAAAAACCTCAAACATTACAAACCAGTAGGCTAATTTGTTGCAGTAAAATTACTACGGAAGATTAATATTTCCCCTTATGTTTCATAACTAATTATCTATTATCTATTGTACCTCGATATCGCAAAAAATCACTGCAAAGTAAAACTAAAATAGTCGCTATTTCTAACTAGGTACAGGGTGGCCCATCCAAGCGGAAAAGTGTGCTACGTGGAGACAGGTTAACATAAAATCGTCATTCAAAAAATGAGGTTGTAGTAAAAATTAAGGGGAATTCGAGGGTGTACCCTAATTTTGTATACGGGGGTCGGTAAAAAAGTTATCGCGAAAAAACATTTTTTGCAAAATAAAAAAAATATTTTTTTACCTACGTAGTCCAGATTTAACCCCCTTGGATTTTTTCTTGTGGGGGCATTTAAAAAATAAAGTTTTATTAGAATCGCCCCAAAAATGTTGAGGAGATTAAAAGACGAGTAAAATTAGAAATTGATAGTTTAAACAATCGTCCCTTAATCTTTGAAAATGTCCGAAAAAATTTCTTAAAAAGACTTAGGTTATGTGTAAATAATAATGGAAACCATTTTGAACATTTAATGTAAATGAACTTCTAACTAATTTTTAATAACTAATCATATTGTTGTTGTTATAATAAATATGACAGTAGTAAAAATAATAAATGTTTCATAATTTCCACGAGATTTTTAATTAAGTTGAATGCAGTTGAATGGCTATAGCCACTTTAACATGCAGCCTACTCGCTTGTCAGTTTTATTATCATGGCTGACTTGATTTGTCATAAATTTGGTTTTATTGTTTGGCCTACTCAGATCGAACATCAGACACCGACCATGAGACCATGTATCTAGTTTGATGGAGCTTCTCTGATAAATATCTCGGAAACGGTTGGAGATAAATAAGTCAAATTATATATCGTTGGATTCAGAATTAAAAAAGGAATCCTGTGATGGTTAAGAGAAATGTGTAAGTTGTAAAATAGAGAAAACCACTTTCATTTCCGCTATAACCGGAATTTATATTAAAAACTGAATATTCGGGAATACTATTTAAAGGTTCTCTAATGGATGTGTAGGTAAAAAAATATTTTTTTTTATTTTGCAAAAAATGTTTTTTCGCGATAACTTTTTTACCGACCCCCGTATACAAAATTAGGGTACACCCTCGAATTCCCCTTAATTTTTACTACAATCTCATTTTTTGAATGACGATTTTATGTTAACGTGTCTCCACGTATCACACTTTTTCCGCTTGGATGGGCCACCCTGTACTTCTATTCCGTGACCAATTATAGGTAGTAGGTATTAACAGATTTGAGTTATAGCATAGAAGGAATGTACGTCGTAGTAGCTTTTTGCTGCTTTATAGGAAAATTGCATCATTATTACGAGCTTCTTGAAAGGGAGGGAAATTTCCGTTTTGTTAACATTGTATTTCCGTCGACGAGTTTCGGCGTTAGATACATTAGCTTTCTTTGTTTTAGGGGGGGTAGTATTTGATATTTTTAGACAGTATTTTTGATGGCGAGGCACACAACTGCGGAAATTTAAAAATAAAAATATGTATATGTCCTCATTCCCTTCTGGTCAAAATATTATAAGATGATAGTGAAAATTAGGGCCTAAAGAATTGATTTTTTAAATTTTATGTGCACAAAACAGAAAACGTTCTGGGCCTTTCAAAATTTGCAAAGTTATGATCATAAATAATATATTAATATTTGTTATTACCAATTTTTGATGCAAGAGTTTTTTGAATAAAATACTCCCCAATAGTAAATTATTAAAAGTCTATAGATGAAAAATTTCAAGCAAAATGCGTAGGCCGCGATGGCTATATCTTCTACATAGTATAGACAAAACTTGTGGAGAAACATGAGTGCTACATTCCGAAAATATTTTCCAATATACAGGGTGATAAGTAGTGGCGACCCAAAGTTGTTTTTTAAATGAAACACCCCGTATTTTGTTACATTTTTGGAAAGCCCTTAAAGATTATGTTCTTTTTGGTACAGGGTATTAAGGGTCTATCTTTAAAGGTTAGGGAGTTATTTTAATATTAAACGGGTAGTTTCAACTATTTCCACTACAACAAAAATTAACAAGCATATGACTTTTTATTGTTTACAGCTTTAAAAGTGACATTTTGACATCCTAATAATGTAATCGGCAATTTTAAAGCGCTTTCTTAGAATAAAATAGAAATAACTCCCTAACCTTTAAAGTTGGACCCATAATACCCTTTACCAAAAAGAATCTACTCCAAACATGTAATAAAATATAGGGTGTTCCATTTAAAATTAGAGAGTAAACTTAGGATTTGCGTAAGTGAATCGCCCGGTATGTTTTTCAGAACTTTATATCAATATCGGTCCAAAATTGTTAACTGGGCGTAACAGGCAATCCATGTTATAGCCCAAAATCTTATTTGGTTTTTGCGTAATACATTTCCAAAAGTGGCCCCTTTGTTCGTTTAAAATTAAAATGACTGCCTAACCTTTAAAGATAGACCCTTGATATACTCTGTATCAAAAAGAACATACTCTTTAAGGGCTTTCTAAACATGAAAGAAAATACGGGGTATTCGCTTAAAAAATATAACTTTGGATCGCTACTACTTATTGGATCACCCTGTATATTGGAAAATATTATTGGAATGTAGCACTCATGTTTCTCTACAAGTTTTGTCCAGTGGCGTAGCCAGCATTTAGGGGCGGGGGGAGGGGAACATTTTCCGAAATCTTTTTTTTTGTGAAATATTACCGCCTAGGTACTGTGTTTAGTCGGATTGAAATAGGTAAACAAAAATTAGCAAAATCCACCGAAAATACAATGCTGTTCATAAACTTTGCACCAAATGGGAGATATTTTTATTATTAGATTTTTTGAAAATCTGAATTTGGGCTAAGTTAGTGCATGTTTTGAGTACACTATTGCGCCTGAAGAGAGTCGCGACGTTACAGCCTATGCCTGTCAAATGTGACATTTAAAATAAGCATTAGAAAAAAATGGGGTTTTACCTTGGAAATCGGAAAAGGTTATTAAGAAAATTTATTCTTATTATGTTATTGTGCGTCTATGTCAATTTTTAGAAGGATATTAGTTTTTTCTTAATTGATATTCCAGGAATTGAAACTGAAACCATAAAATTCAATACAAAACTTTACTTTATCATTTTGCTTCACTCAATTTCAAAATATAGATGTGTTTTGTGTAAAAATATTACAACACTGGCCCAGGGCATGAACTTAGCTTTTTAAAGAGTCTGCACCAATATTGTGTTGTTACACAACAACTATTTTAAAAAACCCTATTTTTCCCCTGTTTTGCATTGAAATTTATTTTATTTTTATGGTTTAGTAAGAAAGCAACCAATAAATAAGTATCTTAAGCTATTTTCCGGGGAAATATCGTGCACCAATTTGAAGAGATATTATAGTGAAGAAAAAACAAATATCCTGATATCTTTCTGAAAATTGGCATGTAACACATTTTTCTCCGATATTTCCAAAGGCAAACCCAATTTTTATATCCCGAAATTATTGTTTCAAAAAATCGTATAATACAAATTTTTCCCATTTGGTGCAAACTTTATGAATAGCACTGTATATTATTTATTAGAAAATAATGCCTGTACAAAAAAGTCATGTCATTCTTTGGTTTAAAATAAAAGTAACACCTGTCACATATAAAATAAAAACAAAAAAATTAAATACCTACTTTTTAATATAACACGTTTTTAAAAAACGGACTAAAACGTGGGGCGCATTCAATAGATAATAATAACTATTGATGCATACGCACTTAAATCACTAACAATTGTACCCAATTGCACTGCAAATAATGTTTTCCAATGGCAGCTACTTTTCCGCACCCTATTATCTATTGCACGCGCCCCATCTTTATGGGTCTAGGAGAAATTATATTATTTTATACTTTTTCGTCCGATTTTATAATAATTTTTACTTTTTAGTTCGTTTTAAAAGCGTGTTTTAAACTGCGGGGGGGGGGGGGGACTGCGGGGCAGCGGGCAGTGGGCCAGATCGGCGCAGGTGGCAGGGAGGGGGGCATCTTTATGGGTCTAGGAGAAATTATATTATTTTATACTTTTTCGTCCGATTTTATAATATTGTATACTTTTTAGTTCGTTTTAAAAGCGTGTTTTAAAAAAACATTCTCGGGGGGACTGCGGGGCAGCGGGCAGTGGGCCAGATCGGCGCAGGTGGCAGGGAGGGGGGCATCTTTATGGGTCTAGCAGAAATTATATTATTTTATACTTTTTCGTCCGATTTTATAATATTGTATACTTTTTAGTTCGTTTTAAAAGCGTGTTTTAAAAAACATTCTCGGGGGGACTGCCGGGCAGCGGGCAGTGGGCAGGGGGGCAGGGCCGGCTCAAGCTTTTGCGGGGCCGGGTGCCGCATGAAAATGCGGGGCCCCGACAAGGAATTATTTAATCCATTAAGAAGAAAATTGTGAAAGTTGGTACGCTACTTACCAAGGTATATTTTTACATGTCATTTTTTAAAAAGGTAGGCAGGGGCGACGAGTTTGGATCACTTCAGTGACGTATATAGGAATTAATTTCGGGTGGTGGAGGGACAATTTGCCGCAGGCGAAATTTTTTAGGAATTCAAAGGAAAATTACATAAAATTAGTCTTACGTAATCCCAATATCTTAAAATTTATAAGCTGGAGTGAATATTTTCAAATTGTTAAATGGCCTCGCACCCGCCTAGAGCCGGCCCTGGAGGGGGCGCTCAGGCTAAGGGGGACGCCCCCCCTCGCCCCCACCTAGCTACGCCACTGGTTTTGTCTATACTTTTTTTCTAGCATTAACAATGCAGAAGATATAGACCACCGTAACTCACCCTTTATAAAATGTTGCTCTAGACAACAAGCTGAAGATTAAGAATAAAATGTATTAGGTTTAAAATGATGCTTAATGTAAAAAGATTAATCACATGCGTATACAGTGTGACCTCTTTTGTTTTCCTTGTAAATAGTTTATTAACTGTGAGATTTGACCAGGATTTTTTAAATTGTAGAGCTCGATAAATTGAACTTTTTAAGCAAAAATATTCTCTTTCATACAATACCCTAGGTCTGCTATATGCCAGTTTCTAAAAGCGAAATTTTAATAAATCACATTACTGATTTTTTTTATAAAAAATCTGCGAATCAGTTCGTATATGTGTGCAAAAATTTTAGCCTAAAAGTTTTTATTTTGTTTTGTTCCAGACATACGTAATACTTTTTCTATGGATATTAAGGTCCAAACCAGCTGTTCTAATTGCTGTTAAAATATTGTAACAATATTGTAAAATTTGTTTCAGTACTTCAAATTACTGGTCTGTCTGGTTGTCTGTTGTCAGTAACTTCTCTGGCAGCTTCTCTTCCTGAACGCATGTTATCGCGAACAAAACGAACAATTCCATTTTTCATGATTAATAATTAATAAAAAGACAAACTGTAATATCGTTTTATAGACTTTGATTAGTCAGGTTTGACAATTAAATATTTTCATTGTTTTTTTTTTCATGCGGATGACGATATTTTAAAGTTAATTTGGGAAAACTAAAATGTAGTATGCATTTTTAATTTTTCTACAAAATCGTTAGGTACCAATTACTTGAAATTTTGTGGTTTCATTTATTACAGGCCCGTTTTGAGAGGTGCTGGCGAGCACAGATTTTTTCTAAAATATGACTTTGCTCCTAGAAACATAGCATAGTAGGCCTTGGATTTTGTATGAAAGAGGTAGTAATCTTTGTTCAGAAAATACAGTTTATCAAGCTCTACAATTTTAAAAAATCCGGGTCAAATCGCACAATTAATAAACTCTTTACAGGGTGAAACGCAAATAAATAGGTCGCACTGTATGTACACGGTGGCCTAGTTAATAAACCTTATTTTCTCGGTAATTTTAAAGACAAATTATTAATCGTTTAAAAGTAAATTTGTGTTGAATTTTCCTAGGAACTCGAATATGGCATCAGACTTAATATGCAGGGTGTTGTTAAAATGTTATTTAAAAAAGATTTCCTTGAAAAAAATTGTGAATAATTAAAAATAAAATAAAAATGTAACCATCGATTTATCTTTAAAAGTAACGAGAAAATCGGGTTTATTATGTTAACTGGGACACCCTTTGTCACACATGAAGCATCATATTACTATTATTATTCGGTTTAAGTACATTTTGATATTGGCAATAATCGTTTTTGCTTAAAAAAGGATAATAAATAATGCGCTGAAACAAAAGATAAAAAAAATATCTATTAAATGTGACATTTCTTAAAAGATTGCTAAAAATTGTATTGTCAAAATTTCGAAAAATGTTTTATTGAAGACTTGTTTGCCTTTCAAATTTATACCAATGTACTAGATTCCAGACCTCTAGAAAATACTTTTTAATTTTTTCCAAAAAGCATCATTTAAATTAATTTTAGTAAACCTATATAAAATAATTAAATTTTCTACCTTTACTGTTTACTAGCAATTTCATTTTTAAATTACGTTTCAAATCCCCTTTTTTCGAAAAAGAAAAATGTTCAATTGAAAATTCGTCAAATCGAATACAAACTTTATGTAGTTTTTTCCAAAACTCGCTTTATTTATTATTTTGTGAAGTAAGAAGACTCATACGCCATTACTAGTTAAACGATATTTTTTAATAATGAAAATACCTACATAGATTCCAATAGCGACTGACTCTAGTGGTAGATAACCACTATGAGACGGTCATTTACAAGTGGGTAGTGATTGGGATATGATTGCTTTTGAGCACGTCATTTGTAATCATTCTTTAAAAAGCAAAAACAATATTGGCAACATAAAAGTTTACTTAAATCGAACAATAAAAAATTACTTTAATTATTGGTGAGGACTTTATGTGTGACACGCATAAAGTCTGGTACCATTATAAATTTTAGAACAGAAATGGTTATAAATAGATGCGTCAACTGGTACGGTATGGCTACAAATAAAAAGAAAGTCCAAGAGTATCCACTGTTTTTGCTAATATGTATATTATTTATGTGTTTGCAAGAAAATATGAATGAAGTAAAATTCGAGTCACGTGTCTCGGTATCTGGTAAAGCTTCGTATTTGTACGTGAGCACATGACTACAGAAGAAATTAATTAAAACTACCATGCAAAAATGTAGACGAACTATACGCAGATTTAATCTGGAAAAATCTTGAAAACATGGAACGGAAATGGCAAATGAAGTGTTAATGATTTTATTGTCAGCGTGATTTTAGCATTGTTTGTCCAAACTGAGTAATAATTTTTAATATTTCCTAGGTATTACTAGACATGTTTGTTTATCATCTACCACATAGTAATATAGCTAGGAAGCATTTCGGATACAACAAAATTACTACTACCTATATACATAATAAGTATCTAAGATGAAAATGATTCGAGATAAATTGTACAATGTTCGTCAAATTTGAAAAATGGTCTACCAATGACAGTGTGAAAAGACTACAATACATAAGATGAGAATGAGATCGTTGTTTGGCATGTAAGGTAGCCGAGATGTAATTTTTTTATGTGTGTAAGCGATACCTACTTACATTTGGGGTGAAACTAGAGGGTGTCACTTACATCGGATGTTCGGAAAGATAGGTGAATTTTGACGTGTGCCGGACATGGGGCGTGATTCAAGTCAAGAGTGGCGACGACGGTGCCTCCAGGCATCCATCATCACTTTACTGCCGATGCCGTTTACTGTTACCGTTGTCCGTGTTATTGTCAATCAATATCGCACCATCATTGTCTGTGGCACAAACAGTTGCGCTCTGCTTGCAGCAACTGAACTCGCACCCTTATTTTTTACTCAGTCTAAACTCGCAGCCCCAACAACATTAAATATCTAACTCGTTACACTACTCCAAACATCGACTCTCAGCAAAAATGAATACAACAAACATGTATCGAAATGGGCACTTCTTCGGATGAATAACAATCAAGTGTGACGACAACGATCAGTGCAAAATGAACAGTAACACATCGATCTAAATCGGAAAAAACTTACAGCAGAAGCGGTTTACGAATTCAGAAATAATTTTGATTGATTTTCACTAAACTAGTGTGGGAAACCAAAATGTTACGAAACAAATAGGAGTTTGAAGTAATCTGAAATTAGGGCGCCCGACTCAGTGTGGGACCCCTCCGAATGCGCAAGATCTGCGAGACTGGGATAGATTCATTCCGCTCTGCTCCAGATCCGGGACCAACGCGCCCCCACACTAGCGGCACCAGCGGGCTTTAGTCGCTTTTACGACGCAACTGAATTACGGAAAATGTTTACTTATATAAACAAGAACGAACACGCCAGCAAAAGTAGAAATTTCTGTTCACCCTCATTCATTTACTTCAAAACTATTTGTGTCTCTCTTCCTAATATATTTTTAATCTTTTCTTGACGTTTTCGCCTCGATTTGGACGGTTTTTTCACCGCGATTTTCTCGCTCATTTTGCGGCCTACAAAAAAACGTAAGAAACAAAAATGTGGCAATTTTGGACAGCTAAGTGGTGCTGCAAAAGAAATCGGCATCCATGGCCAACTTGTCGCGCAATATTAAAAAAACCTCAAATTGAGCAAAACTATTAATGGCCGTGGAATGTTTATTTTAAGAGACAGAGAAAAACTTTTATATTGAAAATTGATTGCACTAAGAAGCTTTATGCAAAAGGGTACTCAGATAGTTTCAGAAAATTACACAGGGTCTTCGGCTCTCTTGAGGCTATCAATTTTTTTTGTTTATTTCTTGTTAAGTGATTTTCTCGCTTATTTTGGGCCGCTCAGAAAATATGTAAGAAAACAAAATATGGCAATTTTGGTCAGCGAGGCGACATTAAAAAAGGAATGGGCCTCCATACCCAACTTTTCGCGGTGTCCTAAAAAAACCTAAAATCGACAAAAATTTTCATGGTCTCAAGAGAGCCGAAGACCCTGTGAAATTTGCTGAAACTATCTGAGCACCTGGATGGATAAAGCTTCTCAGTGCCATCAATTTTCAATATAAAAGTTTTCCTCTGTCTCTTAAAATAAACATTACACGGCCATTAATAGTTTTGCTCAATTTGAGGTTATTTTAATAATGCGCGACAAGTTGGCCATGGATGCTGATTTCTTTTGCAGCACCACTTAGCTGTCCAAAATTGCCACATTTTTGTTTCTTACGTTTTTTTTGTAGGCCGCAAAATGAGCGAGAAAATCGCGGTAGTAGACCTAAAAAAATCATCCTGTATTTTGGGCCAAAATATTACGATTGAGGCTAATATGCCTTATAGAAATCTTGTTTGTTTAAGAGATACAGGGCGTTGAAGTTTATTTTTTGAAATAGAATTATAATAATAATAATAATAATTCTCACCCTCACAATACTCCAAACTAGGAGTACCCAGAAGCAACCACATGCTATGGCTACCTACATCTCCCAAACTAATCAAGCTGCTGAACTGAAATTTGGCACTGCTGTGTTTTTGGGGATGGAGAATAAGGTGAAAATGTCAATTTCACAGTATCTCACAGAGGGCGCCACTTGCGCTGTTTTTGGATCGTGTTTTTTTCTCCTAACATTTTTGAGGTTATCTTTTTGCCCCTGCAGGTCCATCATTTTAGGGCATATTTTCATTCTGCAATAAAAAGGTACCTACTCTTGTTTCATAACGACCAAATCAACCGTTTGCGTTTAAATTGCCAAAACGTGCCCTAAAACACCTGTTGACTTCATTATTCGAAAAATCAAATTTTCACCTACTATTTTCAAATGTTACAGATCAACTGTACATTGAAAACGAAGAAAAAAATTCCAAATGAACATTGGTCGAAACATATTTGTTTTCTTGAAATAGGGTGTCCAAATTTTGTCGAGTTTCAATCCGTTCCATTTTGAAAGTGAACATTTTTTGGGACATTGTTCATATGTTTTTTTTTCTCGCTTTAAATAGTACAGTCGTTGTGCAATATTTGAAAGCAGTAGGTGAATATTTTATTTTTCGAACCTTGAAGTCAACAGCTGTTTTGGGGCACGTTTTGGCAATTTCAACGCAAACGGTTGATTTGATCGTTATGAAACAAGAGTATTATTGCAGAATGAAAAGATGAAGTAAAATAATGGACCTGCAGGATCAAAAAGATAACCTCAAAAAAGTTACGAGTAAAAGCACCATCCAAAAAGAGACAAGGTGGCGCCCTCTGTAAGATAAGTAGAAATTGGCATTTTCAGCTAATTCTCCATCCCCAAAAACATAGCAGTGTCAAATTTCAGTTCAGCAGCTTGATTATTTCGGGAGATGTAGCCATAATTCAATTCAGTTCTGTGGTGAAAAATCTGTAAATTTGAAAATATACCAATTTTGAATTATTTTTAATTTTTTATTAGTACAGAAAAAGTATTATTTTCTAAAGTATTATTTATATTTTCTAATCTAGTCACGTAAAATTTACGTTTACGTATTTCAGATATATTTTTGAACCACAAAAACGGAACGGTCTTAATGTTTTGTTACGGTCCTGCCTGTCACTCCTCTGAGCCCACCCCTCTCCTTTTTCTCCTCGTGTCCTAACCCGCTTTTGAAATCCGGAACCCTCCTTTGTCCCAACGCTTCAACTCATTACGGTCTCACGTTTTATCCAAATTCTCGCGATATTCCCTTCGTTTATTCATTATTTTAAGAAATCCGGACCTTGGAATTTAGCCTCGTGCAGAAAGAAGCTTATCCCCAGGAACAGCAGGTCGCCCCGTCCTGGCCCAGCTTAGATCATGGGCGTAGACAAAGGAGAAATCTTTTCGTTGGTTAAGGACAAAATTGTGATCATTTTTTACTTTTAGCATTTATCTCCAACCATTCCGGAAATATATCAAAAAAGCCAAACTTCGAGTTTTCGGATTAGATTCGACTTTGAAGGACATTTGGGCCAAAATAGTTAGAGCTACGACCTTCTAGCTTACGACAAGCGATGCGGTGCCTCGAGATGCACAAGATACGGTGAAATCAACCCTGGGAAGATTCCCTGCCTCTATGACGAATATTACAAAAAAATTATAATCCAAAATGTAGAGCTCTACAGAGCCGGACTGGACCATCAGATCGGCCCGGGCCACGGCTTCCAACCAGCCCCTCTGTACCTAGACCTTGCCTGCGGCATATTGGCGTATTTAAAAAAAAAAGTCCAAAGCCCCCTCCCAATGTCTGGGCTATCCATTTAGGAACAAATATTTAGATAACATTTTATTATATTTATTAACCAAGATATAATTTTCTACTAAAAACAATAAAAATTCTAATTCAAACTCAAATTCAAATGTAATAGAAATTCAACAAAAATAAAAAAAATGACTAAAAACTAAGAGTATATCTGAATTCGATTTGATGATTTGATTAACACATATATCACAAGACATCTAACCTAGAAATAGGAACATTTTTATTGCATAAGAAAACTAAAAACATAAAATCCTCTAATATAAAACTTAATGAAGAAAAAATATTCAACAAAATAAATAATTAAACAAATAACAAACTTTTTAAACCTTGATAATCATTTATTAAATCAAAAATGATATCAAAATATCTTTTTCACAAGACATTATCATGAATGCCTCTAAATGATCTTGCGATAGACAATTTCTTAAACGGTTTAAGATAAGCTTCAATTTCCAAAAAGATCTTTCACAAGCAACTTGTGAAATTGAAAGAGTTCGTAAATATTTGTATTCCTGTTCTAAATTAGGATAAGCTTCAGCATACAAATGGTATTTCTTTAAGAGGGCATAACAACAAAATATACACTTCTCAGTTTCTTGTACAGGCAGTTAGTAAGTGAAAAGTTTCATTCAGATATTTTTTTGAAAATTATTATGCACGCCGGGATGAAGGGAGATTCAAAAACCAATATTAACAGGTGTTATAACAATAAGTAAGTACTTGTAGTAAATAGAGTTTCCCGAGTTTCTGCCTTTTGCTGCTTCAAATTAACGGTGATATGATTTCATTAAAATTGATGCCTTATTTTAATAGTCATAAATTTTCACACAGTTTGAGTTTGTATATATATTATCGCGTAAAAACCAGGTACCTACATAATTGTTTTTGAAGCTCAAGGCATTTTTACTTGACAATTTTCTACAGGAAAATCGCAAACAGGTGAAATCTTAACGAACTCTGAATCAGCTGTTGGGGCATAATAAAGCAAATCCACATCGTTCACAAAAAGCTCGTGCAACGTTGCCACATTAGCCAGAATGAGCAATTTATTAAGGATATTATTGATAGACCAAGTAGAATCAGTAAATTCACAAAATCAATAAAATTTTTACTATGTGTAGATTGTAGAAATCAACTAATTGTTCAAAATTTATGAAGAAGTTTGGCAATGGTGCAATAATTGCATTGTTTTGTTTAAAATTTCTGTTACTAGCTCAGACAAATAATGTTACTAAATTTTTTTTTTATCTTGGCAGGGTCTGTATTGTAATTATTAGTCTATTTTTATTATTTGTCTGAGGTTACGACCAATATCCCCCCCCCCCCACTGCCATCTATGACCGAACCCAAACCGAACGATCTCGGGATATAGGTATCTATATTTATATAATTTATTACGTGACTTGTGGGTTGTGGGCTGCAGGGGGCCTGCGGCCCCCATCAGCCCCAAACCCGGCGGCCCTTCGGGCGCTCGCCCGATCGCCCGGCCTCCCAGTCCGGCTCTGGAGCTCTTCGAGGACCTACTATAGGTTGAAATTTTCTTTGAAAATCGGCCAATCTTTCAAAAAATACGGAATCGGTTCGGTTCAAAGTAAACCACCCTGTAGATAATTTAAATTTCAATAGATACTGGAGTTATGTTACTAAAAATATAAAAAAAAACAACAACTTTAAAGTACACTTTAGTGCTTCAAAAAAGTATAGACAGAATAAAAAAGAAGCGTTTAATGTACTAACACCAACACCCCCCATTTTTCCACTTCCCAGTATCGCCCATGGCTGTGCAGTGCACCCTCGCGAATCTTTCGATCCAGTCTCCCTCTCCAGCGCGTTGGTCCAGTTTCAAATCAATAGCGTTAGTTCCCTTTCGCACACGTCAATATCAACTACATTCATAACGGCATATCAATGGAGAAAAGTAAGCATTATAGTAAGGTTGCATGTCTGTTTTTGCCCGTCTTCGCGGGTTCTAAATCTTAGTAGGCGTTGGTAGACACTTTTGCAGGTTAGGGTTGGGTTATTGTAGTGATTATTTTGATTTCATTTCGAATGTAGTGATCTGACAAGTGTAATCAACTGTATCTTAGTGACCGAAAAATCGACTAAAGTTTTTTAAAGTTTCAACAAATAGATCTGCTTCGTAAGGGCACTGTATCTAGCATTGATTTGTAAATAAGATACCCCTAATTTTGAAAAGAATGCTACTTGCAATTTGATTACCTTGTTTTTAGATCAGAATAGGTAACAAAACAGCTATGAAAGTGAAATGTAGGTATTGATTTTTAATTACCTACATGATGCCATATCAATCTTAATAACATTAATGTTTACGTAGTCTATATAACTATACCAAGCTTGTCATTAGTAAAAATTTCTTTAAAACTGATACTAAGTACAGGGTGATCATTTTTAGACGCCCAGCCTGTGTTGGTGGAAAACGGTCGATAATATGGAGATATTATATATTTATGGGAGATGATATATTATAGGGTGTACAAAAGAATAAATTGGCCCATTTAGCGACTCTTTGCAAATACGAGTACGACGCTAGGCTACGCCAAGAAATATTTTTTCCCACCAACATACCACTTTTGTTACACTGTTGGAAAGCCCTTACTTTTCTGAGCATTTTCCATTAATGCCATTTTTCTTTATTCTCCTCCGTTAAAAATTTATTCTTTAAAAACGCCTTAAAATATTAGGAGTACCTAATTTTTTTGTTAATCGCCATTACCAGGGATGACGTAGACGTTTCTATGATTTTATTTTTAGAGATATTCCCCTGACCCTTTATTTGTAAAAAAAATCTTCAAACCGCGCCTTTTGTCCTTCTTACCGTTGGCAACATGCAAAACCAGGACCGGCTACGATTTTTTATACCCCCAATTTTGACTAAATGCATTTAGCGATTTTTTTTGTTTATAATCCGACAGAAAAGCGTTAATCAGGACACCACAGGACTCCCATATTATGCCATGTTTGAACAAAAAATATAGAGGGAATTCTATTCTACAGTGTGCCAAAATTTAACAAAATATTCGGAATTTAAAAGGCATCTGGCGACTCAAGAGTCAAGAATGCCATGGAATTACCTCATAAGAGTTGAATGGTCAACAGGACCACACAAGGTAAACTCAAAGTGCTACATTTTTTTAAACTTTACCTAGACAGATCAAGAATGATAAAAATCGATTATAGATGTATCAAAACCGCCACAGAAATTATAAACGAACTATTTATATCTAAAATTTACAAAAGCTTTCCAGTCAGTAAGCTGAGATGAGTTTAAGGCAGGTAGTGAGCATAGAAAATTTATAATTTTATTAGACGATGGCTTTTGTCGAGAAAAGTCCAATAATTTAAATCGTTTTTTACTTGTTGGATGATATTTTGTAAAAAAATGAATTATTTTTCATTTATTAATACATTTCAACAATTTATAATTCCAGGGTACATTTTTTGACACGTATATAGTTTAAAAAATTCAACACACAAATGGCACACAGAAAAACAACTTGTATATTTGTTATTGGATCTTTGCATACCAATAACCTTGTGTGGTCCTGTTGATCATTCAACTGTTTTGAGGTAATTCCATGACATACTTGACTCTGAACTCGTCAGATGCCTATAACATTCCAATTTTGCTAAATTTTGGCGTCCTGTAGAATAGAACTCCCTATATATTTTTTTGTTCAAACTTGGTATAATATGGGGGTTCTGTGGTGTCAAATTAAAAAAAAATCGCTAAAGACATTTAGTGAAAATTTGGGGTATAGAAAATCATAGGTATTGGATTTGCATGGTGACACCGGTAAGAAGATCAAAAGACGCGGTTTGAAGATCTTTCAAATCAATAAAAGGTTAGGGGAACATCTCCAAAAATAAAATCATCGAGAACCCCACATAATACCTGGAAATGCGATTAACAAAAATTAATATTTTAATGTGGTTTTGAAGAATAACTTTTTAATGGAAGAGACTAAGAAAATAAAAAATGGTCAGAAAAATTAGGGCTTCGAACGATGTAACAAAAGTGGTATGTTGGTGGGAAAAATATTTCTTGGCGTAGCGACGCCTAGCGTCGTATTTGCAAAGAGTCGCTAAATGGACCAATTTATTCCTTTATACACTCAATATCATCTCCCACATACCGTACTTTCACCGTTTTGGTAGACATAGGGGAATTGGCCGCGCGTCGCCGTGCGTCCAGCTAGGTTTGTCAGTCGTTGGCGGGGGGAGTACACAGTAGTCCCGCACCGCTCAGTCGAGTTTTGCGAGCAAAAAACACGCCCCGCCCCCCGCCAACGACTGACGCCGCCCAGCCATGGCTATGTCTACTAAAATCAAAGTCTAGAGAAATAGTACCTATTCTCTAGACTTTGCTAAAACGGTGAAAGTACGGTATAATATCTCCATAACTTTGACAGTTTTCCATCAAGGGAGGCTGGGCGTCTAAAAATGATCACCCTGTACATATTACAAAGTTGTATTTTCTCAAAGGGAATATGTAATCCCATAAAGCTTTTTGTTCTCTTCCTTTTAAATCTTTCTCGCGTGGCCTGTGCTATTTTTTTATCTGTTATTTTTACACGATCATATAACGACAGCAGAGTTGAATATTACTGTTTAGCTACTTTTGCACGAAATTACAACTGATTTGCTTTTAATAATATGCCGAGGAACACCTCTAAAAGGCCGTTCCTGAATAACGATCTTAAATATCTTTAACAAACCCCTGGTGTATGTTGTAGCAACCAGTACGGAGTCTGTAGACGAGCTGCGCGCTAGATTAGACAACATGAAGAAGCTCATGGCAGAAAGAAGAGAATCATCAGCGTACCCGGGTCGAAGAAGCATGGACATTATTGACGGAAGCCTCCTAAGTATTGTTTTTGGTGTGGCTTTAGTTGTGATAATAACTGTCAGCATATACGCTTTTTACAACTTATACTACGCTATACTAAAGAAAATGCCAAGACAACACGAGGAATTGTAACTAACAATAGGTAATTGTCAATATCATTTATCTGGTGCAATAACAAATTTCGCCTTGTTTTTAGGAAAATATGTTGTATAATTTGTCAATTGTTAAATATACTTGGTTAGTTTGACTATAGACTCTTGTTTAAATGCCAAAATGGCAAACTTACTAATTGTGACAATTTAAGAACTGACTGATAGACATGTTTTGAATAAAATAAACTTTTTAAATAAACATTATGTTAATAAATAATATATTATATTAATTGCTACCTTTAAAGTTTCCTAGGGAATATTATAAAACTTACTCAACATCGCTCATTTGTGATTTGGAATCATAGTAGCTATTTTCAGAAAGAAGTAAAACTTTTTCTTGTAAATTAGAAAATGGTAGGAATTATCACAGAAAATATATTCAGTACAGAGAGATCCTTAATGACAGCTGTCAAATGGACTCCAACTTTGAAGCTTAATATTTTCCAAATGCATTGATATTGAGGTCCACTATTAAATGCTGGCTAATCTACGAATTGGGAAGATTATATTTTGGGAAAATACCATTTCATAAGAAATGCAATCTGCTTGTTTTGAAGTCTGTTGTTGGAGTCCATTTGACAAGTATTGTTAAGGAGCTTTCTGTTGTGGAACTATATTTTCTGTGGTATTATTAAGGACACAAGGCTTCAGTCCTAGCATTTTTTCCTTTGGCAAACCAAAAATATCAAACGAGCTTTCTAAAATATGAAGAGCTAACCTCTGACTTGTTTTAGTTATTTTTATTTTATTTTTTATTGTCTAGTATCTGTTTGCATTGTTGTAAGGTCTGCCGATAAGTAACAGGTCGGTATACTGGTTAAATTTTTGTTTTTCCCCCACCATCTGAACTTTGCTTTAGATATGCAACAACATTTCGGCAATAACAACTCTTGGGTGGGCAGGAAAAAACGGAATCTATTTTCTTCTGGCTTTTTTTTCAAGGAGTTGTTTCAATTTGGTCTTGACAAGAAGCAGACCGAGACCTATTTGTATTAAATAATACTTTTAACTGTTAAAAATAATTATGGATCCACTGCTGGAAACCAAAATTATTAGGTCTCGGATACGGTGAGATTCCCAGTTTCACAAAAACCAACAAGGCGAACAAACATAGAAAATGTTGAAGAAATTCTACTTTTTTCTATTAGAGTATCCTATAAATGATTACTAAATTTTGGTAAAAAATAATATCCCCCTCCAAATATGGATCTGATTACGCTACTGAATAGGTATAGTGTTAACGAATGTAGAAATAAAGCATATAAGAAAAATATACTTTTACCGAATAATTTTTACAAAGTTTTTTGCATGTTTTAAAAAATAAAAAGAAATCAAACACTACATACAGCATGAATATAAGTATGATCAGTTCATAAAAAATAATATTCTCAAATTCGAATGTTGGCATGCAAACTCAACATTTATTTAGCCACAGCGCAATTTATTTATGTATCATCGCTTATAAATG
The DNA here is from genome assembly GCA_963920635.1 of Pseudeuparius sepicola. NCBI lineage: Eukaryota > Metazoa > Arthropoda > Insecta > Coleoptera > Anthribidae > Pseudeuparius > Pseudeuparius sepicola. The sequence goes on from OY987305.1 coordinate 9,665,964, forward strand.
CACCCATTAAAATCTTATCACCTCCCAGGGTTCGCTGAAGCGCTGCATGTCTTGCTGAATAATATTTAAAACAAATCGATTAAACTGATAAGAGAAAAATTTTATTGCTACTTACCTGCTGTGCTGTGCCAGTACCCATCATTGTCGTTTGATTGCCGATGGTGTTAACACTTCTGTCAAGACAAACCATGGGCCAAAACGAAATTGATTCGATTCAGATCATGCCGGAACGAGTTTCTGAGGTTTCTGATGAAATTAACGTTGAGAAGGGTGTGCTGATGTTCGAGTTTGAAGAAGAGAAGCCGATGAAGAAAGAGAGCAGGTGGACTGCTTTCAAAAAGAAAATATACGATGGAGAGAAGAAGACCTTCCTGACCAAGAATAAGGTAAGAAATTTTTTAAGAATATTGTCACTTTAGGTGGTTTGCCGTTTTTTTGGACTTTTAATTTTAAAATATCTAAAGGTAACTTATTTGAATAATTTCTGATATATACACAGTGTATTCATGTTAAGGGCTTCTTGTAACATTTTTGTTTCTTATCCGATTTTGATAAACTTGTTTTTTATTCAAAATGCGCATTCAATGATTGGGTTACTGGTGGCTAACTACTACCAATTTCATGAGTTCAAATTTCAATAGTTACTATCACGTTTTTTTTTACAATAAGGAATTTGTCATTGTTTTTAAAATTAAAACAAATTTTTATTAATCAGTACTATGCTTATATTTCTTATAAAATGATGAAAAAGTTGTAAAAAAGTTAAATTTGGATAAAAATAAAATTAATTTTCAAAAAATATATATAATATTATGAAAGCTTATCTCTTTACTGCCTTAAAATTGCAAACCCGTAAAACTATAGAATGCAAAAAGCACCAATCCAAAAAACACAGACAGTTTAAAACCTATTTTATCTTTCTACTTTTAAGGAGTGAAAGAAGAAAAAATTTATATTTTTTGCAGGTGACTTGGCTCTCAATCTTCATGGGATCAATTGTGATTCTCGTCGTGATTGGTATTGTGTTCCACATTCGCCTCGAATCGAAAAAAATGGCCACAGAAAAGTTGGAAAGAAGAGAAAGACAGGCTGCCGCCGCCGCCGCCGCCGCGGTCCTTGCTAACCAGACTGTAACATCTAGAAAGCTCATGAATGTCGACGAGCCAGAGTACCTTGATGTACACACTGGCTTGTTTAACGAACACGACGATTTGTTCCTCAAAGACATACCTTTTCGTGTTCCTGAGTTTCCTGCTAAGATTTATCAGAAATTGCCTAAGAAAGAAGGCAACCACGATAATGAGAGCATTGGACAGCTAAAGCATATCGAAGACCAAAAAGTTCTTGACCAACAAAATGCCGTGCCGATGAAAGAAGTAAATCGCGGTGAGGGGACCATTCGACAACTCATGAGTGTTGAAGGCCAAGAAGTTGATAATGAATGGATGCATGATTTTGGAGACGATTATCAGCCTATTGAGTCCCATTTCTTCTTTCGAATTATCACTAACGCTCTCCACAGATTTAAAGACTTATTAAATCTCGAAAACAATTTAATTTTGATTACAGAAGACATAAAGACCGAAAATACCTCGACCAACAACGAAACATCATTTCAAATTGTTTACCAGAAACAGATTGGCGAGGTTGCAGCCACTGAAATAGCTGGAAAACAAATTGACGACCTCGAAGCGCATGAAGAGATATCTAACGAGCCACCAGCTGTGTTCCAGGACAAAGTCGAAAATTCTGGTTTCCAGCCAACTAATTATGGCAATTTGGAACAGGGAGATGAGAGGGATAATGGAGGACTAGGATATAACGTTGAAGAAAATGAGATTGCTCGTAATGACGATAACCCTGGATTTATTGGTGATATAAATAACGAATTGTATCCAAATTATTATGATGATAACAAGAGCATCCGTCCAGTGTATATTCCAGAACCTACGGAAAAATACGATCCGTACAGACCACTCATCAGAAAGAAGAGGATATAAATTTTATTTATTTTTATCATTCTCGTCATGTTCTTATAGGTTAGCATTTAAGCCTGTGATGATTTTCGAACTGTAGATAGATGCTCTTTTATGATATATACTGTGTTTCCGTTTCATATAATCGAGCAAGACATTTTTCTAAATATCATTTTAGCATCATTTAAAATATTTTTGTTTTTTTTATTACAAAGTAGTGATTTTTTACTATTGCTAAATTTCAGAAATTAGCGAGGCTACAACATAATATTATGTATTGAATGTCCATACCTGCTGCACTTGTTCTATACATATAAAAACCCCTTAACATTTTGGAGGGTTTTACTTTAAAAAGTGAAACACATTGTATATTCATAAAATATTTTCTGGAATAATGGTTTCTGGCAAAGAAAGGGCGGACAAAGTTAATTAAACACTTTTTATTGCTAAGATACGTTTATCGTTTGCTTTTTCCAACTTTATAGCAACGCATATTTAGTAATTTACAAAAGTGTTTAATTAGTAGACTGTTTCCTTTGACAAGCAATATAAAACCTAATTCACGAGCATATATATTTTTAAATAGTTCGACAATTTTTTTAGAGTTCCGCAGGTTGATAAATACCTTTAGTACGAAACAGGAATACGTACTTTAGATTCCTTGTTGATTATTATTTTTTTAATAAATGTAGCATTGCAAAATATCTCTTTGTGTCATTTAATGTACAGAGTGATCCATATAATAACCTTTTACCCTCATAATTAATTTATTTTTTGAGTTGGAAAAAATACTAAACACAAAAATTGCAGAAAATGTTACTACAAATTTAATTAGATTATTGGAAACACCATTATTACAGTTACAATTTTTTCTAATCCAAGATATCGAAAAATTGTATTAGATACAATTTTGCGACTTTGCACAGCCGTAAAGACGTATAACAGACGTATAAAAAATCTACTACGATTCTAGATAAATAAAATTAATAATTAATGATCAATGAAATTATAGATACACGGAAGTATTTTTTTAATTGCAAACAAGTTTTGGGCAGTCAAAATATACCGATTATTATAGATATTTGATAGGATTAACTTTTAATTCCTAAAAACTTTCTTAAATACACATTTTTTATATTTCGAACAAAAACAATAACGAAAAACAAAAATTAAAGACTCACAAAACTTTACTTCTAAGGTAACTTGCGAATTTCTAAACATAGTAGAAAGATCATTCAAAGAGCTTTTATTTTGACACCAAGGACAATAAAATGAGTCAAGAAATGAAAAAGTTAAGAGCCAAAGAAGTTTTAAGTGGCGGACCCCGTATATACATTTTTGATTTTAGAAATATACTCGTTGTTTTCCTCTTAAAATATATAAGTTTTGTTCGTATCGCGAAAACACCCTGTATGCCTAACTGGGTTTCTTCTAAGCACATTCAATTCTTACACGAATATTTATTACAATTTTTATCTTTATTATTTTTCAATTCAAAAATAGGCGTAAAATATTATATGGACCACCCTGTGCAATGGGCCTAAACGGTATATTCATCATATTTTGTACCCGCTTCATTGGCATTTTACCATAATATCTGAAAATTCCTTTCATTGTGTTTACTGCATCTGTTTGCAAAATGTCATCCTTCAATAATTCCAAATTGATTTCAATCGCTTTTTTAGCCATAACAACTTTTATTGTTCTGGGTCATGATCTAATAATTTACCTAGATTATAGTCTGTTCCCTCATTATACATGCTTCAGTATTTCTTCCATGGTTTGTTAATAGTTAAATCGATATGAATATCAATTATTTATAATAGAAGATGGAGGAAAATATTTCAAGCCTACGAAATAAGATTTGAAAAATAAAACACTTGCTTAAAATGGTTATGCTCTTATGCATCGATCTGCGTTATAAGAAGGAAATCTAATGGGCTAATCGGCTTTTTGAAGATTTTAAGCATTGCTAGGGCACTATTAGTTCATAATTTACACACTATTTTTATCGGTCGGTAGTACCTACTTCGAATTAGGGGGTTGAACACTATAAGATAATTTAAGCACGTAGTGTGCAAAGCACTACTTTAACGCACGAGAATGACTCGGTCGAAGGACCAGTCAAAATATCATTCGGGTGCACTAAACAAGAACGTGTTCGTTGAGATTTTCGCCAGAGCCGCACTGAGGCACTACCTTTATTTAATTGTACTTTTGCAATTGTTTACGTCAAAATATTTCTGAAAAAAATTATTGGCTCAATTAACGGCAAAACAACGATAAAATTATTTGTGGCAGTGTCTAAATAGCTGAAAATAACAAGATAAAACCGAATAAATACGCTTTTGCTATCGAGTACATCCCTGTTGCCAGGCGCGCTGATATTTTATGGCTTATTGACCAATCGCCTTACTTCACGGAACGACTTCGAACACGTGCTTTTATTTACGCCAAGCCTAAGAGTTACTTGATTTTAGTATAGGTATATAAAAATCAGGCTAATATCATTCTAAACTACGCGACTAATAATTATTTACCTCCTGGCTGGCTGACAGTTCTATATGACCGGAGAAAAAATGGAGAAAAAATATTATACTTAAAAGTAATTTAACATATTTAATTTAAAAACAGATAAGTATTCAGGATGGTTCCTAATGATGCGCAAATGTTTGTGGGAAGTGTTCTACGAGTGTTTTTGAGAAGGATCTTTATGTAACATTTTTCGGTTTATTTCTTCTCAAAAACGGTTGAATCTATGTAAAAATGTTTATCTATTAGAAAAAAAAGTTTGCAAATTAAAAAAATATTTCTGAATACGACATTTTACTAAATAATCTGGTTTACCTCTGCGGGTTGAGGACTATGTACAGGATGTCCCCATAGTTCGGGTTGTCCATACCACAAATAGACAAAAAAAGTCATATTTATAAAAAAAATTGCTTGCTTTGGAATCTTCCAAAAGATAGTTATTTATTCGATTTAATATACGGGATCATCAAAACTAAAAAAATAGAAACAATCCAAAGTATAATTAAATTAAATAATTAAGAAAAGGTGCTCAAAAGTACTTCCGCAATCTAAATCTAACGTTTGGACTTAAATATACTTACTTTGCTGTTGAAAAGAAAAAAAAATAATTTGCAAACTAATGTATTTTTTAAAGAAAAAAAAAAAGGTAAAAAACCTTATTAAAAACAAGCTTTTTAAACCACGTACTAAAACGAATAAAATAAAATAAGCCTAGGTTTTCGTTAAAATAATTCAATGCCAAATTGCGACAAGTTTTTGTAAATCAAAAAGCTTGTCGCGCGAAATGTTCATAAAAGCGGGTACCAATTAATTTTATTGGACAGCGATTGGTTGATAAGAAAGTACCTACTTGTCCAAGTATTATTTTGGCATTGAATTATTAACCTAGACTTATTTTATTTTATTCGTTTTAGTACATGGTTTAAAAAGCTTGTTTTTAAAAAGGTTTTTTATCTTTTATTTTTTTTATTTTATTCGTTCTAGTACATGGCTTAAATCGGGGCCCACGGAATCTTACCCGTGGGCCCCGCTTAAATACAAGATTTTTTTTAAAAAGGTTTTTTCCTTTTATTTTATTCTGTGCTTTTTAGTACCTATTTGATTCTCGTATCAGGAGGGTGGTAAAGAAATTTAGTCCGGCATCTTGGGGCATCCGATATACTGGTTATAGTCTGACGTCACTTATCTTATTAATTTGTACTAGTCAAACCCATTCATTTGATACCCATGTCAAATAGGTTGTGCAGAAATAGGTAAACCGCCATCTTCGGCCGGCCGCCATATTGAATTTAGTGTGATGTCGCTAACTTTATCGTTTTCTACTCTTCAAGCCCTTTCTTTTAATAACCATTTAATTGAAAATGAAATGTAATCCGCCATCTTGGAACGGCGGCCATATTGAATTTATTGTCATGTCACTAACTTTATCGTTTTCTACTCTTCAAGCCCTTTCATTTGATACCCATATTAAGGGGGTTCAGAAAAATACATCATCCGCCATCTTGTGGTGACGGCCATTTTGAATGTACTGCAATATTGAGTATTGCATATTGTATTGTTTTACATACATACATACATACTAACAGGGAAAGTTAAATAAAAGCTTGTAATTACGTTTCCACAGAATTAAGTAAGGAAGTGAGTTCCAAAATATCAAAATATTTTGTTTTGACTAATAGGTAATGCTTTAAATTTGTGCAAAACAATAATTCGAAGCAACTTTTCTTAACGAATTTTAAGCTTTTTGGTATTTTATTTTTAATCATATTTATTTTTAAATCTTATCTTAAATTTGAACACCCTGTATAGTAAATCTGACAAATAACAACTATCTTATTAAGGGCAAGAAGAAATTTTTTGGAAGAAATACTTTTTCTGGAAAATTGAACATATTTGTCTATAGACAACCCAAACTTGGCACACCCTATATATTCAGGCATCAAACTATCCAATATACAGGGTGAGTCAAAATACAGGGTATTTTATTAAGGGTGGCCACCGGCCATATCTCGGTAATGACTGGGCATAGAAATTCAGGGAAAAAATTGTTACTAAAGTGGCCATGACAAGATTCTGGAAATTATTTCGCATTTCACCGCAAGGAGCCACAATTGAAAAATAAATATAAAAATTGTAACTCTCTCCGAAAATTCCCACATAAAGGTATACCTTTGGTAACATCATTAGAAAACTTGGACATTTTAGTCTCGTTGGCGTACCGACCTTGATAAGATTGGGGATATATAATCATTTAATTCGCAGTACTTTTTGTGCGATTTAATTTTTTAGCAGAAAAAAATCAAAGTCGACCTAGGCTTTTGAAATTTTTCACACCTATCCAGTTTTTCATTCTGAAGAAGTTTTCTTAATAACATTTTAATGTGAAAGCTACACAAAGTGCACTTTTCTAAAGAAAAGTGGGGAAAAATGCCAAAAATCAAAGTAGGCCTAGACTTTCAAACCTACTCAGTTCATCATTCTGAGCAAGTTTCCTTAATAACATTTTGTCGTAAAACCTACAGAAAGGGCACTTTACTGATGCGAAAAATTAGTTTTTTCAAAATTCCCAAGGCATACGTGATTTTTCGAAAATAAAATTACGTCACAAATTAGTTTCAAACCAAGCAGTGCTTATCCCCAGAAGCTCAAATTTCAACTCGAATTTTTTTTGTCATTTACACCCTATCCGAACTCTATCCGTGGACACACTGTATATGGTACCTAAGTTAAAACTATTTTATTCTGAGGAATATCTAAATTAAGTTAGGAATGCTTCAGGTTATCATACTATTTATTTATTTTATGGGTATAATAAAAATTGCCTACTACACAATAATTTTTAAAACGTTATAAAGTTATATAATTAGAAAATACCTTTTTTATTTCAAGTATTTTGGTTGTTGCCGCAACAATTTATCACAATTCTGTGCAATATACAAAATTCTTAAATTTTGAGAATAATTTTTTCGATGGCCCAAAAGTAAGCAATACAAAGGCGTGCTGATAGTGCTGTACACGAGCTGACCGAAACTTTCGGGCGTGTACGGCACACGCCGTATTCATGTGTCCATCATCGTAAAATTTGTATGTCATCGACCTAGACAACAAACTGGACGGCAACGTCGCGGAATTGTTTAATTAAGCATAAACGAATTCACACGGTAGACTACCTGTAGGACGTCAGCGAGTTTAACGGTTCTCGCACCGGCGTTGTCGGATTCTGGGCTTTGCGCCTCGCTATCGGAACATTTTAGCGGAATCGATACTTGGGGATACTTGGAGAACGCTTGGGGCTTATGGGAGCACCTCGAGTTGCTGCCATATGTTACAGAAAACAACGTATTGATCGGCAATCAGTGCCAAATCGATTATCTAGGAGCGCCATGCAATAGAACGCGTGATTCATAAATTCGTTTATTGTGTATTTTTGGCGAATCAGATACGCTCACATAAACCAATTCGATATTCTTTTTAAATAAATGTAAATAATATCATAATCAATATTAAAACAATATACAGGAGAATCCATACATTTTACGATTTTCTAGATAAATATTTTCATAAATAACCAATTAAGTTCCCCAAATGGAGCAAGTAATTTAAGAACGTAATGAAATGATATTGATTCCTATAGAGATAACTCAAACTATAAGACAATATGTTTCGATAATTTATAAATTTGTTTTATATGAAATCATCTCTAAATTATCAGATTCACATCTAACTACAAGATCTAATCATATAATAGTTATTTATGTACCAAGGCACTGAAGTTCAACTTTTTATGATTGATGTGGAGTTTAGTTGCTGAGGCCTCTGGCCGAGGCAAATAAACCACATGAGTCATAAAAAGAACTTCAGTGCCGAGGTACATATTATATATTTTTTTGAAATCGGAAAAAAAATGTTTTATTAGGCAAGAAAATAATAATAAGGGATCACCCGTCCACGAACCGACTACGCGCGGCGTTGCTTGACTTTACCGATCGCTCTACCTAGGACAAGTATAATGACGTACGGCACCTTCTGACAGAAAAACCAAACTGCTGCTTCTTGTGCAGCCTACACAACAAATCTATTGATATTCAAATTTACTAAAATATGTATACTGAAGGATTGCGCTTCTATAGGAAACAATTTCGCAATGTGTACGAAAAGCCTTTAACGGCCGGTTTTTGAATATTTGGTCACTTTTGACGGGCGATTTTTCCGCGTCTGACGTTTGATGTTTACATCTCGCCAAGGCCTACTTATTGAAAAAATCGTACAATAATGGGCTACATTATTGTACGATTTCTGTGCTTTTAATGACGATTTTGGGACATTTTAATGCCGATTTCAAGAAAAATATATTCCACTATAGGTATTTAGGATATGATGCATAGCAAGCAGATGATAGTTTTGAACTTAAAAGTTTACTTATACTCCTTAAATTTTGTTATTAAATATATTCTATAAGCACCGATCCATATTTTTTTCATATACAGTGTATCGCATTTAAGATGAAGACACTCATGTATTTTTTTGGTGATATAAATTTCTGACTTAGCTCAGTTATAGAACTCGATGAGCTCTATCTTTAGGTGTATTCAACTTAAATATCAGGTGCATTCCCAGCCTGCTATGAATTCTCGAATGTTTTGCTTCGCGTTGGAAATATTGAAAGAAGTTATTAGAAAAAGTTGTCCAGAACCGAACTTTTACCTTGAATAATAAATTTCAGCGACAGTCGCATTTTAATTTTTTTTCCAATTTCAAGTTCGAATTTTATTACCAAAGCTTCCAATTCTGGGTAGGTAGCCATTGAAAACCTTTGAAAATAAAAGCGGTAATCCTTTAATGGTAATAAGATTAAACGAAAAAAAAAAGAAGAACCTCATTATTAGAAAAACATTAAAATGCGAGTATGTCATTGCAATTTGGTATTCGGGGTAAAAATTCGGTTCTGAACAACTTTCCCTAATAATTTTTTTCAATATCTCTAACGCGAAACTAAATATTAAATATTGGTCTTATTCGCGAGGGTATAGCGGTCTGGGGATGCACCTGACATTTAAATTGAATACACCTAAAGATGGAGCTCATCGAGTTCTATAACTGTGCCGTCGGAAATATCTCAAAAAACAAAACAAAAATACCGGAGTGTCTTTATCTTCATTAAATTATTACCATTAAAGATTACCTCTGTTATTTTTAATGGTTTTCATGGCTACTTACCCGAAATTGGAAACTGGTAAAAAAAATTGGGTCCTAAAATTGGGAAAAACAAAAAATCAAAGTGCGAATCTGTCATTTAAATTTGGTATTCGGGGTAAAAATTCGGTCCTGAACAACTTTTCCTAACAACTTTTTTCGATATCTCTAACGCGAAACAAAATATTGGCTGGGGATGCACCTGACAGTTAAGTTGAATACACCTAAAACTAGCGCTCATCGATTTCTATAACTATGTTAAGTCGTAAATTTTTATATAAAAAACAAAAAAATGCAGGGGTACGTGTCTTCACCATAAGTACCACACACTGTATATATTTTTTATTGCATTTATAGCCTATTACAGCAATTCTACGATGATTCGTTCCTGCATTGAACTTAATCTCTAAGTATAAGTAGATACTTTTTTATAGCTATATTTTCACATACATAATATAACCGGGAAAAAACTAAAAACTTTTAAATAAAAACTCTTGTTTTTATGTGAGAAAATACAAGTTTTCTGTACACTAAAAAATAACTACTATTTGATTAGAAACGTTTATGTAAAAGTGTGAAGCTACACATCCTTAAATATACACTGAGAAATCTAAAATCTAACCAACAAAAAAAAAATGAAGACACCGCCTAGGTATTAATATTTTTATTTCTGGAAATAAATAATAATGAGAAAGTAGAAACATCGATATCTTACTTGCGCGAAATGTGTATTTCCACTTTAACGGTTTAACGAGAAAAAGAACAAAAAATTAATGAGTTAGTAAGAAACATGATTTTTGTTATGTATTCAGATTGTTCTACATTCATTTAGAACGTCTTTCCAGTTAATCCTTCACAAACTGTCGACCAGGCGTGTTTCACATTATTAAATACTGATATCAAAAATTCAACAATTAAAAGAATAGAGAAAAACAAAAAATCCATTTCTTCTTTTCCAGTATTGGCAAATTTATTAAGACCATTTCTCAAAAATAGTAACAAATATTGAAAATAATCCACAAATTCCAAATAATCTACATATTAACATTAATCAATGAAAAAAAGCTTGTTTATTTTTTTCTTTTATTTTATTTTGTGCTTTTTAGTACCTATTCGATTCCCCTTTCAGGAGGGTGGTAAAGAAATTTAGTCCTCCCTGTTGGGGCATCTGCCACATTAGATTTAGTATGACGTAACTTACCTTATTATTTTGTACTCGTCAAACCCTTTCATTTTATACCCGTGTCAAGTAGGATGTGAAGAAATATGGCCGCCGCTCCATATTAAGGCAGCGGCCATATTGAAATTAGTGTGATGTCACTAACTTTATCGTTTTCTACTCTTCAAGCCCTTTCATTTGATACTCATATTAAGGGTTGAAAAGAAAATGTAATCCGCCATCTTCTAGCAGCGGCCATATTGAATTTAGTGTGATGTCACTAAATTTATCGTTTCCTACTCTTCAAGCCCATTAATTTGATACCCATATTAAGGGGGTTGAAAAGAAAATGTAATTTTGTGTGAATTTAGTGTGATGTCACTAACTTCATCGTTTCCTACTCTTCAAGCCCTCTTCATTTGATACCCGATACCCATATTAAGGGGGCTGACAAAAAATACGACAACCGCCATCTTGGAGCGGCGGCCATTTTGAAAGTATTACAGTATTGAGTATTATATAATTGTATTGTCACCAGAACTAAAGGTGTATGCAAAATTTCAGCTCAATCGGATGTCAAAAAGTGGTTCTAATTGAGCTTGCAAGATTCGACCCACACATACATACATATCTACTAACAGGGCAATTTAAATAAAAGCTTCTAAAAACCTACAAACGAGATACACCTCTTTATTATTATTAGCCTCCTATTTTTGAACGGCTTGCGATATTTTAATTGCCGTGAAATCTAAAAATGACGAAGTGTTCCCAGGTGGGGATTTTTCCATTAATCCTACCAAGTATAATATTCCTGTATGAGATCGTCTTTGCTGCTACCCGAAGAAGCGGCAGAAAACCTGCCGGAATTTCCAGTGGAGGATATGGCAACCTGACGCCGAACCGAGCCGGTTGCGTTGCGATCAGAATGAATGTAGTACGGTCGGGCAACTTGTTGAACGCGGTCGCGAATAGTTACGTCGTCCTGGGCCGTGTGGCGTGTCTTCCGCGGTCAAATGGAAAGCGGGAGAAAGTAGGAAAAATCGGCGTCTACGATGGCGAACTCCCTCTGCAAATCCTCCGTCGTAAGTCGCTAGAAAGCCCCAAGAAAATCGATCTCATCGATATATTTCCCGTTTCCCAGAACCGGAAACTATATGTGAAAACCTAAAACATTTTTACCAATAACATGTTGGGTCGAATTGACTAATACCTTTTTAACATTGTTTAGGTACATGTAAATAATGCTTCAGGTTGTAAAGTAGGTATGTCACTTTTTTATATTTTAAAATATTGTTATGTTCGCCGATCTTAACAATACCTACATTATATAGGTACGCTGGACTAGTTTCGCGTTGTTTATGTTTGATTAAAAGTCGTAACTGACCCTGCTCGATTTGTCTTGATTACTTTCAATAGCAAAAAACAATTTTTATTAGGGCTATTGGTTTTAGAGACATTGTCATCTTTTTGTCGTTTTAAAAATAGTGCAGCTTCTTACTTACTGTTATTTCCCATTTTCAAGGATGCCACATTATTTACCATATATTATTTAAATACCTACCACTATTTTCTATTTCTAAACGAATTTTAAAGTAAATCGACGATTTATATGTATAATAAAAGACAGTTTTATATTCGATAGGAAGACGGGTTCCAAGAAGAAACTTTTTAAAAATATTGAAGCGTCCATAAAAATAAAACGGTTGATTTTATCGTTATGAAACAAAAGTACACTTTTGTTGCAAATAAAAAGATGCATAAAGTGATGCTGTAACAACAAAAATATAGCCTCAAACAAGTTACGAGTAGAGGCACTATCCAAACATACGGAGAAATATACATTTTCAGCTTATTCTCCATCCCCAAAAACACAGCAGTGCCAAATTTCATATCAGCAGCTTGATTATTTTGGGAGGGGGAGGTATTGCCATAATCCAATTTGAAAAAGGGAAACGAAGAAGTTTAGGACCTGGGATATATACTATACAGTGTGTCCCAAATTCGACCCTTACCATTGGAATTTCGATAACTACAAGAGACAGAGGTCGGTTAAAACGTTAGAAGCTTTAGACAATTTTAGGGCCAATCTGATGCCTCTGAGAAATCAAGGCTAACTGACACCGTTTTCGAGTTATTTCCAAAAAACTTAGAAACCGATGCTTATACAAAGACAGGTTTTTGACATTATTAATGTACTTTTATCCATCCTTTTTAGCGGTAATGTCAGTTTTTTGAAAAAGGTTTTCGTTTTCGAGATATGACACACAACTTTTGGTTCTCTTATGGATTTGAAAAATTTCGAAATCTACATAAAAATATGTAAAAATGTCGTTATAGTAAAAAATCATATATGGACAATTACTGTTACATCAAAAACAACAGGAATACTACAGTGGCAGAAACGCTCTAAGGCAGAACTTGACGGTTTGTTGCATTTCTTTTGCCACACATATATAAATGACCAACTTAGTGTTAGGTAAAGACAACGCTTTTAAGTGTTACAATTAACAAAAATCGTCAGTGTGACACATCACTGGAAAGAGAATTCCATGTAGATTTCAAACTTTTACAAATCTAAAATAGCGTCCATAAGAAAATCAAAAGTTGTGTGTCATATCTCGAAAACAAAAAACTTTTTCATAAAACTGACATCACCGTTAAAAAGGTCGGATAAAAGTCCCTTAATAATGGCATAACCATCGGTTTCTGAGATATTCTACAAAAAAGAAAATGAGAAAATTCAATTTTTGTAATTAATTCAAAAACGATCGCAGTAAGTCTTGTTGCCTCAACGGCATCAGATTAGCCATAAAATTGTCTAAAACCTTCCCCATTTAACCGACTCTCTATCTCTTGTAGATACCGAAATCCCAATGGTGAGGGTCGAATTTGGGACACACTGTATATTTACTTTTTCATGTTCTCTCTCCATTTGCGCGAAAACTACAAGTCCAAATGTACTACTATTTGGCATTGTTGGAAAGCATTTTTTCAGAGCTTTCCAACGACATATCACACATGGGGTGTTGCCATGTCATTGTGGTTCCCCCTCCGTATTACCGAAACGGATTTTGATTTTTAAAAATATCTCTTTTATTTTCTGAGATATGGGGGTGGTAAGTTTTCAAATTGTCACCCCGTATATGTAGGCTCGCATGTAGGTTATAAATGTTTCCCCTTAAAATAATTATTCCAACACATAATATAGGTATATGTCATTGCAGTGGCAAACATCAGTTGCCTCTTCAAAATACACGTTTCCCTTTCCTGACAAAGTAGGTAATGTTTACTGAATTATCGAGATATTTATCCAAATATTAAAAGAAAACGTTGACAACTTTGAATAATAAAATAATAGGGCGTACGGTTTTCTAAGGTTTTCTTTAGTACTTGAGCGAATGATATCCTAGTTCTATCGGGAAAAATCGGCTCTATCCGCAAATGGCAAGGCGGACAAAATAATAGTAATTGCCACTCTTCGCCCACACAAGCATTTCGTTGCTTCTGAGGTACTCTTAGTTTCGAGTCCTATTGTATTATTATTACTTATGTGTATATGACTTTTCATTAAAGTTGATTTTTTTCGAATCTCTCATGTGTTGTCGAGTCGACGAGAATGTCGAAATTTTAGAAAATTCCATAATAATTTACCCATGGCACTTAATAACCTTTTTTTGCATGTGATATTCGAAGTGATAGCTTTGAAGTCGATTAAATTTACATAAATATGCCAGATAAGCAACCAAACCTAATTTTGAATATGAAATTTCTATAGGTAACTATTTATTATATAATATGATACTAATAATGATAATGATAATGGCGATATTAATAATAATATACGAGGCAACGCGTCCGCTTAGATTAGTCACTCCAGCCCTGGCACAGTTCGAATCCTTCACGAGAGGGTTTCAGCCGATCACCAGCGAGGAAGTTCGAGGCCCCTAGTCGACTCTATGAACTTTGCCGCCCTGGGGCCTGATGGAATCAACACCTACAGTGGAAGAAATTCCTCAGTACCCATCAAGGCCTTAGTCCGTATTTTTAACTCGTGGGTTAATGAGATGCGGCCTATTCCGAGTTGGTTTATTGCGGGGCGAACCATCCTACTCCCGAAAAACTTCAGGCTGATCACATATTTAAATGCCTGTTACAAGTTGTGTACCCGCATCTTGTACGGGCGGATACTCAACGTCATAGAGCCGGTGTTTCGGGGGGTATACGAGTAGCGAGGGTCTAAGAGGGATGTGGCTGGTTGTAGGGAGAAACTGCTCGTCGATAGAAGATGTGTAACGCAGGACTCCGTGCAGTACAAGCTAAACCTCTAGATGGATAGATTAACGCAAGGCCTTCGATACAACTTCTCACGGGTTGATTATTCAGTTGTTGAGAGGCCTTGCGGTACCACCACCGATAGTGAGATGAGATGATGCCACTCTGGAAGACTTGGTTCAACATAACATAACATCCGGCTCAACCAGAGTTAGTATAGATGTGGTGTCCTTCAAACGGGAAGTCCTTCAAGGAGACTCCCCGAGTCCCCTCTTGTTCTGCATTTCAATACTTCCGCTGTCAGTTGCCCTTCGAACCACTCGCGGATACATGTGCGGCACCCCCGGAAACCTGAGGCATAAGGTCACCCGCCTTCTTTATATGGATGATATAAGGATCAATGCCTCTAGAAAAATAGATTTAGACCAGTCTCTTCGGGTGGTGCAACAATCACGATGACATTGACACTGCCACTGGTACTGACACTGACAATAGGAATAATAATAATAATGACATGCCTTTATTTTCAAATTGTTCATACAGAATTGATTACCTATAACAAATTATCATGACCAAGTTTGATATCGTAGGGCTCTTTCACTTATCCATGATATACCTAATCCTAATTTAACTTAAACTTTAATCTAAACTTATCATGCTATTTTTATTCAATTTTTTGGGAGCGAAAGTCCCAAAAAAATGTCACTATGTCACGAAATGTCCGTAAATGTCGTAAATATAGGTACCTACCTACTACTCGAGCTACTACTACATAATGAATTAAAAAAAAACTGATGATGAAGTGGTGATTCCATTGGCAGCGACAGTATATCGTTGCCTTCGGCAAGTGAAACCGCATTTGCAATATGTGAAACAATAACAAAAATAAACTGTTATCAGATTACCCGCCCAATTACAGGCATATTGCTAATTAAGTAAGTACCTATTTTAGGAATGCCACTAATTCCCATTACGAAATAAGCTTATTATCATTAAAAAAGGTCTTTAAGGAATATTGATTGAAGTAAAAAGAACGTGCTCTCACTCCCTAATAATGCATTCAAGGATGTTGGCCATTACTTTCGAACGAAATTTAAAAGAAGAGTGTATTAAGAGATTACCAACTATTTTTCAAAGGGGATTACGTCAAAGTTACAAACTAGTACCGCTAAAACTGTTAAATTTTTGTGGTAATTTGTCTGGATTTTCACGTAATTAGATCAGATTTTTCCTATTTCTTTGACTTCATCAAATCTGAAGATTTGGTTTAGATGTAATGTGCTATAGGATTATATTGTTAGATACAAAGTATTCCTCCATTGAGAGTATCGATGTATTAGCTGGAAAGAAAATTTTCTCTTATGCATTCATTGTTTAGAAATTTATTCAAGACAAAGGGGGCATCGGAATATCATTAGTATTTATAAATCTCTAATGAAATTGATACAAATGCCCTTATCCTCATTGTTTTCTAATCACGGTCAGGAATTTATTGGTGTGTAACATTAATTAATGGTAAGTAAAGTAAGTATATTGTATATATGTATATAATATTATTTTCAATTATTTTTATCAGTAAGCTATCGGTTTTTGACATTTGCTCTCGGTTGGTATCCTTTAATTTAGTGAGTTACGACTTTGATATTTAAATTTTGTTGTTATTTTTTATCTCGTTTTTTATTTATTTCATAGTAGGTTATGACGTAGTAAAACCATTGATTGATATATTTCACACTATTTTTATAATTTTGACTCTTGACACGATTATATCACCTATATTTCTTTATTAAGAAATTCGAAAGTTTACAATTTGTTGTTGTTAATTATTGATAATTTGACACCAGTTTGGAGACAAATAATTTATAACATTTTTTTTAAATTTGTGACCTTACAAATAATTGTAATGCCTTACGTAAATAAATAAACGATCCCAAATCGTACATAAAGCATTTAATTAGAGGCATGTTTCAAACTTGGACTGATAATTTGGAATAATTTAATTTGTATTATGTACCTAACTTTAATGATTACAAATAAATCAAAGTAGGCAGATTCTTTTGAAAATTTGCATTATGGCACTATCTTTCAATTTTGAACATTTTTTTTCTAATAACTTTTTCCATATCTTCACAAGCACTATTTTACATTTTTTCAATTTCTTGAATGCCCGTACAAGAAATGTTAATTATTTCTATGCCAATCTTATTTTAAAAACAAGCAAAATTTTTCATTTCAGTTTTTCTCATTGGACACCCTAACCGTGGACATACTGTAGGGATAATAAATATAGATAATTTTATTAAATTGTACAGGGTGTTAAAAGTTTTACTTCAAAGATGATTTTCTTTTAATATCCTCGTTTAAATATACGCAAATGAAGCTTAAATGAATTGAAATTGTATTTCAAACAAAACGAAATATCAAATTAATGTCAGAGCCTACTAGATTTAATTAAAATAATCCATGGATAAAAATATGATAAAAATTAATACAAAATTATTTTAATAAAAGATCTGGATATATACAATTAATTTGTGTGTAGAAAACATAGAGATTGAAATTTTGTTGTCAAATGTTGAAAAAATAGCCACACAAAAACATTTGACTGTATTTACCACACAGCACCCTTTTCAAACCTGACGCAATTTTTGTTCTTTAACTCTAATTTTGCACCGTAAGACTTAAAAAGTTTAGTACTTGTGTAAAATTCCATTTGCCTTCACCATTGTCTGTTATTAACTTGTTCATACTATGTATTATTCATTTGAATAAAGTCGCCTTATTATTATTGTCTTTAAAAGTTTCGAAAATATTAACAGAACAACATCTTTGCTCGTCTCGGTAACCACCCTGTATAGTTGCTGGAAAAATACCTGTTGCATTATCTACATCGAACACTATCTTATTGGAGATCTTATCCTATAATTTTTTTGACCAAACGCAGAAATAGGGACCTGTTATGCTAATAATTTTGCTATTGGATGTTCATATGAAAATAAAACTGAAAAGACAACCGATGCAGAGAAATATGTTACTTGTGTCGCATCATATCATTTGTAGTTCTATTATACCCATCTATTGTAAATTGGATGATAATGAATGAAAGTGCATGTTTTCGCCGATGACTCAGTATATCATCTCAAATACAAACCAATTTCCTGGCTGTATTGGAAAACTGGTTTTAGTTGGTAGTGCATATAATAATATATCTAACATTCAGATAACGATATCATAAACAGATAATACCTCTTCATGCATTCCTTTTTTTATTCTATTTATTCGTTGATATATTGTTAGTAGGTACGTACCTATCGCAGAATGCAGTATTATACAGAGCAATATAAATAAAATATAAGAGTAGGTCAATACAATTCTCCATGACTTTTGATCATTTGCAGTGCCCAGCAATTGATAATACCTACTTGTGGCTTTTTTATTTTGGTTAAACAAGAATCCTGAGAATAAGAAAATCACGACTTGGCATTAAGAAGAACTGCAACTGCTTATTTTACCATCATTTTGCTGCCACACATATAGGCTTGCATATTATAACATAATCGACAATAAATGTGTTTTTCCACGCACGTGATATTAAATAAATAAATACAGTTTCATGGCCAAATCTTGGGTTGCTTAGTACCGATCTAAGTAGGTACCTTCCCAATTTTTTTGGGAACTTCATTAAACTTGCCCTTGATTATTTAATGGCGATTTTCAAGAGAAAGGTATTTTTAACACGGTTTTACATAAAGGATGTCACAGAGAATGATAATTACCCTATATATATATATATATATAATTATATAATATAATATAATATTATATATATTATATTATATATATAATTAAAAACCGTGTTAAAAATACCTTTCTCTTGAAAATCGCCATTAAATAATCAAGGGCAAGTTTAATGAAGTTCCCAAAAAAATTATATATATATATTGGAATATTCATTCCAAATTTGGTGGGTGATAATAGGAGGTTATTCGTAAAATCTTACAGGCTCCTTTTTAAAATCCAGTAGACTCCACTATTTGATATCTTAAATTGAGCCGGAAATAAATTGGTTTTGTTAAAAGTCGTTTCAATTTGTAGGCAATTTCTCTTTTTTTGCAGAATTCGAGATAGAATTCTTCTCGATAATCGACTGTATAAAAAAATTACTAACTGCACTTGTAGGAAAAGTGTTCGGATGTCGAGGGAAACTACAAAGGAAATATCCTTATTACATAAGATATCCGTCACTGGCTTCTTATTACATAAGAATGGATAATTAGTTGCATCACTTCCCACCGTGAATATTTAAACTGTTGTTGTCGTGGCGTATAGCTTTCTTCGGTTTCCTATTGTGAATTCTTAAATATGCCTCAGAAATTAGAAAAGATTCCCATGCAAGGCAGATCCTGAACACGTGTTTCATGAGCGAAATACACAATGAAATAACGTGCTCCAAATTCTTAAGTACCTCGGATTTTTCCCAAGTACCGAGTATTACAGAGTAAAATAACACTATACTTACTGCTTTATTCGGTTACTGTATACAGGGTATCCCAACGAAAACTTGACCCCCCCAAAAATTCGAAAACCGAACAATATTTGAAAATTCGCCGAGACCCGTCGATTTTTCTTTTTGGGGGAGCTTTTTTGACAGTCAAGCCAACCCGATATGTTCATCCCCCTAATCCCTAGCAACCCCAACTTAAAAAAAATCTGAAGCAAAACAAAGAAGTTCATACGAATTCAAACCTTATATCTTTTTAAAATATGTAACAAAAAGTCACTGTCACAAAAAAAGATTCCGTTTTTTTGCTTCTAACCACGAAATCGTTACTTTCAGCCTGCTATTGAAAGTAGAAACGTATTTTCGAAATGGTTTGTTTATTCTATCGCGGAGAGGGTAGAAATTGTTGCAATTTGTTATCGAAATCATGATTGAGCTAAAGCTACAGCACGAATTGCAACAATTTCTAACATTTCCATGACAGAATAAACCATTTCAAAAACACGTTTACACTATCAATAGCAGGCTGAAACTAACGATTTCGTAGTTACAAGCAAAAAACGGGGACCTTTTTGTGACAGTGACTTTTTGTTACATATTTTAAAAAGATATAAGGTTTGAATTCGTATGAACTTTTTTGTTTTGCTTCAGCTTTTTCATTTGTGAGTTTTTTGTAAACTGATCGAGACGTCAATAAAAACTATATAATTTGGTCATGTGTAGTAGATAAAAAACTTAATAGTGGCGGGCATTTGTGTAGAAATTACTACGCGTACAGTGGAATGTCAACTTTCCATTTTTAGCCAATAATTCTGTCAAATCTCAACAGAATTCTAAAAACGATACATCACTGTATTCGCAATAAAAAGGGCTTTAAAATGATGCGACACAAGGGGGTATAGTTCCATTTGAAATTTTAAAGTTGGGGTTGCTAGGGATTAGGGGGATGAACATATCGGGTTGGCTTGACTGTCAAAAAAGCTCCCCCCCAAAAACAAAAATCGACGGGTCTCGGCGAGTTTTCAAATATTGTTCGGTTTTCGAATTTTTGGGGGGGTCAAGTTTTCGTTGGGATACCCTGTATAATGTTAATAATGTACATGCTGGGGATTTTAGCCATAGGTAATTGCTGTTTTTATGCAGTTGGATTTGTACCTATTTTGCAAGCAGTCGTATCCGATGTTGCACAAATCTTATAGCTCACAAGATAATTGCATTTTTTCTTGTCTCGTGTAACTCGCAAGACCTTGTAAATTAATAACTAGTAGCAACATTATTCGACTGATTGACTGCAAATAAAAGTTTTCCATTATTCGAAGGTCTGCATCAGTAAACTAAAGAAAAACTGAAGCGAACTTCGAACATTTACATTGCGATGGTTTATTATGTAGAAACGCTGCAGTGTTTCGTTACATTTTTAGCTAAGGTTCTTAAATTGGATTCCGCATTTTATGTTCTTCCTGCTGACGATAACTATATATCCAACACCGCTGAATTTGCGTAATATTCGCATTTTTGCTTAGATAGGTAATAATATAAACATAGCATTCACAACATCTTAAAGAAATGACCACCAATGTGATTACCATTCAATCTGCTCTGCTGGCGCTGAGGAGATGAAATAATTATATGTAATTACATAGAGAACGCTAGCAAAGTCATGAAATGTTTACTATAACATTACATCCATTGAGTAGATATATTCGCTTCTATGACCTTCAGCGTGGAAGGCATACTTCGATGACCTTGTCCCTTGATTAGATTTATTTAGGTAGGTACCTCAGCTTTTATCGGTTCTTAAATTTCTGATGACGTCTAATATGGGTACCTTACCTACACTTTCCAATATTACAACTCACGGATTGCTAACTATAATTTTTGTTTCTACAAGTTGCCAACATATATACCCCGATTACTGTAAGAAGTCCCGATTTTGTCAGATGACATTCTCCACAAAATCCCTAGGAATTTTCTGTTAACCATGGGTATAGCATTGGTATATGTGTCTCAACCAGTTAATGACGTCACTCATTGATTTCTGATGTGAAAAGTTACCCAAGTGATACGAAAAAAGAACATAATAAAATAAAAACCCTATTGCAATCACGTTTATGTCGCTACAAATAAAAATAACTAATGATTACAACTCATTTTAATAATAATTTCAAACGTCATGGAAACACTTTCATTTTGGTATTTTGGTATAATCAGGTACGCGCGTCTGCGTCTATGGTGCGTACTCAGGCAAATTTTATGTCGGTGTTGTGAAGTGACCGTGAAGGTTTTCCGGATCGTTCAAAAGGTTTCAAACTTTGGGCAGTAAAAATATTGGCGGGTTTTGTACGTTTCGTGAGTTTTACCGTTATCTGTGTTGTTCTTGTTCGTGTTATTAGTAGTTATCCATTGTGCAAATGGGCTCGTTACTGACCTGGACTTATGGCCCGGTTGCTGCATTAATGCCAACTTAGGATGGCGAAATTACCAGTTGACAGTCCCAGTCAGGACTTCTTAAAATAATTTGACTATAAAATTTGACGTCAGCCTCTGCATCATTTATAACCAGAAAGGGTGGATAATACGGGTCATTTCATATTATTATTATTCATATATAATAGCGTTTTTGGGGAATTAAAAATTTCAAATGACATACACACAGTGTGACCCAATTACAACCGGATCGTTTTTTCAAAAAACCAAGGCCTACTGCGACATATTTTTGACGCTGAAATTAGAGAAATTACCGATTTCGAAATATCGAACAATACAAATTCTAGAAATCAATGAAAATGTGGATAAAAACAATTAAAACTGTAACTTACTTCATTACAAGTAGGTACCTACCAAATAGTAGGTATCTAATATCAATAGGTATACCTTAATGTAAAAATGATGAGGTATGAAAAATTTATCTAAATAAATGGTGCATTAGTAGAAAAAAAATAAAATTTCATTTTTATTTTTTTGTATTTAGGTACCACCTATATTATACCTATCTGTAATAAAGGAAATTACAGTGTCAGTTGTTTTCAATCCCCATTCAACTTGATTTAAGCGAGTAGGCAAGTAAGTAAAATATGTAGTTAAATCGGGATGTTAATTGGTTTGTACAATTTTTATTGTTCGATATTTTTTAACACAATTTGGTACAAACCCGTTTTAAGGGATGCCTAATACAGTGGCGTAGTCAGAATTTTTATAAAAAATCTCTAATGACTTCTTAAATTTTGGCGCCAAAAATATGTCGTAGTTTTTTTAAAATAAATTGTACCGTCTTGCTAAAACTCAGTTTTTGATGCCCTATCGTTAAAAAAAACGATCCGAATCGGACGATAATTACAAATTTTATGGGTGCGTGTTCCGGTTTTAAGTGGGTCACACTGTATATTGGCAGTGCAGTGCATATGACAGGACCAATATGAGCAGCTGTTTTTTGTTTTGTACGGACACTGTATATCCGTTGAGTGAAGGAATATATATTAATAAGAGGCGCTACTTCTATGTATCATAACGAGTCCACCGATTCTGAGGAATTTCAACGCCCATCGAGCCCTGCCAATTGCTTTGGGACGACCTGAAACGATTTCTCGTCGATTAGTCGCTCTAAAGCAATTGACCGGGACTGTACTATCTACATCTCGACGCCGCATTGGGGCTCGAAATCTCCGCATCAGATGCGCCTCCATTCCTTCCCTCAACGGTATAACCTTAAACCTAAATCACTAAGAAATAGCTGATTTTATTTGCTCCACTTCAGGATTTTTCTCACATGACCTATTTCCTCATTTAACGGGTTTAGACCAATTACTTCTAGCTGTTGTGTTTCATAAATCTAATACCATAACAGTGACTTTTTACGTTTTCTACATCAGTTAAGTGCCCTTTTGTGGGATTTTCGACAAAATGTTATTAAGGAAATTTGTTCAGAATAAAAACTGTATTTGATTTTTTCTGCTACAAAATCAAAACGCACAAAAATCAAAGGCTTTTGGAATTTTTCACTCCTATACAGTTTTTCATTGTGAACAAGTTTTCTTAATAACATTTTGCCGTAAAACCTACAAAAATGGCACTTTCTAAAAAAGAGTGGGAAAAATGCCAAAAAATCAAAGTAGGTGTAGGTATAGTGTGGATAGAAATTGATAAAAACTTGTTTTAATAACAGTGTTAGGGGAAATTATTTCCCGTTTAGTGATATCAAGCAATCTTTCGTAGTACAAAAAATGTGGTTGCCATGGTAACCGACTTGATTTTTTTAAATGGCACCATGTACGTTTTTTGGTGAAAATTGATACACTGGAACTTTCTGAATACGATACAATACAATTTTAATGGGGTAGCATAAGAAAAAAATACAAAAAAAATAGTTTTCTATTATGCTATTGACAATGTTTGTCAAAATAATTATAAACATCAAGTTAGTCATGCCAAAATAAGAACAATGGGAAACTGTCACTAGCTGTCAGTTGCTTGTAATTGTGTGCATTGTTACAGTAAACGTACTTTTTTACTCAATTTTCTGTGTACTTAAGTGCTTAGTAAGTTATAATGGCGCTTGAATTAAGTGAAACGGAAAGAATACAGGTTAACATACTAAGTACTTTTAAGTACACAGAAAATTGAGTGAAAAAGTACGTTTAGTGTACACAGTTACACAGCTAGTGACAGTTTCGCGTGGTTCTGATTTTGGCATGGCCAACTTGATGTTAATAATTATTTTGATAAACATTGTCAATAGCATAATAGAAAACTTAATTTTTATGTATTTTTTTCTTATGCGACCCCATTAAAATTGTATTGTATCGTATCCAGAAAGTTCCAATGTATCATTTTTCACCAAAAAAGTATATGGTGCCATTTAAAAAAATTAAATCGGTTACCATGGCAACCACATTTTTTTGTGCTACGAAAGATTGCTTGATATCACTAAATGGGAAATAATTTCCCCTAACACTTTTATTAATACATGTTTTTGATATGATGAATATTTTAAGAAATATAAGCAATATTCCACAATTTCTATCCACACTGTATTTTCGAAATTTCGCAAACTTAACTCAGTTTTTCCTCAATAATATTTTGTCGTAAAGCCTACAAAAAGGGCACTTTACTGATGTAGAAAATTAGTTTCTTCATAATTTACAAGGCGCATACTTATGTGATTTTTCGAACTAAAATGATGTCACAAATTAGTTTCAAACCAAGCAGGGCTGATCCCCAGAAGCCACTCGACAATTTTTTGTTATTTACACCTAAATGCGAACTCAATTCGGGGACTCGCTGTATATAAGAAATTTATTGAAAAATAAGAAGTATAAAACAAATAGTTACCAACATGAAAATGTATAAATTAAGTACAAGTAACCATTCAGAACTTATTAAGTAAAGAATAATAACTTTTCCTGCAAACAACACTTCATTTCAAGAATATATTGACTTTTATTTCCGACAGTCAACTCAAATGTCGATTAAAAAAACTTGTTAAGCTGCCTGAAGATCATTGTTATTATTATTTGATAAAAATACGTAATTGTTTATTTAAACAATACCTGCGGATATACCACGAATTACACGTATTTTAAAATGTTTGTTAAACATCGATTCTGTTTACCGGAGACAAATATTTGCTTGCTTTTGACAGTTTTGTTTTTTTGGTAGTTCAAGACATACCAAGAGGTAATCGCGGATGTGATCAACAACGTCAGAGACCATTTCCTTGAAGATGGGGTTGACGAGATGGTGCTTCAGGAACTCAAGACTCTCTGGGAAGCGAAACTTATTGCGACTAAGGCGGTAGAAGAAGTCAAGGAAACTGACAAATTTGGTAATTATCTTTAATTAGACTCTATACAGGGTGAGTTTTTTTTCGATGACCACTATGGAGATCTCGGAAACTAGCAGAGCTAGAACCAAGGTTAAATGGGGAAAAAATTGCAGTTTTGAATGATCAATCTAATGCCCCTTTTGGATTTTTAAAAGAGTTCACGGCTCACTAGATATTTTGAAAAGAGTGATTTTATGCTATTTCATCAGATCTCTGTAGCTCCGTTATTTCTGATTATACAGAAAAACTGTGGAGACAAATATTGTAGATAATTTTGGGCTTAATAAGATGATCTAATCCAAAATTTTATGTTGTTTGTGATTTTTGAGATATGACATAAACTTTTGTTTTTTTAAATGTAAATCGTAGTTGGCTGTGGCCTTATCAAATCGGCCATTGTTTGAGCTTTCCAAAGATATAATACTCGGCATAGTTATTATAAAAAATAAAAGAGCTATGGCTAATTTTATGTTTTTTTTCAAATTGTTACATATAGAATATTTTCATAATTACGTTCTATTTTATAATAAGACATACTTCAAACTTTCAAATATTTTATTTTTAGCTGGTAACAAAATGTAACAAAATAAAACAAAAATTATCATGATGGAGCACCACCACATAATTATTTGCCCGTAAGAAATTACCTAGATCAGCTCTATCCAAATAGTTGGCTGGGAGAAATAGACCTATTTCCTGGCAGCCTCGATCCCCCGATTTGTCTGTTTTGGATTTCTTTTTGTGGGGAACAGTACAAAATAAAGTATCCGACAATTATTGTTGAATTAAGAGCAGCCGTTTTAGAAGCAATGCCAGTATTGACAGGCGCTCTCTAAGAAAGGCGACAAATTCAGCTTTAAAAAGTTGCAATATTTGCATAAATAATAATGGTGGATTGTTTGAACACCTTTTTTTATAATAATAATTTGATTTGAATTTAAATTTAAGTTTTTTAATTTTGATTTATTTTGTTACCAGCTAAAAACAAAATATTAGAAAGTTTGAAGTCTGTCTAATTATAAAATAGAACGTAATTATGAAAATATTACATGGCTGACTAGGTGAAAATTTAAAAAATCAGAAAATTAGCCATAGCTCTTTTATTTTTTATAATAACTATGCCGAGTATTATATCTTTGGAAAGCTCAAAAAATGACCGATTTGATAAGGCACAGCCAACTATGATTTACATTTAAAAAAACAAAAGTTTATGTCATATCTCAAAAATCACAAACAACATAAAAAATTGGATTAGATTATCTCCACAGTTTTTCTGTATAATCAGAAATAACGGAGCTACAGAGATCTGATGAAATAGCAAAAAATCACTCTTCAAAATATCTAGTGAGCCATGAACTTTTTTAAAAATCCAAAAGGGGCATTACACTGAGCATTCAAAACCGCAATTCTTTCCCTATTGGTCATCGAAAAAAACTCACCCTGTATTATACTTAGTTGACAGTACATCTTCGAGAAAAAGTGAGTAGTAAAAAAAGTTGGGGATGGTATAAGCTAGCACACTATACGCAGTAGCCGCTCTCTAAGCTTCAGCAAAATGCTTATCGCCGCTACAGCCCTACTCAATATAATAACGCTAGAGAAACCTTAGAAAAGTGGACAGTGCCCCGAAACAGTCACGTTACAACTAGAAAGTAAGCTGAGTGGAAGTTAGCCGAAGCACGAAAGAAAATAAATCACTTGTAAAAACGAATTTCAGTGCCTAGGGACTGAGATATAAAGAGCGCGGTCACCCATCCAAGAGCCGACTACGTGTCGTTGCTGCACCTTGCATATCGTTCTTGTTAGGTCGACCCCGATGGACTACCCCCATGAAATTTGTATTTGTCATCCGATTTTGATCGAGCAAAACCGCACATTTTATTTTGAAAAACCAAGGCCTACTATACGACATATTTTTTGGGTCATAATTGGACAAATAATATTAGGGATATTTTTATAGAAATTCTGGCTACACCGCTGGATTGGGCATCCCTTAAACGGGTCTGTACCAAATTTTGCTAAAAAATATTGAACAATAAGAATTCGAGAAACCAATGAAAATCGCGATTTAACTACCTATTACTATTAACTACTAAAGTACAGTTTTTGATGACCTACCGTTAAAAAAAAACTGGATCAAAATCTGGATGATAAATAGAAATGTATTTATGGGGGTGTTCCGGTTTGAAGTGGGCAGGGCCGTAGCTAGAGGTTTTCCATGGGGGGGGGGGGGGGTAAAAAAATGTTAACTTTAAAACGATAATTTACTTAAATGTTTGTTTGACTTTAGAACCTATAAAACGACATTGCGATTTTTTAGACAAAATCTGTTTATAACATCTTCGGGGCTTACTAATATTTCTCTGCGAACTGATAGGTAATAGAGCTAAACCGTTCAAACGTTCATTGGCCATTGAATTCCTTAGCCACGATTTTAGGCGTCTTAAAGTGGAAAAAAATCTTTCTGGTGTTGCCGTAGAGCAAGGTAAAGTTGCCAATATTTGTAAAAGATCTTTAATAATTGAAAAAAATGACCCATCTGTAATTAAAAACGCGTCAATGGCCGTTCTTGGGAGAAGGTCAATATTTCCAATCCATTTCTTTTGCCACATATCAAATTCAGCCGAGAATGAAGAGTATAACTGACAACCTTGCCGTCAAGTCAATAGCGATCGTAGTAGGGGTTGCAGCCAATGGTGCACCGTGTCCCCACTAGAATGCATTTCAAGCATTCCTGCGGCGTGTCTAGTATTATTTGTAACTGTACAATCGTTCAAGCAGTAGGTACAATCGGCCAGTACGATTATTCATTTTTCCATTTTGGCGGGGGAGCCGGGCGTGTTAATTAATTTTATAAACCCCCCCCACACTGTAGATGGGGCCCGTCTGACGTTTGGTTCTCAAGTCTTGCCAATGCCAACTTACAGAAAAAATCGTACAATAATGACTTACTTTAGTGACGATTTAGTGGCGATATCAAAAATAGTTATTTATGTACCAAGGCACTGAAGTTCAACTTTTTATGACTCATGTGGAGTTTAGTTGCTGAGGCCTCTGGCCGAGGCAAATAAACCACATGAGTCATAAAAAGAACTTCAGTGCCGAGGTACATATTATATTTTTTTGAAATCGGAAAAAAAATGTTTTATTGGGCAAGAAAATAATAATAAGGGATCACCCGTCCACGAATCGACTACGCGCGGCGTTGCTTGACTTTACCGATCGCTCTACCTAGGACAAGTATAATGACGTACGGCACCTTCTGACAGAAAAACCAAACTGCTGCTTCTTGTGCAGCCTACACAACAAATCTATTGATATTTAAATTTACTAAAATATGTATACTGAAGGATTGCGCTTCTATAGGAAACAATTTCGCAATGTACACGAAAAGTTAAATGAGCCTTTATCGGCCGGGTTTTGAATATTTGGTCACTTTTGACGGGCGATTTCTCCGCGTCTGACGTTTGATGTTTACATCTCGCCAAGGCCTACTTATTGAAAAAATCGTACAATAATGGGCTACATTATTGTACGATTTCTGTGCTTTTAATGACGATTTTGGGACATTTTAATGCCGATTTCAAGAAATAGTTATTTATGTACCAAGGCACTGAAGTTCAACTTTTTATGACTCATGTGGAGTTTAGTTGCTGAGGCCTCTGGCCGACGCAAATAAACCACATGAGTCATAAAAAGAACTTCAGTGCCGAGGTACATATTATATTTTTCTTCTTCTTGAAATCGGAAAAAAAAAGTTTTATTAGGCAAGAAAATAATAATAAGGGATCACCCGTCCACGAACCGACTACGCGCGGCGTTGCTTGACTTTACCGACTTTACCTAGGACAAGTCGAGGCCAACGATAAAGACAGGCCACGGCGCTAACGCATAATCGCGTAGTCACGTGACCAACTTAGTGCTATTTAATGAAAGGCATTTTTGGAGATAAGTAGAACAAACAAATTTCGTAACAATTTAGCAAGTTTTCTTTCATCTATTACATTATTGGTTTTGTGCATCCAAGCTTTCTCTAATTGTTTTTCAAAATTTTCAACCTGCCTCAGCTGTTTTGGGCTGAGAGTTAAACGGCAATGCACTCAAATATTTTGGCACATTCTCAAAAATTGTTGGGACGGCACCTTCCTTTAGCTTAGGTGATATTCTCTATAGGTATTTTCCCCTCACAACACATTTGTCCACCTTAATTGTTTCACTTTCTTGAAAATGTGTTAGTCACACATACTTAAGGGTTTTTTAGAAATTATATCTCAGTTGGGATTTGACGAATCTATTTTTGACGGAAATTTTCATCCCGAGGCAAAACAAATGTTTGTTATGGCGACACTTTCTTCCTGGCTTTTGTAATATGTATAAATATAATATAAACAGACCCAATATTTGGTATTTAGGTTATTTTTTACGAAATAAAAATGAAAACTAACCTCAGTAGGTATACCTACTGCAAATATTGACGAGGTTTCAGTTGTTCGGCAGCGTGAAAGACCGAATAGATAAACCGTATCGGGGCGTGGGTCGACAACGAAAATCAACGGTTACAACACTGATTTATTTCGCACAAGGTGAATGGTAAATACAATAAATACACAAACCCGAACGTGGTCAACGGGAACGGCTTCCAGCCACCCGGACCGTCTGAACTCGCGGATCTCCCGTAAGCAGTTCACCCCTGTGTCTCAGGCTCCACTGTCCAATACGGTCCATGCCCATAATAGTCCATTCCGGAATTCCGGGCTCCCTATTCTGTGGTTCGGGGGAGAATTCCCCTTTACAGCGCTCACGCGTCGGTGCGAGCGGCACCAATACTCTTGGACGGCACGACTCCCACCCAGACAGCCAGAGGCCATAATAACACCTGGGCGGTTCCCCTCCGCCAGGACACACGTGCACTAGACACAAACTTGTTTCTAAAATATAAACTAAGACGTTTAAAAACACTTTAAACATTGAAAACTTCTCAAAACCCAAGCTGCCGCTTTCAGTTATGTGACAAATGACATGTAACGTCCGACTAAGATGGTCACGTGATTTTTGTGCGCCAGGGCCTGTCTTTATAGTAGGCCTTGAGGACAAGTATAATGACGTACGGCACCTTCTGACAGAAAAACCAAACTGCTGCTTCTTGTGCAGCCTACCCAACAAATCTATTGATATTCGAATTTACTAAAATATGTATACTGAAGGATTGCGCTTCTAGAGGAAACAATTTCCCAATGTGTACGAAAAGTTAAATGAGCCTTTATCGGCCGGGTTTTGAATATTTGGTCACTTTTGACGGGCGATTTCTCCGCGTCTGACGTTTGATGTTTACATCTCGCCAAGGCCTACTTATTGAAAAAATCGTACAATAATGGGCTACATTATTGTACGATTTCTGTGCTTTTAATGACGATTATGGGACATTTTAATGCCGATTTCAAGAAATAGTTATTTATGTACCAAGGCACTGAAGTTCAACTTTTTATGACTCATGTGGAGTTTAGTTGCTGAGGCCTCTGGCCGAGGCAAATAAACCACATGAGTCATAAAAAGAACTTCAGTGCCGAGGTACATATTATATTTTTCTTGAAATCGGAAAAAAAATGTTTTATTAGGCAAGAAAATAATAATAATAAGGGATCACCCGTCCACGAACCGACTACGCGCGGCGTTGCTTGACTTTACCGATCGCTCTACCTTGGACAAGTATAATGACGTACGGCACCTTCTGACAGAAAAACCAAACTGCTGCTTCTTGTGCAGCCTACACAACAAATCTATTGATTTTCAAATTTACTAAAATATGTGTACTGAAGGATTGCGCTTCTATAGGAAACAATTTCGCAATGTGTACGAAAAGTTAAATGAGCCTTTATCGGCCGGGTTTTGAATATTTGGTCACTTTTGACGGGCGATTTCTCCGCGTCTGACGTTTGATGTTTACATCTCGCCAAGGCCTACTTATTGAAAAAATCGTACAATAAAGGGCTACATTATTGTACGATTTCTGTGCTTTTAATGACGATTTTGGGACATTTTAATGCCGATTTCAAGAAAATAATATTATTGTACAAATAACAACAAACATTTTTGATATAGCTTGTTTCTAGTCCCGTTATTTCTTGATAAATCTGTAGAAATATTGGAAACATAAAAAGCACTTGTACTGACGCATTTACCGATGTTTCATATAGCTGCAATACAATTCCGTTTTCCTTTTTTACTAGACTTCCCACTGAAATACATGGAAAATCTCTTAGAGACTGAGGAAAATCTGCCATCTCGTACAAAAATGATGATTACTTGATGGAAACCCAGTCAACAAAGAGGATTGCTATTTTACAGTAATCGCCATACCAGCTCCATTTGTAGGCTATAAAAAGGTGCAAATTGAAATTTGTATTCAAGTGGTCATACTTAAACAAATCGATAGCACGATAACGAGTTGTTTTTGCCTATCATGCCATCAAATGCCCATATTTTGCATAACAAGCAGGCCGGATTTGTACCGTTTATGTGTGGAATTTAATTGAAAAATTTCGCATTTCCTTTGTTTCGTTGGAAAAAATGCGACGAGGAAAAGTTACTAAGGTTTCCGTGTCGGCTGCAAAGGGATTATGTATGATGATTATTAAAACTATTATAAATAGAAACTGCGTTCCATAATCCGGATGTGGAGCACAACAAATACAACAAAAAGTATTCAGTGTTGTGCTTGCGGCAACTAACATCTCAGCAACAAAAAAATTACCGAACATTTATCACCTCGTTACAACAATAAATTCAATTAGCACCATGATATTTATCATCTTGTTAAAATTGTCAGTTTGTACTCGCTTCAATTACTTACTTAGTGCACCAGATGATCATGTGCAAACAAAAACATTAGACGATAGCAGCTCAATAATATAATTAAAAGTTGCGTTTCACCATGTAGGTACCGCTGCAACGTTTTAGTTAAAACTTTTCGTCACTGATCAGAATCAAAAATGTAAAATTTTATAGTATTTCTCGATTCTTGCAGTTGACTCCAAACCCTCCAAGCAACAACAGCAACAGCAGCAGCAGCAGCAGATGCAACAGCACTACAACATCCCACAAAGTCAGCAGAGTAATCCACTGATCAACAAGCAAGTTTACGTTCCACCAAACAACCACGTTCCTCAAGGTATCCCATTCCCAGAATGGAGAAGAGTGCCTATCCAACTAACAATTCCATCTGCTCCCGGATCTACTGAGAAGAGAGTTTTGGGCATCGAAGTACCTGAAGTCTTCCTTCAAGGTAGCGAGTAAATTTTACATTCACCTCAACCTCCATTTATTTAAGCGGAGGAACCTTTAATCCATTATCATTACCGTATTATTTGCCCTCAGGTCATTACCTGAAGTCAATTTTGACTGGTACCATAATTGGGGAAACCATGAATCGACCTTTGGCGGAAGCATCACAGTACTTGCAAGATCAAGTCAATAGCGCATTTTTCAAATATCAGCAGTCTACCAATTTCAACATCAACATCAACATGGGTGTCAATCCGCTACAACTTGAACAGTTCGATGGGTGCTGTGATGCAGATGAGGAACTATTTCAAGTGCGAATAAAGCGCAAAAAAGGTAAATATCTTGAACCAAATCTAAAGCCTACTTACAGTTTTTTAATATTTCTCTTGAGCTCTTTGTATCTAATGTCAAACCAAGATGTTCTGTATGTCGCCAAATAAATTCTTCTCAGTTATATTTTTCTATATCTTGACTATGAGATGTGGCATGCCATTTCGCAATGGTAATAGTTTTTAACTGTAAAATGTCGGTAAGTTGCATAATATCCAGTTATGTGTTTATGTTTCCAGATAAATCGCCTAGACAAAAGAAGATCAAACAAGAAGATGGCACGGTAGATTCTTCGGACGAAGATGACGACGATGACGATGAGGACAACGAAGATGGAGGTCAAGATGACGAGCCCGACGATGACCCCGAAGAAGGCCAAGAAGCGGCAGAAGAAGAACCCCTCAATTCCGAAGATGACGTTTCTGATGCTGATGGTACTGAAGAGTCATTTGAGACTGATAATGTCGTTGTTTGCCAGTACGACAAGGTGCGTTTTTATAAATTCTTTCCTAAATATAATAATATACTTTATTTTAGATAACAAGAGCAAGGAACAGATGGAAGTTTCATTTAAAAGACGGGATCATGAATCTAAATGGAGAAGATTTTGTCTTTCAAAAGGCCAATGGAGATGCTGAGTGGTGAAAGAATCATTGCCAAAGGACTGTTTAGCTTTACTTTATACAGATATTTTTTTATTTTGCTACGTACGGTTAAGTTTTTGTTTACGATTTTGAATGGACAAATTCTGGGCAGGATAATTTTATACTGCTATCAGTTTGAAAAAGGTCATTATAGTTAATGAACCCATTGTTTGAGGAAAATGTCCATTTCATTTTATATTTTATGATTAATTGTTTTTAATTGCTTTTATTATTGTTAAGCATTGATTTTAAAGTTTTTTTTTATTATTATTACGAATGCATGTATCTATTTAAGAAAGGACGACAAAAAAGTCACTCAAGTACTTAAATACCTGTACTTTAATGTCAAAACATATATCAAATTCCAACTCGTATTACAAAGTGTTTTACTTATTTATGTATTAAATTATTGTTCAAATCCAAACTAAATATAATATACCTAATATATATTTCATAAATTCAAAATCAGTATTATTTGTACTCTAAAAATCTCAAAGTTAATCAGTATTTATTCATAAGCCAGCACCACCACTGCTATCTATGGTCGAATTCCTGCAACACAGAAAATCGATATTCCTCCACAGCAGTATTGTATATCTTTGACTCAATATTTTAATTGATTTTATTAAGCAGGTTCTCACATACTTTGGTAGATGCCACTGTGCAAAAATATTCTTGCAAGATGAGAAGAAAGAAAAATCAATTCCGAAATACTACACTATTTTAGACACACTGTTTCTCTTTTTAAGAATGTTGAAAAAGCAAAATATCTTTTCTAAGAAACAGATTCTGTATTTATCAAAAAGTCCTACAATGGCTTGGTTAATTTAGAATATGTATGGCGATTTTTAAACAGTGATTTGTACAGCTGGTGTGAGAATTGAAATCGAAAAGTTGTTTGACTATTCTTCTGATTAAAGATTAAAAATTAGCATTCGGAAACTTGAATAGAAAACTAAGTCTCTCATTCAAAGCGTGCTATTAATGCCGTGAATTTCTTCGTTACACTTTTTCATTACAAGAGCCAGAAGTGGCTGAAGCTCAACTTTTCCGCTTAAATTAGAATTCATGTAAATATGGTAATTAACTAGCGGAAAGCCAGTCAATTAAGAATATAACGTGACACTTAATTTGCAATTATTGTATTGTAATTAGTTACAGAGGCCAAATTCGCTTGCATTTTCGTGAGAAGTTTTCGCGTTGTCAGGTGCCAGTTTCGACGAAACACTATTAAAATACCAATCCAGGCTTGAATCCCGGCAAATGATGAAGACAGTTCCAACTTTCACGTGTTCACGGGATGAAAAATACTCGACAATTTACAGTAATTTCAAAATCGATATTTGCCGTTTATTTTTCTTGTTCTATGATTTCACGGATCCGTAATGGCTGACGGAGACTTACAACATAGAAAATTACTTCCGCACATACATGGCGCATAAGACATTTTACTCTAATGCAAACCGAAATATGTGAAACACGTTCACACCTACAAAATCACTCTTTCTATAAAATGATACATTTTAAAATTTTCATCTATGTTTTACAGAAATAAGAAATCTTTTAAATCTTCAATTTATTATTTGAATACACTTTTCATAAACATGTTGTAATGTTATGTTTTCGTATTGAAATTTCGGGAGCCGAACAAAATGTGTAATAAGGGGAAAGGGCGCGGGGAAACATTTTTGGTTCTGGGTATCGGAAATTAACACGACATAATTAACATAACGTGGTTTTATTTTAACGAAAATTCCGGGAAAATTTGAAGTGCCCTACCGCAACAAAGCTATTTTTAGCTCATTGTTATATGTGTTCATCCATATCAACATTATTATAAATTTTTGGATCTGACACTTTATTTTAAGAACCTTCACTTTATACTTTGAAAGTGCAATTTCGTTTCAAATACGAACTGATAGAGCTCACTGGCTCTTATAAGTTTATGGGCCTATCAATATTTAATGCACCTCTAAATGAACGACAAAGCCCTTATGAAATTAATTTTATGTTAGGTAAATTGGCTATTCAATCAATATTACGTAACAGACCGTTAAAACACAGACAAAATGATCTATTAAAGGTGAAAAACCATTTCCACCTAATATCTATTTAATGACAATTAGTCCTTGGGTGTTTTATTCAGTTAGCTTTTCTGCAATCACTGATATGTCATTTGTCATTACTTTAAAAATAATAACATCTCTATGGAAGGAATTTTACTTAAATATGATTTTCTTTTAGTTACAGACTATCAGTCTTAAAAAAATTAGGTGCCCCATAACGTTGCTTTTTCCTACGTCCCTCGTACATAACGGAAATGAAGCTTCACATTCGATTCCGTTTAGCCGTTTACGAGAATTCCCCATATTTAAAGTCTCAAATTGTCCAATCCCCCCAAACTCTATGAGTCTAATTATTACCAACAATCCTTTTAGTTCTCAAAATTAAGTCCCTTCGGCGTACTTAACGTAATAATTGTAAATTATATTTTTAGAAGTATCTTACAGAGGAGGCACTGCCTATACCTCTGACTAGCTGCCACTGCAACCTAGAAGAAGCTATACTCTGTTCAAATAGAATTGATAGCAGGCTGCCCTCAT
The DNA here is from genome assembly GCA_963920635.1 of Pseudeuparius sepicola. NCBI lineage: Eukaryota > Metazoa > Arthropoda > Insecta > Coleoptera > Anthribidae > Pseudeuparius > Pseudeuparius sepicola. The sequence continues at coordinate 9,702,276 of OY987305.1, forward strand.
TATAAATTCAAGAGACTACCTGGGTCCGACAAAAAGCTTTGCCATTTGTTCAATGTATTTATATGCGTTCTTCGTTATTATCGTTTTTACCTGTTCCTAAAAACAACCGAATCATTTTGCAAAAATATTAAATTTTGTGACACTAATAAAACAATCTATTTGATATTTATAATAATGTTGGCAATACAATTTCAGATAGAGAATTTTATTTATTAAAATAATATTACAATTCGAAATAAAAAGGATCTACTTCGGAAAATTCGAAAGAGTCGTCATGTTCTAAAGCAATAATAAGAGGCTCAATTTCCAGAGTGTCGTCAATCAATTCATCAAGATTCTATATTTTATTTTCTTCCGCAATAACATGTTGTATCGCATGTTATTTTAAGTCTCATCATTTATATAAAAATAATAAAAGGGACATAATTGGGTTTGTAATAATTGCCTGTGGTAAAATTGCCAGGAATTAAGATCAAATCAAATCAAATCAAATTTATTCATAATTATGGTAGTATAAAACATAGCACATACACATATAGATTTAGATAAACCTAAGCGAAAAAGTTATATCCACTTGTGTGTGCATCCATATTTAACATACTAATAAAAAATAACATTTTGCAATAATTTTACAATAGGACAACTTAGAAACTAATATACAGATAAATATATCACAAAAAAGAACAGATTAAACCAAAATAAAGAGGCAAACAGCATTTTTTCCTAACTTTATTTTTACTTTTGTTTGAGTATTTCTTTGAACAGTGAATCATTTTTTGCTAAGAATTCTGTATTTTTTTTGTTAAATAATGAACTACTATTTAGAAGTTTTAGTTCTATTGGCAATAGGTTGTAAAATTTAGGTCTATAATATGTTATATACCTTTGGGTAGTTGTCTTTGAAGTAATAGGTACTGAAACATTTTGGTTGGTCTTATTACGGGTATTATAGGTATTTTCAATTGGTAATCTTAATTTTTTATTTTTATAAGTGTAGATTAACGCCGATTTTATATATAACATCTCTAGATCCGGTATTTTGGATTCAGAATGCAATAAAATTGTTGAGTGCCTTTTCTCCTTTCGGAATATAACTTTTAGTAGAAATCGATGAGATATGTTTAAAATGTCCAAATTTGTGGAGAATGCACTACCCCATATTATTCGGTAACGATTCGGCTAGTGCAATGTATATCATCCTCATAGGGTGTATATCTATAGGGAATATATCTCGAATTTGGTAAAATTTCCAGATTAGTTTTCTAATTTTTGCGTTTAGGTTGTCTATATGTTGTGTCCATTTCAAGTTTTTGTCAATAATTACTCCAAGGTATTTTATGTTATCAGTAGGTAAAAGGTACTTAGTGCATTTGCAATCCCTTTTGTTGTCCTGGAGACATATGTAATTGTGTATCTTAATATTTTGATATTCAGGTTGATATATGTCATATATGCTATAGGTCGTATATTTTGTTTTTGTTAAGTTAAGGGTGAGCAAATTTTGTTTCAACCATTGACAAACCTTAGAAAAATCATTAATAGCAGAATCTTTGGTATCATCCCAGTTATTACCCTCAACAAGCAATACCGTATCGTCAGCGTAGGAAACTAGTCTACCTCCAATATCTATATTAAGAAGTTCATTTATATATAATAGAAATAGTATCGGACCCAGAACAGTTCCTTGAGGGACACCATAGTTAACATTTATTATAAATCCGCTTTTTGTATTATCGAGATAATTACCTACATCCTAAATATTATACATAATTGCCTCAAAAAGGGCATTAATATTGTAATCTAATAAAGATAACGTCTTACTTTTATTTTCAATGTGTAAATAGGAAAATTATCCATGAAAATATGGTTGTTGTCTGAAAGAGATTTTAACTATAAAAAAAATACTCATTTGACAGACAACAACCATATTTTTAAAGATAATTTTTTTATTTTACACATTGAAAATAAAAGAGAATAACGCCGCCTATGGTTTACGATTATTTTATGGCCCTGGAACCTCCTCTGTGCTATCAGTTCTTTTTGAACACAGTATAGTTGCAGCCTTTCTGTGTGTTGTGCTTCATCAAAGGGAGCGTGGGGAGCGTGGGGAGCGCCCTCAAATGAGTAAACGGCTCACACATTATAGAAGAGATTTACTCAACGTCATGCGGCCCAAACTGGTTAAACTGCAGTCGTTTCTAAAACGACATTCGAGTCAATTTACCTGGTTTCAGCATAATTGCCGGGTAACGTTGCCAGGGCCATTCGTTTTCTTTGTATTCCATTCGCATAAGCTATTTTATAATAATAATTCTCACCATCGAGGTAACTACGCCTAGAAGTTTTGCGCGGGATAATATTATCTTGGCTTCGTTGTCTTTGCGGTAGAGTATCACCAGGCGCGGCTTCTCCATAAGGTCATTTGGTCAACGACCTACCTAATTTATTTCAATTTTTTTCAATGTTTAATAATAAACTTTATAAAAAATGCAATTATATTTTCATGCAAAAACTACCCAATTATTACTAATGGAGCCAAGATTACTAATGTCTGGCCGTATTTTAAATTAATCTCACGGGTTATTATGGCAATCCACAAGGATAAATGCGTTGCAAGTGAGACAGAGACAACAGCATACGCACCCGCTCTGAAGCCAAAAAGAGACAAGACGAAATCGTCGACGACCGATCATTCATAATGTATGCTTTCACATAGCAGTCAACCTTTTAAAAAAAAATTATACGCCACTGGAAAATTTACTTTTTCTTGCCTCCGGTAAATTATCGTGTTAATTCTAAGCAGAAAATAAAATAAAAAACGGAAATTGACTTGGGACTGCTGTAATGCCATTATATTGTTCTTAAATTGTTTATTAGTGTGAAAAATAACTTTATTTTTACTTTTGTTTGAGTATTAGAAAAGTGTATGCTATCATGTGCCTTTTGATTAAAGAAGTTAATGTTAAATATTAGACGTAAATATAAGAAGAAAAGGTATTGGGTGAAAACGCCTTTATTAAGCAAACCATATACGAAAAATATATAGGTGACTTTAAATATCCCATAGACATTAATTGTATCAATATAATTCGATTAGGTATTCATCGATATTCCCTTGGCAGAGGAATCACGCCCACCAAACAGTCACTGCGATAGCAGTCGAGTGCTATGTGAAACCGCCTCCATAGGCGTAAGTAGAGTAGATAGTAATAAAGTAGAGTAGAGGGAGTAAGTCGGCGCGCGCCGAATGTCCCCGAAAATAGCGTACGTATACACGGCAAAAATCCTTCAAAATTCCGGGTTTTCCGCGGGTTTTCGCGAAGTTTCGATGTTGCAAAAGGGGCAAAATAGTGTGGTGATTAGTTTGAGCTGCGTACAGTAAAAATTCATCCCGATTACAACCACAAATACCTATCGTCGTGAAATCCGGGATGTCAAAAAGAAACTTGAAAATTCATTTTCTCGAAAACTACGTCCGACAGGGAAAAACCAAGGCCGGATTCGTGTTCAGGAACCTCGAAAATAGGGGAGGTAGCCAAAATTTCAAGAAAATCGGGGGTGGATTACACCATTGGAAGCAATTACCGAAAAAAGGTGAGTGAATTATCCTCGGAATTATCTCAATATTAGGAATTATTTTTCATTTGCTCTATTTTAAAAAATCAAAAACATAAAAAATACATAAAAGTTAGTTTGTGCGTAGCCCTTTGGCAATTTTTACTTAATTAGGATTGCATTTGGCACCTGATTGTATAAGCTGCTTAAATAAATAAAAATAAATACCCTCTTTATTTTCCAAAAAAAACGAACACACAAAGGTATTATGGAAAACGTCATATTATTATTGTACACATTAAAAAATATACATTAAAAATATACATAGGTATACAAACATACACCAAGTGTAACATATTAAAAATACGAATAAAAAAGAAGAAACCTATCAAAATACATCCTTTATTTTAAGAAATTCACTTAGGCTATACACACTGTGTCTCAACAAATAGGATCTTAAGCGTCGTCGAAAAATATTTATGTCAGGTGAGCCTACAATCTCCAAATTCAATCTGTTGAAAAGTTTAGTACCTAGAAAGATTGAAGATTGACGCCCTATTCGGTAGCGGAAGAAAGGAGTTCGGAGCAAACCCTGGGTTCTCGTATTAAAACTGTGCACGTCAGAGTTAGCCAGAAAATTATCTCTATTTTCAAATATGTAAGAACAAAGTTCAATAATCAGAAGTGAGGGGAGCGTCTGGATGTCAAGCTTCTTGAAAATATCTCTACAGGATTTTCTTGGAGAAGCACCCACAATACATCTTAATATTCTTTTTTGACATATGAAAACATCTTCAGCAAAAGAGGAAGATCCCCAAAAACATACGCCATATCTTAACCGTGATTCTATATGGGCATAGTAAACTGACACCAATTGACTAACTGTTAAAACTTCTCTTAGGTTCCTAATTAGATAGCACATGGAATTAAGCTTTGTGACCAAATATTCACAGTGCAGCTTCCAGTTTAGGTTTTCATCTATAATAACACCAAGAAATTTAGTGGATCTAATTCTATCAATGTTAGTACCATTTATACTTAGTTTATAATCTAAATTTGATTTATTATTATAATTGTGAAACGAAATATAATTTGTTTTTGAGCTGTTAATATATAGGGAGTTCAAACTGAACCATCTATACAACGAATCCAAATTAGTGTTTCCTCTAAATTCAAGTTCATTTTTATTTTTTGCCGAAACAACTATGGAAGAATCATCCGCATATAATGAAAAACTGCAGTCAAGCTGTAATCCAACGTCATTTATGTACAAGATAAACAGTACAGGGCCCAAAATGGATCCTTGGGGCACTCCAACTGTCGTTGCCAGGGGCTCGGAAACCGAAGTACGCGTTACACCATCACTTGAAATGTCAATTGAGACATACTGAGTTCTGTCAAGCAAGTGCGTGTTATAGTGCCCATGACCATAACCTAATTGTTTTTTGTAATCCATAAAAAGTTTTTCAACAAAATCAACGGCTTTTTTTTCCCTAATTCAATTACAAACGCACGACAAGGCTCCCCGCAAATTCGTCATGTAAATTCCGAGAAATAATCCATCTTTATTTGCCATTTTGCCCCTATTTCGAAGTTGTGTATTTTTAATGGTGGCTTTTCTTATCGGCCTTACATTTGATTCCTCCGTTCGGGGCCTTATGGCTTCAAATTGCTTTTCGATATATGTTTATTAGTCGTAAAAATAAAATGTGACTCGCATCGCGAGACACTCGACTCCCCCCAATAAAAAAGTCGTTACTCATCCCCTTGAATTAGAGAATTTTTCGCATTCCACCGGCGTGAGTCGGTATTGTTTACAGCTTAGCATTTTTTGCAAATGAGAGGCGAGGAAGTTTTTTTACAAGCTTTTATTTAACTTTACTTGTTAGTGCGGGTTAAATCTTGCACACACATTTGGTGCTGGTGACAATACAGTCTAGTATGTATACTCAACATTGTAATATGTTCAAAATCGCCGCCACTCCAAGATGGCGTCTTTACAACCCCTGCATGATATGGATATGACGAGTAGAAAACGATAAACGATCATAAAGTTTCTATAGGGCTATAACATATATAATTTGAGTAAAATAATGAACTTTACATTATTCAGTGACGGAGGTACGGGGGTGAGCTAATTTACCTTTTAAAAAAAAATTATACGCCACTGGAAAATTTACTTTTTCTTGCCTCCGGTAAATTATCGTGTTAATTCTAAGCAGAAAATAAAATAAAAAACGGAAATTGACTTGGGAGTCCTGTAATGCCATTATATTGTTCTTAAATTGTTTATTAGTGTGGAAATTCAAATCGTTTAGCGAGCTAAATTACGTTTTTCAGCATTTTACCACGTTACGTGTATATTTTCTGTGCGTTTTACTCCTTCTTTACCTATTTCTGAACTGATTTTAAACAAAAATTATGCATTTTTTGCTAAATATCCGAGATAGAGGTTTAACATTACGGAAAAAACAGGAAAAATTGGAAAAACAAGGTTTTTCTCCGAAGCCCAAAAAATGGAAAAATTGAAAAAAAAAAAAATGCAAAATTTCAGATACAATTCTAATAAACAAAATATACAAAGAAAGTTTGAAGAAACACTAAAATTATATTTTTTGTATACCTACATATTTTGGTCGAAAAAACCTCAAAGAGTACAAAAATAACATATTTTGATAGTAATGCTTTATTTAAAACAAATTAAATAAAAAAACACTTATTGATCAGCAATACAAAACTAAAAGTAATAATTGTTTTCAAATTTTTATTATATATTATATAAATTATTTTATTTAAAAATATATATTTTATTTCTTTTTTATTATGTATTATTAAAAAAAATTGTTTTTTTCCGTTTTTTCCAAATTTTCCGGGAAAAAAACCCGTTTTTTTAAACTTCTAACCCGAGAGCACGTCTTTTGTTAGAATTAATAGATATATTTACCATAGGTAAGAAAAAAATAAAATTTCCCGTGGCGTATCTAAAACTACGTTAGCTAGCCCCCTACTTCCGTCCACGAATAATATTAAAATTCCTTGTTGTACTTAAATTATAGTTATTAGAACCCTATAGAAATAGTATTAGTTGACGAAATTTTACAAACTTGATAAAACAATTCTTGGACACTTGCCTAAGACCCTACGATTATTTGTTCGTGGCCCACCACGAACTGCATCGATCTATATATGGAAAACTAAAAGTAGGAAAATTCTGAAAATTTGGCACCTCACCAATGCCGATGGGCGCTGCTCAACTAAAATATTTTGGTGAATCTGGCACTTCCGGTTATACCGGAAGTCGATATCAACTTTCTTATTTCAAATGGAACACCCTGTATATTATTGCATTTTTGGATTCTAAGCATCATTTTGGAACAAAAACATGCAACATGTCCTATGTCTAAATCCACCCGTTTTTGAGATATTTGCATTTTTCCGAAAAAAATGACAGGTGCGGACTTAAGTCAATTAGCAATTTATACGAGGAAACCGCGAAATTTCAAAACGAATTTTTGGCATCGGGTAACAGAAGCCCTGACCTAGTGATCTCTGCTGAGAAATAAATCCGTTCTTATACAGGGTGTTCACAAAATATGAATAAAAATTACATTCAAAATGTGCTTAAATCTCGAAATTTTCAAATGGAAACCCCCATTTTTAATGCGATCTTATTCACCACTAAACATAATGACAACTTTGTGTAAGGTTTCCTATACCTAAATGCAGTAATTTTCGATTAATTTACGAAAAACCCACTTTTCGTCCATAAAATGCGGGGTTTGTTTAACGCTTGGAAAATCATATTAGCCGTGGACGTTGAAAAGACAATCGCGGCTGAGGAAATGTCACTTGGTTTATAAATTATTGTCAACAATAATGCCGGCGCGCTTAAATTACACAAACGAAGATTATTTAAATTTGTTTATTATCTACGGAGAATGCAACAAAGTAATATCAAGAAAGTGCGATACATTTGGGGCTCGCTATCCACAGTTCTTGACTACTTTATTCGGGGCACAATAAAGAATCAAGTTTACAGTACTCCATTAATAACAATGGAAGATTGCATGGACAGAGTGCGACATGCGTTTGCCAATTTAAATCCACTCTCTATTAGAAGGGCTACGCATGAAGAACTACTTCGGAGATGTGAAAAGTGTTTAGACGTTCAAGGAAGACAATTTGAACATTTATTAAATTAACATGAACAAGAGGAAGGTTTCTTCTCTAGTCTCTGCTTGCCTTTAACACTGTATTTTTGCTTTGATACATCCTTACTGTTTAAAATTTTGTTATTTCTTTAACTATTAGTCTCTTAGTGTTTTAATGTAGTGTAATTTAGGCCAGTAACAATAGGCTTATTTTTAAGTGATTTTTTCTGACATGTCCATACAGTTTAAAATTTTATACTTGTGTTTGGCGATGGTTTTGTTTTTTGTGCAGAGCGAGCCCCAAATGTATCGCACGTTCTTGATATTAATTTATGTTGCATTCTCCGTAGATAATAAACAAATTAAAATAATCTTCGTTTGTGTAGGTAATTTAAGCGCGCCGGCATTATTGTCGACATTAATTTATAAACCAAGTGACATTTTCTCAGCCGCGATTGTCTTTGCAACGTCCACGGCTAATATGATTTTCCAAGCGTTAAACAAACCCCGCATTTTATGGACGAAAAGTGGGTTTTTCGTAAATTAATCGAAAACCCTACACAAAGTTGTCATTATTTTTAGTGGTGATTAATATCGCATTAAAAAAAGGGGGTTTCCATTTGAAAATTTCGAGATTTAAGCACATGTTGAATGTAATTTTTATTTATATTTTTTGAACACCCTGTATAAGAACGGATTTATTTCTCAGCAGAGATCACTAGGTCAGGGCTTCTGTTACAAGATGCCAAAAATTCGTTTTAAAATTTCGCGGTTTCCTCGTATAAATTGCTAATGGACTTTAGGTCTGCACCTGTCATTTTTTTCGGAAAAATGCAAATATCTCAAAAACGGGTGGATTTAGACATAGGACATGTTGCATGTTTTTGTTTCAAAATGATGCTTAGAATCCAAAAATGCAATAAAATACAGGGTGTTCCATTTGAAATAAGACAGTTGATATCGACTTCTGGTATAACCGGAAGTGCCAGATTCGCCAAAATATTTTAGTTGAGCAGCGCCCATCTGCATTGGTAAGGTGCCAAGTTTTCAGAATTTTCCTACTTTTAGTTTTCCATATATAGATCGATGCAGTTCGTGGTGGGCCACCCTGTATATATTTACGTAATTAGCAAGTTTTTAGACTTTCTTCGAAATTTGGCGGGAAAGCAGTTATGACGCCACAAGTGTTTTATAAAGGCAATTTGGCAACATGGCGATACCAGTGTAGTGTTTTAAGACATAACCTTATTCTGCGGTGAAAATTGTAAGGAAAGTTGGAATTTCTAAATTCTAACCTCAAACTCCCAGACTTAGGCTGGCCCGTGAAACCACATTTAGTAAAGAAGTGTTTTTTTTTCGTAAATATTAATAGTTTTTCTGCAAATTTTATTGGCTAGGTTGGGCCTAAGTACAGAATTTGGGCTCAGTACTTCTAAGCACTATGGCTCCTTTATAAATATTAATAACTTATAATAATTTACTAACATAGGTATAATAATTTACTAACATAGGTACAAACTTTTGCAGTTTTATCTTTATCCCACGAATTTCGGCAGACGCGAACATCCGATTATTAGAAAAAATTGTGCTACCAAGAAAGCATCCAATTCGGGCAAATTACGGGTTGCCCTTTCAGGTAATCCTTGTCCATGTTAACACTACACAACGAACAACATGATAACTACGCAAACGATATAATACTAATAAAATATCAATAACAAACTATAATAAATCGCACAGATATTATCTGCTAATGTTTTGATTTAGCGACATACGGCATGAGGGGATGTCAACTGCCGATCAGAAAACCATACATGTGTTAGATGACATGTGGATATATGTATATGGTTAGATGCCTAGGTGGGCGGGTGACGTTGCCGCATGCGCGAATATTTCCACATTATTATCAGTGACTATAGAAATAATAGTCACTGTTATTATTGAAGCCTGAATATTTATAGTATGTTCAGTATATAGATATTTTAAGTGTCACGTGACAGAGATGAAGGATATAGCTTCCAGCGAATACAGCATAAACAGACACCATTTTGCTATGGAGGAGTCAATGTACGGAACATATTCGTAATAAAAAAGTCTTTATGTGACAAAATTTGTGTGTGCAATGGCGTTAGTTAAAGCTCAAAGGTTGCAATACATTAAGTAACAGTCGTAACAGATATTCATCGGCAAGCTGGAGACATTTGAATAGAAAAGTACAATTTGCCCTTGTTCCACAAATTATTGCAAACGGGCACCGGCAACGTTGTAATTTATTTTCTCCTAACAGGCACAGAGTTGCCATGTTTGGAAATAGAGTGAACGAAACTGTTATAGATTTCAGCCTGAACAAAATTGTGCAACTTCGTCTTATTAATTAATTATCATAAATAAATAAGGGTTAAAAGCAATTTTAGAGCAATTAAAAATATTGTCAAGTACCCTATTCAGTGGCGCACCCAGGACTTATTTATGGGAGGGGCACAATATGCTTATGTTTAGATCTTGTCAGGTACAAAGATAAAGGAGGGGGCGGAACCAAGCTGAGAAAGAAAAAAATACATTTTTATTTAGCCACATAACGTACTGCGGGAGCCCGCGTCAGAATTCGTTTTGTCCACTCTCGAAATATCCTCCAAACATAAAAAATAAGAGCCTGTATGGATAAAAAATAAAATATATTTTCGAATTCTTGGAACCAATTCATACCAATCAATTTATCAATAGCAACCTCTCTTTAACAAAGTCTTAACTGAATCGGTTGAGGTGCTTGGCTGCAGTGCCTGGACCAACAGTGACATTAATGACCTGTGCATATTGCATAGCCCTGTTTCAAGACGAAAAAATCGACAGAGTAGTATAATGTTAAAAACAGCATTGCTGCAGAATCTTTTATAAAATAAAAAGATGCAAATGTGTCTGTTACAACGAATTTAATATTCAAAATAAAATAAGATGATTGTTTGTTATGCATTCGTCACAAGAAAATTTAGGTACTAGGTATATTTATCCATCTCAAAAAATAAAATACATATTGTGTCCTATCGCCCTACCTAAAATTACACCTGCCCGCCTCTAGTTCTGGTTCCAGCTACGGGCCTGGGGGGGGGGCACGTGCCCCTGTGTCACCCCCTTGGGTGCGCCACTGACCCTATTCTATAAACGTTATTACATAGCTCACTTATTTTAGAAGATATCAATAAAATACTATTAAAAAATACAAATTTGACAGCTCTGTACAAAGAAAACCATTGGGTTTTCGATATATGCTTATAGAAAAAAATCATCTTATATGACTTTTCTAACAATTCTGGATAGTTACCTACAGCTTTGGAGCAACCTTTACAGTGGCGCACCCAGGGAGGGCAGGGGCTTTCGCCCCCCCCCCCCGACCTCTCATATTTTAAAAAATTGTCGAGGGTGGTATCGTAGATGTATACTGTCCTCTGTGCGACTCTCGGCAATTATTTTCCCAATCCGAGACCTGGCCTGGAAATTTCTTTTAATCCTAAAATATTTTGTATGCAAACTTTTCAAGTTGCCCCCCCCCCCAATCGTATTTTCTGGGTGCGCCACAGACCCTTTAGACGATTTTTTTTTAAATTTGTTTGTAGAAACAATGCTTTCACTTACGGGCTGATGTGTAAGTGAAACATTTAAACATTTTGAGGAAGTGTTTTCGTAGAAACTAAAAATTTATATTAACAAAATTTATAGTTCGCTCCTATAATGTTTTTTGTCCGATACGAGTTGTCCCAGCAACATAAACCTTTAACGACCGAAACTATTACGGGCACTGAGGTGTGAAACACTTGAAGGTATAAATCCGTTATAAAGTCAGTCTACCCGAAAATAAATGGAGGTGCAATGAACGCCGCCAGACACAGTGGTTGTATCACGGCGAAGTTATACATATGTGTTCAAAACAAACTGGGCATTAATCCCCACTTCTGCCCACTTCTCCCTGTTGTGCAGGACAAATACAGCAATCTTCTAAGATTTCGAAGCTTCTACATTTAAATAGGGATAAAAAACAAAATACTTTATGATGGGGACCAAGAACAGATCCCTGAGGTAGTACAAAAGTTAGTAGTTGAGTAGATTTAAATGAATTCACCGTCACTAATTTCTGTCAGTTAAATCACCACTATGTTAATGGAACATAAACTTTCAGGTATTTTGACTGAAACAACCTTATCGCGGGACCCTATACCCCGCAGGGCTACAGCGGTACAAACTCACAGCTTATTATGGAATGGAAAATCGTCAGAATAATATTAAACCTATTAAATTTGGGCGCTATCGTCCACTAACCCTGAATGGAGGGGAAATGAATAATTTAATAAAATAAATTCAACAGCATGCCTCGCTTGCCCCGCTCTGGAATTAGGGTGAGTTTTTGGGCTGAGTGCGGTCCATGTTTTCTGGCAATTATTGGTGAATTATTTCGTTACACGGTCGTCCTCTGGCCATGCCAGGAACAAACAAACCGTATCTAAATCTTCACCAAAGTTTCCGGGTGTTTGTAAATCACGTTGTAGAACACAGCGGTGTGCAAAAACTAAGAGTGAAAATGCAACTGTTTCAGGATCCTCTTTCGACACCGAACAAGTGCCAGCGCGGTTTAGAAACGTAAGAAACAGCCCAACTTATGCCGAGCGTTGTAACCTAAACCTGAACTTCGCAAGGGTCTTAAAGAAGAAATGAACATATTATGAAGACAAAATAAGGAGAAAACTCCGAAAAAAGTTCATATACTCAAGGTAAATGCTTGTAGCAAAATTATACTTGTTTATTAACATAAATGTGTCAATAGAGGCTGTGCATAAAATCCAAGAAAATCAAGAATTTTTTCTTTAATGTAGGTATTAGCCCATTGTAACAAAAAACCATATAATATATATAAGAAACCTAAACCCCAAAAAACCAAAAACGCGATACGATACCGTTTTTGCTAAATACATTTTTTCCCTTGGTTGTTGTGGGACAAAAGTAAAGAAACATTTGAATTTAGTCTCATTTCTTATGTTACTAGAGTTGGTAGCACCAAAATTTTGTGGTTCTGAGAACAATACAGTTTTACTAACATGCCTAAAGGGAAAAGTTTGTCAGAAGACTTGAGAAATTAATTATTATCGAAAAATTTCGATCTAGCGAGAAAAAGGTTGAAATTGCAAGGTAATTAAAATTAAACTGCGCTGTCATCACCAAAACAATTGCAATGTACAATCAATTAAGAAGCTTAAGTAATGCTCCAAAATCAGGAAGGCTGCGTAAAACAGGTAAAGCTAAGCTACCTATCGCAGTATAAAACTTCAAGAAATCCATTTTGGCATGCAGGGAGAATAAAAAAGGAAATTTCACAAGTGAGTTTATCTGTAAGATCTATTAGGCGTTGGTTGAATGAATTCGGTCTTTATGGGCGAATACCAGTGAAGAAGCCTTTTGTTTCTAAAAACTGACGATCCAGGTTAGAATTTGCAAGGGATCATATTAACTGGGAAGTTCGTCAAAGGAAAAACGTTTTATTTTCTGATGAAACAAAGTTTAACTTGTTTAGTTCTGATGGAATACAGTAGGTAAGACGTCCGAAGAATGAAAGGTTTAACGTTAAATGTGGTTTTGTGGGGTTGTTTTTCTGGATACGGAGTGGGCCCCTTATTTCATATCGGTGGCATTCATGGACAAATTTGTTTATCTAGACATTTTAAAGGGACAAATGCTTCCATATTTGCTGAAGAGAATTTGCCCTTACGGTGGATTTCAGCATGATAACAATCCAAAGCATACCTCCAATATATTAAAAGAAAGGTTTACAACTGAAAAAATAAATGTAATGAAGTGGCCTGCTCAAAGTCCTGATCTTAACCTTGTTGAGAACCTCTATGGGATTATTTTGATAGCAAAATAAGAGAAGAAAACTATGGCAAATATGAATCTAAAGAAGAACTATTAGAAGCTGTCATGAGAGCATGGAATAATGTTTCGCAAGAATACAGTGTGTCCCAATTTGATACTGGACACCTCCAGAAATATATGAAGGACAAGGAAAACAAATGGTCTCTATTTTTTTATTGGTAGTCCCAAGGGAGAGTATCTCATAGGCGGTGGTATTTGGATGGGGTAATTATTTCATGGCCTGCTATGATTTTTTAAAATAGCAAATTTTCAAGAAACCCCATTATAGGGATTTTTTTACGACAAAATGTTATTAATAAATCTTGTTCAGAATGAAAAATTGGAATTGCAAAATTTCAAAAGTCTAGGCCTACTTTGATTTTTAGCTTTTTCGCCTTTTTCTCCCACTTTTTTCTTAGACATGTGTCCTTTCAGGAGCTTAAACGTCAAAATATTATTAAGGAAACTTAATCATCGTGAAGAAATAAAATTTTGACATGAAAGCTCCAGATAGCACACTTTTCTAAGAAAAAGTGGGAGATAAATCTAAAAATCAAAGTAGGCCTAGCCTTTTGAAATTTTACGAATCTACTCAGTTTTTCATTCTGAACAAGCTTTATTAATAACATTTTCTCGTAAAAAAGTCCCTAATGGTGTTTCTTGAATTGAATTAAAAAATCATAGCAGGCCATGAAATAATTACCCCTTCCAAATACCACTACCTATGAGATACTCTCCCTTGGTACTACCAATAAAGAAATAGAGACCATTTGTTTTCCTCGCCCTTCATATATTTATGAGGTGTCCAGTATCAAATTGGGACACACTGTATATTGATACATTAATATCCTCTCTATATAGAAGATGCGCAGAAGTTATAAAAAAATAATGGATATGCGACTCGTTATTAATATAACTCTTGTTAAATAATTTTTAAAAATTGTGTCTTTACTTATGTCCGCCCAAATATTAATAAAAAATACCGACCCTAAACCTCTTGCTTTTTATTATTAAAATGACTATATTTTATAATCTTATAACATATAAAATTGCTTTCCAAATTGTCTTTACTTATGGCCGGTACGGTACTGTACGGTACGGTACTGTACCTAAACACTGACATAAGTCTGTAGAAACATGCATCATTTATAAAACCGCTTTAAATAAAATTCTTATCGAAATAACTGCACAATAGCAACGTGCATGAAACGGCTAGGGCGGGTGATACGTCACTGCCGTTCGCGACACTCTGTTTACAGCCGCGGACATCCGCAATTTTACGGCGTCTATTGTGTCTAATGCAAGTACTTTTCCTATTTTTTCTACAGATACAATTTTTTTATTTCCCGCCTTTTTCCGACGCTTAGTTTTTTTTTAACCGTCCCTATATTTAGATATTTGAGGTAACTGGCATTTTCTCTTTTTTGAAAGTTTGAAAAATATAACTATTGCATTTGTTTTCATTAAACTCCAGGTTAACTCCTTTAAGTGAGAATGGAATGCGACGCTACTGGCAGCAGCACAAGAAATCTTAACTATAAATTAATTTGAAGGATGATGCCGTCTGTTGCCAAAACGCAGGCGATATTGTGACTTCTTGGGCGTGCTGTTGCATTCGTGCATTTCTGGGAAAGTCATCCCGAAATGAACAATACAAACTTCCACTAACTATTGAAATTGACAAATGTCAATTAAACTTAACTTCGGAGGGCACCCCAGTTATAGAAAGCGAGGCCCAGTCAACAGGGAGCCAAGTTCGACCGAAAATTGCTCCTTTGGAGAACAATAGAATTGTTGTTTTTTTTCCAATTACACTACCTGAGAGAAAGAAGAATTGGTGTTTCGGAAAACAGTGTAAAGCAACGATATATTTATATGATATATGAATAGATTACTCACGCTAATACAAATAACACGGGTTTTGTTTTGCTTCTACATTAGCGGGTCGAGCGCAAGAAGACGAGGTAATTTATTTACATTGGCATTTCTTAAATTCAGTTTTTCCTATTCTGTAATGCACGATAAATAATTTTTTGATAGACGTATACAGGGTGTCCTGTTAATAATGGTCCATAGAGCAACTGCACATATTTGGGGCCAAAATATGACGATTGAGGCCAATATGCCTTATAGAAATGTTGTTTGTTTAAGAGATACAAGGCGTTGAAGTTCATTTTTTAAAATTGAATTATGGCTACATCTCCCAAAATAATCAAGCTGTTGAACTGAAATTTGGCACTGCTATGCTTTTGAGGATGGAGAATAAGCTAAAAATATCCATTTTGCTGTATCTCACAGAGGGCGCCACTTGCGCTGTTTTTGGATCGTGTTTTTGCTCCCAACTTTTTTGAGGTTATATTTTTGATCTTGCGGGTCCATCATTTTGAGGCATCTTTTCATTCTACAATAAAAAGATACTCTTGTTTCATAACGATAAAATCAACCGTTTCCGTTGAAATTGGCAAGATGTGCCCCGAAACACCTGTAGACTCCAACATTCGAAAAATAAAATTATTACCTGCTACTTTCAAATGTTACAGATTCACTGTACCATTTAAAGTGAGAAAAAAATTGCTATGAACAATGTACCAAAAATGTTTTGTTTTCAAAATGGAACGGATTGAAACTTGGCAAAATTTGGACACTCTATTTCAAGAAAACGAATGGTGTTTCGAGGAATGCCCATCTGGCATTTTTTCTTCATTTTGAATGTACAGTCGATTTGTAACAGTTGAAAGCGGTAGGTGAAAATTTTATGTTTCGAATATTGAAATCAACAGGTGTTTTGGGGCACGTTTTGGCAATTTCAAGGCAAACGGTTGATTTGATCGTTATGAAACAAGAGTACCTTTTTATTGCAAAAGATGCTTTAAAATGATGGACCTGCAACATCAAAAAGATAACCTCAAAAAAGTTAGGAGTAAAAACACGATCCAAAAACAGCGCAAGTGGCGCCCTCTGTGAGATACCTCAAAATTGATATTTTTAGCTTATTCTCCATCCCCAAAAACATAGCAGTGCCAAATGTCAGTTCAGCAGCTTCATTATTTTGGGAGATGTAGCCATGATTCAATTTCAAAAAATGAACTTCAACGCCCTGTATCTCTTAAACAAACAACATTTCTATAAGGCATATCGCCTCAATCGTCATATTTTGGCCCCAAATATGTGCAGTTGCTCTATGGACCATTATTAGCGGGATACCCTGTATACAGGGTGATTCTAAATTATGGTGCCAACGAAATATAACAGGTAGAAAATGTTATTTTAAACAAAAACTTACCTATAGACAACTGTGAGAAAACAACCATTGTATCAATTTTGAAATATTAGATATGACTATAACTTCGGGCTCTCCTGGGATCAAAAATTAAATTCTCTGGGAAAAATGTTATTGGCGCATTTTTTATGAAGCAAAATAAAATATCCCATTTAATTTGATATGTCACACTTGCCAGCTTGTTCCGTATTTAATATAAGAAATGAAGAAAAAATAGTTGTAATATTTGTGATTGGTAGAAGGTCTAGTAGTTAACCTTGAAAATAAATAATCGATTATGACGCTAAATTAAAGTAGGCATAGTAGGCATAGTAGGCTTTCAAATTTTGAAAATAAAGTGGTTGTTCAATCAACAAACTGTCAACCAAACACCTAGGTTATCGTTTATACAGTTTCATGTTTGTTTTGTTGCCCTCAAATATGGAATTCTCAAAAAAGGCTAAACGGAATCGAATTTAAGCCTCATTTCCGACATCTACGGGTCGGAAAGAGCCAGTTTGGGCACATCTAAATTTTGTTCATTTTTCAAAATTGCGCGCTGGTCTGGCATTTCAAAAAACCAGCAACCAATTTCACCTCTAACATTTGACTTACGCTTTTGGGAGTACTGCCGAGTATGTAAGTTTACTTACTGAGGCGGAACAGGAAAATGTATTTAACTGTGTATATTTATTCTTGAAACCTTCAGTTAATTTTCGATGGGAAATACACTTGTTAGGACCTACATTAGAATCCTGCTTTGTCACTTGCCTATTTCTAGATTTATGGTGTTCTTGCAAAGCCCTAATTGGCCATATATCTTCGAAAAAATATATATTTTCGCAGCGCCCTAATAGGGTTCGTCCTATTCATTTTCCACGAATATGCATTGCGTAGAGCACGGTCCATGAATCGGCTGCTTTTTGAATTGCCAAGAATACTCGCCAGTCCGCACTGTCCGTATCACGTTTTTGAAAAAGGGGACCTGTACTTGACGAATGTCATACTTTAAATGCTTGTTGAGACTATTTCTCTTCCTCGGATTTTGCTAACGGAGCAAATCCTTTCCGATATTTTATCCGTTTACCCTCTTTTAGATGCAAAGACCTTCCACATTTGCGGTTATATATAGAGTTGTGTAGAGGTGGCAAATGGGTGATTTAATCTAGGTTTTCATTCGAATAACTAAAGTGTCCAATTAGTACTTTCTTGTCGATTTCGTATTGAAAATTCTGAAAACACAACGTCATTTTGTATGTATGTAAAATCAACACAGAATTTTAATAACTTACTAAAGGTTTATACATAATATTACCAAAATATCTAAGATTTTGTCGCTTCTTATCCATAAAATATTAAAATTAAGTTTTAATGTTTTGCGGGTGATAAAACTCACAAAAACAAAACAAACAACGCTATAAATCGAAAACAAATTAATATAACCTTGAATCAAAGTCTAGAGAATACTATAAGTCGGATCACTCCTTTGAAGTCGTCGAAAAGCCGCCGATTTTTTGGGACCGGTCGTAAATTAATGTCAGCTCGCCACTCCGTTATGTACGAGGGTGGACTATCCAAAACACCGTAAAGCTGGTTGCACCAAGTTATACGGGGGAACCTCTATATTGACTTTCCATTATGCACAATAGGAGTAATAGATATAGCAGAAAAATAAGGAGCATAATATATATAATAAAAATGCGGGTATTTTACTTTTTCCGTTTAAATAACGCAAGATATACCTACCTAACTAAACATAGGGTAAGTAAAAACATATATAAGTGTGTACCTAGGAGCAAACAAAATTATTTACATAGTATCCAAGTTTTGCAAAATTGTAAGTTTTGAATTTGTCTTTGGGTTATCAATTTCCTATTTTATTTAATTTAAGTGTATAGTAAATACGAACTCGCGTATATAATGAAACCAAATAGTCGTGGGGAAAATTTGATAAGAAAATATTTTCTAAATTGATTATATATTCACTAAATTCTCGTGGAGGTACTGACAAACTGCCAAATATTCCTGAACTGCCTTCATAGGCTTTTAGTTCACAAAATATTGTTGACTCGTGCCTGCCTGCCAGATTACGCATACGAATATGCCTCTATCCATAAGCTTCTGGTAATAATCTTAATGGAACAGCAGTTGTTAATAAACTTTTTCCGGACGAAGTAAATGATTGGTCATCAAAATGTGTCTTACAAATTTTTATACGTTTATGTAATATACAATGTATAATAATATGTCATATAATATTATGCATAATACGAGTATTATGTAATAATATAATAATATTTCGATGACTATAGAAATAATGAATTAAGACATTTCAAACTAAATCTTATCTTTCAGGGTCTTTAGAAATTCGAAAAAAGGACCCACAGATTTTGAATTGCTTTTACAGCCATCCGCACTGTAATCAGAACCGTGATAAACCATCACTACTCAAAATTGGCAACGGTATTGGATATAATTTACGTGCACCCTGTACAATACGAAGCACACCGTTCCGAGAGACACTGTGTAACAAAGTGACGCTCGGAATCGCCCGCTCAGCGGGATATCGATCGAGGGCTAAGGCGAAGGGTGCGGGATCGGGCAGGAGGGAAATATTTGTTTACACAGGCCAAGTGAGGGGACTTATAGTATTCTCTAGACTTTGCTTGAACCTTGCAACTTACAATATCAAAAATGTATTAACCACGACCTAAAAAGCGTATTTAAAATGTCATTTAGAGTTATGTTGGGCTCGCAAAATAATACATTAAAACCTGATTTTAACATCCTGCTTATCATAGCTAGAGATTCCGCTAGTTAAATTTAAATTTGCTGGTAATTACAAAGCAAAGCCATATTCGCAAAATGGGTAACATTTTATCCGTAGATTTCCCGTTTCTTTTTGGTAAAAATGGAATGTACGTCGACGTGTTAAAACCTCTCCCACCCATCGCTTCTAGACAAGCGTGTAGCCGACTGAAACGTTTTAACCTGAGTTTTTAGCGCAGCACTGTGAGAGCTAAAGCGCTATATTATTTCGTCACAGTTTTTTTTGTGCGCCTTCTGGAATCTCGAGGTTTGAATTTCCTGGCCGTTATTGATGTTTCTGCGCCAACTATCTCTATCTTTTTGTCCTGCTGGAGGCGGTGAGGCAATTTCCACCATTTAATAAATATCTTCGGGGGACGCGGCACAAAAAAATCACTCATGGGGTTGAAAAAATGAAGCTAGCTTGTTCGCATAATTTATAAAAGGAAATCAATACATTTTACATGCGGTTTGAAACGTTTCAACTTCTTAGTAAAACAATAACAACGAAATTTTGTCTGCGAGCATCTCAAATACCCGAAAACTCCGTCTGATATTTAAATATCGTTGTATGTTCCTCCAATAAACGCCCCAAAGCTTTTGATACCAAACTCGGCTTTAAAAGCTTTGTGATGGTGTAATTGGTGTCTTTATTTACTATCTAAAACACTCTGATCTTGGCCGTACAATAGTGTCCTACAGAGTGTCCCCGAACTGAAGCAACAATAAAAATGTCAAAAAGTTGTACCCAAATTCAAATATCGAATTTCGACCAATTCAATTGAAAGTTTATTTATTTAAATTTTAACTGGGTTTTTTGAAACAGAACCTGAACCAAACTGATTAGAAAACAGCATTTTCAAGTTTCCAGGAAAATTCATAAATGCCTAACAGTAAATGAACGAAACTTTTAACGTTTAACTCAAAAAATCTCTTCAACTATACTAAAATCGAGCAATCCGTACGCCTGACGTAAATAAAACCACGTGTTCAATGACGATCCGCGATTGGTCGGTATAGGCTATAATATTTCACCCGAGTCGGCAACAGGGACGTACTCGATCGCAAAAGTGTAGTTACTCGGTTTTACCTTGTTGTTTTCAGCTATTTAGACACTGCCACAAATAATTTTATCGATTTTTCGAACCATTTTAATTAAGCCAATAATTCTTTTCCCAAATATTTTGATGTAAACCATTGTAAAACTAAAATTAAATAAAGGTCGTGCCTCAGTGCGGCCCTGGCGAGTATTTCAACTCACGTGCTCTTGTTTACGCCAGGCGTAATAAGAGTTGCTCGATTTTACTATAGGTACTTTGATTTCTGAACTCTCGGAGAATAAATCTTACTCATTTCTCAAAGATAATGTCACGTTGAAGTGAAATGACAGAATAATAAATGTCAAGTTAAAGTGTCATGGCAACAAACACAATAGCCTGGCCACTTGTCTGATATTGTAACCTGTGTTCTATCTAATTATTTATACTAACTTTTCTTTGATACTGGTAATAATATTTTACTGAATTCCACTGAACATTCAGCAACACAGTTGTCCGTATTTCCTAGAATAAATGCTGATTTCTTAATTTTTCGCATATTTTCTACTTCTTTGGTAATTGGTCGGGACAAAATTCTATATGATTTATTATTAAAAGAGTGTTCACATGTTCTTGACTTTGAACTTTCATGATGTCTGATATAATTTTTATGTTTTTTAAAAGAACATGAAATGGCCAGCAAAGAACTTTCCACATTTACAAGGAATTTTATAAATGCAATTTTTGAACTATATGGTTTCGTTTTAACTAACATAGATCTTAATGTAATTTTGTTTTAAAGGTTGCCTATGCGTTTTAGCTTATCTGATAGTCCGGGAATATACGGAATAATTAAATTTACTGGTCGGTCCACCAGATTTAGTTCTCTAATTCTATTAGTATTGTTATTTTGTTGGCAATCCTGAAAAACATACTCATACATATCTATTATTAGTATGTGTTGGTTTCCTATAGACACTAGTTTCTATACTATTTGATTTTAGTATGGAAACACCTAAGAAACGTAATTGATTATTATTTTATTTCTCTAGGGAAAACTTAATAGAAGGTTCTTGTGAGTTTATAAAATTTAATAATGAATTTAAATAATCTACTCCATGTTCGCATATAATAAATAAGTTATCTATATATCTCCACCAAACCTTAGGTTGGTGAGCATATCTAGTCAACTCATTTTGTTCAAAATCTTCCATTAATAAATTTCTTACGAATGGTGATAGGAGACAGCCATGCCATTCCAAATTCCTGCTGGCAAAATCCATTTCCTAATTGAAAATAAGTGGTTTTAACACACAGTTTTGTTAGTTCTAATATTGCATCTATAGTCAAATTTGTCCTTTCTACTGAAGTTTGATCTTTTTCTAACTTTCTGCTTAAAATATTCAATGATTTGTCAACAGGGAAATTTGTAAAAAGCGAGCTAAGATATAATGATTCGGAAATTAATGTTCCCTAATTTTTCCTACAAAATAATTACTGTTCCTGATAAATTAATTTGAGTTTTCTACTAATGAATTAACAATTTTAAGTAAATATTTTGCTAACGAATGACGTGGCAAATTTATTGAACTTGCAGTAAGAGGTAAATCATATAAGTGTGGAGGTTTTGAATGATGCGGAGTTAAGACTGTGATTTATTTGTATGTCATTTGTTCGCGGTATTTATGGAGTGTTTTGTATATTTTAGGGTTTTTGTTTATCCTCGTGTAAATTCCTTCATTTAATAGACCATTTAATTTATTACCATACACAGTTTTCTCTAAAATAACAGTTGCATTTCCCTTATCTGATACTTAGTGTATTTGTTCTTTAACACTTTAGAAACGTAAAGTTTGAATTACAAAGTAATGTTTTCAGCCCCACAGACATTAGCTCAATGTCGAAAGAACACAACCCTAAGTAACTATCCTGAACGTATAAATGTATATTGCAGACTTGTCTGTAACAGTTGTATTTTTCAACCGCATGCCACCCAAGATACCCTACTTCCTCTGAGTTTTTGCGCCCGCCATCTACTACAACATGACTTACAAACACCCGGAAATTCTGCCAGAGATTTAGATCCCGTTTGTTTGTTCCAGGACAGCGGGAATGCCGACATGTAAAGGAATAAATCACCAATAATTGCTTGCAAACACGTATGGATGCCACGTTCTGTCCAAAAATTCGAAGTAATTCCTCACGCGTTTTCGAAAAATAGTGTTGAGTTATTTGTGACGGTGAGAATTATTATTGTTATTATTATATACGAAAAATTATTAGTTCTGAATGTGCCTATAATCAGTTATTCGAATAAATTAAGCCAACAATGAAAATAGAAATTTAAATTTGGCTAACAGTGACGTCACTAGGTCCATACGAGGGCATTTCCGAGAATACGTGCAATAACTCTTATATAAACAATAATGTATACTTGTATACTTATATATTTTGAATATCTCAATAAAATCTAAGATAATCATCATCGAACTGAAATTTTCCACTATTTTTAAATTAGGCAACGCCGCTTTTATAGACCATTTTATACAATCCATGGGCATTCGGCGCGTCGCATTTTATATAAAAATGTCGAACCAGTCTGTGTTAGAGGTGGATTTGTGAATTACTTCGAATAGCTAACTGCCACGTTGTGTCGAATTAGACATAAAAATTGGCGATTGCTTTATATCACAATAATTTTAAATCCCTTCATTTGTGCAGAAAGAGTAAGAGATAGGATTTGCTCGAATCTCTTGAGATCTTTAAAGCAATAAAAATAGCTGTTCTCACTTGTTTGAACAATCAAACATTTTTCGAATTTAACAAGTTGTTAGAGTCGCCAGTAGGTAGGCAACCAATATCCTTTTTGCCAGCGTAAATGTTGAAATCTAGTACCTATAGCACTAGTTGTATGGTTGTATGTGGAACGCGAAATGTTTTACTATTACTATCCGTTGTTGGACTAAAGGTAAATTCTTTTTGTTTATATTCATTTTACGGTTTTTTATGATTTATTTGTCTTTTGCTTTTTTTTACATGTCCTTTATATGTACAGGGTTGGCCAAATTGGACACTTTTAAAGGGAAACTCCTATTTTTGAAGGAGATAGACGAAAACTGATAGGTATCGGTGTCTGAGCCTCATTTTTATGGCAAACTTAGTGGCGAAACCCGCAAATCGATATGTGTCACCGTTCTTGAGTTGCAGGCGTTTTTCTAAAATGTGCGTTTTCGAAAATTGGCCGTAACTTTTTTCGGGTTGAAAATTTTGTGTTTCTGTAACAACATTCCTAAAGCACTTCTTTACGTAGAATCCAATGCTGCTACTACATTTTTTCAAGTCAATGGTTTAAGAGTTACCGATGAAAACAATTATTTTTTTAAATGGACCACCCTGTATATTTTTGCATTTTTTTAATAGAGCAAAAATTTCCATTCCAAAAATGTATAACACTTAATGATTTACTTAAGTCGTTATCAATAAATTACTAATAGCTTTTATGATTTCATGCGTGTATAATTGGAGGCGCGCCCTTTCAAAAACAAGTAGGCTTTGGACAATGAAACAACCGTGAAAAAATGTTTACTGTTACCTGTCAAATTTTCATTTAAGCTGTGTAAGTGATGTCTACAGCACAATAATAGATGTAAAAATAAACAATATCGAAAGATTAATATCACAAAAACAATATTCTGGCAAAAAAGTTGTAGAAAATAGGCGTTAAAAAATCTTTAATGATAGGTATAGGGAAAATTGTTTTCCCTTAATATCGAAATAACGAATAACGTCAAAACGCTAGGCGGACGTACGTATTATTCTCTTTGCTAACGTTTAGAAATAAAAATTCGTTTTTTGCTCATAACTTCTTCAAATCTGAACCAATTTAAAAAAGCGACACACTGTTGTATTTGCAAATGAGCTTTAAAATGATGTATCGCAAGTGGAGTACTTCAAACAAAAATTGATCGGTCTCGGCAAATTTTGATTTCTTTCCAAGTTATTGAAGGTGGTAAGTATTCAAATGAACACAGTGTATATTGTAACATCGTGATGATGGTCGTAAGAAGGGAACTAGTCGCCGAGTTTTAACTTTTGACGAAATATAGTGTGGTCGCCGGCTTTGATATATTTCTTTCCTTTGTGAGTATTTATAATGACGGGCCACTTTGAGAAATTGAACAATCTACTCAACTTAATTTCTCTGGGTTGCCGCTGGTATTGATACAACGAAGCACAAAACAATTTTTACTTCCATTGTGGGAGAGGATTAGTGGCAATGTGAACTAAAGAAATAAAATAATGAAAATGAAATTCTGTTATTCTAATGACCCTTCATGGGGTTTGCTTTTGACTTTTTGACAGCGGTCGCTGCAAATATGCGCGTGTCCACATACCTAATGCCCCTTTGTCATTGGTCTAACTGCGGCGGGAATATGGGCAGCGTTGCCATATGTTTTAACCGATAATAGATATAAAGAAAATTTTGAATTTTAATATTTTTTGGCGTAAATGCCAGTCGAAAAAAGTTCTAAAAAAATACCGTTTCTTACCCCACACGACCGGATAAACAACTAAAAAAGTGGTGTATAGGCCACTGAAAATTAATAAACACACCTACTGCTACGGTTCACAACCAACAAAAGTTATAGCTGCTAATGAGGTACAGATCGCAGCCTTTTGCGCCGATTAATGTAAGAAAAAGGGCGGACACTTTTATAGCCCGAATGAAAAGTAGGGAAACCGAATTTAATTGAAGAACCGGCCACATAATTCCTTTTTTATGTAAATTCCTATCTAGATCCGTCTGCGTTCTGCGTATTATGGCTGGGGTGCTTTTATACATAAGAAAGACAGTCAATAAACGAAAGACGCGTATTAAACTCCATAATTCTCTATCTGCATAAAATACTGGCATAAAAGCAACTAAAGAAACGCGTGGTGGGTCGGATGAATACAGAAATAATTAAATGGAAGATGGGAAAAACTAATATAGCGCAGCCCAACTGGAAGTAGTTCACACAGGGATTTGGTAACATGCCCCAGTTCGCAGGCAAAAAATGAGCTTACTAATTTATTTATATCAGAAAACAAAAATTATCCATTATTTGAATGTATAAAGATCCACAAAAGTCAACATTGCGGAATTTTACATCTAAATCATTATTTCGATTACAAAACTGAAGTATCTGATTTGGATACTTAAATGTGTAGAATTAACTATGTCCTAGTTTTTTTGTTTGGTTTATGCCGGTTTGTCCGGAGCATACTTATTATATGCTTGAAGAAAATCATTAGTTGCGACTAATTTATAATATAAACACCAATACAATTTCCACATAACCACCTAAATGTGTTTAATGTATTGGAACGGTATTTCCACATCAATAATGATTCAGCAGAATAATCTATGAACTTGGGCTCTCGACCCGTGCCTCTAAATTTTGTCACTATGAAGTGTGAAATCTTTCTATTATACGCCCGTCAGACTCCTATCCATGGCTTAATTATTTCTACTCCTTTTTTTATTCCGTTTCCGCTGAAAGAGCACAGAGGCATTCAACTTTTTCGCAGTTTTGAAAACTATTACGCCGACCCTATTTACTTTTTTAATTAGAACACTCGACTGCTGCTCTCGAACAAATGTTTTCGTCATTTGCGACAGAAAATCTGAATGCCCACATGAACTTTTCAAACTCTCAAATACTGAAAGTTGCATGAAACGTGTTAGGCAATTACGTCCTTTCATGCCGGTTTTCATCGTGATAGAGTGCAATTGCCATAAGCAGGGATAACGACTGCGTTATCACCAGTAACGACATTTGCAGTAACATCGTTCTACTAAGATTTATCTCTGGATGTTCGGTCGGTGTGTAAACTAATGTAGCTCACACACTGAAACCGTTCGCGAACGAATATATTCAGGCATCTTGATACACCACCAAATGTAATCTGATAAAAACACATTTCCCTCAAATTGGAGATATTATCAGGGGTAAGATAACAAGTGGTGTGTCTATTATCGATAATACCTTTCGTTAATTTTAAGAATTATAATCCCAAAGCTGAAAATACCACGACTGCTGAGCAGGAGTGGTATTTTCTTAGCATTGGGATTATAATGAGTGATAAATTAACGAAAGGTATTATCTATTATTAGGCATACCACAGGTTGTATTTAAAAAGACAATTTAACAACTGCAAATAGTTTAATAATTATTCAGTGTGTTTGTAGCCAGAATTTATCAACCCAACTTCTTAGGAATAAATTAACTACAACAATTATTATAAATATTTCCCCTTTTGGAAAATGTAATTTAAAAAATAAAAATAAAAAAGCACCCACAGCCCATTGAGGTCAGATGAATGTTTTACTTTACTAGCCCTATATAAATTTAATTACCACGCATAAAAGTTAAAGTCCATTTGACAGTTGTCATTTAGGTTGAGCTTTCGGTTCTAAATATGTTAAATAGATATTTAACGATCAATGTGACAAGTAACCGAAAACATATCTTCTAGTCATATATTAAATTTGGTAATGTGAAGAAGGTATCAGTTTTAGCTGCCACAATATTGGTTTAGCGTAACTAGGACGTAACTAAGAGAGTAGAAAAAGGAGAAAATACCACTAGTGGTATTATCGCTGAAATCATCACCTGATTGGTTCATATTAAAAAATTATGTCATTTCAATGGTTCATATTGGCAAGCGTTGAATTCTCTTCTCGTATGGTGGGGTGCCTAGAACCAATAGTTTTATAAATTTCGTGCCCAAAATAAGTTTATTCATACAGTGTGTCCCGGGATTGTCTGGACGACCCTTGTAAATGACAAAAAAAGTTCGAGTTCACCTTTCGGGGTTCAGCCCTGCTTGGTTTGAAACTAATTTGTGACATAATTTTACTTTCGAAAAATCACGTAGTTATGGCTTGGAAAATTTGAGGAAACTAATTTTGTACACCAGTAAAGCACGACCAAATGGTAATAAGGAACCTTGTTCAGAATGAAAAACTGAGTAGGCCCACTTCATTTTTTTGTCCTTTTCCCACTTTTTTTTTAGAAAAGTGCCCTTTCTGTAGCCCTCACGTCAAAATGTTATTAAGGAAACTTGTTCACAATGAAAACTGGGTAGGTGTGAAAAATTTCAAAAGTCTAGGCCCACTTTGATTTTTTCCCTTAAAAAAATAAAAAGCACAAAAATCGAAGTAAATTTTTTGAAATTTTTCACGCCTCATAAGTTTTTCATCATGATAATAACATTTTGACGCGAAAGCTACAGAAAGGACACTTTTCCAAGAACAAAGTGAGAAAAAAGGCTAAAAACCAAAGTAGGTCTAGACTTTTGAAATTTCGTAAAACTATACTCACCTTTTTTATTCTGAACAAGTTTCCTTTATAACATTTTGTCTTTTTCAAAATTTCCAAGGCATACGTGATTTTTTCGAAACTAAAATTATCTCACAAATTAGTTTCAAGCCAAGCAGGGCTGAACCCCAAAAGGTCAAATTTGAACGGTATATTTAAATAAAAAATATTAAATAGTCTGAACTTCTATTCCACCCCAACATTCAATAAATATGTTCTGTACCTTTCTAGACCTCTTTGGCATTTTTAAATATATGCCTTTTTCATCCAATATTTAGGGGGGAGTAAAAAAGACTTTTGATCTCCTTTTTCTAGAATTAAACCACAAATGATAGATGGTTTGCTTTGTATTGCATCGAGCTGTCGTCCATAGGCCTGTTCCAACAGGAATCACAAACCAGTCCAAACCAGTGAATTTAAATTTTCTGACTGTTTCTGACACCTTTCTTGTCATTTGATTGGCTCTGATCAGTTGGCAACTGTCTGTTGGAACAAACCACATGGCAACCACAGTCCATAGCCCACTTTTCATAACGAAAATTTAGCTTGAACTCTTGATTTATGAACATGCAGGTTTATGATTGTCCAGCAGGTGTGTAGCTTTTTTTTGTGTACACTTTTGGCTCCTAACGGGTAATAGATGCAATTTTGTTTATATAAGCTGATATACTGTGTTCAAAAAGAACTGATGAACAAATGAGTAGGGTATGCTGAATTTTGTTTTTTTATTGTCAAAATCTCTTTCAGACAACAACTATATTTTCCTGGATAATTTTCATATTTACACCTTGAAAATAAAAGTAAGAAGTTATCTTTATTAGATTACAATATTATTGCCCTTCTTGAGGCAATTATGGATAATATTTTGGATGTCGGTAATTATCTTAATTCCTCCCAATTTTAATCCAGGCAATTATTAAAACCCCAATAATTATGACCCTTTTATTACTTTTATATTAATTATAAAACTTAAAATAAAAAGTGATAAAACATGTTATTGCCAAAGAAAATAAAATGTGGAATCTTGATGAATTGATTGACGACACTCTGGAAATTGAGCCTCTTATTATTGCCTTAGAACATGACGACTCTTCCGAAGACGATCCTTTATATTTTGAATTGTAATATTATTTTAATAAATAAAATTCTCTATGTGAAATTGTATTGCCAACATTATTATAAATATCAAATAGTTTGTTTTATTAGTGCCTCAAAATTTAATATTTTTGCAAAATGATTCGGTTGGTCGTAGGAACAGGTAAAAACCATAATAAATGAATAAACTTTTTATTTTCCTTACCTGTCAATTACGGGGATACGGGGATTACGGGGTGTGCCCAACGAAGAACGCAGATAAATACGTTGAACAGATGGTAAAGCTTTTTGTCGGACCCAAGTAGTCTCTTGAATTTATAATGAGAGCAGCGTGCTATCAATTCTATTTGAACATAGTACAATTTTAAAGATTGTATTTTTTCAATATGGTGGAAAAACACATTTACTAATTTAAGAGTGCCGTCTTACACTCTTCAAAATTCGTTGTTTTTCCCGTGGCTTGTCTCGATTTTAAAAGTGCCTTTCAACTTCACTACAACTAGGATTTCGCTTGTATTTGCCTATCGATGAGCCTGTGATTTTTGTTAAACCTGTAATGCACTAAACAGTGGCATTCCCACCGTTTTAACACGTTCCACACGTTCAACTCCGATCAATTTCATATTGACACAATTCTAAGCCTATCACAAATTCTGACGGGCTAAGTACGACTGCTGCACAAAACCGCACACAAATATACATCTGTACAATTATTATAGGCAAAAGTATGTTTCGCTCAATTTGAATTACATCTCTGCTAAAGACCGAGAAATGGAGAAGAATGCCGTTGTTGATGTTCAGTCAACTAATAATGTACCCCCACGCTTTGACAAGCCAATTTAATGAAAATTATAGCAAATACAGGCATTGTTCGTCGAATTTTAATAAGGAAAACAACGTGAAAACAACCTTGAATGAACTCTCGAAGTTTGTCTTTTGTAGAAAACGGACGAACGCGCCGTTCGGCCAAACGTTTCAAAGGGCTCTGTCATCTTTTAGCAAGCATGTAGACGTTAGAGGCTATTTAGAACTTTATATGGCAGGTGCGAGGAATTTAATATAGGTAATACTTTCGAAGAACTCGTATAACTTGGACGAAAATTATTACTCGAAGGTTTACAATTAGATAGTCCAGGTATTTTATAGAGGAAGGTCGATTTTATTTAGTGAACAATTTAAAACTTATAGGGAGGCAGCAGAGGAGTCCACGGAAGGAATCAATCAATTCATCTACTAGCAAACATGAACATTCTAAATCGCCAGTATTTAAAACTAAGCGTATTTTCGCCACAGGAGCCTGAACAAAATTGATTAAATGACAACTTTTTCAAGTTGCTAGGAAAATTTGCTTAACAAGTAAATCAACGAAACTTTGAACGTTTAGATCAAGAAAATAACTTCAACAACTTTGTTTTCTGAGCTTTCGGAGAACCAATCTTCCTCCGTACTCAAAAATAGCCACGACAAAGTGAAATGACAGAATGATAAATGCCAAGTTAAAATGATATGACAAGAGAAACAATAGTCTAACCACCAGCCATCTGTCTGATATTGTACCCTGGGTTCTGTCTAATTATCTATATTAAAAATTATATAATTAGTAAAGGTTGGTGACCCAAATATTAAATATTTTTTGGTTTAGTTTAGTTGGGAAAAGGGTCAAAACGCTATTAAAAACACTTTACAATAATTTAATTATGAATTCTTAAAATAATATGTGTAATTTACAACTACAAACAAATAACCATCTATTTTCTTATCCAAACCCATAAAGCACCATACTGTATACACAATATTTTTTACCTTTGAAACCTAAAAAAACAGACTGGCCTGCTTCAAATTTTAAATATTTCCAACTATTCTTTGGTCTCTCGTCCTGCCTCTTGAAATGAATATAATTAAACAAAAATGTTCTAGAAACAAATAAGTAATCTACACAAAAAAATAATTTATGTTTTACTACCCCGATGATTTTTAAAACAAAAACTTAGCTGCCTTTTCTTGGTAAGTTCCGTTATATAGAGAATCTTTTTATATCCTTATTGTATTATTACTTTTTTCAACTTGTATAATAATTTTTAGCATTGATATGTACCTACTAAAATTCAATTTTTCATTTTAGCTTTTAAAAATCTATTTTTAATGTGTCTGTATGTGGAAAAGATTTGTTTTTATTATTAAAAAAATACCTGATGATGACAACTGAGTTGTCGAAACGTCGTAAAATAAAATTTTAAAGAATAAATATTATGACCGATACTCACGAATTTTAATAACAAAATTAAAAACACTATTTCTTCGCCAACGTTTCGATTAATGTATAATCTTCATCAGGGCTCTAAAATACAATATAATCTAGTATATAAAATGAATATAAACTAAAAATAAGAATTTAAGAAGAAAGGTTTTCTGGCACATGTTATAAATTTATAAATAAAAAGAAAAAGAAGACTTACCAGAAATAAGATTGATGATTTTAAATTGTAAGTATATTAACGTTTTAACTGTCTAGTTTTTACTGCCTAGTTTGTTTCTGTTATGTAAATATTTAGTAAAAAATTTATAATATAATATTTGTATATTCAAAGTCAGTGTCAAAAATATTAGGTATAGGTAAAGGTATAATTAATAACATGATGTTAAATGAGAAATGGGTATTTATTTGTTCAGAATGTTGAAATAAGCTGCATTAAGATTTTCTATATTTACCCTTTGGTTGACACCTTTCTTCTTAAATTCTTATTTTTAGTTTATATTCATTTTATATACTAGATTGTATTGTATTTTAGAGCCCTGATGAAGATTATACATTAATCGAAACGTTGGCGAAGAAATAGCGTTTTTAATAGCGTTTTGACCCTTTTCCCAACTAAACTAAACCAAAAAATATTAAAAATTATCTTTGAATAACTGGCAATCATATTTTACTAAATTTCACTGAACATTCACCAACACAGTTGTCCGTATTTCCTAGAATAAATGACGATTTTTTAATTTTCCCCTATTTCCTACTTCTTTTATGATAATTGATTGGGACCTATCCCACAAAATTCTATGATTATTATTAAGAGTATATATAACATAACTTCGAAATTAGATTTTGCCTTGTAGGTATAACTTTTATGTTCTTTTAAACGAACGTTAAATGGCCTACAAGTCTTCTCAACATAGAACTTTCCACATTTGCAAGGAATTTTATAAATGTAATTTTTTTGAACTTTGTACTTAAATAAATGGTTTCGTTTTAACTAGCATCGATCTTAATGTATTTTTTTATTTTAAATACTGTTCTGACATTAAAAAGATTGCCTCTACGTTTTAACTTCTCTGATAGCCAAGAAATATAAGGAATAATTAAATTTACTCTGTCCACCAGATTTTTTTTCTAATTCTATTAGCATTGTTATTTTGTTGCCAATCCTGAAAAACTTGCTCAACAAATTCAATAGGATAACTATTGTTTGATATGTTTAATTTCCTCCTCAAATTTTGTGTTATTAGAACAAATCGTTTTAGCCCTGTTCTTGTCATACAAACTTTTAATTACCCCTTTTTTAACACTAATATTATGATGATTGGAGTTAAAATGGAGATATCTATTAGTGTTGGTTTTATATAGACACTGGTTTCTATACTACTTGATTTTAATATAGAAACATATCTAAGAAACATACTCCATGTTCTCATATAATAAATAATAAATATGTTATCTACATATCTCCACCAAACATTAGGTTGGTGAACATATCTATATCTTGTTAACTCATTTTGTTCAAAATTTTCCATGAATGAATTGTTTATGAATAGTGATGGAGGAGACCCCATAGCCACTTCAAATTCCTGCTTGTAAAATTTATTTCCTAGTTGAAAATTAGTGGTTTTAATACACAGTGTTGTTAGTTCTAATATTGCATAACTCAAACTGATGTTGCCATATTGATGTTCCCTAATTTTTTCTAAAAAAATATTGTTGTTTCTGATAAATGAATTTGAGTTACTACTACTACATAATTTTGATTACAATCTGAACAGCTAACTTCATGTCTACCATTTTTTTCTAAAAGATTAATTTTGTCCTTGGGGTCACCTAGTAGGTTTTTAATGTTATCTGAAGATTTATATACTAATTTTAGTCCAGCATGATTAAACAATTTTTCTATACATGTATTTATGTTGGACAAACTAGACATTCCATAAAAACTAGATTTAACGAACAGATGGGACATTTTAAATATGGCCAATTGGAAAAATCTAGCATTGCCGAACATGCTTTTGAAAATAATCATGGAATAAAAAGAAAAAATTTAAAATTACTTAAGTATCTGCCTGTTAGGAGATTATTAGACCGCTATGAAATTCTGGAAATTTCAAAATGTAATTTCAGTTTAAATTAAGATAAGGGACCAAGGGCCAATCCCCTACAGCCCCTTATACAGTGCCCGCCAAAAAGTCTGCACAATATGGGAAAAATTTGTAGTAAATAACTTACGGAAAATTCGTTTGCGGCATCAGGTTTTGCTTGCTCTAGAACCAAAATCGACATAATAAAATGTTGTGACGTAGTCTCTTTTATATGTCAAATTCGACATTAATGAAAAAAATGTCCGAAAAATGGGCTTATTTAACCGAATTTCGAAAAAACTCATAAGAAAAATATGTTTCTTTCGCAATTTTATACCCCTATGCAAAATTTCAAGAGCGTAATACGATTTTCATATTTTGCCCTTTGTTGGATATTATTGGACATAATATTTTAAATTTTCTAGATATTTCTGATCAGATCAGCAGGACAGAAATATTTGTGTGTTTTTACAACCATTTACTATAGAAAGAAGTTTGTAAATCGAATTTGTGTGTTTATCTGTAATAAATGAGATCAGTTTTGCACCAAGCGTGCTTCTTCAACAAGCCCTCATTTTTTTGCAAAAAAAAGGAAAAGAAGGATATTTAGACCGTAAACTAAGTATTGTGCAGTATGTATTCAGTCAATGAGTGTTTTAACATAGGATCGACTTTTATGGATTAACAAATACGGAAAAGAGAAACAAAGGGCAAAATATGAAAATCGTAGTAGGCTCTTGAAATTTTGCACAGGGGTATAAAATTGCGAAAGAAACATATTTTTCTTATGACTTTTTTCGAAATTCGGTTAAATAAGCCCATTTTTCGGACATTTTTTTCATTAATGTCAAATTTGACATATAAAAAAGACTACGTGACAACATTTGATTATGTCAATTTTGGTTCTAGAGCAAGCAAAACCTTTTGCTGCAAACAAATTTTCCGTAAGTTATTTACTAAAAATTTTTCCCATATGGTGCAGACTTTTCGGCGGGCACTGTAGAGGGTGTTCCCGTATATTTTGACCCACCCCTAGAGCCTTTATTTTTCTAGTAAGAAAAAAATTACATAAATGAAAGTCGTAGGGTTTTTTCTGAACCGCTAGGATCTGTTACTAGATAAAACAAATGAGCGTCGCAAATTTATGAAAAAATATAAAATTATTTTTTTTAATGGAACACCCTGTATATTTGTGGATTTTTGAATGGCACGCATTTTTCCGATTCCAACAATGTAAATATGTTATATGTTTGCTCTAAGCATTCGCATGCTATTCCAAATTATAGATAAAAACGATTTTTATGTTTAATCAAGGTTGCCATGGAAAAACATTTCATCTTAGACAAGAGCATTCCTGTAAATCCATTATTTTTGGGACAATACACCTTGGTACCCTACAACTTTCATTTAAGTAATTTTTTCTAACTCGAAAAATAAAGGCTCTAGGGGTGGGTCAAAATATACGGGAACACCCTGTACATGTTATAAACCGACAGGTAGAAACTTATAAGAATGATATAGTATAAATAGAATAGGTTAGGAAAAGATTAGAATTAATCATCTCCTAATGATGCTAACATGGATAGCGAAACGCGCGTCGGGTGCAAAAAACAAAGTTTTGGTGTGTGGAGTTAAGCAAAGGAGTATTTACTAAGTGCCAAAGGTTCCTGATTCCCAACTTAGTACAGATGAATGTAAAAGTAGCAACATTTCCTCATTTGATGCCAACTTTAGGAATATAAGTTTTTTTTTTTGAAAATTGATATGTTACAGTTTTCGAAATGGCTAACAAATAATGGCAAAAAACTAAATCTTTTAACAGAGCGTTTAATTTTCTTCTAGTAAAATTTTTACAAAGCCAATAGCAGCGCAGTTAGTCGCAGAACGTGGCCGGCGTCGCGTCCTCTACTGAACGGACTGCAGCAGTTCCCGACCATTCTCAAACCACCCAAAGTACCTTCTGCAACCCTCCTCGCAGCCGTCCGCTGGTCCACCGATGGCCTCCCGCGCGCGCGCGTCCGCCGCCACCCGGATTGGCGCGCCGCGGCGCTCCGGACGCCGGAGTTGCATTCCGACCCGGACGCCGCACCGACGCGCCCCCCACCCGCGCGCCCCACGTGTCCACTCCGCCGCAGACCGCCGCGATCCGGCCCAGGCCCCGCCGCAAGTGCCACCGGATTATGTAAGTCAGTGCGCGCCGCAGAGTCGACGCCGGTGCCGACAACCACAACTGTGACCACACCGTCACCACGAACAGGTAGGGGCCGACGGAGAGGGTGTCGGACAACGTCCGGGCCGTTTTTGGTGGTTTCTTGACGGTGTCGCTTTTTATAGTATGATTTTGCGGGGAATTATAAAATGCGATGCGTCTGGGTCGCGATAGCACTTTTCTCAGTGTGGTTTTAAACGAAAAACAGAGCAGTGAGTGTTGTCTTTGGCGTAAGAAACGCAATTGGCAAGTTTAAGATTTGCAACCGTCATCTGTTTTGCGTCGCTTCAGTTGGTCAACACTTTTTCTCAGTGTGGATTCAGAAAATTACGGGAATGACTGTTTTCTTTGGTCAGGATCTCAGTAAACAATTCTAGTCGATTTTGTGATTCGCGCATCTTGCCTCGATGACAGATATACTATGTATTTGCCAATTTAAAATACCCTAAAGGTTTAATCAAGTCAACACATTTTCATACATACTTTCTAAATTGATTTTTTACTTGTTTAGTAATGTCTGTACTTTTACATTGAATTATTATGTGGTTTTAAGACAAAAATAGAGAAATTGATGGGGACTAGGTACACTGAATTATGTAACGTAGTGTGCAACTAGCAGTCGACGCCGGTGCCGACAACCACAAGTGTGATCACTGACCACATCGCCACCACGAACTGGTAGAGGCCGACGGAGAGGGTGTCGGAGAACGTCCAGGCCGTTTTTGGTGGTTTCTTGACGGTGTCGCTTTTTATAGTATGATTTTGCGGGGAATTATAAAATGCGATGCGTCTGGGTCGCGATAGCACTTTTCTCAGTGTGGTTTTAAACGAAAAACAGAGCAGTGAGTGTTGTCTTTGGCGTAAGAAACGCAATTGGCAAGTTTAAGATTTGCAACCGTCATCTGTTTTGCGTCGCTTCAGTTGGTCAACACTTTTTCTCAGTGTGGATTCAGAAAATTACGGGAATGACTGTTTTCTTTGGTCAGGATCTCAGTAAACAATTCTAGTCGATTTTGTGATTCGCGCATCTTGCCTCGATGACAGATATACTATGTATTTGCCAATTTAAAATACCCTAAAGGTTTAATCAAGTCAACACATTTTCATACATACTTTCTAAATTGATTTTTTACTTGTTTAGTAATGTCTGTACTTTTACATTGAATTATTATGTGGTTTTAAGACAAAAATAGAGAAATTGATGGGGACTAGGTACACTGAATTATGTAACGTAGTGTGCAACTAGCAGTCGACGCCGGTGCCGACAACCACAAGTGTGATCACTGACCACATCGCCACCACGAACTGGTAGAGGCCGACGGAGAGGGTGTCGGAGAACGTCCAGGCCGTTTTTGGTGGTTTCTTGACGGTGTCTCTTTTTATAGTATGATTGTGCGGGGAATTATAAAATGGGATGCGTCTGGGTCGCGATAGCACTTTTCTTAGTGCGGTTTTAAACAAAAAATAGAGAAGTGAATGTTGTCTTTAGCATTTGGCATAACAAACGCAATTTGCAAGTTAAGATTTGGAACTGCCATCTGTTTTGCGTCACTTCAGTTTGTAAACACTTGTTCTCATTGTGGTTTCAGAAAATTATAGTAATGAATGTTTTCTTTGGTCAGGATCTCAATAAACACGTTTTAGTCGATTTAGTGATTCGCGCATATTGCCTTGATGACCGATATACTACGTATTTGCTAATTTAAATTATCCTTAAGGCTTAACCAAGTCAACACATTTCATAGATACTTTCTAAATTGATTTTTTACTTGTTTAGCAATGTCTGTACTTTTACATTGAATTAAGATGTGGTTTTAAGAGAAAAATAGAGAAATTGATGGGGACTAGGTACATTGAATTGTGTTACGTAGTGTGCAACTAGCAGTCGACGCCGGTGCCGACAACCACAAGTGTGATCACTGACCACATCGCCACCACGAACTGGTAGAGGCCGACGGAGAGGGTGTCGGAGAACGTCCGGGCCGTTTTTGGTGGTTTCTTGACGGTGTCGCTTTTT
Organism: Pseudeuparius sepicola; assembly: GCA_963920635.1. Taxonomy (NCBI): domain Eukaryota; kingdom Metazoa; phylum Arthropoda; class Insecta; order Coleoptera; family Anthribidae; genus Pseudeuparius; species Pseudeuparius sepicola. The sequence goes on from OY987305.1 coordinate 9,740,007, forward strand.
ATAGTATGATTTTGCGGGGAATTATAAAATGCGATGCGTCTGGGTCGCGATAGTACTTTTCTCAGTGTGGCTTTAAACTAAAGTTTTAACATTGTTAGGGCTCTTACATCAAGTCAACACATTTACATAGATACTTTATAAATTGATTTTGAACGTATTCTGTAGAATTTTTATTACGTTTTTACATAAGATTGAAAACGCTGCGATTAGCTTCACTTGTGTCTTGGCAGTGACAACATTTTTTCGTAGTGTGGTTGTAAACAAAAAATGGAGAAATGCATATTTTTTTGATGTAACAAACGTAGTTTGCAAGTTTCTTAAGATTTGAAATTGCAACACTTTTCCTCAGGGTGGTTCGGAAAAAGTACAATAATGAATCTTTTCTTATCTCAATATGTAATTCACGCATACTGCATTGAAGACAGATATGATGTAGGTACTTGCTAATTTAAATAATGAATAAATGGACGGTTTACTTGTATTGTGATATTTGAGCTTTGAAATTGGATTAAAATAATTAATATGTCAAGCATGAAGAACTCTATAACAATATTTGAGATTACCATTTACAAAACTTACAAAATATTCCTAATATTTAAGTTATCGCAAGGGGAAATTTAAATAATGAATTCGATTCTCTGGCCAAAATTTAGAATCTCGTTATTACTCCTTAATCGTTTTATTTGTATACAGGGTGAGTTTTTTTTGATGATCAGTATGGGGATCTCGGAAACTAGCGGAGATAGAAGGAAGGTTAAATGGGGAAAAATTTGTTGTGTTGTAGGCCCCATTTAATGCACCTTGTGAATTTTTGAAAAAAGGTATGGCTTACTAGATATAATACTCGATATGGTTATTCGGGAAAATAACGAAAATCACTATAGTTTTCTTGATTGGAAACTGCCACAGGCAGAATGTGATGAATCTGGGTTTCTTCCGGATGGATCCTGTGTCAGCGAAACTTCTCCTCGTTCCAAGCTTTCGTCCTCGACTGCAGGGGACATCCTCAGGGCGCGACGATCACACAGAAACTGATTGTTCTATTACCTGTGATGGTATTTATAGGAAAACGGAAAAGGAGGGAGCAGGAGAAAATGCGGACAAATTAATGATATGATATTAAGGTGATTGGTTTTGCCGCGGATTTTGAGAAAAACGTGCGCCAACAACTATGTAAAAATAAACCCTGATCAAGGTTTAGATTATTAGGATGTTTAAGGATTTCAATGGATTCAAGGATTTTCCGTTGGATGGGATGGGCCGATTTTGATAGGATCTTAGTATCACTAAGCAAGACTTGGTGCCCCGTGTCCAGATAATGTTCGGCGAGTGCAGAATGGCCCAGTTGACGCAACCGTATACAACGTTCATGTTCTTTAACACGCGTTGATACAGTACGTCCCGTTTCTCCAATATACACTTGTCCACACGGCATGACATGATAGCCGTATTGGCGACACAATTCCCTCCAAATTTTGTATTTACACTTTTTATCTAAAACCAGAAACAACGAAGCTAGATGGATTAGAATAAATCACCAAAATTTCGTTTTTTCCAAATATCTAGTAAGCCATGACTTTTTCAAAAATCCATGTTACATTGGGCCCACAAAACTGCAATTATTTCTACATTTAATCTTCCTTCTGTCTCCGCTAATTTCCGAGATCCCCATAAAAAGTGTAAATACCAAAGTTGGAGGGAATTGTGCCCCTATTGCGGTTATCATGACCTTCTTTCCATGGCAGCTGTCATTTTCGAGATATGACATAAACTTGTGTTTTTTTAAATGGAAACCATAGTTATTTCCGTTATTTTTCCGAATAACCATATCCAGTATTATATCGTTGGAAAGCTCTAAAAATACCTAAATTTTAGAGACCATGGCCAACTATGGTTTCTATTTAAAAAACACAAATTTGTGTCATATCTCGAAAATAGCAGCTTTCACAGAAAGTAGGACATGACAACCACATTGAGGACACAATTCCCTCCAACTTTTGTAGTTACGCTTTTTATCTAAAATCAGAAACAAGTTAGATGGATTAGAATAAATCATCAAAATTTCGTTTTTTCTAAACATTTAGTAAGCCATGACTTTTTTCAAAAATCCACAAGGTGCATTAAATTGGGCCTACAAAACAGCATTTCTTTCCCCATTTAACCTTCCTTCTATCTCCTAGTTTCCGAGATCCCCATAGCTACTGATCATCAAAAAAAACTCACTCTGTATGTACTAATTATCCTACACTCACTGGGATTACTAACCACTTTCGATATAAGTAGGTAATCAATTTGAAAGAAACCCAAGAGTAGGTATACACATAAAATTGATTCATGGAAATTCTATTCTACTTCCGCTTATGTCGGATAATAATCGATTTATATTCAAATTCAGGCTGTAATTCCATGTGTACAGGTTCTTACGGCAAAACTATCGACCGAATGAAATCCTGTTCGTGATGGTTCTGACGAACAAAATCATATCTTGTAACCGAACTCACAAAGGACCTTACTAGGTGGACAATATTTCCAGGGGAATCCTACTTCCCAAAGGACCGTTTTAAAATCAAATTCTCATATGTTCCATAAATCATACTTGCTTTATACTATTATATGTTCAAGTCTAATATAGGTTATCTACGTTCCGTAATACAAAATCATAAGTTTATATTGTGAGCTTCATATCTATTCGTATTTCTCCAGAAGAAATTGGATGCACAGTTGGATGTATAGGAATTTTTATAAATGTTACAGTTTGGGGAGACATTTTTATTTTATAGCTTATTAGTTCCAATTTAGATGTTTAGTCTTTCAACCGAAACACTTAACAAAAATATTTTGGTTTTCTTAAATAAATTTATTGGCTAGTGGAATTCGTTCAAAGATAAGCAATTTAAATTCATTATTAAAAAAGGCCAGACCAATGGAATCACTACTACGTTACCTACTTTTTAAAATCGATTATCTAATAGTACATTCAAATATTTCATACAATATAGTATAGAAATCTAAATTTGTTACTTTCAACCGCTCGTAACCATTCTCACTCACTCTCACTCAGAAATAGTAAACGAAATGTAGTTTGATATTTTCAAATTCACTCAATCTCTGGTTTTTGTACATAAATTTTGATATTTTGTATAAAAAGTCATTTAAAGGCCAAAAAGTTCCTATACTTGTAAACATGCGTACCTATACAGTATACAGGTTGTCTTAGGTTTTAATAAGAACAAATTTAGTAGGCGATAGAACAACTGGTCAAAATAAATAGAAAAGTTAATATAAACTGTATGTTTTAAAGCTTTCTTTTCGAGAAACAAGATGTTAATTTTAATAAAAAACCTATTTTTCAGTTTTGATAAAACATGGCAAATTTGTTCCAATTTTTCAATCTCTGGAACAAAAATAGATACCTATAGACTAAGTATACATCTTCAGATATTCGGAAGAACCGCTCTATTAGTTCACCAGTGGCGTGCGTGTCTAAAAAATGGAAAAACGCTACAAAATGTCGAAGTTAGTCAAAAATCGAGGACACTGATATCAAAAATGCTCTCAATAGGTTTTGTAGTTTAAAGTTTGGCTTATACTTTTTATAATTATTTTGTACAGGGTGGGCCAAATTGGACACTTTTAAAGGGAAACTCCTATTTTTAACGGAAATAGACGAAAACTGATATCTGTGTCTGAGGCTCATTTTTTATGTTAAACTTAGTGGCGAAAACCGCAAATCGATATCAGTCACCGTTCTTGAATTACAGGACGTTTTTCGAAAATGTGCATTTTCGAAAAGTGGCCGTAACTTTTTCCCGTTAAAATTTTGTTTCTGTGAATACATTTCTAAAGCACTTTTTTAGGTAGAATATAATGCTCCTACTAATTTTTTTTTAAGTCAATGGTTTGAGAATTACTGATGAAAAAAAATATTTTTTAAATGGAATATTTTGCATTTTTTAATAAAGAAAAAAATTAACATTCCGAAAATATACAACACTTAATGATTTACTTAAGTAGTTCTCAATAACTAATAGCTTTTATAATTTTTTTTCATCACTAACTCTTAAACCATTGACTTGGAAAAAAGTAGTAACAGCATTGGATTCTACGTAAAAAAGTGCTTTAGAAATTTCAACAAAATATTTATATTTATTTTACCTACATCTTTAGAAATTTCTGGAATTAAATTTTCTGCAGTCACATTTGCTGCTTCCAAAATTTGCCATGTTGTCAATTCTGGAAGTGTCCATGTGTATATAAAAAACTAATTTAATTTTGTCAATAACGCTGAACTGTCACAAAAATGTTTAAAATCATAGACACGATTACATGTATCGCTTATATATATTTTATAATTGTAATTTTAAAAGGAGTTTAGCAGATAGAAATAAATAATATTTCGTTTAAAAAATACCATATACAGGGTGATTCAAAACTATGCGGCACCCTTTCAGGGGCGTAATTTACTCGTTAAAATAAGACGAAAAGTTCATATCAACATGGGTCCAAAAACGCTTCGTTAGAAAGATACAGGGTGATTAAGCTTTCAAAAAATATTATTATTATTATTATTATTTTGTGCCTTAGCGCCTTTCTAGTATCAAAAATTACCTACTCCTACTGCAATTCCATTTGAAAATCATTTCGTTTACTTAAAATAATAGTTACTTCAAAGTAAAGTAAAGAGTCAAAAAAAGATGAGAAATAGGAAAAACTCCAATTTTCCGAGAAAGGGAGAGAGATATGAAAAAAATGAAAGAGACATTTTTTGTTCCATATTGCATTGTTTATTCAACAAGATAATAAATTTTTGTATTGTACAGGGCCGTACTATTTTTTTTGTTTAATTAATGGTACTGATTACCCATACCTCCGCCACTGGTTACTTTGGAGACCTGATATTAACATGTGTTATGTCACCCTATGAGGGTATTATTGTGTATCAAGTTTGGTTTAAATATTCTTATTGGTTTGGAAGGTAGAAACAAAAATCGATATTTTTTTGAAAGCTTAATCACCCTGTATCTTCGTAACGAAGCGTATACCCCTGAAGAAAAATCAAGCAAACATACGAAACGAGAATCAGTTTCGGTTCAGGTAATTACGTTCAACCAAAACCGTAGCTGGAAAACGCATTTATCGAAATTCCATCCCACTTCCTCTATTATCAAAATAAATCATTTACATTCCATTTCGGCTTGAAATTTGCGGCGAACGTTCAACCCGAAAAATTGGCGGCGAGATGAAATCCAGCTCGGGAGAACTTACAAAATCGTATCTTGTATCGCAACTAACAAAGGACCTCACTATGGTCGATATTTTCTTAGGGATCCCGGCGGTTCGTTTTAAAATCAAATTCGCATATGTTCCATAAATCATACTTGCTTATTGGCATGGCGGTAGCCTTGTCGTACACGGCGTTACTCTGCGAGGCAGAGGTAAAACTTGATGTGGGTTCGATTCCTGTTCGGCCGGATAAAAAATGGCCTTCAAGAAACAAGGCCGAAATCTCCGGCAACTCTAATAATCTACATGGTGTTAGAGGTGATATCTGACAAACTCAACGATATAATATAGAAATATATGACTCACGATAATGCAAATAATATGGTTTTGTTTTGCTTCTACATTAGAGGGTCGGGGGGAAGAAGACGAGGTAATTTGTTTACATTGGCATTTCTTAAATTCAGTAATGATTAATAAATAGTTTTTTTGATAGCCTTGTATGTCGTATATATGCTTTGAGATACTTATATTTTCAAAATAACCTAAATCGTATAGAAAAACTGGAAACTTCGAACGTGCCAACAATAACATCTTTTTAAAATCATGAAACAAAACAAGTTGCCTTTGGTAACGTATCTATTATAATATCGTTGGACAAACTTCTCACGTGCGTGGGGAATATGATTCTACAAAAACGGTTTCTATAATAATAACAATTCTCACCCTTACAATACTTCAAACGAGGAGTACCCCAGAAGCAACTGAATGCAACTGAATCCTTTATCTCGATTCGTATAAAAGATAAGTTATTTTTTAAAAGCATTTTCCAGTAGTGTAATTTGTTGTACAAGGTGTTCTTTTCCATCTGGCAACATTTGAAAATATGCTGTTTTAGCCTTAAAGTACAGTTTTCCATGACCTATCGTTCAAAATCGGATGACAAATACAAATTTTATGGGGGTTTGCAGTGGGTCACATGTAGTTATTGGATAAATCATTTTTCCTTGATGTTTTTGTGCATCTTGGCTAATTTAGAAGATATTTAGACATTAATTCACTAAAAAAAAAACATAAAAGTAGAGTTGTTTTTAGTTTTAAACTATCTCTAAAGAAACTTTGAAGACGTCGCCCTCTAGTGAGTAAAGTATACATTTGGGAAGCACCCAGTACATTGTAGGACGCTTTTATGCGGACAGTTTAAAAATTAACGGACTCCTTAGTATTCCGTCGAAACGCAAAGAAAATCCCACTTTGTCTAGCGCCTTTGCTAAGAAAATATTCCCACTTTCACAAAAAAACGGTTCCCAGAAGAAGGCCTTGCCCAAAGTGATACAAGTAAAATATTTATTAGCAATTTGGTGCGTCCCAGCAAATAAATGCGCAACGATTCCTTTAAGTCAAAGCCAAGATTAATGCTATAAATTAATATGAGGAGCCGAGGGGGACGTAGCTGAGCTACAGACAGCTTAAGATTACTGCTGCAGCGAGGGCTGTGACTGATTTTATATTGTGGGCGCTTAGGGTGGCGACGGAACTCATAACGGTTTCGGGGATCACAATGGGCATAATGGGATTGAAGGCTCAAGGCTACAACACAAGATCATAATGTATTGTGGCACTACTTACGCGTTTTCCTTGGGGTTATTCAACCTACCTCCTCGCTGATAAAACTTGCCAAGACTTTCTAAATAAACCAAATGAATCATTTATTTTGCTTTAGGGCATTATTTTAACGGTAATTGTGCACTGGCGACAAGTTGTGGACGTATCTTTGCCGGTCAATCGGATAACCGTTCAAACCGGATAACCGGTCAACCGGATAACCGGTCAAAATGTATAAATGAGTAACCGGTCGTCCGGTGTAACCGGTTAAACGATTTTTCTTGAAATTTTTTCTCAGTGCAAGAGAAAAATCAACTGTAACCGTATAATCAGACCGAGAAACTTATGTCTAAAAATATATTGTTTATGCATATCTCCATCTCCGCATCGCTGGCTGCTTTTGGGGTGCTTAATATTTGATATTATGTTATGGCACACTATAATATAAGAATGTACCAAATTCGGTTCAAATTCAAAGTTAAAATATCTTTATCTGTTAGAAACATTAGGAAGATACAAAATATAACCATTTTTTGACATATTGGCATGTTAGCAAAGCACCGTTTGAATTTTAGGACTAATTTTTATTTCTAATAGGAACTTTTTGTGATGTTTTGACTTTTTGACGAGAGAAATGCGAATGCACAGCTCAAGGCACTAAAAATGGCATGCTGAATAATTTTATAATTATTATATCTATATGTTACGGCTAATACGAGAAATTAGCTAATTCGCGATTTAGCCGGCTAAATCGCGAATTAGTCAGATGCCGAGGATAAAACCTGAATGTGTCTTAGTTTCGCGTATTATCCAGCGTAAACAGGTCACAACGCGAATTATCCAAGAGCAACCATATAGAACGTTTTATTGATTCAGTGTAGCATCATCTGTCAACATGGCTGGTGGTATTGAAAGTGTAAACAACTTTAAAACGCGTTTTAATGAAGAATGTTTTGAAAATTGCAGTTACAAAAAGTGCCAATACCGCTTATTTAAGCAATGATGATAATACACTTATGTATTAAAATTACATTTCAATGTCTACGCACGCTTATGAATGCCAGAGTCTTGATTGCTTAACATATTATCCGGCTAATTCGCGAAAGAGCCAAGTGTTGTTGGATATAACCGATCATATTGCATAATTCGAGTTCTAACCGAATAATTTGCGAAAATTCTTAAAATATATTTATTTCTTCCCATTTTAACCTGCTGTATTGATTAATTCGTGAATTAGCCGGCTAAATCGCGAATTAGCTAATTTCTCGTATTAGCCGTAACATATACACCTAATTGGCCGAAATTGTTAGCCTGGCTTTTTGAACAGATTGAATCGGTTTGGCTGGGTTATATATGTATTATCTAGCTTGGCAAGTAACCGAATAAGTGTTCTGACTGACTCGGTTAACTGATTACATTTTGACCGATTAATTGATTATCCGGTTGACCGGTTATCCATTTAACTGGCTATCCGATTAACCGGTTAACCGGATATCCGGTTGTCTAATTTTTGACCGCGGTTTTCATCAGTGTAGATAACCGGTTTTCGTTGACAGCCCTAGTAGATACCCACAAGGCATTATACACAAGAGGGGAGCAATATCCAGGGGCGGTTGCGGATAAATGTCGGATGATGACAAAAAGATTGTGTTTTCATAAAAACGCCCTTACCGCGAAAACTGAAACTTTATGGGCCACCTAATATTGCCGTCATTTATTTCGGCTGAGAGAAGCGCCGGGGAAAAAATGCTGCAGTGTAAGGTGCTCGGCCGTAATAACGCAAAAGGCAATAAAATCACGAGGTAAAAAAATGCCCCCCGCCAGGTGGGGTTTGCTGTTAGCTCCTGTGTTAAAGGGCTGCCTGACTTTTAACCTTATGTGAGACTGAATAACGTCGAGAATTCAACGCCTGCCAATATGAACCAATGAAATGATATAATTTTTGAAATATTATATAACCAATCAGGTGATGATTTCAGCGATAATACCACTAGTGGTATTTTCGCTGAAATCCTACTCTCTTAGTTATTTCGTAGTTACGCTAAGCCAATATTATGGCAGCTAAAACTGAGAACCCGATAACTTCTTCACATTACCAAATTTAATATAGGAATAGGAAATATGTTTTCAGTTAAGACATTGATCGTTAAATATCTATTAGCACAAAAACATATTCAGAACCGAAAACTGAACCTAAATGACAGCTGTCAAATAGACTAACTTTGAAGCATGGCAATTAAATTTATATACGGCTAGTTACGTAAAACATTCATCTGACCTCAATGGGCTAGGGGCATGATTCTCGCTTTGCGTGCGAGAGGTCCTTGGTTCAAATCCCGGTTAAGGCTGCTTTTTTATTTTTTAAATTACATTTTTGAAGGGGCGAAATATTTATAATCCTTGTAGTTAATTTATTCCGAAGAAGTTGGGTTAATAATTTTATGGCTACTTACACACTGAATAATTATTAAACTATTTGCAGTTGTTAAATTCTCTTTTTAAATACAACTCGTGGTATGCCTAATAATAGATAATACCTTTCGTTAATTTATCACTCATTATGCTGCGCAGTCGTGGTATTTTCAGCTTTGGGATTATAATTCGTATTATCGATAATATAGGCCACTTGTTATATTACCCCTGAAAATACTGGGGAATTTCTTAACCAGTTAACCTAACTTTGGAAATTTCTGTTTTCCGATCGACATCCGATCGGGCGTCCTCGGTTTTGGAAGGTGGTTTTGGACGACCACGCCCTTTTCAATATATAAACAATACGTAGCTTGTAGATAAATGGTGACAAGAAATAAGAAAAAAAAGATTTTTTTTACAAATTATATAATAAAGGATAACAAAAAACCTATGCTGGTATTTGGTTCCCCGTATCAATAGCGTACGTACTCGAGGTTATATTTCAATGACAACTTCTACCCAGTCTTATAAAAGGTTGCATTGAAACTGTTAGATTTCATGGAACGAAAGTAAATTGGAGTATAGCCGCACTGAAAAACATATCATTTGTCGTTTTTTCAATTTGGCATATTAGCACTGACACAAATTCAAAAACGAGTCCAAATCGGCACCGACACTGTATTCTAATGGTAAAACGATCAGACTCTGCAATGCCCAAAATGCACCCAATTTGACAGTTGTCATCAGAGATGCGGATACATTTGTGGACTATCGCATACTGGCTCTCTAATTGTATTTTAAGTGTTTGCAATGGAATTTTTGGATTTATAAACTCTTGCGTTATTATTGTAATGTTTTATTATTGCATTCAACTAGTGGCAACGTCACCTTTATACATATTCCTCTTATTTCGATTTCTTACTATGGTTATATTCTTACACATTGTCAGTGTTTGAAGTATTTTATAATCATTGACTTGTACGTCAAACAATACGTCTGGAATGACCAGATCCGTGAAGTAAGGGTTTCGTATTCGTAATGTTTGTTTCCAATATGATCCGAATTGACCTAAATTATTTTTTGATGCGATAATAACAAAAGAAGGAAACTAGGGTCGAAATAATATTCGGGCAAAGTTATAGAGACGTTAGAGGTATTTATTTTGGCATCCGTTATAAAATACCTTGTTATTCTGTTTTATTGGCGCAAGGAAATTGCTCTTGAATGTTCGCTGGTCTTTTTTCTATCGATGATGCTCTCACGAAACTGTCTATAACCGTAAATAAACATCGCTAGGCCGGAACTTGCTCGGCGGAGGAAATTCCCTACTATAAATTCTAAAAGCCGCTGAATTTTTTGCGATTTGATTATCGAGCGTCCGCGGATAGAAAATTTCATTTTTATTTATGAAGTTTCGATTTTGGTTCTGACGTGCATGGATGTTAAGGATCGGAATTTTGTTAACGTCGATTATTTTCGCGGAAGACGCTGTTGCCGACGATTTATCGGATAATAATGTATGCCTGGATACAGGCTGATATTATTAGAACGCGAATATGCATAGCATAAAACGTACATGACAAATCCAATTTGTTATAGCGGCGTAATATGGAAATAATGAACAATGTAGAGGTTAGAAGCGTTTAGGAGCACATGCAAATTATTCTCGTTTCATGGTAATGTATGTACTTTCTCGATATAAATATGATCTATATTTTATGATTTATGTTTTACACCTTAAAATCAAATAATGTCGAAAGTAGTGCGACAATTATTTTTTGCAAAACCGTATTGTAGGTAGGTAGGTCTAAAGATGCAGATACGGGAAACTAGGTTTTAGATTAAATCTAATGTCAATTATTAGAAATGTACCTACCAACAAAATTGAAGATTCAGTCAAAACACCCGTTTAGATTGCCTTCTTTTAAACAGAATTATTTTATTGTTTGGTTGGTGGGTATTACCAAAGTCTAGAGAATACTATAAGTCGGATCACTCCTTTGAAGTCGTCGAAAAGCCGCCGATTTTTTGCGACTGGTCGTAAATTAATGGCAGCTCGGCACTCCGTTATGTACGAGGGTGGACTATCCAAAACACCGTAAAGCTGGTTGCACCAAGTTATACGGGGGCACCTCTATATTGACTTTCCATTATGCACAATAGGAGTAATAGGTATAATAGCGGAAAAATAAGGAGCATAATATGTATAATAAAAATGCAGGTATTTTACTTTTTCCGTTTAAATAATGCAAGATATACCTAACTAAACATAGGGTAAGTAAAAACATACATAAGTGTGTACCGTGTACCTAGGAGGGAACAAAATTATTTACATCGTTTACAAGTTTTGAAAAATTGTAAGTTATTTTGTCTATGGGTTTTTAATTACCTATTCCCAAATTTAAGTGTGTAGTAAATACGAACTCGCGTATAGTATAATGAAACCAAATAGTGGCGGGGAAAATTTGCACACGGATATATATGTATTTTACTAATCGGAATTCCTTTGGTAGGCTAGAACCTAAGCCATCCTGATGCGATAAGTCATTAAATTTTGATAAAATATTTTCTAATATTCACTAAATTCTCGTGTAGGTACTGCCAAACTGCCAAATGACCCTGAACTGCCATCATAGGCTTTTAGTTCACAAAATATTGTTGACTTGTCTCTGCCTGCCAGATTACGCATACGAATATGCCTCTAACCATAAGCTTCTGGTAATAATCTTAATGGAACAGCAGTTGTTAATAAACTTTTTCCGGACGAAGTGAATGATTGGTCATCAAAATGTGCCTTACAAATTTTTATACGTTTAGGTGCCTCTTCAGGTGCAATATTAAGAACCCTAACGCCTTCTTCCATTGCTGACATCTGCAATGATCAATATTTTTATTTACAACAAAGAAAGAAACACACCTGTGACATGTTGGCTTTATATTATTCAACATATAGAATATATATGTCATATAATATTATGCACAATACGAGTATTATGTAATAATATAATAATATTTCAATGACTATAGAAATAATTGATTAAAACATTTTTCTTGATTATACGTCAAACTAAATCTTATCTTTCAGGGTCTTTAGGAATTCTAAAAAAGGACACACAGATTTTGAATTGCTTTTACAGCCATCCGCACTGCAATAAGAACCGTGATAAACCATCACTACTCAAAATTGGCAACGGTATTGGATATAATTTACGCGCACCCGGTACAATACAATAGGAAGCACACCGTTCCGAGAGACACTGAGTAACAAAGTGACGCTCCGAATCGCCCGCTCAGCGGGATATCGATCGAGGGCTAAGGCGAAGGGATCGGGATCGGGCAGGAGGGAAAGATTTGTTTACACAGGCCAAGCGAGCGGACTTATAGTATTCTCTAGACTTTGTACTACCATAGAAGAACCTGCATGCGTTTCTTCTATGGTATGACTGTAATCCTACGGGAATATTCGACCAACGAATGTTTCCCTTTGTTTTTTTTTCTATTCTTACTTTTTTGTATTTTTCTCAAGGTGTCTTTCATCCAATCATAGTTGCACAAAAGTCGCAAAAATTCAAAGTGAAAAATCTATTAATTACTATAGTAACTAACTAGTAAAAATGGAAAGTTCCAACGGCAATAAGATAGAATTAACACTATCTCATATTTTGGAAGAAAATTTAATTCCAGAATATTATCCAAAGATTTTTTATTACTGTAAGTACTGATATACCATTTTAAGATTATAATAAGATATATTATAATTTATTTACAATTTTAGAAACACAAAAGCATTTGTGGTCATTTTATTTTTAATGCATTATCCATTTAGATATTCTGTATAAGAATCTAAAATTGGTTGTTTATAATTTTTTTCTAATATCTCCAATCTCTACTAATGTTCTTACAAAGTGTTGCAGAAACTGGAGGAAACTTAAAGATTCTACTGCGAGTTTCAAAAACATATAAATATCCCAGCTTGTGTCACATAAATATAGCTCAAAATTCGGGCAAATAAACAAATATCGCCCAGAACGAAATGAGATTGTTTGTAAGTTGAATGGTGTTTACGTCATCGAATTCACTTTGCTGCGGATTTAAAATGGCATGAGGCAAATATTTGCTAAAATTTCAGACTATTTTCGATAGCCAATGATCTATTTTTCGGTTAAAAGTCCTGTGGCAGAGCGTTTATAAATTAGAAATTGGCTCAAGGCCACAATAAGTAATTTAATTTATTTAAAATATTGTACCGTATCTCAACAATCACAGATCAAACTCGTTGCCTTGGTTACCAACTTTATTGTTTAGCCTTCAAAAATCACAAATAAACTTGTCAGATTACTGTCACTGTCCAAGAATATTCTTTTTGCTCCAAAAATTCGCACAAAATCGCTTTGTAACCTTTCACTTCTACAGGCCCAATTCTTAGGGCTTATATACTCAAAGAGAAGACCGGAGAATACTCTAGAATATTCCTGGCCAATGATTGTTCACAAATCATAAGGTTCTAGCAAACGTTCTAGAATGTTATGGAAGCTTTACAGGGAAAACAATGAATGTAATGGAAAATGGGGCCCTGGGGGTCTCAGGCCAACAAAGATATGACGGAAAATGCCTCTAAATTAATTACAAAAAAAATATAAAACTGTAAGTAGAATACCCAAACTTAAAATTTATCTGCTAAATCTTTGAGTAGGTTAGAAAACTGTGCAGACACATTCATTGAAAGCTGATATAACAACTTTAGAGGCATTTTTCGTTACACTGCCCCCCTCTAACATTTGATCGTCCCGATCAAGTTATATGACCTTCATCTATCTTCTCGTGGTACGGAGACAACCTGACGATATTTACCTACTATCTTCATGTTTGAGAATTTTTAAAAGTTAGAAAATGTTAACACGGGAATTACGCCTTATTATTGTTTCATGCTTTGGGCCCCTAAATACATTAGGAAGATTTGTGTGGATTCTGAAGGGAAAATCTGATTCTAGACTAGATAAAGTACTCCCGATGGGGAGTTTAAGGATTGCATGTGTAATATATTTTACCCACACCGTAAGCTAGTAACGTTGCTTTCAGTATTTCAGTTCAGAACTAATTGTCTGAGCCCGGCGGCCGTAGGTAGGTATATGAACCTTTCTATTCGAAATTAGAGTAAAGGAACGACCGGACAAAAGCAAGCAATTTAGTTAGAAACATTAAGCAATTCAATATGGCAATGACGCAACGAGGCGGGGCGAAAACATTTCTGGATTTGGATACGTAATTTTTGGGTCTATTAGAAACTTTGTTAGCCTCTTGAAACGGCTCTGGAACTTCTCTTTTGCACATCAAATTAATTTTACATTAATTAAAGAGGGGGAATGAAACATAACTCTCCCCCGCACAAGCATTTAGTTGCTTCTGGGGTACTCCTAGTTTGGAGTATTGTGAGGGTGAGAATTATTATTATTAATCGAAGTGTAGGTAACATTTTTCAGTAGCAATTGAATGTGGCTTTGGTTGTTAAAGTGAAAAAGGTAACTATATGTATACGTCAAAGTGTCCGGAATAATGGTACATAGAGCAACTGCATATATTTTGTGCCAAACTATTACGATTGAGCTCAACAACTATCGGTCAAGTCCACGGCAATAGATTATACTGGTATAGAGGCAAGCGTCTCCGCGGTGACCAACGAACTGTAGACGCGCCGAAGAGAGAGACGGAAGATTTAGTCGGCCAAGATTATTAGGAGCATTGGCGCTTCCCATCGTATTTCTGCAATTCTCTTGTATGTTAGGGTTTGGAACAATGAATAACATATTTTCAATATTTTCTAATATAGGTAACCACTTTACTAAATACTTACATTGCGAAGAATAATTAAAAATTATTATATTCATGTACGTAGGTAAATTTAAAAGTACGAGCACACATCGACAATTAGTTCAAATATTCTTAACTTTTCGTTGTTATAGATAGGTACCTATATTATATGATATACTATAGTGGATCGAGTCTTTATGTTACCAATTAAAATCTATCTAAAACTTATTTTTCCAGGTTAGTTTGTCTCTGCACAACCTAAAAAGCATATTTACTATTATTTTTAGTGCCCTGTGTACCTATGTGATATTAACTCGTTTAAAAGCTAAACCGGATTAAAGTAGAAAATAACCATAGAGAAATGAATTTTGATTTTATTGTCATTTTCTCTTGCTATTTTCTGTTTTAATCCGGTTTAACTTTTAAATGAGTCTAAACCACATATACAGGGTGTTTCTAAATTGCACCAAAATATTTTACAGGGTAATTCTCCCGTTAAAATTAAGGGGGGTCTTTCATATACATTTTTACTCAAAACCCCTCCCCCTCCCAGTTACACCCCTCCAAATATGCGGGGGTAAAATATTGTTTTTATTTATTTTCTCCACTATGGAAAGAGGTAAAAAGTGGAAATTTGGTGGACCAGTTGCACTCATGGAAGACATTTTGTGACATTTTTTCAACACTAAAGTGTGAGTGGATGGGTATGAAAAACCCAACCCCTAAATTATTTTTCGCCACAATTTTTTAACGTGTCAAAATTTCAAAACCAAAAAATTGATTTGTAATAGACAAATGCGTTTAAAAACTTTTTAAACTCTTGTCTTTTTGTCCTAAACAGATTTTTCAAAAAATAAAAATAAAACTTGTTGACCCCCGCGCGACTTAACGCATGGTTAATGATTAATAATAATTTTTTCATGAATCAGATAATCTAGTAGGCTAATGTCAAACATCTAATTACTATTCTTAGATGTCATAACTAATTTGTGTTGTGTCCCTTATAACAAAAAAATGGTGAACTTCACAAATGAAGAAATGCGGGATATGCATTTTGTTATGGGCTCATGCGAAACTATTAGAAATACTCCCGGAATATTTCAAAGAATTCGGAATTCTATGGCCCGAAGAATAGAGTCGTGCAGTTTAGCAGACGGGAAACATTTCGAGCATTTGTTGTTATTTTTAGAATTCATATTTAGTTGTTGTTATTATTTATAGTTGTTAAAGTTCTCAGATTTTTTATTTCCTTAGTTTTTTAGGTCTGTATCATCTCTCCCTAATATTTGGAATTAAAGTATTTTTGATAACTACCTACTTGTAAAATTATTATTATTATTACAAAGAATTACTACTTATTATTAATACTGTTTTCCTTTCACTAAAATTATGTCAAATTTAGAACCAAAACAAAAGATACCTAAACGTTTTTAAACGCAGTTATTAGATGTTTGACATTAGCCTAAGATTACCTGATTCATAAAAGAATTTTTAACCATGCGTAAGTGGCGTGGGTGTCCACAAGTTTTATTTTTTTCTGAAAAATCTGTCAAGTTTAGGACAAAAAAGACAAGAATTGAAAATGTTTTTAAGCGCATTTGTCATTGTAAACCATTTTTTTTGTTTTGAAATTTGACACGTTAAAAAATTCTGGCAAAAAATAGTTTACGGGTTGGGTTTTTCATCCCCATCCACTTATACTTTAGGGTTGAAAAAATGTCACAAAATGTCATTCTATGAGTGCAACTGGTCCACCAAATTTCAACTTTCTACCTCTTTCCATAATGGAGAAAAAAATAAAAACAATTTTTTACCCTCGCATATTTGGAGGGGTGTAACTCGGAGGGCGAGGGGTTTTGAGGAAAAATTTATATGAAAGACCCCCCCTTAAATTTAACGGGAGGATCACCCTGTACAATATTTTGGTGCAATTTAGAAACACCCTGTATAATAGGTGCATTTACAATTTACACGTTCGTCACTAAAAATTTGCTATAGCAATTGCGATTTTATTATTAACACTTAATTAAAAAAAACAAGTACATATAGTTATAGGGAATATCTGTAACCATGACGATAAACTAGTACCGTGTCTGCAAATTATTTATTACAAAAGTGTCCACTTATGCAGTATGAAATTAAATTATGTTTTTTGAAGCTTAGCTTCTTTTCTTTTTTATACGCTAGAATTTCTTTGTTGTTTCGTTTCTTGTTTATAATATTGTTTAACTCTCATAATCATATAATTATAAACAATTTTAGAGAGCACATCTATTCTGCCCGATGTGTTTGGCAGCTAAATTCTATGCAGTATTTGTTTTCCTTAAATAATATAATTTCATCAAGAGTTCTGCTCATTAACACCTATTCTATTTTAATTAAAAATTTAGCCACCATAATATTGGGGTACGAAACAATGTACCCCCATTACTCGCGCACCCGAAATATTATGAAAACACTACTAACTCCGCGGACCACAGCTCGGCCGGCTCGACTAAATTCTCTGTCTCTCTCTAAGGCTGATCTACAACTCGACGGACAGCGGCTGCCGCGCGGCGATGCCGCGGCCTACCCACCAGTTTATTTATCGCCGTGGTCAAGTCTCTATGGTTACCTACTTAGATACAGGTTGTTAAAGTTCATTTTTTAAAATTTAATTATGGCTACATCTCCCAAAATAATCAAGCTGAAGGAAAACATTCCAAATGGACATAGGTCAAAATTCCATTCGTTTTCTCGAAATGGGGTACAGTTGATCTGTAACATTTGAAAGCGGTAGGTGAAAATTTTATGTTTCGAATGTTGGAATTAACCAGGGGCGTGCAGTCCATGGAAGCAAGGGAAGCAGTGCTTCCCCTAAACCAAAACAATGTATAAAATGATAAAATGTAATTTTTGAATTTTTAAACAGGAAGCAATTAGTTTAGTTACCTAGGTATATCAAAAACGCTAAAAATTATCTTGTATATCATAATATATCAACCTACAATATGTTATGCCTCTAGCAAATGCGGCGTTGACCGTTGACTCCGACTGCGCCCATCCTACCGAGCGACAGTACAATGTAAGCTATGCCGGCCGGCCGTTAGCTTTTCTGTAGCGTACGAGAGTCGAGAGGTTATTGAACTTTCCATCTCCACCGCACTGGCTGACGCGAATGAGAACGCCTGTTTAAAGCGTGCGTGGAAGCTATCGTTGCAGTAGCTTTGTTTAGTTTAGTAGTTAGGGTTGGTTTTGATATCTGCGTTGGTGCGTCGCGCGCGTCGTATCTCGGAAGACAATACAAACATGGACATGCAAATACCGTCAACTTCGGCTGTCGGGAATGACGTTGAAAATGCTAAAGTTGGATAATTAAGTAAGAGTGTGTGTGAATGTGTAGTGTGTGCCTTAATAATAAAGGGATTTTCAACATTAAACTTTGCCGATAAGCTTCAATTAATTACTAACGGAAGGGCAAAACCCCCTATGAAAAATTTAACCACAAAAATGAATGAATGACTTTCACAGATATCGCTGTTGTCTGTAGAGAATATACTTCTCCAGAACATGTTAGAGCATCGACGTTTTTATGATGACGTCATTGACGAATTCGCAAAAAGTGATCGAAGAATCGAATTAGGTACCTACATTACAAATAGGTAAGTTTTTAAACATTGCTTCCCTTACTTAAAATGTCACCGCACGCCCCTGGAATTAACGTTTTGGGGCACGTTTTGCAATTTCAACGCAAATGGTTGATTTTATCGGTGCAAAACAAGAGTACACTTTTGTTGCAAAATGAAAAGATTCCTTAAAATGATAAACCTGCAAGACCAAAAAGATAACCTCAATCGTAATACATTGGCACAAAATATATGAAGTTGCTCTATTGTACCATTATTAACGGTACACCGTACACCCTGTATAGATATAAGAAGTGCTTATTTTTTACGGTTTAAAAGTCCAAATAGGCATCTAAACCTATTTTAAAGCAAGGTACAAAACTATAGAACTTTCATAAAACTTGTTTTGTCATTTTTGAACTTGAAATTTTCAAATTCCATATTTCCATTAAGCCTACGCTTCCATACTTTCCTATGTTAATTATATACTGCTGTTTCCATAAGTTCTGTAAGTGAGAATTTAATTTTAACACAAAACGCCAGTTCAAATAGGCTTAGTTGGATAATTTGTTGGCATTTCCACGGAAACCTCGGGCTATCCGTACAAAGCTGGACCGACGCGACTGATGTGAACCCTCAACTATTACTATTATCGACCCGTTATTAATTAACTACCACTATTAATGGAAGAACGCCATGTAATAGAGTAATAAAATGATAGAAACCAGTAATAGCTTATTTGAACTACTGTTACAATTACCAAAGATTAGGGAATTTTGAATTTTTTCTGTGAAAAGCACACAAAATCAAAGAACATTTTCCGAAAAATAGCCAGAAATGTCTGCATTCGTTTGGATTCATTCATTAGCTTGACGTCACTGTCTTAATTAGGGGCGCGCGCGCGCGCGCGCGCGCGCGCGTTTTCCTCGAGCTGCTGTCCTTTGGGCATATTACCACAGAAGAAACTTAACTATCGCAGCATAAAAATAGCCTATATGTTATGTGTTCCATAATAATAGTGATGTAGGTATGCATCATGTCGCGAACAGTTGGCGTGGCTCACATTGCATTTATGCATGCGTTAGCTTAAAATATTTACGTTTGTCAATATAGTTACCTCATCAAAATTCTAAAAGTATAATTATCACTGCCCGCTTGTGTAGTAGCAAATCTGCATGTTTTTGCCAGCCGTAGCCCTTCCGAAAATTTAAAGCAAAATATTTACTGTTTACGACGTACCTGAATGTTTACTGCAATTAGAACATGGCCTCACCTAGAACTGCAAATATATTTATCTTTCGTTCGCTTTTCTTACGAGGGTCAACATCGCAAATTAGCAAATTAAATATGGCGCCACTCAAAAACAAGCCGAGGAAAACATTTTTTTTGACCAAATTTATCACCAAAGAAGAAAAAAGCGCTTCTAACTTTTTCTTACGTTAAAGGTCAAAAGACGTTTGAATGTTCCTGACCAATCACATTTCCTCAAAATATAATATTCGAAATGATTTCTATATAGAAAATCTAAAACAGAATATAAAATGGGGCTCTATATAGGAGCCCGCATAGCAGCAAAGTAGGAGTATAGGAAAATGCTTCCAAACTAATCTAAACATTAGAGAAACTGTAAACAAAACATTCAAACTAAAGCTAAATTAAAATTTTGAGTAGGTGGAAGGTAACTCCAAAACTCCTTCACGAGAAAAGCAAGAGAGAAATACATTTCTACGGACACATTTTAAGTATGTTTTTCCTAAATCAGTATTATTAATTCCTCTTCTTCTCGCCCTACATACAAACTTCGGAAGAGCGAATTCAATGCACACATACCTAACTTTCGGTTCCTGATTTATTTGCTTATTCGAATTCTAAGCTATACATTCTCGAAGTTTTCTAAAGAATAGACTTTGCCGGACTTACGGCAAATTTACGGCAGTAAGTGCCGGGTGCTTATAAGTTATTGTTATTTTGAATCTTCGGTTTAAATGGAAGACCGCGTATAAACGGCTTTAAAGCTTTAAACTTTGACATCCACATCTCGCCACAATCGAAAATACTAGGAATACAACGAAACCGTCGCGGCGGTTTCATAGCAACTCTTTAAAACCTAAACACCGGCGTTGTTTCGTGATATTTTGAGACATGACCCCGTGGGAACGTTTATTTAACGCAAAAATAGGTATAATTTTATTTCCCGCGGTTTAACAACAGTCATTTATCATTCGCGGTCTTTTCGGGATGCCATTTTCCCATAATTTGTTACCGAAGTCTGAAATATGAAAGTGGCCTTCCTAGGTCTACACAAATCACTAATAAAGGGGACGTGTGATGAGAATTCCGATTTTCCAGGGCACTGGGAATTATTTTTGCGTTTTATCGTCTTACCTGCCCACAATGGTCCGCGATGGGGACCATTAATCACGTTTTAAACACTTAATAATAAACAAACAGACGTTTTCTTACTTTAGTACATTCCACATTGTTTTGAAAACAATACGGCGCGTTGCTTTTAATTGATTGTCGTATACGAATTTTTAGCAAAAACTTTAACTAGATATATTTCAACAAAAGATAGTATTCTCGTCAAGAAGTTGATTTATGAAGCTCATGCTCGGTATTTGAAACGTACTTTACTGTTATGTGTACATAGTTTACATTTTGTCTATGAAATATCTATCATAGATTAGAGATAGGAAGTATGAAAGCAGCCAAGTATATAGGGTGTCCCACTTATATGATGGTTTTCATTATGTATCTCCTTTATTTTCGGCTTTAGAAAAGAAGTGTGAAATAAAACGAAAATTACTACAATTATTGTAGAGTATACACAGCTCGTACCATATGTTCGTATCCTCATACAACTTTGTTACTTGGTATAGGAAGGCCTGTATTTTTGTACATTTTTAACCTAGGTACCGAAAAATTATAAATTAATTTTGTTTCATACAATTTTGCTCTCGGAATCACCGTTTATGAATTATTCAACTGCAAAGGACAAGAAAAGCAAAACACGTCCCTCGTAAATTCACTACATGCGACACTTTTCCATATTAAGAATTAAACGTCATGAGAAGACCGGTATTTTTTTAAAATTTGGGGACATTTTGTTTTTGAATTCTAATAAGCTTTCATAAGCAAAAAAGTGTTAATTAGGTTATATGCCAGTAACAAAAAGAAGCTTCAGTTGACACCTGTCACCTGGAAGCTGATGGTAAACAACGTTCTTAAATAACTTTTGCCCCTATTTTGAAAAATGAGGACACTTTACTCTTGAGCAAGTTTCATATTTTTGAACCTCCCTCGCATACAAATTTATATAAGTGCATTTTGAGTTTTAGAAGAAGCGGAAACTTTTATCAAGAATAATGTTTTTCAGAAATTGAAACTACAATTTTTTCAATTTGTGGAAATATTTATGGCGGACACTGTATAGGTATATTGAACGGTAAAAAATATTGTATTTTTTAAGGTTTCCCTAGCGAAAAAACTGGTCGCAATTTGGAATTAAATTATCGTATCGAAAACCTAAACTTATTTTATTCGTTTTAGTACATGGCTTAAATAAAAGCTTGTTCTTAAAAAGGTTTTTTTATTTTCAATTTCATTTTATGCTCTTTAGAACCTATTTGATTCCCATGTCAGGAGGGCAGTAAAGAAATTTAGTCCGCCAACTTGGGGCAACCGTCATATTGGATTTCGTATGAAGTCATGAAGTCATTCACCTTATTGTTTTCTACCCGTCGAGCCCTTTCATTTGATACCCATGTTGGGTATCAAATAGGTAATCCGCCATCTTAGAGCGGCGGCCATATTGAATTTAGTGTGATGTCACTAACTCTATCATGTTCTACTCTTCAAGCCCTTTCATTTGATACCCATATTAAGGGGGTTGAAAAGAAAATGTAATCCGCCATCTTGGAGCGGCGGCCATATTGAATTTAGTGTGATGTAACTAATTTTTTCGTTTTCTACTTTTCAAGCTCTTTCATTTGATACCCATATTAAGGGGGTTGACAAAAAATACATCATCCGCCATCTTGGAACGGCGGCCATTTTGAAAGTATTACAATATTGAGTACCTATTGCATATTGCATTGTCACCGGAACTAAAGGTGTATGGAAAATTACAGCTCAATCAGATGCCAGGAAGTGGTTCTAATTCAGGTTGCAAGATTCGACCCACACTAACAGGCGAAGCTAAATAAAAGCTTGTAATAAATACACTTTAATCTATAGATAGGTAGAACCTATAGATACATAGTTATTTTAAAAAATCAATTATCTAATCTACTTACTTGCTACCTATTTATTTGTAGTAAAGCTCAATCCTTCTCTCAACCTTCACATATTCGTCTATAACGTTATCGTAAAACTTCGGATGTAGTCTGTGCTGTGACTAATTTTTAACTGGTTGTCTCAACTATGTTCAATGTGCGTTTAATGCGCTTTAATTACTGCTCTTAAATGTCCTCTACTGTTCATATATGTCTTTTAACGTTTTTGTATTATTAAGGTAAGGCTCGAATTGCAGGGAATTTTCTCATTTAAATTAAAGAGCAAACACGACCAGCTTCTATTGACTGCACCATTGCCTACTGGTATATTATACTGCGGTAAATACACAATTTTTGAGCCAGACTTTCAGGGATAAGTTTTAATGAGCAAATAATAATAAAGTGTAAATAATAAAAAAATATGGAACTTCCTCGCTAGTCAAATATCCCAGAAAACTAAATTAAAAGTAATTCTTGGTTTATGGAATTTTCCGGAGACAATTTTCTTCGTCTCAGCGACAGCTGCGGAGGTGCTGCAAATAAATCGTCAACGTATCACATAAAGTATAGAGAATAATCCCGGCGAGACTTACAGTCTTATTTTTATAGCATCGGAATTACAAAAGTTTTAACGAGAGAGAAATTCGTCCGCCTCAATATTATCTGAGAAATTCGGCAGTATGATAATGGCGAAAACATATTTTTATTCCATTTTGGGAATTGCGCAGAAGAATGGACACCGAGAAAATATCGAACTTATCGAACACAGGTGGAGGTTGTTTGTTTACCAAATGGAAACTAGCAATCTAAATCTTTTACAGCTTTTTGCCTATTATTAGAGATTCTCCGAAAATCACGTATCAAGATTCACATTTACCCAAAACCATTGTTAAACTTAAACTCGTTACATAGAATAATAGCAAATTTTCAAAAAGTTCAGTTCAGAAGATGCACTTTGTTCTCAGTTGAAAGACTTTAAGAATAATTTTGGAAAACAATGGTTAAATCAATTTTTCAAAATTACCAACTGAAACTGAAAAAGCAACTCAAATTTCTTGTGCCTGAACTTTTTATACGCGATCAGACTCATAAAAGTAAAGAAGGCAAATTGGTCGTCCTCTGTGCGTTTACAACGAACCATATTAATTCACTTCAGGAAGGCGAACGAGAATATAAAGGCAAAACAGGATAAAAATCACAAGTAAACAACCGATCCAACCTTGCTTTATGAATGTACCGTTAACGAATTGCAGTAGATGAAAGCGAAAAGTGGGAGTGATAATATGCAAAATAAGCTTGCTCTCTTATCCCGCCATATTCTCTTTTTTACAAGCTTTTATTTAACTTGAAATGTACGAGTATGTTTGTTTGTTTAGGCCAAATTTTGAAAGCAATTTTTTTTTAGTTCTGTTGACAATACAATATACAATACTCTATATTGTAATACTTTGAAAATGGCCGTCGTTTCAAGATGGAAGATGATGTGTTTTTGGTCAACCCTCTTAATATAGGTATCAACTGAAAGGGCTTGAAGAGTAGAAAACGATAAAGTTAGTGACATCACACTAAATTCAATATGGACGACGCTCCAAGATGGCCAACCGCCCCTAATATGGGTCTGAAATGAAACGGCTTGAAGAGTAGAAAACGATAAAGGTAGTGATATTAAACTAAATTCAATATGGCCACAGCTCCGAGATGGCGGATTAATTTTCTTGTACTAAAAAAATTTAAATAAATTAGTAGTAAAAAAATATTTTTAAAAACAAGTTTTTATTTAAATGCCCTGAAAAGAAGAAAATAAACTTTGAAATAAATCAAACCAAAGCAAACCCATAATTTTGTTAATGATATATAAAAGTTTGTCGCGAGATTTTCGTGTGTAAATTTATTTTATAGAATATATAGAATATTTCAAGATATACAGTGTGTCTGGTAATTTTGACACCTTGCAGAATGCAACTCCTTGTATATTTTTTGTTCAAATTTGGTATGTGGGGGTTTTGGTGCGTCCTAATTAACGCTGTGGTCTCAGATTTCAACTAAAAAAGTGCCTAATATGATTTTTCAAAAAACGCACCCCTTTTGAAAAATCGTCAGGATTTTGCGGCAGTGCCAAACCAATAGTTCGCAAATGATGATCTTTCAGGAGCATATCTATACAGAAATGCCCCATTCAATTCCCCTAGCCTACTTAGATTTTCAGGGGTGTTAACATGAAAAACCAGACACACTCTATATATCCCCGCGACAAGTTTTTATATCATATAAAATAATTGTATAAAGTAACAAAATGAAGGGTTTGCTTTGGTTTGATTTATTTCAAAGTTAATTTTCTTCTTTTCAAAGCATGTCCAAGGCATAGAACTTCAACTTTTTATGACTCATGTGGAATTTAGTTGCCGAGGCCTCTGGCAAGAACTTCAATGCCGAGGTACACATTATACTTTTTTGAAATCGAAAAAAAAAAAAAAGTTTTATTACGCAAGAAAATAATCATACGGGATCACCCGTCCATGAACCAACTGCGCGCGGCGTTGCTTGACTTTGACGATCGCTCTACCTAGGTCAAGTATGACAAGACACGGCGCCTTCGAACAGAAAAACCAAACTGCTGCTTGTTGTGCAGCCTCCGTAACAAATCTATTGATATTCAAACCTACTAAAATATTTATACTGAAAGATTGCGGTGCTATATAGGTAACAATTTCGCAATGTGTACGAAAAGTTAAATGGGCCTTTATTGGCCGGGTTTTGAATATTTGATCACTTTTTACGGGCGATGGCTCCGCGTCTGACGTTTGATGTTTACATCTCGCCAAGGCCTACTTATTGAAAAAATCGTACAATAATTAGCTACTTCAGTGCCGATTTCTGAGCTTTTAATGACGATTTTGGGACACTTCACTGCCGATTTCAAGAAATAGTTATTTATGTACCAAGGCACTGAAGTTCAACTTTTTATGACTCATGTGGAGTTTAGTTGCTGAGGCCTCTGGCCGAGGCAAATAAACCACATGAGTCATAAAAAGAACTTCAGTGCCGAGGTACATATTATATTTTTCTTGAAATCGGAAAAAAAATGTTTTATTAGGCAAGAAAATAATAATAAGGGATCACCCGTCCACGAACCGACTACGCGCGGCGTTGCTTGACTTTACCGATCGCTCTACCTAGCACAAGCATAATGATGTACGGCACCTTCTGACAGAAAAACCAAACTGCTGCTTCTTGTGCAGCTTACACAACAAATCTATTGTTTTTCAAATTTACTAAAATATGTATACTGAAGGATTGCGCTTCTATAGGAAACAATTTCGCAATGTGTACGAAAAGTTAAATGAGCCTTTATCGGCCGGGTTTTGAATATTTGGTCACTTTTGACGGGCGATTTCTCCGCGTCTGACGTTTGATGTTTACATCTCGCCAAGGCCTACTTATTGAAAAAATCGTACAATAATGGGCTACATTATTGTACGATTTCTGTGCTTTTAATGACGATTTTGGGACATTTTAATGCCGATTTCAAGAAAAAAATATTTTTTTACAATTAATTTATTACAAATAGGCACATCAATAATTATGAAAAAGAGAAGACAACAGACAAAACCAACGAAAAGTACATTATATAAAATTATTAGCACTTATTAAAGTCCAATTATATGACAGTAGAGAACAACAACACTGGTCAGTGCGTAATCATGTCGTCTGCGCTCCTTTTCTTTTAAGGAAATCATTTTCGAAATAGGTTAGTGTGGTTAAATCGCCATATTTGACGTCAAGAATCTAGGGTTAATGGGTTGGCCTTCTCTTCTGGGACACCCTGTATATACTAATTTATTTTTTGCAAGCATATAGAAAAAATTGAAATATTGTCTTTTTCGACAAAATTTCGGATCCTAATCTTCGACTACATTTGACTTTTTCTTAGATAAAACTGAGAATTACGACAATGAATTTGAGTTTTCTCCCTTTCACACTAATATAAATTTAGAGTTTTTCTAATAATTTCAGAAGTAACAGAAACAGAAAATAGAACTGGTGCAACGGTGCAACTACCGCTATTTTCTTTCAAATTGTTTCTCGCCATCGTGTTTAGTTGGACCGCTCAAAGAGTTAAATGTTCCGAAACTTTCGTGTTAAGAATAGCAATGGTTCGCTCATCCCAAACTTGATTAGAAATCTCTGTTCACTGAAATTTCACTCCAACCGGGCCGTGCAAAAACTGTCCCTCACTGTTTAACTTTCCGGTAATCGATGACAGTGGCGTAACCATCAGACTCCAATTTTTTTTTCGAAAGGAAAATGCCCAAAAATATTCAAATTCCTACTAGGGCCGTGACGTCGCGGCCTAGATCAGTGACTGGCTGATTCATTTCCAAGTTGCCGTGTTTCTACAAGCTGTATTGATAAAATATCGATTTCGTTTTAACGTTTAAACGGGCGATTATCATTAGATACAAATTTCGCAGTGGTAGGTACAACACTGCAAAAATTTTGCTTAATAATGAATTGAAATTGTTTATTTCTTCAAAATCAAGAGTTGTTTAAAATTACGATGTATACCGACTTCGTTTTTATGGATACAAACTGTTAGTTAGATTACGTGAAAAGGGCCTCAAATGACTAACATTAATATGATAATCAAAGCCAATCATAAAATCCCAAGACAATATTAATTTAACATTACAGCAACTGTTTATATGCATTCGTGTTTATTGGGTTGTTTCAACGATATATAGGATTAGATAAAATACCAAAGCCAACTTGTTTTGTTTCGTGATTTTAAAAACATGTTATTGTTGGCACATTCAATGTTTCCAGTTTTTTGATAAGATTTAGGTTATTTTGTAAAATAGGAAAGACTGAATTTAAGAAATGCGAATGTAAACAAATTACCTCGTCTTCTTCCCCCCGACCAGCTAATGAAGAAGCAAAACAAAACCCGTGATATATACAGGGTGAGTCACGCAAGAGTTTCATTAGAAGTTTACGGGGAAGGAGTGCGAATTTTGATTTGAAATTTTGGTTACTTATATAACAGGTTATAAGCTTTCTTTCTAAACTATTTTCAACTTCCGATCACTTCCGGTTATACCGGAAGTCGATAGCAACTTTGCTATTTCAAATAGAACACCTATATATTATTCCACCATTTGGTTCCCTATTAAATTCCAAATCTTTTTTCTGAACATAATGTGTTCCTTATTCCTAACCCTTTTCGAGATATTCGCAAATTTTTGATTTTTTTGAGTGTTGCAGCCATCGACCATAGTGATGATAACTTTGAAATTTATGAATCTGGAATACTGAAATTTTGGACTGTCGTAGGCGAAAGTCAACTTTATTAAATGGTCTGTATGCCATTTTAAAATATTGTACAGGGTGTTCGGGAAAAAATTCCCAATATCAACATCGAAAAATTGAAAAATCCATTTTTTTCCAAATGGAACCCATATTTTTTTATTGCACCATTGAAATGCTTGTGAAAAGACAGTTCAAAAAGATATAACACACTATATGTCTAAATGAAGCAGTTGCTTCGTTATTACGCAAAATACGTATTTTTGCTGCTCCATATCAAGAAACAACGGACCTTTTCTAATAGGCGGCCATGGATTTTTCATTTGTGATTGTCATTTATTGTATTCCAAATAATAAAATATTAACTGTTGACAAGAATGGCTCAAATTAACTATTCTAACGAAGATATTTTGAATATGTTTTACACTCGTGGAGAGTGTAAAAGAATTTTAGAAAGAACAATTAGAGTTTTTAATGAAAGGCATTTACATTTACCACCTTTGACGAAAAGAAAATTCAGAAAGTTCGAACGAAATTTCAAAGTCCATGGCAAGGTCCAAACAAAGAGAATCAAATGTAAATACGTAACAGGTAAATAGCATAATATGAATAAAGTGTTTTACTTATAATATGTAGTTTCTTGTTTTTTCTTCTAGTACCTATTATTATGTAATTGTTAGTATTATTTAATTTTGTATTGTTGCTTCTCAGGGAAAAATATTATTAAATAGCCCTTAACCTTGTCATATAATTGCGTTATTTCATTTTCCATGGCCCCCTATAATGTAAAGCTTCTTGAGAAATGCATCTTTGTTGATACAGAGCAGAAAAAATACGTATTTTGCGTAATAACGAAGCAACCGCTTCATTTAGACATATAGTGTGTTATATCTTTTTGAACTGTCTTTTCACAAGCATTTCAATGGTGCAATAAACAATATGGGTTCCATTTGGAAAAAATGAGATTTTTCAATTTTTCGATGTTGATATTGGGAATTTTTTCCCGAACACCCTGTACAATATTTTGAAATGGCATATAGACCATTTAATAAAGTTGACTTTCGCCTACGACAGTCCAAAATTTCAGTTTTCCAGATTTATAAATTTCAAAGTTATCATCACTATGGTCGATAGCTGCAAAACTCAAAAAAATCAAAAATTTGCGAATATCTCGAAAAGGGTTAGGAATAGGGTACACATTATATTCAAAAAAAGATTTGGAATTTGATAGGGAACCAAACGGTGTAATAATATATAGAGTGTTCTATTTGAAATAACAAAGTTGCTATCGACTTCCGGTATAACCGGTAGTGATCGCAAGTTGAAAATATTTTAGAAAGAAAGTTTACAACCTGTTATATAAGTAACCAAAATTTCAAATCAAAATTCGCACTCCTTCCCCGTAAACTTCTAATGAACCACTTACGTGAATCACCCTGTATATATCGTTGGGTTGTTTCGTGAAGGAGTACGGTCGTCTGCATATTTATTCTTTAATTTAACTAAAATTTACAATCGACGAGAAAATAATATTGTTTCTTTTTAATCTTAAGGTAGACATTTAGCCCGCTCTGCAGTTACGCTACTGATCGATGGACCGAAGCGGCCGCCATTTGTAAATCTACCCAAGACGGTTGTCTTTCCCAGAAGTTATATAGGCCTCTTCCTGGCTTTGCAAAGTCAATTTGGACTTACCAGATTGATAGATCTATCCTTTGTGTATATAAAGGATTATCGTTCGAGGAATCACACCGTCTGTCCCATTGGGACCTTTCGACATTTTATCGATTATTTTGAAGGAAGTGTCGACCAAAATTTGTCGTTCCACAATTTGACCAGTCAGTGAAAAAACATAACCAATCACGGGACACCATGAGGTTAGGTTCAGTCAGAGTATATAAAACAAGAAGCAATTTAACTTACGCTTGAGTAAACATCCGCAAATTCAATGACCTTGACGCCATATTGGGGGGATAGAAATCAGAGATGTATTCAGGAAAATCAATTCTGAAATACAGAGAAGTATCAGGGTATTTTGTAATTTATATAGTAATGTAAAATTTGTCAAGCAGTAGGCCAGTTTGTTAAATTATTAGAAAAATTAGTTCGGTAAGAACAAATAAAAATATTTGTTGATGCAACGAAAAAAGCAGGCATGTGAAATGAATAAGGAATTATTTCTGCTTAAACTTCATTTTTTAGGTTGTGACTAATAACAGGGAAATATTGCTCCCTGTCTATTTTTCTAAACAACTTCTTACAGATTTTTTATACACAGACATTAAATTTGTTATACTAAAATTTTATATTTGAAAAAATTCAGTAAAACATCCCAAATCACTATCTAAGGGATGACAGAAGATTCATAAACGTTTGGGATTTGGTTTATACAATATTACAAAACCGGTTTTAGCTCATTTCAAACGATTTATATAACATTTTTCTGCCTATCGAATACTGAGGGCTTTAGGGAACAGGTACAAGGTACAAATAAAAAAAAATTTCTACTGACGACGCCATATAGGGACATATAGGTAATCAGTTTGTTTGTTTACATTCTTCGCCACGATAACATAACAATATTAAGAACTTATAACGGTAGATATTCTACACTGCACAATAACGCATACTCTACACCACTGCATTACATCGAATACAGCCGGTAACGAATTGTCCAACCGCCCCGACGCTGCGTCTATTTGACAGAATCTATTCCTAAATGGCTGCTGCGCGAACAGGTGCGTGGAATTTTCCCGCCAAGGGGAGTAAAACTGCTTGATGTTTTATATGCTATGGTTCAGTCAACAGAATTTGTCACTACCTCTCCCGCTTTTGATAACACTCTTATGTTTGTTAGGTTCAGTGGCGTGGATATACTTTTTTGGGATTCTGTTAAGTAGGTTACTAGGGGTGCTCCGATTGTACCGAACCGTGAAAATGTAGCATCGGCCTAGCAATATTCGGCAAACTATTCCGCTGAACAGTTCAAAGTTCTGAATCAAATTTATAGTATTTCTTATCAAACCGTTTTTTAAGTAATATTAAACCCACCTAATTAGTAATAAGTTGTTGTTAAATTTTTATTTGTTTCGTTATATTTTAAGTACCTAGATTACATTTTTGCAAAAATGTACCTAAATCTTTATTATTTATTTTATTTATTATTATTATTATTTATTTTTCAATAATCACAAAATTTATGAAACATCGAATTGACTCGCCCAATAATTCGCCGAATATTCATCGTTTTAAAATTGCTCTGTTTTTCCTTACTAATTCATTGTGTAGTCTGTGGCTAATTTTTAACTGGTTGTCCAAACTATGTTCAAAGCGTGTTTTTCCAAACGTTTTATCTTTAATTATTGCTGTTAAATGTCCTCTACTGTTCACATATCTTTTTACTGTTTTGTGGAGGTTATTAAGGTCCGAACTCCAGGGAATTTTCTCATTTAAATTAAAAAGCAAATACGACTAGTGAAATAATTTAGATAGCGTTTTGTACCCCGTTACCCATTCGTAATTTTTATACAAGTCCATTTTAAAGTGTCTAGTAAAAATAATTGATGGCATAGGTCTACCTAATGTCACATTTCTCTTGAAAAAGGAGTTGTGAAAATCCCTTTTCCAATAAACTGCACACTACACACATATTATTTATCGTCTACCTCAATTACCACTCCGGGCTCTCTCGACGACAATTTTTTCAGCCATGCTTACTTATTATGTTCATCGTTTGTCTAATAGCGGCCGTAAACTGTGCTTCGTGTTTCCAAGGAAGCGATCCAAATGTCAGTTATTATTAGACTTACGAATAGCAGTTCAATAAAATCGAGTGGGGATCAGCGGGCTATGTTGTTAACTCTACGGGTTTGGAAATCCTTCGGTTGATTTAGTTAGTTCAGTTTCTTCCCCATCAGATTTTCGTTTAGTAACTAGTTTAGTATAGATCCTATTTAACCTTCCTTCTATCTCCGCTAGTTTCCGAGATGCGCATACTGATCATCAAAAAAAAAAAAAAAATTCACCCTGTATAGGTAAGTGTCGTAGTACTCGGCAACTCTGGAATAAAAAGGGCACAATGTTGCCGAAAGCGCGAATGTAGGTACAGTCCCGGCTCTAGCTGCAGGTGCGCACAGATATAATTTTTAAATGAGGACAAATCTCAATAAAATATGAACGAAAAAATAATAATTGAATTTAAATTCACGGAATCAAGGGAAGCTGTGCTTCCACCGCTTCCATTGGCTGCACGCCACTGGCTGGGTTGCACGATACTTGTACTTCCTTGACAAACTTTTTCGCCTTTGGTGAACCAAGATAGTTTTTGACGTCACAGCCCAGTTTCAACTTTGCAGATACATTTATAAACATGTAGCAATGGAAGGCGCCGGCGAATTCGAATCGAGTTACCGATTACGAAGTTAAATGAAGTTAAAATTGAACACGAATAAGCACTTTTTATTTCAATTGGAAAATAGTTTAAACTTAATTCTATTTGTAAAACCGAATATATTAAGTTTGTGTCAAGTTCGCCTGAACTAGTTTTCTAACAACGGAAAAGAGATGGCGCTAAATTGTATTCGCTGTGAAATATTTCCTAACTATCTGGTGTTAAATACGAAAGCATTTTTTTTTTCAAAAACTAATGCACGCCTAAAACAACTGTTAAGTATTATTAAATGAGAAACAAGTGGCAACCATAAAAGAACACTAACACTTCTTTTTTTGTAGTTTTAATAGCTAATGTCATTAAACATTTTGACATTATGATGACCCGAGAATTGTAGCTTGGTCAGAGTCGACGTGTAATTTTTTAAAGTGAATTACTTCATGCGAAGTACCTACGCATGTCCACATTAAAAACTTTTAGGGTTACCCGAAACTTTCCATATATACTTTCCTGCAAGCTGGTACAAAAGCAGATAATCAGATGTTTTAAATTCTACTCGCTGC
The DNA here is from genome assembly GCA_963920635.1 of Pseudeuparius sepicola. Lineage (NCBI taxonomy): Eukaryota > Metazoa > Arthropoda > Insecta > Coleoptera > Anthribidae > Pseudeuparius > Pseudeuparius sepicola. The sequence continues at coordinate 9,773,188 of OY987305.1, forward strand.
CTTTATTATGCCGAAATTAGACTTCTCTATGATAACGAAGCTGATAATACTTTATTCATTGTAAATTGGCGTATCTGGCCTGGTCGTCTCTATAGAAATCCGCCCACTTTACAGTAAAATTAGTTCGACCAACATCGGACAATATCGGATGGCAATTTATTGTTATAGCCTATAACAATGATTACAAACAACACGTAGCAACTATAACATACATATTTGGGTGCTGTAATAATTTTGAGTAGGTATTGTGTGTTGCAGTTTGAAATGCCTCGAAATATTTGTTTTCGAGGGGATTTCTATTACTTATCTTTTGAATGAGAAAAACGAAATTAGGTTAGGTTACGCAAGGTTAAGAACGCTAAGCTATAGTTTAGGTAGATTTTAGTTCCCTAACTTCTTACGAATGCCAACAAGTTTTCATATATTTCAAGGTACCATATCCTAAAATGTCCGTATGTTTACAAAAAAAAATAAACGCCATAAGAACGCCGTAAGAAAGGCTGTAGATGGCCTCCAAATTAAATCTGAAAATGAAAAATAAAAAAAAACTTTTTAAAAACAAGCTTTTATTTAAGCCATGTACTAAAACGAATAAAATAAGTTTAGGTTTTCGTTAAGATAATTCAATTGCAAATTGCGACAAGTTTTTGCAAATTGAAAAGCTTGTCGCCCGAAATGTTGATGAAAAGGTACCAATTAATTTTATTGGACAGTGATTGGTTGATAAGCAAGTACCTATTTGCCAAAGTATGCATTTTTTTCTTTACAATTCGCGCGAAAAGCTTTTCAATTTGCAAAAACTTGTCGCAATTTGGAATTGAATTATCTTAACGAGAACCTAAACTTATTTTATTCGTTTTAGTACGTGGCTTAAATAAATGCTTGTTTTTAAAAAGGTTTTTTATTTTCAATTTTATTTTGTGCTTTTTAGTACCTATTTGATTCCCATGTCAGGAGGGTAGTAAATAAATTTAGTCCGCCATCTTGGGGCGGCCGCCATATTGGATTTCGTATGAAGTTGCTTTCTACCCGTCGAGCCCTGCTTTCATTTGATACCCATGTTGGGTATCAACTAGGTAATCCGCCATTTTGGAGCGGCGGCCATTTTCAAAGTATTACAATATTGAGTATTGTGCTAACAGGTGAAGTTAAATAAAAGCTTGTAATAACAAAATATTTTAATTGAATTGAAGGGGGACCCCATGTGGGTTATTCATATTTTAGAAAGGAAATTAAGGAAACAGACCTCAGTCCCACAATTTCTTTTTAATTCAAAAAGCTACCGGTTTCGTAACTCCCAAAGTTACATCATCAGGCTAAAGAAATATCATCAAGAGCTGTACAGTTTTAATATATGATGTAACTTTGGGAGTTACGAAACCGGTAGCTTTTTGAATTAAAAAGAAATTGTGGGACTGAGGTCTGTTTCCTTAATTTCCTTTCTAAAATACAAAATATTTTGTGTAGAAAAAAAAAACAGTGAAAATCTCTGTGTCGTTAGTTCGACGTCACCGCCTCAATTGCTGTCCTTTGCCTTTTGTGCATGTTACTCAGTATAACTTAAGTATCGCAGAATAAATAGGCTATGTTTTCTGTGTTCAGTATTCCCACCAAATTATCCGTTTCCATTTTGTATTTATTTCGGTAATTAATTGTATTTAAAGCGGTTTTATAACCGATACATGTTTCGATAGACTTAGATCTATCGATTTTGGTTACCAATTATTACATCTATGTTAAGTTAATTCCCCCTGTATTTTTCAAAAATATGATGTAATGAGTAATGCGAAACTAATTCCATTGGCAGTGGTCTCATAAATATAAAATTTTGACAGTGGCCGAGTGAGGTAATTTTTTAATGAGATGGTGAGACCCTCTATCGAGCCAGTTTAGATATAATTTATAGTATGTCGAGTGCTTTATTAGGTTAGTGGCAAGTTATTTGGTTTTAGCGGTTTATTTTGTCAAATAATTAGTAGGTACGCGCATTCCACATATCACAAAATCATCAAAGCGGCACTACTGATACCCCATACAAAATATAACTAGATTAATAATAACAAATGCAACTGCAATTATTCAACTTAGGTATACAATACCAAATCAAAACAAATATTTTTGTTAGGTGCACGGGCTGATTCCTTTGCCCGTGCCAAGTATCAACGTGGCATGTCCCATTGCACAAAATTATTACACTTATACACAACTCGATAAACTTTGAAGAGTTAAAATAACACGTGTGCATTTGCACTCCCTTCGCACTTGCTAGGAAACAATATAACATCGAATATGTACCCAGACAAATAAACAATAATATCAGATGATATTATTGTATAGATATACGACGTAGGTATAAATGTCTACACCTTTATAATGTATATTTTTATTATTCAAATGAAAATGGGATATAATAATTTATGTATAATAGTAGGTATAATTTACGTGGCAATTCCGTTAAACAATTCAGTCAAATTTACCAAACAGCAAACAGATGAGACGACACAATAGACGAGTTATTTGACCTTGAAAAACAAAGAGACGAACATTCTCTCATAGGGTTATCCTTGTTTGTCAGAGTCGCCAAAGTAATATTTATGTTGGCATCGAATAATTCACTATTTAGTGTCAGCATTTGCTGTTTTGTGGTACCATAGAATGATGAAGAAGAGATACTCCTATTACCACCTAACCTAACTATGGAATTTTCTGCGATCAGCAGCAGATTTCTTTTCTGACCTAGATCCATTCTTGTGTCCTTGGTTTTAGAAAGTAGTTTAAAAATTATCACCGGATTCTTAAGAAAAATTTGTCTATTCATATACACCCCTGTAAAATTTGAAGTGGCTTACGGATTTTAACGAATTTTTTTTTGTATACAGGGCCCTCTTAGACGCACTTATCAAATACTTTTCAATGACCATACAATTATTCCAGGGCCAGATTAAAAAAAAAATTTGACCCAAAATTTCGAGTTAAGGTATCAGCGTTTTTTTATCGGAAATCTGATAACGTGGCGTTAATCAGCGCCCCTGAAAAAAAAAATCAAAATTTAGGTGTTACAAATAATTCAGTGGGTATAAAATGTAATTTCTAATCGATTCGTGAATACATTTCTGCTGTTTAAAATATTGCTGCTTTTAATTACATTCTTCAAATTCGTACTTTGTAGGGTATAATCTTATACTTTATTATTTATAACAAAAAAAAGTAAAAATTAACGTTTCTCAAAGTGTTTGTACTTGCACGACTGCCTGCGACGGCAGCGAGCTCTCTTGCGTCTCAAATGGCATAAAATTTGTACTGTACAGCAATACTGAAAAGAGAAACCGAGTACAGTTTCCGATCAGGTTTATTACTATTGTCCCCTGTGGACCTCTTTTTACCATTTTTACTTGTTTCCATAGCCACCTTAATAGCTGAACTCAAATTGAAATTTTGATTTTTTGCAATTGTGATGCAGTGTAAAAAGTATAATTTGTTCGAATAATTTCTTGAAATTTGGAATCTGGGGGTTTTCAAGGGCGCTGATTAACGCCACGTTATCAGATTTCCGATTAAAAAATCGCTGATACCTTAACTCTAAAATTTGGGTCAATTTTTTTTTTAATCCGGCCCTGGAATAATCGTATGGTCATTGAAAAGTGCTTGATAAGTACGTCTAGGAGGGCCCTGTATACAAAAAAAAATCGTTAAAATCCGTAGGCCGGTTCAAATTTTACAGGGGTGTTCCAAATCAAAATGAGACACCCTGTATGTGGTTGGGACTGATACTTCCTTATCATTGAGTCGGTAATTTGTCAAGTCCTTTTGAGAGAATTTGGGATCGGCTGGAGTGTAGCTTCTTTAAGTGCACCGAATGATTTACCCGAATTAATGGTTATTTCATTTAAGCCGCTTAAGCAACCAGTCAAGGTAGTGCAATATAAATTTTAGGTCCAGAGTAGGCGCATTTCAACTGCCCTGGACGGACAGCTAAATGAAACTGTTTTAGGGGAAGTTTTCAATGAACATGGCGGCCATTTCCGGGATTCAAACGGTCTTTGTTGAGACGGAATTGTACTAATTAACGTTTTTGATGAATTAAGGAATGTAATACGCGCTAATGCCACCTTAATTGAATATGGTCTTTTGCTATGGAGGCAACTGAAAAGCCCGACACAGAGTTTTCTTCTGTGTCAGGCGTGAGTGAAAAGTTAGTATTGCTTTAAGTTAGAGTTCAGATAAGATAACCAAATTAGGGCTGTCAACTTTCGCCATATCCGGTCAAACCGGTCAACCCAAGAACATTAACCGGTTACCGAAAAACCGGCTAACCGTAAAAACCGGATAACCTGTCAAACCGGATAACCAGTCAAACCGGATAACCGTTCAACCGGATAATCGGTCAAACCGGATATCCGGTCAAACCGAATAACAGGTTAAACCGTATAACCGGTCAAACCGGATTACCGGTTAACAACATATTTGGTTACCAAATATGTTATGACTCTTGTTTATAATATATTACAATTACGTATTTCTGTTTATAAAATTTTACCTCAAAATGTAACATTTGTGACGTCAAAATAGGTTCGTGTTCCAGAAGAAAGGTTTCAAAAATTTCAATTTTGTTTTATTATTTGCCATTCATATTCATTAACAAACTTAGAAATTGCACTACATGGAACTTCCCTATTATATGAGTATTTTGTTATTCTACAGATTGATTTTGATAGGACACAAGCATTACTCAGCTAGTCATATTTTATTGGAGTTCACGACAATGTACATAAAATATTTTTAATAGTTAGGTATTCGAATGAACACAAAACACAATTAAATTATAAAAAAAATACGTAGTTAGGATAAGAATTGCAACCTGAGACGTTCGTACATTCTGTATAGCCTAAGAAACTCATCTTTCAATACAAAAATATACAATATTTCATTTCCATTTGTTTCATTGAAAAATTATCCTATCAATTTCTCCGCTCAATACCATCAAATTAAATAGGTATCTCGTTATTTATTTGACCAAATTAATCTATATAGTATCAGTTTCCAATTTAAATTTTAATAATTTTTGAAAGAGATTATAAATAATTGATATCTGCAGCCTCAGGATAACGCCACGTAATGCACTCAAACTAAATTAATATAGAAGATATGACGTAATAAAAATATTGTATTTGTTTGCAATCTATGATTTTTCCGGAGCCTGCACACTATAAAATATTGAAGGTATGTAAATTTTTACAAATGATGGTGCTGTGTCAATAAATTGGCCCCGCATAAGCATATAAACGCCATTCACTGTACTTGTGTATCTAAATGAAGATCGATGGCTTTTTTATGGATATACCTCTGCAGAGAGGCGTATAGCTAGGTTTTTGTGACTTTATTTCTGCCCTCTTTCTTCGGTATGTAAGAGGAAATTTTTTCAACAAATTTATACAATATCTTTATATATACAATTAATTCATATACAATGTGTACCGGATAAGGACAGCATGGGGATCTTGCAAACGGTGAGAGGTAGAACCACGGTTAAATGGGGAAAAATTGCGCAATTTTAAGGTCAATAAAATGGTACAAACATATTTCTAATATCTTTTCCGTTTTTGTGTTATTTTGAAAAAAGTAAAATTTTGCGTTTTCGATTTTATTTTTTCTGAAGTTGTTATCACAGATAGGAAGAAATGAAGAACACTTTCTTGTGGCACTTTTTAACGGGCCTTAAGATGGCGTTTTTAGATTTGTTCTACAACGTTTCGTTTTTGAGAAACCATCTTCAACTTTATTTTTTTAAATACGGACCTGGATTTTTTTTGCAGATTTTGAAAGCACTTTTCATTGTAAATACCATGATGTATGACACGAAATATTTTTAAATTGTTTTGAGACAATTATTCTGAAAATTCCCTTTTTTCCATTCATTTTTCTCTAATGCGGCCCTGTATTTAATAATAAGAAGTCTAAATATTAATCAGTATTGTCAACAATTTAACTTACAACTTATCTTTCGATTATTGGAGAACCAAAAAAAGGACGGCAGAGACTAATAACAGTCACATGCGATAATAAAAAATAAATAAAACCCCCCACCTAGAAGGCTTTGAAACAACGAAACCAACCCCTTGTCATTTGTCATAACTCCCACTGTATCATTGAGTTAACAATTTGTATCATTAGAAATGGAGGGTGCTTTTTCAAATGGGGACAAATTTAACATGTCAGCATGTTATATCTTGCGTCACAGAAATAGTGTAGAGGCCGAACGAATGTATTCTTGCAATTAATAAATGGCAAAAGTTATTGATTACGTTGGCTTAAAGCTTTCTTCTCGCAATTAGGAAAAGCGAAGAATTTACTCCAAAACACAATGCGACACTGTTTGCTGTACAACAACAGAGGAAAACACTTTACCAGACGCAGGGCCGTACAATTTAAAAATATTAAGTTTTCGAAGTAAAAATAAACTGTAAGTTAAATTGTTGTCAATACTGATTAATATTTAGACTCCTTATTATTAAATACAGGGCCGCATTAGACAAAAATGAATGGAAAAAAAGGAATTTTCAGCATAATTGTCTCAAAACATTTTAAAAATATTTCGTGTCATACATCATGGTTTTTGCAATGAAAAGTGCTTTCAAAATCTACAAAAAAAAATCCAGGTCCGTATTTAAAAAAATAAAGTTGAAGATGGTTTCTCAAAAACGAAACGTTCTAGAACAAATCTAAAAACGCAATCTTAAAGCCCGTTAAAAAGTGCCATAAGAAAGTGTTTTTCTTTTTTTTCTATCTGTCATAACAACTTCAGAAAAAAATAAAATCGAAAACGCAAAATTTTACTTTTTTCAAAATAACTCAAAAACGAAAAAAGATATTAGAAATCTGTTTGTGCCATTTTATTGACCTCGAAATTGCGCAACTTTTTCCCCATTTAACCGTTGCTCTATCTCTCACCGTTTGCAATATCCCCATGCTGTTCATTCTTATCCGGGACACAGTGTATATTATATTATATACAATTATACTGAAAATTCCTTTTTTCCATTCATTTTTTTCTAATGCGGACCTGTATTTAATAATAAGAAGTCTAAATATTAATCAGTATTGTCAACAATTTAACTTACAACTTATCTTTCAAATGGACGACCAAAAAAAGGACGGCAAAAACTAATAACAGTCGCATACGATAATAAAAAAAAAATAAAAATGCTCCACCTAGAAGGTTTTGAAACAACGAAACCGCAACCCCTTTCATTTGTCATAACTCCCACTGTATCATTTAGTTAATAATTTGTTTTACTAGAAATGGAGGGTGCTTTTTCAAATGACGACAAATTTAACATGTTAGCATGTTATATCTTGTGTCACAGAAATAGTGTATTGGTGCAATTAATAAATGGCGAAAGTTAATGGTTTCATTGGCTTAATTAAGCTTTCTTACAATTAGAAAAAGCGAAGAATTTACTCCAAAACACAATGCGACACTGTTTAACAGAGGAAAACACTTAGGTACCAGACAGGGACGTATTTAAAAATATTAAGTTTTCGAACTAAAAATAAACAATACTGATTAATATTTAGACTTCTTATTATTAAATACAGGGCCGCAATAGAAAAAAACGAATGAAAAAAAAAATCCAGGTCAGTATTTAAAAAAATAAAGAATGACGTAGAACAAATCTCGCCATCTTAAAGCCCGTTAAAAAGTGCCATAAGGAAGTGTTCTTCTCTTTTTTCTATCTGTGATAACAAATTCAGAAAAAAATAAAATTGAAAACGCAAAACTTCACTTTTTTCAAAATAACTCAAAAACGAAAAAAGATATTAGAAATCTGTTTGTACAATTTTATTGACCTCAAAATTGCGCAACTTTTCCCCCATTTAATCGTTGTTCTATCTCTCACCGTTTGCAAGATGCCCATGCTGATCATTCTTATTTGGGACACATTAACACAGCAGTAAGTCAGATTCATGTTTTTTTTAAGGTACAGGGTCCAAATGCCTAAAAAATTAAGTATTCAAATTATTATTAAGTATTATTGGGTTATATTTTAAATTCCCCGCCTTAAAACAATATACCTGCGCATACCCGATCTTAATTAATACACACATAGAGAAATCGCGGCAACAATGGCTATTCTCATTGGATAGAAATATTTAATGTATAATGCCAAAAGTGTACCTAATGAAAAATTAAAATTGTTTCTTTTTCAAAGACAATATAGTTTCTTTTTTATGGGATGTGTATTTACTTTTTATTAATCGAGAATATGTTATTACGATTACCTGAAAAGGACCGACTGTCTGCCCAATAAAAGTGCCAACCAGAAAACGAAGTTTTCCTCGAATGGCCGTCAGATGGTTTTAATGATGGCCAGAAAGTTCGGGAAAAACATAAAGCAAAACCGCGTGTAATATTATTCTGATTGACCTCTCATCCCATAAGCTTGACTCGATTTTGCGGGGACCCGATATCTTCCATCTACAAGTTATCTGGACGTCCGCGAAATGCAATTATTCTCCGGGAGAAACAGGGAGACAAACACTCCTTTAGGAAGTTTTTGGGGACCATGAAGTTTGGGTGTTATTTGGTTTCACGCAAAAGTTGGGCATAACACAGCACAGCAAAGTATAAGTCCTATAGCGCAAAACATGGTCTTGACCAATGATTTGTTCGTCTATGACAGATATTTCTTTTTTTTGCCGCTCTAAATATTGACTATTCGGAGCTTCTGGAAAACATTTGCCGATGAACAAGAAAGAAAATGAAAGTTTATAATGAAAAAATTTTTTTATTACTTATTTTTATAATATGCGGAAACAATATATGTTTTACATTCATTCCCAGTGAAAATAAATTATTCATTTAATTTTTCATTGGGTTTTTCGCCACCAAACTGATTGAAAGACAACTTTTTCAAGTTGCCTCGAAAATTCATAAATTCTTAACACTGAATGAACATAGCATAGGCAATCGTTTTAATGTGAGAACAGTATTTAAAACCAAAAATACATTAAGATCGATGCTAGTTAAAACCAAACCATTTAATGAGTTACAAAGTTCAAAAAATTGCATTTATAAAATTCCTTGTGAATGTGGAAAGTTCTATGTTGGGGAGACTTGTAGGCCATTTAACGTTCGTTTAAAAGAACATAAAAATTATATCAGGCAAAATCAAATTTTGAAGTCAAAAATATATGAACATTCCTTTAATAACAATCATAGGATATTGTGGGATAGTTCCAAACCAATTCTAAAAGAAGAAGTAGGAAATAGACGAAAAATTAAAGAATCTGCATTTATTCTAGGAAATACGGGCAACTGTGTTGCTGAATGTTCAGTGGAATTCAGTAAAATATTATTGCCACTTATTCAAAGAGAAGTTAGTATAGATAATTAGATAAAACACAGGGTATAATATCAGGCAGGTGGCTAGGCTATTGTTTCTGTTGTCATGACATTTTAACCTGAAATTTATTAATCTGTCACTTCACTTTGACGTGACATGATCTTTGAGAAAGGAGGAAGATTTATCCTCCGAAAGCTCAGAAAACAAATTTGTTGAAGTTATTTTTTGAGTTACACGTTTAAAGTTTCGTTCATTCAGTGTTAAGAATTTATGAATTTTCGAGGCAACTTGAAAAAGTTGTCTTTCAATCAGTTTGGTGGCGAAAAACCCAATTAAAAATTAAATGGATCTGTTTGCGCCACAAATAAATTTTAGAAAATAAAATAAATTATTATTTTGAGAGGAAATGTAAATAATTTAATTAATTATTATTTAGGGGCCGCGGTGGCGATTAATCGTGACAGCTGCCATTTTCGAGATATGATACAAACTTGTGTTTTTTTCAATGGAAATCATAGTTATTTCCGCTATTTTTCCAAATAACCATATCGAGTATTATATCGTTGGAAAGCTCTAAAAATGCCTGATTTTTTGAGACCATGGCCAACTATGGTTTTTATTTAAAAAACACAAATTTGTGTCATATTTCGAAAATGGCATCTGTCACGGAAAGTAGGATAAGATAGTCGCATTGGGGACACAATTACCTCCAACTTTTGTATTTACACTTTTTGTCTAAAATCAGAAACAACGAAGCTAGACGGATTAGAATAAATCGTCAAAATTTCGTTTTTCCAAAGTATCTAGTAAGCCATGATTTTTTTTTTAAAAAATCCACAAGGTGCATTAAAAATTAGGCTTACAATACAAACTGCAATTCTTTCCCCATTTAACCTTCCTTCTATCTCCGCTAGTTTCCGAGATCCCCATATACTGATCATAAAAAAAACTCCCCCTGTAGAGAGTATGTAAGGGAAACTATGTTAGTCATACGTCATGCAGGGTGGTCAGTGGTCAAGGTGAAATGTTTCCAATTTGTTAACAAGTTTTCGAATTGTTTCGAGTGAACTTTTGACAAAAAATGTCCTGCGGTTAACTGAGGCGCTTGGGGCTCGTCGGCCAGCTGTTCGCAACAGATAGATCGCAAACAGCTAAAAAGCTCGGGGCCCTCTGGTACAAATACTATTTATTGGCTTTGCGTCCTACCGCAATGGATTCGATTGTGAGCAAAACAAATAACCACTGTTGCCAGACTGAATAAAATACAGGCGATAGGGCTTAATTAATGCCTGCCGCTTTGCGGTCGACCTCTGTGTCTCTGGAAATTCTTTTTGGGTTTGCGACAGATCCCGAGCATAGTAAATAAGGGCAGGGATACTGGTTTGCTTTGATGATTGCTATAGTTTCGTTTCAAAAATATACGAAGGACACTGTAGTAATTTTCTGTTTCGTTTGCAGGATCATGAATTGCCGAATCATCCTCTTCTGGCTCTTCACCAATAGACTTAAAGGTAAGAAACCATTTTTATTGAGGTGCCTTAAACCGTTGATTGACCATCGACGCTTAAACTCTAACCAAGCATTGTTCAAATATACATGAAAATAAGGAAATTTATTGCAAAATAAATATTAGGCTCGGAGATAGCTTTGACTCTTCCGGAAAACAGTTTGTTGCAAAGACACAATAATTCGTTTTTCTATAATTTTACCGCCATGACGTCACTGATTTTTAAGTCAGTGGCGACGCAGTGGTTTTTAAATAAAAGGAGAACAAAATACTTTAACCTAAAGCGGAAAAAATGTAACCTAGTCAAGTACCTTATTATGAAGTTCAGGACTTGACAATAAATAGAAATAAAACATCAGTGAAGTCGAAATATTTTATATATTTATTTTATAATTTTAGATAGAGTAGGTAAGTTGAAAACAATTTCAGTATAATGCTTGTGGAAGTATAAAGATATTTTTAGGAACTTCTACATTCTATATACTTAGCTACCTATTACCTATATCTAATTGTGATACCTAATAAGATCAGTAAGAATTCGAGGTTTAATAGTATATACTATGTATACAGGGTGAGTCTGAAATAACTGGCATCTTTTTTTTGGGTAAGGGAGATGGTCATTCTGAACAACTTTTCTTAATAATTTTTTTCCTATCTCCGAATTTTTTCTCTAATTTACCCCCCTAAAATGCCCCTTCTATGAAGACACGGCACTGAGAATAGCGTAAACTCGGTCTCAAAATACATACTAGTTGATGATTTACCATTTTCTACTCGGTTGTTGGCAGGGCGCCAGTGCCGTGTTTTCATAGAGGGGGGATTTTGAGGGGATGAATTATAGAAAAATATCGGCGCTAGGAAAAAAAATTATTAAGACAAGTGGTTCAGAATGACCATCTCTATTACCCAAAAAAAGGATGCCAGTTATTTCAGACTCAACCTGTATATTTTTTTTGCACTGCAGGGATTAAAACTTGTGTGAAAAACATTCTTTTGTAGTAAAAAGATTATTAATAAACCGCAAAAGAGAAAAATGAAGCTAAAACTTGTACTTTGCATACTTCACTCCCTCATTTTAGAGACTAAAGTGATACTTTTAGTCGCTAAGTAGGAACTAAAATTTTAGCCCCTACTCTTAGCTACTCTTAATATATTTTCTAGTCCCCTAAAATATTTTAATCTCTTATTGATACTAAAAGTGGCATTTTAGTATCTGGAATGAAGAACTGAAGTGCATGTTTTATTCCATGCAGTGAAAAAAAATTAAATATATATATATATATATATATTTACGCCGTATAATGCATGTTGCTGATTCTTAAAACTATATTAATTCTTTTTAATGTAAACATTAGAGGTGTAGAGAATGGTGCTTTTTGTTTCATAAAATAAACCTGAAATTAATTTTCTAGTATAAAGTGTGGAATTTTGAAACGTTACTAATAATAATTATTTTAATCCTTTGTCGTGTATAGCAGCATTGAATTTAAAATATTAATTCTGCGGCTATTATGAATGTGTAAATAATTTAACTAACATTATTTCGAATGCATTTTAAATAGGCACGTAAAAATGACTTCGCCACCTGCAATTGTATTTTCCAATTCTTAATAGTATGGAAACGAATTATTGTCCGGTCACATGCAAATATATCGTTTATTTAATAATAAATTACTAATTGCCCATTTTGAAATAATTTATTTGTAACTGCGTAAAAGTAAACGTATTCGGAGGTAAATTAAAACTAATAATGTGTTAATTTTAGTTATCTACTTTTTACAATACAGGGTGCGGCACGAAGACCGTGCATTAAAAGTATCTGAAGAACCAAACGGAATAAAAATCTGAAAATTGGTATACTTAGGTTATCGGACCCGGTAACTTTGAACTAAAATATTTTAAACTTTTGCAACTTCCTTATTTCAAATAGAACACCCTCTATATTATTACATATTCGGATTCCCTGCTAAATTATAATGTCTGTTTGTCTAATGAACTGCATACTTAAACCTCATAGTTTCTGAGATATTCAACTTTTTTTGAAATTTTTGACATACAGTGTGACCCATTTGTTTTGGGGTCAGTCTGTAAAAAGTGTATCAATCGTGCGATTTGGCTGATTTTTTTTTTAAATTGTAGAGCTCGATGAACTGCACATTTTGGACAAAAATTGCCTGGTTCGCATAAAATCCAAAGCCTACTATGACCGTTTTTATGAGCAAAATTTTAAGAAACCATATTAGCGTTTTTTTTTGAAAAAATCTGTGTGCGCCAATGGATTGAGCACCCCTCGAAATGGGTATGTACAAAATTTCATCAAAATATTTCAAGTAATAACGATTTTGTAGAAAAATTAAAAATGCAGCCAAGGTACGTCTTTATTTTCAAAAATTCAAAGTTGGCCATGGAAAATAATTGAATTGTAATAATACAACCTTATGCTTATAAACACAAAACATAAAAACAATTAAAATTATAAAATTTTCGTTGTCGCCCACGAGTCGAACAATTTCTATTTTGTCTCTTATGCTTAAATATTCCATAATTATGATAATTAATTGTATTGAGCACAAACAATTTCTGAACTCAATTTAGACAGTTTGACACTTAATAAAAGTAAACAATTCAATTATTTTCCATGGCCAACTTTGAATTTTTGAAAATAAAGACGTACCTTGGCTGCATTTTTAATTTTTCTACAAAATCGTTATTACTTGAAATATTTTGATGAAATTTTGTACATACCCATTTCGAGGGGTGCTCAATCCATTGGCGCACACAGATTTTTTCAAAAAAAAACGCTAATATGGTTTCTTAAAATTTTGCTCATAAAAACGGTCATAGTAGGCTTTGGATTTTATGCGAACCAGGCAATTTTTGTTCAAAATGTGCAGTTCATCGAGCTCTACAATTTAAAAAAAAAATCAGCCAAATCGCACGATTGATACACTTTTTACAGACAGACCCCAAAACAAATGGGTCACACTGTATGCGGCAGTTGTTAAAATTCTCCCTAACTTCAAGACAGTTGCAAAATTTCAAACTTTGTCCACGCTTCATTATAGCTGGAAGGTTGGTTGCTACTAAGAAGTCAGTCACTTTCATATTGATTATACAGGGTGATCGAAGATTTTCCGATTATACTTGGCAGAAACATACCATCCAGAGTGCTTTGGAAATTAAATAGCGAATATTTTGGGATACACATAGGGCGTTCATTTGACAAAAAAAAATAGTTTTTGATATTTTTTAATAAGAGAGTTTGAGACTAATCTTCGATCACCCTGTATAATCAATATGAAAATGACATACTTCTTAGTAGCAACCAATCTTCCAACGATAATAAAGCGTGAACAAAATTTGAACTTTTGCAACTATCTTAAATTAGGGAGAATTCTAACAATTCCCGCAAATTTCAAAAAAGTTGAATATCTCAGAAACTATGAGGTTTATTTATGCAGTTTATTAGACAAACCGACATTAAAATTTAATAAGAAATCCAAACATGTAATAATATACAGGGTGTTCTATTTGAAATGAGGATGTTGCCATCAACTTCCGCTATAACCTATGTATGCAAATTTTTATTCCGTTAATGCACGGTCTTCGCGCCGCACCCTGTATACTCTGCGTCCTATATTACAAAAAATGTTGTTTTTAAAAGGGTCAATAATTAAAAACTTTTTAAACTGGTGTCCTCTTCATGAACCCATCAGACCGCCAGTGCAAAATATTTTGGAAAGCACGACATAATGTGCAAGTTTGTTAAAAACTCTGTCTCTCGTTTAATTTATTAGGTTATTTTGCGTGGGAATATTTTCCTGGAGGCAAGCAACAAGTTTTTAAGCAGCAACTGGAAAAAGCTGCATCATTTTCATGAGACCAGGACGCGATATCCCCAGGATATTATGTTTTGCTAATAATGCATTCCCTCGTCGCTTTGGTAGATGCTCGGAAACCTCATCCTAAATGCATGTTCATCATTAATAGCGCCGTAAATTATTACTACACTTGCGGACTTCCTTCAGAGTTCCGCGTTTTTGACTATGAAAATTTCCCTTTCAATTTCTATTATACCTAGTAATTTGTTCCTTCTGTATGATTTATTATTAATACTTACCTTCTGATATACTATTTTGTGTGGCCTGTTCATTTTGTCATAATGGCGGCATAACTCTTATTCTTAAATATGCCGCTTTTGTTTAAAATATAACTTTAAACGATTTCCACATAAATTTGCGTTTTTGAGGTGTTTGTTACTTGACCTTCGTGGCCATATACCTAGTGACTCAAACTGTCTTCATAGCAGTGACGCAACCAGAAATTATTGTCAGGGGGGGGGGGGTGGTTAACAAATTTCATTTTTCACTGTTAAGAATTGCGCCGCAGGCGAAAATTTTAAAATTTCAAGGTCAAACATTATATTTTAACATAATATTAGCAAAAAATATTATGCAACTGAATGTAGTTTTTTTTTATTAACTGTGGAACCATAATAATAATAATTTAACTATGCAGTAACTGTTAGAAGTAGGTACTCTTTTTTTCTTTTACATAAAAGCCCGAGTGATGTGGAAGTGAAAATATAAGTTAGTGCCTATAAATTTATTGCCACATCCTCTCAAAGGGCCAAATGTACTTAGAATATATAGATAGGTAGGTAACTTCCTATAGAAATCCATTTCCTTGTGGATTCATAATGATTATTGATTTTTAAAAGCAGGAATTAAAAGGAGGTGTTCGCTTATTAAAATGCGCCTCATGCGAAATTTTTTGAAATTTTAAGGACAGACAATTTAACTGAGGCGTAGAAAATTGTAAAGTTACATCACCACGATGTGTTTCCTCTTCTTTTTCTCAATAGGACGTATTAGTAACTGCACGACCTTAAGCACAACTAGAATGTTATACAACTGTAGTGACTACTATAGCGGCGAAATTGACGTGATTACCACTATGTTCGTATAAAATAAACCTTATTACTGAAAAGAAAGTGAATTTAATTGTTATTACGTGATGGCCACTCGGTAGAAGTGGCGACATAAGTTTTGATTTTCATCACTATACATTATACAATGCTACTTGGGGTATTATTAAAAATCCGGCAGGTTCTAGAGCTTCAGAACCGCATGCTAGATCGATTGACCTATGCGATTTTCGCATAGGAATACCACCACATTCCGGTAGAATTCGATGAAAATTTAGGCAAATAAGTAGGTAGTTAAATTGATATTGGTTTCTAGAATTTTTATTGTTCGATATTTTTTAACAAAATTTGGTACAAACCTGTTTTAAGGAGTGTCCAAATATGATTTGTCCAATTTTGACCCAAAAAATATGTCGCAGTAGGCCTTGGGTTTTTAAAATAAAATGTGGCGTTTTGCACTAATGTTTAGTTTTGATGACCTTTCACTAAAAAAAAAAAACTCAAACACAAATACAAATTTTATGGTTGTGTTCAGGTTTGAAGTGGGTCACACTGTATATTATCATTTTGGTAACGTAGGCAAACTGTAAATTATATATTTTTGTCTCTAGAGGAGGGATTTAGGTACCCCATTTTCGCATACAAGCCTCAAAGAGGGTTGAAAAGTACATCGATGTTGACTAGAATGAAAGGAAAATTTACGAGTGGCCCCTGGGGATAATACAGGGACCGGCAGAAAGTTGGACACAAAAATTTAATATTTTTAAACTCTGATTTCGATTAATTTAAATTTCTAGCTGTTAATCGAACAAAATTAAAGTTTAGTAGCAAATTCATGTGTTATCCTATGATAAGTTGCGCTTGTAGTATTTTGATTTATTGTAATACACAGGGTGGTCGAAAAAAGTACAAAAATTTAATTTTTTTTTACTAGGTGGCTGTGACTTTAAATCTGACATCCACCTTTGATTCCAAACAACTTTTGTAAGTAACTTTTTACCGTATTTTAAAAAATAAGGGTACTTTACTCTTGAGTTAATTTGACATTTTTGAATCTACCTCGTATCCAAAAAGAGATATTTAAATTATGATATGTGCATTTTGACTTTGAAATGATGCACCAACTTTTATCAAGAATAAAATTTTCTGAGAAATTAATAATAAAAAAGTTTTCCATTTGTGTCCAACTATATATATGGAAAATTCGATTTTTCATTTTTCACAGTTCGATTCGATATTTTCACGCAAGCCGTGTCCATTAAATGATAAATTAATAGAACCTGGCTTCGGAAAACTAAAGGCTTGAGTGTTGCAGGTGGCTAAAGGGTTGAAATAAGGGCGTAATCGTGTGAAGAAAAATCGAGATTTTGACCGATTTTTTCACACAAACTCATCGATGGTATGAAAACGTACATCGTCACTAGCCCGAAAACCATATTGGCCTGAGTGGCGCGAATGGATAAGTACATTTTCGGGTCGCAAAATTTAACAGAATTTTTGTTCGACTTTTCATATGTTATCACCAGGGGCCACTCGTAAATTTTCCTTTATTCTACTCAACATCGATGTACTTTTCAACCCTCTTCAAGGCTTGTATGCGAAAATGGAGCACCTAAATCTTGAAGCAAATTTTAGACAGAGCCGGCTTTTCGTCTTTAATGGTAAAATTTATTTTGGATTTAATTTATTTAATAGGTAGCATATTCTCATAAAGTTTGCCATTAATTTTTATACAGTCTTAGTATCTTACGAAATTTAAATATTGCATAAACCAAATAGGTACCTATCAGGACTATCATTAATAATTATTCCCGAAATTAATTGCTCGCTTTGAGCCATAGTCCGAAATTACCAAGGAGGTAGTTTTAATAGGTGATTATTACGGCAGAGGGCATATTCCTAAATTGTACGGCCCGAGGAAATACCGTGTTGCCTATATTGTCTTCCCCGCTAAAATATTTAGGGGATTAACTTGAAAGGGAAGTTAAATATTGAAGGGTGTTCCAAGGAGCTGACGGAAAACAATTGTGATTTAAATGAATGCTGAGCTTTCGGGACGAACACTAGTGGTACGTTTTAGACGTTCGATGCGGAATATGCAGTCCCAAGAAAATTTCTATAGAGATTTCAGTTCTGATTAAAATGATATAGTACATATATTTTATGTCGTCTTGCATGATCTCGGAATAAACGATCTTATTTTGCCGTACGTATATCTGCATTATGCGGAGTTAGGTAGTTTACGTTGATGTTTTTGGAAGGGTTTGTTTACAAGATGGCTGCGTATGACCTAAAAAGGCAGATCTGATATGTGGTATATTTGCCTCGGCCTAGTATGCCTCTGCAACTAAATGCCACATTTGTTATAAAAAGTTGAGATAATACCTAGGAACGATATATTGGAATAGGCAACTTGTTTTCTTTCATTATTTTAAAAAGATACCTATTATTGTTGGCACATTCAAGGTTTCCAGTTTTTTTATACGATTTAGGTTATTTGGTAAATATAAATATCTCAATGCCTATATAATACCTATACAGGTTGTTCCACATAATACCTGTATACTACAAGTCTATCAAAAAATATATATTTATTCTGCATTACGGAATAGGAAAGACTAAATTTAAGAAATGCCAATGTAAACAAATTACCTCGTTTTCTTCCCCCCGACCCGCTAATCTAGAAGCAAAATAAAACAATATTATTTGTATTAGCGTGAGTCATCTGTTCCTATAATATCGTCGATGCCTAGTTTTAAAAAAGTTGTATTTGGGGAAAATAAAAGGTCGACAAAGATAACACGTGTATGCCATTGTTTGTAAACAAGTGTAACGCCTATGGTGAAATAGTCGTGTTTCGCCCAAAAACAATCGGAGATGACAATGTGTCTACTAATCCGCAAATGATAAACAGGAACGCATATAAGTGAAAAATGAGTCGGATTAGCACACATCGGACGGTTATATGTACTCGGCGTGTTTGTGTAGTGGTTTATCATATCAGGGCGGTCATGGATACGGGGGAGCCTGAATAGAGGCAGCTATGGTTCCAGAACGAACTTAATTAAGTAGGGAAAATTATAAGCAAATGTTTGCTAACTTTGTGGAACAAACAATGACAGCAGTAGGTAATATGTCGGAATTCTATAAGCAGTGACCCGCTTTTTCCATGATAATCGTAAATGTAGACGCTTTTGATCTTTGAGGGAATCAAGATAAGTCAACGCAATAATGAGGTGAAATGTTTTACGAAATTGGGGAAGTTGAGGGAGAACGAGAAATAAACGGCGAAATGAACGGTTCTTTTTGAACGCTTTAAAAGGCTCTGTTAAGTCGCGGACAGTTGGTATCGAACGACCTGAAGAGGTTTCTCGTGGCTATCGTTACAGGGCGCGCGGAGACGGCAACATCGCGCTGGAGTCTGCAGCCGGCCGGTCTGCTAAAAATAGAACCATAAAATGCAAATTACAGCCTCCAGCCTCTCACAGCAAAGGAACAAAATTCGAGGAAAATGCAACTTTGTGCTGGTAATAATTCCAACCCCAGTGTTGGTATTTAATATTTCGTACTATTTTATCATGTTACTATACCGTCTAGTATTTATGATAATGAAATAAAAAAATAATAAATATCAAGGCTGAGATTAGAATCAACACCACAATAAAAGTTGCTTTTTCTCGAGTTTCCTTCCTTTGCTGCCAGCACCCTGTATTAATTAGGAATATGAAATTAGGTAAATCCATAGTCAATTTGAGCCACAATAGAATTCCGAAGAATTTCTCAAAAACAATAATTTAATATACAGGGTGTCTACTTTTAAACATATGCAAATTAATAAAATCTTTATTTTTGGAGATAATCCCTGAACATTCTTTGTGTGAAAGGCCTTCAAAAATCGCTTCTTTTAGCCTTCCTATCATTTTCAAAAGGCAAATCCAGGTCCGGCTACGATTTTTGAGTGTTTTTTTATTTAAAATCTACCAATACAGCGTTAATCAGGATCCCCCTAAAACCCCTTTATATACCAAATTTGAACAAAGAATTTAGAGAGAGATCTATTCTACAGGATGTCAAGGTTCAGCAAAATAGGAAATTTACAGGCATTTGGCGAGTCAAGTGTGCCATGGAATCCCGTCAAAATAGTTTAATTGTCAACAGAACCACTCAAAGTGTTGGTGTGCAAAGATTCAATACAGGGTATTTTTCTCTGCCCCATCTGAAAATGCTGAATTTTTATGACTTGACTCGCCAGAGATGCCTGAAGAGGTTTCTTTAAATTTCCTATTTTGCTCAATTTTGACATCCTGTAGAATAGAACTCTCTCTATATTTTTTGTTCAAATTTGGTATATAAAGGGTTTTCGACTGTCCTGATTGACGCTGTGGTGTCAGATTTTAAATAAAAAAATGGCTAAATGGTTTTTGTGAAAATCGGGGGAATAAAAAAATCGTAGCCGGCCCTGGATTTGCAATTTGAAAATGGCAGGATTGCTAAAATAAGCGGCTTTTGAAGTCCTTTCGGACAAAAAACAGATCAAGCGATTATCTCAAAAATTAAAGATTTCAAGGATTTGTATAATATGTTTAAAAGTAGATATGGGGGCTCTTAATATTAATTAGAAAATGTATGGCACAAAATTAATGGATTATCGGATTACCTGAGTTGAAATATTTTAGCATAGATATTTATATCTTTTTAAATAGGTATTTATTAATTATACCTACCTGCACTTAATATAACTAAATTTAGGGGATTAACTTAATAATTGTAATATTGAATTGGATGTAGATTTTGAAAATATCGATTATACCTGCTCCTAGCCCTTTGTATAAATACTAAGGTGGGTGGGCTAAAATTATTTAGTCAGTATCCTAATTCGAGAGAGTAACTAACAGTGTTCGTTATGCCTCGTTTGAGTGAATCCGTCAAGCACCGTATCATCGCCAAACTAGAAAATGGTTGGGCTATTTCCCGACTGGCCGAAGAATTTGGTGTATCTAAAAGCACCATTTTCAATATAAAGAAGAAATATGACGAAACCGGAAGCGTGGAAAACATACATAGAGGAGGAAATGTGAAAATTACGTCTGACCAACAAGATGAGCAACTAGCTAATTTTTGCCTTGCAAATCCGTTTAAATCCGCCGTTGAAGCAGTATCTGCAACACAATTTCCAGCAAGTGTTAGAACTGCCCGAAGGAGATTAGATGCAGCCAATCTGAAATCTCGCACGGCCAGCAACAAAATTCAGCTGACCGAGGCTAATAAGGAAGTCAGGTTGCAGATATGCCGAGAGTTTCAGCGTTTACCGCCACATTATTGGGAGAAGGTAATATTTAGCGACGAAAAGATCTTTCAAAGCCATTACAATGGCAAAGTGCGAGTATATAGACCTTCGGTGAGTTCAAGATATGACGAAAGATTTGTGTCACCCAGGAAAAGGAGTGGGCATTTTTCCGTCAACATATGGGCCTGGATAAGCTACCGTGGACCTGGCATTTGTTGGAGAATCGACGACCGCTTCACAGCAGCTCGCTATTGCGAGATACTCGAAGGCGGATTGTTACCAACTGCAACGGAAATGTATCCCGATGGCTTCGTTTTCCAGCATGATAACGCTCCTGTGCATACAGCAAGAATAGTTCGCGAATGGTTCACCGAAAACAACGTAGAAAAGTTGCAATGGCCGGCGAAGAGTCCTGACTTGAATCCCATTGAGAATGTGTGGGGCAGAATGGCGCGGACAATGGAGAACTTCGTACCCGAAAATAGGGAGGCACTTTGGCAGAAGATTCAACAAACGTGGGATGAAGTCGTAACCCATGATCTCTGCTGCCAACTCATAGATTCGATGAGCAGGAGAGTTCAGAAAGTCATCCTATCCCAAGGTGGGTATACTAAATATTAATATACATATAATATAATAATGGAAAATGCATTTGATTTCTTGCCTTTATTTAATTATGTTATAGTCATAAAGATTTTAATGGGTTTATAGTTTTTTCGGATTCTTCCTGTGTCGGTGGTTCTAATAAAACTTCGTAATCATTATATCCAGCTTGTGGAAGTCCTCAATCACCTGAAATTATTTTATTTTATCCAGGTAATCACATTGAGGTCCAGGGAGGTGTGTAAAGCTTGACACGTGTCCCTGCTGTGTGTCTTCTGATGTTATTGATAAAGGTATGCAATTTAAATAATAGAGAGTTATTGCAGAAATAAATAACGTCGCGCTCTTTTTTGACGTTATTTTGACATTTGAGCATGCGCAGTCGTAGTTTGACATAAGGTCGTCCATAATAAGGTTATTTTCCTTTATTTTTGTTTATTGTGTATACCATAATATACGTTATTTTTACCTTATTTGTCACAATTCTTAAAATAAATTCTGATTTGTCAGAAAAGGCTAGTGTTCTGTGAAAGTAGGACTTAACCTAAAATGTTCGTTGCTTGTTTGCGTTTGCACCTTGTTTGTTTTCATTAGTCTTTCACCTTGGTGTTCCGTGGTTATTTGGCTGTTTTCCCAGTTTTTTCCGGAGCAAAATTATAAAAGCACATAATATTCTAGTGAAAGTGTAGAAATACAAAACAATAAAGTAAACGTAAACAAGCCCTTAATTTGGATACATAAATTACGACTTGCAATAACTATTGTCAGAATCATAAATAACGTATGAGAGTATTCAAATAAGGTCGTCTTAAATACTGCTTAATGCCAAAAACAGTTTCTGCAATAACTCTCTATTAAGTTACAAGGGTAATTTTATGTCTGTGACCCCCTAATCTCATTTATCTGTTGAAGGGCATTTTATGAGAAACAATGGAGCATTGCAGCACCACGAAAACCAATTTATTAAAACTTCTGACCAATTTCTTGAAAAATAAGAAAAAATAAATAAAAGGGACACCCCTTTTATTTTATAATCATTTATGTTTAGGACTACGAGACCTAACAACTAAATGTTGGAACAAATACTTATTTTGCAAAGAAAAGAATAATTTATGAAAATCCTTTTAATTAACTTTTTTAATTCTAGGGTTATTAGCTAAATATATTTTTAGTGTTACTACATATTTTTTTATTATAACATAAAAATACATTTTTGTTGCAACGCAAAATATTTATTAACTTAATGTCTAAAACCGCTGACAACTATACTTAGTGTATTTGGAAATGAAAGGAGGCCATAAATATTGATTGAGAAGGAAAATTCGACCATTTCAGTGGCGTGCTCTTTTGCTAAAAATCTGATGAGGATAAATACGCAAATTAATATTCGGGCGAGTTATGTAGTATTTTATGACGGACTCTCGAGCCTCTGATAAAGAATTTGCATTTATATTTATAATAAGCCATAAACCTTCCTTTCATTTCCAAATACACTATGTATATACAGTATGTCCACAGAAGAGGTGTTGAATAGGAACACTTTCTTATCTTTAATTTTACCGCAAAAAGTTACTCTTGATAAAAACTTTGCTAACATTTCTTATGTGGAAATAAGTTGCTAGGAAAAGTTGTTCAAAAGTAAAGGATACTCCATACTACCAATTTTAGAAACAATTGGCACACTTTGATTTATTTGAAAAACATTTTTCGCTTTGGCCCTATCACTGCATTAAATATATTTTTTTTATGTAAGTAAGCTTATATAAGCATAATAAATATGGCAATTTTAGACGGCTAGGTGATGTTAAAAAATAAATCGGCATCCATAACCAACTTTTCACGCAATACAAAAAAAAACTCAAGTCGACAAAAATGTGAAAACAAAACTATCAATTTATTTAATTTTTTTTTTATCAAACAAGATCTTTAATATGAGAAAATTTGTCTTTAATTTGAATAACTGTTGATGTTTTTAATTGCTATTTCGACTTCACACTTTAAACAAATTAGCGGGAAAACTAGTACAAATTGTATGAAAATTTTCTTTTGTCAATGTTCTTGCGTGATCTAATTGCCGCTAATCTCCAATTAAAATTTTCCCTCGACTTTCAAAATAAATTGATTGTTTTCAGATTCTTGTTGATTTAAGTTTTTTTTGGTATTGCGCGAAAAGTTGGCCATGGATACCGACTTCTTTTTTTAACATTAACCAACTATCTAAAATTTACACGTTTTTGTTTCTTAAGATTTTTCAGTAGGGAGCCAAATAACTACTTTAATAAACTAAAACAATGGCCTTTAATAACTAAAACAATGGCCTCAACAGAGCCGAAGAGCCTGTGTAATTTTCAGAAACTATCTGAGCACCCAGTTGCATAAAGCTTCTCAGTGCCATCAATTTTCAATATAAAAGTTTTCTTCGGTATCTTAAAATAAATAGGTATGTTACGGCTATTTAATAATTTTGCTCAATTGGAGGTTTTTTTATATTGCGCGACAAGTTGACCATGGATGTTGATTACTTTTTCAGGGCCACTTAGCTGTCCAAAATTGTCACCTTTTTGTTTCTCATGTTTTTTTTGTAGGGCGCAAAATAAGCGAGGAAATCGCGGTGGTAGTTTAAAAAATCATACTGTATACTTGTGAACTGTTTTAATAAATAGTTTAATACTGATTCCTTAATTTTTTTTAACCCTTTCGGTGACATCGGCTTAATCGCTTGCAAAGAATTCTCGGAACAAGACACCCGTTCGAACCATCCGATGCCGAAGGCGCGCGCTGTTGCCGTCTCCGCGCGCCCTGTAACGATAGCCACGAGAAACCTCTTCAGGTCGTTCGATACCAACTGTCCGCGACTGTACTCGGCGTGTTTGTGTAGTGGTTTATCATATCAGGGCGGCCATGGATACGGGGGAGCCTGAATAGAGGCAGCTATGGTTCCAGAACGAACTTAATTAAGTAGGGAAAATTATAAGCAAATGTTTGCTAACTTTGTGGAACAAACAATGACAGCAGTAGGTAATATGTCGGAATTCTATAAGCAGTGACCCGCTTTTTCCATGATAATCGTAAATGTAGACGCTTTTGATCTTTGAGGGAATCAAGATAAGTCAACGCAATAATGAGGTGAAATGTTTTACGAAATTGGGGAAGTTGAGGGAGAACGAGAAATAAACGGCGAAATGAACGGTTCTTTTTGAACGCTTTAAAAGGCTCTGTTAATTGGTTCTTGAAGTTATTGTGAAATTAGGAAATTAGATTTTTTCAACCATAAATAATATGGGCATGCACAATCACGTTCCTAACTGAACGTCCAACATACGTGTAACGTTTAATCCTCCGACAAAATACAGGGTGGAACTGAATCATGGTACACCCCACTTTTTTCCCTTGTTTTTTGAGATACAATTTTGAAATTTGGCATGTTGATGTTACTTTATAAATGTCACTTTTTGACGTGTAAATTCATTTATTTCCGCTTCCGGTTTTACCGAAAGTGACATTCACTTTTGTTTTTTAAATGGAACACCCTGTATATTATTTAAGTTTCGGATTCTCCTCGATGTACTGAAACCAACGATGCGTCACAAGTGACATTTTGGCTGACAGAAAGTGGTTTTTCTTTAACTTATTTGGATTTGCAATAATAAACTAAAGGTAAAGTTTTGTATTAGTGTAATAATTTTGAACGGAAATTTGTTTTGATTTGGTACTGTACATAAAGAATGATTACAATGCTATTTGATATTACTGGTATAGTTATATTTTGTCTGGGGTTGAACTAACGTAAAAGCAAATATACCATATATTTTCAAAATATAAAGGGCATTTATTTATTATCAAATTCAGTTTGAATCGCTTCGTAGAATCGGTAAAATCTAAAGTCCTCTGAGAGCAATAGTACCGAAACTGGATACTTTTAATTAATTTACAACCCTTTTAATAATGGAAATATCCCATTTTATCACAGGATTTAATCCATTTACTCCGGTAGCAAAGTAGTGGCAATTTATCTAACATAGGAGTTAAATATCATCCCGAAGTGGGCGAACTTGTAAAACGGACTGTTTTCTTGGCCACTGCTGTAAATCAAACATTCCAATAACAAACACTACCCCCATTTCCTCGTTTCAATCGAAACTGCGAAATAACCGCACGAGGGCTTTTTGCTAAAATGATTGTCAGTCAAGGGTAATCCTGCAAAACACTTTCCAGTGTCTGTCCACCGTCGTAACCGACATGCCGTATGACAGGAAATAATGAACTGTTCTATTCCCGTGTGTTTGCCGACAAAAATGGAATGCTTTCAGCTTATTTAAGCCCCATGCTCATTCGTGGAGTGTTTTTCGAAAGCTCTCCACTCTGGAGTGTCCTCACATCGATCGGCTTAACGAAAATGCAAATATAACATCTAAGAAATCACCATTGATTTTTAGGTAGGTAAGGGTTCTCGTTTTATCTGACAGAATAGATTTTATTGCGACATGTTATAGAGGTGTTTCAGTTACTAACTGCTACCCAGTTCTCTCTCGTGCAAGCGCAATCGATTTGGCAACCTTGGACACATATCATAACCAGAGATATGGAGGTGGGGAGAAGGAGCGTCAAGCTGCGCGAACTTCGTAATCACCTGGGCCGCCATTTTCTAAGTTAAGCTTACAGGGGATAGTTAATATTTCTTTAGTATATATAACCAGGGTTGCATATAAATAAAATAAACTTTTAGATAAACGCATAAAAATTAACGTTAATGGAGCACTGCAAAATCGAGTTGAAGTGTGAAATGTTATGTCAACGTTCACGTCTGAAGTCAAACAGTTTCAAACCTACAAAACACCGCAAGAACAATACAAATAATATAATCCTAAAAGTTAAAAAATATAGATTTTATTGTGTCATTGTGAGAGTTTGGAATGTTTTGGTCAACCTCAAAACATTTCGTATATGTAAAAACACACAACCCAAGTAGATTTGTGAATGTATATGTCAGAAGTTCACGTTTACATTATTTGGCTGCACTTCAACTCTAATAATCCATTGTTTTCATTGGTGAACGTAACAAGTTAAATGTTGTCGAACTGCTTACGAAAATGTTACGATATAGCATATACTTGGGCATACCTAATATCCTTGTTTATGTTTATGGAATCCCTAGTTAGCCCTTGTGGGGCAGAGTCATAAGGATTCGAGAGCAATATTGGATACAAGCAACAGATGTTGCCAAAAATTAAAGTAGCCTAGTCATTGCCTACTAATTTTATACTATTAAAATCTACCAAAAAAAAACAGCCGGACAACTTTATTTTTGCAAAATGTGTCCCCTGAATCTACTGTATTTCTGTCATGTTCATAAACATAAAGGATGTTTTAGTGGCATGTCAGGTAAAGGATATCAATTGAAAAAAATGCACTCCGGCCGGGACTCGAACCCGGGACTCCTACTGTGGCCGTAGGCACTTAACTAACTAAGCTACCGGAGATACGCGGTTCCATCGGCTAATAAGTGTTATTTATTCCAATTGATAGGTATATAGTTAGTAGCGGTGAGATGTAGGAGACTTCGGCGTCTTCTACAGCTACTAGAAGGGGTTAGAGGGTGTAGGGTAACCATTCATTATTGTTAACATGCCACTAAAACATCCTTTATATTTATAATTACAGGTACTAAAAATCTTTCTATGTCCATAAACTGTTATGTTGATAATAATTGCCTTGTCTATATTTATACCTTTTAATTTCTTAAATCTGTCCTTTCTGTGTTTTTCTTGGAAATTTTCTATTATTTTTTACAGTCCTTTACCGCACAACACGCCATAACTAATAAACTATACTATCACTTAACAAAAAACCCTAAAATCTTTAAAATATTACACAAAAATGTCGTAACCAACCACTCCCACCATAGAATGCGGGGAATCTTTTGACGTCAGTACTCGAAAATGGCGGACTCATATAGAGTCTGGCAAAATTAGGCTACGCAGTCGTTTAAGCGCCTTTTCCTCAGCACCTCCATATCTCTTATTGTAACCTATTTGGATTGCAAAGCCAAACAAATAGAAGTACGTCCAATAATGCAGTGTTGCCAGGCTCGTGAATTTGGGTGCGGTAAAAAAATTTCGATGCGGTGGTATAGTTGCATTGTCCTATATGTTATCTATTACTAGATTTTATTTGTAAAGGGAGATCGCCATTGTGTTTCCATTAGGTATAATCTACAAAAATGGTCGCAGACAGCTAGTTCTTAAAACTTGGTCGAGCTACGAATAATGCGCGTCGTTAGCCATTACTTCTATTCAGATTTGCATGAAGCTTTATATGTTTTCTGTGGAGCAACTTTGCGGCACTGATAAAAAATGTGAAGGGCTCCGAAAAATAATTTAAAATCTAAACCCACATCCGCGTGGGGAGCCGGAATTAGGTCGAGAAGTCGAAACTAGCGTCGGCTTTGGCGTTTTTCCAATTTGCAAGGAAACGCAGAATATTTTTGAATATATCGCCGAGAGATATTTTTAAAATATAAATAATTTCGAGCGGCATGCTACCGTGTGGATAATTTAGATTTGTGCGGGTACTTTTAACACTTGAAGCGAGCTGGAAGTTATTTATTTTCTCCTTGTAGAACAAAATAAAATACCTAATAAACTAATGAATGTAAATTGAACAATAATTTACTCGTATGCCATATATGGTTTAAATTTTAGTCTCTTGTGATTTGCAGCTCCTCTTTTGTACGTAGGTACCTAACTTTTCTAAAAGGCTACTCGGTAAGAAACAATATTTACATATAGCAAAATTTATCTAGCATTGTCCAGGGATCGCTGGGCCAGCCGTCGACCAACCATTGGTTTCCATTTTGTTCCTCGGCAATAAAAGCTCGTTGATAAATATGATCAAATGCTTTATTACGAATCCGCGTGATTTCTTTTCAAAGACTTAAATAGCTCGCATTTGTCATCGAAACGCGAGACTGTTCCGGATCAAACGAAGACTGCAATATTTATGAGGATTTTTCTCGTTTGAAAGAAGAAAGTCGTTGAATAAATTCTGACAACAATGTTGGCGACCGTTTCATTGGATGTCTGGGCTCTTTGTTCGAGCATTCGCTACTTACGGACATATAATTTTTCGTTTTTGGAATTCCGTCGCAAGGTGTTAGGCCACTTCTGTGGAAGCTGAAAAATACCACCCTTGGTGCTGCAGGGTATTCACGTAAGATTTTACCCCTTTAATCATGTTATTTTTCGCCCCAGCTAAAAATGGCAAAGACAAAAGTTGTAGGAAGAGAGTCTGATGGGATTATCAAGGGTGGCCTTGTGCAGGCAGTTTTAAAAATACTAACTCAAATTATATCTTTTAATTGGAACACCCTTTATATTTTTACATTTTTGAATTCTATTCATTATTTCCCTGATATTCTTACCTAATTTTGAAGACTCAGTAAAATTTAAAAAAGCTATATAACATTCTGAAAATTAAGGTTTCATATTGCAAACCAAAATTTTTTGTTATTGCATCAGTCATCTATCTTTATCACGAGATATACAAATTCAAGTTAAATAAATTAAGTGTAAAATTTTAAAATATGACATTTCAAAAAAGGTAGGTAAAAGATAATGATATACAGGGTGTTCCTTAATTTTAAGAAAAAAACTTCATATGAACGTATGTCGTAAACGTCCTAACTTTTGAGATCTGGGCGTTAAAGTTCATTTTTTTAAATTGATTTTTGGCTACATCTCCCGAAATAATTAAGCTGCTGAACTGAAATTTGGCACTGCTATGTTTTTGGGGATGGAGAATAAGCTGAAAATATCAATTTCACCGTATCTCACAGAGGGCGCCACTTGCGCTGTTTTTTGATCACGCTTTTACGCGCAACTTTTTTGAGGTTATCTTTTTGGTCCTGCAGGCCCATCATTTTAGTGCATCTTTTCATTCTGCAAGAAAAAGGTACTCTTGTTTCATAAGGATTAAATCAACCGTTTGCTTTGAAATTGCCAAAACGTTCTCCAAAACACCTGTCGATTCCAATATTCGAAACATAAAATTTTCACCTACCGGTTTCAAACGTTACAGATCAACTGTACATTCAAAATGATGAAAAAAAATGCCAAATGGGCATTGGTCAAAACACCATTGGTTTTCTTGAAATAGAGTGTCCAAATTTTGTCAAATTCAATCCTTTCCATTTTGAAAGCGAATAATTTTTGGTACATTGTTCATAGGGATTTTTTTCTCAGTTTAAATGGTACAGTTGATCTGTAACAATTGAAGGTGGTAGGTGAAAATTTTATGTTTCGAATATTGAAGTCAACAGGTGTTTTGGAGAACGTTTTGGCAATTTCAACACAAACGGTTGATTTCACCGTTATGAAACAAGAGTACCTTTTTGTTGCAGAATGAAAAGATGCCTTAAAATGATGTACCTGCAGGACCAAAAAGATAACCTCAAAAAAGTTACGCGTAAAAGCGTGATCAAAAAACAGCGCAAGTGGCGCCCTCTGTGAGATACGTAGAAACTGACATTTTCAGCTTATTCTCCATCCCCAAAAACATAGCAGTGCCTAATTTCAGTTCAGCAGCTTGATTATTTTGGGAGATGTAGCCAAAATTCAATTTCAAAAAATGAACTGTATCTCAAAAGTCAGGACGTTTAAAACACATGTTCATATGAAGTTTTTTTCTTAAAATGGGCCCAAGAATAACCCCCTTAAGTATTAGCATGTCATTAAGGAACACCCTGTATAATGTTATATTTAAAAAATATAAGTTTGATTAGTATCTTGACAACATCCTGATAAAGCCATTAGACTCGCAGGAATATTACCTACAATTTTTGTCTTTTCCATTTTTTGTAACGGCGAAAAATAACAAAAAGAAGGGTGGTGGTGAAATCTTAAGTGAATATCCCTGTACCTTTAGCTCAGTCCGCATAGTCGTATGGAAAATAGAGGAATGAGAAACTCAGTGGCGGGTTAATAAAGAGGAGGGGGGGCAACGTTTAAAACTACGTACCAAGTTCGGACCTCGGTTCGGACTTATCTCATAAATAAAATAAATACAGACAAATATAATTATAGCTTACCCATTTCCAGGTAATCCAGATTTGGTCCAGTCTCCGCAGTTGCAAAATTTCTTGCACTACCGGCATATTTTCCAACGGCAAAACGACGAAAACGAAATCAAAATGCGTGCACGACCAAAAACCGAGCGAAACGCAATCGCAGGCCGCATCTCCCCTCCATATCTCTGGCTGCAGCGCACGCTGCCGAGTGCCGAGAGACAGTAACGACAAGGAGCGCAGCGAGTGGGACTGAGAGAGCTGTATTGCGGACATTGTCCAAAGGCGAGCGTATAGCTATCCTTCACTAAGCCCATTTCCCGTCTCTTTTGCATACAAATTGTAGGGATTTATTTCATTGACAAATTAAAAAATATAAATTTCGCTTCGCCGAGTATTCCTGTAGTATTTAGAAATAAAAATAAAAACAGGCAATATATAAAATTAATTAACTATGTATTTTAACAATAATTTGTTCCAAAAATGATTTTTTTGGGAGGTCATTGGCCAATTGAGCTTTAATAAAAGCCGCCACTGGAGAAACTATAGCCCGTCTTCAGAATTTAAAATCCCAATGGATTTTCTGAAACTGCTCTGCCAGGGCCCCCGCAAGGCAGTTGACTGCCCGCGTGCGAAATAAAATTGGCGCCCCCCCCCCGAATAGAAAAATTAAAATGATGTTTATCATTTACATAAAAAACATTTTATTCCAAACTAAAAAACAAATGAATTCTTCTCTAACCCTAACAAAAAATAATGTGAAATCTTTGGTTTATCAGTCATAAAGTAACATTTAAATAATAAAAGATTAAACAAAAAAAGTACTTTTCTAATTCTAACAGAAATTACGCGAAAGCCTTGGTGAATCACTCATAAAATAACATGCTTAAATACTACACAGGATGATTTTTTTTATGAGTACCACCGCCATTTTCTCCCTTATTTTGCGCCCTACAAGAAAAAACCTAAGGAACAAAAAAGTGGCAATTTTGGACAGATAAGTGGTGCTGAAAAAGAAATCGGAATCCATGGCCAACTTGTGGCGCAATATAAAAAACCTCAAATTGATCAATTTTCTGAAACTATCTGAGTACCCAGATGCATAAAGCTTCTTAGTGCCATCAATTTTCAATATGAAAGTTTTCCTCTATCTCTTAAAATAAATATGCTAGGGCTATTAAATTGTTTTGCTCAATTTGAGGTATTTTTTATATTGCGCGTCAAGTTGGCTATGGATGCCGATTTCTTTTGCAGCACCACTTAGCTGTCCAAAATTGCCACATTTTTGTTTCTTTACGATTTTTATTGTAGGGCGCAAAATAAGTGAGAAAATCGCGGTGGTAGTTCTAAAATAATCATCCTGTATATAACAAATAAGTTGATCAGTTATATAAAATTTTATTACAAAAAGTAGAGTATGAAACAAACATTTAAAAAACTATAAGTTTTAAGTACAGGGTGGACCAACGTTTGCTTGCAACGTTTACTCTTGAGAAATCATCCGCAAATTCCATGACCTTGAGCCATATTGGGGGAATAGAAGTCAGAGGTGTAGTCGGGAAAATCAATTCAGAAATACAGAGTAGTATTAGTAAAGTATATAGTGTGTGGTAAGTACAAGCAGCTTCGACTCCTTGCTGGGATTCTTTATTTAAAGATACTAGCAAAAAGCACAATTTACAAAAAAGCACACTCCACGGCACTGTAATATGTCTCATACAGCCAAAAAAGAACTGCCCAATCGCCCCGACACTGCATCCATTTGATAGAATCTATTCCCAAATGGCGGCTGCGCGAACAGGTGCGCGGAATTTTCCCGCCATGTGGAGTTTTACTGCTGCTTGTTTTATATGCTCTGATAGTATGAATATACGCGGTGTAACGTATGTATTTGTAGACAAAGAAACGATTCTGTTTCGGAAAATACAGCCGTCGCCGTCGCTCTGACAAAGCTGGTTCTTTCAATTGTTCTTTCAATCTCTGGCGCACAGCAGAAAAGGCAGCACGATCACTCTTGTCCACTGCAATAGCGGCAGCGCCAGCGTCGTCGCCCGGCCCTAAGTAGCAAAATTTATCTAACGTTGTCAGGAACTCCGTGCAGTTTGTACGTGCCCGAAACGGATCGCTGGGGCCAGCCGCCGACCAACCATTGGTTTCCACTTTGTTCGTCGGCAATAAAAGCTCGCTGATATTATCAAATCCTTTATTACGAACCCGCGTGATTTCTTCTCACAGACTTAAATATCTCGCATTTGTTATCGAGGCGCGAGACTGTTCCGGATCAAACGAAGACTGCAAAATTTATGAGGATTTTTCTCGTTTGAAGGAAGCAAGTCGTTGAATAAATTCAGAGAACAATGTTGGCGACCGTTTCATTGGAAGTCTGGGCTCTTTGTTGGGGCATTCGCTACTTACAGAATTTAAGGGCTTAATTTTTCGTTTTCGGAATTCAGTCGCCAAGGTATTTTCTATTACGCCACCCTCTGGAAAATGAAAAATTACCCTCTTGTATTTCTGTAAATGTATAAGGTATGAGTAAGGTTGAAAATGTTTCTCAAGTTTATCCGTTGGCAGAGCATATAGTATGGCAAATTATTACTGTTCCATAATACTGCTTCTATCACATTAATGGCGATCATGGTAGGTACTCCTATTTGTTAAAGTAATAAATAATACGTTAAAACCAACGATATATAGGAATATATAATTATTATTATATATTATGATTTAAAAAATATGTTATTGTTGGCACATTCAAGGGTTCCAGTTTTTTTTATAGGATTTAGGTTTAAGTATAAGTATCTCAAACCATATATACGATATACTATCAAAAATCTATTTATTATATGCATTACAAAATTACCTCGTATTCTTCCCCCCGACTCGCTAATGTAATAACGTAGGTAGAAGCAAAATAAAACCGTGTTATTTGTATTAGCGCGGATCATATATTATATTCCTATATATCGTTGGTTAAGACATTGCCCCTTACCCTTACCTAGCCAATGTCCGTCGCCGACACGCCATCATTGTTTTTATTAATTACTAGAAATTCATATACAGGGTGTCCCCGGATTGAGTTCTCATCAGGTGTAAATAAGAAAAAAATCTAGTTCAACTTTGATCTTCTGGGGATCAGCCCTGCTTGGTTTGATACTAATTTGTGACCTAATTTTTTTTTCAAAAAATAACGTATGCCTTGCAAATTAAAATTATGAAGAAACCAATTTTCCATATCAGTAAAGTGCCCTTTTTGTAGGTTTTACGACAAAATGTTATTAAGGAAACTTGTTCGGAATGAAAAACTGTGTAGGTTTGCGAAATTTCGAAAGTCTAGGCCTACTTTGATTTTTTTTGCATTTTCCCACTTTTTTTTATAAAAGTGTCCTTTTGTCAGTCCTACGGCAAAATGTTATTGATTTTTTCTGCTAAAAAATTAAAACGCACAAAAATCAAAGTAGACCTAGGTTTTTGAAATTTTTCACAACAATACAGTTTTTCATTGTGGACAAGTTTTCTTAATAATATTTTGCTGTAAAACCTACAAAGAAAGCACTTTTTTATTTTCGCAAACCTACTCAGTTTTTCATTCTGAACTAGTTTCCTTAATAACATTTTGTCGTAAAACCTACAAAAAGGCCACTTTACTGATGTAGGAAATTATATAGTTTCTATAATTTCCAAGGCATACGTGATTTTTCAAAAATACTTAAATTTATGTCACAAATTAGTTTCAAACCAAGCAGGGCTGATCCTCAGAAGCTAAAATTTCAACTCGGATTTTTTTTGTCATTTACACCTTATGTGAACTCAATCCGGGGACACACTGTATACAGGGTGAGTTATGTAGGCCACGGTGGTCTATATCTTCTACATTGTTAATGGTAGAAAAAAGTATAGACAAAACTTGTAGAGAAACATGAGTACTACATTCCGAAAATATTTTTCAATTACAGGGTGATCCAATAAGTAGGTAGTGGCGACCCAAAGTTATGTTTTTTAAATGGAACACCCCACATTTTGTTACATTTTTAGAAAGCCCTTAAAGAATATGTTCTTTTTGGTACCGGGTATTAGGAAGTTATTTTAATTTTAAACGAAAAAGAGGTCATTTTGGAAATGCATTATTCAAAAACCAAATAAGATTTTGGGCTATATACCATTGAATAAGGCCTTAATCAATGGCTATACCTTGGACTAGAGATTGCCTGCTACGCCTAGTTAACTACTCGTATGTATTTTGGACCGATATTGAGATAAAGTTTTCACTTACAAAAATCCTAAGTTTACTCGCTAATTTTAAATGGAACACCCCATATTTTATTACATGTTTGGAAAGCCCTTAAAGAGGAGATACTTTTTGGTATAGGGTATTATGGATCTAACTTTGAAAGTTAGGGAGTTATTTCCATTTAATTCTAAGAAAGAGCTTTAAAAGGGCCGATTACATTATTAGGGTGTCAAAATGACACTTTTAAAGCTGTAAAAAATAAAAAGACATATTCCTGTTAATTTTTGGTGTATTGGAAATAGTTGAAACCTACCTGTAACGCCATAAATAAATAAGCCGATGTCATAATTTATTATGCGGTAACTTTATTTCTTCATGTGCAGTAGGTTTTTTAATATTGATAGCGTTACAGGTAGTTTCAACTATTTCCACTACACCAAAAATTAAAAAGAATATGTATTTTTAATTTTTACAGCTTAAAAAGTGACATTTTGACACCCTAATCATGTATTCGGTTCTCTTGAAGCCCTTTCTTAGAATAAAATGGAAATAACTCCCTAACCTTTAAAGTAAGGCCCATAATACCCTTTACCAAAAAGTATCTACTCTTTAAGGGCTTTCCAAATATATAATAAAATAGGGTGTTCCATTTAAAATTAGCAAGTAAACTTAGGATTTGCGTTTATTTCAAATTTATCTCAATATCGGTCCAAAATTGTTAGTTAACTAGGCGTAACAGGCAATCTCCAGTCCAGGTTATAGCCCAAAATCTAATTTGGTTTTTGAGTAATACTTTTCCAAAAGTGGCCCCATTTTTCGTTTAAAATTAAAATAACTCCCTAACCTTTAAAGACAGACCCTTAATACCCTGTACGAAAAAAAAAACACATTCATTAAGGGCTTTCTAAAAATGTAACAGAATACGGGTAGTTCTATAAAAAAAAAACATAACTTTGGGTCGCCAGTCGCCACTACTTATTGCATCATACTGTACCTATATTGGAAAATATTTTCGGAATGTAGTAGGTACTCATGTTTCTCTACAAGTTTTGTCTATACTTTTTTTTTTCTAGCATAAACAATGTGGAAGATATATGTATAGACCACCGCGGCCTACGTAACTCACCCTGTCCCTGTATAAATATGTTGGCGTTACATTTGATGCTTATATTGTAAATTGCCTACATCGCTGTTCGCTAAATACCCCATCCCATTATTTTTTCAACTACTACAACTGGAAGTGGAAGTTTAGCGCTGTAAAAAATTAGACCTGCTTTGAGACGGATCAAAGCAGGCCCCTACGTTTGATTCCAGAGGCTACTTCGACTTGAAGTTAACCGAGTTATGAGCCTTCGTCGAAGTTGGCTGCCATCAATTTAGAAAAAATCGCCGTGGCGACTCCCTATAACGTGCCAAACGGTTTGCTCCCGTGCTGGCCGGGCTGGGCGCCTTTACACGAATTAATCTAGCCACTTTGCACCACAAATCTTTATAATATATTTACGATAGCGGCCCAGGTGTAAGGTCGGGCCGGCAAACGCGCTCTCGGCACGAAAAAGTTGACAAGCCAACTATGATTTGTGCGCCAAATCCCGCAATACGTTTCGCAGTGTAAACGTCGTGACCGATATAGCATTTAATCTGTAAATTAATAGACCAACGCCTAGTTATATCTAAATTTGCTCCGAATATACCTTAAATAAAATTTCTTAAGTTTTACTTGTTTATTTTTGATAGGAGACTTCAACGGGCCAAGCCATAATGATCTAGGTATTATACCTAGATCCATAATACAATATACAACTTCCCTAATGTGACAAATAATGAAAGCACTTATTTCTTACAATGTAAATATAGCAAAGTCACCAGAGATATATAATTATGTTAATATTATCTCTTCATTATATAATATATCATATTTTTATTGGTAATATTAAAATACACATGTTGAAAATATATTAAATTATGTACTAAGCCTGGTTGCATAGAAGGAAAACTGGGGCAAGCGTAATAGATTTGGCAACGACGCGGCAGGGCCGAACGTCTGTTTCTTTACAGACGCCTTGTTGTAGTGCGCGCCGAGTACAGGTTAAAAACGCTAATAAACTCTTTACATGTTTAACTATCAACCTATTATAGTGAATAGTGATGGGGCGCTTAAAATGCGTCGTGTGTGGTGCTAGAAATACTGGATCAAACCGAACTTTCCACTGGTGGGCGATATATTTACGGATCATCTGTGCACCACTACAGGGTCTTTGTTTTGATATTTTATTGTATATCAACGTGGATTACAATGCCATTTGAATGGGTCATTTAGGTATACAGATCATTGGGCCAAGCCATATAAATGCAGATGACAAAAAAATGTACGCAGACGAATTTTCTCAGAGTTGCAAATGATTTAAATAGAAGATCAATTTTGGAATGTCCAATGTAATCAAAGATACTTTGAGTGTTCAAATGATGTATCATGCAATAAGTCATTTTTCAAAAGATTTATGAACTTATAAATTATTTAAATCATTTTATCCTGTAGACTACAGATATTAATTACTATACTAGTAATGATTTAAATCCATAAAAAGATTTAAGTAACTCAAAATGCCTATATAAATTATTTAAAAGCATTATTATTATTATTTGAATCTAAATTATTTAAATCACACACAGACAAAAGATTTAAGTCTCCCAAATTGATTTTAGATCGTTTTGAAGCATTCAAATCCCTTCTAAATTATTTAAATCTTTTGCAAAGAGTGAAATCTTCCAATAAATCAAAAATACACTTATAAAATGAAATCACCCAAGAATAGTTATTTATGTACCAAGGCACTGAAGTTCAACTTTTTATGACTCATGTAGAATTTAGTTGACGAGGCCTCTGGCCGAGGTAAATAAATCACATGAGTCATAAAAAGAACTTCAGTGCCGAGGTACATATTATATATTTTTTGAAATCGGAAAAAAATGTTTTATTAGGCAAAAAATAATCATAATGGATCACCGCCCACGAACCACCTGCGCGCGGCGTTGCTTGATTTTGACGATCTCTCTACCGAGGCACGGCGCTTCCCAACAGAAACTCCAAACCGCTGCAGCCTCCATGAAAAATAGACTGATATTTAAACCTACTAAAATATTCATACAGAAGATTGCGCTGCTGTAGGTAACAATTTCGCAATGTGTACGAAAAGTTAAATGGGCCTTTATTGGCCGGGATTAAATATTTGGTCAGTTTTGACGGGCGATGGCCCCGCATCTGACGGTTGATGTTTACATCTCGCCAAGGCCTACTTATTGAAAAAATCGTACAATAATGGGCTACTTCACTGTCGATTTCAAGAAATAGTTGCAAATAAACCACATGAGTCATAAAAAGAACTTCAGTGCCGAGGTACATACATATTGTAGTTTTTTTTTAAATCGGAAAAAATGTTTTATTAGGCGAAAAATAGTAACAAGGGATCACTCGTCCATGAACCGACTACGCGCGGCGTTGCTTGACTTTGACAATCGCTCTACCTAGGTCAAGTATGACAAGGCACGGCGCCTTCGAACAGTAAAACTAAACTGCTGCTTGTTGTGCAGCCTCCATAATAAATTTATTGATATTCAAACC
Organism: Pseudeuparius sepicola; assembly: GCA_963920635.1. NCBI lineage: Eukaryota > Metazoa > Arthropoda > Insecta > Coleoptera > Anthribidae > Pseudeuparius > Pseudeuparius sepicola. The sequence continues at coordinate 9,811,770 of OY987305.1, forward strand.
TACTAAAATATTTATACTGATAGATTGCGCTGCTATAGGTAACAATTTCGCAATGTGTACGAATAGTTAAATGGGCCTTTATTGGCCGGGTTATGAATATTTGGTCACTTTTGACGGGCGATGGCTCCGCGTCTGACCTTTGATGTTTACATCTCGCCAAGGCCTGCTTAATCGTACAATAATGGGTAACTTCAGAGACGATTTCTGAGCTTTTATGACGATTTTGGGACACTTCACGCCGATTTCAAGAAAAAGTATTTTAATAAAAAAACACCATTTACAAAAGATTAAGATAATATGATTTAAGCCGAAAAATCGATTTAAATCAAAAAATTATTTAAATATTTGGGTCTCTTGAACCTCTGAGTATACCAAGGGCATACGGCGACACCATGCATTTTCCCCTTTTTTCCAGTGGGCTCGTCTGGTCGTATAATATAAAATAATATGCAGGAGGTTTAGTGGATTCCCCTCCTGGGGATTTAATTATTTTCAAATAAAATGGAATCAACTACAAAAGGATGGTGTTCAATACAAGTGTATTGTGATGAAATGATTTTAAAACCCACGAAAAAATTCGAACGAGAAGACGAAGAATTCAAAATCAACCTTCCTTTTGCCGTGACAGTTTGACCTTCAAATTATTTTACAGAAATGCTTATACTTTATGCGGGCAATGCTATTATTCATAAACTGTAACAACTACAGGGATATTTAGGATTGAAGAATTTAATTTTCTAATATTTATTAAAATGAGGCTGCAAATAGTACAAACTCGTAAGTATAACTATAAGTTCATGATATCGAATCACAAAAGTTTAGAGCTTAGGCTGTACGAAATCAGCTGACACACCGCAAATCGCTTACCTTTTAGGTGTCCTGTAGTTGTTTCACGCATGTCGGTAAAGAATATCACTACTACTACTATTAGGGGAAAGTGGCCCATAATGATCCCCCAAGACAAAAACTCAAGGAGCGTTTACAATAAGTGTGGTGGCGAAATATAAAATTATCTCTTGCATTCTTTAGTGCTTAGGCCAGTAAATTAATATCAGTTTTTTGTTTCAAAACTAATGTGTACAATTTTTTTTTTCAAAAATGTAAAACTGTGTAAAGGGATCATTGTACCCTAACATATATGTTGGGTAAAATGATCCCACTGATCCCTAACATGTTGGGTAAAATGATCCCTATTAGGGTAGGGCAAAACGATGCCGCCATTCTATTACCGAAACAATATGTTTGAAAATTAAATGAAACAATCCAGCTCTGCCTTTCAGTCTTACGCTTGTATTTATGCGCCATTTTTATAAATGCAATGAATCTGCACAAAAAAAAACTTGTTTTCATTATTGCAAAAGTTCGGGTAAAACGATCCCGGGATCATCATTTTGTCCAAGATTTTGAAGGATCGTATTACCCGACACAGCGTTGTTGTATTTAACGGCGTTCTACAAAAAAAAAATGGCTACGCCGGCACAAGTTGTAGACCTTCTAAATTATAGCCAAATACATGTGTTTGTTACACGTAAATTGCAAAATTATGAGAGATATCCGTTATACGCGCTATACTAATTGTTTTGTATAACTTACCTTACATTAAAATTACAGAAAATCACTTTTTTAAAGGTATAAGCGAATATCGATGTCAGCAGCTCGGTATTTGTTATACTACTGAAAACAGCGCCACCTAAAACAATATTAACGATGTTAGAACCTAGGTGGCAGCACTATAGTTTTGCGAATAACATGGGGGATCATCTTACCCGCAGGGATCATTTTGTGCCACTTTCCCCTACTAGTATTTTAAAGGTAGGTATATTTGAAATTTCTAAAACTTTGAGTATTTATTTACGTACCATAAGGCACGCCCACCCGGCTGACACTGAATACCACAAATGGAGGGTGTTCCAGTGGCGTAACTACGGAAGTGTAGGCCCGTGTTCAAAATTTCAGGTGGGCCCCTGTGTTTTTTTATGTTTGAAAGTGGTGTAACGGATATAGGGGGGTGCCTGAAAATGGCAAATTTTGAGAATCACCTTGTGTTTAAAAAACCAAGGAGGCCGCATGAAAATTCTGTATACGAGCGTTTCTTTTTATGAAAAAGTAGGTCAGTGCCCCAAAACCGCAACTCCCTATTTCTAAAAATAACCGAGATACCTCGCAAAAGTATCGAAAATGGGACACCCTGTAGTTGCATAGAGAATAATCCAACTTAAACTTTGTATTGACCAACAGTTAATAATAATGCACATTGCTTACTACAGGTGGAAAAACGCCATTATAGGTCAAAAGGGTGAATCACCATGTACGTTCTGTACAGGGTGATCCAAACTCGATCCCCAGGCCTACTGCGGGAACACGAAAACTGAAAATAAAATTTCGAACAGTGGCTCTTAAATGGAACATGGATTTTTTTTCTATTCGCTAGGATCGGTTTTCCGAAATCTAGTCAGCCATGAAAACAATTTCGATAGACAGAAATTATTTAAGAGTATTGTTAAGGCGCCTTGTGCACCATTAAATTAGTTCGACTGGACTATTTTTTAAATTTTTTAATTGTGCTTGTTACCGACTTGTTTGCTATTATAGTTTGTTACAAAAATTGTTTTTTAATATTGCAGTTGAAAAAATTTAAGGGCGCACAAGACAACCTAATATTCTCTTAGGTAAATAATTTCTGACTATCAATTGTAAATTTTGAACAATAAAAGATACAGAAAATCTTCTCCTATAAAAGTTGTTGAGAATGATAAGGACTTTCAATATTTAGGAAAAAAATGGTAGGTATGTTTCTGGGGAGAAATATTGATGATGTCACAGCGGCCATATCCCCAAACAACAAAAAAGCAAATTTTCGGTCATAATTGGGCCTTATAGTATGTCCCGTTTAAGAAGCCCTGTTCGAATTTTATTTTCAATTTTCGTGTTCCCGCAGTAGGCCTGAAGCGCCGAATTGGATCATCCTATAGGTACATTTACTCTCAAGTTATTATAGGTACATTTTTTGTACTACCCTTGCATTTTTATTGTTCGGGAATTTCAATCGCCCTCTAGGGATTTTGACTCGTCGGTTATTACGCAGCACCACATCAATCGGCTCGCATCGGAAAAACCGAAATTTATGCGCCCTGCATGAACTTGGTGGCGGTGGGCCCCTAGCAGCTCTGGGCCCGTGTTCACCGCACACTCTGAACACCCTGTAGTTACGCCACTGGGGTGTTCTGATTGTTATTAAACCAGGCCCTGTCTAATCAATAACTCCTTTTTGTTGATGTTTTTGTGTCTGGACTCTTTACCGTCGCTACAATAAATCCGAAAACTTGCCCGTGACATGTGTCGGGAATTTAATCGCCTAAATTGTAACATCTCGGCTTATAAGTTTCCCGAACGTGGCCGTTGTCCTGAATTCGGCAAAAGTGCGTGTCATTGCGAAGCCTTGCCAAAGGTATAATAATTCGGAAGCCTCGGCGGGGAGCTGGCTTTATCTTGACGAATGTCCGGCCCAGAGAATATCAATGTCCGAATCTGATACAACCGCCCTAAGGTCGGCACTAATTTTATTTGCTAATTCTGGAGAGCTTCGCTCTTGAGCAACTTGTAGCTTATTAGCCAGTTTGGTTTTGTAGCGTGAAGTTCAAGCCGTGAACATATAAAAATATATAAATATGTAAATTTGTATACAGAGTAGCTATGTCTGTGTTTGGGAGCGGCATATGGGGGAACCCTTTGTTTATCTTTATTATTATTAGGTATATTATAAGGCACAGCACGAGCTATAACAATACAAGAGATCATTTTTTCCATCACAATCACACGCACGAGAAAATAATAAAACTGTTTCAGAAATACGATAGACTTTGTAGATTTATAAGACAACAGTTTTAAAAACAACACGCCCGTCGCATCCGCAGCTATTATTACTGTCAAACTCAAACCAAACTTGTCAAATCAAGTATATAGCTTCGCTAAGCTATATAGGTCTGTGGTAATATTGTAGCATAATACACAAAAGTAACCATTACAGACTTCTATATAGCTTTATTGTAGAGCTGTTATTGTAGAGTTTGGAATGTTTTGGTCAACTTCAAAACATTTCGGTTACTTAACGTTGAGCCTATACAAGTAGAAACACACAACTCAAGTATATTCCACACCATACCTGGTAAATTTTACACCTTATTTTTTTTGGTCAATTTCACCAAATGTTCTGGTGTCAATACGAACTATGCTGGTGTGAATATTTAACACGGCGTTGTCTAAGATTAACACCGTGTTGTGTTACTTTTACACGCAATTTGGTCAAAATGGTGTAATTTAATTTATTTGGTATTTAAGATTAACACCGTGTTGTGTAACTTTTACAAGCAATTTGGTCAAAATGGTGTAATTTGATTTATTTGGTATTCCCCTTTTCTTCTTCTTTCTCCCTTATAGTTTTACATGTAAGAAATTTTAAATGTCATTGATAAGTTCAAATTAAGGAGACGTTTTACTTGATACTAACTAAAAGATAAAGAAGCTGTATGAACCAGGCATAATATATGTGCTTGGACTTCATTTTAAATTATTTGTAAGAAATAATAAACGATAATAAGTAATAAGTAAAGAAAATACTTTATTTAAGTTCCAAAATATATGAACGATTCCTTACAAATATAGGTATAAAAATATTAACATTTTCTTTCTTAAAGCTATAAATAAATATTCATTCTCACAGTCAAAAATATTCGGTTATAAAAAAGTTACATATATAATATCGTATGAATTCGTAAGAAAAGTGTACCTAACCACAAACACAAGAAATGCTTTATGTTAGGAGGTTATTTATACTTATACTGCAAAAGAGCATTTTCTTTCAAATTCGTGCATTTTGATGCGACCAAACTATTTCGTACAAATTCTCATACAATGTACTTAAGTAACTGTTGCCTTACAGAATTGTCCGTGTGAGACAAAAAGAAACTTTAAACATTGCGACACAGCGATTTAGTTAGATAGGCCTGTTCTCACAAGCACAAGCAGGTCCGAACTAAGTCGGAGCCAATCAGCAGGAATCAAAACAATCAGAACAGTCAGATAATTTAATTCGTCAATTAGATTCGCGACTGGTTTCTGATTTCGGTGAGAACAAACTCATATCAACACAGTCGATGAGTATAGGTTAGGGGCTATCACCTCGGCTATCACACAGTACCTTTCGTCGTCACATCTGCATATTAGCCTGTCGTTTTAATCCATCTGACTCACTATGAAATTTTTACTTTACATAACAACACCATTTTTGCACTAGCGGTCGGTAGAATCACTTTTATAACTATTATACGGGCCACGCGGTCCGGTCACACGTCACACAAACTGATAAGCTCCGTCGCGCAACACGTTCGACAAACAACTGATGCCATGGCTTCGATTGCCTAAGATTTTACACCCATAACTGGTGAAATACCTCCCCCCTCTCATCTACCTAACACGAACTTGTGTTAATACGTTCAATTTGACACAGCTTAGTGCTAAGGGACACCGAATGGTGTTAAGGAACACCGCGTGGTGTGAACAAACACGAAGCCGTGATAGAAATATAAAAAAATTACACCCCGTTAAAATTAACGAATTTGTTGTGGTGTAAATTTTACCAAATGAGGTTTGGTTAATATATTTGGAATCCACCAATTTTCGTGTCAAATTTTCACCAAATTTCTTTCACCACTCACACGAGGAGGATTTACACCGATTTTTTTTTGTACTGTGCATATACTTACCTAATATCACAGACCTATATAGCTTCTTTGTTTATGGAATCCCTAGTTAGCCAATGTGTGACAAAGTCACAAGGATACGAGAGCAATATTGGATACAAGCAACAGATGGTGCCAAAAATTAAAGTGGCCCAGTCATTGCCAAACTAAACAAAAGACAGATGGACAACTTTATTTTTTGCAAAATCTGTCCCCGCCATCTACTGTATTTCTGTCATGTCATTATGTCAGTGTCAGACATTGGATAACTAGAGTATCCATAAACAAGGCTAATATATTATGTTGATATTAATTGCCTTGTCTATTTATAATACCTTTAAACTTCTTAACTCTGAATTCCTTTCTGTGATTTTCTTACCTGTAGTTATGAATGGAAATTTTCTATTATTTTTACAGTCCTTCACTGCACAACATGCCATAACTAATAAACTATACTATCATTTAATATCACTAATATTCACCCTTAACAAAAAACATTCAAATCTTTAAAATATTACACAAAAATGCCGTAACCAACTACTCCAACCAGTCGTAAACAAGGAGAATGAGGGGATCTTTTGACGTCAGTGCTCGAAAATGGCGGACCCATATGGAATCGGGAAAAATAGGCTGCGCACTCGTTCTAAGCGCCTTCTCCTCACCCCTCCATATCTCTGGGGAAAACCCATAACCTATCAATCATAAATCATAACCTCAAATTACTCTAACATTGTTGCACGAAATGTGGCATAAACAAAAATATTTTTCTAATGACCATTTTGATTTTTTTAAAAAGATAGGTGTTATAATGTTTGGCGGAAAATCGTGGGTCATTAGATCATCCCGAATCGGCCGATAATAACGAAAGCTTGTCCCAAATCGCTGCTAAACGCGCCATAAAATATGAATATCCACCCAGCGCGTAAACGTATATTTATTAGTAACAACAGCTTTGATATATTGTTATCGGCTGCAAATGTGAATTTGTAGCAACATTTCTCTCAGTTAGTGGCCGGTTGTTATTAGGGATCATTTACTAGAAAACGTGAGTTATGTTACGCCTGCGACATCTACATGTCAATTTCGCACGGGGGCAGTTCTGCTCGGCTCTAGGGGATAATCTTCGGAAAGTTATTGCTGGTTTTTGCTACTTTTAACCGCTGCACTGCGACAGTTTATCTCGTATCGGAAAAAGTTCGGCAAATACTGCCAGAATTATCTTGCTTTGGATCTGGACGCATTTAGAACACATAAAATATTGCTGTGTTTTAAACTAACCTTGTAAATAACAGCAGGTGATTTTTAGAGCTTATAGTTTTGTTTTAAACGGCACAACGACACATAAATAGACTATTTATAACAATCTTGGGATCCCAAAAACAAAATGGCACATTATGTATTTTATTGCCAACTTAGGTATAGTAGGTACGCATTTATACCGTTGATCTTTTGCCTACCATAAAACGGTCATTATCCCTTTGACCATAAAATGCCTCGAATTTCGTACAGGGTCGGAGTAGGTATATACCTGCAACCGTAATTCATAATATAAATACAATTTTAAGCAGATATTTTTTATACTTATAAATATAGCTAATTGTATCAGCGTTGTATTAGTCTTGTCTTAGTGTTATAGTGTGGCGTTCTGGTGCTTGTGCTTTGTGCTGATAGTGGGTCATCTAGTGTCATGTTCAGAAGAAAGCATTTATCTCTTGATGCTGATAATTAAAAATGTGTATCAATCGTTGCTGGCAAGAGGCCTTAATTCCAGAGATGCTTTAGCGGATACGTCTGCCTTAACAAATACTCCTCTAACTTCGGTAAGGGACTTAGTATTAAAACCTATTATTCCCAAAAAAAGCGCAGTAACTCCGGCACAATAAGAAGTAGGTATTGACGAGTTTGATGTGGATTTATTAAGAAGAAAGATTTACCAAATGTATGAAGAACAATCTGTACCCACCTTGGTTTCCCTAAAGAAGAGGCTGATCAACGACGAAACAAACATTTCTTGTGGTATTACGACCCTTAGAAAAATGCTGCTCAAAATGGGATTTAAATATCGCACAATTAATAAAAGACAAACTTTAATGTAATCTCAACGTTTAGGAGAATGGCGTCATCAATATCTAACAGCTATTACACAATATGGAGCAGAAAATCGCCCAATTATCTACATTGACGAAACATGGTTTGATACCCATGACACTACAAAAAAGGATGGATTGATTTTTCACAAAACTGTCAAACCAGGGCCCCTTCAAATAAAGGCAAAAGAATTACGATAATTCATGCAAGTTCAGAAACTGGGTTTGTCCCGAACTGTCTTTTGCTTTCAGCTAAAAACATAGCAGTCTCTTCCTTAGATTACCACCAAGATACTGACGCAAAAATGTTTGAAGATTGGTTTGAACATCGTCTTTTGAAAAATATACCAAAAAATAGCGTTATTGTAATGGACAATGCGCGTTATCATAGCAGGCAACTAAAAACAATCCCCAATTGTAGCAGTACTAAAGCGGAGATTCAACATTTCATGATAGAAAATGATATTTATTTTGAAGAAACATACAAAAAACAGGATCTTTTGGAAGTCTTAAAAGCTTTCAAAATTGATAGGGAATACGTCTGTCACAAACTTGCAGCTGAAAATTGACATGTAGTGTTGCGTCTTCCGCCTTACTACTGTATTTTTAACCCCATTGAGTTAATATGGCACCAATTATAATCAAATATTAGAACAAATAATATGTCTCCCACATTATATATATCTGTAGTAGAATTAATAAAAAACGTAGTAAGTAACTTCTCTGCGGCCATTTGGAAAAACTGTATACAACATGTAATTAGGGTGGAAAATTCTTATATGTGTATGCGTACAAATGTTCAACCACTGATAATGGGTTTAGGTTTAGATGAGGATAATAGTGATAGTGACACATAACTAATGGAGTATAAGGAACAATTGGGTTTTCAAATTTAATTATGTCTTCATACCCACAAGTCAATTTGTAAAACTCCTACATTGTGCAGTGTTTTAATCTAAATGTGTAAATTTAAGTATGTATTTTATTAAATTCTATATCGTACCTGTATAATTTAATATATTTAATAAAATATTATTATTCATTGTTTTGTATTTTCATTTAGTTTAGAATGTCTACTTATTTTAAAAATAAATAAATAATATCTTAATAATGTTTAAGCCGACCTGCACCTGCACCCCAGTAATATATTATACCTATATACAATGGGGTATTATCAGGTAGTTGATTTATTTCAGAAAGGTCAACGGTATAAATCCGTACACACTATACTTAACTATCGACGTTTATGGATTTTACATTGCTATTCAAGGACATCGTCTTGAACAAGGCGCTTTGAGTTTTGTTATTTATTTTTCCATAAATCAGACCAACGCGCAAATAGATAAAATAAATTGGGTGTTGCATTTCTGCCGATATACTCGAAGACGAATTCGAAAGTACAATCGAATAAATCGCGCAATAAATTACAAAACCAACGACTCAATCTAAACTCGGCATTAAGTCGCTCGAGTTCTTTTGTTTTTGCGTGGGGAGTTCCAGGTCAAACAAACTCACGGGAAAACTAATTTTAAAATTGTTTTCGAGACAATCGCGTGGCCGGAATATAAGCTTCCCCGTGCATAGAGCATTCCGAAAAAATTTGTATTTTTGCCTGAGAAACTTCTTTCGTTCTCTGTAGGGTCGGCTTGATTTAAGAAAATCGGGTTTTCACTGTTCAGAGCGGCAAAAGAGACATAATTCAAGGCAAATCTCAGAAAAATAAATGTATTTAAAACATATTTTCCAGCTTATCATGAGATTGGGAACGCTAAGGAAGGTGGAATTTAGTTTCCGAGTCCTGTAAGACTAAGGCAAATAAACCACATGAGTTATAATAAAAAGGAACTTCAGTGCCGAGGGGCACATTTTTCTTAATCTGGAAAAATAAGTTTTATTTGACAAAGTAATTTAAAAAGGGTAACCCATCTATGAGACAACCGCGCGCGCAGTTGCTTTTGCCTCCATATCGCTCTACCTAAATCGAGCATCTCTTGCACTCTATATAGAAAATATTATTGTCGTTCAAACCTAAACCCTACAGGCAAAGATACGGCTTTTATAAATTATTATTAAAATTCCTGTGTTAATTTGTTATACAGTGTTCCACGGATTGAGTTGACAAGAGGAGCAACTTTTTTATTTTTGACTTTAATCGAAAAACATCACACTTTATAAAAAGTTCTGCTTCTCGGAAAAATGAGACTGTCATATACAAATCTTAGATCAGATACACAGATTGCTCATAAAATTAAGAAAACACACAAATATTCAAGAGAGAAGTACCACTATTTGTTATTTTACACAATTTTTTTATAAACGAGTTTGTTTGCAACCTAATATAAAGTCCGAATACAAATTGTCAAATAATAATTTCAATTTTTACATTTAGCATGATTATAATAGTTTTTTGCCATTATTTGCAGTATTTAATAAGAAATGAATATATCTGATTTAGTAAACGTCAATAATGTCACAGTGACATTTTATTTCTGTCGGTATTTTGTTTTTGTAGTGGTTGATATGTTATAGAAAATTGTGAAAAAAAACAATAAATAAAAATTAATATAAAAATAATAAAAACACAATGGTTAACAGATCATTTTGATGACAGGTGGTTAGGAAGATTTTGCCCCATCCATTATCCTGCTAGGTCACCTGACCTTTTTTCTATTGGGTGCCGTAAAACAAAAGGTTTATTTGAATAATCTGCCACATGACATGGAAGTATTAAAAGAGCGTAATATGGGAAGCAATACATGAACTGAATGAGCCACAGATCATTCAAAAAGTGTACGAAAAATTTATTAAGCTGGAGCAAAAATGTACTGAGGTAGCTAAGTAGAATCAATGTAAAAATTTAAATTTTGTACTGACAATTTGTGTAAACAGATTCGTTTTAAAAAAATTGTATAAAATAATAAATAGTGGCGCCTACTTCTCTTTTGAATATTTTCGTGTTTCCTTAATTTATGAGCACAGTGTATATCTATAATTTTTATATGACGGTCTCATTTTTTCGAAATGCAGAACTTTTTATAAAGAGTGACATTTTTCGATAAAGTCAAAAATAAAGTTTCTCCTATTGTCAACTCAATCCGTGGACACACCAGGCGCGGCTACTCCATAAGGTCATTTGGTCGATGACCCACCTAATTTATTCCAATTTTTTCAATGTTTAATAATAAACTATATTTTTAAAAATGCAAATATATTTTCATGCAAAAACTCCCCTATTACGATTTGACCCATTTCTTCAATAACTCACGAGCCCCGTCTGGGACACACTGTATACTCGAAGAAAAAGCAAAGTATGCAACATATTTTACAACTTTTCTAGACACTCGTTCTGCTCTTGACTAATTAAAACTCACGAATAAATTGACGTTTATAAACCTTTTTGCATAATACCTTTACTAATTCTTGGAAGATACTAAAAAATGAAAATAGAATTTCCCCGCCCTGTATATTAGAAACGACGGTAGAAATACCACGTTTATCTCTATTCCTTTCAATCAAATGGGCAGGAGGGCCGCAGTATTCCCCCTACCCTACACCAAAATCGAAAAGCATCAGATTTTATGACAATTCCTCGAATGTTTTTGGGTCCTATCTTTCATAATAAATTTATCGCCGGGAACGAACTGAGGGTCCCCCAGCTTAAAAAATAACATGGAAGATGAATATGGCTTTTGTGTGAAATCATCCTTCATGAAGTATAACCGAGGTTGAAAAACGTACCTTTTTATAACCGTATAAATTGCTTCTTCAGAAAAGGCGATCCAAATTGGATATTGACGTCATAAATTCTGCGAAAACTATTAGCCCAGCAATAAAATTTGTCATTAAACAGGGGGCTTTCAAGTCAAATTTTTACATTATTGGGTATAAATTTCCATAAGTAGCAAGGGGATTTTTTCGGGAATGTGTTTTATTTGAGCCATTCACTGAATTTTATCGTATAATTTGACTATCCTATTCGCTGATCAAATTTGGAAACGAGCCATAACCACACAATACAAACACGTCATAAAATAACGTCGTTATACAGGTGTAACTATGATTAGTACATCAATTTTAACTGGAGGTAGGTTCTGACCCATGCAAGTATTTCTTGTTTTGTGCAGAAAACAAAAAGTGTTGGCTTTTCAAAAATTTTCCAGAATTTTAGACAATTTGAGAGCCACTGGTTGCAAGATTATTGAAGCGATGGCTTCCTAATACAGCGTTGCCATGCCGTTAAGTAATTCCTTGATAATCTGTAAAAAATAGCAAAGTTCCAGACCTCCCATGGGGTACAGCAGCGACGCGTTACTTTTGTTCGACTGCAGCCTTATCATCCCGCAAATAATAATAATATCAAGACTCCTCGCAGGCCACAATATTTCTTTTTATTAAAATATTCAGTGATTTCGTTTTATTATAGGACACTAGGACACTTCCACCGGTGACCCAGATAAACCCTGGGCCGGTGATAGAAAACCATAATAAGATATGACTATTTTGTGGTAGGTATAACTTTTTATCCACAGCCGCCTCATTTTCGAATTACAGGGTGTTTAAATTCTCAAAGTTGTAATGTTTTACTTGTTCAACCGTTAAAGATATTCAAACGAAATTTGGTACACATCATGCATTGTTCCAGTGTCACAAAATGTGGTAATACCAAGTTCCCCAAATCGCCAGTGGCGAAAAATACTAGTACGGCCCTGTACAGAATTTTAGTAGAAAGGCCATACTATTTTTTTTATTTCAATTTCCGACTTTAATCTCGGAATTCCGACTTTTTTCTCGGAATTCCGACTTTTTTTGATACGTCAAACTTTTTAAGTCCCCCCCCCCAATCATATTTTCTGGGTGCGCCACTGTCCAGAACTATTTGGCGAATCAGTTGATCGACAGATGGTTTGAGAAAAAAGTCGGAATTCCGAGATTAAAGTCGAAATTCCGAGATTAAAGTCGGAATTCCGAGAAAAAAGTCGGAATTCCGAGAAAAAAGTCGGAATTCCGAGAAAAAAGTCGGAGTTCCGAGAAAAAAAGTCGGAATTCCGAGATTAAAGTCGGAATTCCGAGATTAAAGTCGGAATTCCGACATTAAAGTCGGAATTCCGAGAAAAAACTCGGAATTCCGAGATTAAAGTCGGAAATTGAAATAAAAAAAATAGTAGAGTACGCTTTCGTAGAATTTTCTTTTCTGCACTTGAGCAACTTCATATACAGGGTATTATTTAATAAGTGTCCGACATTTCAGTTTTTAAGTTAAAAAGTTTTTTGAAATACAGGGTGTTAAAGATTAACACATGAGAAATTCAAATTTGATCTTAGTTTGGCCCATTATTTAGAAAAAACAAAAATTAAAATTAATCTTTAACACCCTGTATCTCAAAAATCAAGGCCTTGCGGACACATGTTTATAAAAACTTTTTATCTTAAAAATACCTGATGAATCGTCCTTTGAAATGTCACTTATTAAAATACACCCTGTATTTTGTGCTAAAATATTACGATTGAGCTTCACCACTACCGGTAAAATCTCAATGGTAACTGAGATACAGGGCTTTGAATTTTATTTTTTGAAATTGAATTATGGCTAGGTACATCTTCCAAAATAATAAAGCTTTTGAACTGAAATTTGGCACTGTTATATTTTTGGTTAACTTTTTGAGGTTATATTTTGGATCTTGCAGATGCATCTTTTCATTTGCAACAAAAGTATACTCTAGTTTCGTAACGATAAAATCAACCGTTTGGGATAAAATTTCTCAAAACGTGCCCCAAAACACCTGTTGACTCCAACATTAGTAACATAAACTGTTAACTTACCACTTTCAAACGTTACAAATCAACTGCACCATTATTTAAAGTGAGAAAAATCCCTATGAACAATGTACTACAAATTTTTCTCTTTCAAAATGGAACGGAACGGATTGAAACTCAAGAAAACGAATGATATTTTGACAATAGCGATTTTCGTTTTGAATGTACAGTTGATCTGTAACATTTGAAAGCGGTAGGTGAAAATGTTATGTTTAGAATGTTGGAGTTAACGGATGTTTTGGGGAAAGTTTTGAGAATTTTCAACGCAAACGGTTGATTTTATCAATATGAAACGAGAGTACCTTTTTCTTGCAGAATGAAGAGATGCACTAAAATGATAGACCTGCAAGACCAAAAAGTGGTGCCCTCTGTGACATCTTCAGCTTATTCTCCATTCCCAAAAGGAGAATAGTGCCAAATTTTAGTTCAGCAGCTTATTTATTTTGGGAGATGTAGCCACAATTTAATTTCATACCCTGTATAATAGTGAAAATGTGGGTTAGATCTAAAAAACCTAAACCCACCCTTCAGGACATTATTTTTTCTTAAGGGTCGGAATTAAACCTCCTTTTTGCTGACAACAGACATATATGGTGGATTTTGGAGGGTCCATATTGATCTCCTGGGATAGCCCCCGGAAAGATTTTTAAAAGAATAGGACCGGAGAAACTTAACATAATGCGTGACTCCATTCAGGTTATAGGAACGATCCATTTGAATTGAAATTCGGTATAAATAGGAATAAAAGTTCGCAGGCGAAGTCGAATATTTTCATTTGCGGTTATGTAGAGGGAGAACCCCAGGATTAGGTCAGGAAGTGTATTACTAAGGTTTGCTTAGGGCTGTGACCTGCATTTGTAATATTGCTCTTGGTTGTCTTAAACGCTGTAAATGGAGTTATAGATTGCTCGTGCGCAAATCCTTATAGAGGAGTGTCTTAAACCAAAGATATATTATCTTTGCTTAAACATATTCCGTATTATTTTCAGGCCATTCAGTAGGTTCACGGATATGTAAATTATTGTTTTTTTTTTAAAAATGTTTATTTAAAATAATTATTTATTGCTATGTGTTGACTTTAGAAAAAATTTTAACAAAATATAGGTAAAGTATCAATATGAACTCACTTGGAACACAGTGATATACGGTGCGCGATCTATTTCATAGAATTTACCACGCTCTGCCACTGGTAAAAATGCCAGATTTATCAGCAGAAATAACCCGTATAAAATTCAAAGGTGAGGCCGACGTCGACCTAGTCAAGGAGGCAGCCAATAAGAAAGCGAGCGTAGCTGTTAGGTTAGTTAGGCCAGTATAACCAGTGCCGTGCACGGATATAAGGATTGCGCTTTATTTTACGGATTTTGGTTTTGTGTATAGATTTTTGTGTGGTGTTGTTTTGTGCGTAACAAAATTATTGGTTTGCTTTGGTTTGAATTATTTCCAAGTTTATTTTATTATTTTTTTATGGCATTTAAATAAAATTTGTATACTATTATTAAGGGCTGCGCCCCACCTATGACTCGGTCTTTGTTTTACAAATAAAACGCCGCTTAAGCGTTTTTATGCTGTTTATAACATACATTGAAAATATTCTCAAAATGATATTTGGTGTGAAAACTGGTTTGTAGCCAGTTTAACCCCAATTAAAAAAAAAAAATGTGTGAAATGGAATTGCGCTGAAAAGCTATTTGTGACAAAGTAGGTACAAATTGGATTGTCCACCCTGCTTGTTCATTTGAAGTCCTACAACCCTTGCCCGCATGTGCCACCCTGCTGTACGTTTTCGGTAAATAATATTTTTTACCATCGCCATACCTAAACAAACGTACTGTGCTGAGGGGTGCAAATACCCGTTGATTCAACGTTTAATTCGTACTTAGGTCCGTTTTTGCATTTGAACCGGTATAATACAATTGCGACATTGTGTAAACGTTTCTAAACACATAAATATTTGACGTAGGTAATAATGTGATTTAAACCGGCCTCCCCGTTGTTTTTAAAATCTTCCTTCGTTATCGTCACTACTGCTAGCGTTTGGTATAAATTTGCAAACATGCAACATTGTTATCATTACCTCTGCGATTAATTATGTTAAGTTTTCAGTACACATATCATTACCATATTAAAACAGAGGGGCTATGCTCTTTCAACATAAGAATGTGTATTCTGAAATCCTCTAAACACATTCATTATAATTTAGTGAAGCTATCCCAGACGGAAAACGAATAATTTAAGAGGACTCAAATAAATTATTCCATTAGAAAAATTAGTTAGATAGGTAGGTACTTTATTCCTTCTGAGTTCAAGAGTCATCTGACAAACGTATAACCAGGTAATAAACTTCTTTTATAGCTGACAACGCTGCAACTGAGCTGCCGATGTCGTCATGAAAAGAGTAATTTGCTGAACTTGAATAATGGCAGCAGCGTTGTTTTTCTATTTGAAATTAACCATCTCGGTACTTGAACAATGTAAACTACACCACACTCACTATTTTATGGTTTGTTCTTGAGAATTCAGTGCATTTCAATATTTATCACCACGTTTTGTGTATCAGTACTAGTTCTTGTTATTTATCGATAAATAATATCTATCAGAGCAATAATTAAAAACGTTTATTTGATTTCATAGTAAAATAACAATATTTTCTTTCATTTGTAACATAAGAAAATGGGATTAATTTGAGAATGGTATTAAAGCTTGTTTTCAAGGACGTGTTACCAGACTTAAATATCAAGGTAACTTTTCCCGATCAAAAATGTTTTTCAACAATGTAAACGATTGAAAATTGAGCATCCCATTCAATATGACAGTATTCGTATATCATAAATCATACATTAAAAAAATATATGCCTTCGTCAGATTGTTTTGCGACCGATATAGATATACAACGTTCCAAGCTCAGAGAATTTGTGCAACAATCCCAAAAGTTTAATGATTCCAAATTCTTGAAATTGAAGCAAGCACTCAAAATGAACAAAAAAGAAGTAACCGTAGATATACACGTGTTTCATGCTATTTGGCAATCATCAGTACGGTGTAACGTTACCCAAATCGAAAAGATAGGCATGATTTGGGAAGCAGCAAATGAAGTCCAGGCAGGAGCTACCAGCGCATTTGCAGCTTCAGTCGGCACATCCCCGGATATGGGTCTAAAGCGACCTGCGTGGAAATCTTCATAACCCAAGATACAATGACAACAAGGATGTAAGATTAGCGAGTGTAAATGTAATAATTACTCCGTGGCGATGTTAGTACAAGCCCCAAAATAGGGGATGTGCTCACTGAAGCTGCAAATGTGCTGTTGGCTCCTGACTGGACTTCATTTGTTGCTTCCCAAATCATGCCTATCTTTTGATTTGGGTAACGTTACACCGTACTTATGATTGCCAAACAGCATGAAACACGTGTAGGTATACGGTTACTACTATTTCTTGTTCATTTTGAGTGCTTGCCCATTATCGCTTTTTCTTGTAAATACTTTTACATTCGCTAATCTTACACAGTTATTATCACTATATCTTATTATTTTAAAGTTTAGAATTTATGGAACACTTGTAGTTATAGCGATATCATTATTTTACAACTACGGTTTGTGCGTGGCCTACTATACAGGGTGTTCCAGCGGAAACGTAACAGGCTCTATAACGGCCGGGAAAATTTTTTCTTGGAAAAACGCAAAAATAGGTCAATTTTGTTTGACAGGGGGACATCTTTTGGCAAAAAATTGATAGATCTATCTGCAACCCCCTGAGCAGGGGTTGAACCCCTTCAAAAAATTTGAATGGGAAGGGGGTTCATATCGCACACCTTTCGAAACGTCTCTCAATTCTCTATACACCTGCATCAGATTTTCGAAAATCGATCCACTTTTCAAAAAGATACACCGAGTAAAATGCAAAACATTCATTTTCAATTATTGCCTGGTATTGTTACACAATTAAGCCGAAAGTGGTGGTAGGGGGCCGTAAGTTATAGAAAGCATGTTCAGCTACAATATTATGAGGAAAATTTGATAAACGGGGAGGAAATTAAAACTTTATTGTAATAAATGCTCAGTATGTTGACCATTCACTTCCATGAAATAATAAAGATTTTGTTCAAAACGCTGCCGAACATTGTGCAACATTTCAGGGGTGATTTGTCGACATTCGTTTATAATACGGAGACGCAGATCTTCTATTGTTTAACAATACCAGACAATAATTGAAAATAAATGTTTTGCATTTTACTCGGTGTATCTTTTTGAAAAGTCGATCGATTTCCGAAAATCTGATGCAGGTGTATAGAGAATTGAGAGACTTTTCCAAAGATGTGCAACATGAACCCCCTTCCCATTTAAATTTTTTGAAGGGGTTCAACCCCTGCTCAGGGGGTTGCAGATAGATCTATCAATTTCATGTCAAAAGATGTCCCCCTGCCAAACAAAATTGACCTATTTTTGCGTTTTTCTAAGAAAAAAAAATTCCGGCCTTTATAGAGCCTGTTACGTTTCCGCTGGACCACCCTGTATACTGAAAACACTACATCAGTTTATTCCCGCGAGGCATTTTAAGTGCTGCCATAAGGAACGACTTTCTCGTCGTAGTACCAAGGTCTAGAGAATACTATAAGTCCGCTCACTTGGCCTGTGTAAACAAATATTTCCCCCCTGCCCGATCCCGCTCCCTTCGCCTTAGCCCTCGATCGATATCCCGCTGAGCGGGCGATTCCGAGCGTCACTTTGTTACACAGTGTCTCTCGGAACGGTGTGCTTCGTATTGTACCGGGTGCGCGTAAATTATATCTAATACTGTTGCCAATTTTGAGTAGTGATGGTTTATCACGGTTCTTATTGCAGTGCGGATGGCTGCAAAAGCAATTCAAAATCTGTGTTGTCCTTTTTTCGAATTCCTACAGACCCTGAAAGGTAAGATTTAGTTTGACGTATAATTAAGAAAAATTTCTTAATCAGTTATTTCTATAGTCATCGAAATATTCTTATATTAGATATTACATAAAACTCGTATTATGCATAATATTATATGACATATACATTGTATATGTTGAAGTTGAATAATATAAAGCCAACATGTCACATAGGTGTGTTTCATTCTTTGTTGTAAATAAAAATATTGGTAATTGCAGATGTCAGCAATGGAAGAAGGCCTTAGGGTTCGCCAACCATAAATTTGCGAATATTGCACATAAACGTATACAAAATTTGTAAGACACATTTTGACGACCAATCGTTCACTTCGTCCGGAAAAAGTTTATTAACAAGTGCTGTTCCATTAAGATTATTACCAGAAGCTTATGGTTAGAGGCATATTCCCATGCGTCATCTGGTAGGCAGAGACAAGTCAACAATATTTTGTGAACTAAAAGCCTATGAAGGCAGTTCAGGACCATTTGGCAGTTTGATAGTATAGTATTTCTAAAGTCACTTGAAACAGCATAAAAAACTCTAATTGGCGCCACAAAAAAGGATATAGGACATAAGCGTCACGCAGTTTTTAAAAATATACATATTTTACACAAGCAACATAATATTTCACTTTTAAGGTTTTTTTAAGGTTGTCCTCAAACACAACGTAAAGGTTAATGCACCATATAATATTGTCAAAAGGTATCTAAAAAGCCATATCGATTACAACTATTTACGCAAGTATATCCTAAAATCTGTGAAATTATCGCACGCCTACAAGTGGCCGGCCGACGAACAGCCCATGGAAGTGTTGGTGATATTATATTAGGCGAGCATGCAGTCACTTGTTTTTACTATAATATATATCGTCTATCATTTCGCTGTACAAGTGGCCGGCCAACGAACAGCCCATGGAAGTGTTGGTGATATTATATTAGGCGAGCATGCAGTCACTTGTTTTTACTTTAATATCTATCGTCTCTGTCTTCTTCATCTCCTTTTACTTCTAATACCAGGTGCGGTTGAATATGGTTAAAAAAGTGTTTTGTCTCGTATTTTATTGCCGGAAGCGCCTGTTCTCGAGCTACCCTGGTAAAATATAAAAAAAATCACTTGGAACACAGTGGTATAGTCCAAAGCACGAAAGAAAACGTTTCTAAAGAATGCGGGCAGCGTTGCGAGATTTCCTATACGAGTAGTCGTTATTTATTGGCAAATACAAGCCGAATTTCTGAACTCTGTTATACCGAAAAAATAAACCTCGCATCACGGGACCACTTACCCATTTTTGTTTATCATTTATTTTTAACGCGGTGTGATAAAACACCTATTATATTTTTTTCAACATCGTCGCGTCTACCATCGCCTTTGAAATACGGCAACACAGCACTTCTGTGAAGGAGTCGGTTGACAAAAACAGTTAGCCAACGCGTTTTGTGCCTGTTTCTATAGTACGTAAAGTTAACTGCGTATTTGGGCTACCATACAGACCTCATTTTTTAGGCCGCTGGCAAGTTTTTCCGCCGGCTCAGAGAGCTCAGTGGCGTTTCGTATGTTCGGGAGTTAACGTGTGCAAAATGAGTAAACAGGGAGGAACGTTGCATTCTCAAGCTCCATAGTCTAAGGCATCACCGTTAAGAATAATATTAACAATAAATTAAATAACAATTATATGAAAATTAAGTCAGTGATTTACACAAAATTGAGCTACGCCCCTGAACTGTGACTAATTCTATAATATTTGCGAGTTCTTCCCCCTTACGTCGCACGCATTCTGCCGTAAGGAGGACTATATACGAGCGCGATCTATTTTATAGCATTTACCACGCTCTGCTACTGGTAAAAATACCAGACTTATCAGCAGAAATCACCCGTATAAAATTCAAAGGTTTTTATGCTGTTCCAAGTGACTTTAGAAATACTCGAAAATTTAGTGAATATTAGAAAATATGTTATCATAATTTAATGACTTATCGCATCAGGATGGCTTAGGTTCTAGCCTACTAAAGTAATTCCGATCAGTATATACATCATATACGCGAGTTCGTATTTACTACACACTTAAATTTGCGAATCGGGAATTAAAAACCCAAAGACAAAATAAATCAAATTCAAAACTTATACAATTTTGCAAAACTTGTAAACTATGTAAATAATTTTGTTTGCTCCTAGGTACACACTTATGTATATTTTTACTTACTCTACAGTCTATGTTTAGTTAGGTATATCTTGCGTTATTTAAACGGAAAAAGTAAAATACCTGCATTTTTATTATACATATTATGCTCCTTATTTTTCCGCTATACCTATTACTCCTATTGTTCATAATGGAAAGTCAATATAGAGGTGCCCCCGTATAACTTGGTGCAACCAGCTTTACGGTGTTTTGGATAGTCCACCCTCGTAAATAACGGAGTGGCGAGCTGACATTAATTTACGACCGGTCGCAAAAAATCGGCGGCTTTTCGACGACTTCAAAGGAGTGATCCGACTTATAGTATTCTCTGGACTTCGGTAGTAATATAATACTAATAATAATTATCACCCTCACAATACTCCAAACTAGGAGTACCCCAGAAGCAACCACATGCTTGTGCGGGGGAGGGGGGCAATTACTATTATTTTGTCTTCGTTGCCATTTGCGGCTAGGGCCGACTTTTTTCCCGATAGAACTAGGATAGCATTCGCTCAAGTACTACGGAAAACCCTAGAAAACCGTAGTAATCCCAGTGAGTGTAGGACAATTAGTAAATCACACGGATAAAGCTATTTAGGAGCAATCCCGTGAACCCACATTTGTCCAGCGCTCTTGGCCATAGCGCGCCTGCCTCGCACCAAGGTCGATGGAAGGCAGAAAAACATGCAGCGGCCCCTACCATAGTAAATCTACTAGTAGATTTAGTAGATTTTCTGTGGTAGTACTACAAATCAACAAAAGGCTTTCTTTAAATTGTGTTTCTCCCATGAACGCCATAATGGCACCGGTCGGGATTCTATTACCTGCAACGTAGAGTCGCATGCAGAAATCATAAGATTGAAACTCTGCGGAATGCCAGAGGCGTTCCCCCGCAAAACTGCTGATATATTGCTGTCGGATTCGCACTCACTCGGGACGGTTTGGAAGACGCGGGAGGGAAATTTACTTATTTCTCTATTTGAAGGAGATGGGCGCTTAGCGAAATTTTGCCAGACCGCGCGGAGAGGGACCGATCGATATCGTCGCCCTTAAACTACTTACATGAGTACACATCGTCTCACACGAAAAGATATATTCCTAGGGGCGTTGGGATGCATGCCGATTTACCCACTCTCAGTCTACACTCGAAAAAAAAAAACATGAGAACGTGTGGCAGTTGAGACTCTGCAGGGGCAAGTTGGCACAAATTGCAAATGCGCTTTGGCGTTTTTGAACTATATGGTGACATAGGCGCCGACTTCTCAAAATTTTGCTGGGTGCCCAAGGTCAGAGGCGGATCTAAACGAGGGGGCGTCGGCGTGGTAAAAATTTTTCCTGAGGGGCCGGGGTAAGGGAATTTATTTGAATCTAATATGTATTTTTGTGAAAAATTAAATAATTTATTTCTCTAGAAAAAACAAAAACAAAAAAATGTTTCCCCAAACAAAATAAAAAAACAAACTTTAATAATAAACATAACAGAACAAAATCACAAAAAGAAACAATAATTCTTTAGATTTAAAAAATAATGTACTTATCACAAAATAAAATCATATTTTCTCTTCTTTCGCGCAAACTGATATTTTCTTCAATAATTATGGGTTCATTGCGGTGTATATTTAATATGGCTAAATTACTTTGTCTTGGACCATATTGGTACGTAACCAAGTTCTAATTCTGTTAAGCGAAGAAAAATTTATTTTTTTATTTATATAAACTGGCAAGTATATGCTCAAAATTTTTCTTGCCGTTGTCGCGATGCGACTTCGTACTGGTACTGGTGTTGCCAGAACAAGCTTTATTGAGAAACTGAGGAAAATATACTAAAAACGCTCTTTAATTGTACACTAGATTGTGTCCCTAGCAGTGGCGTAACTACGGAAAAGTAGGCCCGTGTTCAAAAATTTCAGGTGGGCCCCTGTGTTTTTTATGTTTGAAAGTGGTGTAACAATGACATTGTACAGGATGTCCCATTTTCGATACTTTTGCAAGTTATATTTATATTTTGAAATTTTTACCTCCTAGAAAAAACCCGTGTACCTACGCCACTGAATTCTACATGAAAAAATCTATAACGGTCGATTTTTACCATTTCAACGGATATAGGGGAAGTGCCTGAAAATGGCAAATTTTGAAAATCACCTTGTGTTTAAAAAAACTAAGGAGGCCGCAAGAAAATTCACGAGCCTTCCTTTTTATGAAAAAGTAGGTAGGTCAGTGTCCCAAAAACCGCAACTCCCTATTTCTAAAAATAGCCGAGATACCTCGCAAAAGTATCGAAAATGAGACACCCTGTAGGTGCATAGTCAATAATCCAACTTAAACTTTGTATTGACCAACAGTTAAAAATAATGCACATTGCCGAAAAACGCCATTTTATTGTGAATAGAAAAATTCCATGTTTTTCATTCCATTTAAGAACCCCTGTTCGAAATTTTATTTCCAATTTTCGTGTTCCCGCAGTAGGCCTGGGGCGTCGAGTTTGGATCATCTCTGGATTACTGGATCTCTGGATTACTCTTAAGTTATTATACATTTTTTGTACTACCCTTGCATTTTTATTGCTGCGAAATTTCTATCGCGATTAGAGATTCTGACTCGTCGGTTATTACTCAGCACCACATCAATCGGCTCGCATCGGAAAAACCGAAATTTATGCGCCCTGCATGAATCTTGGTGGCGGTGGGCCCGTGTTCACCGCACACTCTGAACACCCTGTAGTTACGCCACTGGTACCTAGAATTTCCTAAAAGGCGGCCATATTGATATTAGTGATAGGTAACGGAGAAGCATAGAAAAAGGTTATAGTTATTGTTTCTGTGTTTGAAGTTAGGTTAGAGCCACAGAGACAGAGATCGAATATCAAGGTTAAAGTTAGGCATCTGTCACAAGTTCTGACATTTCTGACGGACATGCTAAATA
Organism: Pseudeuparius sepicola; assembly: GCA_963920635.1. Classification (NCBI taxonomy): domain Eukaryota; kingdom Metazoa; phylum Arthropoda; class Insecta; order Coleoptera; family Anthribidae; genus Pseudeuparius; species Pseudeuparius sepicola. Next base: position 9,835,416 of record OY987305.1, read on the forward strand.
CGTCCCTGTAGGTGCCCAAAACATTGCTGATAACCTTGTATTATCAAATTAAGAAATGTCATTTCTAGTGTACAATTAAAGAATGTTTTTAGATTTAGATTAACTAATAATTATAACAATGTTTGTAGAAAAAGGGGGGCGGCCGCAACCCTGTATCCGCCACTACCCAAGTTATTCAACTCCCCCCAAAATGTTATTTAAAACAAAATTATTTATAAATATAAAATAAAAGTACATAACAAAAAACGAACAGTTATCATTCTGATGATTAAAAAAACAAAACGTAAATAGAATGTAATAAAATAAAGGCATTTCTATAAGAAAGGCCTCGTTTTAAAATTCAGCGGACTCTCATCCCGATGAATCAGCTGGATATCTGTCTCTTACTTCCTCCAAAGGGAAACAAATGAGAGGGAGATATCAGCTGATTCATCCGGATGAGAGTCCGCTGAATTTTAAGACGCGGTCTTTAAACAAAAAAAAAACAAAACAAAAACAAAAAACGACTCGTTACCTAACTTTGCGTAAATAACGCAAAAGTGCTTAGTCTTATGGACGATTTTATGGGGAACATTTGACATATTTTCAAATTGTTTAGTTGTCACCTTGTCACCTTTGCTTGCGAGCTTCCAACAACTGGCCAAACTTTTGGCCGGGTGCTCCGCACAAAGCCGAATTTTTGGCCGGGTGCTCGAGCCCCGGAGCACCCGCGGAGTCGGCGCCTATGGATGGTGATATACATTTGGCTCGGTTCGTATCACATGCCGCAAACGTATAAAAACTGATATTTGCTGGGAGGTTATTCGTGATTCTGTGTTCGTAGCGTATTTTGACTCTCGTCAAAATTCCGTCATATTTTTTGACAGTTATTTGCTGTTTCGAAATCTGATGTATTGTTGAATTTGTCTAAATCTGTTTATGGTTGTAACATGGCAGTAAAGACATTCGTTTGATTAATTTCTGTTGATTTTTTAACGAAAAAATGACAGCAAATAGGCACAGAACCGACGGGGCAAGTTGGCCCGGTGTTAATATGACTAGATAACCCTGTACACGGGGCTCGGAGGCGCGGGGCCAGTCAAAACCACTGAACTTTATATATAGTTCAGTGGTCAAAACGCAGGCCGCGTACGGCACACCGTTCGCACCCGCCTAGAGCCGGCCCTGGAGGGGTTAGACCAGTGGCTGTTGAAGTTGACATAGCTTTAAGGTTAAAAAAAACTAATATTTTTAAATGGTTTTTAATAAAAAACTGAAATAGGTTTAAGTTGAACAAGTTTAACATTAAAACTTCAACAATATTAAATATTAATTATAATAATAGCTGAATATTCCTTCTCGCATTTATACCTATCCCTTTTCTACTTATTTGATTTCTCATTATTACGGATATTTATATTCCTACACATTCTTCGCCTGGCCTGACGACACCTTTATAGAATTGCCAGTAGGTATGGTAAAAAATTTCTTCGCGCCACTTGCCTAACTGATCCTTTTATAAAAATAATAAATACATATTCAAATACAAATTAGTACTAATCTATTGATAAAAGAGATTCTGGGAGGGGGCACAGATCCAAAAATTATGTTTTGTTGGCAGTTTTCGGGCGTGTTTCCATGCTTTTAAATCTCAATGTAATCTCCAAAAATGCGTTGAGCATCAATTAAAACTGCACACAAAATGTTCAAACGTACTTCTTGTTTAGAGGTTGTTAAAAGATGCCTCCAACAACTTGACTACACAGGCAGACACTAGTTTATTGACTTATTTATAAACTTTAGATTATTTTTTTTTCTCTCCGGAAATAATGTGCCTCACATTTCTCCCTGTTCTTTTTTCAAATTTAAAAGAGATGCAGAGGTTCTTACTTGAATTTCTTGTGCAAATATTTATTCCAATATATCCAGAGGGGTGGAAGAAAATATAGAGTCCATTATCAAACAAATATATTAGGGCCAATTTTAGCTCAAACCTTGGCAATATTTGTGTGTAAAACTCCATTTATACAAAATTTTATGCAAGAAACGAATTCCTGAAATACAAGGGCAACGAGGTGAAAAATGTGGGACAAACTGTACACCTGACCTGATTTGAATGAAATTTGGCTCATGTCTTTCCTGTGCTCTCTCCCTCCCTGAAAAAAATCCTGCATCCACGCCGTCACAGACGCAAGTATATTTATAGCTGATGCACCTAGCATACCAAGGTGAGATGTAAGTGGCCCAGCCTAGTTTTTAATTTATTTTATTTTCGGGTAAAACCCAATTAGAACTGTAGGAACGAACTACCCAGCGAGTTCCCCCGTGTCTGTATACATATATGTATATGCGGGCAAGTTGGCCTTTTCATTTTGAGCACGAACTGCGACCTTTTAAAAGTGTATTTATTTTTGCGAATCTGGGATGGGCTTTATTTCAAGTTCTTTAGGGGGCTGGAATAATGAAAAAGAATCGCGGCAAGGATTTGAAAACATGAATATTCATTAGTTCCAGTGGTAGGTAATAATTCACTCCCGGCTTGCCCGAAAAACTTTGGATATTAATGATAGTATAAATGTTTGAAAAAGGAAAAGTTGTCAGGTAATCCAGTCAACATCCACAAATGTTGAATGTAAGTCTGTCAGCCGAGAAACTTTTCGGAGGAATTAGTGTTAATTTCAGATTCTCCGATAGACAGCCAATTTAAATACTATTTACATGTATTTTCTCAAGGTAAAATCTAAGAGTTACCACACCGTTTACACAAAATCTAGAAGATTTATTTTGATTGATATTTACTTGTGTAAATAGTAAGTCCACAAGGGTAACCAAAATCGATAGATTAAGGAAGTCTATAGAATCAACAACAATCATAAAATTTAAATACAATTCTTACGGAAATAAATGCAAAGTATAAAATTTACGGTCTTTTTATGAAGTTTAAATACATTTTTTGCGAACATCCCTCGATATTGGATATACAGCTTGATTTAAAAATACAAATACGTAAAATTCTATCGAGCGTTGAGTGAAGGAATAAATCCTTCCCTTAACGATCCAAGAGAAACGAACGTGTACAGTGTGTTCACTCACAAACTGTAACTGTACTATATTTTATTACAACTTTTAAGATAGAAGAAGTCTGGAATAAAAGTTGTATAGGTAATACTAGAGCATCATCAAGGCAAACTAAACTTATGTTGTTTTTAATAGCTAGACCATCCTATATATACAGTGTTGTCCAAAAAGTGCGCACCATAGGGGGGAAATTTTTAATTAATGTTTTATTTTGAAATTTGATTTGGGGGTTACCTTTTGCTTGAAAAATGATGAAAAATGACCCACTCAAACGTGGTCATGTGACTTTCGTTATCTGTCAAAAATGACATTTAAAAAAATATATCGCCAAAAATGGGTTTATTTGTTAACATATCAAAAATTTTTACTGGAAAAAGTTGTTTCTTTTTCAATTTTACGTATAAGTGTGCCAAACTTGAACGCTCTAATAAAAGATTTAGTTTTAAAATTCTGTTATGTTTGTTGCAAAGTTGATGTACCGTCTAGCATTTAGGGAATAAATTTAGTTACATTACGTTTTCCAGTTCTAAATTGATGCCAAAATAATAATAAATTAAATTATCATCAAACTATTTTACGTATCTAAGCAAAATTCTTGACTTTTATGGAAGCAACCATATGCTTGTGCGGAGAAGGGGGGCAATTACTATTATTTTGTCTTTGTTGCCATTTGCGGTTAAGCTGAAGATGCCAATTTCTAGGTATCTCACAGAGGGAGTCACTTGCGCTGTTTTTGAATGGAACTTTTGTTCGTAACTTTTCTGTGGTTTCCTTTTTGTTGTTGCAGATCCATCATTTTAGTGCATCTTTTCAATATGCAACAAGAAGGTACTCTTATTACGTTAAATTCATCTATTTGCGTTGAAATTGGCAAAATGTGCCCCAAAACACCTATGTTAACTCCAACATCCGAAACATAAAATTTTCAGCTACCGCTTTTAAATGTTTCAGATCAACTGTACATTCAAAATAAACAAAAAAATACAAAATGAGCATTGGTCAAAACACCATTTGTTTTATTGAAATAGTGTTCAAACCTTGCCGAGTTTCAAGTCGTTCCATTTTGAAAGCGAAACATTTTTGGTACATTGTTCATAAGGACTTTTTTCTCAAATGGTACAGTTGATCTGTAACATTTAAAAGTGCTAGGTAAAAATTTTATTTTTCGAATGTTGGAGTCAACAGGTGTTTTGGTGCACATTTTGCCAATTTCAACGCATTGTTATATTGTTATGAAACAAGAGTACCTATCTTTTTATTACAGAATGAACAGATGCACTAAAATGATTGACCTGTAAGACCAAAAAGATGACCTGCGAGTAAAAGCACGATTCAAAGTGCAAGTGACGTCTTCTGTGAGATACATAGAAATTGACATCTTCAGCTTATTCTTCGTCCCCAAAAATACAGTGCCAAATTTCAGTTCAGCAGCTTCATTACTTTGGGAGATCTATGGTCATAATTAAATTTTAGAAAATGAATTTCAACGCCCTGTATATCTTAAACAAACAACACTTCTATTAAGGCGTATTGGCCTCAATCCTTATATTTTGTTCCGAAATATGTGTAGTGTAGTTGCTATATGAACAATTATTAACCGGACACCCTATATGTATTATTAAAGTGTGTTTCATACCATTGTAATGACTCTACTTGTAATGTTTGTTGCATATAAGTGTTAATATTAAAGTTATTGTGAGTAAATAGAAGCACAATCATTATTTTTTACCCTTAATGAATAACCGATGGTGACATATACAGTGTCCTCCAAAAAGTTCGCAGCATAGGGGGAAAATTTTTAATTAATGACTTTTTGAAATTTAAGTTTTGGGGTTACCTTTTGCTTTAAAAAAGATGAAAAACGACCCACTCAAACGTGGTCACGTGACTCGTTATCTGTCAAAAATGACATTTAAAAAAATATATCGCTGAAAATGGGTTTATTTGTTAAAATATCAAAAAGTTTTATTTGAAAAAGTTGTTTCTTTTTCAATTTCACGTACGTGTACCAAATTAGAACGCCCTACTAAAAGATTCAGTTTTTTGACATTTTTTAATATTTATGAATATTCTGAAAAATTTTAAAACTTGTAACTTCATAAAAACTATTTTGTATCACTAGCTTTATCATTCTATTAACTTTTTATTACTAATTACCGATAAGAATGTGTCTTTTTCAAAAGAAAATGATATTAACCCCTTAAAATTCTGTTTGCTGCAAAGTTGATATACCGTGTAGCATTTAGGATATAAATTTAGTTACATTAGGTTTTCCAATTCTAAATTGATGCCAAAATAATAATAAATTAAAATATCATCAAACTATTTCACGTATCTAACTAAAATTCAGTACTTTTACGAAACAAATAATTATTACCTTTAAGTTTAATTTCACATTAATCGATATTGATGAGTAGGCCATGGAGAGAATAGAAGCAATTGTTTTTATTTGACAGTTTGATAACTCTCAAATAAAAACAACTGTTAAATAAAAACAATTGCTTCTATTCTCTCCATGGCCTACTCATCAATATCGATTAATGGAGGTAATAATTATTTGTTCCGTAAAAGTCCTGAATTTTAGTTATGGATCGCGCGAACTTGGCCGAGCCGCGCCGAGCCAGACTGTATAAACGAATACCCCGCGCCGATCCTGGCTCGGCTCGCGCTATCACAGGCCGTTTAACCCCACCTTTATTATAAGATACGTGAAATAGTTTGATGATATTTTAATTTATTATTATTTTGGCATCAATTTAGAATTAGAAAACCTAATGTAACTAAATTTATATCCTAAATGCTACACGGTACATCAACTTTGCAGCAAACATAACAGAATTTTAAGGGGTTAATATCATTTTCTTTTGAAAAAGACACATTCTTATCGGTAATTAGTAATAAAAAGTTAATAGAATGATAAAGCTAGTGATACAAAATAGTTTTTATGAAGTTACAAGTTTTAAAATTTTTCAGAATATTCATAAATATTAAAAAATGTCAAAAAACTGAATCTTTTAGTAGGGCGTTCTAATTTGGTACACGTACGTGAAATTGAAAAAGAAACAACTTTTTCAAGTAAAACTTTTTGATATTTTAACAAATAAACCCATTTTCAGCGATATTTTTTTAAATGTCATTTTTGACAGATAACGAAAGTCATGTGACCAAGTTTGAATGGGTCGTTTTTCTTTTTTTTTTAAAGCAAAAGGTAACCTCAAAACTTAAATTTAAAAAAAGTCATTAATTAAAAATTTTCCCCCTATGCTGCGAACTTTTTGGAGGACACTGTATAGACCTTCCCCACTGTGTGGTTAAATTTTTTTACATCATGACTGAATCACCCTGTATATACCCACAGTAATAGTTTATGCGTGAAAAGTGGTCCTTCCTCGCTATTGTACAATTTTATTCTCGTGCGGGCGGTATTTAGAATTAATTTCAAATTTTTACTTGTTTCCGAGGTATTTAAAAATCCGATAATTCAAGAGGATCTTTTGCCTCGTACTTTTAAACTCCTTAAAGTATACTTCATGCAAACTTCGCGTCTAGCTTCAGCGGTTTTGGAGATAAAATACAATCGTGGAAACTTGCCAGAGAAGAAGATATGAAATAATGCGCCCTTTCTCATTTCGAGTTACCGAAATGTTTCTCAGTGCCATCATTTGCCAATTACCGGAAACACGTTACTCGGGAAAAATGGCTTCCATGTCGTTTTAAACGCGGCCCCACTCCAAAGCGAATGAACTCGAATTAATGTTATCATTATAACAGACATGGAAACGAGAATAAATATAATATGCTTTTCCGTTCCCGTATCTGAAACGGAATGACGACGATACTTTCTCATTTTAGTCCTACGCCCTACGTCGAAACTTTTTCTGACAGGGAACTGGGGGCTATTGTGCGTTATTTTAAGGGCCTTACATGCTCGCCCGACGAATTGCAGTAAATCAACTGCATACGTCATGTCCTTGGTCCTTACTCTTTACCGCAGTCAAGATTAATTGAGATTATGGAGCTTTTATGATCCGCGTTAGTTGCGGAAAACGACGGAGACTTTGCTGGGAAAATTTTACCCAAAAATTTAAAACCTAAAAACTTGGAAAGGAACATACACATGAAACACACAACCACACACAAAGATACACTTTGTTTTTCGGCGCTTAGAGCATTTTAAACCATTTTAGCCAATAATAATATTCCCTCATAATGTCAAGTCACACAAGCAAGCAGGGGCGGAGTTATAAGGGTTTAATAATAATAATTCTCACCCTCACAATGCTCCAAACTAGGAGTACCCCAGAAGCAACCACATGCTTGTGCGTGGGAGGGGGGCAATTACTATTATTTTGTCTCCGTTGCCATTTGCGGCTAGGGCCGACTTTTTTCCCGATAGAACTAGGACAGCATTCGCCCAAGAACTACGGAAAACCCTAAAAGACCGTAGTAATCTCAGTGAGTGTAAGAAAATTAGTAAATCACACGGATAAAGCTATTTTGGAGCAATACCGTGAACCAAAATTTCTCCAGCGCTCTTGGCCATAGCGGTGTTTTTCTTTAAAGACATGTGCATGTGCCTGCCTCGACACCGGTTCGAACCAAGGTAGATCAAAGGCAGAAAAACATGCAGTCTGAAAACTCAGCGCCGGTACGAGCGACGCCCCCACCGTGTTAAATAAAAAAAAGTTATACCTCGTCAATATCTTCATTTCTAAGATACCTATAGATGAATGATGAAGCTACTTGATTTTTTCAGTATCAGTGTGATCTTTCAAATTATTTTCACTGTTTATCCAAAAATATTCGTTTAGCTGCTACTACATGTAGAAAAACCAACTACAATTTGAAAATTTCAACATACTGCATCTTAATAAAACTAAGCCTTTGGGCAGACCTATGCTTATAATATGATTATTTAAAGTATTATGCTCGATGCTCCCAAACGGCTTAGGCGAGTTTTGTTGCAGCTAAGTGGAGTATCTGTTGGTATTTGTCATAGTGTTTGAAAAAAGGTTACTCTTAGCCCTACGGCCTACCGGTTAACTTTCAAGAAATTCGTTTGTTATCCGCATAGAGCGGAATATGGTTCATATAACTTTGAGGGCAATAACCTGAACATTATTTTCTTCTCGCATCTCATTCACTTCGAAAAAGGTGCCAGAAATGTTCGGAACAAGGTGAGGGTCATTTCCAACAATTTTTGCAACGCCGTTTGGTTTTTCTTTATTATTCCAATCTTAAAAATCATCTACCCATATTCACAAAAAATATATGTACAATGTGACCCACTTAAAACAGGAATACCCCCATAAAATTTGTAATTGTCGTCCGATTTGGATCGTTTTTTTAACGATAGGGCATCAAAAACTGTACTTTAGGGCAAAGCGGCACATTTTATTTAAAAGAAAACAAGGCCTACTACAATATTATGTTTGGCGTCAAAATTAGAGAAACCATGTTGGCGATTTTTTTTAATTCTGGCTACGCCACTGGATTGGGCATCTCTTAAAACGGGTTTGTACCAAATTTTGTTAAACAATATGGAACAGAAAAAATTCTAGAAACCAATGAAAATCTCTATTTAATTCGCTTGAATCAAGTTGCATGTTGCACGTGGATTAAAAACAGTTAAAACTGTAACTTACTTTATTGCAACTAATAGTAATATCAATAGATATAGCAAAATACAAAAACCCTAATGTAATAATTATGAGGTATGAAATAAATGGTGGATTAGTAGAAAAAATTTAAAATTTCATTTTTAATTCAGGTTTTTTTGTATTTAGGTACCTATACCTATTTGAAATAAAGTAAGATACAGTTTCAATTGTTTTCAATCCCCATGCAATTTGATTTAAGCGAGTAGGCAGGTAAAATAGGTACCTATAGTAAAATTATTTTAAGAAGTCCTTACTGGGACTGTCAATTGGTAATTTCGGTATCCTAAGTTGGCATCAATGCAGCAAAAAATGCAACCGGGTCTTAAGTCCAGGTCAGTAACGAGCCCATTTGCACAATGAATTACTACTAATAACACGAACAAGAACAACACAGATAACGGTAAAACTCACGAAACGTACAAAACCCGGGAATATTTCCACTGCCCAAAGTTTGAACCCTTTTGAACGAGTCGGAAAACCTTCACTGTCACTTTCACAACACCGAAATAAAATTTGCCTGAGTACGCACCATAGACGCTGTCGCAAGTAGGCGATTATACCAAAATACCAAAATGAAAGTGTTTTCATGACGTTTGAAATTATTATTAAAATGAGTTGTTGTCATAGTTATTTTTATTTGTAGCCGTATAATCGCGATTGCAATAGGGTTTTTATTTTATTATGTTCTTTTTTTCGTATCACTTGGGTATCTTTTCACATCATAAATCAATGAGTGACGTCATTAACTAGTTGAGACACATATAATATATACCAATTCCTAGGGATTTTGGGGAGAATGTCATCTGACAAAATCGAGACTTCTTACAGTAATCGGGGTATACCTAGTTAAATCGCGATTTTCATTGGTTTCTAAAATTTTTATTGTTCGTTTTATTAACAAAATTTGATAAAAACCCGTTTTAAGGGATGCCCAATCCAGTGGCGTAGTCAGAATTTTTATAAAAAAAAGTCGCTAATACGATTTCTCTAATTTTGGCGCAGTAGGCCTTGCTTTTTGGAAATAAATTGTGCCGTTTTGCCCTAAAGCGCAGTTTTTGATGCCCTATCGTTTTAAAAAAAAAAACGATCCGAATCGGACTACAATTAAATATTTTATGGATGTTCCGGTTTTAAGTGGTTCACACATAAATTAAAATTATGAATGATTGTTGTTTGATCCCGGGCTACCAAACTGAGGTGCAAAAAATTTGCTCCATACCCAAATGGGTTCACAAAAAACTTGCTTAGTAAGTATATAAAGGATGTTTCAGTGGCATCAGGCCTTTATTATTTATAAGTACAGATATTAAAAAAATCTTTCTTCTTGCTTAGTATGTCGTTTATATGACAGAATATAATGAAAAAAAAAATGCAAAGACATATGTTTGTACTATCCCAGCCTAGTGTGGGGTCAAATTGAAATGAACGTTCGTTATCAAAATATGAGGCCATAATCGTCAGGCATTGTCCGAACGATTATCATGTTTATTCGAAAATTTATGTACGCTTTAAATTTTCCAGAGCATATTGGGGATTTTATCCCTTATATACCCCCATAAATTCAGATCATTGAAAAACAATAAAGATTTAAGCTTATTGTCCCATTTGGATTGTTAATTAAACCACATTCGTGGTAGCGTTTTTAAGGATCTAGTTTTTTAGCTGCGGATTATAGGTAATCGATGTGAGCGGTTTCTAGAATTTATTCGACAAATTTCGGCACAACAGATATTAGCAAAGAAATCGAAGACAGTTCGACGTAAATTTTCAGTTTTTCTCTTTAAAAATACTTTTTAGGAAGTTGTGTCAATGTTTTTTGACAATTCAACGCATGACAATATAAACCAATGTAATGACATAATTTTTGAAATATTAACCAATCAGGTGATCATGTCAGCGATAATACCACTAGTGGTATTTTCGCTGAAATCCTACTCTCTTAGTTACGTCCTAGTTACGCTAAACCCATATTGTGACAGCTAAAACTGATAACCCGTTAACCTCTTCACATAACCAAATTTAATATAGGACTAGATGAAGGTATCACATTGATCGTTAAATATATATGCACAAAAACATAAAAAGTGTCCAATATGGCCCACCCTGTACTCATAAAATTATCGTAGCCGTCATTTCTCTTTTCGCGCAGGTATATTAGTCTGTTACACGATACACAGAAAACGGTATGCCAGCTAGGAGAACGAAAATTAAACTATTCTTTCTGCGCACCTACGTCGCACTTCGACAAAAGCGCGGCCAACTTACCAAAAATAGTCCTGAAATTAGTCTCACTGACATACGTCAGTTATCAATTTCATGTTAAGTCCCGAAATAGTATGTAGGCATCTTTGAGACACCGTGGTGTATATGTGGTTGCCTGGCTCACTATAAACGAGTCAAATTTCGGTTTAAAAATAAGAGGTAGCCACGATTTTGTCGAATAAGCGTCACCGTTGACGTCACAGCACCCGTGCGCGGGCATACCGTTATCTGTGTATCGTGGTCTGTTACTAGATACGATCCTCCTAAATCTCGATCTGTCCTTTCCGCCGCCTACTCTCTTTAATTAATAGTTTGCTCGTCAAGTAACCAAACATGTCTGCCGACGATACGCCACCATTTTGACTTGTCCCCTGGCCCCGGCACTTCAGAGCCGGATCGGCCATCCACATACCCCCCAAATTTGAATATACACGGTCGGTTTAACGTCAAACCATTGTCACCTCTACCGTGCAATCTCTGGAAACTAAGCGTGTGTAATGTTCGACTGTCCGTTAACAAGCCGCAGCCCTAATTTTATAGTGCGGGAATATATCACCGGTATCCGCCGACGTTCGGCGACCAAACACGCAGGTATTTCATAAATTGCAATTCCAAATTTCAACCAGGCATGTTGGCCAGTCAGGGTAAAAAACCGAAATACTATCCAAATCCAAAGAAAGAAAAAGTGACTATAGAATATTCTCTCTAAAATGCTTGACTGGTAAGCTATACTGCCCCTGACTAGTGTAATAATTTTGAACAATGGGACACGAAACGTGTTTGGCATTTAAGAAAAACCGCCACTGGCAACGGAATTAGCCTTAAACAAATATTGGGTGTAGTTATACTGAGCGTAACTTTAATTAATACTTAAATTTTAACTGGGAAGTTTCGACCCCAAAAGCACGCCTATGAAGTTTATTTTTGAAAAAGACTTTTTTTAAATCACCAAAAATATGACAAATTTGCTCTTATACTTAGAAACTTTTTAGTGCTGCTGGTTCGAACGTCCCTGTCAGTCCATTGTGCCATTCGTCCCCACGTCAATACAAGCTGTGCTCCAAGGGAACAGAATAACATCTGCCGACTACCTGCCAACTAACACGCCTCACAAACACACGCACACCCATACACACATCCAAACGCATGTTCTCAGTGGATCGAAAATGGGGACTATAGTAGTATACAAACATGTATGTTATATCCGACCTCAAGCATCACCTTGATCATAACCTTGTTTTTACCCTTGATTCTGTTTACTGTTGGATATTATGTTCTCATTCTCTATTGTTCAAGATGCTTACTACAAAGATATCATTTTCCATTGTATATTGTTCTAGAATGATTACTAGAACATATCATATTCCTTTTGAGTATTGTTAAAACTTGCTTACTGCAAGAATTGCAGAATTTGATCTTCCCTTTGTCTTTATATTCTTTTCCCATGAGAACCACAACACCTCAGCTTAACAGATCTGTATAAATAGGACCTAATAAAGTAAGAGTGTTAATTCTAGTCTTGTCTGTAGTCTAAGCCGAAACTCTGTAACTCGCGTTACTCAAATAAAAGTTTTTTAAAAAAGTCTTCGTCTTCACGTCGCCCGTAACATGTATGAAGTATTTACGAGAAAGAAAGCGGAAATTATTATATTTATTAGAGAATTCGTATTATTGTATGAAAGCTGAGAACACATGAAGAGAGTTTTTTTTTCCCAAAAGCTGATAATCACGAGCGGAAATTATTTAGAAAAAATCTTTTGACTAGGAAATCGGAAGTTTAAAACGTGTACTTTCACTTAGAATTGGTCTCATCCCAGTAAGAAACCTCCTTCAGCTTGATTCTTGGATTTAAAAATAAGAAAAATTGAGTTCTGCGTTTCGGGAAATGAATTATAACGCGGTTTACTGCAAAAATAAACGATAAAAAGAGAAATACATTAAAATAATTTATGCTATCAAAAATCACACGTTTTAAGCTTCAAAAAAGTCGCTTATTAAGTTTCAATGTCTAATTTTATGCGGATATTATGAGCGTTTGAAATAAATATTAAATATACGAAAGCAAGAATTTTTAAAAAATCTCTATGTTCAAAGTGAAAAAAAAAAAAAAACAAACGAGGTTTGATAGCGTAATCTTATATTGCTCTTTCAAAAGTACATACATTTAGTAGAAACATTCTGTAATATTGCTCGAAAATATTACAAATCGACCATGTAACGTCAATTATTGTGAAAATGCATGAAATTTTGATCAAGGGCAATTTTACAATAATATGACAGGCGTATCCCTTCATGGAAATTAATGCTACAAGATTTTTTTAATTGCTTTACGGTGTCTCTTTCCAATAAACTTTGTTGCGTATGAATTAGTTGTGTGTGTAAAAACTTATTACTGTTTAACTGTCTCGCGCTCCACGCGCCGCTCTCAATTTCGGCTGCCTCTTAAATACGAGGAAGCATGAAAACGTATGATCTTAAAAAAAAATCCATTCATTACTTAATTATTTTACAAAAAATATGCAAATATATTTTTTTTGAGAAATTGCCTGCTCTTTCGAATGGTCTTACTTAAATTCTATAAAAACGCTTATTAAATATGTTATTAACAAAAAACCTATATTTTTGACAGTTATTGTTAAATAAAAAAATCGCACACTATTTTGCGCTGCGGACTCTTCGGATTTTGTTTTAAGACATCAAAACGAACACATTCCAACAAAATCGAAAACTCCCGGAATTTGTTCGAAGTTATTTTCCTGATTGACTCACTATATAAGCAGAACTGTTATTATGTGGTGTTTCACAATATTTGCAAAAGTGTGTTGGCAGTAGTAGTTACAAAATGGCGAATTAAAGACAAGTGTATCCTATCATGTGCCTTTTGATTAAAAAAGGAATATTTTTAGCATCTACGATAACAGTGTATTCCGATCACGAGGATATTCGCTTGACAGCGGAACCACGCTCACCAAACAGTCAGTGCGATCGCAGTCGAGTGCTATGTGAAACCGCCTCCATAGGCGTAAGTAGAGTAGAGAGAAATAAAGTAGAGAAGAGAGAGTACGTCGGCGCGTGCCGAATGTCGGACATGGGCGAAAATAGCGTACGTAAACAGGGCAAAAATCTTTCAAAATTTCTGAGGGTTTTTGCGAAGTTTCTATGTTGCAAAAGGTGCAAAATGGTGTGGTGATTAGTTTGAGTTGCGTACAGCAAAAATTCAAAATCGTCCTGAAATCCGGGATGTCAAAAGGAAATTTGAAAATTCATTTTCTCGAAAACTACGTCCAAGCGGGAAAACCCAAGGCCGGATTCGTGTTCAGGGATCTCGAAAATAGGGGAGGTTGCCAAAATTTCAAGAAAATCTGGGTGCATTACACCACTGGATCAATATTATGTATTATTTTTTAGAATAATTGTCTAATGGATATCTCAAGGTATATATCTTTTCTTTGCTCTATTTAAAAAAAAGTAAAAAACATAAAAATACATAAAAGTTTGTTTGTGCCTGGCAGTCAACTGCGGGACTATACACCCTGATTTGACCCAGCTCTACAATAACTGATACGAGCCGCCCAAAAACAAATAGAAGCTAATGTGTCCGAAGGGCTAGATTTTTGAATAAGTTGAAGATACACAGTGTTTGTTTTCCGTTTTTTTGCTTGTATTAAACGTGTCATAACTTTTTTGTTATGAGTGTTTTCGATTTGGGTCAGAACGTTTTTTGTTCTGGTGTAGAGAGATTAAATACCCTGTGGTTCAAAATAGACACATTTAAGGTTTTTTTTCTTTAAAACCGCTAACCAGCCTGATCCTCGAACGTATATTTTCTTTGTTTTATACCGAAGCAAATACGGAATTGCGAATGAAGCCATTATTTGAAACCCGCGTTCGGAATAAGTATTCGCCATTTAAAATTAGAAACACCATTTTAAAAGCCGCGCTAAAAGCTCCTTTTGCGAGCTCAGTTCTAAAATTAGCCGGTTCAAAAACGCAATGAATGAGATTACTCTATAGTATAGGAGTTATACATATTCAGCAATCGGAGCCTGGGTTGATCTAGACCCGCCTTTATGTTATTTCGGTTTAATTAAAATCGTCCTGCAAAATTATATCTCAAGCACACTCCAAAAAACTCATCGGATGCTGTATCAGACGGTTGTTCCGAGTCCGAAGCACAGTCTCCCGTTCCTCCGTATTTAATACAATGTCATTTTTGTTAGGGATTTGCTACACCCACCATTAATTCGAATATGAAATGTTTTTCACTATGGTTCAACTAAAATACTATTTACTTCGGAGGTAAAGGAAGAAATTAGACCATTCAATACGGTGTATTACAATATTATCATCAAATTAGACTATTTACAGATTAAGGGTCCCAAGATAAGCGAAACAACTACCGACCTCGGAGCGTCAGCGTCACCAACTTGGGGGGTCCAAGTTGTCGTCGCGCTGAAACCGCGGCAGGCTTATAAATGCCTAGGCGCCACACTCCATTTAGGTATTATTAGAGTGCTTCACATAATGAACTACATTTTTTTAAAAATATCACACATACGTATCTAAAACAAACAACCTCAAAAAGTTTCTAGTAAAAGCATAATCCAAAAACAGCGCAAGTGGTGCCCTCTGTGAGATTCGTAGAAATTTGCTTCTTCAGCTTATTCTCCTTCCCCAAACGGTGTTACATTTCAGTTCAGCAGCTTGATTATTTTGGGAGATTTATAGCCATAATTCAATTGAAAAAAGAAAAAGTTCAACGCCCTGTATTTATCAGTAACTATTGAGGTTTGACCGGTAGTTTTTACGCTCAATCGTATACATTTTAATTGTAAACAAACATGTCCTCTTGACATTTTTCATATGTGACATGGTTTCGTGGCAAATTTGATTTTTTCATTATTTCAGAGTATTTATGAAAAATTCACTCCATACGTAAGCCTCAAAGTAGAAAAATATATTTCTTACTTTAAATAAAGTAACTTTTCCCAAGCAAAAACTGCGAAATTGGTGCCCTATGTAAGATACGTAGAAATTGCCATTTTCAGATTATTCTTCATACCCTAAAACATATAGAACATTTTAGTTCGGCAGCTTGATTACTTTGGGAGATACAGCCATAATGCGATTTATCAGTAACCATTTGACCGGTAGTCGTTAAGCTGAATAGTAATATTTTGGGACAAAATATATGCAGATGCTCTATGTATGATTTTTAAGGGGACATCCTGTATGTGGGTACCACCCTTACCTTTGTCTATCTACTAAAGAAAGTTATTCAACGAACGGTTAGTATGGGGGAGTTCAGGAACAGGTGCGCTGCTCACATAGAGATCTCTGTGGTGTTACACAGATACATTACTAAAGATTTTAAAAAGATGTTATTGTTGGCACATTCAAGGTTTCCAGCTTTTTTATATGATTTAGGTTATTTTGTAAATATCAGTATCTCGAAGCATATATTCCATATGCAAGTCTATCAAAAACTACCTATTATGCATTGCAAAAGATGAAAGACTGAATTTAAGAAATGGCAATGTAAACAAATTAACCTCGTCTTCTTCCCCCCGATCCGCTAATGTAGAAGCAAAATAAAAATATGTAACTTGTATCCTACGTATCATTGGGTTAGCTAATACAATTTAGATCTTCACTAATATTGCGTTACTTGTTGGTTTTCTAAATTGTAGCCTGGAAATTCAGTACATTTTAGCATTTTGTCTGAAAATCTTCCATTGGTCCAATCCTCAGACTATAGATAATATAGACACTCATTTCTTATGGCATTGTAATCAACCAGCATATATAATACGAAAACAAAACATTCCTTGTTATAGTGGAGCAGCTGGTTGGACAAAGCCCACCAGTAGCCTATGCAAAAAATATTTTTATGGATAAAGCAATAAATAGAACAAGGAAAATTGATATCATTGAATCAGTTTCCTTCCTAGGTGCTATGCAACGCCTCTGAATTGATTGTAACCTGAACCTGACTTACCTGTGAAAGTTTATGCGGTTCTGTAAATTACTTAAACCACACACAAAGCACTTTATGTATGCCATTTTGAATGTTCCTTGAATAGTTCAACTTAATAAACAATCTATCGATCACAGAAAACGACACAAACGGAAAAATTCGCACGAAACTGTAACGACAACAAACCCACAAGGCTAAACGGCGGCGATAGCGGCATTGCCAAATTGTGCGATTCAGCGCAATTTACAACTTTGCGTTATGTTTTTCACAAAATATATAAAACAAAGTATAGGCTTATTCACTTATTTTTATTGAAATATCCCATTATTATGTAACGTAATCAAAATTGCAACGTAGGGAAGTTAATCGTTCTATTCTTCTCCATTCTATTCTAATATGTTTTTAAATGTTCCAGTGAATTCTATATAGAGTAAGTGGCAATACAACAAAGTTTTGTATCGGTAAACATAAAAATGTTGGCCACAAAGTTTTGTATTCGAAGTTTCGTCTATATTATCTTTAGTCTGAGGTCCAATCACTTTCGTTTTTGACGCTCCTCAGAGCTGCTTTCGGGTGCAGTGTTCAAGCTTCAAGCGTATGAAACACTATGAACGCTGATTTTTTACTCGCCCACAATGGGGAACTTGAACAATTTTTTTTATTTCTTTAATATTATTATTTGCCTATCTATAGAAACAGCACATACCAAATGTCAGCCCTCAAATCGCAATATTTAATTTGCAATAAATAATTAAAGTTGTGACCGCAAGCTATTCATTAAACGACACGAAAAGCGCGGGAATGGTCGTGACGTCAATTATTTTTAGTAATAATTGGACAATGGTTATTATGAAGATTATTACTCACAATCTACTCCATAGTGTATTTAAATTCAAAGTAGCCTACATAATATCAAATTGTCAGTAGTAGAAAAAATTTAATACTTTGCTCGATGCGTAAGCTCTTTGGAGAGAGTTTTAAGACCCGAGGCAACACGGGCGTTAACAACCTCCTCGGCCAAAAAAGCCCAATGTAAATAACTATTTAATACAACACCCTCTTTTCAAACATTATCAACAATATCAAGACTGAGATAGACTATAATAAGACGGATACACAAGGGTGGGACGTTCTCGTTGCTCTTTCTAAATAAAGCTTGCGTGGTGCTGTAGTTTTGATACATGTGCCGCCCATATTAGTTTATACATGGTGCCGCCGCCCACCAGAGGCGCCACCACCAACGAGCTACTTGACGTCACAACCAAGGAGGGCGCGTTACAAGAATGATTTGAATTATGTAGTTTTTAATTGCTTATATTTATTACATTAAAACAAAAATTAGTTTTTTGTGAACTGTGGTTCATTTAATGGCAATAAATTATGTTTGAAAGTAATATTTTTCAAATATAATTTTTGAGCAAGTTCCCCATTTCTAATTCCACTGTAATTTTGAATACTAAGTTATTTTCGTACAAGCATAGAATAATGAAGATGAACGCAAGCAATCAAAATAAATGTACATGCATACACGTATTGAAATGTATGCGGATACTAATTTTTGTTGTTGTTTTGAGTGATTGCCCATTATCGCTTTTTCTTGTAAATACATTGTGTAAATGTGTAAATTTTGTAAATTTTACACTCATTAATATCATTATAATTACGTTTACTAGGTAGATGATAGGTTTTTTAAAGTACAACCTACGACTGAAACGTATATGAATGTAATTTTCAATTCAACCTAATCATCGAATTTCGGTCGACGACCTAACCTATATTTTCGACCTGGTGATATAAGCGAGAGGTATACTAGGATGAGCTTGCTCTCGTACGTGTATGTTATCATAAGTAGATCATTAACACATTAAGCAACAATTTAAGGCAGCATAAGCTACGTCGGCAGAAACAAATTACAAAAAAAGTGGTGTAGCAGCTTTAGTCTGTGCTTCATACTGACATTTTAGAACCCCCTTTTAGGATCTAAGAACCCATATCTTTTCGCAGACAACTAGGAGTCGTACGGTACAAAATACCTTTGGGTAAACACCCCTTTCCTACCAGACTACATCGTTTCTAATAGCCTGGTTTTTAAAATAATAAATAATAAAATAAAAAAAAAATAGGTAACATGCAGTAAAAGTATTAATAATAATAATTCTGACCCTCACAATACTTCAAACTAGGAGTACCCGAGAAGCAACCACATGCTTGTGCGACAGAGGGGTGGCAATTACTTATTATAGGCTTCATTCCAATCCCTCCTCGAAGCCTACCAAATCGGAAAATGGGCCGAACGGTTTTTCCGCTTCTGGAGCGCTTCAATAGCGATGTGGCACTTACTTATTTGCCGCCTCAGGTGAAATTTGGACTTTAAATATCGAAAACTGCTCCCGGTAGCTGATCTGGAAGACAAGCGTTACGCACATACTACATTTTCAGTCCTAGCTCTAATTTATGTACCTACTTATTAAAGTTACACACTGTATAAGGAAATGAAACAAATCAAATTGAATAAAACACGCAATAACAATATCCGGGTTGCTAGATTTTGTTGAGTTTTCTTTATTAAAATTTGTTGAGTAAAAATGTCTTTAAATTTCGGAGCTTTCTAAAGTCAAACTCTTAATAAATTATTCCTCGCGGAAATAATCAATATTTAATCGTACTATAACGATTCCTGTGCTTCCGCTCACGAGATTAATTATTTACAATTCATTCTTAGGGCATATAAAAGATCGTAAAGCCCGTTCCGTTTAAATTCCGCAAAACTGCTATTCACATGTAAAAAAGAATTTAGCCCTATTGTTGTTGGGGTCGACGAAATACATATTTGTCAAACAATGGAAAAACTGGGGGCCTCGCGCAAATCGCTCCACAAAACCTCCAAGACGCAAAACCATGATAAATGTTAGTTGAAGACGTGAATTGGGGGTATCACTTCCGGAGATTGTTAAGTCGCATACGCATTTAGTATTTTGCATAGGTACCTAGGCGTAATCCTTATTTTCAACTTATTGCATATCAAGACGGTTTTTCAAATTTAGTGGCAGTGTATAACTATGATTAGTACATAAATTTTAACTTGAAAGGTTTCAACCCGAAAAGCACTCCTATGACGTTTATTTTTGAAAAATCACCAAAAGTATGACAACATTGCTACTATACTTAGAAACGCTATTAGTACTGCTGGCTCGAACGTCCCTGTCAGTCCATTGTTAATACGACGCGCCGCCAGGAAGACGCGACAGCTGATTGCAGCCAGTGGGCCGAGGTTTTTGGCCACTGTTGCCACTCGACGAGCTCGTCGCCGATGCGAATGAAATGAAAAATAGCCGCAATACATTAGCTAAAAATAAAAGAATCTATGCAGCGAAGAGTTGAAGCTTCAATCAGGAATGGACGACAACATTTCGAGTAACTTCTAGGTTACGTCGTTAAGAAGTGGTGAGCTGCATTGTGAAAGTACGGTGAAAAATGAAAATAAATTATATAAATTATTGAAGTGATTATTGAAGTGATTATTACTAAGTTATGGTGAGTGTTTCTGTACTAGGTGAGTCTTGATAATATTATCCTTTATGCGTTATGATACGGCTACAGGCGAACACCCGTTTAAAAAAAGTAACGCGCCGCTGCTATACCCCATGGGAGGTGTGTAAATCTGCACATTTTTACAGATTTTCAAGAAATTATCTGACGGTATGGCAACGCTGTAGTAGGAAGCCATCGCTTCAATAATAAAGGGACCTCGCGACTCTCAAACTGTCTCTAAAATTCGGGAAATTTTTTGAAAGGCCATAACTTTTTATTTTCTGCAGATTTAAAAAAATACTTTAATGGGGGTGCTTTTGGGGTCAGAACTTAATATTGATATTTTACAGCTTTTAAAATAACACAAAATATAAAAGTTAGGTTATTATAGTTTTTAAAAATATATTCTGACAATAATTATTGCAGATTTAGGTAAGGTCAGGCCATATATTATAAAAAATATAATAACCTAACTTTTATGTTTTGTGGTGTTTTATTCTCTAACAAAGCTGTAAAATAGCAATATTAGGTTCCGACCCCGTGAAAGTATTTTTTAAATTTGCATAACATAAAAAGTTATGGCCTTTTAAAAATTTTCCGAATTTTAGAGACAGTTTGAGAGTCACTGGTCGCAAGGTACCTTTATTACTGAAACGATGGCTTCCTACTACAGCGTTGCCATACCGTCAGATAATTCCCTGAAAATCTGTAAAAATTTGCAAATTTCCGTACCTCCCATGGGGTATAGCAGCGGCGCGTTACTTTTCTAAACGGTAGTTTGCCTGTAGGATAATATTATCAAGACTCACCTAGTACAGAAGCACCATAACTTAGTAATAATCACTTCACTAATTCGTTTTCATTTTTCACTATATTTTCAAGATGCAGCTCACCACTTCTTAATGACGTAACCTAGAAGTTATTCGAAATGGTGTTCTCCATTCCTGATTCAAGTTTCAACTCTTCGTTGCATAGATTCTTTTATTTTTAGCTAATGTATCGTGGCTGTTTTTTTATTTCATTCACATCCGCTTCTACACGAGCTCGTCGAGTGGCAACAGTGGCCAAAAACTTATTATCGATTTATTGCAAATTCCAGTCATTGGCTGCAATCAGCTGTCGGGTCGACCTGGCGGCGCGTCGTATCAACAATAAACTGACAGGGACGAGCCAGCAGTACTAAAAAGTTTCTAGGTATAGTAACAATTTTGTCAAAAATAAACTCCAAAGGAATGCTTTTGGAGTTAAAACCTTCCGCCAGTTAAAATTTATGTACTAATCATAGTCAAACACTGCCACTAAGTTTGAAAAACTGTCTTGATATGCAATAAGTTAAAAATGGGAATTACGCCGATCTCCTATGGAAAATATTAAATGCGCACGCGACTTAACAATTTCCGGAAGTAATAACCCCACATTCCGACACACAATTCACGTCTTCAACTAACATTTATCATGGTTTTGCGTCTTGGAGGTTTTGTGGTGCGATTTACGCGAGGCTCCCAGTTTTTCCATTGTTTGACAAATATGTATTTCGTCGACCCCAACAACAATAGGGCGAAATTCTTTTTTACATGTGAATATAGCATTCTCGCGGAATTTAAACGGAACGGGTTTTACGATCTTTTATATGCCGTAAGAATGAATTGTAAATAATGAATTTAGTGAGCGGAAGTACAGGAATCGCTCACCGTTTTGTGATTATTATAGTATGATTAAATATTGACTACTTCCGCGAGGAATAATTTATTAAGGGTTTGACATTAGAAATGTCGAAATTTAGACATTTTTACTCGACAAATTTTTAATTTTTAATGAAAACTCAACAAAATCTAGCAACACAGATATTGTTATTGCGTGTTTTATTCAATTTGATTTGTTTCATTTCCTTATACAGTGTGTAACTTTGATTAGGACATAAATTTTAACTGGCGGCGGTAGGTTTCGCAGAAAATAAAAAGTTATGGCCTTTCCCGAATTTTAGAGACTGGTCGGGAGTCACTGGTCGCAAGGTCCCTTCATTATTGAAGCGACGGCTTCCTACTACAGCGTTGCCATACCGTCAGATAATGTCTTGAAAATCTGTAAAAAATTGCAAATTTCCACACCTCCCATGGTGTATAGACTCACCTAGTACAGAAGCACTCACTATTTTGTTTTCATTTTCACTATATTTTCCAGGCGCGGCTTCTCCATAAGGTCATTAATGACCTTATGTTTAATTATCATTAATATTAAATACCTTATGTTTAAAAATAAACTATATTTAAGAAAATGCAATTATATTTTCATGCAAAAACTCCCCAATTATTACTAATGGAGTCAAGATTACTAATGTTTAATAATAATAATTCATTCCTATCCGCAGCCGCCTGGCCGTATTTTAAATTAACCTCAGGGTTTATTATGGCAATTCACAAGGATAAATCATGTATTGCAAGTGAGATAGAGCAGTTCAATTGTTCGGTGGGGGAGGCCTTATACTGCTATAGCAGAACTGTTATGTGGTGTTTCAGAAAAGTGTATGCTATCATGTGCCTTTTGATTAAAAAAACTTGATGTAAATTAGACGTAAATATAAGAAGAAAAGGTATTGGATGAAAACGCCTTTATTAAGCAGCCTACGTGTTGATGTGTTGACTGAATTATATTAATATTAGACGGAGATTTCCAAAATTTTACACGTCTCCTATACGAAAAATATATCGAGGTGACTTTAAACGTCCCATAGATATTCATTGTATCGATATAATTCGATTAGATGATACTTTTTTTTATCTGAAAATTAGAAATAATTCTAGTTAGAACAGTATCTGCGATAACAGTGTACTTCGTTCACATCGATATTCGCTTGGCAGCGGAACCACGCCCACCAAACAATCACTGCTATCGAAGTCGAGTGCTATGTGAAACCGCCTTCATAGGCGCAAGTAGAGTAGAGAGAGTACGTCGGCGCGCGCCGAATGTCAGGCATGGGTGAAAATAGCGTACGTAAACACGGCAAAAATCTTTCAAATTTTCGGTTTTTCCACGGGTTTTCGCGCAGTTTCGGTATTGCAAAAGGTGCAAAATAGTGTGGTGATTAGTTTGAGCTGCGCACAGTAAAAATTCATTCCGATTACAACCGCACAAATATCGTCGTGAAATCCCGGATGTCAAAAGGAAATTTGAATATTTATTTTCTCGAAAACTACATGCGACCGGGAAAAACCAAGGCCGGATTCATGTTCAGGGACCTCGAAAATAGGGGAGGTAGCCAACATTTTAAGAAAATCGGGGGTGGATTACACCATTGGAAATAATTACCGAATTTCTAGAAGCTGACTGAATTTATCCTCGGAATTATCTCAATATTAGGATTAGATATTACTTTTCATAATAATTATTGTCTAATGGATATCTCAAAGTATATATCTTTTTTTGCTGCATTAAAAAAAGTCAAAAACATAAAAAATACATACAATTTGACCCACCTCTACAATAACTCATGAGCCGCGCCTGATATTTTCATGACACAACACAATACTTCTTGATGACGTATTACTCACCATAACCTACAATCATATTTACCACTTCGAACTTTGTTCGAAATATCGTCCTTAACTCCTAATATAAGCTTCCACTCTTGGCTGCCTAGATTTTTTATTGAAGTATCGTAGCTATTTTTAATTTTAATTGCAGCGGCTTATACACACACAACTGAAATTTTAGCAAACAGCTTTTACTATCCATCAAGAACAAGTAAGATTACAATTTTATTATTATTCGCCTTCAAAATCCGCGAGAACCGGACAATTTCGGTAATTCGGAGGTGTGAGCATTTGTGACACTACTCTTTCCGGTTGACGTACGATGGGAGACTGATGAGCGATGCGCTGGATTCCGAAAGAGAGTTGACCACTGCGTTATTAGCAGATCTACTACCATATGCGGGCGTGAACCAGTCTAAAAATGTATAATAGCAATTTTGTCATATTTCTGGTGACTCAAACTCACAAACAAACCTCATAGGCGTGCTTTTGGGGTCGAAACTTACCACCAGTTAAAATTTCTGTAATAATCAATGTTACACCCTGTATTCTGAATCCGAACCTTAAGCCACCATCGCATTAAATTTGTATTAAACTAGAAGCATTGGGTGAATTCCTTCTCAAATGAAAAAGTCATTTTATGTTTGAAAGGTTTTAGTAGTGTATTATCAGGATCTCTGTTCCACAATATTCTTTTCTCGACATAATTCGATTTGACACTCGATTTGTTCGTCATCGTATACGCTCCACGAGATTTTTAGATACAATGGGTCGCAAGTTGTTACCCCACTGATTGAATGAAGTGTATCTGGGAAACTCCTTTTGATTTTAAATCTACACTTTCCACCGCCTATCCATTTTATAAAAGTTCGTCTCTTATACATTTCGATTGTCTACATTTTTGCAGATTTCTTTACTCTGACGGTTATAAGGCTATTTATTTTGCACCGAAATAAAAACTGTTGTATGCATAAATAACTACTTCTATTAAAAAGTGTTGTTGACTGACGCGAGTGGGGTATTCTATTTCCTTGCCTAGTTAAACAAATCACTGTTATTTTGGTGAATCACGAAATAAAAGGTGTTGAAAAGGGACTGATAAAACCCGAGAATAATCTCCTTGGTTGTGTTTGGGATAGCGATGTTCCTCTAAAATGGTTAACCCACCCAGTAAATAAGACCCACTTTGAATAAAAAATGAAGTTAAACGCGCTCCAATTCGTCCCTTTGGGAGAATTGGCCAAGTTGAAAACAAAGGGAACTGACGAACGACCTAACGGCGCTCATATATTTTTTAATGCCCCCGAAAGCTTTTAAGGCACATTTAATTCCATATACAACTTTTAAAGTTGAAGTTCAGACCCGAAGCTCGAAATATCTCACAAAGTACTCTTTGATCCGCCCGGGTGGGGCTAAATAAGTTGATTGGGACTGTGGGAACTAGGGCGATTGTCTGCTGTGGCTAAATCAGTATTAATGATTTCCAGAAGTTTTATAATTCGCCGTATTTAGCGGATATACTGCTTCAATGCGGTTACCTACACTTTACAGACACAATATGTCGGTTCGATACCTAGTCACAGATTAGTGGATACAAAGGCCACATTGATAGACCTTCGACAATGCTTTTGACTGTCTGTAGTTCCTTTGTCTATGATGTTGGCTTATAAAGTATCGGACATGGTATGGGCTTGTTGGGGTGATTGTAATAAGCAGGAGCGGATTGGGATAGTCAAGACGGTCCGGGAATATAGGTCAAGCAGGCCACAATATATATTTTTTTAAATAAAATATATACTTAGCTTTTTAATATTTACCTTTAGAACTAATTTTCTATAAAATACAGAATGTTGGAGTCACGGGCGTAGCCAGGATTTAGTTTTGGGGGGGTTTAGTTTGAGAAGTAAATAAAACAACAAAAATATACTTACATGAAATTTAATATCTATATATTCATCCGAAAAACTACGACATATTTATAAAGTTCTTAACTTTAAATGAAATGGATAAATTAATTTCGTTCCTCTGCGCTAAATCTAAAACCATTAAAGAAGAAATCTTCGGCTTTTTCTTTTAAATATATCCACTACTTCATCTGCATGAATTTCTGATCCATAGTGAATGTTCATTAACCATTAAGTCTGTTTTCACTTGTAGTGTTTCGTAAATAGTTTTTCAGTCTCCTTAGGCTCGAGAAAGACCTTTCTGGGGTAGCAGTGGATACAGGAATGGTAGCCAAGATTTGTAGTAATGTGTAAATATTAGGATAAAGGTTTTTATCGCACATATCTAGGCATTCCAAACTAGATTTCGGGGTAGGCAGTCTTCTTATCAGCATGCAAGGTAGCTGAAGCTTTGATAGCTAAATCCAAATTTGTTTCTTTATTAGAAACCCCTTGACCTTGACTACACCACTTTTTCCAGTAGTCCATACCTTTAGGTTTATCACCCTTCCTTTTTTCCCCTCCATTTTTCGACAGTAATAATGATTCACGTATCTATCCTTAACAAGGTCATCGAATAACAGTGCACTAAAATTACTCACTTACACGGTACACTTAATTCTCTTCACTATTCGTTCACCATTTTTCACTTTTATTCGCTTCGAGTTCGCATGGAACAATACTGCCGTAAGCGCGGTCACGCGCCGCGGCGCCGCTTATATAGCAGCCCAGTAGCCGTCCAGAAACTTCCACGAACTTCCACAACGTTCCGCTCATTTCGACCTAGGGGCGTGGCGAATAATCGAGAAACAACGCAAAGTGTCCCTACAATACAAAATAGTTCGGCTGCAACTGCGTCTGCCTCTCGTCAAAAGATGGCGCTAGGCGCTACTATTACTACATAATATATTCAAACGTAATAATAATTTAACTCTTCACTCCTCGTATTTTTTCGGTATAATATTAGGTAATATTTTGCTTATTTCGGGGGGGGGGGGGGGGGGTTGAACCCCCGAAACCCCCCCTTGGCTACGCCCGTGGTTGGAGTTAACAGGTGTTTTGGGGCACGTTTTGCCAATTTCAACCCAAACGATTCATTTTATCGTTATGAGACAAAAGTACACTTTTGTTACAAAATGAAAAGATCCACTTACATGATGAACCTGCAAGACCCAAAATATAAGCTCAAAAAAGTTACGCGTAAAAGCGCGATCCAAAAACAGCTCAAGTGGCGCCCTCTTTGATATACGTAGAAATTGACATCTTCAGCTTATTCTTCATCAAAAATAACAGTGCCAAATTTCAGTTCCACAGCTCGATTATTTTGAAAGATGTAGCCATAATTAAAAAATGAACTTTAAGGCCCTACATCTCAGTAACAATTGACATTTGACGGGTAGTTGTTAAGCTCAATCGTAATGTTTTGGCTCAACATATAATTGAGGAGCCATCAGACAAAACCAGACAAATTCATTTTTTGTCAGAAATGAATTATAGTGATTGAATCTTATTGCTTTTCATTAGATAAATCCAATGTTGGAATCAGTTTTAAGCAAAACCGTTTGAATCCTATTTAAAATATACTCTAAAATCAGACCGATCAAGCAAAATCAGATAAATCCACAAAATAAAATTCCATAGGAATTGTTCAAGCAAAACGGGATAAATCCATCTGCAAGTGTAGTATTTAGAGTACTCTGTCCGTGATATTTTGCATATAAAATAATGTATTTCGACTTTAACTTGCCAAGGTCAGGTGTTACAGTGTTACGAAAAAATGTAATGGGGTTACCAACAAAAATGTCAGGTGGTTAAAGGGACTAATGTTTTTAGTTTAGGTTGTGGACGCTGTGTGAGATGCTATTAAAAACACGCCTTCATTAAAATAAACACTTTTATATTATAACATTAAATATTTATCTTCAACTCAAGCAGAATAAGACAAATCCATTTTGTAATTAGTAATAATTCTTCTGTTAATTATGAAATAAAAACGAAAATATTGTCTACGACGTCTATAATATCATATCTTTCACGTACACTATAATTTGAATTTCCAAAAAATATTAACCTGCCCTGAAAATGGTTTTTTCCTATAGGTAGTTAGACCCGTAGATGTCGGAAATAAAAGTTATATTCGATGTTTTCCAGTCGTTTCCGAGAATCGTATTTAAAATCCACAATTATACTTCAAAAGCTAAAAATCGAGGGGTCGAATTTTCAAAAAAAAAATAGTTAAATTGCTGGGCCCTCTGCCTTCTGGACCGTGCTAAATTAATTCAGCAGGTCGATTACGTAAAAAAAAACATTTCCCGGTAGAATTCCGGTTGACTCCAGCACATCCGTAACGGTCATTATACAGAGTGAGTAAAAAGAATGGAAAGGTGCTTAATAATATTGGAAGCTACCTCGTAACTTGACTACTATCGTCTATCGTTGAGTGAAGAATAATATTCCTTCCCTCAACGCTACTATACATAGACGTCACTAAGTGTAACACAAACCGGTTTGTTACGTTAGCTAAGTATTAAGTATTTTTAATTTATTTCCATAAAATAAAAGAATGATTACGAGTTTAGTTTTTTTTATTATTTAAAATAAAAATTCTGGATTAGCTATTGGAAATTTAGTTAAGTGCATGTAAACCACTTTCAAATTTTCAAAGCCTACTAACTAGATCTTATGCCAATCACAAATTTTACTAATAATTTGTCTCGGATTAAATGGGATATTTCCCATGCGTGATTAATATTTTTTCTAGATAATTTAAGTTCTGATCCCAAGAGAACCCAAATTTAGTCATATCGAATATTTCAAAACTGTTTTAATATTTGAATTCTGACAGTTCTTGCAAATAATTTTTATGTTAAACATTTGTGTGTACCTGTAAAAATAAAAGAGTTACAGCAGTTTCAAAATTTTTAATTTTTCTATTTTTGGCCATAGTTTTTGTACGTGGCCATCGATCTCTGGATTGCATCCGCGACCGATTTTTTCTCTCAAAAAATAACCGAGATATTTTGAGTTAGCCACTTATATAGTTTTTAGAATCTGACTTTATTAGGGTAAGATTTACCTTCATTGAAGACTTTCTAATATTTTCCTAATACAGCCGAAACACATTAAACTTTTCCAGTTTTCCTAAAATCCGCCTCGACTCCGTGATATGCTGACACAACGAGGGGGTACCGTCTAACAAGAAAAATAAGAAAACCGAATAAGGACACCGGTATTGATTTTGATAAGTTTCTGGATGCTAAATCGAGGAACACGCACAGGCGAACGTGGTTTGATGGCGATGGGATTGGCACACCGAAAACCCATACCACGCACGAAAAACCGGGATCTCGCCAGATTAGGCGCTCATTTTGATTTATACACCGCTTCCCAAAATATCTGCAAAATTTACGGGCGGAAAAAAGACCTCAGAGCCCCGCACAACGGTGAGGAATTTACCCGAAAACTAGTTTTGCGTTACGATGGAGTTTAACTGCCATGTTTTTAAAATGTTTCCAGATACGGCTAGTTGATATCCAGCTTCGCAAAAAAAATTATACCACCGCTTTTGTTTTCATTCTTTGCATATTGATTGGGAAAAAATTGTTTTATTCTGTTTTTTGAAAATCTGATTTTGGGATATGTTGGTGCATGTTTTGTTTACATTATTGCGCCTAAAGAGGGTCGTAACGTCACAGCCCATGCATGTCAAATTTGACAATTTGACATTTAAAATAAAAAATTGGGAAAAATTAGGTTTGCCTTGAAAATATCGGAAAAAGTTATTAAGAAAATGTGTTTGTATTGCACTATTGTGCCCCTATGCAGAAGGATATCACGATATTCGTTTTTTCTTAATTATTTCTCTTCGAATCGGTACTCGATATTTTTTTACCGCAAATAACCGAAAAAACTTATTTAGTGGTTGCTCTCTTACTAAATCATAACAATACAAATAAATTTCAATACAAATACAAAGTTAAGGAGAAACATGAGATTTTATAAAATAGCTATTGTGTAAGAACGAAATCTTGGTGCAAAGACTCTTCCATTTTAAGATAAGTTTATTCCCCGAGCAGTTGTAATATTTTTACATAAAATACATCCATATTTTGAAATTCACTGAAACAAAATTATAAGGTACAGTTTTGTATCGAATTTTATGAATTCAGTTTCAATTCCAGGAATATCAAGTACCTAACATTGCCCTTATTTAGCCAAACTTTTATAATTATTACCAACTAACAATACGAGTAAAAGCCGTAACAATTAGTGGGTTTCATAGATGTTTTAGCATTTCAACATTGCCAACTAATAGTCATAATAATTATAAAAATTTGGCTAAATAAGGGCAATGTTGTACTTGATATTCCTGGAATTGAAACTGAATTCATAAAAGTCGATACAAAACTGTAACTTATAATTTTGTTTCAGTGAATTCCAAAACATGGATGTATTTTATCTAAAAATATTACAACACTGGCCCAGGGAATAAATTTATCTTAAAATGAAAAAGTCTTTGCACCAAGATTGTGTTCTTACACAATAGCTATTTTAAAAAATCTCATGTTTCTCCTTAACTTTGTATTGAAATTTATTTGTATTGTTATGATTAAGTGAGAGAGCAACCACTAAATAAGTTTCTTAGGTTATTTGCGGGAAAAAAATATCGAGTACCGATTTGAAGAGAAATAATTAAGAAAAAACGAACATCGTGATTTCTTTCTGAACATTTGCATAGTGGCACAATAATGCAATACAAACACATTAATAACTTTTTCCCCTATTTTCAAGGCAAGCCTGATTTTCCCCAATTTTTTTATTTTAAATGTCAAATTTGACAGGCATGGGCTGTGACGTCACGACCCTCTTTAGGCGAAATAGTGTAAACAATACATGCATCAACGTATCCCAAAAACAGATTTTCAAAAAATATAATAAAACAATTTTATCTCATTTGGTCCAAAAATATAGTTGATAGGCCATAGTTAACCGACAGGATGCGATTTAGTGTTATGTGTGACAACAGCCTACTATGAGACTTATATGTGTTTGATTTCAATAATCATCATTTTTCAACTTCTAAAACAGTTGCTTTTACTCCTGGTCCAATAGTGTATTAAGCAATGACGTCAAAACCTATAGACGTGGTGCCCCATTGTTAAAATGCCCTTTATTTTGAGTTCAAGATTAAATATATCCATACTACTCTAAAAACATGCTACAAACAAAGACAGAAAGTCAACCATCAACCAACTATACACCCGGTGATTCCCGGTTATAGTCCCTCCAGAATCACACTTAGATATCGCATGTTTTTTCTTGTTTGGGGGCGCCGGAAGTATCGGAACCTCACCTGAAGACTCTGGGGATGGTCTAACGACGCCAGCCTCCGAGCCCAGAGTCGAAGCTACGGCTCGACAAAAAGGGGCAATTTCTGACAATCTCGCGACATTTTCGGAATAATTTAATGGAGCGCTTAGATTGTGATTAGTTCTAGGCGTCACGCGTTTGTCAAAACAAACCTGTCTATAGGTTCTGACTATTGGTATTAAGTCAACTACTAAGTTTGTATAAAAATAATACAAAAATATAATAAATAATTATGGTGGCCTGATTGGCTAAAAAGTGAATTAAATTAATGTGTTTATGAAACAGGAAACTGCAACCTTTCATCTCTCCCGCAAAACTGTTTTAAATACTTGTTTATCTCTACTTAAAACGCATGGGTAATTTGCAACTTAGAAGAGAGGGTCGACATTTGGTGCGTCTAAATAATAATTAACGCTTTAATAAAGGGTCTCTTGTGTGGCTTTGCACATGATAATGACGGTTGTAAAATTCGTCAGCTTATAACTTGCAGCCCTTAAAACGGAGTACCTAGTCCAAAAGTATGACATAGCGCTTTTCACAGAACACTAAATTATACCTACTAAAAAATTAATAGGCAACATATATTCCTAATTTAGATGATTCTGTTGTTGTTCGAACTCGACCACGTACCTACTTTAAAAGAGCACTATTTCACTTTTTTTTAAACCCCATTAGTAATATAATGTAGTTATTTATCATATTTAAAATAAATTATAAAATAATATAATCTAGAAACCAAAGATATAGAGGAATAGATGGCTCACGCTAATACAAATAACACCGTTTTATTTTGCTTCTACATTAGCGGGTCGGGGGGAAGAAGACGACGTAATTTGTTTACTTTGGCATTTCTTAAATTCAGTCTTTCGTACTTATACTTGTATATCGTATATATTATGCTTCGAGATACTTATATTTACGAAATAATCGAAATCGTATAAAAAACTGGAAACCTTGAAGTAACACCAACCAACAGTAACATCTTTTTGTCTTTGGTATAATATAAATAACTTGGAACAGCATAAAAACGCTTGGACGGCGTTTGCTTTGTAAAACAAGACCGAGGCAGAGACGCGGCCCTTAATAATATTACAAAAATTTTATTTAAATGCTCTAAAAAGAATAAAATAAACTTTGAAATAATTCAAACCAAAGCAAACCAATAATTTTGTTACACACAAAACAACACCACACAAAAATCTACCTATACACAAATCCAAAATTTGTAAAATGGCCAGGATCAGATATGAATTATTTATTCAAACAACAAAAAACTGTGAACTGAAAATGAAAAAAGCGCCGAGAAAATTCGGCTGTTTTTTACCTGATAAAGATATTTTCGCCCGCGCGTATTGCTGGTTTATTCGGCCATTAAAAAACCTTTGTTACGAGCAAATAAAAAAAAAATAGTATCTCGTTAAAGCATTAGGTATGCGCTGGTCTAACGCTGTTTACTTAAAAACGATCGTGAGTTTTAACACGGAAATTGCAACTAAAACCGATGATCTGGCATCGATCTGCGCAATTTTTACACACCACCGTGCGCGCTAATTTTTATCAAAAGCCCTTTTAAACCGATTTTTGCTGTTTTCAGTTTCAATATTTGATGGTTTTTTTCATGTGTGCTTTACGCAACTGAATGCGTGTTCACTAATTTTCAATTAAAACTGAAATCCATGTATCTAAGTCTGTAAAAATCACAAAATGCAAACTTGGGGCCGATACACAATGGCTAGGCGATACGCTGCATACAACAACTAACATCCGCTATAATATGCACAAAGGAGAGCAGCTCGAGGGACGCGCGCGCTTCTAATTGAGAGAGTAACGTCAAGCTGTTTGTTTGTTTGTTTTTGTACAGAAAATATTCTTTGGTTCTTTTTGTTTTCGCACATTTTATTTGAAAGCTTCTTATGACAGAACAGAAACAAAAATTTATTTTTTTGTTTTGTGTAGATTACAACAGAATTGTATATTGTTGGATTTTACATTAAATTCAGTTAGGTATGGTATAAACAAAAAACCAAAATTCGTAAAATAAAGCGCAATCCTTATTTCCGTGCACGACACTGGTTATACTGGCCTAACTGGCCTACGTCGACACCTGGTCCGTGGATCTCCCAAACGCTGACCAATCAAATCGCTACGCTCGCTTTCTTATTGACTGCCTTCTTGACTAGGTCGACGTCGACCGCATAAAAACCTTTGAATTTTATACGGGTGATTTCTGCTTTAAAACTAGCAGAGCGTGGTAAATGCTATGAAACAGATCGCGCCCCGTATATCACTGTGTTCCAAGTGAGTTCATTTATACTTTATCTTATAATTTGCGAACTTTTTTCTAAATCAAGCAATACAAATACTTAATTAACGACAGTTTGCGACTTATATTTTTATGTCAGTTGTAAGCTGCACACCATAAGCTTATAACAACCAGTGACGAAGAAATAATCATTCTTTTAGTTCTTCTACAGTATCGAATGAAAGGCCCACTATGAAATATAAATAAATAAATATTGATTTTCACTCCTTTTTTATGTTTCCATATGGCTATGACGAGAGGATTAATTTGCATCACTAGTAACCGAACTGAATAAATACAATTAAAGTTTAAAGTTAACGCAGGTAACGCAGCTATATCCAACCTTCACCAATTCACTCCCAAATAACTATTTAAACCTAGTTTGGTGATTAGATTGCGTTTTAAATATTTACGAAGAGAACCAAGTCCCGGAAATCGCAAATTTGAAAACAGGCAACGCATTCCGAAATAGTCGTAAATATGTAGATCGGCCGCGATAATGTCGAAAATGGTATACCTATCAATCCGCCGAATTTCTCATTCTATATGTATTTAGAGGAGAATTTTGTTTGTGCCGAAACTCAAATCGGCTTCCCGATTGTTCGGTATTTGTGTTTCTATGCCCCTTATTCGGCTAAATTAATTGTGTGGTTCCCAAGACATTTTAATTAACAATTATCGTAAATCCAGAAGTTTCAATTCGAATTTTGAGTGTTTACCTTATTGGCCACACGCAAATTTGTCAAGAATTCCACACTCGTTACAAAACAGAAACCGATGCCAATGGCACTTGTTTTTTACATCCGCTATGATGTAACCATCATTCTCAATCATTTTGTTTCTTAAACAAAACGACAAAATTTTGAATTCATTGACCCAAAGAACATAGGAAATGAATTAATACTCCCAATTTTCAAATTCACCTCATTACACCCCTTCCCAACCAACTCTTTTATAGTAATGTCAAAAATGTTACCTATACAGGGTGGCCCAAAACGAATTGCATCGATCTATATATGGAAAACTAAAAGTAGGAAAATTCTGAAAATTTGGCACCTCACCAATGCGGATGGGCGCTGCTCAAGTAAAATATTTTGGTGAATCTGGCACTTCCGGTTATACCGGAAGTCGATATCAACTTTCTTATCTCAAATGGAACACCCTGTGTATTATTGCATTTTTGGATGCTAGGCATCATTTTGGAACAAAAACATGCAACATGTCCTATGTCTAAATCCAACCGTTTTTGAGATATTTGCATTTTTCCGAAAAAAATTACAGGTGCAGACCTAAAGTCAATTAGCAATTTATACGAGGAAACCGCGAAATTTCAAAACGAATTTTTTGGTATCGTGCAACAGAAGCCCTGACCTAGTGATCTCTGCTGAGAAATAAATCCGTTCTTATACAGGGTGTTCCCAAAATATGAATAAAAATTACAATCAAAATGTGCTTAAATCTCGAAATTGTCAAATGGAAACCCCCATTTGAAATAAGAAAGTTGATATCGACTTCCGGTATAACCGGAAGTGCTAGATTCACCAAAATATTTTAGTTGAGCAGCGCCCATCCGCATTGGTGAGGTGCCAAATTTTCAAAATTTTCTATATATAGATCGATGCATTTCGTGGTGGGCCACCCTGTATAGTAACTATTGTGTAATTAAAAAAAATCTGAAACAATATTATCACTCACGTGGTGATATGGAAGTAATAAAAAATTATTAGTTTAAAAAACTAAAAAACACTCTTATTGTTGACTAAAAAGTAAAAAATATTTGATTTGATAATAACATTGGGTTATGGAGATTTCCACGCAGGTCTCTTTAGTAGCCTTCTTGGCGATATTAGTACAAGCCCCAAATTCAGGGGATGTGCTGACTGATTCTACAAATGTGCGCTGTTGTCTCCCTCCTAGACTTCATTTGTTGCTTTCAAATTCCCAAATCATCCTATCTTTTTGATTTGGTTAACGTTACATAATAATAATAATAATAATTCTCGCCCTCACAATACTCCAAACTAGGAGTACCCCAGAAGCAACCACATGCTTGTGCGTACTGATAATTGCCAAATAGCATGAAACATGATGCCTTGTTTATAGATAATAGTAACGCTGTCTTTTATGTCTTTTCATTGGTTCATATTGGCAGGCGTTCAATTCCTAATATAAGTTAATTCCTTCGGTCATAAAACTTATTGAACTAATCCAATATTTATGGTTTCCTTTTTTATCCGATTAAGGCTTAATCTTTTAGCTTACGTTAAAAATTTAAGTTAATGTCTATCCCACCATTAACATACATTTTTAACTCTGTAAAGAGAATAGAGAATGTATTCTTGTGGCGTTAGCTTTAGGAACTGTCAGACACATATATACATTTTTGGTTGTGATCTAGTTCCACTAAATTAATAAAATAAATTATTAGTTTATTAATGTATAGGAATTCTCCATCGTGTTAATCAGCCGTTTATTACGAAGCTGCACCTGTATCAAATTCCACCTTGATCCACATGCCCCTGCACCTAACTTTCGAATTGCTCTCAACCACACAACTAAATTTGTAGCATACAACCACTCTAATCCATTATTATTGAATAGGTATAGAAGGCTTGCAGATATCGATTACTTTTTTCCACGTTTGGTAATTGCATTAAAGTTCAAACAGTCGCCTTGAAACTGTCGTTTAAACTAGTAGCAAAGTCTAGAGAATATACCACGGGCGTAGCCAAGGGGGGGGGTTTCGGGGGTTCAAACCCCCCCCCCCCGAAATAAGCAAAATATTACCTAATATTATACCGAAAAAATACGAGGAGTGAAGAGTTAAATTATTATTACGTTTGAATATATTATGTAGTAATAGTAGCGCCTAGCGCCATCTTTTGACGAGAGGCAGACGCATTTGCAGCCGAACTATTTTGTATTGTAGGGACACTTTGCGTTGTTTCTCGATTATTCGCCACGCCCCTAGGTCGAAATGAGCGGAACTTTGTGGAAGTTCGTGGAAGTTTCTGGACGGCTACTGGGCTGCTATATAAGCGGCGCCGCGGCGCGTGACCGCGCTTACGGCAGTATTGTTCCATGCGAACTCGAAGCGAATAAAAGTGAAAAGTGGTGAACGAATAGTGAAGAGAATTAAGTGTACCGTGTAAGTGAGTAATTTTAGTGCGCTGTTATTCGATGACCTTGTTAGATAGATACGTGAATCATTATTACTATCGAAAAATGGAGGGGAAAAAAAGGAAGGGTGAAAAACCTAAAGGTATGGACTACTGGAAAAAGTGGTGTAGTCAAGGTCAAGGGGTTTCTAATAAAGAAACAAATTTGGATTTAGCTATCAAAGCTTCAGCTACCTTGCATGCTGATAAGAAGACTGCCTACCCCGAAATCTAGTTTGGAATGCCTAGATATGTGCGATAAAAACCTTTATCCTAATATTTACACATTACTACAAATCTTGGCTACCATTCCTGTATCCACTGCTACCCCAGAAAGGTCTTTCTCGAGCCTAAGGAGACTGAAAAACTATTTACGAAACACTACAAGTGAAAACAGACTTAATGGTTAATGAACATCCACTATGGAACAGAAATTCATGCAGATGAAGTAGTGGATATATTTAAAAGAAAAAGCCGAAGATTTCTTCTTTAATGGTTTTAGATTTAGCGCAGAGGAACGAAATTAATTTATCCATTTCATTTAAAGTTAAGAACTTTATAAATATGTCGTAGTTTTTCGGATGAATATATAGATATTAAATTTCATGTAAGTATATTTTTGTTGTTTTATTTACTTCTCAAACTAAACCCCTCCAAAACTAAATCCTGCGGCTATGCCCGTGGAATATACTACTCTAAGCTTTGCTAGTAGTTTCAAGAAGAAAAAACGTGATATTGTTGTTGAACAGGATTACGTGCTTTAAAACCAGCAGCGCCCTTCCTCCCATAATTTAAATGTGGAGAGATGTGTCAAATCCTTGTCTATCCATTGGATAGACAAGGGTCAAATCAACTATTATATAGGAACAGATGACTCACGCTAATACAAATAAGACGGTTTTATTTTTCTTCTACATTCGGGGGGGAAGAAGGCGCGGTAATTTGTTTACTTTAGCATTTCTTAAATTCAGTCTTTTGGTGTTGTTGTGTTTTGATATGCTTATGCTTTGAGATACTTATATTTACAAAATAACCTAAATCGTATCAAAGAACTGGAAACCTTGAATGTGCCAACAATGACATCTTTTTAAAATCATGAAAAAAAAAGTTGCCTATCGTTGTGTCAGAAACAGATCGCAGCGTTGCTCACATCTAAATTCGATGTGATAACAATTTGGAAACCACGCCTTTTTTCGGTGTCTTGCAATCTGAACTTCATTCATTTGAATTATCTTAGCATAGCCGGGATCTCGGTTTTAGCAAATAGACATTTACTGGCCATTTGAGCTCCAAAGTAAGTTTGTGTTAGGTGCCGAATTCCCGATTCGATTCAGCAAAGGTATTTGCGATTTCTAGTGTTGCCTCGAAGACATTCCAATTAACAATTAATGTAAATCGGTTACGTCGAACAATCTGCTCTCAGCGATGCCGGTACCCCGGGTGCCTAGCATTTACCAGCTTCTGCAATACACATCACCTTCCTCATTACCGCGTTACACAAGCCATTGACACCTACGCCTACGCAGGAGAGGAATTATTGGCCAAAGACGAAGGCTGAGACGGCGCTGACAGGAGGAAATTTGTTAGAGGCAAATTGAAAGCAATCTGACAACCTTTACAGTGATGCAACAAAACACACCTATAATTAATTATTTTATTACGTTTTCAGAATTACAAAGTAAAAAATCCGGTGTTAAATTTGACACGAAAAGAGGTCTATATTAGTCCACACCATATCTGGTAAATTTTACACCTTCTTTTTTGGTCAGTTTCACCAAATGTTCTGGTGTTAATAAGAACTATGCTGGTGGGAATATTTAACACGGCGTTATGTAAGATTAACACCGTGTTGTGTAACTTTTACAACCAATTTGGTCAAAATGGTGTAATTTAATTTATTTGGTATTCCCCTTTTCTTCTTCTTTCTCTCTTATAGTTTTACATGTACTTTATATTAAAGAAATTTCAAATGTCATTGATAAGTTCAAATTAAGGAAATGTGTTACTTGTAAAAATAAAATAAAACTAAAAGATCAAGAAGCTGTATGAACCAGGCCTAATATGTGCTTGGTCTTCAATTTAAATTATTTGTAAGAAATAGTAAACGCTAATAAGTAAAGAAAATACTTTATTTCGGTTCCAAAATATATGAACGATTCCTTACAAATAGGTATAAAAATATTAACATTTTCTTTCTTAAAGCTATAAATAAATATTCATTCTCACAGCCAAAAATATTTGGTTATAAAAAAGTTATATATATATATAATAGGTGTACGAATTCGTAAGAAAAGTGTACCTAAACCACAAACACAAGAAATGCTTTATGTTAGGAGGTTATTTATACTTCTTCTGCAAAAGAGCATTTTCTTTCAAATTCGTACATTTTGATGCGACCAAATTATTTCGTACAAATTCTCATACAATGTACTTAAGTAACTGTTGCCTTACAGAATTGTCCGTGTGATACAAAGAGAAACGTTGCGACACAGCGATTTAGTTAGATAGGCCTGT
This sequence comes from Pseudeuparius sepicola, assembly GCA_963920635.1. Lineage (NCBI taxonomy): Eukaryota > Metazoa > Arthropoda > Insecta > Coleoptera > Anthribidae > Pseudeuparius > Pseudeuparius sepicola. The sequence continues at coordinate 9,874,720 of OY987305.1, forward strand.
TCTCACAAGCATAAGCAGGTCCGAACTAAGTCGGAGCCAATCAGCAGGAATCAAAACAATCAGAACAGTCAGATAATTTATTTCGTCAATTAGATTCGCGACTGGTTTCTGATTTCGGTGAGAACAAACTCATATCAACACAGTCGATGAGTATAGGTTAGGGACTATCACTTCGGCTATCACACAGTACCTTTCGTCGTCACATCTGCATATTCGGCTGTCGTTTTAATCCACCATTTTTGCACTAGCGGTCGGTAGAATCACTTTTATAACTATTATACGCGCCACGCGGTCGGGTCACACGTCACACAAACTGATAAGCTCCGTCGCGCAACACGTTCGACAAACAACTGATGCCATGGCTTCGATTGCCTAAGATTTTACACCCATAACTGGCGAAATACCTTCCCCTCTCATCTACCTAACACGAACTTGTGTTAATACGTTTAATTTGACACAGCTTAGTGCTAAGGGACACCGAATGGTGTTAAGGAACACCGCGTGGTGTGAACAAACACGAAGCCGTGTTAGAAGTATAAAAAATTACACCCCTAAGAGTTAAAATTAACGAATTTGTTGTAGTGTGAATTTTACCAAATGAGGTTTGGTTAAGATATTTGGAATCCACCAATTTTCTTGTCAAATTTTCACCAAATTTCTTTCACCACTTACACGAAGAGGATTTACACCGCTTTGTTTACTGTGTATGGGACTATATACTATGTACTTTGTCTATCAACTTCGGAAAAAGCGTTCAATTTGTGACACCCTGAACAATAGTTCTGTAAAATAAAATGTGTCTACCGGAACAGTTTATAATAATTACAGAAAATGAAAAGTAATTGAACGTCCAGTAATAATTATGGCGCGCCATATCATTCCGAAATGATGCCGACTGCGACAATTTCATAAATATTTGAGGGGAGTAAAAATAGTTGTAATTGCAAACGCGACTGTAATTATTATTCGCCGCTATAGCATCGCATTCCTGGTCTCGCCGATTGCCGAATATCTAATAAAATATTATAACGGTATGTATATACGTTTTGCCGATATATACAAATTAATTACAATGTTATTGTTTAGCGCAGTGTTGTAATATAGTAATTAATATTTCTCCAGTTACAGCTAATATTTCATTGTTAATTTACGCAACAAATTATGGATTAATTCGCTGAGTACTGTAATTTTTGAGTTGATTTGTGGGCTCTGACTGTAACAGCTTCTGGGTGAGGCAGTAGATTGCAATTACTCTTTACCTCTTTTGTTTTTCCTAAGTAAGTGAAAGGGACAACACTCTAAAACATATGTTTAAAAATGTGCAGGTTTGCAAAGTTTAACGCAGGCGAAATTTATGAATGGATTGTTGGGGCTGGTGGCGTCTAGCACCACAGAGGTGTGATTAGTTTTACTTTTAGTTGAAGGGTATTAGTTAAAACTATACCGGTGAACACGTGAGTAATCTGAATAATTCCCTAATGTAAGTTGCCCCAAGTTTCGCGTTCTTTAGAACGATATTAACACGCCAGGGGTAAATTTAAAGTTCTAGCGTGGTTATTAATGCACGTTAAATGAGAATGAACTTTATCTAGCATCGTTAGATAACACCTACTTGTCCCACTACACATTTTAGTTAAGAAAGTGAAAAAGTTCATAGGATAGAGAGGTGGCCTTACTTCCTAACTTAAAAACATGCAGTGTCATAGAAAATTTTAAAATATAGTCCTTTGTTCATATAATGTAATCTTTCGCAGTTTTCAAGTTATGATCTTTTTTGTTTCTTGTTGATGGTTCGCACTGTATTATGCATTAAGTAAGAGTAAGAGCACTAAAGCATCTTACATTGATAATAATGCTTTTAGTCGGCTAGTTCCATAAACAAATATTAACTGACGCGAACATCTTGTTCGTGAGTTTATCATAATGCAGGTTTAATGTAATCTGGAGCAGCGCTTGTTTTAAATTTGAGAGACGTGCAAACGTGAGGATATTGTATTGTTGGCGTAACTTCCCGAATATACATTTTAGGAAGATAAGGCAGAATGTACTTAAAATTGATTAGCTACAATCTATTACACTGTTAGGGCGAATACGCAAGCGGCAGCTCCACCGAGAGCGCGAAAATTCTTGTTACAGTTATTTGATTTCTGATATTATGCCTCCGGGCTAAATTAGTTCATTGCATTATCTACTAAGTTGGGATAACTTATTCCGCGAAAACACAAATCAAGTCAAAAGTTTCCAATTGGTTTCCTAAATTCCTAATTTAAGCATTAGGTACAGCATGTATGTGAAACTGCTGTTTAAGGAGTAGGCATTCATTCAAAGGTAGCAATTTTAAACATTTTTTGTATTTCATCTGCACATTTTGTAACAAAATCGCAAAGCCGTTCCTGTCTTGACCTTGCGTAGTATCCGCTAACAGGTAACGTTGCATTAAGACAAAGACAGGAGTGTTATTACCCCACACAAAATATTACTAGACCAATAATAACAAATGGCAATGGTATTCAATATATAAACGGCGAGTTTTTTTCGATGCCCACTATGGGGCTCTCGGAAACTAGCTGAGCTAGCTAGGTTAAATGGGGAACGAATTGCAGTTTTGAATGCTCAATCTAATGCCCCTTTTGGATTTTTAAAAAAGTTCATGGCTCACTAGATATTTTGAAAAGATTTTGCTATTTCATCAGATCTCTGTAGCTCCGTTATTTCTGATTATACAGAAAAACTGTAGAGACAAAAATTGTAGATAATTTTGGGCAAAATAAGATAATCTTATCCAATTTTTTATGTTGTTTGTGATTTTTGAGATATGACATAAACTTGTGTTTTTTTAAATGTAAATCATAGTTGGCTGTGGCCATTTTTTGAGCTTTCCAAAAATATAATACTCGGCATAGTTATTATAAAAAATAAAATAGCTATGGCTAATTTTCTTATTTTTTTAAATTTTCACATAGTCAGCCATGGAATATTTTCATAATTAAGTTCTATTTTATTTTTAGCTGGTAACAAAATGTAACAAAATAAAACAAAAATTATCATTGGAGCTCCACCACGTAATTATTCGGCCGTAAGAAATTACTTAGATTAGCTCTATCCAAATAGTTGGATAGGGAGAAATAGACCTATTTCCTGGCCACTCCGATCCCCCGAATTGTCTGTTTTGGATTTCTTTTTGTGGGGAAACAGTACAAAATAAAGTATGAGACAATTGTTGAATTAAGAGCAGCTGTTTTAGAAGTAATTGCCAGTATTCACAGGCGCTGTCTAAGAAAGGCGACAAATTCAGTTTTAAAAAGATGCAATATTTGCATAGATAATAATGGTAGATCGTTTGTACACCTATTTAATTTTAAAAGGTGACCATTTAAAATAATAATAATTTGAATTTGAGTTTTTTAATTATTTTGTTATTATTTTGTTACATTTTGTTACCAGCTAAAAACAAAATATTAGAGAGTTGGAAGTATGTCTAATTATAAAATAGAACGTAATTATGAAAATATTCCATGGCTGACTATGTGAAAATTTAAAAAATCAGAAAATTAGTCATAGCTCTTTTATTTTTTGTAATAACTATGCCGAGCATTATATCTTTGAAAAGCTCAAAAAATGGCCGATTTTATAAGGCCACAGACAACTATGATTTACATTTAAAAAAACACAAGTTTATGTCATATCTCAAAAATCACAAACAACATAAAAAATGGATTAGATTATCTCATTAAGCCCAAAATTATCTACAATTTTTGTATCTACAGTTTTTCTGTATAAATAACTAGTGAGCCATGAACTTTTTTAAAAATCAGAAAGGGGCATTAGATTGAGCAATGAAAACTGCAATTCTTTCACCTTTGTTCTAGCTCTGCTAGTTTCCGAGATCGCCATAGTGGGCATCGAAAAAAACTCACTCTGTATATAATACCAAATCAACAAATATTTGTTTAGGTGCACGGGATGATTCCATTGCCAGTGGCGGTTGTTATTACATGCCAAGTACGTTTCGTGTCCTATTGATCAAAATTGTTACCTACATAAAAATGTCGGCACATTTAGAATCTATATTTTTATTATTAAAATAAAAATGGGACATAATTTATCGTATATCTCGTGAATTGGTTCGAACCGAGGTCGAGGCAGACGGCATGCAATGTCTTTATCACAGAAAATATACAATTTTCTGTGGTCTTTATAGAAAAACACCGCTGATGGCCAAGAGCGCTGGACAAATTGTGGATTTATGGTATTGCTCCTTAACCTGTGTGATTTACTAATTGTCCTATACTCACAGGGATTAATACGGTTTTCTAGGGTTTTCCTAGGGAAAAGCTGGTCCTAGCCGCAAATGGCAACGAAGACAAAATAATAGCAATTGCCCCTCTCCCCCACACAAGCATTCAGTTGCTTCTAGGGTACTTGGAGTATTGTGAGGATGAGAATTATTATATAATCATTTTCTAAAAGTGTAAAGCTTTATTATGTTTTCTATATATTATATTCTATAAAGTTGCTCTGTAAAAAGGCGTAAACAAAGCTACAGTAAATCTGTAAGCAGGATTGGCGAGACAGAGGAGCTTGCTTTTAGAAGTTCTGCAGAGGTTTATTTTAAAACTACTTTGAAAACCTTTAAGTATTAATAAGTGATCGAAACGACCACTTGAAGAAGACTAGAGATTATGTCGATTAACATTCTAAAACTTTATAAAGACTAAAGGGATTTAATAAAGTCGCAAAAGTTTGTATTGCTCTCTCCTTGTAGGATGAATTAGTAAGAGTTGTAAAACCGAAGATAAAAAATAGTACCTAATACTATATAGTAACCAGAATAATTTAGATGCGCTAAAATAAGTATTCTTATTAAGGATTTGTGTGTTGAAAGATTTTATAACTAAAATAATTTTCACACCAAAAAGGAAATTCTAAAAGAAATATGAATGTTACAATAAGCCATCAAACGGATTGCGATATCGACTTCAAATTTATTATACTCAATGTTGCTTACAATAGGATGGTTTGGATTGCTTGTGGGCAAACTTGCTCCAAGGAAAGTGGAAATGAAATTATGCAATAGTTATTTATGTAGCAAGGCATTGAAGTTCAACTTTTTATGACTCATATGGAAATTAGTTGCCGAGGCCTCTGGCCGAGGCAAATAAACCACGAGTCATAAAAAGAACTTCAGTGCCGAGGTACATATTATTTCTTGAAATTGGAAAAGAAATGTTTTATTAGTCAAAAAATAACCATAAGGGATCACCCATCCATGAACCAACTGCGCGCGGCGTTGCTTGACTTTGACGATTGCTTTACCTAGGTCAAGTATGACGAGGCACGGCGCTTCCAAACAGAAACTCCAAAATGCTGCCTGTTGTGCAGCCTCCATGAAATAATATATTGATATTCAAACCAAACCTACTAAAATATTTATTAGTAACAATTTCGCAATCTGTGCGAAAAGTTAAATGGGCCTTTCTCGGCCGGGTTTTGAATATTTGGTCACTTTTGACGATGGCTCTGCGTCTGACGTTTGAAGTTTTCATCTCGCCAAGGCCTACTTATTGAAAAAATCGAACAATAATGGCCTACTTCAGTGCCGATTTCTGAGCTTTTAATGACGATTTTGAGACACTTAACTGCCAATTTCAAGAAATCGTTTATTATTTAATTCTGTTGTGCCTTGTGCATTAGTTTTTAGCGAACAAAATTACTTAGTTCACCACTGCTACGAGTATTTTAAATATTAATATAAAAGGGGTATGTATGGCTGACAAAAGGGAGCAATCATGGGGGTGGGGTGAATTTAAAAATAGCCGAATTATAGGTATGTAGTTTTGCATGTTTTTGAGAAGAAATAAATCAATTTTGGTATTATTTTGAATAAAGTTATTGAGAATGGTGTCAATATGTCGGTTTCTGTTATATTTAGTATATTATTGTATTTTGTTAAAAAAATTTGAGAAATATTAGATTTACTACTATACTTCGGAGTGTACCTATAATGGCTTTTAAAAGCGGTGTGATTGCATTGGCAGCAATTTTTTTACAAAATCCAAAACATGTTGCAAGAGTATAGGTACCTACTTTTATCGAAAGAAAAAACAAACAATGAACTTATAAATTGTATCGACAACATAAAACAATGAGCTCATATTTCTACCAACGCCGTAATATCGACGCGTCCGTACTCCCATTTATCAGTGAACAAAAATTCTCCAAATGGATTTATCAGCGAAGCGAAACTCGAAAAACTGTTGGATGAGTTCCTCACAACAAGAATACGCGTTTGTCGGATTATATTCCGAGCCTTGCGCCGCGTTTATAGTATGTTGTTTATTTCGAAAAATCTCGTTCGATGTACACAACTCTTCGTTAGTATTGTTTCTTTTCAAACTGTAGGGAATTTCGGAGCAGAAACACCAACAGACGCTTCACGCTATCCTAAAGCTGGAACGGTATTTGTTCTGTTCTTAATCCATAGGTCCTCTTCACGTAATCAATATAACATTAATAAAAAATAAATACGTATCCCTAATTTAAGAAACGACTAATGTTTTTGAAAAAGGAACATATTGAATTTTTTATGAAGTAGTCTTTTTGCAGTGCCTACATACGTTAAATACACCGCGAAATTTCTGTCTAATAGCCCATGTTAACGCGATTTATCTATCTGCGTACCAATCGATATCGGCCATGCGCAGATACCTATATTGTTTAAGGCGGGGAATTCAAAGTACAACCCAATAATACTGGCGTTTTCGCCAACATTGAAAATTGTGTCTCTCCGTGTTAAAACCAAATTGATATTTTTTCAATACACCTTGTTGAAACGCGCCATCCGCACTGCTCTAAGGCCGTGACGTCACATCCCTAGCCGAAAGTTGAATAATTATTTTTATGGTATGTTTTATGGACATAAAAAAATAATGAAAAGGAACTGTTGTTTGAAAAAAAGTAATGGTTGAATCTATAAGTTTCTTCCGGATGGATCCTGCGTCAGCGAAACTTCTCGTTCCAAGCTTTCGTCCCCGATTGCACGGGACATCCTCAGGGTGCGACGATCACACTGAGTCTCAGGATCCATCCGGAAGAAACTCAGATTCATCACATTGTGCCTGTGGAAGTTTACAATCAAGAAACAGCATTGGTGATTTTTACAGATGCAAATTGCAAATACGACTTGTGAATATGCAGCACAAGCAACGGTTTTGGCAATGAGTAATCTTGTTTGGTAATCTGGCATGATAAAGTTTGGTTTACAAGAAGTGATATTCTCTTCGCAAACAAACAATATTAAATTACCAGCAATTTTTAAAATAGCACACAAATGCGAGAAGTAACAAAACCGTTGGAAATATTGCGTGGTCCTGTTTCAAATCGTGGAGAAGGGAGGGCGAAATATCTCCACGGAGGCCCCGAATTGTCCTTCATTTTATGCAAAAAACGTTTTAGTTCTAACCCTGAGGTTTAGCATTCTCGTGGCATGTTTGCATAATGCCCAGTTTGTTGAAAGAATGAATGTAACTTTGGAAGCTTCTTTAATGTATTGTAACATCATGCCAGGTGTTGCTAAATCTTACAGTTGAGTAAAATCTGCAACTAGCGACGAAGCGTTGAATCAATACAAAACAGTTTGAACCTCTACTGCAAATGAAGAATAATACAAAACACAAGATGTGCATTACAGTGGTTGGGTCTTCCTCCTATATATCTAAATTTAGTGACCCCAATATAGCTATCGATGGTTTGAAAAGTGGAGGTATTTTATCTGTTCCGTCTGCTGCGTGGCCCGAAAATTGCTTTTTGCAACTTTGTCTGGACAGTGTAAAAGAGAAATAGCCAGCGAACGGCTCCATTTGATTCCGATACCGGAAAGCTGTTACTTTGTTATCATTTTGTGTTAGTGAATGAACCTGGGGTTCGACCCGAGTCTATCTGGAATCCCTACAGTTTTTGTTGATTGCTCTGGAATGGTGTTATTTTACCACAAAATTATGTTCTCCAGGTTTAGGGAAGGTCGCAAATACTGGGGTGGTTTATCTTTATACTAGGCCTGAAGTTTGCGGTTTCGTCTCATTTATATCTATTAACCCTCATTTACTTTTTACTTTTTTCTTACAACCAAAAGAACGGCAAGAGAACTTGTATTTTTATAAAAGGTAACGGAATACGTAGGTAATTGACGATAGAGAAACAAGAAACTAGGTATAGGGAAATTGAACAAAATGCCATGACAGGCCTTTTGTTCCCAAGTAACATTTAAAGTTGCAAAAAAACTGAAGACGGTTGTTACGACCAACAATACAACTTGTCTATAGACGTATCGTCCTTTTTACAGCTCCTTTATGACTGAATATGGACGGTTGGAATGTATGACTTTTCATACAACTTTTGTCTGACTTGATTGGATATGACTTTTATAAGTCCATTAGGTTCTGTAAATTGAAAGATATCTTATAACCAGTGCCGCAACCAGAAATTATTCTCGGGGGGGGGCTGGCTGACAAAGTCCATTTTGTATTGTTAATAATTGCGCCGAAGGCGAAAATTTTCAAATTTTCAAGGTCAAATATTTTTAATGAACTAAAAAAAATTAAGTAATCTAATATTAGCAAAAAATATTACGCAACAGATTTTAGTTTTTTCTTTGTTAACTGTGGAACCATAATAATAATAATTTAACTATGCAGTAACTGTAAGAAGTAGGTACTCTTTTTTACATAAAAGCCCGAGAGAGAATTCCTTGACTGATGTGGAAGTAAAAATATAAGTTACTGCCTATAAATTTATTGCCACATCCTCTCAAAGGGCCAAATGTAGAATATACAGGGTGATTCACGTAAGTGGTTCATTACAAGTTTACGGGAAAGGAGTGCGAATTTTAATTTGAAATTTTGGTCATTTATATCGAAAAGGGTTAGGAATAGGGTACACATTATATTCAGAAAAAAAATTTGGAATTTAATAGGGAACCAAATGGTGTAATAATATATGGGGTGTTCTATTTGAAATAACAAAGTTGCTATCCACTTCCGGTATAACCGGAAGTGATCGAAAGTTGAAAATATTTTAGAAAGAAAGTTTACAATTTGTTATATAAGTGACCAAAATTTCAAATTGCAATTCGCACTCCTTCCCCGTAAACTTCTAATGAACCACTTACGTGAATCACCCTGTATAGATAGGTAGGCAACTTCCTATAGAACCATTTCCTTGTGGATTCATAATGATTATTGATTTTTTAAAGCAGGAATTAAAAGTTTGTGTTTTTTAGAAATTTTAAGGACGTAGAAAATTGTAAAGTTACATCATCACAATATGTTTGCTCTTCTTTTTTTCTCAATGGGACGGGTTTGAACACTCAACCCCCCCCCCCCCTTATCTACGGCCATGCCGTATATAAAGGACAGTAGAAAACAGAAGGCCAAGCGCATATAATTCAGGTCAGATTAGTTTTAAGTTCGGCGCAGGTTTGGTTAGGTTTTAAGGCCCGCGGCGCGAAACGCGTATGCGTATTACTTGTGTTTCTGTTCTGTGCCGACTGCCGGCCAGACAACTACTAATCCTTCATTAAATGTCAACTACTAATGTGTACCACCGATATCCGATATCCTCAATATCGTAAATTTGATAAATCATTCGGTCTTGTAAAGAAACGATCCTGTAGCATTGTTCTTATCTAGCATTATTTACCACTTTTTCGATTGGTTGGTGCTACCTGGGGGGGGGGGGGGGGGCGGCTGCTGGCAGCCCCCTTCCGCGTTGCTTATAACGTCATAAAGAAGTAGCTCGAAAGTTCTCTATTAAGACCTTCATATAAATTACCAATTAGTCGTAAATATGGAACGTAGTGTTATACCAACAATCCAATATGACTAAATACAACGGTCTGATTTAGTAACCATGTTATGCCTGTGCCTGTTATAAGACTTTTATAGAACAATTACTTTCACGATTCGAGTAAATAACATCATAACAACTACTATAAGACCTATAGTTATTTTCTCTACCCTAAACGACAATTTTATAACCCTAATACAACTATTTGGACACTAAGATAAATAATTATAACTTAAAATGTTACTTGGGTTTGTTATACAAAAATAAACTAAAGTGCTCCAATTATGTCGAGAACCCTTTATTAAATACGATATAGTCAGTAAAATCTGAAGCTAGCGACAAACCGAAGGATTAATATAAAAGTGCTGCAAATGAAGAATGATATAAAACACAAGATGTGCATTACAGTTGCTGTTCTTTCGCAGATATATCTATATTTAGTGACCTTCCAGGCTATTGATGGTTTGAAAAGTGGTAGTATTTGATCTTTTCCGTCCGCTACGTGGCCGAACATTACTTTTTGCAACTTTGTCTGGACAGTGCAAAAGAGAAATAGCGAACAAACGGCTCCATTTGATTCCGATACGGAGAAGTTGTTGCTTTGGTATCGTTTTGTGTTGTGTATAATCCTGGTTCGACCCGAGTGTGCCTCGGATCCTTCGGTTACTGTTCATTGCTCCGGAATGGTTCGGAGTTATTGTGGTTTTATTGGACCGCGCGCCAAAATCATGTTCTCCAGGTTGGGAGAAGGTCGAAAACACCGGGGTGGTTTATTTTTACGCTGTCCCCAGAAGTTTGCCGGTTTCCCTCGTTTTTAACCATTAACACTCGCTCACTTTTTGGGTTTCCCTTACAAACAACTTCAGCGTAACGACAAGAAAAAATATATTTTTATACAGGGTGATTCAAAACTATGCGGCACCCTTTCAGGGGCGTAATTTACTCGTTAAAATAAGACGAAAAGTTCATATTAACATGGGTCCAAAAACTCTTCGCTTCGAAGATACAGGGTGATTAAACTTTGAAAAAAATATCGATTTTCCTTTATACCTTCCAAACTAATAAGAATATTTAAACCAAATTTGGTACACATGAATTACAATCATAGGGTGACATAAGAAATGCTAATATCAGGTCGCGAAAGTATCCAGTGGCGGAGGTAAGAGTAATCGGTACCAAAAATTAAACAAAAAAAAATAGTATGGCCCTGTACAATAAAACAATTTATTATGTTATTGAATAAACAATACAATTTGGAACAAAAAACGACTCTTTCATTTTTTTCATATCTCTCTCCCTTTCGCGGAAAGTTGGAGTTTTCCGATTTGTCGTCTTTTTTCGACTCTAACGCGTTTTCGGGTTGAGGTATGTAACTATTATTTGAAGTAAACGAAATACTTTTCAAATGGAATGGCAGTAGGAGTATGTAATTTTTGTTACTAGTAAGGAGCTAAGGCATAAAAAAATAATTGATTGTTCATCGATATTTTTTTAAAAGTTTAATCACCCTGTATTTTCGTAACGAAGAGTTTTTGGACCCATGTTAATATGAACTTTTCGTCTTATTTTAACGAGTAAAGTACGCCCCTGAAAGGGTGCCGCATAGTTTTGAATCACCCTGTATAGGTACCTACCTATCTATAGGTATAAGATGAAAGTAATTTTCAGAAAATATGCTGCGAAGGTACAGTCGCTAATATTTGAACTAGATATATCTTACCAACTTTATGTTAAGAAACTAACCCTATATAACAGACATAATATACGTGCGGAGAAATTTTGTTGACCTTATCCAATACTGTACAAATAAAAAGACTACATGAAGAATCGTAAATGTCTTATAACAGCCTTCTGAAAAGTATATGATGTCACTTTGTACCTATATAGCATTTTTTGCATTTCATTGATTATGTGACAAATAAAATAATGTTCGTTTATCCCTTGAGGTACAACCTATCTATCTTAGTAAAATTATAACGGGCTTCATAATATTATCTGCTTGTTGGATGAAATTTTGTACAACCTTAAAAGTATTTTAAAAACTAAACAAGCCATATAATTTCTTTTATCTCATCTAGACAGAATTTATTTTATATTTGCATGATGCCCGACGATAATTCAATAATTGGCTCGAAAATATTGCACCTGACACAAACTGATACTTAAAAATAAAATTTATCAGAGATTCCTAAGCGAATAAATAGTTTGATGATTTAGCTAACATTTAAAAACGGAGTTTATAGGTACTAGGGTAGAGTAAGAGACCCAAATTTGAGATAGGTGCCTAATTTGAGATAGCTCCTTTATATTAACGGATATGTGACGCCATCTAACAACCTAGACTAATTAAAATAAACTGCGGTGTAGTGTTAAAGTGGTAGTTGAGCGCTTCAGTTCGTTTGTTTCTGTACAAAACCACGTTTGGTGTGACTTGACTGATAAAACTTTTTTGATAGTGCAAATAAAGCGGCATTTACAGTCAAGGTAAGGTTTAGAAAATTGTATGTGTCGTAGTAGTTAGTATAGGAGGTATTGCTTAATGATGTCTTATTGAAATCTGGTACTATTTTTTCATAACTAACCTAAAATACTGTTGTCAATTTTTTGTTCTGAAAGTTCCTAATTTGAGATACCAAATAGGTTCTGTAATTGAGACTATCTCAAATTAAGCACCCAGATGCCAAAAAACCTAATAAATGGGACTCATGCTATGGTAGAAGCTGTAAAGGCAGTGCGTAATTGGGGCGTCAGTCTCTCTCAAATTAGGCAACATTTTATTTTTAGTTAGTTTAAGTTTAATAGGTTGCTATTTTAATATAGTTTCTTTGCATCGCTTTTCTGTCAATACACTAAGCAAGTATTTTAATACAATATTAATAAAAATTTGTTTAACAGTGAATTTTATTTCGAATTTACAAAAAAAGTGTCTCAAATTTGGGTCTCTTCCTCTTTCCTCTACTAGTTTATTGTCTCGCTGAAACTTGTGTGTAGGGTCTAATTTATGTAGTTATAATTTAAAATAATTTGAATAGATATTTAAATTGCCAAAAGTGATACGCTAATTGACCTTATGACTGTTGCGTTATCATTTCGTTCGATGCCAGATTTCGCATCACTTGATTTTACTAATATTTCAAACGATTTTAATCAATTTACGAGTGCGTGCGTATGGAACTATGCGCAAATTTGCCGGTTTACAAAACTGCGAAATTTATTTGTGTACCGAATCAATAAATTTGTATCCGACAACATCTAGGGACGATTAGTTTGTGAAAACCGTGAATTCACCCAATCAACGCAATTCGGCAAACCAGGGGCAAGACCTTGGGCTCATCTAGTTAGAAGTTAGCTTATTATAGAGGTCTGTGATCACATTAGAATGAAGGATAGACCCAGCGTGCCCCTGTATAGATTATAAATTGTGGACCTAAAATAGACAAATAGGTTTTACACTTTATTCTAATAATATAATGTACAAGGTGAGCGAAACTCCATGTCCCAGGCTTACTGCGGGAACACGAAAACTGAAAATAAAATTTCGAACAGGGGTTCTTAAATGGGACATACTAAGGTCCCATTTTGACTGAAAATGGCCGCTGCGACGTCATCAATATATCAATATTTCCCCCCAGAAACATACCATTTTTTCCCTATACATTGAAAGTTATTATCATTCACAACAACTTTTGAAGGAAAAGATTTTCTGTATCTTTTATTGTTCAAAATCTACAGGGTCAAATATGTAAAGACCATGGAATCTTTTTTTAATCACCAGGATCGGTTTTCCGAAATCTAGCTAGCCATGGAAACAATTGATAGTCAGAAATTATTTAAGAGAATGTTAGGGTGCCTTGTGCACCATTAAATTTGTTCAACTGGAATATTTTTGAAATGTTTGAAATGTGCTTGTCACCAACTTGTTTGCTATTATTGTTACAAAAAAAATTAAAAAAATCCAGTGGAATAAATTTAAGGGTGCACAAGGAACCCTAACATACTCTTAAATAATTTGTGACTATCAATTGGTTCCATGGCTAGCTAGATTTCGGAAAACCGATCCTGGTCATTGGAAAAAATTCCATGTTTTCTTTCCATATTTGACAGTGTAGATTTTGAACAATAAAAAATACAGAAAATCTTTTCCTACAGAAGTTGTTGTTGAGAATGATAAAGACTTTCAACATATAGGGAAAAATGGTATGTTTCTGGGGAAAAATATCGATGACGTCATAGCGGACATTTTCCCAAACATGAAAAAAGCAAATTTTCAGTCATAATTGGACCTTAGTACGTCCCATTTAAGAAACCCTGTTCGAAATTCTATTTTCAGTTTTCCCGCAGTAGACTTGGGAAGTTGAGTTTCGCTCACCCTGTACAATAAAAAATATTTAATTAATTTTTAAAATTATAGTTAGCACAATAAAACTGAGTTTATATCTTGTGAATAATACCTATTTTTATTTGACTTCAAACATAGGTTTCTGTATTTTATTTGTACGAAACCATTTAATGAGGTACAAAGTTAAAAAAATTGCATTTATAAAATTCCTTGTGAATGTGGGAAATTCTATGTTGTAGGCCATTTAACGTTCGTTTAAAAGAACATAAAAATTATATCGGGCAAAATCAAATTTCAAAGTCAAAAATATGTGAACACTCTTTTAATACTAATAATCATAGAATTTTGTGGGATAGGTCCCAACTAAGGTGTTTCTGAATGTTCCATGTTCAGTGAAATTCAATAAAATATCTAATTATTATTGCCAGTTATTCAAAGAGAAGTTAGTATAAATAATTAAATAAAACACAGGGTATAATATCAGACAGGTGGCTATTAGCCTATTGCTTCTGTTGTCATGACACTTTAACTTGACATTTGACATTTATTATTCTAGCATTTCACTTTGACGTGACATTATCTTTGAGGAAGGAGGAAGGTGCATTCTCCAGAAGGTCAGGAAACAAAGTTATTGAAGTTGTTTCTTGAGTTAATGGTCAAAGTTTCGTTGATTTACTGGAATTTTCCTGCCAATTTTAAAAAGTTGTGTGCTAATCAGTTTGGTTCAGGTTCTGTGGCGAAAAACCCCAATTAAAAATTCTTCATATTTATCTGTTTGCACCATAAAGAAATTTGCGACAACATGTATTTGTATTTGTAACGTGATAATAATGGCTTTTTTATAGTTTTTAACATTCAGAAAAATGTTCTCACGTTTTATATTTTTTTGTAAACGTGATTTGTATTCGCGATCCTTTGATTTCTCAAGAAATACACCAGAACAACACTCAAAAAGAAAAATGTGTTTATCCAACTTTCCCCTTCACGCACGGAAAGTTTTGAAGTTAATTCCCAAAGAAACAAAACGACGTCACTCATAACACAATAATTCATATACTTCATTTTTAGAGATAAATATTGGAAAATGCCAAACATAAATACCATGTGTCTATAGGTGTAGGGCAAAATGGGACTGTTTCAGTAAAAGTTCCGTATATAAACAGAGTTCTTACTTTAAAGTGGACAGACATAGAATTTCTAAAGCATTGTGAGCACGTCATAGAAAGCCACAATCGCGCATTATGATGTATATCGGACAAATGCTAAGCATGCCATTAGGCTGAGTAAATCTGATAACCTATATTTCTACACAGTGAGCCAAAACATTTTATCGACCTGTTCCGTATTTTGAACTTCCATCACTTTTCTTGATTTAACAGACAATTCATACATAAGTATTTCTTTTAGTTAACGAATTATTATTTATTGTTTTTTTATTCGCTGTTTCTATTTTGCATTGACTTCGGAAAGAATTTTATTCAAAGCGGTTTTATTATCGATTGACTTAGATCCATCGATATATTAGCGAACATATACAGGGTGGTCCAACTTTTACTTTACTAAAGGTTTTCGTTATAGAGGGCGTAATACCAAAACATATCCTCCTAATTAATTTCCACAATTTCTTAATAAACATTTAAAATAAAATTTAGCACCCTAAATGAGAGTTTTTTAATATACACATTATCATTACTAATGTTTTACCTTATATTTTCTAAAATTTATTTGTGGCGTAAACAGATCCATTGAATTTTAATTGGGCTTTTCGCCACCAAACTGGTTAAAAGACAACTTTTTCAAGTTGCCTGGAAAATTAATAAATTCTTAACAGTAAATGAACTAAACTTTGAACTTGTAACTCAAAAAATATCTTCAACAAATTTGTTTCCTGAGCTTGCGGAGAATATATCTTCCTCCTTTTTCAAAGATCATGTCACGTCAAAGTGAAATGACAAGAACATAAAAATTATATCAGGCAAAATCAAATTTCGAAGTCGAAAATATGTGAACACTCTTTTAATAACCTTCATAGGATTTTGTGGAATAGTTCCAAACCAATTCTCAAAGAAGAAGTAGGAAATAGAATAAAAAAAATTAAAGAATCAGCATTTATTAGACATGATCTTTGAGAAAGGAGGAAGATATATTCTCCGAAAGCTCAGGAAACAAATTTCTTGAAGATATTTTTCGAGTCATAAGTTCAAAGTTTAGTTCATTTACTGTTAAGAATTTATTAATTTACCAGGCAACTTGAAAAAGTTGTCTTTTAACCAGTTTGGTGGCGAAAAACCCAATTAAAATTCAATGGATAATGTTTTACCTTGTTCAGAAGAATTTTTGCGAAATTTTAAAGTTTTGTTTAATATCGTTGCAACAAACATGAAGTTTGTGATTCCCTAAAAAATTAAAAATCTGATAATACTGATTAATATTTAGACTTCTTATTATTAAATGCAGGGCCGCAATAGAAAAAATGAATGGGAAAAAAGGAATTTTCAGTATAATTGTCTCAAAACGTTTTAAATATATTTCGTGTCATACATCATGGTATTTTCAATGAATAGTGCTATCAAAATCTGCAAAAAAATCCAGGTCCGTATTTAAAAAAATAAAGTTGAAGATGGTTTCTCAAAAACGAAATGTTGTAGAACAAATCTAAGAACGCCATCTTAAAGCCCGTTAAAAAATGATTCCTGAAGTTTTATCCATAAAAGTTGTACCACCCACGGGCGTAGCTAAGGGGGGGGGGTTGAACCCCCGAAACCCCCCCCCCCCCCCCCCCGAAATAAGCAAAATATTACCTAATATTATACCGAAAAAATACGAGGAGTGAAGAGTTAAATTATTATTACGTTTGAATATATGTAGCGCCTAGCGCCATCTTTTGACTAGAGGCAGACGCAGTTGCAGCCGAACTATTTTGTATTGTAGGGACACTTTGCGTTGTTTCTCTATTATTCGCCACGCCCCTCGGTCGAAATGAGCGGAACTTTGTGGAAGTTCGTGGAAGTTTCTGGACGGCTACTGGGCTGCTATATAAGCGGCGCCGCGGCGCGTGACCGCGCTTACGGCAGTATTGTTCCATGCGAACTCGAAGCGAATAAAAGTGAAAAGTGGTGAACGAATAGTGAAGAGAATTAAGTGTACCGTGTAAGTGAGTAATTTTAGTGCGCTGTTATTCGATGACCTTGTTAAGGATAGATACGTGAATCATTATTACTGTCGAAAAATGGAGGGGAAAAAAGGAAGGGTGATAAACTTAAAGGTATGGACTACTGGAAAAAGTGGTGTAGTCAAGGTCAAGGGGTTTCTAATAAAGAAACAAATTTGGATTTAGCTATCAAAGCTTCAGCTACCTTGCATGCTGATAAGAAGACTGCCTACCCAGAAATCTAGTTTGGAATGCCTAGATATGTGCGATAAAAACCTTTATCCTAATATTTACACATTACTACAAATCTTGGCTACCATTCCTGTATCCACTGCTACCCCAGAAAGGTCTTTCTCGAGCCTAAGGAGACTGAAAAACTATTTACGAAACACTACAAGTGAAAACAGACTTAATGGTTTGGCTCTAATGAACATTCACTATGGAACAGAAATTCATGCAGATGAAGTAGTGGATATATTTAAAAGAAGAAGCCGAAGATTTCTTCTTTAATGGTTTTAGATTTAGCGCAGAGGAACGAAATTAATTTATCCATTTCATTTAAAGTTAAGAACTTTATAAATATGTCGTAGTTTTTCGGATGAATATATATATATATATATATATATATATATATATATATATATATATATATTAAATTTCATGTAAGTATATTTTTTTTGTTTTATTTACTTCTCAAACTAAACCCCCCCCCCAAAACTAAATCCTGGCTACGCCCGTGGTACCACCCTGTATAATGCTTTTCACTCTCTCGAAACAAACACGAGCAATTTCATTTCAAGTGTTGAGATACTTGGTATTTGCTTTTTTTCAGGAGTCGACGAACGAAGGTATATCCGTCTTGCGCTGAAGGAAACAGACCAATTAGTTTCCGAAATCGACCTCGGCGAACTACAAACATGCGCAGTTTTGAAATGTCGCCGGAGTAAATAATAGAACCTAGAATTTGCAGCCACATCTGAAAACAATAGAAACAATCGGGCGGTTACCTAAGTTCGGTAATAAATGTTTCCGCCTCCAATGCCCGTCGGGAGACCCATCTGCACATTTCCGAATACCGGCTATTTAATTATTGATGTAGTGTGTGGGTCCTGGTTCCCGGCTACCTTTCCCTCCAGAAATATGCGACATGATCTAGGGCCAAGGGTGCTTTTAGATGTTGAGGTCGAATACTGTCCCGGTGACACCTTACTAGGCTACCTACCACCTACATTATTTAACGGAGACGCCTACATTGTATGATTAGTATAGTTAGCGGTGGTACGTTTTTTTATATGTTAACAACTTCCAATTTGATACAGTTAGGTGTAGCATCCCGCGGACTATTTCCAAGAAAATTAAACTGCTCCAGAAATAGACTAGGTATATTTGTTATCGCGCGCATTGTAACAATTGAATCATCAACAAAATAGAATTCACGCCTCTAGCCTTCAATTGTTGCCAATCGAAATTTAGTGCAATTATCTGATCAGAACTAAATTTGTCCGAATTCTTTTGAAACTCGAGCTAAATAGATACTATATCAATATCAGTTTAATTTTAAATTGTGCCCAAAATCGATAGATCTAAGTCTATAGAAACCGCAGGCGCATCTCGTGAGTTACTGTAGAGGTGGGTCAAATTGTGGTGAATAGTGCCCCAAGCCGCAAGCATTAGGCCCGCACTCGAAAATTTTTGGAGTGCTACTTACAAACTAACTTTTATGTATTTTTTTATGCTTTTGACTTTTAAATGGAGCAAATAAAAGATGTAGGTATCCCTCGAGATAGCCATTAGGCAATTAGTATGAAAAATACTTAATACTTAATATTGACATAATTCCCAGGATAATTCACTCACCTTTTCGAAATTCATAGCATTGTTCATATACAGGGTGTCTCATTTTGATCTGGAACACCCCTGTAAAATTGGAACTGGCTTACGGATTTTAACGAATTTTTTTTTGTATATAGGAGCCTCCCAGACGTACTTATCAAACACTTATCAATGAACATACGATTATTCCAGGGCCGGATTAAAAAATTTTTTTGACCCAAATTTTCGAGTTAAGGTATCAGCCATTTTTTTATCGGAAATCTGGTAACGTGGCGTTAATCAGCGCCCCTGAAAACCCCCAGATTCCAAATTTCAAGAAATTATTCCCACAAATTATACTTTTTACACTGCATCACAATTGCAAAAAATCAAAATTTCAATTTGAGTTCAGCTATTAAGCTGGCTATGGAAACAAGCGAAAATGGTAAAAAGAGGTCCACAGAGGACAATAGTAATAAACCTGATCGGAAACTACTCGGTTTCTCTTTTCATTATTGCTGCACAGTACAAATTTTATGCCATTTGAGACGCAAGAGAGCTCGCTGCCATCGCAGGCAGCCGTGGAAAAACAATGGCTTGCAGAAATGTCAGTTTATGCATTTACAACAAATGTTATTCAGGGGTTGATGTTGCTGAAATAATTTAGGTGTTAAAAATAATTTAGTGGATATAAAATGTAATTTCTAATCGATTCGTCAATACATTTCTGTCGTTTAAAATATTGCTGCTTTTAATTACATTCTTCAAATACGTACTTTGTAGTTTATAATCTTATACTTTATTATTTGTAACCAAAAAAAGTAAAAATTAACGTTTCTCAAAGTGTTTGCACTTGCACGGCTGCCTGCGACGGCAGCGAACTCTCTTGCGTCCCAAATGGCATAAAATTTGTACCGTACAGCAATAATGAAAAGAGAAACCGAGTACAGTTTCCGATCAGGTTTATTACTATTGTCCCCTGTGGACCTCTTTTTACCATTTTCACTTGTTTCCATAGCCACCTTAATATTGGGTCAAAATTTTTTTTTAATCCGGCCCTGGAATAATCGTATGGTCATTGAAAAGTGCTTGATAAGTACGTCTAGGAGGGCCCTGTATACAAAAAAAAAATTCGTTAAAATCCGTAAGCCAGTTCAAATTTTACAGGGGTGTTCCAGATCAAAATGGTTTATTATTAAACAATTAAAAAAATGAAATAAAGAAGGTGGGTCATTGACATGCACACTTCTCAATTAAGGCAGTGACGTAAAGGTATTGATATAGCGTTCTTCGAATTCCAACTAATGTGTAGGTACTTATCGCTAAATCTGCTTTGATTTTTCTATATTTAATACCATTCCAATTTGTAGATGACTTATAATGTGGCTAAATTAATTTACTTCCTTTGAGGGTTATTTTTTCAAAGATGAACCTTGAATTATTATAGTAAATATAGCTTTCAGTATTTTTCATTATTCGCTTGTTAGTTAAGTATTTTAAGCTTTGGAAAATTAATTATCGAAGCTGATGTCTGAGACAGCTCAGAAAACGTAATACCTTGATGCTGCAGGGAGTTGAAGTTCGTAATAATTTAAAGTTTGTGGACAATATATTATAGCTAATTTTCCAAAACCCTTACTAATTTTTATAAATTTAGGTGTACAAAGTGACAACTCCGTCAAATTTACAAAGAGTAAACAGGTCTGGTAATTTCATTTAACAAAAGAAGAAAGAAAAACTAAAACTACGTCATAATTACTGCTTTTTTCATAAAATGCTATATGAAAAAATTCAAATTACCGTGCTCCCGAATCGAACTATTTAAATTCCGTGTTATTTGCTCAGTTCATAATACACGGCACAAATTTCAACTGTGTGTTTTTCAGGACGTTGTATATTTTCCGTTATAATATTCAAAAAGCCGGGAAGCCGCAAATGGCGGCGCGTTTTTTTATTGAAACCATTTTCCGACAGTAATAGTCCATGTCATGAAAATACATTCGCTGCTTAGGATTTTATCGATGCCATACAGGCCAGTGGTCAGACCTCCGATATTCTCTTTTAGGGCGCATTGAAATAATCTGATAGAATAACAGTTTCAAACTGACAATCTCCAAGCGAAAAGGGGGTCACATTTAAAGGGAGGTTTAGCATGCCGATACTTTCAGGTGTTTTGCGGGAATTTCTGAATACTTTCACATTATCTGGGGTGTTTTTAGAGAGACTTCAATAGTAAAATTAAGAATTAAAATTAACGTAAACACAAAGTAGTCATTGATATTTATGTTGATTTATTAAAACATCAATTGATAGTAGGTTTCAAGGTTCTAAAAAGTTAACACCAACTACCAAATAAAAAATATTTCGGGTGAAAAAATATGAAAAACCAATTTGAAAGACATAATGGCTTATGTGAAAGGTTCATAGAGTTCCCCACACGCCTAACTGCTGTGAAAATGAAGCGACGGGAATACGTAAACTGGAATTTACGCCAAAAAATAATAAAATGTCCTAGGCGCCTCTTGAATTTCATGAATAAAGTCAGCGTCTGATTTATCTTATTATAATAACCGTTTTGTCTGCACCTCTCTCGTAAATATTACTTTGAAATAGTTAAACAATTTGCATGCGGCGTAATTAGAAAAGTTATACTCCGAAAAAGAATTCATAAAACGCTCGTCTCTCTTGGTTAAATAACATTTCGTTATAAAAATATAAATACCAATTAACTTCATAAAGCAACGTCCTTTATTTTTCACCTAATATTGAAAGCAGAGGCCAGAGATTTTATTTATGTTAACATCCACTCGCTTTAAGCTATATTTTTCCTAACAAGTGTACGAAATGACTTTTACAACTCCCTCCTTGCATAAATTTGCCATCACTAGCTAATATTTGGTGTTTTATAATGCCCGCTAAAACTGCACCTGAACAGAAGTTCGTTTTAAGAGCAGTCAGTTACTCCATTATCTTTATTAACTGTTCTTGACAGAGCAAATATAAATACAATACGATTTACCTGGTGTTGTCCAATTTCGAAAAACGATTCAACTTCTGCAGGTTGTAAAAAATCGGCGTTCTGGTCTATAACTGTTGGACGTACAATTATTCATACTTCTATTGTACTTACCTACTTAGTATTTAATGAAAATAACCGTGTTTTTATTGAAAACATATGTTTGTAAAGATTATTCTGTCGCCACAAAACACCTAACATGTGTCAATTCTCGCCGCAAAACATGTCACTGACCGAGGTTATACCCATAAAACAATAAAATTAGTTAAAAATGCCAGCCTCATGTATGATTTGGAATTGCCCGAATAAGGATTGTAGAACCCGGAGTTAACTATTTCAGGTGTATGTAGCCTTAACCCTTTACTTTCCGGATCAGCTGTTGTTTACGATTCCGCATTTTGCACAGGGACGAACTCAAATGAATATTCTATAGAATATCTTTTTTGATAGCGTTGGACGAATTATATATTAAAGGTATTTATCCAAAAGCTTTAATATAAACCCTAAGTAGATATCTACTTATATTAACACATAAACTCTGTTCAACGAATGTTCATACTTACGTGACAACTCCCGTCCTTGCCTTAATCCTGAATATACGATGGATATCGTTGAACAGAGTTTAATAGAGCTTTGGTCATTTTATCTAGTTGTAAATAATTTGAAAGTGTTTATAAGGGAAAAATTTACTTCGTACCGTCCTGCATTTCGCATATAGTGCGCCTGTCGGTCCACCTTTTCTTTGACAGATTTTGGGTACGCAGTATTAACTGCTTTCTCCCTACCCCATATATTTCTGTGTCAAACCCACAAAAACGAAACACTATAAATTTAATATTAAAGCGTCCGTTTTTTAAATGGGACCCCGAGAGTGGCTTGTATCGTTTATGAGAATGATCAGGAACATATTTTTTCTTGAAATCGGCATTAAAATGTCCCAAAATAGTCATTAAAAGCACAGAAATCGTACAATAATGTAGCCCATTATTGTACGATTTTATTCAATAAGTAGGCCTTGGCGAGATGTAAACATCAAACGTCCGACGCGGAGAAATCGCCCGTCAAAAGTGACCAAATATTCAAAACCCGGCCGATAAAGGCTCATTTAACTTTTCGTATACATTGCGAAATTGTTTCCTATAGAAGCGCAATCCTTCAGTATACATATTTTAGTAAATTTGAGTATCAATAGATTTGTTGTGTAGGCTGCACAAGAAGCAGCAGTTTGGTTTTTCTGTCAGAAGGTGCCGTACATCATTATACTTGTCCTAGGTAGAGCGATCGGTAAAGTCAAGCAACGCCGCGCGTAGTCGGTTCGTGGACGGGTGATCCATCATTATTATTTTCTTGCCTAATAAAACATTTTTCATTTTCAACATATTTCAAAAAATATATAATATGTACCTCGGCACTGAAGTTCTTTTTGTGACTCATGTGGTTTACTTGCCTCGGCCAGAGGCCTCAGCAACTAAACTCCACATGAGTCATAAAAAGTTGAACCTTGGTACATAAATAACTATTCTATAAGAAATGCAAAAATCTACTAGATTTGTATATTTTTACTAGCTCTGGCAACACTGCTGAAAAGGCGACAACCGTAAAATCTTTTGCCAACTTCATCTTGTGGCTATAGGGGTTTATAACCAGGATATAAAAATATCTTTTAACGCTTTTTACGCCCGTAGAAAAAAGTTGATTTAACAAAATTTTAAAGTAGTTAACCGTATGTTCTCTGCCATGAAATTGGCGACCAAAACGTATGTTTCCTCGTGTCCAGCTTGCACCCGGACAGTGAATCACTGTTTCGGTTTGAACTCAACCGACAAATTTCACCGCCACCCCCGTTTTCCTGGCAGGCCCGGCACTGGCGGCGGCCCTTCGAATTTCCTCGTTGGTTTGCTCCCGCCGAGTGAAAATCGATGACGTGATTGAGCGATTAACCGAATGTTTTATTGTCCTCAAGATAGTTGTTATAAATGTATCAAACTGAAAGCCGATACGCTGTTTTCCTTTGACTACGTTCGCCGTTTATCGGAAATTGTACATGCAACCACGGTTTGGCGTTTAATTTACGAGTTTTCTTTGTTCAGAAGTAGAGCCAGCAACGTGACGATTTTACCAGCTTCGCCATCATTCTATGTTATCATTGCTCCATCCAATCTTAATGGGATCCAGGTGAGACCAGGTTTAGGGGCTTGGCATCAACCAAGTTGGTTTGGTTCCAATAGATGACAATGGGCATCGCTATTTGTCTACATAAATACAACGAACAAGTACCTATTTCAGAGCAAATAAAGCTAAAGAAACGCAGCTACGAAGACACTGAAAAGCATCTTTAATAAAGAAAAATATCAACATCAAACTTGCTAAAACGTCAAGTTTGCTTTGCACAAAAGTAAAACCTGCAAAGTGACGATTTTACCTGCTGTGCGAAGTAGATTCTTCTAAAAAAACACCCGCTCTATCCAATTTTAATGATATCCAGGTGAAACCAAGCTTAGGGAGTGTTATTCAGTTGCAAAAATCCCATCTTTCCTCGTTAAACGCGAAGCCAGGCTGCCTCACGGGGTGCAAATGGAATGCGGCGTTCAGCGGCTGGCCTCAACCACAGTGTTTTATAAAATGCAAAAAGTTGGTTCCAAAATAATTGCTGACAATGGAATCTACACATCTGTAATATTATCTACACAAGGAACTAGCATTGAAACGTATAGGTAGGTACCTCCTAGAAAATGCTCACGATTTCGCTTACTAAAGCGTCAATGTTATTGCCGACCAGCTTCAAACCATAATAATTTTAATCGCTCAGGCAACAGATATCCCGGCTAAAGTAACCCCGTTTTGCAGTATTCCTGTGCTCGTTGTAAATTGATGTTTAAGCAGTATCTGAGTTAAACGGACCAGGAAGGGCGGGGTAGATATAATCCCCGAGCAGCATTTATATGTAGGGTAGCGTCGCTAAGGTATCCGCGCCCTACGCAGTTCAAGCAATCGTTACAAACCCGAACCCCACCGTTCCGATTCCCCGGGCCATTCCTTTTTTAATTAATGGCCTACCTACTAAGCGCTGGTTCCAAAAATCCCATCTCTCCTCGTTAAACGCGAAGCCGCGCGCCTCACGGGGTGCAAATAGAATGAGGCGTTCAGCGCCTGGCCTCAACCCACGTTTTACGGGTGATACAGAAAGTTGCGTCCGAAGTAATGTATAGCAAGAACGCATTAAGATTTTCAACTGTGTATGTGAGGCAAAGTGCAAATGGAGCAAAAGACACATAATATATACGCCAGTGCAGTTATGAAATTCACCATGTTGAAATTGCAAAATTTTTTATAAAGCTGCGACTGTTAAAAATGGTTAGCATTAGTAAACCTTATTTACATACTAAAAGTCCCCATTCGTACGGTTGTTGCGTCATAAGAAAAAATCGTCCGCCATCTTGAAAATTTGCATTTTTTTTGAAAAAAACAGTAATAAGTCGAAAACGGTACATTTTATCAAAACAACTCAAGAGGTCAAAATTGAAGAGAATTAAAAAATCCAGCAGATTCATTAAAAACTAGTTTACTATAGCAGCGGAGGATTACCCTATAAATTTTTAATTCTGGAAATTTTCCGGTTTCGAACATTTGCGGCGCGAAAGTCGTAGAGAATACAATATGTTTTAAGTTTGATTTCTTGTTTACAATTCCAGTCAGTTGTCTTTAATATTAACATTTACATAAACAAAAATGCAAACGACACCTGTCCGTATTTGAGTTTTATATTTATTTTTATTAAATCGAAACCTAAATCTTGCGATACTGTGAGCAAAGGAATGATGAATGGGCTGGAGATGTTCGATCAAGAATAGAAACAGAGTGCATATAAGATACATATGGAGGGAGACAACATTGACATTACAAGAAAAACGTGAACATATTATCCAACTTAGCGCCAAAATTTTAAAAGAAGAGATTAGATCAGAATCTTACAATCTTAATAAGTATCCTTCAGCTAGTGCAATTCTAAATGGGGGCATAGAATATATACCAAGTTATTATCATTTTTGTCACTTCTGTTCGGAAAATCGTAAAACAATAAAAAGTAATTTCAGTTGCTAACGTTATCATTTCTGGTGTACGACCAAGGTCTTTTATATCGCCAGTCCTATTTAGTGTATCAGTTTATTTACATAGAAAATTCGGTTCTTGGACTTACTGCATTCTCTAGGCTTT
Source organism: Pseudeuparius sepicola (assembly GCA_963920635.1). Taxonomy (NCBI): domain Eukaryota; kingdom Metazoa; phylum Arthropoda; class Insecta; order Coleoptera; family Anthribidae; genus Pseudeuparius; species Pseudeuparius sepicola. Next base: position 9,901,096 of record OY987305.1, read on the forward strand.
TTGGGATCGTATAAAGAAGCTTTGAAATTTGAAACACAGTAGGCATACTTTGAAAATGATTTAAACGTTTCAAACTCGGTTTTCCATCAATTTGTTTTTGATAATGCCGATTCCAATATTAAAATATTGGATGTCAAAGGCAGTGGCTCCAGATTCTGTCCTAAAGATGATATACTGCAATTGCAAATATCTGGATGCAATAAATTATGCACATGTTTAAAGTCGAATATGCCATGTTCAAGCTTATGTGGTACTTGTAATGGTATTTCTTGCGACAACAAACAAATGTCGGTTGATGAAGAACAATTCGAATAAACTAAATTGTAGCTTAGTTTCCGACAAGGTGGTAACAAAAAAAAGAACTTGGTTAGCATGTATGTTTAATTTTAGCACTGTAGAGGAGAGCTTTTATTATTACTTTTTTATATTTTATAGTAATGTTGTAATATTATCAAGTCTTTCATTATTATAGATCATGAGTTCTTTATCAAAATTGTCACAATGTGTTTTAATTAAAGTTATGTTAATTATAAATTTTGTTTGTTTATAAGGTTTAAAAAAATGCAAAAATTGCAGGATATTAAATTAGATTTTATTGCTTCCGATAGATTTTTTTATTTTCTTTAATTTTTACCTTTTGAAGTTTTTTGCCAAATCGTACCGTTTTCGACTTATTTACATTTTTTCCTACAAAGTACCAAAATTCAAGATGGCGGCCAATTTTTTTTGATAACGCAACAACCGGACCAATGAGGACTTTTAGTATGTTAATTAGGCTTACTAATGCTAACTTTTTTTGATAGTCGCAGCTTTATAAAAATTTTTGCAAATTCAAAATTATTTGCAATGGAGTAATATGTATAGATGTAGCTACTCTGTATATTATTTAGGAAAGCACTTTCTGCGCCAGTTTTTCTAGGTTAATATAATAAGGTACGAAACGTTGGGTCGCCGGTGACAAATCTGAGTTCAGACCCCAGGTGGTAACTAAACTAATTCAAAGTTTGAAGTCGGGATTAGTGCCAATCCCGGGTTTTATGAAGCGCGTGTTGCCACACACCACTTTCGGCAATATATAAGAACAAGCCACAACTACAAGCCGTAAGCGTGTATGTTAGGGATTTGGGGTGTACAAGTGAAAACGAGATACGCCACCGGCTTGTAATTCGACGGTTTTACTGGTAAAATTCTCAAAGTTGCAAGTTGGGGCGTGCCGAGAGGCTTTCCACACCAGATACGCCCTCAGGGCGGTGATCATAAAGTGGTATATATATATATATACACAGTTGCGTTTGGGGGGCTAATAAGGCATCGGTTTTGACATACAAGATCATGAGCTTAGAGATTTCGGTGAAGCATCAGCAGGAAGTTATATATTTCACCGACAAATCTAAAACATTCCGTAAACAATAATTATAACGTAAAACGTCATAAAAGACCATAAACAGCCTCCAAATTAAAGATGAAGAATATGAAAAATCAAATAATATTTTCTGTAGAGAAAATTGCGAGAAGTACCTATACCTCACTGCGTCTAATGAAAAGTGCACGCATTATTATTATTAATATCATTATCATTATAATTATAAACATTTTAAAGTCAAAACAACACGTCACTTCGCACTTGCTAGGAAACAATATAATCTGGAATGAGCACCCAGACCATTCGAAATAGATAAAGCGGTTGACCGCGCGGTAGCCGCGTCGTTGCCAATTAGTGCTGTCGTCTGGGAAAATCAATATTTTACAAATTTCAACTATTAATATAGTATAAAAGATAAAAACGCAAATAAGTCGGTACAATAATATTATATGTAGTAGGTATCAATGTTGGCACATTAACAATCTATATTTTAATTAATAAAATAAAAATTCTACGTAATATATATCGCATATCTTGTGAATAGTAGGGTATAATTTAAATGTACATGTAAATTTGCCAAACAGTAAACAGGTTGATGTATTCCATGACATATTTATTTTGGTGATAATTTTATTTGAAAGGTTTTATGATTGATACGCGGCGAATTTTTTGCATAGCCGAAAGCGGCTGTACTAACTCATTTGAAGATGCATCGTCTCCATCAATATTCAATGCGATTCGATTATAATTGGTTCTAAATTGTCGAGGTTGCCACAGAATTACGTTGCGTATTGTATTCTCGAAATGTTATTCTGTTTGGCGCCCCGTGGGATATTGTAAAATTGCCAATTTAGTATCTCCATTAAGTATAGACAATATCGTGTACGTTCGGACGGCATGTTCCTACATGAAACCGAACAATAATCGGGCATTCTAAATCATATGGCGCAAAAATCATTTTTATTTCGGCCGGTTGCAATTTTAAAACCGAATGACGCGCATATTTCGGACAACTTAATTGCGTGAAATGGGGCTAAATTGTGACCAGCCCTTCACTCAGTTTATATGAAAATAGGAAACAGCGAATTGGCTATTTTTGATGCTTTTTTTATCATGTCATGAACTAAGCAAATATTTTTACGAATTAATGTGAATATAAATTATAGGTACCGTCCTGTCCTTCACCGCTCACATTATTTTATTATATTGCCAAAGTCTAGAGAATACTCTAAGTCCGCTCACTTGGCCTGTGTAAACAAATATTTCCCTCCTGCCCGATCCCGCTCCCATCGCCTTAGCCCTAGATTGATATCCCGCTGAGCGGGCGATTCCGAGCGTCACTTAGTTTTACACAGTGTCTCACGGAACGGTGTGCTTCGTATTGTACCGGGTGCGCGTAAATTGTATTCTTGTTTACCGTTGCCAATTGAGTAGTCATGGCTTATCACGGTTCTTATTGCAGTGCGGATTGCTGTAAAAGCAATTCAAAATCTGTGTGTCCTTTTTCGAATTCGTAAAGACCCTGAAAGGTAAGATTTAGTTTGACGTATAATTAAGAAAAATGTCTATCAATTATTTCTATAGTCATAGAAATATTATTATATTATTTCATAATACTCGTATTATGCATAATATTATACAGCGAGCACGTAAAGGTTGGAATAAATTGGGTACAGTCGTCTAATAAAGAAATGTCTAAAAACTTAATAATTTACGTTAAATTTAAAATTTATGAAAAAAAAATTGATATGTAATGTATTATTATTATTTGCGTACCGATACGAGAAAAGTGCGTTCTTTTAAATGCCTCCATCAAAAATAGTGGTTGTCGTTTAAAAAATATATAGATGACGTCGTAGCTTGGTTTTGGTTAGTAATGAGGTCACAAGAACGACAAATATGTCAAAATATGCGCCTTTCAAAATTATGTACTAAAGGAATTCCGATCAGTGAAATACATACATCCGTCTGTAAATTTTCCCCACGACTATTTGGTTTCCGTATATACGCGAATTCGTATTTACTACAAACTTAAATTTGCGAATAGGGAATTAAAAACCCAGACAAAATTTTTGCAAAACTTGTAAACTAATGTAAATAATTTTGTTTGCACTTATGTATATTTTTACTTACCCTATGTTTAATTAGGTATATCTTGCGTTATTTAAACGGAAAAAGTAAAATACCTGCATTTTTATTATACAGGGTGATTCAGTTTTAATCTGCAACACTTCAACAGGTGATAGAAAACCAAAAAATAACCGCACTTCCTTCTATAAACTATATCATTTTAAGGCCTTATAAAAAAGTTACAGGGTGTTAAAGTTGTAAAAAATATGTGGAATTTATTGAATATTTTACAAACTAGTTGAGATATTTAAGTCATATTTGGTACACGTTATAACGGCATGGGTTAGCATAAAACCTGTTAATATCAAACATCTTGAACAACCAGTGGCGTAGAAATGGGTAATTAGTATAATTTATTTTAGAAAAAAAAAAAAAGAATCACCTTGTATAGCAATAAAATGTATTCAATTTCTTATGTAGATTGTAATTTTAAACAAAAATGCCCTCTTGGTAATTTTTCGTATGTGTCATGGTTTCGTGGCAAATTTGATTTTTTGTATTATTTCGGGGTATTTCAGAAAAATTATCTAAAAAATTTGCTCCATAAGTAACACTTAAAGTAGAAATAATGTGTTTGCTACCTGAAATAAAGTAACTTTTTCCAATAAACTCACCTATTTAAGGCTATACTTTTGAAGATGCAGGGTCTAAAACATTTAAGGAAGATGCAATTAATGTTACGCTCTGTATCTTCAAAAGTAAAACCTTGAATGGCTAAGTTTATTGGAAAAGTTATTGTATTTAAAGTAAAAAACACATTTTTTCTACTTTGAGTGTTACTTATGGAGAAAAGTTTTAAGTTAATTTTTCAGAAGTAGGTACCCCGAAATAATACGAAAAAATCAAATTTGCTATGAAACCATGACACATATGAAAAAATGCTAAGAGAACGTTTTTGTTTACAATTAAAATTTACATAAGAAATTGAATACATTTTATTGCTATACAAGGTGGTTCTATTTTTTCTTCTAAAATAAATTATACTAATTACCCATTTCTACGCCACTGGTTGTTCAAGATGTTTGATATTAACAGGTTTTATGCTAACCCATGCCGTTATAACGTGTACCAAATATGATTTACATATCTCAACTAGTTTGTAAAATATTCAATAAATTCCACATATTTCTTGCAACTTTAACACCCTGTAACTTTTTTATAAGGCCTTAAAATGATATAGTTTATAGAAGAAAGTGCGGTTATTTTTTGGTTTTATATCACCTGTTGAAGTGTTGCAGATTAAAACTGAATCACCCTGTACATATTATGCTCTTTGTTTTTCCGCTATATACCTATTACTCCTCCTATTGTGCATAATGGAAAGTCAATATAGAGGTTCAACCGTATAACTTGGAGCAACCAGCTTTACGGTGTTTTGGATAGTCCACCCTCGTAAATAACGGAGTGGCGAGCTGACATTAATTCACGACCGGTCGCAAAAAATCGGCGGCTTTTAGACGACTTCAAAGGAGTGACCCCACTTATATTATTCTATAGACTTTGATATTGCCTTCACACAGCATGAATAAATAACAGTAGGCAACTAACATTGGAAAGACAGGCGAGAGCCGAGGTTGTGTGCATGTGTGAATTATACACAATATCTGGGTTTGCTTTTTAATCATTTAAACCCCTTACAAGTCATTAATGCCCCGGTGTACAGCCATTTATAATGTTTGTGCCATTACCTAATCAGAAAATCTCGACGGTCGGCTTGTAGGCTTGAAGTTATTATTTTGTGCGAGCACAGTTTCCTTAATTATTCGAGACACCCGTGTGAAATAGAGTTATTAGGTGCCTATGTCTTTCGTGTTGGAAATCGCCCCATGAAATTGTTATTCTAATGATTCAGCTAGGTGAGTGTAGCACCTAACGTGCGTATTATTTTAATATATGTACCTAATGTGGTCGATTGCCCTGGATTTTCCGTAAAACACGTTATATAAAAAATATTTAAAATATGTCGCATTTTCTGCCAAAACAGATGTAGGTAAGTAAAGACTGTAACAAAAAATGCATTTCCGACGCTTGCCTCCAGATATAATATAGGTACAGGGTGTTCTCGTATATTTTGACCCACCCCTAGAGCCTATATTTTTCGAGTTAGAAAAAAATTACTTAAATGAAAGTTGTACGGTTTTTTCTGAACCGCTAGGATCTGGTACTAGATAAAACAAATGAGCGTCGCAAATTTATTAAAAAATATAAACTTACTTTTTTTTAATGGAACACCCTGTATATTTGTGGTTTTTTGAATTGCACGCATTTTTCCGATTCCAACAATATAAATATGTTATATGTTTGCTCTAAGCATTCACATGATATTCCAAATTGCAGATAAATACGACCTTTATATTTAATCAACGTTGCCATGGAAAAACATTTCAACTTAGGCAAGGGCGTTCCTGTCAATCCATTATTTTTGGGACAATACACCTTAGTACCCTACAACATTCATTTAAGTAATTTTTTTCTAACTCGAGAAATAGAGGCTCTAGGGGTGGGTCAAAATATACGGAAACACCCTGTACACTTTGTAGTTTCACGTTTGTCATACCTATAGGTACTTTCCGTAATAAAAAAAACCGGCCACTTTTTGCCCCGTTGTTGTCCGAAAAGGCAAAAGCGTGCTCTCACATCATCTCAGAGTACCTACTCTATGAAATATTCAAAAAAAGGAGTTAATAACCGCACAGCTTTGGGGACGCCCCTTCATAGGCCGCTATAAAGCGAGGTGTTGGTGTTGATATAATAAGAAATACAACTAGATGGACACCTATTCAGATACTTGAAATACTATGTCCGCAAAGGAAATGTTAAACATTTCTCCTACTCAATATCGTGTTCTGAATACTCTTATATCCGTTGTAGAAATAGATACATTACCAAAGGCAACTTGTTTTGTTTCAAGATTTTAAAAATATGTTATATTATTGGCACATTCAAAGTTTCCAGTTTTTTGATACAATTTAGGTTATTTTGTAAATATAAGTATCTCAAAGCATACATACCACATACAAGTCTATTAAAAATCTATTTATTATGCATTACAAAATAGGAAGGACTGAATTTAATAAATGCAAATGTAAACAAATTACCTCGTCTTCTTCCCCCCGACCCGCTAATGTAGAAGCAAAACAAAACCGTGTTATTTGTATTTCCGTGAGTCATCTATTCGTATATACCGTTGGTTGTTGACGTTATTGGCTGTTGTTGTGAAAGTGTTAGTGATTGGTAATGGTTGTTATATGCTATTATGGCAAACGTAAAACTACAAAGTGTATATTATATCCGTCGGCAAGCTAGGAAAATTAGGATTAATCATCCTTACAGGTAAGTCGATTAATCAGTGAATTATATTTGTTTCCGATGGAACAGTCGGCGATACAAGTAAGACCGAAAAGCTCCCCACGCAACGGAAAACATTTCATTTTATCGAGAGGTGAAAGATCTTTCTAGCTTTCAATATACGAAAAGTTGGAGCAATGTTTTTTCTATTTTCCTGAAAATACACTTTTCCCCCAGCCAAGTTGTTGCTGAAAATACACTTTTTCCCCCACCCAAGTTGTTTTATTCTCGAAGACAATCTTCGATATAGCAGTTGCAAGGATTTTTCATTTCGACGAGAGTACCTAGGATTTTTATAGATTTATTACGCGAAGATGGTGGAAGCTGTAGAGCAAAACGGGGCAGTTGGATTCCCTCATAAACGATCACTGTGATCTCTTAAGTGGAAATAAATAAATATATAGCGATATAGTGCACGGTCCTCGGTTGCGCTCTTAGAAATAGCATTAACTTGTAGCCCGGAACGATATCTCATAAATGCGAAATTCCATAATCCCTAGGAGGCCCCTTGCGGGGTAAATTCAAAGAGGGCGCTTGAGATTCTACTCACGATACAGCACGGTTTTAATTTTTAATATATTTCAAAGAGGGCGGTATCAATTCGACGGCTTTTTGTTTGTTTGTGTATACAGGATCGCTTTCCGTTTATCTTGGGCCGACGATTGGTCGACGATTGCACCACAGGTGTAATAAAGTTAGCGTAATACAGGGTGGCTTATATAAGTGGCTCACTCAAAATATCTTCGCTATTTCAGGCACCCTTCTTTTGTCATGATGAAAATTGTTGTTCATTGCCACCACGAAAGCCATGGCCAAAAGTCGGAAAACTTCGAACTGTTTTAGTTTTCGAAATGTGGCAAAAAGTTTAATATGAAAATTGTTTGCAAGAACTTACAGAATTTACATATGACATTAGTTTTGATGTGTGGATTACCGCGCGTAAAGTTTGGACTTTCTTGAGCTCGAAAATTATATCATCTGTAAAAATATTTAATTATGCGTGTTTTGTAAATCAAAATGTCCCATTCAATTTGAAGTGCCACACTTATGCCCGTTTGTTCTGCAATTACTTAAAAAAATTAAGAGCTATTGATCGCACCCGCCACCGACTTTTTCTGTCAAAAAATAGTCGAGATATTTTGAGTGAGTCACTCAATAGCCACTCTGTATAGTAACCTATCTGTCAAATAAAAATAAACAAAGGGTTTAATAAAAAAGTACAAAATAAAAAAAATTAAATGCAAAAAGGGACTCAAGACACAGAAGATGTAGCTACTACGTAGGTATGTAATAATAATAAACCTTTCCCTCACAGTACTGCAAACTATAAAAATACTCCATAAGTAACTAAATGCTTGTGCTGGGGAGGGGTGGCAATTACTATTATTTCATGTTCGTTATGTTTCAAGCATTAAAGTTATAGGTTTCTCGTAACAGATATTCACAAACTGAAGATTATAAGTAGAATCATTGGAAACTTTGAATCTAATATTCTTTAAAAGTAGGTACGTACTTGTTTACGATGGCATTGCTATAGCTAGTGACAATATGCTTTTAATAAAATTGTGTTTTGACAAAAAGGAGCCCCATATGTTTTTTGGCTAATAGACTAAAGTTCCGTCAGAGTTTTTACCATAATTTATTATGATTAAATAGACAAGCTATGGAAAACAAAGTAAAGGACCAGCGGAAATATTTACCTAAGGGGAAAGTTTCTCTAGGACTCTTGTTTTTTGGAAGCAAACAACTTAATACTGATACCGAGGGACTGTCCTCCGTATTTTTATGATAAATACAGATGATATTTTACCGTGAACTGTAATTTTTCCAGGCAATTTCTGGAATGGTCAACATTGAACTAACGAAAGTCTAAAATCACGGCTCATCTATGGCCTAAATAAGTTCTATGAGTTGAGCCGACTGTCGAGCCATCAAACAAGTGTCATTTACAAAAAGTTACGCAGAGCAGAAAATCGGTTTATAAGTAACGGAACGAAAATGTGAATTAATCCTAATCTATTTAAGTTTTGGTAAAAAATATGCAGTAGGACCATGACCTTTTGAACGTTGCCTACTGTGGGGACTGCTTAGCTTATATAGGTACTCTTAATGATGAATGAGATAAATGATAAAATGTCATACCATGTATCGTAAATAATTTCATACTACTGATAACAATGCAAATAAATGTTACCTACAAATATTATTATTATTTGCATGGCTACCCTTGACCAGAGATATGGAGGTGGGGAGAATGAGCGTCAAGCTGCGCGAGTTAAACTTACAGGGGATAGTTAATATTCCTTTAGTATATTACCAGGATCGTTTATAAAATAAATATAAATAAAATAAACTTTTAGATAAACGCATAAAAATTAACGTTAATGGTTTGGTCACTTTTGACGGGCGATGGCTCCGCGTCTGACGTTTGATGTTTACATCTCGCCAAGGCCTACTTATTGAAAAAATCGTACAATAATGGGCTAATTCAGTGCCGATTTCTGAGCTTTTAATGGCAATTTTGAGACACTTCACTGCCGATTTCAAGAAAAAGTTATTTTATAATTAGAGTAGTTACATAACGAATTTAATACCTAACATTTGTTAACGATGGCAAAAAATTCTATGATATGTACATCGCATATCGGATTTCTAATATGAGGCAACCCAGTGTTCCTAATATGAGATATGTCATATAAGGAGACTCGCTTCATTCAGATTACTAATAATTTTAATATTGTTAAGTGTTACATAATTTAAAGAGTTGTATACTGAGTTAAGTTGATATTCATTTACCTAATGTTCTCAAAATAAAAATTATTTTCAGGAGGTAAGTAGTATTTTTGTTAAACCTTAATATGAGACCGTCTCATATTAGGAACCTGTTAAGTGTGCCAAGTGTTATGTTACTAAAGTGTTGTATACTAGGTTAATTTGATATTCTTTTAAAGTTTTTGAAATAAAAATTATGTTGTGGCAAGTAGTGTTTTTGTTGAACCTGGATATGAAACTGTCTCATATTAGGAGACCAATTTTAAAAATTGAAGATTTGACTTTTTTCCATAATTCTCATTTACGCAACAACTGTTAATATTTGTCAATCCTACATAAACTGCAGTGAAAATAGAGACTATATTAAACGTATTCGACGTAAGATTGCGCATAATAAAATATTATAGGACAAAATACAGAACAAAATGTAATGTGGTCTCATGTTAATATTAGGGTACTTTCCTCTATTATAATATAAAGTTTTATTTCATTTTGTACTAACCGGGGTAAGGTCATTATGGAGGAGTGTCGTTCGCAGGGTCGTATCGCATTACAATACTTATCAGTTCGAGCCGAATCGACGTGTATAAACGAGTAGATGAGTGCAAGGCCATTAAGAGCGCAAGATGAGGGCTATTACAGCAGGTGCTGCCGCTGAAATATTCCTTTCGCAGTTAAATCTCGATAGCGTTCGCACGGAATCCCAGGACGTTGTTCGGGAATTTACCGGGGTGTGAACGCCCCGAAAATTCGAGTCCGCTACGCGACGCCCACCTGTCGCGACTCCCAATTCTCGCCATGCCCACTTCTCGGCAGGCCCACCGCATTCGTCACATATCGCCGCAAAAAGAAGAAACATGCATTCTCGGCCCAGATCATCTGTGCAACACAACGTTGTCATGTCAAAGGTGAGCCTGACAGCGCTATCTACCGGAAAGTGGACCTCTTGGGATTTAGGCTTCGCGGAGAGTCGTCCTGGAAAATTCCCAAGCCGTAATGACCGCGTTCTCGACTAATTTATTTCGCATGAAGCATAGTAGTCGAAACAACGGATGGTAATGCGGACAGTCCACACTTTACCAGTGATTTAGGGCCAAACGTAATCATTCATTATTCGTTTCGGGAAATTTACAATGACAAAAATTTGTATCTGAGTGTTTATGTTCTTTTTAATGGACATGCGATATATTTGGCCGCTACGTTTCGCTATGTAATTATGTCCGCTATAGCTCGTTAAAAGAGAATTAAAACGTACAGGGAGGGGTTAGAAATATTCCAAGCGGGTTGATTTTCATCTCAGAAAAAGTCGGAGAACCTTTTTTAATATTTATTATTTTCGAAAATGGTTTTCGGCGTCAGTCTTTTTTTCAAGTCTTCAAAATGCTCTTTTGCTCAGCATTTTGAATATATAGGGTGTCGCTGTAGGTGTGAACGTTTGTAAATTCAGGCCTGATTGGTTAGGATGTAATTTGAACCGCATTTTTATTTTTCATAAATCAAATAGACCTTGAGAGGAACCAAAACTTATAGTTTTTTTAAGTACCTTTACTGTATAAGTTATAGAAGGAAAACTTGTTTAAAATATAAAACTACCCTGCCCTATCTGTGCTTATTAAGAATGGAAACAAAAGAATAGACGTAGGTTTCATTCCTGAATAACATTTTCTCATAATATGTTTTTAATACCTTTTATGCAAAAGGCACTTTACTTAAATCAATAACAATTTTTTTGAAAAAAGTGAGTTTCAAATTACCCTAATGTCAACTTTCAACGGAGTGTACTTCCTTCTAACATGAGTTTCTCAATATTATAATGGAGTTGATATACAAATTGCTCGAGTGCTTAAGTGAAAGTTGCCATAGAAGTTGCCGACCATTTTCCATAGTTAACCACGAAAGTTCTTTAATTTTAGCAGACTCATGGTCCTATTTACGGAGACCAAAAATATATCGGCAACAATTATTTTGAACACGTTGGATTCGGGTTCTATCCACCAAGTCCAAACAGAAACCATAAACAAAACAGCCATAATTGAAAAGTGACAGAACAGAGTCAGAATCTTTCTGAGATTTGCGTCCAAAAATTGCCGACAGAAGTAGAGAAGGCGTAAAGAGAGATAATTTGTTTGTTTGTGTGTGATTTGAATTTAATCTTGTCGTCGACATTGTCGACTCGACAATAATACCAAGATTCTTTGCTTTTGAACCAACCGTAAGCAATACACCATAAATTTTTATAGCCATATCCATTGCCAACTTAGTTTTTTGCTTACTCCCTAGTGCATTTAGTTTTAGATTGTGGGCTAGTGACGAACTAAACAGGCTACCTAAAACAGCGTTGATTGGTATCTCCGTGTCCTTCAGCTCAGACGCTTTACAATGATAAAATAATTTGGTATCGTCAGCATAGGCACGTGTAATGCTATAACCATCGACCCAACAATTTCATAATAAATAACAAAGGGCAGAGTATTGAATCCTGTGGAATTCCTGTAGGAAGTGCAGCAAAACCAGACTGACGTTTACGCATTGGTGACGATCGCTTAAATAATTTTGCAGTATAGCAGACATTCGAGTTGAAGCTATAAAATTGTAGAGAGCGTAACCTCGTGGTTGATGGTTTCGAATGCCTTTGTATGGTCCAGGAGCACAAGTGAGGCTACATCACCCTCATCTACAATACTTATAGAATATTCTTTCGGCTCCAAAATTCGTACAAAATCGCTTTCTAACCTTTTACTTTACTCCCAGGGCTTTTATACTCGCAAAGACTGACGCAAATGATAGATGCACAAATCATAAAGTTCTAATAAATTTCTAGAAAACTTATTGGAAGCTGTACAGGAAAAACAATGAAAACTAAAAGAAAATGGGGCTGTGGTGGTCTCAGGATAACAAAGGTGTAAGGGAAAATGCCTCCAAACTAATCATAAAAATTATAAAACTGTAAGTAGAATACCGAAACCTAAAGTTTATTTGCCAAATCTTTGAGTAGGTTAGAAAACAATGCAAACGTGTTTATTAAAAGCTAATACATATAACAACTTTAGGGGCATTTTTCGCTACAATATTTTGCCTGTGGAAGTTTCCAATCAATATTAGTTAATGATATTAGCAACAATCGCACCAAGAAAGGGGCTATAGTATTTATAACATGGTTGACGACACATTGTTCATATGCTTTAGATTTCAAGTTTCGAGTGATTTCATTTACCCCTTAGAGGCAGTAGTCACGAAAAAAAATTCGTTGTAAGATTTAAATTTATTATTTTTATAATATAATATCCTTTACATACATGTATCATTATTAGGACTCAAGTTACTGGTAAAGAAGTCGTTAATTCGCCCTGGGTTTTCTAATTGAGGTGTTATTGATTAATTGTGTTTAAGTTTGGCGTTAAAACACTCTAAAGTCTTCCAAGTTCTGCAACTATCCTTCTCTAACACTGTGAAGCGTTGCAAATATTGTTTTTTTTTCCTAATTGCGCAAAGAGTAAAAATTCTAATCTTACGCAATTAAAAAAATCTCCAGTACTATATTTACATATTATGTTTAAACACCAACAGTAAGTTGTGGTCATTTTTGTTTTATTTAAATATGTAAAATTATATTCTAATATACTTCATGGTTTGACAAAGGAAAGTCAGTAGTACCTTATAATAACAAATAAAGATTTTTTAGCACCTGTAATTATAAATCATAAAGGTTGTTTTAGTGGCATATCTCCTTTACCTGATATGCCCCTAAAGCATCCTTTATTATTTATAATTACAGGTACTAAAAAATCTTTATTTGTTCGTATTCTTGGCTTGACATTGTAGGTTAGAATTTTCACGTTCGATACTTGCATTAAGTCGCTAAATGTCGAATTTTGTGGGTTGTTGAACAAATAGGAAGTTCACATAACCCCTCCTAGTAGCTGTAGAAGACGTCGAATTCTCCTGCATCTCACCGCTACTTACTAATATCAACTGGAATAAATAACACCTAACCGATGGAACCCGTATCTCCGGTCTAAGGCCACAGTAGAAGCATTTTTTGTCAATTGATATCCTGTGCCTTATATTGTTTAGTTTTATATTAGGTATAGGTATATAATTTGATGACAGGTAGCGACCAAATATATGGCGTGTCCATTAAAAACAAAATAAAGACCGTCCGGATACAAATTTTTGTCATTATAAATTCGCGAAACGAATAATGCATGATTACGTACGAGCGTTAAATCACTGGCAAAATGTCGCCCGCCCGCATTAGCCCTTGAAGCCCGTTGTTTCAACAACCAGGCTTCAAGCGAAAACGCGGTCATTACGGTATGGGAATTTTCGGGGCGTTCACACCGTTTGATTTCGTGGGAACACTATGGAGTTATAAGAAATAATCTCAGGTTATTTCCAGAAATATGTGGGTGGGGGGGCTAAGAGCAACGCTACGCCACTGGGTACTTCTCACTTTTTTTGTATTTCACCGAACATCCCTATTAAATATGTGTGCTACCTATATTGTTTTTTAATTCCGGGATAAGTTTTAATCCACGCGAAGCTATAAATAAGGCGCTCAGAGCGGTGACCTTGGCCGAATGATAAACCCTGTTTACAGTTCCAAAATATATCCAAAATAGATAAGGGTATTATTTGTGCCATTTATACGGCGAACCCTTATCACAGCTTCCCACTTGTGGCAACGTTAAGCTCTTTGTAATATAACGCACGGCTTCGAACTGGATTGCTATCGGCTGGAACTCCTTACCTCCGGCACTAGCTGCCATCTAAATATACAAGTGCTGTGTACACACAGAAAACTAGGCCAGATGGCAGCGCCGATTCCATTTTGGAATATGGAGCAGAAAAGGCAGATAACGCGAAATTCGACGCCGCACGGTCCTGTACCGTTCCCGGCGAGAATTACCAAAGGGCAAATTAATTGAACATCGTAAAACTTCTATTTACAAGCGGAAATGTGAGCGCCGTAAATGGAACAATAATTATATTCGAGATTCAATCTGGGAAATTGTTCCGAGGGATAAAGGAGAAAACGGCCCATTTCAAATATACCTACTCATATTTCACTAAAGGGGTTTGTGAACCATTGAACCATTGTTGAAATTTTCGCACGCTACACCAAACATTTTGCGTAAAATTTTATATACAAACTAATAGCTAAATTAAAATACCTATACCTCAATTCAATTTATCAGATAATATACAAAAATGCGTATTTTAACGAAAATATGTTAAAGTGTAAAACAATTTATTTTTAATTTTATAACACCCGTATTAACCGCAAGTAATTAAATTTACAAAATCCAAATTTTTTAAATAAAAATATATATTGTAATAGTAAGTGAAAATATAATTGGTAAAGGTTGATGAACGAAATATTAAATATTTTTTGGTTTAGTTTAGTTGGGAAAAGGGTCAAAACGCTATTAAAAACACTATTTCTTCGCCAACGTTTCGATTAATGTATAATCTTCATCAGGGCTCTAAAATACAATACAATCTAGTAGGGTAATTCCGGTAGAGACGCCACCCCTTTTTCAAATCCATTGCTGTACCCATGTTTATAGCAATTTTAATAAAAACAAAATTGAGTTTGACAAAGGAGAATATAATTAATAATATAATCACAAAGTGAACTTAATTTATAGAAAAAATAATGAAGAAAAAAGATAATTCTTGGACTCGTGCTTTGGGCATCTAACCCTTAGTATACGGGAGAGATGCCAAAGCAGTTCGGGAGAGATGCCTATGGCTGGCTCCATCTATACGTTAATAGCTTAAATATTGCAGTTAGGCATCTCTCCCGGGGGCGCGTCTCTCCCGGAATTACCCTATATAAAATGAATATAAACTAAAAATAAGAATTTAAGAAGAAAGGTTTTCTGGCACATGTTATAACTTTATAAATAAAAAGAAGACTTACCAGAAATAAGATTGATGATTTTAAATTGTAAGTATATTAACGTTTTAACTGTCTAGTTGGCGAAGAAATAGTGTTTTTAATAGCGTTTTGACCCTTTTCCCAACTAAACTAAACCAAAAAAGTAAGTGAAAATATTTGAAAATAAATTTTTGATAATGTTATCGGCATTATTGTTAATTCATTTATTGTGCTCTATGGACTCAAGATGTGGTGAATTAAGTTAACCTTCTTGGACTGTTCCTGTGATGGTGCGCATTCCTTTTATGTTTACTTGGATATAATAGGCCAGTGCCAGTAAGGCTTATTATATCCAATAGTATATTGGAGAGAATAGACATTTACTATGTATGCATATATTAATAAAAGTGCGTTTTTCTATTTATTCGATAGTACCGATAAAAATCGTTATTTTTTAAAAATGTCCCAAAGGCAGTTTGTTTATATCTTTTACCATCAGTTTTTATAGCAAATTTTGTAAGTTCATGAATAAATATGTTTATTTGGCTAGTTATGTGTTTCAACAATAAAAACTACAATTATTTAAATTTGTTTAAAAACGTTAAAATAAATGGGCGTTTGTTAAATGTGAATTTTATTTAGGATTCCCTTCGATGCAAAAGTGTTAGTAAATACATAAATATTTTGTATTAAATACAAAACTTCTATGCAATTTTTATTTCTCTTATTTTTAGGCCTTCACGGCTGTTGTCCATGTCAGAATGAATTTCTGAGCTGTTGCTCCGTGGTCGATGGAAATCTTCTAGACATTTTGCTAGTCGTAACTGAGAGCATTTTTAGTGGTGACTCGTCCACTGAGGGGTTGTAACTGATCATCAAATGCCTAAGTAAAATCTACTGTCGATCTTACCGGCAATAAGTTGCGATCCAACATAGGACGAGTCGTCACTGAAGATGCTTACGGGTACGATCAGCAAAAATGTCTGGAAGATTTCCATCGACCACGGCGCGACAGCCAGAAAATGTCTTCTCGTATATTAATTTATATTATATATAAATATTACCAATTACTATAAAATATATTTAAAGTAACAATTCAATATTTTCACTCCTAATATGCATATATTTTATTCTGAATATTTGGACATTATAAATAAATATATTTATATTAAATTTTAAAATAAGTAATACTGCACACTGGAAAAATATTTTTGAAACTATTATACACTTTATTAATAATGAATGTAACAAATAGTCAAATTAAAAACATGAATATTATATGTGATATCATCTTAGTTTTTAGATTTAAAACGCACACAAGTTGTTAAACCAAATACCAGTATATTTGCTCTTATAATACAGCCGATATTATAAAAATATTTTACTTTGTAAAATATAGTATTGCTGTGCCAAATAGTATTAAATTTCCTAATACATATTATTATTTTTATTTTAGCTTTAAATATATTTTTTTCTCCGTATATGGAGTTCTAAGAATTGTAAGACATTACAATTTATCTGTTTGAAAGTTTGAAAGTAGCTGTAGCGGCATTTTTTGCGGATAGTTTCTATACAATGCTTCTGAATATCTATGGCTCCTTTGCGAGGTATATTCCAGTTTTACGTGTGTTTGCGTCAAGCATAGTCGTAGAAATGAGATTGTCGACAAACGCTGCGTTTCATTCGTATAGTTTCGTCCTCATTTCTTCACTTTATCATACTTTTATGTCTTAAAACATCGGAAGAAAAAGGCAACGATTGCTAGCATTTTACTTCTTGGTCTTTAGTTCACCTTTATTAACAGCATAAAATAAGTACGGCTCTGCACAAAACAAAAACTTATACGACTTTTAGATGTTCAGTTCAGTGGGCACAATTAAAGTCATTCGTTCTAATAAACATACCCACTTTGGGCTTTATAGTTAGCTTCTACTATAGTAGAACGTAGAATAAAAGACACTTTCGAGTTTCAACTGCTCCACGATATTATTTAAGTTGCAAAAGGCACTGGACATGACCTGTGCATACGTCATAATTTTATTGTTATTTGCTATCTATAGATGGCGCTAGTACTTACTATTGTGAGAGTTACAGAATATTAAGGACTATTCACTAATCACTGAGTAACCTTGTCTTTGATGAAGCGATCCAATATTCAGGTATTAGTAGTCTAGTCCTACTAGACTACTAATGGTTTTTATTTTACGTTTTTATTAACTCGTTTTCTTGTCCTCTTGTTTTAAACTAACTTCTCACTGAGCTAGAGATTTTAAACATTAAACGTAGCTCAAAACTGAATGACTATGCAATACTAACTTGCTATAAAGTTATTATTTATTATGTTATTTGTTATAATAAACAAAATCAATCGACAGATAAGCAGTGGTGTAGCTTAGCCAGCATTTAGGGGCGGGGGTGGGGGCGAAATTTTCCGAAATCTTTTCTTTGTGAAATATTGCCGTCTACTGTGTTTAGTTATATACAGTGTGACCCATTTGTTTTGGGGTCAGTCTGTAAAAAGTGTATCAATCGTGCGATTTGGCTGATTTTTTTTTTAAATTGTAGAGCTCGATGAACTGCACATTTTGAACAAAAATTGCCTGGTTCGCATAAAATCCAAAGCCTACTATGACCGTTTTTATGAGCAAAATTTTAAGAAACCATATTAGCGTTTTTTTTTGAAAAAATCTGTGTGCGCCAATGGATTAAGCACCCCTCGAAATGGGTATGTACAAAATTTCATCAAAATATTTCAAGTAATAACGATTTTGTAGAAAAATTAAAAATGCAGCCAAGGTACGTCTTTATTTTCAAAAATTCAAAGTTGGCCATGGAAAATAATTGAATTGTAATAATACAACCTTATGCTTATAAACACAAAACATAAAAACAATTAAAATTATAAAATTTTTGTAACTTCTACCAAGCCTCCATTTTCTACAATGCATTTGTCGTTCCTCTTGCGTACATTCAAAATTACATTTCGTATTTGCTGTGGAGTAATTTCCTCACAACTACGGTTTATCCTAGCTTGCAGTTCTTGTAAATTATGGGGTCTTGACTTATAAACATTTTGCTTAAGTGTACCCCAAAGAAAAAAATCTAAAGGAGTTAAGTCCGGAGATCTCGGTGGCCACTCACAGAAAGGACTATTTCGCCCTATCCAACAGTTTTCAAAATTATTATCTAGCCAGACGTGGCTTCGTCGGTGAATAAAATTTCATTTAAAAAGTTGCCATTATGGAGATATTCACCTTGCAGCCAATAGCAAAATTCTAATCTTCTCTCCTCATCTCCTGGTTCCAGGGTGTGCAAAAATTTTGGCTTAAACGGTTTTATTTTGTTTTGTCTCAAACATCTCCTTATACTCTCTCTGGGTATATGAAGGTCTAAACTAGCCGTTCGAACACTATTTCGAGGATTGTCACTAAAGTATTGCAGAATTTGATTGTTATTTTCAACAAGTCCACGGCGTCCATTTTGCCTAGTTTTTAATAAATTTTTAGAAATCGATCCAGTTTCATCAAAAATATTGTTTATACGTTGTACAGTACTTCGACTCACTGATCTACCTGGGTGTCTATTGTTAAATTCGGCCGCAGCTTCTGCTGCCGAGCGCTCGTTGTCGCCCACGAGTCGAACAATTTCTATTTTGTCTCTTATGCTTAAATATTCCATAATTATGATAATTAATTGTATTGAGCACAAACAATTTCTGAACTCAATTTAGACAGTTTGACACTTAATAAAAGTAAACAATTCAATTATTTTCCATGGCCAACTTTGAATTTTTGAAAATAAAGACGTACCTTGGCTGCATTTTTAATTTTTCTACAAAATCGTTATTACTTGAAATATTTTGATGAAATTTTGTACATACCCATTTCGAGGGGTGCTCAATCCATTGGCGCACACAGATTTTTTCAAAAAAAAAACGCTAATATGGTTTCTTAAAATTTTGCTCATAAAAACGGTCATAGTAGGCTTTGGATTTTATGCGAACCAGGCAATTTTTGTTCAAAATGTGCAGTTCATCGAGCTCTACAATTTAAAAAAAAAATCAGCCAAATCGCACGATTGATACACTTTTTACAGACTGACCCCAAAACAAATGGGTCACACTGTAGATTGAAATAGGTAAACAAAAATTAGAAAACTCCACAGAAAATACAATGCTATTCGTAAAGTTTGCACCAAATGGGGAAAATTTTTACGTTTACGTTGGTGCATGTTTTGGGTACACTATTGCGCCTGAAGAGGGTCGTGACGTTACAGCCGATATGCCTGTCAAATATGACATTAAAATAAAAATGAGGAAAAATGGGGTTTTATCTTGCAAATCGGAACAGGTTATTAAGAAAATGTGTTCGTATTGTATTATTGTGCGTCTATGTCAATTTTTAGAAGGATATTCGTCTTTTCATACTTCATATTCCAGGAATTCAATCCGAAACCATAAAATTCAATACAAAACTGTACCTTATCATTTTGCTTCACTCAATTGCAAAATATAGAAGTGTTTTGTGTAAAGGTATTACAATACTGGCCCATGGCATGAACTTAGCTTAAAATTAAAGAGTCTGCACAATATTGTGTTGTTACACAACAAATAATTTAAAAAATATATATTTTTCCCCTTTTTTGCGTTAAAATGTATTTGTATTTTCATGGTTTAGTAAGAAAGCAACCAGTAAATAAGTGTCTTCAGTTATTTTGCGTGAAAAAATGTCGTGTACCAATTTAAAGAGATATAATGAGAAAAAAAAAACAAATATCCTGATATCTTTGTGAAGATTGGCATGCAACGCATTTTTTCCGCCAAAGGCAAGCTCAATTTTTCCCAATTTTTAGTTTTAAATGTCAAATTTGACAGGCATGGGCTGTGACGTCACGACTCTCTTTAGGCGCAATATGCTCCAACATATCCCAAAATAATGTTTTCAAAAATTTAAATAAAAGTAACACCTGTCACATATAAAAAAAATGTTTTTTAATACAGTGACCGGCAGAAAGTTGGACACAAATGGAAAACTTTTTTATTGCTAATTTCTCAGAAAATTTTATTCTTGATAAAAGTTGGTGCATCATTTCAAACTCAAAAAGCACATATCAAAATTTAAATACCTCGTTTTGGATACGAGGTAGATTCAAAAATGTCAAAATAACTCAAGAGTAAAGTGCCCTTATTTTTTAAAATACGGTAAAAAGTTACTTACAAAAGTTGTTTGGAATCAAAGGTGGATGTCGGATTTAAAGTCACAGCCACCAGTCGAAATAAAAGAAATTGAACTTTTTTGTATTTTTTTCGTTTATTACAAAAAAAACAAAATACCGCAAACGCAACTTATCATCGGATAATATATGAATTTGCTACTTAACTTTAATTTTGTTCGATTAGCAGCTAGAAATTTAAATTAATCGAAATCAGAGTTTAAAAATATTAAATTTTTGTGTCCAACTTTCTGCCGGTCCCTGTATAACACGTTTTTAAAAAACGGACTAAAAAAACGTGGGGCGCATGCAATAGATAATAATAATTATTGATGCATGCACTTAAGTCACTAACAATAATTGTACTTTTCTACACTTCTTACTATTATATATTGCACGCTTCTCATCTTTATGTGGCTAACAGAAAATTTATTTTATACTTTTTAGTCCGATTTTATAATATTTTATACTTTTTAGTTCGTTTTTTAAAAGCGTGTTATAAAAAACATATAACCCAAGTATGGTATAAATGAAGTTACTTGGAACAGCATGAAAACCTTTAAATTTTATACGAGTGATTTCTGCTGATAAGTCTGGTATTTTTACCAATAGCAGAGCGTGGTAAATGCTATGAAATAGATCGCGCCCCGTATATCACTGTGTTCCAAGTGAGTTCATTTATATTTTACCAAGGTAGCTCGAGAACAGGCGCCTCGGCAATAAAATGCGAGACAAAACACTTTTTTAACCATATTAAACCGCATCTGGCATTAGTAGTGAAAAGAGATGAAGGAAACAGAGAAGATAGATATTGTAGTAAAAACAAGTGACGCATGCTCGCCTAATATAATATCACCAATACTTGCATCGGTTCCACTGTTCGACGGTTGGCCACTTGTGCAGCGAAATAAGGTGGATGGCGTGCCATAATTTCACAGATCTTAGGATGTGGTTGCGAAAATAGTGAAATATTATGTTGCTGGTAGAATATGTATATTTTTGTCCTATACAGGGTGTCCAACTTTAAAACTTTACAAATCCGTAAAATCTTAATTTTTGAAGATAAACGCCTAAACTTTTTTTTGTTTGAAAGGCCTGCAAAAACCGCTTCTTTTGACCTTCCTGCCATTTTCAAAATGCAAATGCAGGGCCGGCTGCGATTTTTTTATACCCCCGATTTTCACGAAAACAATTTAGCGATTTTTTTATTTAAAATCTGACCCCACAGCGTTCATCAGAACACCCCAAGACCTCTATATACCAAATTTGAATAAAAAATATACAGGCAGTTTCATTCTGCAGGGTGTTAGAGTTGAGCAAAATAGGAATTTCAATGGCATCTGCCAAGACAACAGTTCCATGGAATCCCCTCAAAACAGTTGAATGGTCAATGGGACCACTCAATGTGTTGGTGTGCAAAGGTCCAATACAAAATATGCAGAGTGTTCTTATCTGCGCCATCTCAAAATGCTCAATTTTTGTGAAACTTTATACGGGTCATGAGTGCTGTGGAATCATTGAAAAAATATTGATAAACACAAAAGTAATGTATTTCTTTACAAAATGCCAACTAAGAAATAAAAACAATTTAAATTATTGGACCTTACTCAACAAAGTCACTGTCTAAGATGATACATTCTCTGTGTGTTTCCTGTTGTGGCACACCAGCAACCTTAACTGATATGAACTTATCTACTGACTGGCAGACTTCTGTATTTTTTAGATTTAGTTCGTTTATAGTATGTGGAGCGGTTTTGATATACTCGATTTTTGACCCGTATAAAGTTATAAAGTTCCAAAAATTCAGTAATTTGAGGTGGCACAGATAAGGACACTCTGTATATTTTGTATTGGACCTTCGCACACCAACACCTTGAGTGGTCCTATCAACCATTCAACTGTTTTGAGGGGATTCCATGGCACTCTTGGCTTGGCAGATGCCTTTAAATTTCCTATTTTGCTCAAATTTGACACCCTACAGAATGGAACTCCCTGTATATTTTTTATTCAAATTTGGTATATGGAGGTTTTTGGGTGTTCTGATTAACGCTGTGGGGTCAGATTTTAAATAAAAAAATCGATAAATGGTTTTGGTGAAAATCGGGGGTATAAAAAAAATCGCAGCCGGCCCTGGATTTGCATTTTGAAAATGGCAGGAAGGTCAAAAGAAGCGGTTTTTGAAGGCCTTTCAAACAAAAAAAAGTTTAGGCGATTATCTCCAAAAATGAAGCTTTTATGGATTTGTACAATTTTAAAGTTGGACACCCTGTATTCTTTTTGTGGCCCCAATTAGAGTTTTTTATGCTGTTTCAAGTGACTTTAGAAATATTTTGTTTTAATATTCAATTTAATTTCCTAACAAATATATCGTATTTCTGGTTTTTGGGACAAATAATTCTCGCAGATCTAAAAATATACTGTAGCGATTGACTTGACAGCAGCTTTTATAAATTTCCAAGATATATTTCTGGCATCTGACGCATTTATGTAGTTATTTAACCATGTAACTTTTTTTGCGAGTCACCTAATTGGAGTACGTCCTACCTTAATGCCATTCTTATCGCTTCCTTTTTCCACGGCCCTTGTCGCCGTTTGTCACTTTTATAGCGAAAGTTATGCTGAATTCACGTGCGACAACGCATGCCGGGGGATGGTCGCTCTATTAGAAATATTGGATTTTTCTGGACACCTGGAATGTGAATTTTCGGCCAAGTAACCGTGCGTGATGCTAATTCTTACGCTTTGCATAAATGTATTTACACAGTTAAAGGACGCCGTATCAAGATGTTATGTTTTCGATAGTAGGTACGTAACAAGCGACGACAAGAGAATCATTCCCCCCATTCTTTATGCCTTCAATGAATATGTATAGTCTCGAAAATATTGTCGGTTTGCAATACGCAACAGGAATAAGGGAATAATCGATCGATAGATTGCGTGTTTGGCAAGTTCTTCTAGTCACCCTCGCACAATCACTTTTTCGCTCAGATTGGAGCATGTTCAATTTTTTATTACATCCTTTATTTAGTTGGTAATCTTAAATCTTTATTGGCACCTTGTTATCCTAGTTATAGAGGTAGGTTGAAGATTTTCTGTGACTGTAATATACGCAGATATACGACATGACGTGCCGTAAAAATGTTCTCTATATGGGCAGTTAAATTGACATTTTGAACGTCAACTGTCAGCGGAGTTAAAATGGTCATAACATACAATAATATATGTTTCCCTAGAGAAATGTTGAGAGATTTGAAGTGGTTAATGTATGTTCCTGTGGGGCATCCCTAAAGCTATCTGGATACGCTGAAGTGAATAAGTTTTATTGGGCTTGGGAGACAAGAGATCACGTATATTAGGCGCATAAACGAATTGTACAGCACGTAGGTTTTATGTTCAGCTTACTTATTAAAATTTATAGGTTTTGTAGTCTTATGTTAATTTTGTTATACACTGTACAACTATGAGTGCGATTGCCTTTTGGCTAAATCCAGATAATAATAATAATTCTAACCCTCACAATACTCCAAACTAGGAGTAGGTACTCCAGAAGCAACCACATGCTTGTGCGGGTGATATAGTACTCTAGCTTAAAAAACTACTTAAATTTATTTTTTTTACTAAAAAAATGTAATGTATGTAATTTTGGATCAAACATAACTTAATTTTAAAACGTAATCATCATTTTCTTTTAAAAAGAGGCTTTATCAATATCTAGCAAAAAAAAATGAGAGGCATGATAAGCTTAGTTGGGAGAACGGTCAAAATCAAGAGTCAAATGCTATTTCTTAAATTATAAAATTATTATTTCTATTAAATTGTTTAATTTTTGGGACACCAACATACACTAATTATAATAAGTGCAGGTTTCGGTTCATTTTTTGGAAGTTACCTATTAAAATTTGACGTTTAGGAATAAAGGCCTAAAGTAATTTCTGTCTCATTTTTATTTTTCAGAAATCAAGTAGGCCATGGCAAGAGCCAAAAACTTATTTTTGGTTTAATGACTTTTCTGTAAAATATGTTGAGAAATTTCATTAGAAGTTCAGAACATAAAATTAGGTCTAAAATTTGAAAATAATAATTGGCCTACCTTAATTTTTGTGATTTTTCAAGAGTCAGTTTTGGTAAAGTTCCTTTTGGGACGAGAAAAATATCGAAAAAGTTCACAAGAAAATTGAATTCAGGATTGCATAATATAAATAAAAAATAAAAAAAATTAATATTATTTTCCTATCAGATTTCAAAACCGCATACATTTTTGTCTCTTTCTTAGAATGAAAACAAAAGCAATTTTTTATTATTTTTATTTTCGATAGGTATCTTTTTCACAAAAAATCAAAGTACGCCAAATATTTTCAAATTACTTTATTTAAACATTCAAACCAAACATAAATTTTTGGCTCCTGCTAAAGCCTATTTGATTGGATAATAAAAATGTGATCCAAATTAATTTCTAACAAAGCAGGCCAGGATTACCAAATGCCAAATTTCAACTCTTAAAATGTTCGTTCAAGCATTTAAATTTGATACAGGATTTTACCATATTTTATAGTAAATTATTAAAACCCTTTGATTTAGAACTGATTAATACCTAGTATTTGGTATCTTGTAAAAACATTTTGGTTAAAATGTATACAAGAGACCCCGTATAACCGAGCTTACGAGGATAAGTAGATAACTGATTGAAATAGTGTAGGTACACCCACCATTAATTTCTGGAAACACGATCCGGTTGTACAGTTTCGGGACAGTCGCTGCAGAGTAAAATATATTGTAAAACGTAACACGTAATGTAATATATTGTAATGTAACGCTGTTCGGACGCTGGTCGTGGAATCCATCTGCCCAGTTTAGCCCCTGTTTCCGAATAACAACTTGCATTAATGCAACATTATTTTCTCATTTTGCTGCAATAGTTTTAATAAACTGTTTTTATTGAATTATCCGACATTATTGCAATGGAACAGCGAACCGCGAACTAAAAATTTATCAACAATAATTACAGCACGCAAACTTCATTGAGTTACATTTTTGCGCCGAATATAATATTGGATTATAAAAACATTCTTAGTTCATTTAGAAACTGTTAAGATAAAATGTATAGTTAAGAATATCGAATTAATGGAAAAAATCGAAGTTTAATTTTTCGACACGGAGCTTGTGGCGTATCTGATGAACGGATTTTGTAGGAAATTTAATTAAAAACTTTTTTGTTCTAATGAGTTTTTCATTAAAGCTACTGTTTTTGAATAAAATAAGAACCTAAGTGGGATTATGTTTTTAAAATATGCTTTATATAAGTGGCTCACTCAAAATATTTCGGCTGTTTTTTAACAGAAAATATCGGTGGTGGGTGCGATCGACAACCCTTCCGGGCGGTCTTCTTTTGTCATTAATTAAAGTTACTGTCATAGCCACCTATGAAAACTATAGCCAAAAAAAAAAAAAAAATTTTTTAAACCGCTGTAACTTTTTTATTTTTTGACATACTGAAAAAAGTTTAACATGGAAATTGTTTGCAAGAACCCACAGAATTTAAGTGTGACATTAGTTGGCATTACCGTAAAATGTTGACCCTCTTGGGCTCGAAAATTAAATTATTTGTAAAAAACTTTAATTATGTCTGTTTTGTAAATCAAAATGTCCCATTCAAGTTCTTGGGTCACATCTGCCTGTTTATTCTGTATTTACAACAAAAATTTAAGAAACATATTTTTAATATTTGTTCTTGACATAAGATCTACTTACCCATGGAAACAATTTTGCAATAATGTTACGATGTTAATAATGACTATTTCAGTTGAGGTTACGTAAACAGAAAAGTTTACTCAGCAGCTACACAAAATGTATATTAAAAAATGAGGTGAAATGCTGAAGCGGAAAAGATGAAATATTGAATAATGTGGTGTTGTTTGTTGTGAAAAGTAGGTGTAAATACTAGGTGTTCACTGAGAGTTTATTGTAATAGTACAATATTGTGTTATTGTCACTTTAAAGATGATTGCTATGGCATTAGGTACCTGCTAAGTGTTTCGTTAAATTGAAAATATTAAGTATTTTTAATTTATTTTTATAAAATATAAGCATTAAGCATGTATTGGAGTTAATAGTATTTTTTATTATTTAAAATAAAAATTCTATATTAGTTATTAGACATCCGATTAAGTGCATGTAAACCACTTTATTTTCAAATTTTTAAAGCCTACCCTATGTCTACTTTAACGTAACGTCATAATCTGTTAATTATTTCCACTGGTAACTAGGTTATGCCAATCACAAATTGTATCAATAATTTTTCTCAAATTTTTATAGTAAATACAACAGGCTGGCAACTGTGACACAACAAATTAAATGGGATATTTTGCTTTATAAAAAAGCGCCAGTAAAATTCTATCCAGATAATTTAATTTTTAATCCCAAGAGAGCCCAAATTTAGTCATATCGGATATTTCAAAACAGATTTAATGTTTGAGTTCTGACAGTTCTTGCAAAAAAAATATGTTAAATATTTTTATGTACCGTTAGAAATAAAGAAGTTACATTGACTTATTTTTTTTTAAATTTCGGCATTATGACAAGAGAAGGCCACCCAGCGGTTTTTTCTGTCAAAAAATAGCCTAGATATTTTGAGTGAGCCACTTATAAGCCACCCTGTATATTAATTCGTACGTGTCTTGCACATTTGACAAACTAAATTTTCTTCGCACTGACTCCTACTTAGAATGCAGGTTAAGTTTCTAAGTTAGTACACGATATCAGTTAATTACGCCATTGGCTGCGTCAGCAATTAAATTGAAATATTGCACTGCTGGATTCTAAAATACACTTTGTACCAAATTAACCGCATTAACGAGCAAGTGTTGCAGAAAATTCTTTAAAAGTAGATGTTAATTTGGCTCTCTAGAAGTTTGTTAAGATATTCTAAAGCCCATACCTAATCACTTTACTTTGGGAAGTTTACATAGGAGCAGGATTTTTATAACTTAATGACATTTCCTTAAAATTTATCATCTCAGCAAATTCATATAATCGTGTAGAATTTAGCTTCTTGGACAAGAGAAAACACAAAATAAAAGATTCCAAGCAGTGGTGCTTCGTAACCATTTAACCATAGGGAGGCAGCCATATGTCATATTATTAAATCACATTATACAGGGTGCGGCATGATGATCGTGCATTAAAAGTATCTGGAAGAATAAAAATCGAAGATTAGTTTTCAACTCTCTTATGAAAAAATATCAAAAAGTCTTTTTTTTTAAACAGAACGCCCTAAAATATCTAGAATTAAAATTTAACTCCCTACTAAATTTTATGTAGACTTTGTCTAAACAACTACATACCTAAAATCAATAGTTTTGCCTCTATTTTCAGTTTTTCCAATTATTCTTTGCTGAAGCATACCATCCAGAGTGCTTTGGAAATTAAATAACGAATATTTTGGTAAACAGATTTTATTTACACTTACGAAGAAAAGATCTCTCTCATAAGTATCCAAATATTATTTAAAATAGTGGAAACATTTTACATTTATATTGACGGTTGGCGTCAGACGAAACCGAACGCTAAAAATTCATTTCCTTGGAATATTCGGATTCTGTTCTAACATTTGGCAACGTCGCGTTCGTCGGACGCTTCTTCCCTCGGTCTGAGCTTGAATCCCTTGTTTACTGAATGGATTTTGGGTATTATTACCCCAAAAGTATCTAGAAAATGGCTTTACGTCGTTCGGTTTCGTCTGACGCCAACTGTACCTACCGCTCTTTCTTGTTGACAATTTAAAGTTGAATTATCTAGGATGCCATAGAAAACAGAAAATTACTGTGACATTACCAGATATTATGTTGCCACTATCAAAGTAAACTTGCAGGCAAATTAAATTTCAAACAATAAATCTGACGAAGTTCATTAACTATATGTTATACTATTTAAAATTTCTCATTTCTCTCAATTTCCCGTCTTCATTTTTCTCTGAAATCTTAAAATAGCCCATTTTGTTTTCCATAGCGTGAATACACTTGCAACCTCTCAATAGTTATTAGGTACTATAATTGGCATTTGTCTTCCAGGGCAACCTATGACCCAAGGAGTAATCCATCACAAAAAAAGGCTCAGTTCTGAACGAACGGTTGGAGCGAACATTTATACCTATACTTCGTTGGAATCAGAAAAATGCGTAGAATGCAATAAT
Source organism: Pseudeuparius sepicola (assembly GCA_963920635.1). Taxonomy (NCBI): domain Eukaryota; kingdom Metazoa; phylum Arthropoda; class Insecta; order Coleoptera; family Anthribidae; genus Pseudeuparius; species Pseudeuparius sepicola. The sequence continues at coordinate 9,929,992 of OY987305.1, forward strand.
CCCAAAATATACAAGGTGTTCCTTTAAAAAAAAAAAGATAAGTTATGTCTTCCACGGCTTTCTAGAACACACTAAGGTCCAATAGCGTCTCAAATAACTTTGTATTAGTATTTAAAACTTTTTTGTAACCTCAAAAACTAACAAGCTAATTCCGAAAATATGATTTTAAAGGGATTATTTTCAGCCGGTCTGGAGATATATCGCAAAAACCGGACTTCGAGCTCTCGGTTTAGATTTAACTTGGAAGGTCATTTGCGCGAAAACGGTTAGAGCTACGACTTTCTATCTTGTCATAATCAACGCAGCACCTCGAGATGCATAAGATACGGGAAAATCAGACCCTTGGAGAATTCCTTGGTTGCCTGACGAGCCGCCACTGATTAATATAAAATTGTAAAAACAAACAAAAACTCTTTTTCTTAGTATTCCATTTATTTTATGTTAGCTACATTGTGTCCCAATTTGATACTGGACACTTCAGAAATATATGAAGGGCATGGAAAACAAATGGTCTCTATTTTTTCATTATTAGTCCCAAGGGAGAGTATCTCATAGGCGGTAGTATTTGGATGGGGTAATTATTTCATGGCCCGCTATGATTTTTTAAAATATAGCAAATTTTCAAGAAACCCCATTAGGGATTTTTTTACGACAAAATGTTATTAAAAAACTTGTTCAGAATGAAAAACTGAGTGGATTCGCAAAATTTCAAAAGTCTAGGCCTACTTTGATTTTTAGATTTATCTCAAACGTTTTCTTAAAAAAGTGTCCTTTCTGGAGCTTTCACGTCAAAATTTAATTTTTTCACGATAATCAAGTTTCCTTAATAATATTTTGACGTAAAAGCTCTAGAAAGGAGACATTTCTAAGAAACAAGTGGAAGAAAAGAGGAAAAAGCTAAAAATGAAAGTAGGCCTAGAAATTTTGCAAATCTACTCAGTTTTTTATTCTGAACAAGTTTTCTTAATAACATTTTGTCGTCAAAAATCCCTAATAGGGTTTCTTGAAAATTTGCTATTTTAAGAATTCCTAGCAGGCCATGAAATAATTACCCCAATCCAAATACCACCGCCTACGAGATACTTTCCCTTGGGACTACCAATAAAAAAATAGAGACCATTTGTTTTCCCTGTCCTCCATATATTTATGAGGTGTCCAGTAATTGGGACACACTGTATGTATTTATTTTGATAAAATCCAAGGTTTTCTATATATGTCGCATATAAATACTCCACTTTGGGGAAGACTAACGATTTAACTAACTATACAAAATCCGAGGTCTATACACATACTACAGCCTAAAATGTTCTGACCGCATTTTAGCTTCAATAGTGCCTCCACCCTTTAATGACGTTTGGGTGTAGTTCCATTAAGATGGTTGAGTGTTGCCGAATATTATTTCAAATCCGATTTATTTTGCGAGCCTATGAATATGACGGTGTAGTAGGATTATGTCAAGAATACCCATACCTTGCCTATCAAGCAGACATTTCTGTTTGAATTATATAAAGCTGTATTGCAAAAGCTTCAGCCTTTTGTTTCAGGAACATTCGAAATTTCAAAAATCAGTGTTAAAATATATTTTCTAAAATTTATTTGTGACGTAAACAGATCCATTGAATTTTAATTGGGTTTTTCGCCACCAAACTAGTTAAAAGACAACTTTTTCAAGTTGCCTGGAAAATTAATAAATTCTTAACAGTAAATGAACTAAACTTTGAACTTGCAACTCAAAAAAATATCATCAACAAATTTGTTTCCTGAGCTTTCGGGGAATAAATCTTCCTCCTTTCTCAAAGATCATGTCACGTCAAAGTTAAATGACAGATTCAAATTGACAGATTCACTTTGACGTGACATGATCTTTGAAAAAGAAGGAAGATTTATTCCCCGAAAGCTCAGGAAACAAATTTGTTGAAGATATTTTTGTTGTTTTTTTTTTGTTGTCTTTTAACCAGTTTGGTGGCGAAAAACCCAATTAAAATTCAATGGAAGTATTAAAATATGTTTTGAATCGTCTCAACTGTCGATATAATTGGGATTGTTAAGAAAATTGCTTTTCTTTACCTAACTGCAAAAAGAGAAGAATATTCCTGTTTAGCCCGCAAACTTTAGCTGGGAAAATTTAATTAAAGTAATAATATTTATGTGAGCGGACATCACCACTACGTTTTTTAATTTTGAAGTCAGGTGTAGCACTATTATGTTTGCTGTATTTTAATGTTCGAATTTCTTGGGGTTATATTAAGTGGGAGGCAAAAATTAACTTCCCTAGAAGTTTTGCCGCATCAATAAAATGTCGCCGAGAGAATTTAGGATATTTTACGAGGGTAACTGCTAGGAATATAATGTGCCATGAAACTAACAAGAGACGTCGAATATGGCCACTAGTATCCTTGGTTTGCTTTTAAATTATTAATAGAAAACCGCTACCAAGGCGCTTCAACATAAATTTTCTCAAATTTATTATGTTCAAATAAATTCATTCGAAAACTATGTAATACATGTATATTTATGTATGCAGTGTATGAAGGTCGATCGAGAACTAAAAAAATGTCGTTAGTATTGCAAATTGTTCCATCGCAATGACAGAATTTGACGGAATATAATTTTGAATGAAGATTCTGTGGCTAGCGGACACTCTAGCACAGATAAGCTGGTTATAGCAAAATATCTGATCTCAATTTTCAGGCAAATTTTTCTCGAAGAGGTTAGCCTCAAGGCTGCATTTTCCGCTAACGCCTTCCTTTATCCGGTAAAAATCATCTCCAGGTATTCATGCGTGGCATAACAGAACGTAAATATAACCGTAACTGAAAAATAACAGGGTTTATTTTAAGAGCCCTCGACTCGGCAAGGTCCCGATATTGAAATTAGGAGATAAAAGCGGAGGAATACATACAAGAGTAGGATTATCAAAGTTAAGTAAATCTACTCTCCTCGCAAAGAAAATAGACTTGCATTGGGATAATCCCATCGAAGTGCTTCGTGGAATGGTTAAGATAATTACTTCATAGAACCGTGGCAACAATGCCAACCGAAATTACATTAAACGCGGAAACTACAAAGCTGCAAAACATTCGCATTTTCCGCGGCATTACTGAAACTAATGTCCTTGGAGTAATTTTGCTGCTTTAATGCGATTTTTCCGAACTGATAATGCACGGCCATATTCCAAAGGTTTCATGGCTACGAATATTTTTCTAACAGAATTCCGTTTCGTTCTTTGTTAATTTACCTTGCAATTATGACTCTTCACGGTATTTCAATTGCTGTACTTAAAATTACTCCTCGGAATTTCGCTGACAAATTTACTTACCATGGAAGCACAAAGAAAATAGACGTGGCTTCCAAAGCAGTGCCGCTTTTCTATTGTTCTGAATAATTTTGTGGCATGCATGCCCATAAAGTTTTTCTCGCAGAAACAAGGTTTAACGGCGGACAAAGGCGACTTTTTTTAATGAAATTTACAAGGAACAAATCTAGATTTAAAGAATTTTTGTACTACCTACCTCTGTACTTCGATCGAAGGGTTACATTTTTCTTTATTTATTGTTTATCATTTCTCAAAAAAGCTTACTGTGTGTTTTGACAAACTCCACACTATACAATTAGTAGAACCAGCTCGTTGGAATAGATGTTTTTCCTTATGATGTTGATAGTGTGATCACCCAATTATCTTTCATTGTTGTGGATTGGTTGTTAACCGAATTAACACCCAAGAATGGCATTGTGGCCATATTTCAGCCGACAATAATCCCAATACATGGGCCCTACATACACGTGTTCGAGAATAATTATTGCAGTTATAGATTGGACGTTAGCAATACATATCGTGCCAATGATTCTATAATGTGTATATGTAAATAGGTGACTAGGTGTACAGATATGCATATATGGCAGCCAGCCTCATTATGAAAGGTCCTCGCCCATCAAGTCCATGTAATTTACGACAGACTGCATGCAAAGCACACGGAAGATGATAAAAAAGATATATGTCGTGTAGTTTGTCCCCTCTCTACATGAGCTAGGTGCTTTTTTGCGGCTTGCAGGCATAAATATGTCGAGCTGGCGTGGAATAGACTACTTCATTTAGGTCGATATTGCTTAAAATTATCTGGATTGAGAAAAGCTTGCAAAATACCACAACTTCAAAATTCATTATTATTAAGAAAACGCTAAGAATCATTTTTTTTCTATTTTTTTTTTGGCCGGGTAATGCCTAAAAAACTAATATTGGAATTACTGCTAAGGCCGTGACGTCACGGCCTCAAAGCAGTGATTGGCTGAAATAATGCGGAGTTGCCGTGATTGTACCTACAGCAGCTGTATTGAAAAAATCTCGATTTGGTTTTAACCTTTAAACGGAGAGAAGAACATTTTTGAATGTTGGTGGAAACGCCAGTGTTATTTTGAATTCCCCGCATGGCCGATATTGATTAGTAGTGCAAAAAGTTTACTTATTCGTTTCTTAAATTATGGGATGTGTATTTCAGTTTTACTAACACCTAAGATTCGCGAAGCTGCCATCTGATTGGGTTATGTTTTAAGTATACTGCTAACATTATTTTCGGCTGCATATATTTTAATATATTGCTTTTATGACTCAAAGGAATTTTGGCCTACATCTATGTTAATTATTGAATTAATATAATAAAAAAACCTATTAAGATTGAGTAAACTTTCATGACATGCTACACTAAATAATTCCACCCCTCTAAATCTCTATGAATTTTTATGTTAATCCAGGTTCAAAATAACTTCGGCTAATAGCTTTTTCCATAGGTTCCCCTATTCATCTAATGTAAATAACGAAAAATAATCAAAATTTGGTCATCCAGCTGTAGCAGTAATAAAGACATAAAAATTTATCGTTCTCTGAATGGGACCTCATTTCGTTTTTCGTATCAAATGTGCCATGTGTGCTAAAATTGGTAAAAAATAAGCCAATATCACGTAAAATATTTGTTCCCGTTTGAACGGTTTCATAAAAAATGTTATATAACCGCTTCATATGACCCTGTTAAGTCGTAAGCACGCAAGGGATATTTTTTCTGTTGATATATAATTTTCAATAATTACGTTCTTAAATTGTTTGATTTTGTTAACTTTTAAGTATACCTAATAGTGCTTCGAAAAATTTAAATGTAAACACTTTTTTCTGTAAAAATGGCAGAAAGAATTTACTCACATATTTATATGGAATTTTAAGTTAAAATTTATTAAATTTTATTAAACTTCATGTTTTATTATTTTTTAATAATTCATTTTGTAGATTTTAAGAGATAATAAAGGCGTTTAATTGATTTTTATTGTTATTTTGAATCCTAAAATAATAATAATACATTTTTAGAAAGTCCATAAAGATTATGTTGTTTTTAATACGGAGCATTAAGGGTCTATCTTTAAAGGTTAGGGAGTTATTTTAATTTTAAACGAAAAAAGGGGCCCCTTTTGGAAATGTATTACTCAAAAACCAAATAAGATTTTGGGCTATAACTTGGACTGGAGATTGCCAGTTAAGGCTAGTTAACAGTTTTGGGCCGATATTGAGATAAAGTTCTTACGCAAATCCTAAGTTTACTCGCTAATTTTAAATGGGACACCCTATATCTTGTTACATGTTTGGAAAGCCCTTAAAAAGTAGATATTTTTTGGTATAGGGTAATATGGGTCTAACTTTAAAGGTTAGGGAGTTATTACCATTTTATTCTAAGAAAGGGCTTCAAAAGGGCCGATTACATGATTATAGGGTGTCAAAATGTCACTTTTTAAGCTGTAAAAAATAAAAGACATATTCTTGTTTATTTTTGGTGTAGTGGATATAGTTGAAACTACCTGTAACTCCATTAATAATAAAAAACCTACTGGACATGAAGAAATAAATTTACGGCATAATAAATTATTACATTGGCTTATTTATTTATGGCGTTACAGGTAGGTTTTCAACTATTTCCAATACACCAAAAATTAACAGTTACAACTTTAAAAGTGACATTTTGACACCTTAATAATGTAATCGGGCCTTTTAAAGCCCTTTCTTAGAATAAAATGGAAATAACTCACTAACCTTTAAATTTAGACCCATAATACCTTATACCAAAAAATATCTACTGTTTAAGGACTTTCCAAACATGTAATAAAATATAGGGTGTTCCATTTAAAATTAGCGAGAAAACTTAGGATTTTCGTAAGTGAATCGCCGGGTATGTTTTTCAGAACTTTATCTCAATATTGGTTCAAAATTGTTAACTAGGCGTAACAGGCAATCTCCAGTCCAAGTTATAGCCCAAAATCTTATTTGGTTTTTGAGTAATACATTTCCAAAAGTGGCCCCTTTTTTCGTTTTAAATTAAAATATCTCCCTAACCTTTAAAGATAGACCCTTAACACTCTATACCAAAAAGAACATACTCTTTAAGGGCTATCTAAAAAAGTGACAAACTGCGGGGTGTTCCATTTAAAAAACATAACTTTGGGTAAATATTTTCGGAATGGATTACTCATGTTTCTCTACAAGTTTTGTCAACACTTTTTTCTAGCATTAACAATGTAGAAGATATAGATCACCGCGGCCTACGTAACTCACCCATATATCACATGATAGGTATATGGTATTTGAAATAACACCTTTTAGAGTCAGTACAAAATCTCATGAACTGTAGCCTTGATTGCACAAATGACGAAGGCGATGGGAATGTCTCCATTCGCCGACCACTAACGAAACTAAAAGACCCCCAGACAGCCTCTATCGACAATCTGCCGGACTCAACTAATATCTTATATATCTGCCACTGACAGATAAAAATATATCGGCCACCCGTTTGTACGGCACACGCGGTCTGTGGTACGGCACATCAGCTAATCGCGATATATCTGCCAGCACTCCCTACTGCAAGTCGGGTGTGTTTATATCGTGGTGTTAGATATATCGGTCAGCAGGCTGGGTGTCAAATTTGTGTCTGGCAGATATATCGGTCAATCGTATTGAAAGGATTGCCCTAAAAACATTGTTCGATATAAAACGAACAATTAACAAGAAGCTAGTCGTTCTTTGTAATATATCTTTTCTACAAAAAATATTAAAACAAAAAGTGCTTCTAAATCTCATAATTACACATAAGAACAGATAATGAAGCACACAAGAACAAATTACTTATCCTTAGATAGAGAAAAATATGGGTTTATGAAATGTTTTTTGTGAAATCAATGAATATTTACTTTTTAAATCCTTATTTTTATCGATATTCTAGGGCAAATAAGCACCGCTACACGCTTCCCTGACGCGTTGAAGCAGAAACAAGATAGGGAAAAATCACCAATCACAAAAGGTACGTCATACCTTTAATCTTAGGCAAAGCTAAACTATTATTTTTTATTATTTTTCTTTCTTATTATTTACGCTACTTCTTCCGTGTGCTTACTTTATACTATGATATTTATTACTTGTGGCTATTTTCCTTTTAGAGCATGCATCATCAATGAATCTAATAAAAAATGTAGTATTTAATATTTTCAGGATTAAACAGAAAATATCTATACGTACATAAAATAATTTTTCTCCTCAGAGATTGATTTACATGACTGAATCTAAAAATATTATCGTTTGTGTGTTATTTCTGTCTGAATACGATGGTGAAATTGAATTCTAACAATAATGGAGTTATAACTTTTTATAATTTCTGTGATTTGAGCGTAAAAGTAAGAAACGTTTCCATTAAAAATTACATTACTATACTTTATTATCCTCGACAATTTTCCTGAATGATAATCCTTTATCAAGTTTAAGAACGCTAAGGTTAACAGATACAATAGACATCGTTGTAATGGGCTGCAAGGCTAACTGGATATAAGGAGGTACTTTGCACTGGCTTGGGATGTATATCCAACTGAAATCGCGGTATAGGTAAGCAGCTTTACTAAACTATGGTTCCGACAAAGTGCGAATTATATGTTGGCCAATTAATATAATTCTGGGTAGAGCCCTGTACAGCCGGGACTCATAGGAAATTGTGAAGCTGTTGTAGGTGGATAATATTATGAATATTTTAGTCGAAAGGTTACCTAGATGGCTAATAATTACGCTATAGTACCTATTACCTAACAGGATAAAGAAAACTTTTATAATGGTAATGGTGACATAAAATGGTTGTTGTTATATCTACAGTGTGTCCCAATTTGATACTGGACACCTCAGAAATATATTTGAAGGGCAAGGAAAACAAATGGTCTCCATTTTTTTATTGGTAGTACCAAGGGAGAGTATCTCATAGGCGGTGGTATTTGGATGGGGTAATTATTTCATGGCCTGCTATGATTTTTTAAAATAGCTAATTTTCAAGAAACCCCATTAGGATTTTATTTACGACAAAATGCTATTAAGAAAACTTGTTCAGAATGACTGAGTAGATTCGCAAAGTTTCAAAAGTCTAGGCCTACTTTGATTTTTAGATTTATCTCCCACTTTTTTCATAGAAAAGTGTCCTTTCTGAAGCTTTCAAGTCAAAATTTTATTTTTCACGATGATCAAGTTTCCTTAATAATATTTTGACGTGAAAGCTCCAGAAAGGACACATTTCTAAGAAAAAAGTGGAAGAAAAAGGCGGAAAATCTAAAAATCAAAGTAGGCCTAGACTTTTGATATTTTGCAATTCTACTCAGTTTTTCATTCTGAACAAGTTTTCTTTATAACATTTTGTCGTAAAAAAATCCTAATAGGGTTTCTTGAAAATTAGCTATTTTAAAAAATCATAGCAGGCCATGAAATAATAACCCCATCCAAATACCACCGCCTATGAGATACTCTCCCTTGGGACTACCAATAAAAAAATAGAGACCATTTGTTTTCCTTGTCCTTCATATAGTTCTGAGGTGTCCAGTATCAAATTGGGATACACTGTATTTTAAAGAGTCTGTGAGTGTAAACCGAATCACGCGACCGGCTGAATTGCACAAAGAGGTGGAAGAATTATTATAATATGGTGGCGTAAAAATTTCCTTCACGGGTAACTGCAACTAATAATAAATAATAATAAAAATAAATTAAAAAGTCAATGATTTTGCATTTATGTATGCTTTTTCATTGAAAACGATCTGCACGAAGTGTTTGGTTTCTGGACATGTCTAATGTAGCCCCATATCCCATATAGTCAGCTTTTTATTTCAGTTAAAAATAAAACATATTCCACTACTTCGATGTTCTCTACCGACTCTTTAAGGTAAATAGACTATAGTTTTGCTATTTTTGATTCTGCTGTTATTATCAATTTTTCCCAAGGAACTTGTGTGGCGAAATGCGAAATAATTCCCTCCATTATTTAAGTCGCATTAAATATAAAAAGTCCGTAATGCTCCTTACGAAAGTTTCTCAAAGAAAAAGGACAAAATCTTCGCCATAATAAGTTCAGAGAGTAACTCGTTATACCAACGGCAAAGCTATGTATAAAGTGTAAACAAAATAATAGGAAAAATTACTATTATTAAACTCTGGCCAAACCGGGTTATATTCGGGAAGTTTGCAAACTTTTTCCAAATAATGCGAGCCTAACGTAATTCCAACCGCTAGCCTAGTTTTAAAATAACTCAAGTTAGAAATTTCAGTTTTAGAGAGCAAAGTGGGAATGCAGCTGACCTCTGCCATAACCCAAGTCGTCAAGTCGTGTGGGGTATAACCGCCACCTTAACAAGCCGTATAATCGCGGGATTGGAAGTGTAAATACTCCTTAAGTCGTTATTCAAATTACACAGGTCAACTGGCGCTTTCTTAGACCTCGAGAGGCACTTTAAAGGGAAATTTTGCTCCCATCGCCACATGACCTCAATTTCTTCCACTAAACGCCTCGTTATCAGAATATCGAAAACAGAATAGGAAAACATTATTGCGTGACTTGGCAGTGACCAACAACAGAGTATAGTATAAATGACCTCACTTGGAACAGCATAAAAACGCTTGGGCGCTCTAAAAAAATAATTAAATAAACTTTGAAATACCTAATTCAAACTAAAGCAAACCAATAATTTTGTTACACACAAAAGAACACCACACAAAAATCTATATCCAAAACCAAAATCCGTAAAATAAAGCGCAATCTTCTGATATTTTTATCAGTAGCAGAGCGTGGTAAATGGCATGAAATATTTATTTCAAGAAATTAGCGTTGACTGAAGGTTTAATCTTCACCCAACGAAATTAGGACTTATATCTTCTAAAGTATTGGGTTGACAAATTATGATTAAATTATTTATAATTTCTAGCTTTAATATAGATATTATCAATGCAAACTATATTTATAATAGTTTTGTGGCGTTGACAGTTGAATATATTAATTTGCAGAATTATCCCCACTTTTCATAATTGGAATATAATGGTCTGACTGCACGTACCTGTGCCATAAATATCGCCTATTTCTTTGAATTATTCGCTGTGTAAAGGTTAAATAACCATTGTTGAAGTTTGATAATTATTGATACCGCGAAACAAATAATTAAATGGGAAATGTTAAATTTCAATTAGTTTGTGGAGATTTGGCAATACCGTAATATTGTAACGTGGCAATTTTAACATTTTATTAACATTTGGATTAATAAAGCGAGTGTGATACGCCCGTCGAGAGCAATTTATTTGAATATCAATTTACCATTCAGCAGGGATTTAGCAGTTTATTTTGCTAATAATTATAAACAGACCTCATTTATATTACCCACTTACAAATAATGTACGCACCACAGTTCCATTATTCAGATTACTTGTAGGAGGTTTTCGATTTAAGTAAATTGTGATGTTATCAGTTGATTTTGCTTAAAATGATGACAAATGAGGTGCTGGAAAGCAATTACGTCATTTTATTTATCTGTCAAAAATATGATATTTTTGAAAGTTTTTTTCTGAAAATGGCATTATTTTGTATTTTAAACGGTTTTTTTTTCTATTTATCTGTCAAAAATATGATATTTTTGAAAGTTTTTCCTGAAAATGGCATTATTTTGTATTTTAAACAACACAAAAAGAAAAACACATAACCTCAAAATGTGAAAACATTCGCATCCATCGCCTCCAACTCCAACGGCTTTTATTTTCTATGAGAGCGTTGAGTAATCATATGACGCTACCTTGAGTTAAAAAGCGGCCCGATGAATTTCACCTGATCAAACATGTTGACTTTACTAACGCTTTGAAGGAAGTTCGATGACTTTAAAAACTTGCCCATGTAAATAAAATTCTATTGATACAAGCAACCAAACGTTAACGTAAATAAATAATTATATGTAAAAAAAGTTGCTCAAACTTTTTCCGCAACTTCACCAAGTTCGGTCTACAAAAGCAGTTTCCACGGATGGCCTCTATTTAATTTACTTCTTCCTCACAAATTAAAATACCTGGAGTCCGTTCAGTGCGGCTATGGCCGATTGTAAATCACGAAAGCTCGCAGAATACACCTCCTAGCACACTATCTGTTTCTAAGACGTCCTGCCTGGGTTCCGTGTATGCAGAAATTGCACCCATGCAAGCGTTTATTATAACGTATGCCTTCCGGGCTCTCCACGATCTCCATCGATAAGAACCGAGTTAAAATGGCAGATATCGCCGAATAATTCCGCTAAAATGGACCTTAATGACCCCCAGATATGCCCGAATTAGAGTTTTGAGCGAAGAAACCGGAATATATGGCTTTTGGCATAAAGAAATTATTCGGAAGGACGGAAAAATTTATCGCGCATATTTTGAGCGAAACTAGGTACAGGGTGGCCCATCCAAGCGGAAAAAGTGTGCTACGTGGAGACAGGTTAACATAAAATCGTCATTCAAAAAATTAGGTTGTAGTAAAAATTAAGGGGAATTCGAGGGTGTACCCTAATTTTGTATACGGGGGTCGGTAAAAAAGTTATCGCGAAAAAACATTTTTTGCAAAATAAAAAAAAATATTTTTTTATCTACACATCCATTAGAGAACCTTTAAGTAGAATTCCCGAATATTCAGTTTTTTAATATAACTTCCGGTTATAGCGAAAATGAAAGTGGTTTTCTCTATTTTACAACTTACACATTTCTCTGAACCATCACAGGATTCCTTTTTTAATTCTGAATCCAACGATATATAATTTGACCTATTTATCTCCAACCGTTTCCGAGATATTTGTCAGAGAAGCTCCATCAAACTAGATACATGGTCTCATGGTCGGTGTCAGATGTTCGATCTGAGTAGGTCAAACAATAAAATCAAATTTATGACAAATCAAGTCAGCCATGATAATAAAACTGACAAGCGAGTAGGCTGAATATTAAAGTGGCTATAGCCATTCAACTGCATTCAACTTAATTAAAAATCTCGTGGAAATTATGAAACATTTATTATTTTTACTACTGTCATATAACAACAACAATATGATTAGTTATTAAAAATTAGTTAGAAGTTCATGTACATTAAATGTTCAAAATGGTTTCCATTATTATTTACAAATAACCTAAGTCTTTTTAAGAAATTTTTTCGGACATTTTCAAAGATTAAGGGACGATTGTTTAAACTATCAATTTCTAATTTTACTCGTCTTTTAATCTCCTCAACATTTTCGGTGCGGTTCTTATAAACTTTATTTTTTAAATGCCCCCACAAGAAAAAATCCAAGGGGGTTAAATCTGGACTACGTGGCGGCCACCTTATCGTTCCATGTTTACCAATCCAAATTTTTAAACGAATTGTTCAAAAATTACGTTATGGGCCCACAGTTATGGAAGGAAGCGCCATCTTGCTGCCATATTAATTGTCTTTCTTGGAGTTGGTTAAGAAAAATTAATGGCAACTGGTCAAAGTATTGTTCCAACTCGTTCTGGATTAAATGTAGGTATTTCCTACTTGTCATACTTCCTGAATAAAATAGAGGGCCCATTATAAAATTTCCCACAATTCCGCACCAAACATCCACGGAATTTCTGCCGGATTTCACAACTTCAATCTGACACGTAAATAGAAATATTGAATTGACAGCCTACTCGCTTGTCAGTTTTATTATCATGGCTGACTTGATTTGTCATAAATTTGATTTTATTGTTTGACCTACTCAGATCGAACATCTGACACCGACCATGAGACCATGTATCTAGTTTGATGGAGTTTCTCTGATAAATATCTCGGAAACGGTTGGAGATAAATAGGTCAAATTATATATCGTTGGATTCAGAATTAAAAAAGGAATCCTGTGATGGTTAAGAGAAATGTGTAAGTTGTAAAATAGAGAAAACCACTTTCATTTCCGCTATAACCGGAAGTTATATTAAAAAACTGAATATTCGGGAATACTACTTAAAGGTTCTCTAATGGATGTGTAGGTAAAAAAATATTTTTTTTTATTTTGCAAAAAATGTTTTTTCGCGATAAGTTTTTTACCGACCCCCGTATACAAAATTAGGGTACACCCTCGAATTCCCCTTAATTTTTACTACAATCTCATTTTTTGAATGACGATTTTATGTTAACCTGTCTCCACGTACCACACTTTTTCCGCTTGGATGGGCCACCCTGTACTACACTGAGAAAAATATATTTCGATAGATTTAGCATTCCAGGAAAATATGTCAATTTATCATATTTGACGAAATTTATCAAAAACGAAAATCCGCGTTTATTTTTAGAGATACCTAAATATACAAAGCTATACAGTGTGGTCATTTAAGTGTGCAACATATGGGATTTTTTTTATTAATTTCAAAACCAAAATATAGACATTGCCGAAAGTGGATGCATGTTCAGTAATTATATTAGGTGCACTTAGAATGGTTGCAAGTTAAACAGCATACAGGGTACCTAGGTCAAAAAATATAAAAATTTCACAAGAGTAAAGTACCCTTATTTCAAAAAATTCAGCAAAATGTTATTAAAAAAAGTTGTTTAGAATTAAAAGCTACGCCTAAATACCAAAACATATAGCCTCCTAAGAAGAAAAAAAATCGGCGATTAATTTTCGCCGTTGCTTAATAAACATTTAAAATAAAAATTTTGCACCTTAAATGAGTTTTTAATGTACACATTATCATTACTAATGTTTTATTTTGTTCAGAATAATTTTTACGAATTTTCAAAGTTTTGTTTAATATCGTTGCAACAAACATGAAGTTTGCGATTCCCTAAAAAATAAAAATCAAAGTTAATTTTACAAATATGCTTGATTTTGAACAAATTTATATAATTTTGATTGATTTATGAAATTGTTTAGGGTAAATATTAAAACAATTTTTTTTTAAGAAATTATTGTTTTTCAAAAAATATATTTCTTTTTCTTAGGAGGCAATGTTTTGGTATTTAGTCATAACTTTTAATTCTAGACAACTTTTCTTAATAACATTTTGATGAATTTTTGAAATAAGGGTACTTTACACTTGTACAATTTTTATATTTTTTGCCCTACCCTGTATGCTGTTTGACTTGCAACCATTCTAAGTGAGCGTAATATGATTATCGAACATGCACCAACTTTAGGGAATATTTGTATTTTGCATACTTACCTAAATGACACTGTATAATATGGTTGGAATTGGGAGAACAAAAGAAACCTATGAAACACCAAAATCTGACTAAGTGATGCTCACTTCCGGACAAACGGAAAGTGAAAAATCAGATGTTACAATATTTTGTTACTCCTTTATACTCATTAGTAATATTCCGTGTTTAAATCAAAATTTTGCAATTTTTTGGAAAAAGGCATTTTTTGAAATAACTTTTATACCCTGAATGTTGGGTTTGACATCATATTCGAATGCCTCGGAAATTCTACCCAAGCTTGGTTTTTCAACCATCAATTTATCTTTACAATTACCGCGAAAATCGAGGTTATTACGTTAACTGGGACACCCTGTACAACAGAGGCGGATCCAGGCAAATCTAAACGAGGGGGCGGCGTGGTAAAATTTTTTCCTGACGGGTCGAGCTACGGGAAATTTTTAGAATATAACTAAAATGTATTTGTGTGAAAAATAAAATAATTTATTTCTCTAGAAAAACAAAAACAAAAAATGTTTACCCAAACAAAATAAAAAACAAACTTAAAACATAACAAAACGAAATCACAAAAAGAAACAATAATTCTTTAGATTTAAAAAATAATGTACTCATCACAAAAAAACATATTTTCTCTTCTGATCTTTTCTTCATTTATGAGTACATTGCGGTGTATATTTAATGGGGCTAAATTACTTAGCTTGTTTTGGACCATATTGGTACGTAATCAAGTTTTAATTCTTTTAAGTGAAAAAAAAAAATTCCGCCGATGCATTGCTTATCGGGAAACTGGCAAGTATGCTCAAAAATTTTCTTGTCGTTGTCGCGATGCGACTTCGTACTGGTGTTGGCAGAACAAGCTTTATTGAGAAGCTGAGGAAAATATACTAAAAACGCTTTTTAATTGTACACTAGAGGTAAATATTTCATGTCCCTAGAATTCCCTAAAAGGCGGCCATATTGATATTATTGATAGGTGACGGAGGACAGGGCCGTAATCAACAGAATTTACATTTTACACACACGAATCCTAAATTTAAATAGATAGAAATTAACATTAAACTTTGTTCTTTGGAGCATAGGAAAAGGCTATAGTTATAGTTTCTGTGTTTGAAGTTAGGTTAGAGCCACAGACACAGAGAGCAAATATCAAGGTTAAAGTTAGGCATCTGTCACAAGTTCTGACATTTCTGCCGGACATGCTAAATACGTCCCTGTAGGCGCCCAAAACATTGCTGCCAACCTTGTATTACCAAATTAAGAAATGTAATTTCTGATGTTTTTAGATTACCTAATAATGCTCCGGTTGTAATAATGGTTGTAGAAAAAGGGAGGGCGACCTACCCCCCGCGCCCCCCCGTATCCGCCACTGCTGTACAATGTTGAATTATTAGAACGTCATTTGTTATAATTGGTCTAGTTATATTTTTCTGGAACAAAAACAATTTGGAACACATAACTTTGTCGCGATTTTCAGTTTTATTGTTCTCAGTAAAAAAACATCCTGACAAGAGACACGCACCCAGAACTGTGTATTTAGGTTTTCCGGCCAAAGGGTTTTATAACCGTGGTTCCTCCTTGATGGATAAGCCCTGGCAGCCGGCGCACATACAGATATTTCATCGAATTAACCTCTATTTGTTAGATGTGACTTGGGTCAGTTTGCGCGGCCTGGCTCGAAGTTAGCGTCAAACCCCAGCCGCTATTGTCGTTGTGCAACCCAAATCGAACCGATCGCCCCCAGCCAGTTTGATTTATACATTTTCTAGCAATTAAGTCCTCACAGAAACGCCGATCCGAGACTGATCTGTTTGCATTACTTGATTGTTGTCGATTGTTGTCGAAGGCATTCGACTGCGTAGATCATGTTGTCCTTCTTGAAAAGATTGAGAGATGTGGTCTGCGTGGTCGATGCCTGGAAATATTGAGATCCTATTTACAAAATAGGTCACAATTTTTTTGGTACCTTATCCGAAAAACTTGTTACTGAAATAGGTGTACCCCAAGGCACTGTCTTGGGCCCCTTACTTCTTCTCATATACACAAATGATGTTGGAAACGTAGTATCAACTCCCTTTTGTGCATTTGTCGATGATATCTCAATTTTATCTAGTTCTGAAAGTTTACAATCTGTGTCCAATAGTATGAATGATAATCTGTCAACTGTTAACAATTATTTTGACCAAAATAATCTAATATTGAATCAAGATAAGACTTTTTGTATGCAGTTTCTTTCAGTCGGAACAAAGCAAGACCAAAGTGTACTTGTAAGACTAAACAACAGATCTATAGTTCAAGTAAATGAATTTAAATTTCTTGGTGTATACAGGGTGAGTCACATCTAAAGGCAGAGCCGAAAAAACAAGATATAATTCGCTAAAATAAGCACATATGCTTATTAAACATTAGCTCAAAAACGCTTGGTTCTCCATATACAGCGTGTTGAAACTTTTCCAAAAATAACATATATATTTTTTAATTTCTTTCGAGTCCGTTTAGGAATTCCAACCAAATTTGGTACATATTATGGGTTGTCATTTTTTGCAATAATTTGGCCCTGTTCAGATGACCAGCGGCGTAGATACAAATAATTTTATTTTAAATGCCAGCATAATCGCCTTGGCACTAGTTTAAAAAAATCCGAAATTACGAAGAAACTGTACCAGATATAATAAAATACCAAGAAACGCTTTTTGTTCCAAATTGAATAGGCTATCCAAAAAAGGGCAAACATTTTGGTTTTTCACAGAACCGTACTATTTTTTTACAATTATTTACAGTAACTATTTGTATCTACACCGCTGGTCACCTGAACGGGGTCAAATTATTCCACAAAATGGCAACCGTCCAATGATGAATGTGTACCAAATTTGGTTGGAATTCCTAAATAGACTCGAAAGAAAATTAAAAAAATATGTTATTTTTGGAAAAATTGCAATACAAGCGTTTTTGAGCTAATGTTTATTAAGCCTATGTGCTTATTTTAGCGAGTTCTACCTTGTGTTTTCGGCTTTTCCTTTAGATGTGACTCACCCTGTATATTGACTCCATGTAGGCGAGTTATGTAAAAAATGCGCAAGCAGTTGCTTTGCACTTAAAAGAATAAAGACTATCTGTAGCATTGATATTGTCAAAACCTTTTATTTCTCAAGTTTTGAATCGCGTCTAAGGTACGGAATTATTTTCTGGGGTAACTCTACATCTGCAGGCCGTGTTTTTGCACTCCAAAGAAGAGCATTTCGTTGCATGTTTGGTTCGAAGTTTAGGGAATCGTGTAGAGACATCTTTGTACGTAATAATATTTTGACTGTGCCTTGCTTATTTATCTTGGAGATCTTGTGTTTCGTTAAGAGCAACATTTCGAAGTTTTCAACTTTGAACTCTTTTCACAACTATGATACTCGTCACGGAGAAAATTTAAACTATAACTTACACAATATGGAGTTGTACAAGTCAAATCCTTATTATATTGGTGCTGTGTTATACAATAAATTGAATAATAAATTAAAAGCTATCAAGGGGTTTAAAAATTTTAAATCTTGTGTTAAAAAAATGCTATGCAAACGAGGTTTTTATTCGGTGTTGGAATACTTAGAATTAGATGTTACTATGCAATAATTATTGCAAAAACCTAAATTTATATGAACACTGGAAATAATGTATATAATGTTGCCTGTTTTGTATGACTTGTCCTATATCGTTGTTATGAACTATTGGACCAATAAAGTGGTTTATGTTTATATTTATGTTGTCGGCGCCGCGACCATTCTCTGTTTACAAAAAGTGAGCGAGGTCCAAATGGAACCTGAAAAAATTTTAGAAGTTATTAGTTAACTGTAACAAATCATTGATGACACGTTCTAACCTAAAACTACAAATGTATAAACTTGTGTTGTCCAAATTCAATTCCGCGTAATACTACTTCAGTAGTTAGTGTAGTTAGCTCTTAAATTAACTATTTAGCTATTTCTAATCGTCAAAGTCGAGTGTCCGGGTACGCGAACTACTCTCGTTAATAATTTCAACGTAGTTAGAAAACTTTTCAGCCAATCAAATTACTTTTGCGAAATCTATATCACATCTTCTCTCTTCATCAACAGAGACAACTTGTATCCGTTTATCTGCTTACTGAGAGTGCTTTGGTATTTAGATTATTTCCTTGTTTTACTGTTGTTTAATTGTTTCAGGGTTTAACTGTTTCACTGTGTCATTGTTTTATTGTTTTGTTGTTGGATTGTTTTACTGTTTCATTATTTCATTCTTTCCGTGTTTTGATGTTTCTCTGTTTTACTATTTTGATGTTTAACTATCTTACTATCTCACTGTTACTGTACTGATTCATTATTTCGTTTTTTCGTTGCTTCACTGCTCTTTTGTTTCATTTCTTTGATTCCTTCACCGATGATGTTTCACTATTTCACTGTTTGTCTGTTTCACTGTTTCATTATTTCAGTATTTTTCTGTTTCGTTTTTTCACTGTCTCACTAGCCCACTGTTTAACTGTTTCTTTATTACTTCATTATTTCGTTGTTTCGTTCCTTCACTGCTTCGTTGCTTTACTTTTTTTATTCCTTTTTAGACGTTTCACTCTTTCATTGTTTCCGTGTTTCATTGTTCCATTATTTCACACTTTCAATGTTTTTCTGTTTAGCTGTTTCGATGTTTCGTTGTTTCGTTTTTTCATTGTTTCATTTCATTCTTTCAGATGTTCCCTTCTTTAGCTGTTTCACTGTATCACTGTTTAATTGTTATTTTGATGCTTCATTATTTCACTGTTTCGTTGCTTTACTAGTTTGCTGTTTCATTGTTTACTGTCTCACTGTTTCCTTGTTTTCACTCGTTCAGTGTTCATTGCTTCCCTGTTTCCCTTCTTGCCGTTTCACTCTCTCACTGTCTCATTGTCTCACTGTCTACTATTTCACTATTTAGCTGTTTTGTTGTTTCACTATCTCATTATTTAATTTTTTTAATAGTTTCGAAATTTTTCTGTTTTCCTGTTTCACAGCTTCACTGTCTCATTATTTCACTGTTTAACTGTTACTATACGGCTTCATTATTTCGTTGTTTCGTTGCTTCCTTGCTTCGTTGTTCCATTTCTGTGATTCCCCCCTTGATGTTGTTTCGCTATTTCACTGTTTCCCCATTTCACTCTGAAATTACTTCGGTCTTTCAGTGTTTCGCTGTTTCACTGTCTCACTCTCTCACTGTTATAAGCAACCAAACGTTAACGTAAATAAATATTTAAATGTCTTCTCGTAAAAAAGTTGCTCAAATTTTTCGGCAACTTTACCAAGTTCGGTACACAAAAGCAGTTTAACTGTTACTTAACTTTGCTACTTCACTATTTCGTTGTTTCTTTCCTTCGCTGCTTTTTTGTTTCATTTTTTTATTCCTTCCTGGACGCTTCGCTCTTTCACTGTTTCCGTGTTTTACTGTTCCATTATTTCACACTTTCATCTGTTTAGATGTTTGGTTGTTTCGTTTTTCATAGTTTCATCGTTTCATTTCACTCTTTCAGTGTTTCGATGTTTCACTATTTCACTGTTTCCCTATTTCACTGATTCATTATTTCACTCTTTTAGTGTTTCGCTGTTTCACTGTCTCACTATCCCACTGTTTCACTGTTACTTTATTGTTTTATTTTTACGCTTTTTGGTTGCTTCCTTGCTTCGCTGTTTCATTTCTTTGATTCCTTTCTTGATGTCCTCTGTTGTGGTTCCTGAATGTGAATCTGTATGAATTTAATTCAGCCCCGATTAGGCCCAGGTCGAACTTTAACAACTGGATGGTTGGTGGGCGTGGCCACGTTACAATATCCTTACCGTGGAGACCATAAAAAAGCGATTCGGACGGAAGCGATTCCGGAAAGGGGCGCTTGCAAAAAAGGGTGACGAGGCAAGTACGAGGGTGGGGAACAAAGAATGGGAGGCGGTTTTCAATTTTAACTAGTTTATATTAAAGACGTAAATCTGGCCGCTACGCGTTCGCCATCTTTACCTGGCCCAGAGCGGACTTTTAAGTGGGTAATTTTATGTAGCCCCCCAAATTTGTATCCCATGAATACTAATGGCGAGTTCACACGATCGAATCGAAGATCATTGGTGGATAATTGAGAATTAATCCATGACGAATTGCTCGCAAGGATATTCCAGTATAGAATCAGTACTAGTGGCACCTCAAAATATAGCCATTTAAAATAATTGGCTAGTCAAGAACAGAAGTGATCTAAGTAACATTTTTACCAAAATGGAGTTAATGCCATTTCTGCACTTTAAAATATGCAAACATCCATGTGTGTAAAATATATCCAAGTGCCTCAGGTTTGTCTTCTACATAAAATTGTACTAGTACCTGTTCTGTTCTTTTGGTATTTGAATATTATTAGGCTGCAGAAGTGATATATATATATATATATATATATATACATATATATATATATATATATATATATATGTATATATATATATATATATATATTAATTAGTATAATATTATATTATCTATATTAATTTTAATAGGTATATTATATCATCTATATTACTTAATATATTATATTAATAGTGCTTATTAAATGCTAGATAGATCACTTCTGTTCTTGACTAGCCAATTCTTGGCTGAGCATCGTTCATTTGATACAAAGGACGGTTCTCGGCAATATCGCTCCCTTTTATTTGGCTTCCGGAAAGAACATCCTGTATCACCGAGATATTGATTCATCTTCGCCTCGGATGGGAAATTTTGTTTAGTCCACCAATAATTACTTAGTGGTCATTTCCTGGACAAAAAATATAACGAGGGTCAGAGCCGTAATAGGTGGGAGGCTGTAATTGAATTTCTTTGCGATGAAAAAAACGTCAATTTTGTTTGATGCGACGAGCCTAATTCGTCGACGTAACATATAACTTAATGAGAGATTTTATTCTGGTCTCTCTCGGAGTTGGGTCAGACTTTGGAACAGTCTGAAAAAGAAATATCACTTATTATGGGCCATGAGGAAAAAGTATAAGTCAAACGTGTTGAAGAGGAAAAGAACAGATTTATTTCGAACTTATCATGTTTACAATGGAGAGCCGAACGGACACTTTTCTGAAAATAAAAGCTCATATATTTTTTAACTGTTTGAACTTTGACTTTACCAGCAAGTCATTTTTTGTCTTTAGAACATGCCGCACGGAATAGTGGTCATGTGACTCACGGTAACTGTCAAATTTGACATTAAAAATTAAAACTTAACCTCGTATCCATTTTTATGGATTTTCAAAAATCAGTTTTTCGCCACTAACGTATGCCCCAGCCGATGCGCTTTGACGAGGTTTATATCCAGCTAGTCTGCAAATATATCCCAAAAACAGAATTTCGAGCTACAATATTCTACCTTGCCCCAATCGACGCAGCGTCTCGACATGTACAAGAATTCGGAGAAACCAAGCGAGTGGAAAATTACGTGGAGGAGTGGCGAATATTTTCCCGAGATTTTAGGGGGTCAATCCCTTTGGATAATAATAATAATAATAATTGTCACCCTACAAATACTCCAAACTAGGACTACCTCAGAAGCGACTGAATGCTTGTGCGGGGGAGGGGGGCAATTACTATTATTTTGTCTTCGTTTCCATTTGCGTCTAGGGCTGTCTTTTCCCGATACAACTAGTACTAGGGAAAACCATAGAAAACCGTAGTAATCCTAGTGAGTGTACGCCAATTAGTAAATCACACTGATACAGCTATTAGGGAGCAGTACAATGAATCCACCGGGGGGGGGGGGGGGGGGGGGTAGTCACTAGTGGATATACTTGTAGGTACATCCTTTCATCGTACAAATCCATATATATCCATATCCATATATCCAAAAAGTATATCCATATCTCACTCATATCCATGAGATATCCAAGCATATCCACTATATCCAAGTATATCCACATTATATCCTAAGTGTATCCATATCGTATCCAAATATATCCAAGTATATCCAAGTATATTCAAGTATATTCAAGCATATTCTACCCCTCGATACTTGGATATATTTGGATATGAGGTGGACATACTTGGATATAATGTATGTATTAAAATGATAAAATTCTTCGTCAACATCGATAACCTGTGTCCACGGATATGTCTCGTCTTCCTGATCCACAATACATGATCCCATTTCCTATCTGAACTGCATGACATAAAGAATCATCGAATCATTATCAGAAATCCCTTTCTGCCTATAAACCATTCCCCAGGAAGATTATGGTAGACATGCCGAAAAAATTTCACCCCCAGAAAGATTGTATATAGATTTTATTTGAAGCTGCGGTTCACTTCATATCTAAACAGTCATTAGAGAAGACAGGGGTGTAATATATAGCGGAATATCCGTTCAGATTTCGGTTCCCCGAGGGATATACGCTCTCTATCATACATACTTATCGTTTCAAATATCATTCCTCCATGACATTAACTTTGATCTGGACCATCCCATCTTAGAATACTAATCTTTCTAATAATGCTGCGCCCTCATACTCGGATTTACCGGCTGACATCAATTTTCAGACGGAAATGGGACTTCTGCTTGTAGAATTAATCATAGGAGCCCACCTACGAACGCATCTAGGTGCTCGCTTCCAATTGGGAATATCGAGGATCAAAATCTGAAAATGCCATTCACCATTCACGCCAAAACGGCACAAATTGTATTAACACAGCTTATACAGAAACACCCACGATCTCTCCCCCGATTTTTTAAATAAGAATTTGAAATATTCAGAGCTTAACCACTTTTAGTCCAATCAGACCTACAATTTGAAGAGCAATTTTAAAAATCTGCATTTCCGCGAACATATTATACAGGGTGCGGCGCGAATACCGTGCATTAAAAGTATCTTCTGGAGAAGCAAGCGGAATAAAAATCTTAAAATTTGTATACTTAGTTCATCGGATCCGGCCACTTTGAACTAAATTATTTTCAAATTTCTGAAACTTCCGGTTATACCGGAAGTTGACGGCAACTTCCTTATTTCAAATAGAACACCCTGTATATTATTACATATTCAGATTTCTTGCTAAATTTTAATGTCAGTTTGTCTCAACCTTTTTTGAAATTTCTGACATTTGCGAGTTGAGTTGTTAAAATTCTCCCTAACTTTGGAAGGTTGGTTGCTACCAAGAAGGCAGTCATTTTTATATTGATTATACAGGGTGATCGGAAGATTAGTCTCCAACTATCTTGTGAAAAAATATCAAAAACTTATTTTTTCAAATGGAAATGGCATTAAAATTGAACTCCCTACTAAATTGAATGTCGACTTTGTCTAAACCACTGCATACCTGAAATCAATAGTTTTGCCTCTATTTGCATTTTTTCCAATTATTCTTTATTCTTCGCTGAAACATACCATATACAGAGTGCTTTGGAAATTAAATAACGAATATTTTGTTAAACACATTTTTCTTTACACTTACGAAGAAAAATTTATTTCACATATTCGAAATAGAGAATGCTTAAAAACTGTACTGTTTTGCCTTAAGCATGCAGTTATGGTTCGTAGTAAGTTAAATTGAGATGTCGCAAGTTTTCTTTGCTAGTGGTAACGTATCTATCATGTCACAGTAGTTTTCTGTATTTTTTTTTTTCAAGGTATCCTAGATATTTCAACTTTAAATTGTCAACAAGAGCGATATGTCAGTATAAATGTAAAATGGTTCCACAATTTTAAATTTTACAATGTTTCATTGCTCGAGATGACCCTCTAGGTGGATTGAAACATATATACAGTTAAATAAACCGTGTTTGTGGAGCCCTTTCGTCAAATTAAGTATACCTTTTACCATTTTTAGAGTGTTCCATTATAAACCATGTTTCTTACTGTTTCCTTACTGTTCTACAGGAAGTGTTATAATATAATCCTTATTTGTCTTTGTTATCTAGGCACTCCTTGCTTGAGAAATTTACATAACCTCTCTATTTATAGTGATTTTTCACTGCTAGATGTAATATCGCTCATAAATCTCTGCCGGGCACTAAATTTGACTGATTTTAGAGCTCCGAAACATCTTCGGCGAAAAATCCGTTTATTATTTATAAACACTTCCCCCTTCCAATTTTCAGCTGCGTTTAATACCAGGAAACAATCGGAAATTCCACGTCTGTCAAAAAACTCCATCAATCACAAAACGCAGGTATTGTTTCCTCGCCAACGTTCTAAATCCCCAAATTTCCACCCAGCGCTTGTATTATTTTAAGGAGCCATTGATGCTAGCCAATGTTGGCACATTTCGTATGTACAGGATGATTTTTTAGGACTACCACCGCGATTTCCTCGATTATTTTGCGCCCTACAAAAAATCACGTAAGGAACAAAATTGTGGAAATTTTGGACAGCTAAGTGTTGCTGACAAAGAAATCAGCATCCATGGCCAACTTTTCGCGCAATATAAAAAACCTCAAATTGAGCAAAAATATTAATAGCCGTGTAATGTTTATTTTAAGAGACATAGGAAAACTTTTATATTTAAAATTGATGGCACTGAGAAGCTTTATTCAACCGGGTAGTCAGATAGTTTCAGCAAATTACACAATCACGTTTTGGCAACATGTGTATTGTCGGTTGCCTATTTCTACTTCACTATGAGCCGGTAAAAATACATTATGTGACAGACTGAAAAGCTAACTTCAACTGGTGGCCTCAGAGTGTTTTTAACCACCGTCTGAAGTTATCTGCAGTCGCCGTAATAATGTGAGTTTAAAACGTCATTTAGCGTCATCCATTTGGGTACCCTAAATGGAATTGCAGGATAGCTCGTAGAAAAATAATAAATTTGTTGGAACAAAAATGCAGTACCCTCCTCATATTTAATAAAATTACCTACTGTGCCAAAACATAATATTTTCGCGGAAGTTCCTAGCCGGGGAGCAAAACAGAAATCTGATTGAAAAACGTGAAAGGAATCGGAAGCGACCCGTTTTCATGTGAAAGTAAACAGAAGGAGAACTAAAGGAATATTATATTATTCGCCGTAGAAAATGAGAAAAACCGACAACAAACAAGCGCTGCAAACAAAACAAATAAATCCTGTTTAAACACTAGATCGGTGCAGTTTTTCGAATGCGGTATAAATAAATTAAGGCAGGGAAAGTCTGAAATCGTTTAAGACGTAGATCCTTGCCATCTTAATTTCAACGCCAATTTGATAAATTATGTTTTTAAAGGTAAACGTCAGTAGCATCCAAGAAAATGACGCTTTACATCTTCCAAGATTTTAAAGTTTTTTTTGCTATAAGAGGGAGAAACTTCAAATTTTATCCAGCATTATTACCTTTTCAAACTATATTGTAATAATTAATATCAAAGTCTTGGTTGAATTATTTGTTAAAATCCCAATAAAAAAGAGGTTATCATTATTGATTCTAGTGCAGTAGTTGTATAAACTGGAAAAGTTTAAAAATTAAAATTAGTACCTATTTGTTTGCAGACAACATATTTTGCAGAGTTAATTATTGTACATTTTTACCTCGCTTACAAAAATAACTGACTGACAAAATTTCGCATATGTGCAGAGATTTATTCCCATTTAGGAATTGACAATAACATGCTCATTCACTTAGTTTTATAACGCAAATAATGTATGGACCAAGCATTTTTCGCGGTCATTACTTACCAAAATTCGCTTTGCACGAAAATGATATTTAAGTAAAGTGCCACAAAAACGCTTGACTATACGCAGATTTATAACCCTCGTCTCTTTAATCGATTGACAGCTTGAAAAATCTGCGAATTTCTTAAATATAATTCAGCATTCCTCCTTAACTCGCTGCGGAGTTTTAGTATAGGCTGTAAAGAAACCAAATTAATAAGATTTATAGGATTTTAATAAATCTGATTCCATTCGACTGCAATATCGGGAATAAAAATTCTTGAAAATCCCTTGATGCAAGGATGTTCCGAGCTATTTTATAAATGCGAAATGCGTTTGCTCTTAAACTAGAGCGATATTTTTAACATAGTATCAGGGCTAATCCTGGTATGTGTATGATGGTATTTAGTTTAAAAGGTATGATGTGATTTATTACTCATCGATTTGAATCCAGCGTACATGTAAATAAAAAAAAATTCTGTATATATGATATGATATCACGGGCGTAGCCAGGATTTAGTTTTGGGGGGGGGGGGGGTTTAGTTTGAGAAGTAAATAAAACAACAAAAATATACTTACATGAAATTTAATATCTATATATTCATCCGAAAAGCTAAGACATATTTATAAAGTTGTTAACTTTAAATGAAATGGATAAATTAATTTCGTTCCTCTGCGCTAAATCTAAAACCATTAAAGAAGAAATCTTCGGCTTTAATATATCCACTACTTCATCTGCATGAATTTCTGTTCCATAGTTCATTAGAGCCAAACCATTAAGTTTGTTTTTACTTGTAGTGTTTCGTAAATAGTTTTTCAGTCTCTTTAGGCTCGACAAAGACCTTTCTGGGGTAGCAGTGGATATACAGGAATGGTAGCCAAGATTTGTAGTAATGTGTAAATATTAGGATAAAGGTTTTTATCGCACATATCTAGGCATTCCAAACTAGATTTCGGGTTAGGCAAGTTCGGCTGCAACTGCGTCTGCCTCTCGTCAGAAGATGGCGCTAGGCGCTACATTACTACATATATTCAAACGTAATAATAATTTAACTCTTCACTCCTCGTATTTTTAGGTAATATTTTTATAGGAAACAACTTCACAATGCGTACGAAAAGTTAAATGAGCCTTTATCGGCCGGGTTTTGAATATTTGGTCACTTTTGACGGGCGATTTCTCCGCGTCTGACGTTTGATGTTTACATCTCGCCAAGGCCTACTTATTCAAAAAATCGTACAATAATGGGCTACATTATTGTACGATTTCTGTGCTTTTAATGACGATATTGGGACATTTTAATGCCGATTTCAAGAAAAAGCATGTTTTTAAAAAGGTTTTTTTATTTTCTATTTCATTTATTATTAGTACCAGATTAATTCACGTGTATGTATGACCACTTTGTTCAATATAAAAGCTTATCTGGATCTAAATAGCAAAGAAAAATGAATTCGCAAGGATTTGGAATTTATGATTATTAAATACCAGATTATCAACCGACATACAGTCTGTGCACTCTAAGGTGACACACGAGAAGCTCAGTCTAAGCGCCGCACAATAAGCTGCTTATAGATCGCTGGCGCTTAGACTGAGGTTATCGCGTGTCGTCTTAGATTGCACGAACTGTACGTATGGCGGCTTTGTTCAATGTAAAAGATTATCTGGTTCTAGATTTCCACTAGTCAAAAAAATGTGTTCGCTGAGTTGATATAAATATATCAGGATTCGTCGGATTTGAGCGTGTTATTCGAGCCTGGCAACTGCAATTTTATTTCGTTAACCTTTTTAGATTTAAGTACGTTTCGACGCGATTGCATATTACCGCAGTTTAAATGGGGAGCGCCAGCGCCAAAGGGAATTATGTTTTTCGCTGGGCGCTGTTTTGTTTCCAGCATAATTTGTTGTACATTTTGTTGTGCACTGAGGCACAAAATAAAATCAGATAAAGCAGAGGAGGCGTGTTGGCGAACATTATCTCGTGATTTAGAGGTTGCAGCCCATAATTTTTACGGCCTTTTGCAGTGGACGTAGCAGGGCCGTAGTATATATAGCAATTTGTTTCGAAATAATACACAATTGCCCGCCAATGAGCCTCGATTCTATCGTGATATCCAATAATACGTCCGTTCCAGTTTCAACAATAAAAACAATGGGAAGGTTTAGTAGGGACCTAGTACATAGCAACAATACGGTGATTTCGTGACATTATAATTTATGCATGTATGTACCTACTAATCAACTGTTTTTATGGCTTCTTGCCTCACCCACATTTGATGATAAATTTATTTAATGTTCGATTATCTACAAATTAAATATTTCGCTTGATGCGGCATTCACTCAAAAATTTGTTTAAGTTTGTAAGTTAAATAAATTTTTTCATGCGGTTAGGGATGGATATCTACGACAGGTCACATCAGGAAGGCCGTTCTACCGCTATAATTTGTTCAATTTGCGAAGAATGATTCAGCAGATATTTTATTTTATGTGATTTCTATGTTAATTCTGATGGGTATCTAGATAAATTGCCTTCGGTACATTATTTATTAGAAGTGCGGACTCCGGGGTAAATATTATGCTTGAAAAAGTTCGCAAATTAACTTCACAAGAGCTGTTAACGAAACAATCAATCACTGGTGGGGAGGAAAGTACACACACCCACAGATAAATTCGGAAAAAATGGCGATAGCCCGCCTCCGCCGTGGAAAAACTCCGCTAGTCCCATCCATAAAACTGTTTGCGTTTCCCAATTTGAGGTTAATCTGTATGGCGTTTCATTCATTGGTTCTATCTGGGACACCCTGACCAAACTTTGATTGGATTTTATTCAAATATTCGAAAGTCTACAGAATCTCGACTTACAGTTGATATACTTACTAGTAGTAAGACTATGAGATTATGGTGCCAAACCTGTCTCAACAAGTATGGCGCCAACCGAAAACCATTATGCGAGTATGACGCCAAACTTGTTGAGGCAGGTTTGGCGTCATACTCTCATAGTCTTACTACTCTTACTGAATTAACAAAGGACGTAATATTTACAACAAGTCGCAAAATAATTTTAGTTTAGAAATAAAAGTGACAAAAGTATGACTATATTTCTCTGGATTATTTTATTTGTGTCGAATTCACTTTGACACCCATGTAGGGTGTCTGGTATTTTTTTTAGTTTGGCGCGGACAGTTCTTAATTAAACTTGTAAACATTTTCATTATAATGGTTCTACAATGGCCTAAATTTGGACAGAGAAAAGAGGGGCCTTCTTGGGAGAAACCTATTAGGATCTATTTTATCGTAAATTTAAAGACCAATAATTTGTATTTGGCGATCTACAAAACCCTTGTATACCTCGAAAACTATTATATCTTATAAAAATATTTTTTGAAATTTATAGTTTTTTTAATTATTTCATTTTCCTTTATTGTGGGAACACAGAAATAACCTATTTATTCTGAGATAGAAGAAAAATGTAATGTTTTTAGTGGGAGTGCAGTCAACACGCAATATAAGAACACTCTTTCTTATATACTCATAATATAATCTTATATACTCATAATATACTCCGAATAATTTATTCCATCATCAGAACAACTACAAAGTTGAAAAAATAGTCCATTTTCTTTCAGTGGAACAAGAGGATAAAATTAAAACAAAGTAGAAATCTTTCAGTCAAAACTCCACAATCAGTTTTTAATGAAAACTGTACATGTTTCGAACCTCTAAGGGTTCATCATCAGCAGTAAAATATTCTTTTAGTAAGGTAAATGACAAAGCTTCCAAGTAACTTTGAGGATATTAAAATTATTGTAGTAAACTTCAAAATGAAAACCAAAGGTGAAATGGAGTTTAGTGACATCTACAAAAACCCAAATTTGAAAAACCAAAAGGCTTCAATCCAACACCAGTACTGCTGATGATGAACCCTTAGCGGTTAGAAACATGTACAGTTTTCATTAAAAAAACTGATTGTGGAGTTTTCACTGAAAGATTTTACTTTGTTTTAATTTTACAACTACAAAGGGTAATATTTAAATAAAAGATTATTAGGTATATAAATTAAAAGACTCCTTACTAAATTGAGGTTGTATAAATTGGTAAAATATGAAACAGTGAATCCTTTAGAATAAAATATATAACTACCATATATAATAATAATCAATTCTTTATCTTATAATTCCTTTTTTATATAGGTGTACATTAAATTTTGGCAGATTATTTTAAAAGATGTGTTTAATATTATTTTTTGTAAAACAAATTGTTTCGTCTAAATGACAAGCCATACAATTGACAAGTATCTAAATGTAATATTTTTTTTACAATTCAAAATTGAAATTTTAGGTGTCAAAACATTTAGGACATAATATAGTATATAGTATGATAATTGTGATATTATGAAAATAGAAAAATAATCACTGGAAAAGATTATTGTTCTAGACTAAACAACTATGCGTAAGTATTAACTTATTATTAAAAAATTATTATGAGGGGCACACTTCAGAGCGTTCAGGTATAAACATTCTGTACATACAAATTTATTTGTGGAAATTGCTATATGGAGCGAGGTATTGTAGTCAAGATCGTAACATTATAACTTGCATCTAAATGACTTAATCTTGGCAAACCTAGTTAGGACTGACGAAACAGCTGTTCCGTGTTATATTGTAGAAAATAACAAGCCGATAAGATCCGACATTAGAATAAGAGTATAACCAATTCATGAAACGTTTAATTTTCTATGTAAAATAAGGCTAAATTAGGCTTAATATAGCCATTTTATATAACGTCCTACGTAATTCGCCTCACACAACTTCCAAAAACAAAAGGCAAAAACCCTTAATTTGACTTTATCTTGTTTCGAATTTGAATCGGAAATATTTAGTTGAATAATTTATGTTTGACTCAAAATAATACCTGAGTTAGCATTTATTACATCCATAATTTATTTATACTGTTTCATATAACTCCACAACCGTCAATTTGTTTTGATTAACTATAATTATACTAAAATTTGTACGAAGGAATACGTTCCAATTAACTTTGTAAGCAGTCTTTACAAAAATATACAGGGCGAGTCTGAAATAAAGCGTGTCCAAAATAATAATAATAATAATATGGTCTCTCTCTGGAGAGATTGAGTACTTTGCAGAAGTGGATACTGAAAGTCATGTACAATAAAGAACGCAGTTTTTCCAGTGATGAGCTGTTTCGTAGTAGTGGAGTTTTTGACATTCGCCAGCTTTATTGTCAAAAAATTCTAATTAACATCCAGACGAATAAAATTACTGTACAACAAGTAGATCATCCATACTCAACTAGAAATAAAGACAGTAAAGCTAAGGTGCCTAAATGTAGAAACACCTCTATGCAGAAAAGCTTCACTTACCTTGGTCCAAAACTCTACAATACACTGCCTGTAGAGCTTAAAAATATACACAACCTAACAACATTTAAATATAAACTTAAGCTTTGGATAAGAAATAGGGAAAGATCACTTTTTGATAGAATCGTAACTCGGAGATGATATGTATACCTGAAGATGCTATTGCATATTATAATACTACAAATATCTAATAATACTCATACCTACTTATGAATTTATTAAATAATATTCTTATTATTGTCAATACATTCCCCGATTGTGTAATCCCTTATTTTGAACTATATCTCCAAAATGTGACTTTTTACCCGATCGTACAATTTGTACCAATCTGATATTATAATTATATTACTATTATTATTGTCCTCACGTACAAGCAGTTACATACTGCTTCTGTGAGTCTTTTCTATGTTTATTTGTAAATTTACATTTATATTTATAATTGCTATGTACAATATTAAGCAAATAAACGTTATTATTATTATTATTATAGTATTACACAATTACAACGTATCATCCTGCCAATTTTATATCTTGATATTTTATTAGTGATATTTATGGGATTTTCATTGATATTATCAGTTGCTGTATAAAACAAGGTGGCATATACACATCTGCAGCAAAAATCTAAAAGTGGAGCAAATCAATTACCCGACACGATGCAGGAACAAATGTGAAATAACTATATGCTACAAACCAACTGAGCTCGTTGCGTGTAACCTAATAATGACCTCCTATATTGCACGACGGCACCCGAACTATTTATTGTTGTTGCATAATTCCCGATGAAATAGTTTAACAAAACCTCCACCATATATAGCACTTCCAATCAATGCAAATAGTGCATTGTTTTGTCAAGTGCGCAATTCTGGTGAAAACTACGCCAACAGTGAATTTATATAAGTAATTACAAATTCCGCTGCAAGAAACAAGAGCGAACTGAACAATACATCACGAAATGTCCATAACCGTGATGGATTTTTAATAGAATTGCATGCTTCATAACAATAAACAAGGATTTCGAATTTATATACGTGTATGGGGTCCAATATTCTTTGATATCCGTTTCAGCTCATGGCACGGGGAACATGTGTAGCTGTTTTTACAGTTCCATTGTATGCTAACATGTAGCCCTCCGCTTTTTTTCTTTTTATGGCTTTATGCTGTGTTGATAGAGAATAAAAAAATAGGACAAAGATTAGTTTTCCACATATATTTCGATATACGTAAAGTCAATTGTGGCAAATACCTTTTTTTTGTTATCTACATTGCATTCGCTGTATTTAGTTTATTTATTCATTCCTTCGTTTATTTTATAGGGCAACTAACCTAATAAATATAGATAAATAAGATTACCTAAGTACAGTTTGCATAACATTAATTCAGTAAAGTGTTTGCTTAGTTTGTTTACATAATTTTTTATAAGTATATAAAACATCTGCTTATGGAATCACTAAAACAATGTAAAATATAAACAGACATATTGACATTTTAAAAACTAGAAAAGTTCATGTGAATGTGTGTTCTAAAAAGGTAGAGGGTGTTTTCTACACCCATGGGGTTTTTGGTAAATTCTACAGTATTTTTGAATTCATTTTTACAAAAAAATATCTCTTGTCAATTTGCCATAAAACTACAGAATTTTGAGGAAATAAAGCAAATTCAAGTTGCTGCACACAAAAAGTGATAACTTCTGTAATTTTTTCTACTCTGTATTTAGAAAACGACACATTTTGGGGCCTATGTGTATAAAATCACTTCTTTGCTATTTAGATACAAAAATTCTTTGCCAAAGTTTGAAAAGAATATGATTTTTATTATTATTTTGAATCTTGGATTTCAAAGGAAAAACACTGGTGTTTGTCGTCCCAGATAACTTTCGAAAGGATTAAGGTATTGGATTCAAATCTGGTAAGTATAAGGTATATGAAATTCTTCCTAGGACGGTTATGATTGCTTTTGGGCAAAATTGTTCTACGCGAAGGGGTGGAAATGGGGGCATGGATCTTATTTAGTTTTTCGGAATATAATAGTTGTTAACCAACGAAATACATAGTAATTAATTAGTAATTCTTACTAAAGAACATTTTTGAAACGATATATAATTAGAGCTATTTGTGCCCATCTGTTTCCGAGATATGTGCAGTGTCTGATGTTTGATCCAAATAGGCCAGACATTAAAACCAAATTTATAACAAATCAAGTAGGCCATGACCGAGGCCATGACATAATATAACTGACAATCAAGTAGGCTGTCAATAGAGTACTTGACAATATTTTTAATTGCTCCAAAATCGTATAATCAGTTTACAGTAGATGCACCAACATAGTACGTAATAAATGAAACAACGTCTTCTAACCCTTATTTAGGTATTTATGACAATTAAAGACGAAGTTGCACAATTTTCTTTAGGCTGAAATCTACAGTTTCGTCGTTTTATTGTTTAGAAAGCCAAACGTGGCAACCTCTGTGCCTGTCAGGAGAAACGGCATTGCAATGTTGCCGGTGCCCGTTTGCAATAATTCGTCGAACAAAGGCAAATTGTTCTTTTATATTCAAATGTCACCAGCTTGAATATCTAAATATTATTTAATGTATTGCAACCTTTGAACTTATCACACAAATACTTTTTTTATTACGAATGTGTATGTGTATTGACTCCTCTATAGCAAAATTTATGTTTTTGCTGTACACGCTGGAAACTATATCCTTCATCTCTGTCACGTGACACTTTGGTTAAAGTATGTGTATTCCGAACATATACGATGTATATTCAGACTTCAATAATGCGGAAATATTCGCGTATGTGGCAACGCCACCAGCGTCATTCCGTATGCCGCTTAATCAAAACATTAGTATATATCTGTGATTTATTATAGTGTTATTCTTACTTATTTTTATATTGTTTGTGTAGTTATCGTGTTGTTAGTTGTGTAGTGTAGGTAAATTATCATAGACAAGGATTACGTGAAAGGGCAATCCGATAATTTGCCGAAATTGGATGCTTTCATGGATTTAATAATCCGATGTTCACGTCTACCGAAATTCGTAGAACACAATTGCAAAGATTTGTATGTTGTATAAATAGTAGGTAAAGTATTGATATGAGTTATGAATAAACGGAGAACTTGGGGCTAGGGACCATCGTGAATGTGCTTTTATGAAGGCGTTATAGTTCTTAGAAGTACCTACTGTGCCCAAATTCCGTACCTAGGCATAACCTTGCCAAAAAATTTGCGGAGAAACGCGACTGAATATACATATATACGAAAAAACATTTCTTGACTAAATGTGATTTCACGGGACATCCTAAGTCTGATGTTAGAATTTTGAAATTTCACCTCTCCTTGCAACTTTCACCGCAGAATAAGGTTATGTCTCAGAACACTTCAGTGGTATCGCCATGTTGCCAAATTGCCTTTTCAAAACACTTGTGACGCCATAATGCTTTCCCGCAAAATTTCGAAGAAAGTCTAACAATTTGCTAATTACGTAAACATTATTTTTATAAATAATCGCAGGGTCTTATGCAAGTGTTCAGAAATTATTTGCAAAATTTCGTCAAGTTCCCTATTCAACATTTCTTCTTGTCTGTCAGATTCATTTCAAATTTTGCTGCTAAAGATATAGTTATTGGTTACAGGTTAAAGGAATTTTTCTGAAAGAAAAATACTGTGATATTTTAGATATCTTTAATAATAAGATAATAATAAGATACCTATAAACTTTGAGGGAGTGTTCTCGTAAATATCCAAATAAGAGATGTTCCGAGTGTTTCATTTATATGTATGCTGTATCTAAGATTTAGATCGACAGGAAGTGAAGTTAATCTGACAGATAAGTAGAAATGTTGAACTGAGAGCTTACTTGATTGTCAGTTTTATTATGTCACGGATGACTTGATTTTTCATAAAACGTAAGAGACCTTTATGTAGGTTAGGTTAGGTTAAAACAGGAAGGTATTTAGAAATAATACTTAAGGGTTCTCTAACGGTTCTGTAGGTAAAAAATTAAATTATATTATTTTGAAAAAAATGATTTTTGGGGATAACTTTTTTTTATGATTATGTTGACCAGTCACCTCGTGACATACTTTTTCGGCTTGGATGGGCCACCCTGTATCATATTGTATCGTCCCCGGAATTGATTAAGTCTGCAAAATTTCAGGTCGATACGATAATTAGAATTGGTTAAAAGAAAACAAATAATCCCTTTCCGAATAAAGTATTCCACAAAGAACCATCCAGATTATATTCTGTAATAGATTCAAAGATATTGAAAATTAAAGAAACTGCAATAAGCCGACTTAACTATCTTATTATTCAGGTCGGAACTTTCTAGACCAGTAAAGTGCCCGTATATTCACGCCGGATAGATAGCAGTTTACTAGACAAAGGAGATGAGTTTGGCCTTCATAAATTCTCTCCACCCACCTTTGCCGTACCGTCACTTATCTCATTTCCTTTCCGTTAGATAATTGAACCGGGCTCCAAGTACGGAGCCCCAAAATTATGGCCTTTTGACAATAATATCCTTGTTACTTGGAGGCGCTTTTTCCCTAACTACATCCCTCATAAAACTCAGCTTATTGGCCATCACGACGTAACTATTAAATCCCTTACATAACGGGAATAATATCTCCTCCCCGACTTTAACACACCTAAGCTAACCTCGGGGATCTCCATTTGGTGTTGCGGTAAATAGCTATTTATGTATCAAGGCAATCTGGCCTAGGGAAATAAACCACATGAGTCATAAAAACAACTTCAGTGCCGAGGTACGTATTTTTTTTTAAATTGAAAAAAATATTTTATTAGGCAAAAATAATGATAAGGGATCACCCGTTCTTGAACCGACTGCGCGCGGCGTTGCTTGACTTTGACGATCGCTCTACCTCGTCAAGTATGATGAGGAACGGCGCTTCCCAACGGAAACTCCAAACTGCTGCCTGTTGTAGGAAAAGTTAAATGGGCCTCTATTGACCAGGTTTTGAATATTTGGTCACTTTTGACGCGTCTGACGTTGCCTTCTTATTGAAAAAATCGGACACTAATGGGCTAGTTCAGTGCCTTTTTTTAGACACTTCACTGCCGATTTCAAGAAAACGTTATTTTCGGCATATGAGAAAATCATTACATTTTTTGTTTTTCGAAAAAATGAAAGTTTCTGCGAGAAGATCAGCTCAGGTTAGCCCACCAGTTTTGGAATTAAAAAAAAACCTCCGAAATCTACATGTCTAAATTGTAAAATACGGATGCCTTGAAAACTACAAATATACCTGGGAAGATTATACTAAATTCTCTGTCGCCGGTGTGAAATCTCATACTTATATGCTTCCTGGGGACTAATACGAGATTCAGTAAGGACGATGTGAACAAATCTACGCAGCACAGACCTAGCATGTTTAAGCTCCAATGCCTTCAACTAACTTTCGGGGTAGGCAACCTTCCTTTCACGATCGCTTTGTCTATTTAATATGTTAATTTTAGAGACAGGAAGTTGCTTCCGTATTCCTTCGCTAAGCAAATATTGGAAAGGTAACAAAAGCGCTCTATTCGCATATCCGGTTCAGAAAATCGGTGCAATAAATGTTTTCAATTTAACTCCTTCGCATCTATTTAAGGTGGCATAACCACAAATGGCATTAAATACTACCAACTACCAACCCAAGTGAGTTTTTTGTGTTTTTTTTTTGAAAATCCTTATGTTTTTCAAAAAACCAATGCTCAATCCAAATACTACATTATATTGCGTATGATTTACCCAAAAATCAGCCAATTCATATGTACCGGTTGGAAAAACAAAGGTACCTAAAGTTTCTGGTAATTTTGTATTAGAGAAGAAGAAGAAAATACATTTCAGGTACATTGTTTTCGCAAACGAGACATCAGATTTGGCTGATTTTTTGTCCAAATATACGCACTATAATGTAGTATTTGAGTTGAGCATTGGTTTTTTGAAAAACCTAGTAATTTTAAAAACAAACACCAAAAACACACTTGGATTGGCACTATGTGTAATAAGGCCCCCCTAAAAAGAGGCATTAAAATAAATTCTTCGGTTTCAAAAATCTACCTGGAAACATTCAAGTGTTAGCTTTGTGTTAATTATTTCTTTAATGTTGCTAAGTAAAAGGTTAGCTTTTAAAACATGTTAATGTAAAACTGAACCAGTAATGTCCCCTAAAACTTATGTAGAATATTGGCGGAAATTTCTTTGTGGGGCAAACAGATCCATTTAATTTTTAATTGGGTTTTTCGACGCAGAACCCGAACCAAACTCATTAAAAGGACAACTTTTTCAAGTTTCCAGGAAAATTCATAAATGCTTTACAGTAAATGAATGAAACTTTGAACGTTTAATTCAAATAATAACTTCAACAACTTTGTTTTTGAGTTTCCACAAAATCAATCTTCCTCCTTTCTCAAATGTAGAGATGACAGAATAATAAATGTCAAGTTTTAGTGTAATGACAACAGAAACAATAGCCTAGCTACCTGTCTGATATTGTACCCTGTGTTCTATTTATCTATACTTATATCTTCTATTTGAATAACCGGCAATACTATTTTACTCGATTCCACTGAACATTCTGCAATACAGTTGTCCGTATTTCCTAGAATAAATGCCGATTCCTTAATTTTTCGTCTATTTCCTTTCTTCCTTGAGAATTGGTTGGGACCTATCCCACAAAATTCTGTGATTATTATTAAATGAGTGTTCACATATTTTTGACTCCTACAAGTCTCCCCAATATAGAAGTTTCGACATTCACAAGGAATTTTTTAAATGTAATTTTTTGAAATTTATACTTTCTTGAATGGTTTCGTTTTAAATACTGTTATGCCGCTAAAAAGATTGCCTACGCATTTTAACTTATTTGGTAGTACAGGAATATAAGAAATAATTAGATTTACTGGTCGGTCCACCAGATTTATTTCTCTAATTCTATTACCTAGCATTGTTATTTTGTTGGCATACAAACTTTTAATTACCCTTTTTTTTAACACTAATATGATGACTGGAGTTAAAATGAAGATATCTATTAGTATGTGTTGGTATTCTATAGACACTAGTTTTCATACTATCTAATTTTACTATAGAAACATCTAGGAAAGGTAATCGAATAAATTGCTTATGGATGGTGTTAAAGGAGACCGCATAGCCATTCCAAATTCCTGCTGGTAAAATTCATTTCCTAGTTGAAAATAAGCGGTTATAACACATAATGTTGTTAGTTCTAATATTGCATTTATACTCAAATTTGTCCTTTCTACTAAAGTCTGATCGTTTTCTAACTTTGTAAAATATTCAATGAGTTGTTAACAGGTACATTTGTAAAAAGACTAACCACATCGAAGCTTGCTAATATATAAGATAAGGAAATTGATGTTCCCTAATTTTTCTAAAAATGATATCTGTGTCTGATAAATGAATTTGAGTTTCCTACTGATGGATTAACAATTTTAAGAAAATATTTTGCCAACCATGGCACGGTTAATTTATTGAAGTTACAATAGGGTAACGAGAAAAGTTTGGTTCAGGTTCTGTGGCGAAAAACCCAATTAAAAATTAACTAAAAACTAGAATCTTAGGCATATAAGTACAAATATTTGTAAGGTAACTACCTACCCTCAGCTCTTTTGAAAGAAAGAAAAATATGAGGGAATACGTCTCCGTTGTTTTGCCCTCGATAAATTTTGCCATTATTCCACCGCTATTGCATAAATTGGACGATCCTGCTTAGCCAGATCACAATGCTTCGATTCTTCGGTAATTATTTGTGGAAGTTACCCATCAGAGGCGCTGACCTTTAATACAAGTTGTTCGTTACGAAACCTCTATAAATTTACCTTCCCTGAATACAAGCGACGCTCCGAACAATGCTAACACCGGCAATGGCAGACTCACTCTGATTTACGCTGGTCTTTCGGATAAAATTTCGTTTTAACAAGTTTGCGGCATATTTTCTGATGGATCCATTGTCCTACCCACTCGCCTTTGCAACCTGACAACTTACTACTTTACCCTAGGCACAAAAGGTATTAATTTTTTAGACATGGAGAATTGCGCAGCAACCAAACAAAAAATTAAAAGATTCGTTTCTTCTAAGCAATGATTTCGTTGAGTTGTGGTGAAAAGTGTAAGTATAGCAGCTTTTAAACCCAGCACAAGGGAAACAAAAGCTGTTCAGATCCTTAAATTTATAAGGAATTCTCCGTTGTCTTTACTTTTGCAATTATTCATCCTTCACTACATATTGGACGTGCTCCACCATATCATAAAGCCGACCTTTAATAGAAGTAGTTCGTTACAAGAAATTTTCAACTTCATCCTCCATCATTCGCTAAACACATCTCTATACGTTTTTTAAAATGTTGCGTTGAAATTTTTCACATGTTTCTGGTTATTATCATACAAGGGTCCCTAATTTTTTTCTCTACTATTAATGGACTACAGCTGTTGTATATAATATATCAAAACGTTGTGACACTTAATTTGTTTTAAATTTTTTTGGGACATTGAATATGAAATCCTCTGTCGCATAGTTTAACCCCATTGCCACCCTTTCTTCACTTCCCGGCTCCCTTATTATTTCGCCTTATCTAATTTTAATAGTGGAGTCAAGTTAGTTAAATAAATGACGAATAGGAGAAATTTTCGAAATATAAAAGAGTTGGGATTATGGGGCAAAAAGTTCCCACCCCTACCGTGGATGAAACATCCCCTTTTTGAGCAAAACCACCCTCAAAATGGACTTGGTTATGATTTTTTTTGTATTTATCTCGCAAATTATTACTCTGGTGAAAAATCACAAAGAGAGCAAAAATGATGGCCGTAAATCCTACAAAGATTATATAAGATGTGTACCTAACTCTGTGGGATTTTCCACGATTTGGAGTAAAAAATTAATTAAACCCCAATTAAACCTTAAATAATGTTTTATGTTCGATATGCTTGTTTCCACACCACCAAGGAGGTAAAGCTTCCGGCGCGTTTTTTTAAGTGGTCTCCCCAGTAGGCCTATTCCACTATATTTATCTGATTTAGATTCCTTCGTTTTCAAAATAGAATAATTCTTCTTCCGTGGTAGAATTTAGACAACTTTGTCCATTACACTCTGCACGCATTAAGGAGCAACGTAATCCCATTTTAACACAGCTACATCTTTTTCCACAGCTACTTTTGCAACTACACGATATTAATTTGAGGATCTGCAAAGGCGCTGGTACTTCAGTTGTGTATACCGTACTTTCACCGTGTTAGTAGACATTGCCATGGCTGGGCGGCGCGCCGCCGTGTATTCGGCTAGGTTCGTGAGTCGTTGGCGGGGGGCGGGGCGTGTTTTTTGCTCGCAAAACTCAATTGATAAGCGGTGCGGGACTTACTGTGTACTCCCCCCGCCAACGACTGACAAACCTAGCTGGACTCACGGCGACGCGCGGCCTATTCCCCTATGTCTACCAAAACGGTGAAAGTACGGTATAGTACACATAATATTGTTTGTATTTTTCCATCCCCATAGTCTCGCATCGATAGTATTGCCTTCACATACCTGGATCTGGTGATAGACATGGTAACAATGCTCCTTTGAAGCTGCAAATGTTGGAGGGAGCCTTGAAAGTGTTACATCACTACTGGACTTGCTCACTAGTTTATTAAAAGAGGCGAATCTGCACTTATTTAACGAAGTTTCTTTTGTAGGTGCCTTATAGAGTACCACAGTATCATCTTTTGTCCAGCCGTTACAATATCTTCTTTACATGAAAGTTCGCTGTAAAACGTATTGACGACATCACCTAGATATTTCCTACTCTTCGACAGATTTTGGAGAGAACGCCAGGGGAACTTCAAAGAGAGGGGCTACAGCTCTAAAGACTTGCTTTGTGCAACTCCGAGGAAGCTCTACTTTTCGCCCAATCATTCAGCGGATGCGATACCTCGGCCTTTTTTGGAAAGATTAAAATGCAGACGACAAATCTGTTGAAGAGTAGGAAAAATCTAGATGATGTCGTCAATACGTTTAACAGCGAACTTTCAAGTAAAGAAGATATTGTAACGGTCGCTCGTCGCTCAGTTAATGGGCGACGCAAATCATTTTTTTAAATTTTTTGTATATTGTTTCCGTTGCCTGTAAATTGTAAACGAAAAGGAAAAACCAACAAAATGTTCAATACAAAAGTTACTTAGAAAAAATGAGGCTACTTAAATACCTAAAAAGGTATCTTCGTTACAAAAAATATACCGGGCGTGTCAAAAAATTTAAATTATGTTGGGATCTGATCTTTATTTGGTCCCATTTAACGCCAAGGAAGCTTTTAGTTTGCCCATAAATAGCCTGGGACGCCGAGTTTGAATGGCCCTGTACATAACTAACTATCTGGGAAGCTTTCTGGCACTTGCGTATATAAAATTGGGAATCCTGCTAGTTGCCTTAGACCTCGTTATTTATTACTAAACTTTCTAGACTCATTATTTCTCCTTACTAAGGCATTATAGGTATTTTTTAGACAGCTTTAAAGTTCGGTTATGAAATATTAGGTAGGTAGGTCATATCACAGGGGATACACTTGTAAATTTCTTGAGATATTGTCTACTTAGAGACCTAAAGTTTTTTTTGAATGGATCAGTGTTTTATCCGCTTTTTGGAATGCAATTTGTGGGATCGTTTTTAAATTTGGGAAGTGGATTTTAAGTGCATTATTCGGTGGAAACATTAGCGGATAGGAGACAGTGAAAGAAAATTAAAGGCCTTCTCTAACTGCAGCACTTTAATTTATTTTTGTTTTCGGTATCGGTGGTGGAAAGCCAATTAGAGAAAATCCTAACTGTGGCATTGTGTTTTAACGCACGAACAGTGTACGCCATTAACTTCATTTCCAATAAAAGATAACTGTTTTTTTTTTCTGCCAATCCACGAATAACGAGCTAAAGGAAAGATACAGCTATGCCGAGGCATTTAGGATTCTGGATTTCCGTTCATTTCATGTACAAAGAGCATCGATTTTCGCGCATTAAAAATGTTTCTGGTATCAGGAGATTTAACCGCGTAAGTATACTAGATAGGGTGCCCCCGAATGACGGTTCCAAATATAAAGTTTAACTAAAGTATTCGTAGCATACTATGCAATGATAATTTTTAATGATAACAACTATTAAGACGTATTGAGTATGTGTCATATTGAATAGAAGTGTTACACTTAAAATAAACTAACTAAAAACAAAAATGTTCGTTTGTTTCATAATTTATTTCCGACTATTGTGGATTGTAAAAAGAACAAATTTTAGGAACTTACTAAGTAACTGGTAACTGTGAACTGTAGAAATTTATAGATTTTAAATTTGAATTAATCATACTAAAAAATCTGTATCATAATAAAACTCATAATCATCAAAGTATAAGCACCTAGTAAATATTTAATAAATCAACTAAAGCACGAGAGTAGAAAAAAATTAACTACGTAAC
The DNA here is from genome assembly GCA_963920635.1 of Pseudeuparius sepicola. Classification (NCBI taxonomy): domain Eukaryota; kingdom Metazoa; phylum Arthropoda; class Insecta; order Coleoptera; family Anthribidae; genus Pseudeuparius; species Pseudeuparius sepicola. The sequence goes on from OY987305.1 coordinate 9,972,940, forward strand.
TAATATGTTTTCCTTTGTAGCCAGATCCTGCTATTATTGTGCTTAGGTTTTGCCAGCGTCCAGAGATATACAGGGTGAGTCAGAAATAACTGGCATCATTTTTTTGGGTAAGAGAGATGGTCATTCTGAACAACTTTTTTTCCTATCGTCGAAATTTTTCTCTATTTTTTTTTAAATTTACCAACATTTATTTCATACATACCGGATAGAATAGCGTAAACTCGGTCTCAAAATACTTTACTAGTTGATGATTTACCATTTTCTACTCGGCTGTTGGCAGGGCGCCAGTGCCGTGTTTTCATAGAGGGGGGATTTTGAGGGGATGAATTACAAAATTTTATTAAGAAAAGTGGTTCAGAATGACCATCTCTATTACCCAAAAAAAGGATGCCAGTTATTTCAGACTCACCCTGTATACTAATAAGTCCGGGCACTCGGCCTTGAGCCCCTCGTCATCGAGCTGATCGATATCTTATATTATAAGAAAATAAGCTGTAGGTACACAGTGTAGCTGAGAGCGGTTCGTTCGCATTCTACCGGGTGCGCGCAAAATATTACCGCAAAATATTACCGACCGACCGTTACTGTGTTGTAGTGATGCCTATAGTAACGCTTTTTGCTGCAGTGCGGATGGCTGTAAAACCAGTTCAAAAGACTATATTACCTTTTTTTCATTTCCTAAAGACCCTGAAAGGTAAGATTGAGTTTGAGGTACCTACCTAAAAAAATTAAGACATTTTTATATGACATTTGAAATATAATAGATATAATATTAAAATATTGAAAATTTGAAGGTGCCACCAATGGAAGAATGCCTTAGGATTCATCAGAGAACATAAATTTGCGAATATTCCACCTGAAGAGGCATATAAACCTATAAGAATTTGCAAGGCACATTTTGATGATCAGTCATTCACTTCATCCGGAAAACGTTTAGTATCAAAATATTTACTACAGGATGAAAAAGTAGATATGATTAGTTTAACTCTTTGTCGTTAAATATTTATTTGTCATTTATGTTTTTGTCTGCTCTATGTTTTGTTAGTCTACCAGATATACCTACTAATTATGTAGATTCTGGTAATAGCTACCTTGTATTTTAATTTAACTATACCTACCATAAACTAACGGTACACTTACCTACACAAATAATGTTGTATCAAAGTCTACTAATAGGTATACTAATATTTTTGTAGACTTTGGTAAATAATGGAAAGTCAATATGAACATGCCCCCGTATAACTAGCTTGACGGCGATTTCGTTTAGTTGCCCTCGTAAATGCGAAGCGTGCGAGGTGACGATGATTTACGACCGGTCCCAAAAAATTGTCGGCTTTTCCGAGAGATCAAAGAAGTGAACCGACTTTAGTATTTCTAGACTTTGGTTTTGCTCCCCAAGCAATTTGAATCACCTTATATACCCCTGTTGTCTGTAGTCTTTCTAAATCCGGGCATTTCGTAGCGCAAGAAATTTGTGTTGCAGCTGTTTAATCTAATTTCAGGAAGGCGTCGTTCCCCCAATAACAAGAAGTAGCACACAATTAAAGCTACGGGAACAAAGGACGGGGACCTGCGGGACAAGCAACAGAATTTGTTCACCTTCCCGTCTTTTTAAATATTTTCGAGGCGTGCCTGAACTCATTCGGCTGATGAATAAAATTATTATCCTGGGATCTCGTTCCAAGGCTCCACTCACATTTGCCTGTATGACCCATTTTCGTATACTGAGGAAACGCTCAACGCTGCTAGCGTTTTTGTAGATACCGAATATTATGCTTGTGTCCAAAATCATAAATATAAATACGAACATATAGTAATACTCCGACAGCTTACTGCCAACAATAAAATGATTAGAATTGTTTATTCTATGGCGTACTAGTACTTTATGATAATAATATACAAAGAAAAAAGAAAATCGAAAAAGATAAAACTTTTTGCAAATATCTAAGTATGCATTTATTTTCTTCTATTGCACATTATTATATAATGTTTTATTTATCTAATTTACACATACTTCAGTATAGGAATAATCCCTAAAACTAAAAAAAAATCGTTAAACGGACGTTTAGAAAATTTGTCTCTATAAAAATGTCTCCTCTACATCGGTTTTGTTTATCGGTGCATGAGCTTCCACTAGTTAGATCTACATAATTTTATATTAGCATGAAGTGAATACTATCATCAAAATATTTTAAACAACTTTAAATTATATTTTAATGAGAAATTTAGGTAGAATCCCTTTATGCCATCAAATTTACAAAAAAATAAATAAAGCAAAATAATAAATTCGTGAGTAATTTATTGAATTAATCTATAAAATTAATTTGCAATGTAATCCATAATTAACAATTTATTTGAGAAAACAGCCCAACATAGCCTGCTCTTTAAGTAAATGCCAATCTCTGTATAAAGAGAGTCCACAAAATAGTACTGCAATGTTAAACCATAATAACACGGGAATGGTCCATGCTGCCTCCATAGACTCATCGCCCTTGACACTTCGAGGAGAATCCCCACCATCATCATTTCCATCACAGTGTGGCTACTCTTTTTCTGACTAACCCGATATATGTTTTGGCGCCATCTCTTTATGTAATTATTTAATTAAAAACATACAAATATTTTTTGTATTGCCGAGAGTACCGAAAATTTATTTCTATTGTGGTTTGAAGATCTTTATACCGGCTTTGCTTGTGTTTGAGATATAAATATAAGTTTTGTCGAAATTTCTTTGTGGTGCAAACAGATCCATTTAATTTTTAATTGGGTTTTTCGCCACCGAAACCTAAACCAAACTGATTAAAAGACAACTTTTTCAAGTTGCCAGGAAAATACATAAATGCCTAACATTAAAGAACGAAACTTTTAATTTATTCCATGAATGGTTTCTCCATTACCGGAGAAAAGAAAGAAATTATCAAACTTTAAACGTACAGGAAATGGAACTAGCCAGCTGCCAAATATATAAATATAGATACTACATTGTAGTTAAATATGCCTGCATATCTTTAGAAATGAACAACGTTTTTATTAAAGAAAATAATTAGCATACCATTCAAAAGTATCTTGGAAAACTGTCAGGCCGGAACTAAAAATCTCTAACAGAGTTAGATCTCAATTTTGTATTTCGGTGAAATCAAGACGCTCAGCGCTCGTTTCTGGATAGCTTTGTCATTTAACTGCATTTCGTGGACCCTAGTCAGAACGAATGTACCTATACTGGACAATATCAATCCCAGACGTTTCCAGTCTTAGATACTCTATGCTATTTTTAGGGGAAAATTGTATCAGAGCTTGAAATCTAAACTTCGTCATCAATTATAGGAAAAATACACACAGCAAAAGAATTTAAGGGACAAGGATAAAAATTATGAAATAAAACACAATTTTCTGCCATATTTTTCTATATTATAGCTGTACTCTAAATAGACTTATATGTGTCAAAATTCACAAAAGAATTAAGAAAATTTGCATAGTTTTCAGAAAAAAAATTATGCATGTTTTTGCAACACATAATTAACAACAATAGAGCAACATTAAATAATAATAGTATTACCACCATGACTGTTAACAACAGCTCTGCATCTACGAGGCATTCTCAGAATTAAGTTGTCAATGTGATGTTGTTCGATGGCGTTCCATTCATTTGAAAGGCCCTCGAATAGTTGTTGGTCAGTTTAAAACACAATATTTTGCACCAAAAGTCTTCGTCCGAGCATACCTGATAAGTGCTCGATGGGATTAAAGTCAGAGGATTGAGAAGGCCAAGGCAAAACATTAATTTCACGGCACTTGCCGCATGAGGACGCGCATTGTAGTTCATTAGTTGAAATTTTGGTCCAATTCTCTCAGCATATTATGGAAAAACAATAGGCCGAAGAATTGTTTTGATGATCACTGGAATTCAGTTACCGCTCCAACCAAACGAGATTATTTCTTCCGCCGATGTTGATATCGCCCCATACCATGATCGTACCTCCTCGAAAGGTGTGAACCGCTCTAACAGCTGCAAGGCGTTCTGCATTTCCAGGACAACTCCACATGCGATGCCTCCTTGAATCTGGCAAATCGGGGCTCATCAGAAAAGAAAATTGGAGTCCATTCCTGCTGCATGGTGCCAATTTAAATGTTCTTTTACCCACTGTAAACTGGTTGTGCGATTTCCTCGTATGATAATGCTGGAACTCTTACAGGCCGGCGGTCATTAACATGATCTTCGTGGAATCTGTTTCGGATAGTTTAGTCACTAACCCGTACATTGTATGTATTGTGCAGCTGAATAACCAATTGCGACGCAGTGATACTGAGCTCTAGCAAGGCTAGCATATTCGCATTTTTGTATTTTGTATGTTTTATTACCTACCTGAGCATATACATTTATTACATTAAGTACCTACAAGTACACGTAGTAATTCCTTTATTACGTATAAGGCTTATTATATTTTGGATTTCAAATTAAAACTCCACACATTAAAAGTGTCAAGCAACGATCCACTATGGCCGACTGTGGTATTTCTTTTTTAATAATAAATCTATTATATACCTAGATGTGTTCATTAATTTCCAATTGTAGCCTAAATCGTCAGATCTATGTCTATAGAACAGTGGCGTAACCAGAATGTAGAGTTGGGGGGGGGGGGCTAAGGGCTAATTATTAAAAAAAATTCTTCGGTAATATTTACGGCGAAACTATTGTTTTAAAATAAATTTTATTTAGAAATAAATACCACGCGGCAGATCTTTGGGGGGGCTAAAGCCCGCAAAGATCCCCCCTGGTTACGCCACTGCTATAGAAACATGTAATCATAAAACCGCGTTAAGTAACATTCTTACCGAGATAAATGCAACATAGAAAGAGCCTTTTATGCTGTAGTAGTTCAGTCTCCACTGCTGTAATATGCACAAAGGACAGCAGCTCGAAACGCGGGAGTTTCCCAATTGCGGCAGTGATGTTTTTCTCAGATAATATTGTTTTGTTTTGAATTTCGCACACACTTAATTTGGAGACTATTTACGGTTATTTATATGGCGTTTAAACAGAAATATATTTTTTTGTGAACATTGTATTTTTATAGCTAACTATATTTTTGTTTTAAATTTATTTATTACACTAAGCAATTGTTATAGAAGTTTGTTTTTTTATCTTTAATTTTAATACAATATTTTATAAGAACATCTAAGATATATTTTTATAAGCCTTATAATACAATAGCTATCATTTTTGGATCTTTGGTATTACAGAAAATATTTGAAAGTTTTTAATTTCATAATTACATAAACAGATGGCGCCAAAACATGTATCTAATTAATTGGAAAAAAGTAGCCAGTCTTAAATATTTCCATAGTGACAAATAATTATTTACTGTCAGTCTGAAGCTTCAAATTCAACGAGACTTCAACGTGCATCATCACACGCAATAAATGTAAGTATTTCTTACAAAAAATTAAGTATTCTTTGTGTATATCCATTAACTTGTAAACTATACACTGTCTATTACATGAAAACTTTGTATTTTCTTGTAAAATGTACAGACTAAATAAATAATGTTGTTTTCATTGGTTTCAGCAGCAACATGGACTCACATTGTGACGGAAATTACGATGGTGGGGATTCTCCTCGAAGCCTTAAAGCCGATGAGTCTATGAAGGCAGCATGGACCATTCCTGCATTACTATCGTTTTTTGTACTGCTGTTTTGTGGCCTCGCTTTATATAGAGATCGTCACTTACTCAAAGACCTGGCTATGTTGGGCCGTTTTTTCAAATAAATTGTTAACTATGAAGTTCATTGCATACTAACTTTATAAATTAATTCAATAAATTACTGACGAATTTATTATTTTGCTTTATTTTTAGAAAATTTGACGCCACAAGGTGATTCTGCATAAACGCCCCACGTAACTGAAATAAAAAGTTGTATAAAATATGTAGATTTGATTAGTGGAAGCTCACGCACAGATAAACACCTAGAACGAATAGGCGTTTTTACAGAAATGAATAAATTATTTCCTAAACGTTCGGTTAATGTTTGATTTATTTAACTCTTAGGGATTATTCCTATACTGAAGTATGTATAAATCAAATAAGTCAATCATAATAATGTGCAATATCTATACAAAAAAAAATTAATACAAAACTGCGAACCAAATAAGCATTTAGATGTTTGAAAAAAGAGTGGTAGTTTTTCTGGTTTACTTGTTACTCTGTATTTTATTTTCATAAAGTAGAAGTACGCCATACAATGAACAATAATTCTAATCATTTTATTATTGGCAGGTGCCAAACAAAATACCACGTGCTTATTTGAAAAAACGTATATGTTTATTTAAATTTTAATTGTGTTCTTCGCCACAGAAACCTGAATCAAACTGAGTAAAAGACAACTTCTTATAGTTGCCAGGGAAATTCATAAACGCCTAACATGAAAAGAACGTTAAAAATAATTTAAACAACTTTGTTTTCTGAGCTTTCGGAGTACAAATATTCCTCGTTTCTCAAGGAAAAGTCGCGGACAGTCGGATTGCTGCCCACTTCCTAGCAGACAAAGTTGTTGAATTTATTTTTTAAGTTAACGTTCAAATTTCGTTCTTTTTATGTTAACCGTTTATGAATTTTCCTGGCAACTTAAAAAAGTTTTCTTTTAATCAGTTTGGTTCAAGTTTCTGTGGCCAAAATCCCAATTTAAAATTGAATGGATCTGTTTCCCAGACCAAGAAATTTCCGACAGAACGTATATGTTTGTATTATATTATTTATATCTCAAACACAAGCATATCCGGTAGAAACGTTTTATAACAAAATGGTGATAAATTTTCGGTACTTTTGGTAATACAGAAAATATTTGAAAGTTTTTAGTTACGTAATTACATAAACAGATGGCGCCAAAACATATATCTGGTTAGAAAAAAAAGAGTAGCCAGTCTGAAATATTTCCATAGTGACCAAGGATTATTTACTGTCAGACTGAAGCCTTCAACTTCAACGAGACTTTACGTGCAGCATCAGAAGCAATAAATGTAAGTATTTCTTTGTAAAAATTAAGTAGTCCTTGCGTATATCCATTAATTTGTAAACTATACGATGTCTAATACATGCAGAACTTTGTATGTAATTGTAAAATGTACCGACTAAATAACTAATGTTGGTTTTGTTTGTTTCAGCAGTAACATGATCTCACACTGTGATGGAAATTACGATGGTGAGGATTCTCCTCGAAGTTGCAATGGAGATGAGTCCATGAAGGAAGCGTGGACCATTCCTTCGCTACTATGGCTTATTGTATTGCTATTTTGGGGCCTCGCTTTATACAGAGATCGTCATTTACTCAAAGACCTGGTTATGTTGGGCCGTTTTTTCAAATAAATTGTTAATTATGAATTACATTGCATACAACTGTTATAAATTAATTCAATAAATTACTCGCGAAATTATTATTTTGCTTTACTTTTAGAAAATTTGATGCCAAGAGATAATTTTACCTAATTTCTTCACGTAAATATAATAAAAAGTTGTTGGAAATATTTTAATTGATACTATTCACCTCCACGGCTATATATAAAATATGTATGTAGATTTGACTAGGGGAAGCTCATGCATATATACACATGTACACCTTTTTATAGAAATAATGTGGGATATATGTACAAGAAACTGAAACAAAAATTAATATAAAACTGAGAACAAATTATTTAGATATTTTTGCAAAAAAGTGGGAGGTAATTTTTGTGATTTACTTTTTTACTCTGTATATTATTATTATTTTTATAGTAGTAGTAGTACGCCATAGAATGAACAACAATTCTAATCATTTTATTATTGAGAGTAAATTATCAGAAGTGCGGAAAAAGTATCAATTAGGTACTTATTTTAAAAAAATCGTATATGTTTATTTTAATTTTAATTTCGTTTTTCGCTAGAGAAATCTGAACCAAGCTGATTAAAAGACAACTTATTCAAGTTAACAAGAAAATTCATAAATTCCTAACATTAATAGAACGAAACTTTGAACGTTAACTCAAAAAATAACTTCAACAACTTTGTCTTCTAGGCCGAGGGCGGCAACCGGAATATACGAGGTCTTACTTTTGAGTAAGAAGGAAGATTAATGCACCAAAAGCTAAGAAGATAAAGTTGTATAAGTTATTTTTAAAGCTATCCTTCAAAGTTTCGTTCTTTTAATGTCAGGAATTTATGAATTTTCATGGCAACTAGAAAAAGTTGGCTTTTAATCAGTGTGGTTTACGTTTCTGTGGCGAAAACTCCAATTAAGAATTAAACAGATATGTTTGCGCCACAAATAAATTTCAGGCAAGACGTATATATGTTTGTATTTATATAATATTAATAATAATAATAATATATAATTATTATAAATAATTTATATCTCAAACACAAGCATATCCTGCAGAAAACTTTCATAACACAATAGCTATAAATTTTCTTTACTTTTCGTAATACAGAAAATATTTCAAAGATTTTAATTCCTTGATTACGTGAACAGATGGCGCCAAAACATGTATCTAGTTAGTAAGAAAAGAGTAGCCAGTCTGAAATGTTTCCATGGTGACAAATGATTATTTACTGTCACTTTGAAGCCTTCAACTTCAACAAAACTTCACGTGCAGCATTACAAGCAACAAATGTAAGTATTTCTTAGCAAAAATTAATTATTCTGTGTGTATATCCATTAATTTGTAAACTATACAACGTCTATTACATGCAGAACTTTATATTTTCTTGTAAAATGTACAGACTAAATAACTAATGTTGTTTTTATTGGTTTCAGCAGTAACATGGACTCACACTGTAATGGAAATTACGATGGTGGGGATTTTCTTCGAAGTCTTAAAGACGATGAGTCTATGAAGGCAGCATGGACCATTGCTGTGCTATTATGGTTTATTCTAGTACTATTTTGTGGCCTCTCGTTATACAGAGATCGTCATTTATTCAAAGGGCTGGCTATGTTGGTCTGTTTTTTCAAATAAATTGTTAATTATGGATTACTAATGTTATAAATGAATTCAATAAATTACTCACGAATTTATTATTTTGCTTTATTTAAAAAAAATAATGCCAAAATATGATGTACCTAATCTTTTCACGTAAATATAATACAACGTTGTTTGAAATATTTCAATTGATACTATTCACCTCCATGTCAATATAAATCATGTAGATTTCACTAGGGGAAGCTCACGCACAGACAAGCACATACAAGGTATAGACATTTTTATAGAAATGAATTCTTTCCTAAACATTCGATTATTTTTTTTACCTTTTATGGATTATCCAAAGACTGTAAAGTATGTGTAAATTAAATAAGTCAAACCTACAATAATGTGTGATATCTGTACAAGAAACTGAAATAAAAATTAATATAAAACTGAGAACAAATTATTTAGATATTTTTGCAAAGAAATGGTAATTTTTGTGATTTACTTTTTTACTCTGATTATTATTTTCATAAAGTAGTAGTACGCCATAGAATAAACCACAATTCTAATCATTTTATTTTTGACATTAAGTTATTAGAATTGCGGAACAAAATACTACATACTTATTTTAAAAAACGTATATGTTTATTCGATTTTTAATTTTTCTTTTCACAGAAACCTGGACTAAAATAATAAAACGACAACTTTTGCAACTTGACAGGAAAATCTATAAATGCCCAAAGTTATTAGAACGAAACTTTGAACGTTAACTCAAAGAATAACTTAACTCAAAGAATAACTTAACTCAAAGAATAACTTAACTCAAAGAAAAACTTAACTCAAAGAATAACTTAACTCAAAGAATAACTTCAACTTTGTCTTCTAAGCCGAGGAAGGCCACCCGACTGTCCAAAGTTTTACCTTTGAGAAAGGAGGAAGGTTGATTCTAGTTTAGAAACAAATTTATTTTTGGAGTTATCGTTCAAAGTTTCGTTCTTTTAATGTTAGGCATTTATGAATTTACCTGGCAACTTGAAAAAGTTGTCTTTTAGTCAGTTTGGTTCAGGTTTTAGTAGCGAAAAATCCAATTAAAAATCGAATAAACATATATGTTTTTTAAAATAAGTACGTGGTATTTTGTTCGGCACTTCTGATAGCTTACTGTCAATAATAAAATTATTAGAATTATTGTTTATTCTATGGCGTACTAATACTTTATGACAATTATATAAAGATTAAAAAGTAAACCACAAAAACTACCACTTTTTGCAAATATCTAAGTATTTACTTTGTTCGCAGATTTTATATTAATTTTTACTTTAGTTTCTTGCACAGATATTGCACATAATTATATAATGTTTGACTTGTCCAATTTATACAAACTTCAATTTAGGAATAATCCCTAAAAGATAAAAAACATTAAAAGATAAAAAAAATCTCTTCTGCATCCTCTACATTCTATTTTGTTTATCGGTATTGTTCAACAACGCATGAGCTTTCACTGGTTAAATCTACATAATTTTATATTGAAGTAAATATTATTGTTAATATATTTTGAACAACTTTTTATCATATTTTCATGATAAATTTGTGTAGAATCACTTTATGGCATCAAAATGCCTAAAAATAAAGCAAAATAATAAATTCGTGAGTAATTTATTGAATTAATTTATAACATTACTATGCAATGTAATCAATAATTAACAATTTATTTGAAAAAATAGCCCAACATAGCCAGCTCTTTGAGTAAATGACGATCTCTGTATAAAGCGAGGCCCCAAAATAGCAATACAATAAGCCATAGTAACGCAGGAATGGTCCACGCTTCCTTCATGGACTCATCTCCATTGCAACTTCGAGGAGAATCCTCACCATCGTAATTTCCATCACAGTGTGAGCCCATGTTACTGCTGAAACAAACAAAACCAACATTAGTTATTTAGTCGGCACATTTTACAAGAAAATACAAAGTTCTGCATGTAATAGACGTTGTATAGTTTACAAATTAATGGATATACACTGAGAATATTTAATTTTTGCTAAGAAATACTTACATTTATTGCTTGAGATGCTGCACGTGAAGTCTCGCTGAAGTTGAAGGCTTCAGACTGACAGTAAATAATCATTTGTCACTATGGAAACATTTCAGACTGGCTACTCTCTTCTTTCTAACCAGATACATGTTTTGGCGACATCTGTTTACGTAATCAAGGAATTAAAATCTTTCAAATATTTTTTTGTATTACGAAAAATACCGAAAATGTATAGCTATTTTGTTATGAAACTTTTCTACCGGATATGCTTGTGTTTGAGATGTAAATATACCAACGTTTTGTCGTTTTTTTTTGTGGCCCCAACAGGTCCATTTAATTTTTAATTGAGTTTTTTGCCACAGAATTCTGAACCAAATGCCAAACATTAAAAGAACGAAACTTTGAATTTATTTCTAGAATCGTTTCTCCATTACCAAGGAATTTATCAAACATTAAACATGCACGAAATGAAGCTAGCCAGCTGCCATATACAGGGTGGATACAAATTGGGGAATATTGCTTATTATTTCTTAAAATATGCATCATATCAAAAACATGTTTTAATAAAAGTGTTAGGGGAAATTATTTCCCGTTTAGTAATAATAATACATAATAATAATAATAATTTCCCCTAACACTTTTATTAAAACATGTTTTTGATATGAGGAATGTTTAAGAAATATAAGGAATATTCCACAATTTGTATCCACACTGTAGTTAAATACTTGGATAGATATTTTTAGAAACGACAACGTTTTTTATTAAAATAAATAATTAGCTAACCTTTCAAGACTGTCAATCCAGAGCTCAAAATCTATAACAGAGCCGGATCTCAATTTAGTATTTCGCTGAAATCAAGACGCTCAAGGCTCGTTTCTGGATAGCTTTGTCATTTAACTGCATTTCGCGGACCCTACTCACCGGATAATATCAATCCCAGGCGTTTGCGGCCTTAGATATTCAATGCTATTTTTCGGAGAAAATTCTATTAAAGCTTTAACTGTAAACTTCTTCATCAATTATAGGGAAAATATTATGTTTTACTACCTACCCAAAAATATACATTTATTACATTAAGTACAAGCACACATAGTAATTCCTTTATTATGTATAAGGCATATTACTTGAAACTATAAAACTTTACACATTAAAAGGGTCAAGCAATGACCTACTATATTCGAATGTGGTAATTTTTTAATAATAAAGCCACAGCCGACTCTGCGAAAAGACATGAAGTTGAGAAAGCTGGCAACATGGCTTGCGGGTCTGCGCGGCGTGGCCTGTCACTCCCTGTCGTTTGATTTTACACGAAATTTACCAGAATTAATTTGTGTAGTGCGGGTAGTGCTATCGCCGCCAGATTGCCACGACAAGGCAGCGTGTCTCTGGGTGGAAACAGACAGCCCGAAGTGCTGGTGACAGCTTTTTTATAAAGTTGTTTTGTTTGTGAAAAAATGAAACATTTCTCTAAAAGTTCGGAGTGAAGAATCGTTCCTTTACAATTTCAAGCCTCAAGAAGCCTAGAATCGCCGAGGGATGCTAGAACTTAGTTATATACCTTTCTGTAAGTCAAATCGTAATAATAACTTCAAGCTAGGTTTTCGTTGTTTGACGGCAGGCGGTAGGTAGACTTGTATTCGTTTTGGGCTTTCCAAAGGACGAAAATATAAGAACAAACTAAAGTACCCTTTAAAATTAATGGAGCTTTCTAACAATCCAAACATTGTTTAATATTTACCCTAACTGCCATTTCAATCACAAGAGATATTATTCTCCTTCACAACATGCAGTTCTCTGTTTGCTTGTTGTTTGTATTTTTATGAAAATTTATCCAAAAGGGAAGATAGGTAATCATCATTTGCCTCACGGCCTGACAATTTTCACAAAAATTCGACTTACAACAAAATGTAGTTCCCTCTATTTGACAAAATTTACCATATTATTTGTCGAAAATGTACCCATCCACACCAGGAAACGTACTTATTATGAATACTTATACTTTTCTGTGTATATTTTGTTACTTGTTATGTACCCAATTATTGAAACATAGGTCACAAATGTATATAATTATATAATTAAAAAGAGCGTTCAACATTTATTAGCAAACATAAACTAAGCCAAAGTGCAGACTACTCTAGATTGCATAGACCCATTGAACCGTCCCGCTGCGGCGTTGCCACATGTTTGCACAGGGCTTGTAAAGTTTTAGAAAGTTGTGATAAAGCTATTATATACCTAGATGTGTTCATTAATTTCAATTGTAATCATAAAACCGCGTTAAGTAACATTTTTAGCGAGGTAAATGCAACATGGAAACAGAGAATTTGGCGCAGCCATAAAACAGATAGGGCGAGTGACACGCCACTGCCGGACGCGACACGCTGCGTACACCTCTATCATTCACAGTTTTACGGCACCCATTGCGGGTCCCAGAAAATATAGCCTTTTATGCTGCGATAGTTAAGCTTCTACTGTTGTAATATGCACAAAGGACAGCAGCAATTGAGGCAATGACCTCAAGCTATTGAGAGCGTTCTGCGCGAACTCAAACGAATGCGTGTACTTTCGCAAAGTTTTTCTCAGATAATTGTGAATTGTGTTTTTTCTAATTCACAGACTTTGTTTGGAGGCTATTTACGGTTATTTTATGGCGTTAAAACATAAATTTATTTTTCTGTGAACATTGTATTTATATACGATTTTAATTTATTTAATATACTAAGCAATTTTAAGTTTGAAAGTACATAGGTACATCTAATTTATGTTTTTATAAGTTTTATAAAACAATAGTCATTTTTGAACTTTTTGGTAACACAGAAAACATTTGAAAGTTTTTAATTTTATAATTACATAAACAGATGGCGCCAAAACATGTATCCTGATGATGTTAAGATTCTCCTCGAAGTCTCAAGGGCGATGAGTCTATGAAGGCAGCATGGACCATTCCTGTGAATAAAAAATTAATTAAAATATTTTAGTTGATACTATTCACTTTCAGGGAATATGAAATATGTAGATTTGACTATTACAAGCTCATGCACCGATAAACACACATAGAATGTATAGACATTTTTTAGGAATGAATTATTTCCTAAACGTTCGTTTAATGTTTGTTTTTTTTTAAACTTTTAGGGATTATTCGTAAACTGAAGTATGTGCAAATTAAATTAGTAAAATCACTAATAATCTCTAATAATAAAACAAGCATATCCAGTAGAAAAGTTTCATAACACAATAGCCATACATTTTCGGCACTTTTGGTAATCCAGAAAATATTTGAAAATTTTTAACTCCTTAAACAGATGGCGCCAAAATATGTATCAGGTTAGCAAGAAAAGAATAGAAAGTCTGAAATGTTTTCATAGCGACAAATGAATATTTACTGTCAGTTTGAAGCCTTCAACTTCAACGAAACTTCACGTGCAGCATCACAAGCAGTAAATGTAATTACCTATTTATTAGTAAGAATTAGGTACTCTTTGTGTATATCCATTTATTTGTAAACAATACAATGTCTACTAAATGCAGAACATTGTATTTTCTTATAAATGTACCGATTAAGTAACTAATATTGTTTTTATTTGTTTCAGCAGTGACATGGATTATTTGCATTGTGAGGGAAATGACGATGGTTTGGATTCTCCTCGAAGTCTTAAGGACGATGAGTCTATGAAGGCAGCATGGACCATTCCTTAATACTATGGTTTCTTGTACTGCTATTATGTGGCCTCGCTTTATACAGAGATCGTCACTTACTCAAACAGCTGGCTATGTTGGGCAGTTTTTTCAAATAAATTGTTAATGATGAATTACATTGCATACTAATGTTATAAATTAATAATTAATTCAATAAATTTACTCACGGATTTATTATTTTGCTTTATTTTTAGTAAATTTGATGCCAAGCGGTGATTATACCTAATTGCCTTACGTAAATATAATAAAAAGTTGTTTTGAATATTTTAATTGACACTATTCACTTTCACGGCAATACTATGTAGATTTGACTAGTGGAAGCTCATGCACCGATAAAGCCCTAGAGTGAATAGACATTTTTACAGAAATGATTAACTATTTCATAAACGTTCCTTTAAGATTTAACTTTTTTAACTTTTAGGAATTATTCCTAAACTGAACTATGTATAAATTAAATATGTCAAACATATCATAATGTGCATAATCTGTACAAGAAATTAAAATCAAAGTAATGAAGTAAGTACTTAGATATTTGCAAAAAAGTCGTATTTTTTGTGGTTTACTTTTTACTCTGGATATTATTTTCATTTTCATGAATGAACAATAATTGAATGAACAATAATTCTAATCATTTTATTATTGACAGTAAGCTACTATCAGAATTATGGAACGAAATATCACTTATTTATTTTAAGGAATGTAAATGTTCATACAATTTTTAATTGGGTTTTTCGCCACAGAAACCTAACCCAAACTGATTAGGCCAGGAAAATTCATAAATACCTAACAATAAAACAACGAAACTTTGAACGTTAACTCCAAAAAATAACTTAAAAAAATTTGTTTCTGAGCTTTCGGAGAATAAATCTACCTCTTCTCTCAAAGGTAAGAATTCGGACAGGAAATTTTTATACTTATTCATTTCTGTAAAAATGTCTATACATTCTATGTGTTTATCGGTGCATGAGCTTGTACTATTCAGATCTACATATTTTATATTGCCGTGAAGGTGAATAGTATTAATTAAAATATTTTAAACAACTTTTTATTATATTTACATGAGGCTCCTTGAGGCCCCTTATACATCAAATTTTCTAAAAATAAAGCAAAATAATAAATCTGTGAGAAATTTATTCCATTAATTTATAATATTAGTAATTTATTTGAAAAAAACGGCTCAACATAGCCAGCTTTTTGAGTAGATGATGATCTCTGTATAAAGAGAGGCCATACAATAGCGATCCAATAAACCATAGTAGCACAGGAATGGTCCATGCTGCCTTCATGCACGGGCGTAGCCAAGGGGGGGGGGGGGTTTCGGGGGTTCAAACCCCCCCCCCCCCCCCCGAAATAAGCAAAATATTACCTAATATTATACCGAAAAAATACGAGGAGTGAAGAGTTAAATTATTATTACGTTTGAATATATGTAGTAATAGTAGCGCCTAGCGCCATCTTTTGACGAGAGGCAGGGGAAAAAAAGGGAGGGTGATAAACTTAAAGGTATGGACTACTGGAAAAAGTGGTGTAGTCAAGGTCAAGGGGTTTCTAATAAAGAAACAAATTTGGATTTAGCTATCAAAGCTTCAGCTACCTTGCATGCTGATAAGAAGACTGCCTACCCCGAAATCTAGTTTGGAATGCCTAGATATGTGCGATAAAAACCTTTATCCTAATATTTACACATTACTACAAATCTTGGCTACCATTCCTGTATCCACTGCTACCCCAGAAAGGTCTTTCTCGAGCCTAAGGAGACTGAAAAACTATTTACGAAACACTACAAGTGAAAACAGACTTAATGGTTTGGCTCTAATGAACATTCACTATGGAACAGAAATTCATGCAGATGAAGTAGTGGATATATTTAAAAGAAAAGCCGAAGATTTCCTCTTTAATGGTTTTAGATTTAGCGCAGAGGAACGAAATTAATTTATCCATTTCATTTAAAGTTAAGAACTTTATAAATATGTCGTAGTTTTTCGGATGAATATATAGATATTAAATTTCATGTAAGTATATTTTTGTTGTTTTATTTACTTCTCAAACTAACCCCCCCCCCCAAAACTAAATCCTGGCTACGCCCGTGCCTTCATGGACTCATCTTCCTTGAAAATTCGAGCAGAATCTTCACCATCGCCATTTCCATTGCAGTGTGAGCTCATATTACTGCCGAAACAAATAAAAACAATATTAGTTATTTAGTCGGTACATTTTACAAGGAAATACAAAGTTTTGTATGTAATAGACATTGTATAGTTCGATATACATAAGGAATACTTAATTTTTACTAAGAAATACTTACATTTTGATAACTTGGGATGCTGCACGTGATGTTTCGTTGAAGTTGAAGGCTTCAGACTTACATAAATAATCATTTGTCACTACGGAAATATTTTATACTGGCTACTCTTTTCTTACTAACCAGATACATGTTTTGGCGCCATCTGTTCAGGTAATTAAGGAATTAAATTTTTTAAAATATTTTCTGTATTACCAAAAGTACAAAAATTTATCGCTATTAGGTTATGAAAGTTTTCTGTCGGATATGCTTGTATTTGAAATATCATTAGATATATACGTTTTGTCGGAAATTTCTTTGTGGAGGAAACAAACGGACATCCTATATAAAGCTGGATTACTATTGGTGCTTTTCCCCTCCGCGCTGAAGGCTGTTTTTTGCAGCCATGTTTTGCTGATTTCTAGGGGTACTGTGGCACCATTTAGGTTTTAGGTTCTTCTTTCTTTTTTTAACTTCATTTTAAATAATCCGCCAAAAAACGCAGCTTTATTATTGCCCCCCCCCCGTCTGCTGAAATGACAGAATAATAAAATGTTAAAGTGTCATGACAACAGAAACAATAGTCTACTCACCTGTTTTATAATGTGCAATGTTTTCTATCTAATTATCTATACTAACTTCTCTTTGAATAATCTGCAATACTATTTTACTGAATCCATTAAACATTCAGCAACACAGTTGTCTGTATTTCCTAGAATAAATGCTGATTTCTTAATTTTTCGCCTATTTCCTACTTCTTCTTGAGAATTGTTTGGGACCTATCCCACAAAATTCTATGGTTATTATTAAAAGAGTGTTCACATACCTATTTTTTACTTTGAAATTTGATTTTTCCGGATATATTTTTTATGTTCTTTTAAACTAATGTTAAATGGCCTATAATAAGTCTCTCTAACGTAGAACTACATTCACGAGGAGTTTTATTATACATGCAATTTTTTGAGCTTTGCACCTCATTACATGGTTTCGTTTTCTAGCATCGATCTTAATGTATTTTTTGTTTTAAACACTGTTCTCACATTAAAAAGATTATCTATGCGTTTTAGCTTATCTAATAGTCCAGGAATATAAGGAATAATTAAATTTACTGGTCGGTCCACCTGATTTATTTCTATAATTCTATTAGCATTTTTATGTTGGCAATCCTGAAAAACTTGCTCAAATTCAACAGTATAAATATTCTTCTTAAGAACATTGTTTAATTTCCCCCACAAATTTTGTATTATTAGAACAAATCGTTTTAGCCCTATCATACAGACTTTTAATTACTCCTTTAAATATGATGATTGGAGTTAAAATGGAGGTATCTATTAATATATGTTGGTTTTCCATAGACACTAGTTTCTATATTAGGTATCTGATTTTACTATAGAAACGTCTAAGAATGATAATCGAATAAATTGCTTATGAATGCTCTTAAAGGAGACATGATAGCAATTCCAAATTTCTGCTGGTAAAATTCATTTCTTAGTTGAAAATAAGTGATTTAACACATAGTGTTGTTAGTTGTAATATTGCATCTATATTCAAATTTGTCCTTTCTACTAAGGTCTCATCATTTTCTAACTTTCTGCTTAAAATATTCAATAATTTGTCAACAGGGACATTCGTAAAAAGACTGACCACATCAAAGCCAGCTAATATACGGGTGAGTCACATCTAAAGGCAGAGCCGAAAACACAAGGTAAAACTCGCTAAAATAAGCACATATGCTTAATAAACATTAGCCCAAAAAAGCTTGGTTCTCCATATACAGCGTGTTGAAAATTTTCCAAAAATAACATATTTTTTTAATTTCTTTCGTTCCCATTTAGGAATTCCAACCATATTTGGTACACATTATACACTGGACGGTTGCCATTTTGTGGAATAATTTGACCCCGTTTCGATCACCAGCGGCGTAGGTACAAATAGTTACTGTAAATAATTGTAGAAAAAAAGTAGTACGGCCCTGTGCAAAACCAAAAATTTTGCCTTTTTTGGATAGCCCATTTAATTTGGAACAAAAAGTGCCTCTTGGTATTTTTTTTATTTCTGGTAAAGTTTCTTCGTAATTTCGGATTTTTTAAACTAGTGCCAAGGTGATTATGCTGGCATTTAAAATAAAATTATTTGTATCTACGCCGCTGCTCATCTGAACAGGGCCAAATTATTGCACAAAATGACAACCCATAATATGTATAAAATAATTCCTAAACGGGCTAGAAAAAAATTAAAAAATATTTGGAAAAGTTTCAACACTCTGTATATGGAGAACCAAGCGTTTTTGAGCTAATGTTTATTAAGCATATGTGCTTATTTTAGCGAATTCTACCTTGTGTTTTCGGCTCTGCCTTTAGATGTGACTCACCCTGTATAGTGATTCGGCAATTGATGTTCTCTAAGTTTTCCTAAAAAATGATTGTTTCTGATAAATGAATTTGAGTTTCCTACAATTAAGTAAATATTTTTCTAACCAATGACATGGTGAATTTATGGAACTTACAATACGGTGAAGAGGAATGTTTGGTTCAGGTTCTGTGGCGAGAAACCCAATTAGAAATGAAACGAAAACTAAAATCTTAAGCATTTACTTATCTTTAAGGTAATTACGTACCCTCAGCTCTTTTGCAAGAAAGCTTTCCCATAATTATCGAGGAAGTCTCCGTCGTTTTGCCCTCGATAAATGTTGCCATTATTCGACCGCTATTGCATATTGGACGAGCCTGCTCTGCCAGATCACAACGCTTCGATTCTTCGGTAAGTATTTGTGGAAGCTACCCATCAGAGGCGCTGACCTATAATAATAGAAGTTGTTCGTTACGAAGTTTATATAAATTTGCCCACCCTCAATACAAGCGACGCATCGAACAATGCTGACGCCGACGATGGCTGACTTACTCTGATTTACGTCGCTCTTTCGGATAAAATTTCGTTTTAACACGTTTGCGGTATGTTTTCTGACGGTTCCATTGTCCTACTCACTCGCCTTTGCAACTTGACAACTTACTACTTTACCCTAGGTGCAACTGGTATTAATTTTTTAGATATGGACAGTTGTATAGCAACCAAACTCGGAAAAAACAAAAAGATTCGTTTGTTTTATGTATATTATGCAAGCAACTGATTTCGTTGAGTTGCAAGATCGAACTATTCCAATAGCGTGGCGAAAAGTGTAAGTATAACAGCTTTTAAACCAAGCACAAGGGAAATTTATAAGGAATTCCCCGTTGTCTTTCCTCTTGCAATTATTCATCCTTCACTGCATATTGGACGTGCTCCACCATGTCATAAAGCTTCGATTCTTCGGTAAGTATTTGTGGAAGCTACCCATCAGAGGCACCGACCTTTAATAGAAGTTGTTCGTTACGAAGCCTCTATAAATTTGCCCGCCCTGAATACAAGCGATGCACCGAACAATGCTGACGCCGGCGATGGCTGACTCACTCTGATTTACGCCGCTCTTTCGGATAAAATTTCGTTTTAACAAGTTTGCGGTATGTTTTGTGATGGACCCATTGTCCTTCACGCGCTGCTCAGTGGAACTTACGGCTCTTGTCTTGGCAGAGATGCGGGATTATTTTTTTAAAGTAGCACACTTATCCCAATAAATTTAAAACAACTGTTAATTAGGAATGCAAAAGCTGTTCTCTTTTTAAGACGGTAGAATTTTACTTTGAAATTTTGCAGATTTTTAAAATATATTAATATGTCGGAGGTTGTACAAAATTTTCAAAATCGAACCGTGTCGGGATTTTTTGAGAAAAATTCCTGTTCTTTTCACTGAATTTATTCTACAGTTACTACCCTGTATATGTACAGGGTCATTCAAATGCGGCGTCTAATAAAAATTAGATCGCAACTAAATTTAAAATTTTTAACAAACGAAGCTCGGCTCGGCGCGACACCCTGTATATTTTTGTTGTAACGAACAAACCTTTTTAGATATTTAGGTAGCCCTATTCTTACTAAGTAACTTTTGCCTTGAACGTCAGACAACAATATACACAAAATACGTAAACAATATATTATACTAATAATTATGGTGTTAAGGTGTGTTAGTTTGTTGATTTGCAAAAATGACCTGAACGATATAATTCTAGCTATTTAACATTAGATAGGGCGAAAAAATAAAGAAGCAGAGAAATGACGAAAATGTGACAACCGTGTTAAACTATGCAACGGAGGATTTAATATTGAATGGGAGGATTTAATATTGAATGACAAAATTTAAAATAAATTGAGTGTCACAATGTTTAGCTATATTATTTACAACAGCTGTAGCCCATTAATATATTTTAAAAAAATAGGGGCGTACGACAATAACCAGAAACATGTTACAAAACGCAACGTAACATTTTAAAAAAACGCCTGAAGATGTGCCTTGCGAGGACTCGTTGAAAATGTATTGTAAATGTTAGGTACATATTTCATTTGTTAAATAGTTATATAGATAATAAATAGTTGTTAATATATTATGTTGTTTGCTTTAGGTAAATATAATAGGGCTACCTAAAAAATATACCGTAGCGTAGCGACGCCGAACGTCGTTTGTAAAAAATTTTAAATTTAGTTGTGATCTAATCTTTATCTTGTCCCAATTAACGCCAAGGAAGCATTTCCTTTGCCCATAATTGACCTGGCACGCCGAGTTTGAATGACTCTCTACGTAACTAACTATCTGGGAAGCTTTCTGGCACTTACGTATATATAAAATTGGGAATCTTGCTGGTTGCCCTAGACCTCGTTATTTATTACTAAATTTTTTAGACTCATTATTTCTCCTTACTAAGGCATTATAAATAGGTATAGGTGGGTATTTTTTAGACAGCTTTAAAGTTCGGTTATGAAATATTAGGTACGTCATTTGACGGGGGATACACTTGTAAATTTCTTGAGATATTGTCTACGTAGAGACCTAAATTTTTTTTGAAGGGATCAGTGTTTTATCCGCTTTTTGGAATGCAATTTGTGGGATCCTTTTTAAATTTGGCAAGTGGATTTTAGGTGCATTATTCGCTGGAAACATTAGCGGATAGGCGACAGTGAAAGAAAATTAAAGGCCTTCTCTAACTGCAGCACTTTAATTTATTTTTGTTTTCGGTATCGGTGGTGGAAAGCCAATTAGAGAAAATCCTAACTGTGGCATTGTGTTTTAACGCACGAACAGTGTACGCCATTAACTTCATTTCCAATAAAAGATAACTGTTTTTTTTTCTGCCAATCCACGAATAACGAGCTAAAGGGAAGATACAGCTATGCCGAGGCATTTAGGATTCTGGAATTCCGTTCATTTCATGTACAAAGAGCATCGATTTTCGCGCATTAAAAATGTTTCTGGTATCAGGAGATTTAACCGCGTAAGTATACTATATAGGGTGTCCCTAAATGGCGGTTTCAAATAAAATGTTTAAGTAAAATAATAATAGCATAGTAACTACTAAAAATAAAAATGCTCGTTTGTTTAATAAATTGGTTTCGACTCTTCTGGATTGTAAAAAGAAAAAATTTTAGGAACTTACCAAGTAAGTGGTAACTGTAAACTGTAGAAATTGATAGATTTTAAATCTGAATTAATCATACTGAAAAATCTGTATGATAATAAAACTCATTATTATCAAAGTATAAGCACCTAGTAAATGTCTAATAAATCAACTAAAGCACGAGAGAAAAAAAATTAACTAATTAACTAATATGTTTTCCTTTGCAGCCAGATCCTGATATTATTATGCTTAAGTTTTGCTCCCCCAGAAATTTGAATCAACTTATATATCCCGTTGTCTGTGGTATCTTCCTAACTCCGGGCATTTCGTAGCGCAAGAAATTTGTGATGCAGCGATTTAATCTAATTTCGAGGAAGACACCGTTCCCCCAATAACAAGAAGTAGCACAAAATTAAAGCTACAGGAACAAAGGACAGGCTCCTGCGGGACAAGCAACGGAAGCTGTTCAACTTCCAGTCTTTTTAAATATTTTCGAGGCGTGCCTGAACTCTTTCGGCTAATGAATAAAATTATTATCCTAGGATCTCATTCCAAGGCTCCACTCACATTTGAACATATGACCCATTTCAGTATACTGAGGAAAAAACATTAAACGAACGTTTAGGAAATTCGTTTCTTTCAAAATGTCTTTCTTCTACAACCACTACACTCTACCTACATTCCATTTGTTTATCGGTGCATGAGCTTCCACTAGCCAAATCTACATAATTTTATATTGGCATGAAGGGAATACTATAATTAAAATATTTTAAACCACTTTTTATTATATTTTTATGAAAAAGTTAGGTAGTCATTTTAAGACATCAAAGTTCCTAAAAATAAAGCAAAATAATAAATTCGTGAGTAATTTATTGTTTAAATTTATGATACCTATTAGTATGCACAACTTGGGCAGCTCTGTGAGTAAATGACGATCTCTTTATAAAGCGGGGCCCCAAAATAGGAATACAATAAGCCATAGTAGCGAAGGAATGGTCCACGCTTCCTCCATTGCAACTTCGAGGAGTACCTCACCATCGAAATTTCCATCACAGTGTGAGCCCATGTTACTGCTGAAACAAACAAAACCAACATTAGTTATTTAGTCGGTACATTTTACAAAGACATACAAAGTTCTGCATGTAATAGACATTGTATAGTTTACAAATTAATGATCATACAAAACGGCTACTTAATTTATAGAAAAAATACTTACATTTATTGCTTGTAACGCTGCACGTAAAGCCTCGTGGAAGTTGGAGGCTTCAGACTCACAATAAATAAACATTTGTCACTATGGAAACACTTCAGACTAGGTACTCTTTTCTTACTAACCAGATACATGTTTTGGCGCCATCTGTATATGTAGGTAATTACATAACTAAAAACTTTTTGTATTGCGAAAGTACCGAAAATTTATCACTATTGTGTTATGAAACGTTTCTACCGGATATTATGCATGTGTTTGAGATATAAATAATATAAATACAAACATTACGTTTTGTCGGAAATTTTGTTTGGGGAAACAGATCCATTTAATTTTTAATTGGGTTTTTCGCCACAGAAACTTCAACCAAACTGATTAAAAGAAAACTGTTTTATGTTGAAAGGAAAATTCATAAATGGCTAACATGAAAAGACCGAAACTTTGAACGTTAACTCAAAAAATAAATTCAACAACTTTGTCTGCTAGGGGCGGCAACCCGACTGACCGCGGCATTATCCTTGAGAAACGAGGAAGATTTATTCTCCAAAATCTCAGAAAACAAAGTTGTTTAAATTATTTTTTAACGTTCAAAGTTTCGTTCTTTTCATGCTAGGCGTTTATGAATTTTACTGGCAACTATAAGAAATTGTCTTTTAATCAGTTTGGTTCAGGTTTCTGTGGCGAAGAACACAATTACAAACTAAATAAACATATACGTTTTTTCAAATAAGCACGTGGTATTTTGTTTGGCACCTGCCAATAATAAAATGATTAGAATTATTGTTCATTGTATGGAGTACTTCTACTTTATGAAAATAAAATACAGAGTAACAAGTAAACCAGAAAACTACCACTCTTTTTTTAAATATCTAAATGCTTATTTGGTTCGCAGTTTTGTATTAATTTTTATTTATTTTTTTGTATAGATATTGCACATTATTATGATTGACTTATTCGATTTATATATACTCCAGTTTAGGAATAATCCCTAAGAGTTAAAAAAAATCAAACATTAAACGAACTTTTAGGGAATAATTTATTCGTTTCTGTAAAAATGTCTATTTGTTCTTGGTGTTTATCTGTGCGTGAACTTCCACTAGTCAAATCTACATATTTTATATCGCCGAGAAGGTGGACAGTTTCAACTAGAATATTTTATACAACTTTTTATTTAATTTACGTGGGGCGTTTATGTAGAATCACCTTGTGGCGTCAAATTTTTTAAAAATAAAGCAAAACACTAAATTCGTTAGTAATTTATTGAATTAATTTACAACGTTAGCATGCAATGAACTTCATAGTTAACAATTTATTTGAAAAAACGTCCCAACTTAGCCAGGTCTTTGAGTAAATGACGATCTCTGTATAAAGCGAGGCCCCAAAATAGCAATACAATGAGCCATAGTAGCGAAGGAATGGTCCACGCTTCCTTCATAGACTCATCTCCATTGCAACTTCTAGGAGAATCCTCACCATCGTAATTTCCATCACAGTGTGAGCCCATGTTACTGCTGAAACAAACAAAACCAACATTAGTTATTTGGTCGGTACATTTTACAAGGACATACAAAGTTCTGCCTGTAATAGACATTGTATAGTTTACAAATTAATGGATATACGCAAGGACTACTTGGTTTTTACAAAGAAATACTTACATTTATTGCTTGTGATGCTGCTCTTGAAGTCTCGTTGAAGTTGAAGGCTTCAGTCTGACAGTAAATAATCCTTGGTCACTATGGAAACATTTCAGACTGGCTACTCTTTTCTTTCTAACCAGATTCATGTTTTGGCGCCATCTGTTTATGTAATTACGTAACTAAAACTTTCAAATATTTTGTGTATTACCAAAAGTACCTAAAATTTACCATTATTGTGTTATGAAACGTTTCTACCGGATATGCTTGTGTTTGAAATATAAATAATATAAATACAAACATATACGTTCTGTCGGAAATTTCTTGGTCTGGGAAACAGATCCATTCAATTTTAAATTGAGTTTTTGGCCACAGAAACTTGAACCAAACTGATTAATAGAAAACTGTTTTAAGTTGCCAGGAAAATTCATAAATGGCTAACATGAAAAGAACGAAACTTTGAACGTTAACTCAAAAAATGAATTCAACAACTTAGTCTGCTAGGAAGAGGGCAGCAACCCGACTGTCCGCGGCTTTATCCTTGAGAAACGAGGAAGATTTATTCTCCGGAAGCTCAGAAAACAAAATTGTTTAAATTATCTTTTAATGTTCAAAGTTTCGTTCTTTTCACGTTAGGCGTTTATGAATTTCCTTAGCAACTATAAAAAGTTGTCTTTTAATCAGTTTGGTTCAGGTTTTTGTGGCGAAGAACACATTTAAAAATAAAATAAACATATGCGTTTTTTCAAAAAAAGATTATAATTATTGCTCATTGTATGGTGTACTTCTACTTTATGAAAATAAAATACAGAGTAATAAGTAAACCAGAAAAACTGCCACTCTTTTTTCAAATATCTAAGTACTTATTTGGTTCGCAGTTTTGTATTAATTTTTATTTAACTTTTTTTTTATAGATATTGCACATTATTATGATTGACTTATTTGATTTATACATACTCAAGTTTAGGAATGATCCCCAAGAGTTAAAAAAAATCAAACATTAAGCGAACGTTTAGGAAATAGTTTATTTATTTCTGTAAAAATGTCTAATCGTTCTAGGTGTTTTTCTATGCGTGAACTTCCACTAGTCAAATCTACATATTTTATATCGCCGTGAAGGTGGACAGTTTCAACTAAAATATTTTATACAACTTTTTATTTCAGTTACGTGGGGCGTTTATGTAGAATCACCTTGTGGCGTCAATTTTTTTAAAAATAAAGCAAAATACTAAATTCGTCAGTAATTTATTGAATTAATTTATAACGTTAGTATGCAATAAACTTCGTAGCTAACAATTTATTTGAAAAAACGGCCCAACATAGCCAGGTCTTTGAGTAAATGACGATCTCTGTATAAAGCGAGGCCCCAAAATAGCAATACAATGAGCCATAGTAGCGAAGGAATGGTCCACGCTTCCTTCATGGACTCATCTCCATTGCAACTTCGAGGAGAATCCTCACCATCGTAATTTCCATCACAGTGTGAGCCCATGTTACTGCTGAAACAAACAAAACCAACATTAGTTATTTAGTCGGTAAATTTTACAAGAAAATACAAAGTTCTGCATGTATTAGACATCGTATAGTTTACAAATTAATGGATATACGCAAGGACTACTTAATTTTTACAAAGAAATACTTACATTTATTGCTTGTGATGCTGCACGTGAAGTCTCGTTGAAGTTGAAGGCTTCAGTCTGACAGTAAATAATCCTTGGTCACTATGGAAACATTTCAGACTGGCTACTCTTTTCATTCTAACCTGATACATGTTTTGGCGCCATCTGTTTATGTAATTACGTAACTAAAAACTTTCAAATATTTTCCTTATTACCAAAAGTACCGAAAATTTATCACTATTGTGTTATGAAACGTTTCTACTGGATATGCTTGTGTTTGAGATATAAATAATATAAATACAAACATATACGTTCTGTCGGAAATTTCTTGGTCTGGGAAACAGATCCATTCAATTTTTAATTGGGTTTTTGGCCACAGAAACTTTAACCAAAGTGATTAAAAGAAAACTTTTTTAAGTTGCCAGGAAAATTCATAAATGGCTAACATGAAAAGAACGAAACTTTGAACGTTAACTCAAAAAATGAATTCAACAACTTTGTCTGCAAGGAAGTGGGCAGCAACCCGAGTGTCCGCGGCTTTATCCTTGAGAAACGAGGAAGATTTATTCTCCCGAAGGTCAGAAGACAAAATTGTTTAAATTACTTTTTAACGTTCAAAGTTTCGTTCTTTTCATGTTAGGCGTTTATGAATTTCCTTTAAACAGTTTGGTTCAGTTTCCTTTAATCAGTTTGGTTCAGGTTTTTGTGGCGAAGAACACAATTAAAAATAAAATAAACATATGGGTTTTTTCAAAAAAAGATTATAATTATTGCTCATTGTATGGTGTACTTCTACTTTATGAAAATAAAATACAGAGTAATAAGTAAACCAGAAAAACTGCCACTCTTTTTTCAAATATCTAAATACTTATTTGGTTCGCAGTTTTGTATTAATTTTTATTTAACTTTTTTTTTATAGATATTGCACATTATTATGATTGACTTATTTGATTTATACATACTCAAGTTTAGGAATGATCCCCAAGAGTTAAAAAAAATCAAACATTAAGCGAACGTTTAGGAAATAGTTTATTTATTTCTGTAAAAATGTCTAATCGTTCTAGGTGTTTTTCTATGCGTGAACTTCCACTAGTCAAATCTACATATTTTATATCGCCGTGAAGGTGGACAGTTTCAACTAAAATATTTTATACAACTTTTTATTTCAGTTACGTGGGGCGTTTATGTAGAATCACCTTGTGGCGTCAATTTTTTTAAAAATAAAGCAAAATACTAAATTCGTCAGTAATTTATTGAATTAATTTATAACGTTAGTATGCAATAAACTTCGTAGCTAACAATTTATTTGAAAAAACGGCCCAACATAGCCAGGTCTTTGAGTAAATGACGATCTCTGTATAAAGCGAGGCCCCAAAATAGCAATACAATGAGCCATAGTAGCGAAGGAATGGTCCACGCTTCCTTCATGGACTCATCTCCATTGCAACTTCGAGGAGAATCCTCACCATCGTAATTTCCATCACAGTGTGAGCCCATGTTACTGCTGAAACAAACAAAACCAACATTAGTTATTTAGTCGGTAAATTTTACAAGAAAATACAAAGTTCTGCATGTATTAGACATCGTATAGTTTACAAATTAATGGATATACGCAAGGACTACTTAATTTTTACAAAGAAATACTTACATTTATTGCTTGTGATGCTGCACGTGAAGTCTCGTTGAAGTTGAAGGCTTCAGTCTGACAGTAAATAATCCTTGGTCACTATGGAAACATTTCAGACTGGCTACTCTTTTCATTCTAACCTGATACATGTTTTGGCGCCATCTGTTTATGTAATTACGTAACTAAAAACTTTCAAATATTTTCCTTATTACCAAAAGTACCGAAAATTTATCACTATTGTGTTATGAAACGTTTCTACTGGATATGCTTGTGTTTGAGATATAAATAATATAAATACAAACATATACGTTCTGTCGGAAATTTCTTGGTCTGGGAAACAGATCCATTCAATTTTTAATTGGGTTTTTGGCCACAGAAACTTTAACCAAAGTGATTAAAAGAAAACTTTTTTAAGTTGCCAGGAAAATTCATAAATGGCTAACATGAAAAGAACGAAACTTTGAACGTTAACTCAAAAAATGAATTCAACAACTTTGTCTGCAAGGAAGTGGGCAGCAACCCGAGTGTCCGCGGCTTTATCCTTGAGAAACGAGGAAGATTTATTCTCCCGAAGGTCAGAAGACAAAATTGTTTAAATTACTTTTTAACGTTCAAAGTTTCGTTCTTTTCATGTTAGGCGTTTATGAATTTCCTTTAAACAGTTTGGTTCAGTTTCCTTTAATCAGTTTGGTTCAGGTTTTTGTGGCGAAGAACACAATTAAAAATAAAATAAACATATGGGTTTTTTCAAAAAAAGATTATAATTATTGCTCATTGTATGGTGTACTTCTACTTTATGAAAATAAAATACAGAGTAATAAGTAAACCAGAAAAACTGCCACTCTTTTTTCAAATATCTAAATACTTATTTGGTTCGCAGTTTTGTATTAATTTTTATTTAACTTTTTTTTTATAGATATTGCACATTATTATGATTGACTTATTTGATTTATACATACTCAAGTTTAGGAATGATCCCCAAGAGTTAAAAAAAATCAAACATTAAGCGAACGTTTAGGAAATAGTTTATTTATTTCTGTAAAAATGTCTAATCGTTCTAGGTGTTTTTCTATGCGTGAACTTCCACTAGTCAAATCTACATATTTTATATCGCCGTGAAGGTGGACAGTTTCAACTAAAATATTTTATACAACTTTTTATTTCAGTTACGTGGGGCGTTTATGTAGAATCACCTTGTGGCGTCAATTTTTTTAAAAATAAAGCAAAATACTAAATTCGTCAGTAATTTATTGAATTAATTTATAACGTTAGTATGCAATGAACTTCATAGTTAACAATTTATTTGAAAAAACGGCCCAACATAGCCAGGTCTTTGAGTAAATGACGATCTCTGTATAAAGCGAGGCCCCAAAATAGCAATACAATGAGCCATAGTAGCGAAGGAATGGTCCACGCTTCCTTCATGGACTCATCTCCATTGCAACTTCGAGGAGAATCCTCACCATCGTAATTTCCATCACAGTGTGATCCCATGTTACTGCTGAAACAAACAAAACCAACATTAGTTATTTGATCGGTACATTTTACAAGGACATACAAAGTTCTGCATGTAATAGACATTGTATAGTTTACAAATTAATGGATATACGCAAGGACTACTTAATTTTTACAAAGAAATACTTACATTTATTGCTTGTGATGCTGCACGTGAAGTCTCGTTGAAGTTGAAGGCTTCAGTCTGACAGTAATTAATCCTTGGTCACTATGGAAACATTTCAGACTGGCTACTCTTTTCTTTCTAACCAGATACATGTTTTGGCGCCATCTGTTTATTTAACTACGTAACTAAAAACTTTCGAATATTTTCTGTATTACCAAAAGTACCGAAAATTTATCACCATTGTGTTAAACGTTTCTACCGGATATGCTTGTGTTTGAGATATAAATAATATAATACAAACTATACGTTTTGTCGGAAATTCCTTGGTCTGGGAAACAGATCCATTCAATTTTAAATTGGGATTTTGGCCACAGAAACTTGAACCAAACTGATTAAAAGAAAACTTTTTTAAGTTGCCAGGAAAATTCATAAACGGTTAACATAAAAAGAACGAAATTTGAACGTTAACTTAAAAAATAAATTCAACAACTTTGTCTGCTAGGAAGGGGGCGGCAATACGACTGACCGCGGCTTTATCCTTAAGAAACGAGAAAGATTTATTCTCCGAAAGCTCAGAAAACAAATTTGTTTAAATTATTTTTTAACGTTCAAAGTTTCGTTCTTTTCATGTTAATCGTTTATGAATTTACCTGGCAAATTGAAAAAGTTGCCTTTTAATCAGTTTGGTTCAGGTTTCTGTGGCTTAGAACACAATTAAAATTTAAATAAACATATACGTTTTTTCAAATAAGTACGTGGTATTTTGTTTGGCACCTGCCAATAATAAAATGATTAGAATTATTGTGCGTTGTATGGCGTACTTCTACTTTATGAAAATAAAATACAGAATACCAAGTCAACTAGAAAAACTACCACTTTTTTTTTCAAATATCTAAATGCTTATTTGGTTCGCAGTTTTGTATTAAATATTATTTAATTTTTTTTAGATATTGCACATTATTAAGATTGACTTATTTGATTTATACATACTCCAGTATAGGAATAATCCCTAAGAGTTAAATAAATCAAACATTAAACGAACGTTTAGGAAACAGTTTATTCGTTTCTCTAAAAATGTCTATTCGTTCTAGGTGCTTATCTGTGCGTGAGCTTCCACTAGTCAAATCTACATATTCTATACAACTTTTTATTTAATTTACGTGGGGCGTTTATGTAGAATCACCTTGTGGCGTCAAATTTTCTAAAAATAAAGCAAAATAATAAATTCGTCAGTAATCCATTGCATTTATTTATAACGTTAGTATGCAAAACAAAAAAATATAGGCATAAAAACACAATGTTCACACAAAAATAAAGTTCTGTTTAAACTATATAAAATAACAGTAAATAGCCTCTAAACAAAATCTGTGATATACAAAAAACAAACAATATTATCTGAGAAAAACGGTGCGGAATGCAGGGCATTCGTTTGAGTTCGCAGACCGCTCTCTTTAGCTTGACATCACTGCCGCAATTGGGAGCGCGCGCGTGTCCCTATAGCTGCTGTCCTTTGTGCATATTACAACAGTAGAAACCTAACTGTCGCAGCAATAAAGGCTATATTTTCTGGGGCCGCCAATAAGCGCCGTAAAAGTGTGAATGATAGAGGTGTACGCAGCGTGTCGCGTCCGGCAGTGATGTGTTACTTGCCCTCTCTGTTTTAAAGCCGCGCCAAATTCCCTGTTTCTATAATCCATCTTTCTCCGTAAGAATTTTACTGAACGCGGTTTTATGATTACATGTTTCTATAGACATACATCTAACGGTTTTGGTTACAATTGAAAATTAATGAACAGATATAGGTATATATAATAGCAGCTTAATTATTAAAAAAGAAGTATATTAGTACTGTGCCGAGAATAAGCGTCGTCGGGTTTCCCTTTGAAATGCAATTTACAGTTTTATTGACTGTTTTTGTACGTTTTTTGCGGCTACGGTTTCACACAAAATATTTGACAAGCAGGTCCGAACTAACGGCGAAATCATCCAATGAGATAATTTTATTATTTAACAGCAGTAAGGACATTTTTTTGAGAATTCAACGCCTGCCAATATGAACCAATGAAATGATATGATTTTTGAAATATTAACCAATCAGGTGATGATTTCAGCGATAATGCCACTAGTGGTATTTTCGCTGAAATCCTACTCTCTTAGTTACGTCCTAGTTAGGCTAAACCAATATTGTGGCAGCTAAAAATGATAACCCGATAACTTCTTCACATTACCAGATTTAATATAGGACTAGAATATATGTTTTCAGTTAACACATTGATTTTTATTTTATTTGACCTTTAATTATCCATTACCACAAAAAACATAATATTCAGAACCGAAAGTTCATTCTAAATGACAGCTATCTGTCAAACTATAACTATTTGCAGTTGTTAAATTCTCTTTTTAAATACAACTCGTGGTATGCCTAATAATAGATAATACCTTTCCTTAATTTATCACTCATTATTATCCCAATGCTAAGAAAATACCACTCCTGCTGCGCAGTCGTGGTATTTTCAGCTTTGGGATTATAATTCCTAAAATTAACGAAATGTATTATCGATAATAGGCACACCATTTGTTATATTACCCCTGAAAATATGAATTAATGCTGAAAATGGCTCCAAAGGGTAATTGTATTAGGTAATAAGTGAAATAACAAAATACAAGTTCTCACTCAATACAACTGCAACTAACTGCAACTGAATTATATCTGCAGCCGCTGTATATAAAGGCATGTGGCCCGAAGAGATGATAGTGTGGGTAATGAAATCATAAAACTGCTAAACATTACATAGTAAAAAAAATCAAATAACTTGCCGATGACGCTTATTCTCGACACAGTAGTTTACTACAGTCGGCCATAGTAGGTCATTGCTTGACATTTTTAATGCGTAGAGTTTTAGCTTGAAATCCAAAATATAATATATACCTTATATTATGTGTACTTGTATTTAATGTAATAACTGTGTATGCACAGGTAGTTAATAAAACATAATATTTTATATCAATTATAATTGATGACGCGGTTTACAGTTCAAGCTTTGATACAATTTTCTCCGGAAAAAAAGCATTGAATATCTAAGGCCCCAAACCTTTGGGATTGATATTATCCAGTATACATTCGTTCTGAGTAGGGTCCGCGAAATGCAGTTAAATGACAAAGCTATCCAGAAACGAGCGTTGAGCGTCGTGATTTCACCGAAATTCTAAATTAAGATCCGGCTCTGTTATAGATTTTGAGCTCTGGACTGACAGTCCCCAAAGTACCTACTCTTTAAAAGTCAGGTATCCAAGCATTTCGTGTACGTTTAAAGTTTCATAATTTCTTTCTTTTCTTCCGTAATGGAAAAACGATTCATAAAATAAATAATGCTGCTATGAAATTATGTGTAGGTAGGAAGATTGGACTTTCTAAGAGCTCTGAAATTAAGTTCTCGAAACACCGAGCTTGAAAATTGCAAATTAAGGTCCTTGCACGTGAAGTCTGTCAGAGCCTTAAAATCTATTTGCTAGGCATCTCACTCAAAACATTAAAGTTAGGTTGATTCTATTAATTTGTTATGTCGAAACTGTAAATATACATATATTAGACGATGCTAATATGGAATGCCAATCAAGGGACCACTTAAAGGACCTAGTTGATTGCGGAAATAACAATAATATTTTCTTTAAATGAGTAAACAGTAGATACTTTTTTAATGACGTTGCGATGTGGAAGTAAACTAAAATATGATATGACAGCGAAAATGTTTTTTTTCTGAGATACAACGGTGTCGAAACTGCTGAAAGTGGAAAATAGCTAAATAAACATATTTATATCCGGTACCCTTATAACGTCTTCCCTTCTTTTATTGAGGGATATCGATTGTCAAAGTTTTGAAGCAATGGGGGGATTTTTTCCCAGGGACGGACTTCCACAAAGCACGTAATTTTGTCGGAAGAGAGGTGGAAAACTTCAACGGTAACTCAATGACAACGAAATAATCTTAGCAGAGGAAATACTTGGATTAAATATAAAGTTATACACTCCATTCAAGATTCAACATGACAATAATGTAATCATTTTTATAAGGCAGAACCCTAGTCAAAATCAACCTGTTTACTGTTTGTAAATTTGACGGGATTACCACATATACACCTAATAGTTGAAATTCGTAAAATACTGATTTTCCCAGACGATCGCACTATTCGGCAACGCCGCGAACGCCACGCCAGCAATTGTTTAATGTGCTTCGATTTGTAGCAAGTGCCAAGTGAGAGCAAACGTGTTATTGCAACTCTAAAAAGTTTAAAGTTGTATACAGGGTGAGATTTTTTGATGATCCGTATGGGGATTTCGGAAACTAGCGGAGATAGAAGAAAACAAATTTAAATGGGACCACACCTAAGGTACCCCCTTTCCAATAAAGAAAGAATCATCGAAATCGGTCCAATATGAAATTTCATCCCCTATTTGTCCAACTTCAGGGTTGGAATTTTTTCTTCAAATTTAAATGGGACCATTCTGTAAGTATACCCTTTCAAATAAAAAAAGAATTGTCCAAATTGCTTTATAAATGACGGAGTTCCGAGGTAACAAACATAAAAAAATACAACCGAACTGATATCCTCCTCCTTTTTTGAAGTAGGTTAAAAAACAAAAGTTTGTGTCATATCTCGAAAATGGCAGCTGTCACGGATAGTAGGACATGATAACCGCATTAGGAACACAATTCCCTCCAACTTTTGTATTTACACTTTTTATCTAAAATCAGAAACAACGAAGCTAGATGGAATAGATTAAATCGCCAAAATTTCGTTTTTTCAAAATATCTAGTAAGCCATGATTTTTTCAAAAATCCACAAGGTGCATTAAATTGGGCCTACAATACTGTATTTCTTTCCCCATTTAACTTTCCTTCTATCTCCGCTAGTTTCCGAGATCCCCATACTGATATATTAGGTAATAATATTGAACAATGGGACACGAAATGAAACGTGCGGGGCATGAAGGAAAAACCGACACAGGCAACCGTTTTACAACTGTAATTTTAATCGAACTATTACGAACACATTAATAAAACGAATGTTGGATAGGATAACTAAACCTTGGAAATAAAGGTAACAGATCGTTCTATTTGTTTTTCACACTGTGTGCCACCGAGGGGGGCTCCGAAATTGTCCGAGACTCTCCTTTGTTATTCCAGCAGACAAAGGAAGATCAGCGAATAAAATTTGGCCCATATCTTTTATTGCTCGAAACTCCAATTTGTAATTGCCTTCGTTAGAACCAGGGCCTTCTTAAAAATTTCAGCCGTGATTGGTTTTGGGTCCGATATTTATTCGTGTCACAGTCGCCCAGACCGTATCCTTATTAAATTGTTATTGTATTCTCCCCTTGTACATTTTCATGAGCGCGCCACGAGACGGAGATATCTCCTCGCACCGATTTTTCATGAAATAAAGATTATGGATTCTCGCTGGCATTCCAGCAAAGAAACTTGTTACTGCAACATTGTGAAGGTTAACATTACTATATACTATACCACAAAACGACAAGGTTAGCTTAGGATTGCTACAAGTCGGTGAGATACTGGTTCTGCGACGTTGCCAGCTCTAGAGAGAAGTCAATGTCGTTGAAAGTCGACATCGCGAGGCGCTTTATATTTCTCCGTTTCAGTATCGGCTTTGTTCATTACCTTTTTTGCGCGGGAAGGCGGTTCCTTTGTGGCTCAGGTCTCTGCCTAAAACGGTGTAAAATCTGTAACTGGATTTGGGCAATCGCGAAATCTGGAAAATTGGAGCTTCAGACGTTGCACGGCATTTCCAGTTGGTATTGAAAGGTTTTCCTGCGACGAGGGCAAAGGTCCGCAATTAGTCATACCTAACTGAATTATCGTTGTCTCCCTGAAATATAACCCAGTTCCTATCGTAAGTAATCGTGGCCAGGGAAATTACGGTAAAAAATAACGAAACCTAGACAAAATTCATAACCGCATTTTTATAATGCCATCACAAAAAAATATTGGTAATAAACGAACGCCAGAATTGTTTTTTATACAAAATAAATATATGCGTGTGGGCGTTTTCTAGAAAAATACATTTTCTTGTTGTAATAAAGACGGCATAAATATTAACTGCGAATTTTAAGCTGCATTTATTAGTAAGTAAGGTATATAAAGTTGAGATTGATAAATTAAACAGATTACGTTTGCGCAAGTATCCGAATGATGTAAAAATGACATTTTGCATAATATTTTGTTGGGCAAAAATATTAACTGCGTTTTTATTATTTATAATTACCTTAAAAATCAAGTATTAACAGTTTTTGTTCTGAAATTAAACATATTGTTTCGCCGGAAATCGCATTTTAAAGAAATTTGAAGCTGTCTTTGGGAGCAAAATTATTAACTGGCTGATTTTTGTTAAACTTTGTAAGTGGATACTAAGTCTTGTAAATTTTTTGAAATTAAACAAAAATGGGTAACGGAAGTATTTTGAAATGATAAATGACAGTTGACCTACATGCGCCGTAAATAAATGTTTAATTTCGCTATATGTGATTTAATATAGTTATATTGTAAAAAGTTAGACAAAAAAAAAACAGTTAATATTTTTGCTTTCCTAAAGAAATGACAAGTGCCAGTTGATCTATATGCGCCGTAAATAAATGTTTAATTTCGCTATATATGATTCAATATAGTTATATTGTAAAAAGTTAAACAAAAAAAAAACCAGTTAATATTTTTGCCTAGTCTATACCAATGAGAAGTGACAGCTGACGTACATGCGGCTCAGATAAATATTTAATTTTGTATAAGTTACATTCTATTTGTAATAGGGAATGATCATCTGCAATAAAAACATAGTTAATATTTTTGCTTTTGCCGAAATAGAAAATTATCCGATTTTTATCCTTCTTTGTCGATCTAAGTTACTTCCATATTCTTAAAATGTTTAATTTCTTAATATATTATGTTAGCAAGGGAAGTTTTTTTAGCTAAAGAGTCTAAAAAAATCCAGTTAACATATTTGCTCGAAATTTCTAACGAAAAATAGGTGTTTTTTGAGGTAACTCAAGGTTCCGTTTTTTCAAAATGTTTAATTTTTGGTTTCTACCAACGTATTTACTTATAACTTTGATATGGTAAAACAAAATTGCAGTTAATATTCTTTTCTAGGTCAAATTCTATTTTCCCTGGCCTATCGAGGGAGGCATACATTATACATGGTGTCACATTTTCCAAGATTGCTTTCTTGTTAAAATTTGGAAATAAAAAAAGTGGAATTTGGAATTGATAAATTATAATGAGTTATAAAAATAGATGATAAATTCAACCCCATGAAATACGTTTGGTGGATTATGGCCTAAATATTTCTGCATCTGGAAATCTCAAGCCATACATCTAAACCCATAGCACTGATTTGCTCGTGGCAGATAGAAGAATTGAATAAACTTTAAGCAATTATATGTTGGTATTCGCACGTAGAATGTCAAATTCATAAATAGGTTCAAGCAAAAGATCTGAAACGACGAATTTTGCACTAGTCGTGGATTTAACAGCCACTGCAATTCCATAGGTACAGCCATACATTACATTTTATATGACAGTTATTTACTGGATTGTTCGGAATTGGAAACCATGTGCAGATTCCATGTATAAGTTCGACGAGTACCTGGGGAGACCGTCGGGCGCCTCGTTTCCGAATTATTAAGCAAACTTTGCGAAATTAAATAATCTAAGCCAATTCATTGGTGAATTCGGCACACGAAGCTGCAAGCATGAAATATGGCTATCCTCCAACAATGGAATAAACAATAACTGAACCCACGTATCTATTCGCGATTGATCAGATTAAGCTCCTCTTTAGCAGCATATTTACGGTATAGTACCTATGGATATTTTCGGATATTTATTTGTGGAGCAAACAGATCCATTTAATTTTTAATTGGGCTTTTCGCCACCAAACTGATTAAAAGACAACTTTTTCAAGTTGCGTGGAAAATTCATAGAATCTTAACAGCAAATGCACGAAACTTTGAACGTTGTTTGTTTTCTGAACTTTCAGAGAATAAATTTTCGTTTTTTTCTCAAAGACAATGTCACGTCAAAGTAAAACGTCGGAATAATAAATGTCAAATTAAAATGTCATGACAACAGAAACAATAGCCTAGCCATCTGTGTGATATTTTATAGTAATTTATATAGGTACTTTTTATAGTACTTTTAGGTTAATGTATAGAAAATATCATACCCTCATGCTCATCTGTATATTTTATTTAAAAGTATTTTGTGTGTAAATTTACCAGCAGGAATTTGGAATGGCTATGGGGTCTCCTTTATCACCATTCATAAGCAATTTACTCGCATGGAATATTTTGAACAAAACGAGTTGACTAGACTAGATGATAATAATATGTTCACCAACCTAATATTTTAACATGGGAACATGGAGTAAACTATTTAAATTCATTATTAAATTTTATAAACTCACATCACATAAACTCACTCTATTAAGTTTACCATAGAAATTGAAAATAATAATCCATTACCTTTTTTTTAGATGTTTCTATACTGAAATCAGATAGTATAGGAACTAAACACTGTTCAACGAATGTTCATACCTACGTCACAACTCCCGTCCTTGTATGACTCGTGAATATACGACCGATATCCATCGTTTATTCATAAGTAAGACGACAAGGACGGGAGTTGTGACGTAGGTATGAACATTCGTTGAACAGAGAGTAGGTAGTGTCTATAGAAAACCAACACATACTAACAGATATCTTCATTTTAACTCCAATCATCATGTTAGTGTTAAAAAAGGAGTAATTAAAAGTTTGTATGACATGGCCAAACGATTTGTTCTAATAACACAAAATTTGAGGAGGAAATTAAACATATAAAAGTAGTTATCCTATTGAATTTGTTGAGCAAGTTTTGCAGGATTGCCAAGAAAATACCAATGCTAATAGAATTAGATAAATAAATCTGGTGGACAGACCAGTAAAATTAATTATTCCTTATATTCCTGGATCTGAAACGTATTGGAAATCGTTTTAATGTCAGAACTGTATTTTTATAACCAAAAATATATTAAGATCGATGCTAGTTAAAACGAAACCATTTAATGAGGTACAAAGGTAAAAAAATCGCATTTATAAAATTCCTTGTGAATTTGGAAAGTTCTATATGTTGGGGAGATTTGTAGGCTATTTAATGTTCGTTTAAAAGAACATACAAATTATGACAGGCAAAATCACTCTTTTAGTAACAATCATAGGATTTTGTGAGATGATAGGTCCAAACCAATTCTCAAAGAAGAAGTAGGAAATAGAGGAAAAATTAAAAATCAGCATTTATTCTAGTAAATACGAACAACCGTGTTGCTGAATGTTCAGGCTATCGTTTCTGTTGTCATTACATTTATTAATCTGTCATTTCATTTTGATGTGACATGATCTTTGAGAAAGAGGAAGATTTATTCTCAGAAAGCTCAGAAAACAAATTTGTTAAAGTTATTTTTTGAGTTAAATGTTCAAAGCTTCGTTTATTTACTGTTAAGAATAATTTATGAATTTTCCAGGCAACTTGAAAAAGTTGTCTTTTAATCAGTTTGGTGGCGAAAAATCCAATTAAAATTTTAATGAATAGAACCTATGAACTATAGAGACCTAGCACGATTGAATTGAATTGAATTATATGAATTATAGTCAAAATTTACTGTCAGGGTTTCTAAAATACAATTATAAACAAAAATAACACTTTTAAGTTAATGTGTAGAAAATATCTTACCCTGATTCTCATCTATATATTTTATTTAAACGTATTTTGTATGTAAATTTAATGCATAATAATTTCCTGGGGTTATTGAGTATAATAGTAATCGGGTTTAGTAGCTTGAAAGTTAATTTTATTAACTTTAATGGCTTAGAATATGAGGTGATATAAACTTTATGCTATGCACTATCAGGAATAGGAATTTATTTTTCATATAAAATTGCACTATACATAGATTATGATTTTTGATTAATATATTAAAATAATCAAGTGGAAGTTCATATATAAATTTCAAATTCGGCTGCTTTAGTGGTTTAAAAAAATATAAATCGCCAAGGTTATATAAAATAGTTATTTATGTACCAAGTCACTGAAGTTCAACTTTTTATGACTCATGTGGAATTTAGTTGCCGAGGCCTCTGGCCGAGGCAAATAAACCACATGAGTCATAAAAAGAACTTCAGTGCCGAGGTACATATTATGTATATTTTTTGAAATCGAAAAAAAAAAAGTTTTACTAGGCAAGAAAATAATAATAAGGGATCACCCGTCCATGAACCGACTACGCGCGGCGTTGCTTGACTTTGACGATCGCTCTACCTAGGTCAAGTAAGACAAGACACGGCACCTTCGTACAGAAAAACCAAACTGCTGCTTCTTGTGCAGCCTCCATAACAATGATCTATTGATATTCAAACCTACTAAAATATGTATACTGAAGGATTGCGCTTCTATAGGAAACAATTTTGCAATGTGTACGAAAAGTTAAATGGGCCTTTATCGGCCGGGTTTTGAATATTTGGTCACTTTTGACGGGCGATTTCTCCGCGTCTGACGTTTGATGTTTACATCTCGCCAAGGCCTACTTATTGAAAAAATCGTACAATAATGTAGCCCATTATTGTACGATTTATGTGCTTTTAATGACGATTTTGATACACTTCACTGCCGTATTAGCCAAATGGAATAAATTCAATAATAAATTAATGGGGGCGTGTTCGAAAAAACGCTCGAACACGGCGATTGTTATTGTTAGTTGCGCATTTTTTCAACAAAAACCTTTTATACAGGGTGACTCATGTAACAGTGGCCAATACCAACTTTCTTATTTTAAATACAACACCCTGTATATTATTCCATTTTCGGATTCTTCGGAAAATTGTAGACATATTTCATGTACAATATCCTAAACCTATCTTCAACTGTTTCGGAAATATCAAGTGTTTCGGGTTTAGTAAAAAAATATTAGATTACAGACACACTCAAAAATTAATACGTAAGGTACTGTTTATTGCTTGATAATGTGAAAAACAAAAAAGCACCTTAATGTCAATGTAGAAGATGTTCAAATTGCTGCTCAAACAACAAAAGAAAACACAGCCTGAAAACATTTAATATTTCCGAAACAGTTGAAGATTGGTATAGGACATTGTACATGAAATATGTCTAGAATTTTCTGGAGAATCCAAAAATGGATTAATATACAGGGTCATGTATTTAAAATAAGAATCGGCATGTCCGAGCGTTTTCTTGAACACGTCCCCATTTATTTATTATTGAATTTATTCCATATGGCTGATACACACTGTATACATACTAGGTTGACTTCTCGACGGACCTACCTTCCCAACACCGCATTCTCCAAATGATGTCGTAGCCGGTTTTGGTCTACACCATCTTAGCAGTCCGACTTTCGGCCTCGCAATGCAACGTTGCCATATCAAAGACGCAGATTTCTCGAGACGATATGGTAGAATGTACGAGTGCTTGGATTTAGGCTTCGTAAAATGTAGTAACTTTAATCCCACCGTAATTCCAAGAAAGTAAAGAACAAAAATACGACCTATAAATAGCAAAGTTGTTTGAAGCCATTGCTTGTAGTTAAACCTCATCTTTGTACCGAGCGATATTTCTTTTTTCGAGAGTAATTGAAATATAGGAGAATCGATCGCGGAGATATTTCATTGTGCTTATATCGGAAGGCGGCACATAATGTTTCCGTGTAAAATATATGTTGTAACAATGGTAGCCGGCTGCCAATAAATTTTATCTTTTGTACAAATTTCTCTCACGGTGTTCGTTTATCTCGCAAATGATGTGTCTAAGGAGCCATAAAAGATACACAATGACTTTTATTCTGTTCACTATTGAGTACAGGAGGCACAATGGCTGGATTTCGTAGTTGAAAGGGTGATGCCGTTTTTTTATTTCATCATATTTTATCTGTAGATGTATTTACAACCGTCATATTTCTTCGGGGAAATTTTCTTTTTAATCTCATGAGCGGCGAGAACCGACGTGCCGGAAAGTTCGTTTATTAATTACAGAAGGAAAATATTTTCTGGTACAATAGTTCTATATAGAGCAACGGAAAATGTATATACAGTTTTATGCTTTCTTATTTCAGTCTGCAATTTCTATTTTTAATTTCAAACGAGTGCCTATCACAACCGCGAAATCTAGTTACAAGAAATCATCAATATTCCGGGGTAGAATTTTGTAAGCAAGGTTTTTCAGAAATTTTAATAAATAGAAACCTAATAGAGTTGGGTCTGGCGACATTTCTGGCCATTTTATGAGGTCATTTATCCCAATCTATTTGTTTCCAAACTCATTATTTAGAAATTATTATATACAATGTTGGCGTTGTGTGGTGGAGCTCCGGCGTGTTGAAACCACATGGTTTTTCTTAAATGCAATGGCACATTTTCCATGAGAACTGGCAACCGTTATCGCAAAAATTAGAGATTATATTCGAGCAATACTAAGTATATATTCTGAATCGAATTAGCCTTGGCTTGATCGGGTATCCATGGAAAGCAATTGACATTTTTACTATTTTTACAAATAATACGCATATACCGTACTTTTACCGTTTTGGTAGACATAGGGGAATAGGCCGCGCGTCGCCGTGAGTCCAGCTAGGTTTGTCAGTCGTTGGCGGGGGGAGTACACAGTAGTCCCGCACCGCTCAGTCGAGTTTTGCGAGCAAAAAACACGCCCCGCCCCCCGCCAACGACTGACGAACCTAGTGGACCGGGAGATAGTGACAGATTTTTGGACGTGCTTTACACAGTATGCCTTGCAAAGGGCATTATGTGGCACATATTCTCACAATAATAAGGTATGAATCAGAGAGTCATCCTGGGTTCTTCATGTGAAAAACTGAGTTTTCAATTATTCGAAAAATATGCATTTTGATATGATTTTATACAGGCTGCCATGTATTTTATAATGAAGTTCAAAATGAAAATTCCTCGGAAAACCATAGGCATACCGTTAGGGTGGGTCCAAAGGGCTATTATTGCCACGTGATCTTGTATTTTAATAATTAATATTTCCATGTTTCTGAACAGGCTGCCAATGAGAAGTATGCAAGTTCTTGTTATGAAACTGCTGAAAAAAAGATGGCATACCGTTTGCGCATGTCCAAGTACACTTTACACCGAATAACTCGTTTAAATGATTAAATAACATTCAATTTAAACAGTACTTGGACATGCGCGAAAGGTATGCCAAAAATCTGTCACTATCTCCCGGTCTATAGCCGAATACACGGCGGCTCCGCCCTATGTATACTAAAACGGTGAAAGTACCGTATATTTTAATGAAACAATATATCAAAAAAGTATTTTTATACGAAAGTTTATCAGAAAAACGTGCTCTTTCCAAATATAAAGAGAAACAGGAATGGTCCTGGGAAAAATATATTTGATGACGTCATAACCTATATTTCCCAACTTCCTGAAACCTATCTTTTTGACCCAAAAGCAAGCTTGAATGGTCCTACAAGAAACCCACAAGTCAAATTTTTACTGGCTGTTTTTGTTTGCCTATAATAACCCTGGGACGTCCCTGTACATTCGATGTACTGAACATTTATTGTAACAGTAACTTTTTCCGTTGGAGCCTTCTTCTGTGTGCCACCAATTCGTTCCGGTATTTAAACGAAACAAAAATAAGTCATTCGTATTTGTTTTGCGGGTGTATATGAAAGCTTTTATGTTTAGTTCCCATACAAGAGGTATTTACCTTTCGTATTAAATACATTTAAGTAATTGGATTGAAAATTTTCCCGTGCGTCATGAAAGGAGCGATTTGGAACTGTTCTCGCATTCACTATTTCGTGCCACCCTCGACAACATAAATTATCACACTTTATTAAATTAGGCACACCTTCTGCCCGTAAAATCACAGAACCTGCTAAATTTCCATGCATTAATATTCCAAAATATTATAGCGCTAACTTTGGCCCTCGTCAATAAAATGTATATTAAACATGACGTAGAGACAGGGGTTTCAGTCCAGGGAATTTAGGATTCACCGAGTGTATGATTTGTAAATAATAAAATCTGTGAAGCACGAATGGGTCTTCCCGCGATCGACACCAAAACTTAACGTTTCGGAAAGCTGGGGGAAAGTATGTAACGGTCTCCAAAATCGACAAAATAATGTAGAGCTGGAATGTTAGTATGATTTTGTTACCTCCCGGGTGTACGCATGTTTTGTCCCTATACTGATCGATTC
This sequence comes from Pseudeuparius sepicola, assembly GCA_963920635.1. NCBI lineage: Eukaryota > Metazoa > Arthropoda > Insecta > Coleoptera > Anthribidae > Pseudeuparius > Pseudeuparius sepicola. Next base: position 10,017,368 of record OY987305.1, read on the forward strand.
CTTTATACTTACCCCTCTTATTTATTTCTTATTATAGCTATATTCTTACTCATTATTCTCCCGACCAGACCACCTAAAATCACATCGGTTATCAAATATCAGCCGAAAAGGAGATAAATTGACAAGTGGTTTTATCAAATTGTTCCGATTGTCCGGAAAATTTGAAAGTATAACTCTTGATTGCTAGACGTAAGAGCGAGTGATATATTGCCTCCAAAACTCTGCCTTTAAAGCTTGATGCATTATCGTTTGTCCTCAAATGGCAAACAACTTATTTTTAAAACTGGATCGCTGGATGACTAACGTAAATTTAAACGCGAGTTATTTATTAGGCTGTCGCAATTGGAAACCTATTATTGTAATGAAGAATTCATGCGATGCAATCATAACTCATTTTTACAAAGGAATTAGCTATGACGGAGTTGCAACACTTCGAGCCAACTTTCATGTATATTCATGGATATGCGATAGCGAAACTCTTAATCGAGGAATAGGGTTTTTAATCCTCGAAAGTGAAACCAAATGAATATTCTAAAGCCAGATTATAGCAATTTTTAAATTAATTCATGTAGTCCTAGCCGCAGCTAGACCAGAAAGCCTATATTATGTAGCGCTCTGCCTTATAGGGTTGTATTGTTTGTCAATATATTCCCCAAGGCCCTAGTGGATAGTAGCTCTTTGTGTTGCAGTACATCGCAAAGAGAACGCCAATATTGCTTCCATCGTCAAAAGACAATCCAAATGCATAGATTGCAAGCTCTCTCTGCAATTATGGTCTAGTCAATTATGTATTTCTTTCACTATGTGCATGATGTTTAACGGTATCACTTTATTTCGTCTCCTTAAAAGTAAAATTGTTTTTGCATGATTTTTTTATTAGTGACTTATGCAAATAGATTTTTACCACTTTTAATTGGCATATAGATCTGAAATTGTACTGATATGTTACTTTGTAAACATATGTAGAAAAAAAAATCAATTTTCACCCACTTCTAATAAAATTATTTTGCAAACTTAACTGGTGACAATACAATATTATGGTACCATCGAGTTTTTATGATGATAGAGAATAATTGGGATGGTCATAGGTACTCCTCAATTATGGTTCCTTGTAATAGTAACGCATTAGCAGAGATGGAGACAATGCGCGCACATACAGGGTGTCTACTTTCAACGATAACCAAATCAAATTTTTGAAGATAATCGCCTGAATTTTTTTGTTTAATAGGACTTCAAAAGTCGCTTCTTCTGACCTTCCTACAATTTTCAAAATGCAAATCCAGGGCCGGCTGCGATGTTTTTATACCCCCGGATTTTCACGAAAACTATTTACCGATTTTTTAATTTAAAATCTGACCCCACGGAACGCCCCAAAAACCCCATATACCAAATTGAAAAAAAAAAATAGAGTTTCATTCTGCAGAGTGTCAAACAGTTGAATAGCCAACAGGACCACTTAAAGTGTTGGTGTGCAAAATTTGATGAAAGAGGGGGAATAAGCTTTAAGAATTTTGGAAAGTAGGTATGTAATCTTCTGTAAACTGCAGTATTTTGTAGGACGAAACCGACACCACGCAACGTCTACCAAAGATATGAACAAATTTTGGAATATTTCCGGAATAACCCAAAACATTCTTTAAACGATGTAGTCAGAGATTTACACCCAGAGGAAGTCTACCATCTGGAAATATTTAAAAGCAACTAATGGCCATTTAAAGCAATGTTTTTACATACATTAGAAGAAGGTGATGTGGATTAAAGATTAAAGTATTGTCACAGCTTACCCTAAAAAAATATCATATACGGATGAAGCCAATTTTTCTACATATAAATGGTATAGTTTCATCTCAAAACAGCCATCACTAGGCAGAAGACAACCCTAATGTTGTTGTACACTGCAAGAGTCAGTTCTCGCACATAAAATAAATATATTCTGTGGAATAAGCTGCCAAATTGTGATAGGGCCTTTCTTTTTTAACGGATCATTAAATAGTGCCAATTTTCTTGAATTCTTAAGAGAGGAGTTCCAAAATGCACTGGACGAGCTGTCACTAGTAGAAACCAGGGACTTATATAATCATGCAATTGGATGGAGAAGTTATCGACCCAACTCGGCCGGTCGTTGAGTGGCTAAACGCTAATTTTCCTAACAGGTGTGAAACCTATAAGTTTCCAGTGTCTTGCACCATTCATATTAATGACTTCTTTTAGATGGATAGGACGAAATAGTCCATTAATTAGATGGCCGCCAAGATCGCCAGACTTGTCCCCGATGGACTTTTATTTTTGGGGTGCGATAAAAAGTCGAGTATATCACAATCGCCCCAGAAATATACACGAATTGCGCCTAAAAATTACAGAAATCTGCCGGTTAGTAATTCGAGATGAGTTAAGACGGGTAGTGATACATAACAGGAAACGCATAGAAAAATATATCATCTTAGATACCTACTTTGTCGAGAAGGGTCCAATAATGTAAAATATTTTTTATATGTTGGTTGATATTTTGTAAAATAAAAATAAATTACTTGTGTGTTTACTCGCAGTTTTTCAATAATTCCAGGATGCTCTGGAACCCGATAAAGGTTAAAAAAATTCTTCATTTTGAGACAAACATCCTATATAATATTTTATTGGATCTTTGCACACCAACACTTTGAGTGGTCTTGTTGACTATTCCACTGTTTTAAGGCGATTCCATGGCACACTTGATTCCTATTTTTCCCAATTTTGACACCCTGCAGAATGGAACATATTTTTTTGTTAATATTTGGTACATGGGAGTTTTGGGATGTCCTGATTAACGCTGTGGGGTCAAATTTTAAGTAAAAAACAGCTACACTGTTCGGGAAAAATCTGGGGGATAAAAAAATCGCAGCCGGCCCTGGATTTGCATTTGGAAAATGGTAGAAAGGTCAACAGAAGCGGCTTTTGAAGACCTTTCAAACAAAAAAAAGTTCAGGCAATTATCTCCAGAAATAAAGATTTTGTGGATTTGTACCTATATATTTGAAACTAGTATATCCTAATGAAAAAGTTAGGTCTCCGTATCGGATACCTGATTAGATTTGGATGTAAGAGACTCTGAAGTACTCTAGATCCGTAAAACTTCTTGTAATATAATTTATTATACTATTTTTGTAATATATTATAAAGCGTGTTTTTAATTTTTTAAGCTACTAATATTATTTTGTCTAAAACGTATCCGATAAACGACATACTAGTATTTTTACCGATAAACTGTTAAAATATATTACTTCTACTCGAAACCAATCCTAACCTATTCCTCCTCGACAAGATCTAGGTGATATGGAAGTAAAAGTAAGTGCAAACTCGAACAATTTCGCTGAAAAATGTTGATTGCAGCTCTCCATATTGACTTGCTATTTCTCTTCACGACTAAAAGTTCGATATTATTCACAATTCTACGCGGTGACAATCGGACTGATATCCAAGCAAGATTAATAGATGTGCACATCGTTCCCCCAAGCGACTTTTTCAAATATTTTTTTTTTATAAAATCACAAATAAAGCGTATTTTGGCCATATATTTAATTAAATGTCATTTTTGACCATGTCAAATGACGTCACGGCGTTTAATGATCTCATTTCGAATCTTTTTTAAAAGCAGAAATGATCACCCCAGAGTAGTTTCATCTTAGCCCAAAAATAAAAAAAAATCCCATATGATTCCAACTTTTTGGCGGGCACTGTATATACACGTCGAAACCTTTAACTTGACCTTATTTGTATAAGCACCGACAGAATGTTAGGGCGGCAGTTGCAGTGAATGACAGGTGTATGTCGTCGTAATTGGATGCTTATACGGTTATTGGATTGAAACATAAATTAATGCGTTCACTTAAGCCTATATCTATACGAGGAATGAACATCTTAATGTTTTACAAATGTCTGCTATCTTGTAAAAGGAAATGAGTGTCTCTTTCTCGTGGAACGGAAGGACTATGTCTTATGTCTCCTTCACTTTTCCTAATTGAACGAGGCTGTTCTGGAAAGTAGGTTCTAACTGGAACCTATCAGCCCTCTGTTATTCGCGATGATTTTTTGTGGCCCAAATGAACCCTTTTACACATTTATTGGGTTTTTCCCACGCTAACCTGGAACACACTGATTAATGGGCAACTTTTTCAAGTCGACAAAGAAAAGCCGCTGCTAAACTGCGCTCTAAAACTTTGTCGCTTGCCTTTCAAGAATTAACTGAAGTACATTTTTATAATATACCTATAAAAATAATTGAAATAAAAATTTACCTGGAGCTTTCAATAAATTTCTTTAGTTTTATTGGTTCATTTCAAAGCAAACGCAACTAACATAAACGTACATATTATTTAGATTTAGATTTCAAAATAAAAAGGTCACGTGAGTCCCTATTTTTGATCAGAGTAAACTCAGAAATCTGAAGTGGAAGCTAAGATGAAGCCATAGTGACGCAACACTGAAAGAACGTATGAAAGTTCGCTTTTTCTCATCTCAATATAGCCTGTCTGAAAGTTTTCCCACAGAACCAATTTCCTCCACTCCATAGAAATTAGTGAAAAGTAGGGCAGTGAAATAATAACAGTTCGCAAGAAAATTTACACACTTCTACAGAAATCTACGTCATAAATTTGTATGCTAGTTAGCGTTTCTACATTATTTATGTTTACGAGGAGGGCATTTAAAGTTAATCGATTGTTACATTGATTTAAACGGTTGGGCTGGATATATTCGTGCAGCTTGGGAATTTCCAGTCCACGGGTGCTAAATTTTGCCTAATAATCAAAATTATATACTTAGCATCTCGTTTTCACTATATAAAGGAATATTGATTGTATCTGTTTATCACATCATTCCTTTAAATTTTTTCTTAGACGTTCGCGCGTATTGTATCCATTTCATAATATTGAACAGCCAGTAAATTCCTCTTGTTTATCTTTTCTTGTGTATTTAAGAAACAGCCTACCGTTAACTTCTAAATTCCAGCACAAACAAACTGCTATTATTTGCATTTCGAGTCCTTGTTGACTTACAGGCTAATAAAGAAGCGAAGTAAAACAGTACGGGGATTTCGATCACGCCAGTAGTAACCATCATCCAGTTTTGCGGTTAAATCTATACCACCAAATATAATTCTGATTAGTTCAATGTATGACATAAGTTTAAAAAACTATAATCAATTCACTAAAATTGTTACAAGGAATCTTTTTTAAAATAAGTGTAAGTAGGTACCTTAAGCTATAGAATGCCACGTGTTCAAAATTATTATTATTATACACATTATTATACACATTATTATACACATTATTATATACATTATTATACACATTATTATACACATTATTATATACATTATTATACACAACTGTAAACTTTTCGATACTTTTGCAGGTTATATTTATATTTTGAAATTATTACCCCCAAGAAAAAATCCGTGTACGCTACTGATTTCTACGTGAAAAAATCTATAAGTGTCGATTTTTGCCATTTCAACAAGTTAGCGTATAACGGATATACGAGGGGTGCCTGAAAATGGCAAAAAAAACTAACGAGGCGATGAAAATTCTGTTTATGGGACCTTTCGTTTTATGAAAAAGTAGACCATTGTCCCGAAAACCGCAACTCTACCCCGAAAAATAACCGAGATACCCTGCAAAAGTATCGAAAATGGGACACCCTGTATGCGTGGCAATCGCGTCGAACTGTAAACAGGTTGATGTATTCCACAATTTATTTTTTAAGAAAAATTTGTCTATACTAAAATCGAGCAACTCTTACGCCTGGCGTAAACAAGAGCACGTGCGTTGAAATATCCGCCATAGCCACACGGAGGTACGACCTTTATTTAATTTTAGTCTTACAATTGTGTACATCAAAATATTTCAAACAAGAATTATTGGCTTAATTAAAATGGTTCAAAACATCGATACAATTATTTGTGGCAGTGTCTAAATAGCTGAAAACAACAAGATAAAACCGAATATCTACACTTTTGCGATCGAGCACGTCCCTGTTGCCGAGTCGGGTGAAATTTTATAGCCTACCGACCAATCGCGGATTGTCATTGAACACGTGGTTTTATTTACGCCAGGCGTACGGATTGCTCGATTTTATTATAGTTATATTTTGTCTGGGGTTTTATTCTAAATTTAAATACTTTGTAGGAATTTCCTTAACTGCCCTTTCTAAAATTCCAACAAAGTATTAAAAAAAATAAAAGGATGCTTTTAATTATCAGAATGGGACCGACGATCCAAAAAAATGCGGCGAAAAGCCCTTGAAATGTTTGATAGTATCTCATTTTGTGGGATTCTGAAATGCCCCACTTTTGTGTTTTCTTTATAGGACAAACAAAGGAGCCAGTGCCAGTCATTTCGAGGGGATTTATATGGGATTGTTTTTTTTTGTAATATCGCTACCTGTTCCCCTCGTATCTGATATTCAGGATGAATGCTAGATGCTATTGAAAACCAAGGGAGATATATCATGGGCTTATGTTCTTTTGATACGGTCGCAATCGTATATCTACTTTTTCCGAGGAGGTTACTTTTTATAGACAGTTTAATTTGAAATTTAAAACCGGCAGGATGAAAGAAAAATGTAGAGACGTCGAGGGAAACTGCCAGCCTATCTTTTAGAAAACCTCGTTTCATAAAAAGAAACCAAAGTGACTCGATGGGAATTTCATTTGCGGCTTTCCAAAAGTAAATTTATATATAAATGTCATTTGTGTCGATCGAAAATTGCGAAGTAAAGTTTGTCTAAATTGCGGTATATCCTCAACACAATTCGAAACAGTTTGCTATTTTCACCGTGCGTGGCATGTGTATGTTTGTTTATGGTTTATGAGGGCTTCCACATTGTTGGAGCAAATGATATAACATTTCCCACAGCAAAACGATCGTAATCGCTGGCGGAAATGAAAGGCAAAAAAACCGCCGCCGCAGAAACCCATATTTGCATTTGAATTCTCGCCGATTACCATCGCCTGAGAGTTAAAAAGCACGTTAGCGATTACTCTATTATTTTATTCGCGGTATAAGGTTAGAAAATAAAGGAAATTTGACGGAGAACGTACTTAACTTCTAGCGGAATGGAAAAACATTAACCAGCAAAAACAAATATAACATTTCAGCGAAATGTCAGTTGGTACCACAAATTGCCGTTTATTTTTGCACAGGTCCTTTGCAGTTTTGTCCCATGAATTTCGGCAGACCCGAACATCGGATTATTAGAAAAAAATTGTGCTACCAAGAAAGCATCCATTTTCTGCAAATTACGGATTGCTCTTTCAGGTAGAGGAAAGTACCCTAATATGAGACAGTTCCCAATATGAGACCCCACAATAACTCCTAAAGTAAGAGTCTCCATCTAGTTGGCAATGTCTCAAATAATCACTAATGGTATTAGTCGCCACATATAGTGCACTGTCTAGCTCATCTAAATTTTTAGGTTAAGAACGGCATTGTTTACTTCAACCGTACGTGCACAAACTTTTAAAGAGCTTCGGTTGCCGTGTAATTCTGAATAACGTGGTAAGTGTTTAATATATGTTTGTAGCTTGTTGTATTGAATAAAAGTTATTTTATAATTAGAGTAGTTATATAACGCATTTAATAACATTTATTTGTTAACGATGGCAAAAAAATAAATCGGATTCCTAATATGAGACACCCCAGTGTTCTTAATATGAGATATCTCATATAAGGAGACTCCCTTCATCCAATTTAGATTACTAATAATTTGAATAGAATGTCAAGTGTTATATAATTAAAGAGTTGTATCACAGAAAATATACTACGAATTTCTGTGGTTGTATAGGTACTGCCTGTTAAGATGATATTCATTTAATGTTTTTGAAATAAAAAATATTTTATGGTAAGTAGTATTTTTGTTAATCCTTAATATGAGACTGTCTCGTATTAGGAACCTGTTTGTCAAGTGTTATGTAACTAAATTGGTGTATACTAGGTTAATTTGATATTCTCTTAAAGTTTTTGAAATAAAAATTATTTTGTGGCAAGTAGTGTTTCTGTTAAACCTAGATATGAGACATAGTACCTAATACAGAAAAGAAATGATAATAAGGTGTTGGCGACATTCGACTTCCGCCGCTCTTCCATGCAACCAACAATCAAGTACAATGAAAGAAAAACTAAACATAATATAACTAATGCTTAGAAGCTAATATTTATACTTAAGATACGATGGGCAGTAGCCGCAGCCACTGGACAACGCTGGGCGATAACAAAAACACCAAGCAGAAAGAATGGAGGGGAGGGGATTGGACTCAACGGACCCTGTTCTCTGCTCTCCTCCCGTATATGAAGGACCTGATTTGTTTTTTAAATTGATAAAAAGTATATGTGGATTTAATACTAGCGGGGATGCTGTTATAAATTTTGACTGCGTTATAAGAGAAGCTCCTTTCAAATCTTACAGAACAAAATGTAATGTCGTCTCATTATTAGGGTACTTTCCTCTAGTCTTTGTCCATGATAACTTACACTACACAACTAACAACACGATAACTACGCAAACAATATATAATAATAAATATCAATAACAAACTATAATAAATCACACAGATATTATCTACTAATGTTTTGATTTCGCGACATACGGAATGTGAGTTAGCAAGACGAGATGTCAACTGCCGATCAGAAAACCATACATGTGTTAGATGACATGTGGATATATGTATATGGTTAGGTGTCTAGGTGGGCGGGTGACGTCACATACGCAAATATAATAATAATAATAATAATAATAATTCTCACCCTCACAATACTCCAAACTAGGAGTACCCCAGAAGCAACTACATGCTTGTGCGGGGGAGGGGGCAATTACTATTATTTTGTCTTCGTTGCCATTTGCGGCTAGGGCCGACTTTTTTCCCGATAGAACTAGGATAGCATTCGCTCAAGTACTACGGAAAACCCTAGAAAACCGTAGTAATCCCAGTGTGTGTAGGACAATTCATAAATCACACTATAAAAGCTATTTAGGAGCAATACCGTGAACCCACATTTGTCCAGCGCTCTTGGCCATAGCAGTGTTTTTCTTTAAAGACATGTGCATGCCCCTGCTTCGACATCGGTTCGAACCAAGGTCGATCGAAGGCAGAAAAACATGCAGTCTAAAAAGTCAGCGCCGGTACGAGCGACGCCACCGCATTATTGAAGCCTGAACATTTATACTAATTTATAGTATGTTCCGTATACCAGATATTTTAACCAAAGTGTCACGTGGCATAGATGAAGTATGTAGTTCCCAGCGTGTGCAGCATAAACAGGCACCATTTTGCCATAGAGGAGTCAATATAGGGAACACATCCGTAATAAAATAGTTATTTATGTATCAAGGCACTGAAGTTCAACTTTTTATGACTCATGTGGAGTTTAGTTGCTGAGGCCTCTGGCCGAGGCAAATAAACCACATGAGTCATAAAAAGAACTTCAGTGCCGAGGTACATATTATATTTTTCTTGAAATCGAAAAAAAAAAAATGTTTTATTAGGCAAGAAAATAATAATAAGGGATCACCCGTCCACGAACCGACTACGAGCGGCGTTGCTTGACTTTACCGATCGCTCTACCTAGGACAAGTATAATGATGTAAGGCACCTTCTGACAGAAAAACCAAACTGCTGCTTCTTGTGCAGCCTACACAACAAATCTATTGATTTTCAAATTTACTAAAATATGTATACTGAAGGATTCCGCTTCTATAGGAAACAATTTCGCAATGTGTACGAAAAGTTAAATGAGCCTTTATCGGCCGTGTTTTGAATATTTGGTCACTTTTGACGGGCGATTTCTCCGCGTCTGACGTTTGATGTTTACATCTCGCCAAGGCCAACTTATTGAAAAAATCGTACAATAATGGGCTACATTATTATACAATTTCTGTGCTTTTAATGACGATTTTGGGACATTTTAATGCCGATTTCAAGAAAAAGTCTTTATGTGACAAAAAAAGTTTTGTGTGCAATTGCGTTAGTTAAAGCTAAAATGCTGCAATACATTAAGTAACAGATATTCATAGGCAAGCTGGAGATATTTTTAAATAGAAACGTACAATTTTCCCTTGTTCCATGAATTATTGCAAACGGGCACCGGCAACGTTGCAATTCCGTTTCTCCTGAGAGGCACAGAGTTGCCACGTTTGGTGTTCTGGACAATAGAAAGACGAAACTGTAGATTTCAGCCTGAACAATACTTCGTCTTTAATTATCATAAATACATAAGTGTTAAAAGCCGTTGTTTCATTTATTACGTGTAATGTTGGTGCATCTACTGTAAACTGTCAAAAGAAGTGGTGAAAATAAAAATGAAATATCAGTTTACGAGACAACAACAACGACGACGATAACAGAGTAAGGTTTTCAAGAAACATATACCTACTTACCAGTGGAGTGCAGTGTGCAGTCAATGGAAGCTGTGGAAGCACCGCTTCCCTTGAATTTTATAGTCATATAAAAAAATTATATTGCCAAGTGCTATACGACAATTTATTCCCCATATACTCCACAATCCATTAAAAATAAAATTTAAAAAATCTTAACTCAACCAAAAAAATAATAAATATTTTCCGAAGTGTGTTAAAACCCCTACCTGACGACGCTTGCCTCGTCAGCTGGTAAGCTCGCTCGTCAAGGCTGGTGCGCAGTTGTCATTTTGACAACATACAGGGTGAGTCATTAATAGTGGCACATAGTGCAACCGCATATATATGGTTACAATTGGAAATTAGTTATGTAGTACCTAGCAATATCTAATTAATATCGCTTAGTTCTATAAAGTAATCAAATTCCGCCTCCAAGATAAATGTGAGGAGACTCCTCGTCGGAAGTTAGTTTTATGACTGCCATATTTACACAAAACTCATGCCGAATTTTAGTTACACTGTATAACAGATTTATCGGGTGTAGCAGTTCCTGCCACATTTAATTAATCCTAACTCTATAAACTATGCGAATTTAAAACTAGGAATCTTAGGATGGCAGCAAGTTCACTCAACTCGTGATCAACGGTCTGAACTTCTTCAGGAATGCCCTAAAATTAAATTTCATTTTGAATTTATAACTCCCGGGATCCCTAATAGTCCGGTGAACTCGTTGCCTACAAATTTATTCCTGCGAGCACCTCACTTGTTGGAAACTACTAACAGATAAGATAATTAAGGAAAGAATTATTTACTCAGCTTCTTGTCAAGCGGTGTAAAGATCCTTAACTGCTGGTTCATCGCTGGAAGTTTCTGGTTGGCTCCCAGAAAAACTCACATAAAAGTTAAATGTAGTGACAGTTAGTTTTTCCTTTGATCCTTAATGGCCCATGGGGCGCTTTTTATGTAGCGGGCTAAATTACATTATATCTGGGCTATTTAAAGGTCCCAAGGCCTCCCTTTTACTTTGTCGAGTGTTAACTTAAATAACACTAAACCAATATTCAAAGAATAATAAAAAAGTATCATATTGTGGAAATGTATTTTTTATTGAAATTTAAAAATATTCTCGTAAGTAATATCATTAGGGCATCTAATTTTTCAGAAAAAAATCGAAAAAACACGTTGCTAGGTATTATTTTAACAAGAAGCATGAGTGCTGGTGGCCACAAAAATCAGAGTCGAAGACGAGGATTTTTGCACCTGCACGAATGCATTTTGTTAAAAAAATATTACTTAGCATTTTGTTTTTTTGGATTTTTTTCACAGAAAAAATTAGATGCCCGAATGGTATTTGACAAGACTATTTCATGAGTAACAGATTATTCTGCATACACATAGCTTACAAAACATAGGTACTACCTATTATACAACAGCTGTCAAGTTTTGCCGCGGGTAAACTCGAAAAAACTGCTGACAGGTGCTGTCATACAGTTTTTCCATCTGGAAACCATTTGTAATTCAAAATTGCGCGTTTTTGATTGGTGGAAATTAAGACGAGGGAAATAGTCAATATTATTTCACCTAAGGGTGTGTTAATTTATACCGGGTGGGCCAAAAAATGTTGCACTTTTTTGTTTTATCCATAATTTTAAAAAAGGAGGCATGGTTGCATGCAGAAGAGAACGGACTATTGAGAGAAAGCTTTAGAATAGCCGATTTTTAAAATCCAACATGTCGGCGATATTTAAATGTAGTCCATAGTTTTGCAAATTCTTTTTGAAAAAAAAATGACAAAGTAATTCAACCAATACAAAAAGTAAATAAAATAGGCCTTCCTCTACATTTTATAAGACTACTGAGAGGAAAATCGGTCCATCGGAACGGAGCTATACGAAATAATATAAAGCGACCTTTACATCATTGTTATGCTGTTATAGTGAAACTGATTTCATTCTTTCGCCCACAGTTTTTTTTATTTATTAACCGGTTTTAATGAATGTTGCACCGTTGCTTGCAGAATGTATAGCCTATTGAGAAAATTTCAAAATGGTTATTTTTTAAGTTGGCGGCTAAAATTGTCCTCTTCTTGGGCTAATTCTTCTTGGACCAAAAATGCAACGGATGCAAAAATAAAACAATAGATGTACTTTCACTGTAAGAAAAATCGGTCAATCGGGAATGGAGCTATGAACAATAATAGAAAGCGTCATTTTCTCTTACGCCCCTACCTCCGATGTGAAAAATTTATTGACAAAAGAATAAAGGTGTCCCTAGTCTTAAATTGCGAAGAACGTCCCGGTTTTATTCATTTATTTGTTATTCTAACATTTTGGCCTAAAAAAAGGAAGGGACAATTTTCAAGTATGTGCGCCATCTTGGAATTCAGAAAATCGCCCATTTTCAACTTTTTGGTAAAGAGTCCATTATGGACGAAATAATTAAGGCAGTTTCACTACTACACCATAACAATCATGAAAATGACTCTTTCTATTATTGAGTATAGTTCCGCCCCCGATGAACCGACTTTCTTCGTTGTGGTAGGCCCATTTTATTTACTTTTTGTACGGTTGCATCATTTCGATTTTTTTTTTCAAAAAGAATTGGACCTTGTTGGATCTAAAAAAATCGTATATTTTAAAGTTTCTATCAATAGTCCGTTCTTTTCTGTAAGCAGCGATGCCCCGTTTTTTTAAAATCGGCTGATATACAAAAAAATATGGACAAAACAAAGAAATGCAAAATTTTTTAACCCACCCGGTACAAGGAACCCTGTAGGTGTCTCGCCAAGTGGGTGGAAGCTCGGTTTCGCTTTAATCACAACAATGGGCCTAAAAGTACCAGACTGTGTTAAGCTTCGGCATCCTCATCCGTAGTCGGGCACGTAGCACACTTAATCGCATTTGGGGAGACCACTTAAATGCAAGCATTTAACGTAACGTAATATGTTCTAACTCTAGGTAAGTATATAACTAAATCATCGTTCCGCACCGACCTCCACACGTTGCTCTTTGTTTTTGTTAATTACCAAATAATTAAACTGTCATAGTAGAGCTTATTACTCGCTCGGCCCTTCCGGCTCACCCGTGGTTTACGAAGATTGTTGCAATAATTAACAGGTACAAAGTCGACAGTCGAACCTCATTTAGACCAGTAATGAAATAAATAATTGATTAGCTTAGCTTAGGAGACAAATAAACGCATAAAAATCATTTGGGTCGATAAGCCAATCAGACCAACTTATTTTGATCAATTTGAGTAACAAGTGTCCGCCAAAAAGCTCGTCGTTTTTAACCAAAAAAGAGTAGATACCATTGGTTCTGTCATATTCGAAACACAGCCAATATGTTATTAGATAGGTAGGTATAGTACAGTCTGAAAAACGAAATGTCCAATGAAAAACTCAGTCTAAGCGCCATCTGTAGGTTATTATTGTGGGAATGGGCGGTTAGACTGAGTACGTACGCATTTATACCGTTGATCTTTTGCCTACCATAAAACGGTCATTATCCCTTTGACCATAAAATCCCTCAAATTTCGTACAGGGTCGGAGTAATTCAAGATATAAATACAATTTTAAGCAGGTATTTTTTTATACTTATAAATATAGCTAATTGTATCAGCGTTGTATTAGTCTTCTTAGTGTTATAGATTGGCGTTCTGGTGCTTGTGCTTTGTGCTGATAGTGGGTCATCTAGTGTCATGTTCAGAAGAAAGAATTTATCTCTTGATGCTAAAGAAATAATTAAAAATGTGTATCAATTAATTACGATAATTCATGCAGGTTCAGAAAATGGGTTTGTTCCGAACTGTCTTTTGCTTTCAGCTAAAAACATAGCAGTCTCTTCCTTAGGTTACCACCAAGACACTGACGCAAAACTGTTTGAAGATTGGTTTGAACATCGTCTTTTGAAAAATATACCAAAAAATAGCGTTATTGTAATGGACAATGCGCGTTATCATAGCAGGCAACTAAAAACAATCCCCAATTGTAGCAGTACTAAAGCGGAGATTCAACATTTCATGATAGAAAATGATATTTATTTTGAAGAAACATACAAAAAACAGGATCTTTTGGAAGTCTTAAAAGCTTTCAAAATTGATAGGGAATACGTCTGTGACAAACTTGCAGCTGAAAATGGACATGTAGTGTTGCGTCTTCCCCCTTACTTACTTCCCCCTTACGAGTTAATATGGCACCAATTAAAATCAAATATTAGAAGAAATAATATTTCTCCCACATTAAATATATCTGTAGTAGAATTAATAAAAAACGTAGTACATAACATCTCTGCGGACATTTGGGAAAACTGTATAAAACATGTAATTAAGGTGGAAAATTCTTATAATATGTGTATGCGTACAAATGATCAACCACTGATAATAAGTTTAGGTTTAGATGAGGATAATTGGGTTTCCAAATTTAATTATGTCTTCATACATTATGTCTATCGACAAGTCAATTTGTAAAACTCCTACATTGTGCTTTGTTTTAATCTAAGTGTGTAAATTTAAGTATGTGTTTTATTAAATTCTATATCTTACCTGTATAATTTAATATATTTAATAAAATATTATTATTCATTGTTTTGTATTTTCATTTAGTTTATAATGTCTACTTATTTTAA
Source organism: Pseudeuparius sepicola (assembly GCA_963920635.1). NCBI lineage: Eukaryota > Metazoa > Arthropoda > Insecta > Coleoptera > Anthribidae > Pseudeuparius > Pseudeuparius sepicola. Next base: position 10,032,379 of record OY987305.1, read on the forward strand.
AATAAAAATAAATAAATAATATATTAATAATGTTTAAGCCCACCCTGCACCCCAGTAATATATTATACCTATATACAATTATCAGGTAGTTGATTTATTTCAGAAAGGTCAACGGTATACATCCGTACACACTTATACCTATTATTCCAAGTAGAGAAAACATGACAAGGAATATTTGTTTATAACTGAGTCACGATGTCACATACAAAGTTACAAGTAAATATTTTTACATTTTCGGTGTTTTAAATAATGCTTATTGATATTTTTTATGGTATTTTTACTTAACGTTTTGTTACTCGGTAAAGTTTGAGATTCCTCGTGAGACATCAGGTTTCAAAATACGAATTAAATAAATAATTGTAAATTTTCTAATAGTAGGTGGTAATTTGATTTTATGTCACATTCCTTTTAAAGTAAATTTAATCAGGATTTTGCTGATATACTTTTTTCTAAATTGACGTTTGTCAAAATCCACATGGCGCGTTAAATTGGAAAGGATTGCAGTCTTGTGAGCCCAATTTAACGCGCCTTGTAGATTTTTGAAAAAAGTCATGGCTTACTAGATATTTAGAAAAAAACGAAATTTTGGCGATTTAATCTACCTAATCCATCTAGCTTCGTTGTTTCTAATTTTAGATAAAAGTGTAAATACCAAACACAAACCATAGTTATTTCCGTTATTTTTCTGAATAGCCATATCGAGTATTATAAGTTTGTGTCATATTTCGAAAATGACAGCTGTCACGGAAAGTAGGACAGATTAACTGCATTGGGGACACAAATCGTATTGACACTTTTTATCTAAAATCAAAAACAACGAAGCTATAGACGTATTAGAATAAATCGCAAAATTTCGTTTTTTCAAAATATCTAGTAAGCCATGCCTTCTTTCAAAAATACATAAGACGCGTTAAATTGGGCCCACAAAAATGCAATTCTTTCCCCACTTAACCTTCCTTCTATCTTCGCTAGTTTCCGAAATCCCCATACTGATCATCAACAAAAAAACTCACCCTGTATAGTTCATTTTATAACGATACATCAAACTAAGAGAACCATTTTGCTTGTGAGGGGAGGGATGTCAATTACTATTATCTCGGCTTCATAGCCATTATTTGCGGCTGGTTCTTACTTTTTCCGGAGTCTATAGAGTCACCACCACGGTAACTAAATTGACAGTTTTACATTTCAATCAGTCCTTGTGTTCAAACTTGTCGAGCTACTTTATTAGCAATCAATAAAATTCAATTAAAGGAACCTCGCCTATTATCAGTCTCTTAGAAACCTATGAATTTGAATTTCTATCAAGGTCCTCCAAGGAGCCAGGAACTTTCAAATTAAAAAACTAATTACTTTGATACTGGAATACGAAGTGTAAATGAAACTGTTATTTTAACTGCCCCTATTAAGGCTGATTTATTTCAACGTAGCAACAAAGTTTCCTCCGTATCTTTGAAACGGTTAAAACCAAAAATGTTGGCAATGTTTAAGAACCCCGTTATAATTAAAAACGGTGATGTTATAAACCTCGCGGGGATTGATGAGACAATTGGCTATTGCTGGGACGGTTCACCTTTTTCTAGTCTAGTAGGAGTTGGGAATCTCGTCACAACAAACATTCATTTTGTAGGGTTTTATTCGTTTTTTACAAAAATACATTCGAAGTTTTATAGAAAGTAAATTAGAGAATATATCAATATGCGAATCTCGTCAAATCATACCTTAAAACTTCTGTGTAAGTAAATATCGCATAAAGAAGTGTTATACTCGTTTAGTTTGAAAGTTAATTTTTGTATCTATTTAAACTAATTGCTTTTGATGAGAACCTCCAAAGTCAAAAGTTAACTTTTTCGCAAAGTTTCATAAAATCTTTAAAATAGTATATAACTATATAACTGTGCTCGTTACGTGGTGTTGTTGACAAGAGTTTACATTTTTTACAAAGCTCTACAAAACACTTGTGGAATTTGTGGAGTTTTAGTTTTGTAGCTTTGACGAGAACCGACATACTCAGAAATAAACATGTTTTTGAGAAACGAAATTTACTTAACAATTTCCGCGATACATATTTCATATTTATACATAATAAAGTGAAATCGGAATAGAATCTCGAGCTCCAGTTTGCCGATGTGTAATTTTATAGTTTATTTATACCCGACAAATTGGTAACAGATCGAGGCACTTTATAAATTGCTACTGTACCGCAACAGAGCAGATTTTATGCCAAATGTTTTCTCTCCACCGACTGCGGTTCGCTGAGCTACATGGGTGCATCTATCGCATCGAATTTCTCAATTCTGAGGTTATTTACTTGTTGCGGAACTGCGACCGAGCTGAAGAAATTGCTAAATATTTATATGTAAACTGGGACAGGAAATACTCGCTGGAAGTTTCATTTTATATTATTTCATATCCAACCAAACGCTTTTTTATAACTATATTCTTTGGCATAAAGATGTTCTTGTGTTAGCACGCAGAAATTGTTCAATTGAAAATATCAATTTGATATTTCGCAAAAAATCTATGCCTAATTGCCAATTGCCTAATTGCCAATTGCCAATGGGCTAGTCTGGTCATACCCAATAAACACATACACGTTGATTAAACGTTTTAAAATGTCAAGACACCAATTGAAAAAAGCGTGTCTTCCATACGTAGAATCAACTTTTATAAAGAAACGTTTTGTTCTAGTTTATAAAATATTCAAATTTTACGTATTGTTAAAAGATTGCTTTAACGTTCTTCCTAACGTGTGGTTTTAGTGTCTAAATTGGTAATATTATACGTACCGTTCAACGAGTATTTTAGTTTCTTTATAACGTTATACCTTATTGCAGTTTTAACGTAAATTAGACGTTGAATTAGGTGTCTAAAAAATGTGTTTTCTTAACAAAACTTTAACGTCCATTTAATTTTTAATTGGGTTTTTCGCCACCAAACTGATTGAAAGACAACTTTTTCAAGTTGCCTCGAAAATTCATAAATTCTTAACACTAAATGAACGAAACTTTAAACGTGTAACTCAAAAAATAACTTCAACAAATTTGTTTTCTGAGCTTTCGGGGGATAAATCTTCCTCCTTTCTCAAAGATCATGTCACGTCAAAGTGAAGTGACAGATTAATAAATTTCAGGTTAAAATGTCACGACAACAGAAACAATAGCCGAGCCACCTGCCTGATATTGTACCCTGTGTTTTATCTAATTATCTATACTAACTTCTCTTTGAATAAGTGGCAATAATATTTTACTGAATTCCACTGAACATTCAGCAACACAGTTGCCCGTATTTCCTAGAATAAATGCAGATTCTTTAATTTTTCGTCTATTTCCTACTTCTTCTTTTAGAATTGGTTTGGAACTATCCCACAATATCCTATGATTGTTATTAAAAGTTGTCTTTCAATCAGTTTGGTGGCGAAAAACCCAATTAAAAATTAAATGGATCTGTTTGCGCCACAAATAAATTTTAGAAAATATCTAAAACTTTAACGTATTGTACCCGAAGTAATATAGAATATTAATTGTTTAAAAATTGTATACAAAATGTTCCGTTACAAAATAGTATAACAATTTGAATTATTACTAATGAAAATATGACAGTCCTGGTGCCAACACTTTTACAAGACATTTTCTTTTCAAATGTTCTATTTTTAAAACTAAAAATTCAAAAAGATTAATCATTTTTTTCGAATCTTAACTAATTATTAATTATTTGAATAATTGTCATAACCATCGAATTTTTGACATAAATTTCATACCTAGAACAATTTGTTTCAAGGAAACTGCCATCATTTAATATATTGTTTTGTTGATAATAAGTTGACTGATATTACAAAAAAGGTTTCTCGATCTTTAAACTTTTCATTTTTTTATTTCTTGTGGGTCACTTATCTGTAAGAACCTTCCAATAAAATGCTATTTTTTGTTATTTTGTTTTGTGTTATATTTTTTCGAAAAATTCTAAAATTAAGTAACATTATGTGTTATGAAATACTGAGTAGGTATGAAGTACATAAAAACTTACAATGTGTAAAATTGTGTGATAAAGATAAATAAAGTTACATGCAAGTCACAATAACTATTTTTGTTTCTTTCCCTGATTTAGTCTAGTCCCTGAATGATTTAGCCATTCCTTGACTGTCCAAGCAACCTGGTTATCATTTCTTTCGTGAACTGGGAAGTTCAATTTTGCTGCCTGTAAAACAAGAATGATCAAAATTTAACAAAGCTATAAAATAAATAGGAGGCGATGGAGAATGTAAATTTCCATAAATCATATATCATGATGTAGATCCTTTGGAGTATTGTATTATAGAAAATAAAATTTTGAGAATAGCTTAACCAGTTAAATAATAATGAATTGCCATGAGTTAAACTGATACACACTGTATATTAACATATATAATGCCCATAAAACGAACAGTAAAAAAAGATTAGTGTGTAGTTTTCCCCAGTTCTGATAATATTTTACACACGTCTGCTGCCGAGGATATATTTTTATTAATTTAGCAGTTATAGTGATATAACAATCCCTATTAATTGTAAATTGAGTATATTAAACATGCAGAGCAAGAGTTTTGATAGATGTACTTACCCAAAATAAGAAAGAATCACTATTTACACTTATTTATTCAGCAAACCTGGTGTACAGGGTGTTCCCGTATATTTTGACCCACCCCTAGAGCCCTTATTTTCAAGTTAGAAAAAAATTACTTAAATGAAAGTTGTAGGGTACCGAGGTGTATTGTCCCAAAAATAATGGATTTACAGGAATGCTCTTGTCTAAGATGAAATGTTTTCCATGGTAACCTTGATTAAATATAAAGATCCTAGCGGTTCAGAAAAACCCTACAACTTTCATTTAAGTAATTTTTTTCTAACTCGAAAAATAAAGGCTCTAGGGGTGGGTCAAAATATACGGGAACACCCTGTACACTTGCTTATCTAGCTGCGACGCTTTTTCTAATGTTGGTCTGCCGCAATAATAGAGCCGTGCATCGAGTATTCTCGAGTCGCGCGGTCGCGTGATCTTCTTTCTGTCCACCAATCACATACATTGGTTTATTAAAAGCCGTTAGTTGCGCGTTTATAGAAACGTTATAAATACGTTCAAATAATACCATATTTTTACGTTATATTTCAACGTTAGTTGTAGGTGTTTAATGAGCCCATATTTTAGAAATTGGTTTCAAGCAACGTTAAAATCAAGTAGGTATCGATAAACGTCAAACATGTGATCCGTTTGTACGTTATTCTGACATAAAAATATTGACTATTATATTTTCGTCAAAAAAATACGATTATAAAACGTTTGTTATTTCCAGTGGTTAAATTAATTTAATTAGATGTTAGTTATAACGTTTAGAAGACGTTAATTGTATTATACCTTTTAATTTATTATCAACACATTAAAAAACGTGTGTAAGATGCTAATATGGTTAGCATGTAAGTTATAAAAACGTGTCGTAATTTAATAAATTTAACACTTCAAAATAACGTCATATTAACCTAAAAGTTTTCTTAACTTAGATTTTGGTTAAAAATGTTCGCGTAAAGAACGTTGAATAAAAACGGTGTTTTTTTGTATCAAAATAAAACGGTTGATTTTCTAACGTACACGTTTTATCAACCAATAAAGGTAAGTGTGTTTATTTGGTATAGAAACCTGCATTCAGGCGGATATTAGAAGTTTAGTAGACTCCCAGGGCATATTTCATTTTTGCCAGTTCCTCTTTAGTATAATGCAAAATTTTAAGGTATATGCTGAAAGTCCTCTGTAGCTAAGTTCACACAATCTTCCTAGTTATTATTTGTGAATTGTCGATTTTTTTACAAATCTAACCTATAACTACATATCCTTGGTAATTTCAAAAACCAAGAATTTATCTAGGAAGAAGGTAATGACAAGGACAAATACACAAATCGATAGGTCAAATATCCATGATACTTAGTATCATGGCAAATGTCTATGTTTATATAACTTGTAAGCAAGAATATTTACTAATATAGAAAATAGATCTATATTGTTTATATAATATAATATCAGTGCAACACTATTGTCACCATAATAGGAAGATTGTGGGTATAAGCTTTTTCAAAACTCCACTCCATACTTTCTGCATACTTAGTACAAAAGTACTAAACATATGTTTTTAAACAAACAAAATATGTATACGCAAATACTGTGGGATTGGGGTATCTAACAACAGGGACACTTGAAGCAAGCAGTTTTATTCTTAGAATCCAGCCTTATCCAGCAGATAGCGGGTAACCATACTTTAAGCTGTCAGCCCACAAGTCACTAACCAATCAGTTACCCTGAAGTTGCCTCACCCGGTTGTGATACAGACCCATGGATACATTATGATGTCGTTAAAGAAGATTACTACTACCTTAAATATCTTACGGTATACTTTCAAATTTCTAAGATTGTGGATATTTATCTTGGACAAGGGGCTTTTAGGGAACTAGATGGCTGTAGTTCACCATTGCAATCATAAAATTAATTTTTAAATTTAATCGTATTAGCCCGTTGTGATCAAAATCGATATAGAAGATAGAAATATGTATCAATCATAAAACCGCATCAAATAAAACTCTTACCGAAATAAATGCAAAATAGAAACAATGAATTTGGCGCGACTATAAAACGAGTGACACGTTACTGTCATTCGCAATTTTACGGCACCTATTGTGGGAACACAGAACATCTATAGTAAAATCGAGCAACTCTTACGCCTGGCGTAAACAAGAGCACGTGAGTTGAAATATTCGCCAGGGCCGCACTGAGGCACGACCTTTATTTAATTTTAGTTTAACAATGATTTACATCAAAATATTTGGGAAAAGAATTATTGGCTTCATTAAAATGGTTCAAAACATCGATACAATTATTTGTGTCAGTGTCTAAATAGGTGAAAACAACAAGGTAAAACCTCGTAACTACACTTTTGCGATCGAGTACGTCCCCCATTGAACACGTGGTTTTATTTACGTCAGGCGTACGGATTGCTCCATTTTAGTATAGTCTATTTTATGTCGCGATAGTTAAGTTTCTGCTGCGGCAATATGCACAAAGGACAGCAATTCGATGGACGCGCGCACTTCTTAATTGAGGCAGTGACGTCAAGCTACTGAGACATCGTTCCGAATTCAAACTAACATTTGCACTAAAGTTTTTCAGAGAAAAGATTACATATTTTTCCCATTAGACGCGTAAGCTGAAATCAAGCGGTAATTAGAAATCCTAGTGGTTTTTCTATGTAACTAAAAGCCGAGTTTCAGTTGGTAAGAGTACGCCAACTCCAAACTATGAGAATGATTACTTTAAAACTACATTGTTAAATTAATTCTAATGGGATTCGTATTACAGGGCACAATTATTTCGTAATGTTCCATAAAGTGCCCGTTTATATTACAGGAATTCCCGATAAGAATACGCATAATTAATTGCAAAAATTCCTCTAGGATTACTTTTAGCTGAATAAAATAGATGTCACGTTATTACTCCCATACAAAGTTAGTAGAAAAACGTAAACTTAAACAATGTAAGTACCTGTATGTATTTAATTATTCATTATAGGTATAAAAAGCGTTATTATTTAACCCACGAATTTTATACATTTTTATAGAACCATATACATTCGTGTATTGGGTTGGCATGAACTGAACGATAGGTATAGCATTGCTAAAACTCGGTTTTGGGTTCAACAACATTTTGCAGTGCATTGTGTTGTCAATAAGGCGTCGAAATTCAATTTATACGCTTCAGCTAAGTTCGGTTTTTGACAGCGGTAAGACGTTGCTATATCGGGGTTATAAGGCTGCCGTAAAATTGAAACCTCGCTGTAAATCATTATTGGTTGCTCTAATTTATACATTCAATTTTCTTTACCGCGGGGAAAATAATTATTTGGTTTAGGTTATTACGTAACGTAAACGTACCAGTGCCTGACACATTGCCTAAACCTGACACATGTTTTATTTAATTAAAAAATAAAATAATAAGCAGATATCAATTCATTCTATTGAAATTTTTATGTTGGTAAAAGTCACAGTATAAGTTATGTATGTTCCTGAGTTAGTCAACTTGGTTTCTCTATTTTTACTGACTTTTCAATTTGTAGAAGTTATATTCATTTTAATTTCTTAGCGAAATTGTTTAGTGCAGAGTTGTAAAAAATAGTGTGTAATTACGTGTTTTTAGTGTAGATTTTTCAACTGTCTTAATTTTTGTGGCTTATACTTCTAAGCAAACAGGGTAAGATAATAATTTAGAACTATTTTAAATTTTTGAAGATTTTGTATGGGGTGTCAGTAGCTATTGGCTTATGTTATGTTTATGCTAAGGCAATGCCTGACATAGGTGTCAGTCACTGGGAAAAACACAAGTCATGCAAAAATGATCTCTATAGTCTCTAACAATTAACCTTGGTGGTGTACAAATTTCACGTCAATGGGTTAAATATTTACAATGCCTGAAACCCCTATCATCCATTGGCTATACAATGTGTCAGCTATTGGTCACATTTGGCACTGACTATGTTCGGTTTTCGAATTTTTGGGGGGGTCAAGTTTTCGTTGGGATACCCTGTATAAACGTAACACTAATTAGGAACCAAGACAAAAATGAGGATATTACCAAAGATCATGATCTTTGATATTACTGAGAAGTTTTGTTAATCGACGCCACTGGAGAACGTGATTTGGACGTGATGGTGCTGTATGGAAGGTTGCATCTGGATTGTGGAGGTGGGTGGAAGACGGAGAAAGATAATAACAGGGGGTTAGGGGTGCTGGGGTGGTGAGCTGCTGCTTTAGGCGTTACAAATGCCCGGGCCATTACCCGAAAATACATCGGGTAGAGTTGAAGAGAGAAAAATATGAAATTGAAGTAGAAGTGGCGGTGAGCGTCGTCAAACGGCTGATAACGCATATAAAATGAAAGGGCGAGATAAAGAAACGTCAAAAATGGAGAACAAATAAAATGTTATGCGCTCATCCCAAAGCCGGGGGTATGTTTTTACACAGTGGTGGGAAATAAAAAGTGGAGGCAGTAAAACCGCGCGGGATATTTTTAAAGCAATTTCCGAATGTACGGTTATTTGTTCTCCCGCATCGGCTAATTTTAGTACCCCTAATTGAATCTGGGACAATATTAAGACCAGGGAAAACATAAAAACGCGTTACTGTATTACACGCAGGAGAGGCAGTGGCAAAATGTGCTGGAGGTCCCGTGTAACCCAACCGACGTATTTCGACGTTTTTATCCAGGCAATTCACCTAGGGAGCAGAATTCATTAAATGATTGTTTTGTACACGCGAGCGAAAAAAGCGGCACGTGTGCGTTAAAATGAATTAAGCTTCCTTAAAGAAAACGACTGTCGTTTCTAAAAACAGCTAAGGTACACCGAGGTAAGTGGAAATATGGGGTAAGTGGATACCAAGGCCAGTAATATCATTTAGAATAGTACTGTTGCTGCCATCTACCGGAAAACAATAAGAAACTAGTTCGGTAGAGATAGTGCATTGCAGAAAACTGCCAATTTCAACCGCCATAGAGGTTTCCCCCTTTTGACATCATTTGCTTAACTTCCAAATTGTGCGCGTGGCGTTTGATTGCAATCTGAAGGACTAATAAACTGATATAAAAATTGTTTTCTGTTGGTAAGCATTAATTCTGAGTGCAATAATGTTGTTTTAAATAGAAGTCAACTCCTACACAGAACCGTTAGTGACAAATAGATAGGTTCTACTTGCCCCAGGGTTTTTTTAGAGTTGGGGCAAGTGCGGAACTGGCAACAAAAGGGTAAGTGGACACTAGGTTCCACTTGCCCCAAGGTTTTTTTGCGTAACTTATTTTCAAATTTATTTTTCTATTGTAGTTGAAAGTGGTTCGCAATTACATTAAAAAGAGGCCACCGGCAACGTACTCGAAAGAGAACAAAATCTCGAAGGTGCATACAAAATTGAATAGCCACGGGAAGAAACAGCTCACCAGGAAGGGGGCGATACATTGCACAGGAATCAGAAGGTAATACTTTTCAGCACAAGAGCAAGGTTGCACCTCTCCAGCAAGAATCAATGATGCCTTTAGCTGAGAATTCCTTTAAGACAATCCTTCCTGGGTATATTAAGCAAACTCCATTATTCCTTCAGCAGAACCGTAAAAAAATATGCCCCGGAGCAGAAGGTTATTACGTCTATACTAGCTACGTCGGACAGTAGTGATGGAGAGCAGTGAGCTGTTCCTGAAGAACAGACAGATTCTGATGATGATATTGAGTGGGGAAAGTCTCTATCTCCTTCTTTAGAAGAAATGTATCGTTATGCAGACCCTGAAGATTTTGTTCTAACAAAATTTCCCATTACAGGAAGCACAAGCACCTAATATTTATTATGTGGCACACGTTTTACGTGGCTTTGAAGATGAAGTCAAAATAAAATGCCTTTGAAAGAGCACGAAAACGGAACGCAAATGCAAATATTATTATCCCCAAGTTCCAGATATCTCAATAATAACAAAAAGTCAAATTGTTTTTGTACTACCAAAACCATCGTTACAAAAGCATCACACAAAGAGGCAGCAATCCCTCATCTCATTTCAAACATCACTCAATCAGTATAATGTTCGCTGATATGTGCATTTTTTTATAATCATATTCTTCTAAAATCAAATGTCTAGTTTTATTTCGACTTGCCCCAGTCTTATTTCTCAGTAATTAAATAGGTAAAATACGTATAGGATCCACTTGCCCCGCATTGCGTGGAAAGTGGAACCTAAGGTACTCAACTTGCATTTTTCAAAATATTTTGGTTTTCATTTATGTTAGAATAATTTATTTCTATTCAGTCACAAAACAAGTGTAGAGCTACCATTTGCTCTAAAGTTAATTACATTCCTTAAAAATTGAAGTTTTTAGGAGGGCCTAAACTTGAACTATTGATTTTATGGGTTCCACTTACCCCGGTGTACCCTATCAGTTCTAAAAATACCTGAAAAATAAATGTAAAAATCGGTATATCAAGGAATAACCATTTAGAAAAGGCAGCGGAAATAGGGTATGCACTTAAACCACGCAATGCACCGAGAGGCAGCTAGTAAATATTTAAATTCGGAACGAACTCAGATGTTGTTTGCTTTTGGATGGAGGGATAACGCATGGAATCGCTCCCCGGGAGAGCCCAAAATAAAATCTTTTGTTTGAAGGAACGAAGGAATGTTTGTGTTTGAATAGGAAATTATCTCGGCTTGCATCGTCTTCATTCGGGGCACTCGCAACTTTTCCATTGCCTAATGACCTGCAAACGTCGTCGGAGACGTTACACACCACTAAGCAATCGAAACTCTCAAAAACCGATTAGATCACATGCAAATACTATCCCAACAAAAACACATCTGCTGGAAGCGCGGAATAAACCGAACCTCATTTTACAAGCTTTATGATACGATGGAGCTCTTCCTCCATTAGGGTTTACTTGATTTTCAATTATTTCAGTAGATAACGGCGAATTAAAGGAAAATATTTGGACTGTGTTAGACACTAAAGAAGAAGTGGAATTCAAATCGATAGATGCCTTTTTGCACGATGTCATAGATATTCTTGATGTTGTAAAAAGCGAACATGCATATATACAGGGTGATTCAGTTTTATTCAACAGGTGATAGAAAACCAAAAAATAACCGCACTTTCTTGAATAAACTATATGTTTTTAAGGCCTTATAAAAAAGTTACAGGGTGTTAGAGTTGGAAAAATATGTGGACTTTATTAAATATTGACCAAACTAGTTTATTTGGTGCACATTACAACGGCATGGGTTAGCATAAAACCTGTTAATATCAAACACTTTGAACAACCAGTGGCGGGGAAGCGGGTAATTAGTACATTTATTGTTTTTAGGAAAAAAAAATGAATCAACTTGTATAGCAATAAAATGTATTAATTTTTTTATGTAAATTTTAATTTTAAACAAAAACGTTTTCTTAACATTTCTTATGCGTCATGGTTTCATAGCAAATTTGATTTTTTGTATTATTTCGGGGTATTTCTGAAAAATAAACATAAAAATTCGCTCGGTAAGTAAGACTCACGGTAGAAAAAATGTATTTCTTACTTTAAATACAGTAACTTTCCCCGATAAACTTACCCATTCAAGGTTTTACTTTTCAAGATACAGACCGTAACATTATTTTTATCTTCCTCAAATGTTTTAGACTCTGTATCTTCAAAAGTATAGCCTTCAATAGGTAGGTAAGTTTATTGGAAAAAGTGACTTTATTAGTAAACACATTATTTCTACTTAAGTCACTTATGGATCAAATTTTTTAGATAATTTTCCGAAATACCCGAAATAATACAAAAACTCGTACATGAAAAAAATGACACATAAAAAGGTCTAGAGGACGTTTTTGATTTCAATTAAAATTTTCATAGGAACTTGACCGTGGATTTGACCATCTACTTAACTGAAACTTCAAATTAAAGCGGTACCTTAATGGTAGAAACTGGCATAGTAGGCCTTGGATTTTGTATAAAAGATGTCATTTTTGTTTAAAAAATTCAGTTTATCAAGCTCTACAATTAAAAAAAAGATACGTGTAAAATCGCACAATTAATAAACATTTTACAGGGTGATCCGAGAACAAACGTCTACTGCAGAAAGTAAATGTTTATGTACATCTGTATCTATAGGTATTTCTGGCAGTTTTGAATAAGTATGGGTCAAAATTTTCAGTTTCCATATAGATTCTTTTCGATTATTTTATATATTCTACTAATGCATATTATAGTAACCTGTAAAAATAACTTTTAATGCTAAGTTCTCCTACCACGTAATTTGAGGGTAGCCCTAATAGTTATTGTCTACTATGTTTACTGAAGTAATTTAGGTAATTTAGACTTTATTTTTGGCCTGGACATTTCACTCAATAATTATATGAATACTAACAACGATTATAACAAATATATAAAACAACAAGCAGCCAAATAACAGAGGTTAAGTAAATTTCCCTGGCATTTCATTTTCCTCATTTCATCATAGTTAAAAAAATAGAATAAAAAAGGACTACTCCTTTTGCTCCTTTTGCTCTTAAAAGATGGCGGTGAATTCAAATAATTGGATGAAATGAGGTTGAAACCCAAAAATATCGAAAAGAAGAAGAATTCAAAATCAACCTTTTTTTACACTAGTAAAGTGCTATAGGAGTTACTGCAAAATGTTATCAAGAAAATAAGGATGTAAGATTAGCGAGTGTAAATATAATAATTACAAGAAAAGGTGATAATGGGCAAACACTCGAAAGTTAAGAAAAAGAAAAAACTAGTAACCGCATATACGTGTTTCATGCTATTTGGCAATCATCAGTACGGTGTAACATTAACCAAATCAAAAGATAGGCATGATTTGGGAAGCAACAAATGAAGTCCAGGCAGAAGCCAACAGCACATTTGCAGCTTCAGTCAGCACTTCCCCTATTTGTTGCTTCCAAATCATGCCTATCTTTTGATTTGGTTAATGTTACACCGTACTGATAATTGCCAAATAGCATGAAAGACGTGTATGCGGTTACTAGTTTTTTCTTTTTGTTAACTTTGAATGTTTGCCCATTATCACCTTTTCTTTTAGTTATCAAGAAAAGTTGTTCAGAATGAAAAACTGAGTAATTTTACAAAATACTAGGCCTACTTGGATTTTTTGCTTTTTTTACTAGAAAAGTAGGGAAGAATGCCCTTTTGGTAAAAAATAATACAAAATGTTACTAGGAAAAATTGACAATAATGCAAAAATGAATAAGACAGCAAAATTTAAAAGCAAAAGGGCACTGTACCCCACTTTTTTTAAGGAATTTCACATTTACTCAGTTTTTCATTTTGAACAACATTTCTTGATATCATTTTGCCGTAACTTTTAAAGGAAAAGCACTTTAGGAGTGTAAAAATCAACAGAACGTCCAAGACAAAAGTTACCTACTTAGAAAGAGTAGGGATAAATAAATATCTAAAAAGGGGGTATGTTCGTTACAAAAAAATACACCAGGTTTATTATATATATTTAATATGCATTTATTTGCATATAAGCATATATTTAATATGCATTTTGCTGAGAAATTATTTTGAAAAAAAAATGCCTTTTTGATGAGCTAATTTTACGTAAAAACACATTTTAGATCCATGGCCTACTTTCCGAGATATTTTTCAAATAATGTTCTCAGAAAAATAAATGGTAAGATTTATTAGGGGATCTGTTGGACGAAAATTGTTATTTGTAAAACAGGCTTTAATAAATTAAGTATTGTGTATAGGCGCTTGTAAACCTGCCGTGACTTCAGCACGGCCACAACTGGGCACTCCTCAAGTTGGTGGCGCTCCGAGGTCGGTAATTATTTAATGTTTAATGTTTGACCTGATGAGTGTTAGTAGGTACCTGTAGTGCGTTTATGAATTGTTTAGTCCTTATTCATTTGTTTTAACGGACCTGTGATATGTATATGTATATGTATATGGGACCGCGGTGGCGTCGCTCGTACCGGCGCTGACTTTTTAGACTGCATATTTTTCTGCCTTCGATCGACCTTGGTTCGAGGCAGGCGCATGCATATGCATATGTCTTTAAAGAAAAACACCGCTATGGCCAAGAGCGTTGGGCAAATGTGGGTTCACGGTATTGCTCCTAAATAGCTTTATCCATGTGATTTACTAATTGTCCTACACTCACTGAGATTACTACGGTTTTCTAGTGTTTTCCGTAGTACTTGAGCGAATGCTATCCTAGTTCTATCGGGAAAAAAGTCGGCCCTAGCCGCAAATGGCAACGAAGACAAAATAATAGTAATTGCCCCCCTCCCCCGCACAAGCATGTGGTTGCTTCTGGGGTACTCCTAGTTTGGAGTATTGTGGGGGAATTATTATTATTTTTTTTTTATTTTTTTTACTGATTACTGTAATATGTTGCACATAGTACCTGTCAATCATAATATCAATAATTGCACAAGGTAAGGATGTTCTTTTCTGTTTGTTCTACTTTGATTGTATCCTTTGTGTTTTTCATGGTTCTTTTTAATTTTTGTAGTGGGTATTGTTACATACATACTTTTGTTAGCTAGGATATTTTTATGTGGATACCTTGCGTATTTACATTGTTGTACATTTTTTATTTATTTTTATTTTGTTCATGTTTGTTATTACTATCTTTCCGTTTTTTTCTAATTTTACTGCCCTGAAGAAGACCACAAAATTATAGCCGAAACGTTGCCACAATGTAAATCTTCGGTTTGATTTTATCTTTGTCCTATAACCCGACGATATTTATGAAGTTATCTCAATAAGAGGACACGAGCTACCGTCTACAAGCTTCAATATATTCCAACATCTCCGGCCTGTTCTTTTCCCAATTATTTGTTCTCTCTGGCGGTATAAATCGTCTTTCCCCGGTAGGAGCCGAAATTGCAGCCGCCGCCGTGTTATTCTTCCTAACAATTGCAAATGAAATTCCCAATTCTGCACCGCAAAGGGCCTGGAAATCCAGGCCCATCCGGCGCGGCCGCCGCTGCACGCAGCCCAGCGGAAAACTGTCAATTATTTGGAATTGCGCCCGCAGAGACCTTTCATCAGGCCGATCTCAACTACAAAAAAAACCTGTACCGCTTTCAGTGAACCCCATTATCCCCTTAGGCCCCCGCGCGCGGTCCTTTTGTGTTCGGGATGACAGGGACGGATTAATTGACAGCCGACAGGGGTGGGGCGAAGAATTCCGACGTCGATTTGGTCAATTGCCTGCAATTAGCAACTTCTAACTCTATTCTATTATCTGGCCACTATCCCTAACGAGCATTCAACTAGTTAGAGATTTATAACGTTCGCTCTCATTAGATAAAGCACCCCGCCCATTTTTTACAATGTTCCGGAGAAAACCAGAAGGTAACGCGCTCTCGCTATGATTCTCTTGTCACTATCAACGTTGGTAAAAGTAGAATAAGTGATTAACTCCAGAAGCTCGCAGCTTCTTTTGCTGAATATACAGGGTGATTCAGTTATGACGTGAAACATTTTAACAATGATCTGTATACCTAGATCCATAATCCAATACACAACTTCGTCTTCAACATTTTGGTATTTATTTACAAAACTTGTCTGCAGAGTTGCAACTTCCCTAATGTGACAAATAATGGGGCCGCGGTGGCGTCGCTCCGTACCGGCGCTGACTTTTTAGGCTGCATGGTTTTCTGCCTTCGATCGACCTTGGTTCGAGGCAGGCACATGCACATGTCTTTAAAGAAAAACACCGCTATGGCCAAGAGCGCTGGACAAATGTGGATTCACGGTATTGCTCCTAAATAGCTTTATCCGTGTGATTTACTAATTGTCCTACACTCACCGGGATTACTACGGTTTTCTAGGGTTTTCCGTAGTACTTGAGCGAATGCTATCCTAGTTCTATCGGGAAAAAAGTCGGCCCTAGCCGCAAATGGCAACGAAGACAAAATAATAGTAATTGCCCCCCTCCCCCGCACAAGCATGTGGTTGCTTCTGGGGTACTCCTAGTTTGGAGTATTGTGAGAATGAGAATTATTATTATTATTATTATTATGAAAGCACTTATTTTTTACAATTTATATATAGCAAAGTCATCAGAGATATATAATTATGTTAATATTATCTCTTTATTATATAATACAGGGTGATTCAGTTTTATTCTGCGACACTTCAACGGGTGATAGAAAACCAAAAAATAATCGCACTTTCTTCTATAAACTATATCATTTTTTCTTATAAAAAAAGTTACAGGGTGTTAAAGTTGTAAGAAATATGTGGACTTTATTGAATATTTACCAAACTAGTTGAGATATTTAAGTCATATTTGGTACACGTTATAACGGCATGGCGTAGAAGCGGGTAATTAGTATAATTGTTTTTAGAAGAAAAAAAGAACCACCTTGTATAGCAATAAAATGAAGTCGGTGACGGTAACTTATGATGTATATAGGATATGATCACAGACCTATATAGCTAGCGAAGCTATATAGGTCTGTGATATGATGTATTCATATCTGAATAGATTTAAATTCCTTGCCTTGACTGTCACCAAATCCAAAGATAACTGAATTTAGAAAGAAAAAAATATTTCTAAAATTTTAGTTGAAATGTGCATACGGGCAAATTTGTGAAGTCGGTGTTATTTTTTGTTATGTTTTTTTTTAATTTTTAGTGGAGTGTGCGTACGGGCAAATTTTTGAAGTCGGTTTTAATTTTTTTGGTAAAATTTTTCACATAAACCAACACACAAAAGAGTTCTGTAAAAAAGACGAATAGGTGTAAAATAGTTTTTGACAAAAAAAACAAATGTTTTTTCCTTTTTAAATCCAAAAATTTTACATGTAAGATCTCCCTATAGAACACTTCCTCACAATATTTGCACATCGTTACGGAACACCCTGCATATACGTATCTGAAACAAAAGAATAAAAACTTTACAACATTTTAGGCAGTACAGATATTAATAACACCACAGAATAAACACATCATCTAGGTATTCCGATCACCCCTTAAAATATCTAAGATAGTAGTGATCTCGCACACACTTTTCCATCTTTATTGTTTGAGTTGTTTTTGCAAACAAATTGGAGCACTTAAAACTTTTCTATGTAAAACCCAACATTAGAATCCTAACGGTACAAAAACATCCCTAAATCAGGACTAAATTCACTAACCATAACTCTGAGCTAAAAATTGGGGAACTTCGATTTTTATGGCACAAATGAAACTATAATCACGCAAGGAAGACCGGCTTCTGGCGATGGTCCAAGAAGAAGTGTTTTCCAGTTAGCGGCGATTATCTAAAATCAAGGTGGTATTTACGGGCCTTTTTAGAAATCGTCGCTACATTGATTTTCGACGGGAACTGTGTTGTGCGTGATAAAAATTCTTGAAAGGTGCAAAACCAACTTGGTATGGAGACTATATACAAGTTTAGTGTCCTCCAAAAAGTTCGCTTCATACCTATACAGGGTGTCCGGTAAGTTCGGGGAAATCTCTCGCCAGCGTGTTGGTGACGTCAAAATATACCTGGTGTTTCATATATTTTTTTCCCCTAAAGTACTCCGTAACAGAACTACAGGGTCCCAAAGGGGTACTCACTGCTTTACATTTTTTGATTTAACTTTTGAACGCCCTTGTATATTTTGATGAAATTTTTGAATTTTGCATAGACGGTAAAAACCAATTACCTCATATTTGAATCATGCTTGGACAATGCCGTGGAAGTCAGGAACGGACTTCACGCAATACCCATGGGCTCAAAATTTTGACTGGTATAAATTTAAAAAGCCGAAAACAAATTTTTTTAAAGCCTTGAACATTTCTCTTCAAAAAAGGTACTCTTTATTCGTTTCGAAAAAGTCAACCGTTTTCATGGAAAAATCGCTTTTTTGAAATCCGTAACTTAAGATGCAATAATGGAAACTACCAGAATTTAGTGTTTTCACCTGACGGATAACAACAATTACGTGTGACAAGATTTGTCAATAATTTTTATTAGCAATGGAGCATTTTTATACTTATGCCGAATATGCAGACATGCATTTAATTTATGGACAAGCACACTGCAATTCTCTGGAGGCAAGCAGAATTTATGCTCAAAGATTTCCAAATCGCAATTTGCCAAATCGAAAAACATTTGTGAGAGTTGATCGTCGTTTAAGAGAAACAGGTAGTAAACAAACCGAGTTTAGAATGTCTTAAATCAGTCTCCTAAAATTTACATTAGGTAGTTTTTTACCTCGTCGTGGTGGGGAAGGGCCGCAAAGGAGAGCAAGAAATCAAAACTTAGAAGAGCACATATTGGATGAAATATCCGAAAACCCTTCTAATAGCGTTCGTAAGCTTGCAGCTCAGTTAAATACCACAAAGGGGGTTGTTCATGAAACATTGCGAGAACAGCTACTTTATCCTTATCACGTCCAAAAAGTGCATGCAATGTCTCCGAATGATTATCGTCCACGGCTTAACTATGCAAACTGGTTTTTGCAACAATTTATAGGCGATCCGAGTTTCACAGAAATTGTTTTATTTAGCGACGAAGCTGGCTTCACGAGAGACGGTATTACCAACAGTCGAAATCTGCACATTTGGCATGACGAAAACCCTCACGCCATAGTTCAGATCAAGCACCAACAAAGATTTCTGGTTAATGTTTGGGCAGGGATAATTGGGAATAATTTGATTGGTCCTTTTGTTTTGGATGAACGTTTGAATGGAGCTCTGTATTTACATTTTTTACAAAATAATTTAAATGATTTACTGGAAAATGTGCCCTTACAAATAAGGAATCAAATGTGGTTTATGCACGATGGCGCTCCCCCACATTATTCCCGGGAGGTACGTCTCTACTTAACCCAGCACTTTGACAATCGTTGGATAGGCCGAGGAGGACCTGTTTTGTGGCCACCTAGGTCTCCTGACCTCAATCCGTTAGATTTTTTTTTCTGGGGTCATCTCAAGGGACTAGTATATTCAACTCCTGTAAATACCAGGGAAGAGTTATTGGAAAGAATATTTCACTATTCTGATCAAATTCGAAATGATCCTGAAATGCTGTTTAGGGTGCAGCAAGAAAAAATTCGCAGGATAAGAAAATGTATTCGGGTAGAAGGAGCTCACTTTGAACATTTGCCCGACTAAACGAAACATTTTCTTTATAACCAAACTTTATTAAACTATTTTTAAACAGTTTCATTGTTTTTTTTCATTTTCTCGATATTAATGCCTACTGAAAATTGCAGTGTGCTAATAAAAATTATTGACAAATCTTGTCACACGTAATTGTTGTTATCCGTCAGGTGAAAACACTAAATTCTGGTAGTTTCCATTATTGCATCTTAAGTTACGGATTTCAAAAAAGCGATTTTTCCATGAAAACGGTTGACTTTTTCGAAACGAATAAAGAGTACCTTTTTTGAAGAGAAATGTTCAAGGCTTTAAAAAAAATTGTTTTCGGCTTTTTAAATTTATACCAGTCAAAATTTTGAGCCCATGGGTATTGCGTGAAGTCCGTTCCTGACTTCCACGGCATTGTCCAAGCATGATTCAAATATGAGGTAATTGGTTTTTACCGTCTATGCAAAATTCCAAAATTTCATCAAAATATACAAGGGCGTTCAAAAGTTAAATCAAAAAATGTAAAGCAGTGAGTACCCCTTTGGGACCCTGTAGTTCTGTTACGGAGTACTTTAGGGGAAAAAAATATATGAAACACCAGGTATATTTTGACGTCACCAACACGCTGGCGAGAGATTTCCCCGAACTTACCGGACACCCTGTATAGGCGGCAATTTTTTCATCGGTGATTTATTTTGAAATTTAACTTCGAGGTTACCTATTATTTTAAAAATTATATGAAAAATGGACCACTCAAACGTGGTGACGTGACTTTTTCTAGCTGTCAAAAATGGCATTAAAAAAGTGCTGGCTTTTATGTTATAATTTTACATAGGGGAGAGCGGTGACAGTTGTAACGGGTGTCGATTGTAACATTCGACGTATCATGGCCATCTATGTAGCTACGCGCAAACAACATGTATGGGTCATGCGCGTTGAGCCAGTCGCCATATTAGTGGTCACATGTTTACGATACTCGACAGTGAACGTACGTGACGGGTAAAAACATAGTTTTGGACGCATTAAGTAAGTTTCAATTTTTATCTTCTTTGGTAAGTAGTTGCTATGGCATTTATTTTATGTGTAATCAAATTATACCAAAAAAATCAGCGTAATTTTGAGTACGGGAATCAAGTATTTAGAACACTTAAAGTTGAAGGTTACATAGTTTTTTGATGCACACACAGGAAGTCTGTCGGTTGGTGTCGGTTGTAACATAAAGAGAAGTAGCGGTTGTAACATGTTACAACCGACACTAATACAAAATGTTACACCAATGTTTACAAATATTTTTGTTTTAGGCTATTTGCAAACATGAAACCAAGGCAGAGAAAAACTAATAGGGGTAATGTTCCTCAAGAAGTTTATGAAGAAGCTGCAAATAAAGTTATAAATGACAATATACAGGGTGAATTTTTTTCGATGACCACTTGGGGATCTCGGAAACTAGCAGAGCCAGAACAAAGGTTAAATGGGGAAAGAATTGCAGTTTTGAATGCTCAATCTAATGCCCCTTTTGGATTTTTGAAAAAGTTCCTGGCTCACTAGATATTTTGAAAAGAGTGATTTTTTGCTGTTTCATCAGATCTCTGTAGCTCCGTTATTTATAATTATACAGAAAAACTGCAGAGACAAAAATTATAGATAATTTTGGGCTTAATAAGATAATCTAATCAAATTTTTTATGTTATTTGTGATTTTTGAGATATGGCATAAACTTGTGTTTTTTTTAAATGTAAATCATAGTTGGCTGTGGCCTTATCAAATCGCCATTTTTTGAGCTTTCCAAAGATATAATACTCGGCATAGTTATTATAGAAAATAAAAGAGCTATGGCTAATTTTCTGATTTTTTTTTTAATTTTCACATAGTCAGACAAGGAATATTTTCATAATTACGTTCTGTTTTATAATAAGACATACATACTTTTATTTTTTATAATAACTATGCCAAGTATTATATCTTTGGAAAGCTCAAAAAAAATGGCCGATTTGATAAGGCTACAGCCAACTATGATTTACATTTAAAAAAAATACAAGTTTATGTCATATCTCAAAAAATGTCAAACATAAAAAATTTGATCAGATTATCTTATTAGGCCCAAAATTATCTACAATTTTTGTCTCTACAGTTTTTCTGTATAATCAGAAATAACGGAGCTACAGAGATCTGATGAAATAGCAAAAAATCACTCTTTTCAAAATATCTAGTGAGCCATGAACTTTTTTAAAAATCCAAAAGGGGCATTAGATTGAGCATTCAAAACTGCAATTCTTTCCAAATTTAACCTTTGTTCTAGCTCTGCTAGTTTCCGAGATCCCCATAGTGGTCATCGAAAAAAACTCACCTTGTATAGTGTTCGGACTAATAATAATTCTTGATTTCTTGCTTATATTTATGTCTGTTACAATCGACACCTACACGTGTTACAACTGACACCCGTTAGGTGTCGATTGTAACACTTGTCAAGCGTAGCCTTTTCGTGTGGTAGAAAAAAAATCATAAATATTTTCAAAACTTCAAAAATACCAAGCGACTTCTAACATTATTAATATCTAGTGAGCCATGAACTTTTTTAAAAATCCAAAAGGGGCATTAGATTGAGCATTCAAAACTGCAATTCTTTCCAAATTTAACCTTTGTTCTAGCTCTGCTAGTTTCCGAGATCCCCATAGTGGTCATCGAAAAAAACTCACCTTGTATAGTGTTCGGACTAATAATAATTCTTGATTTCTTGCTTATATTTATGTCTGTTACAATCGACACCTACACGTGTTACAACTGACACCCGTTAGGTGTCGATTGTAACACTTGTCAAACGTAGCCTTTTCGTGTGGTAGAAAAAAAATCATAAATATTTTCAAAACTTCAAAAATACCAAGCGACTTCTAACATTATTAATATCTAGTGAGCCATGAACTTTTTTAAAAATCCAAAAGGAGCATTAGATTGAGCATTCAAAACTGCAATTCTTTCCAAATTTAACCTTTGTTCTAGCTCTGCTAGTTTCCGAGATCCCCATAGTGGTCATCGAAAAAAACTCACCTTGTATAGTGTTCGGACTAATAATAATTCTTGATTTCTTGCTTATATTTATGTCTGTTACAATCGACACCTACACGTGTTACAACTGACACCCGTTAGGTGTCGATTGTAACACTTGTCAAGCGTAGCCTTTTCATGTGGTAGAAAAAAAATCATAAATATTTTCAAAACTTCAAAAATACCAAGCGACTTCTAACATTATTAATATCTAGTGAGCCATGAACTTTTTTAAAAATCCAAAAGGGGCATTAGATTGAGCATTCAAAACTGCAATTCTTTCCAAATTTAACCTTTGTTCTAGCTCTGCTAGTTTCCGAGATCCCCATAGTGGTCATCGAAAAAAACTCACCTTGTATAGTGTTCGGACTAATAATAATTCTTGATTTCTTGCTTATATTTATGTCTGTTACAATCGACACCTACACGTGTTACAACTGACACCCGTTAGGTGTCGATTGTAACACTTGTCAAACGTAGCCTTTTCGTGTGGTAGAAAAAAAATCATAAATATTTTCAAAACTTCAAAAATACCAAGCGACTTCTAACATTATTAATATCTAGTGAGCCATGAACTTTTTTAAAAATCCAAAAGGAGCATTAGATTGAGCATTCAAAACTGCAATTCTTTCCAAATTTAACCTTTGTTCTAGCTCTGCTAGTTTCCGAGATCCCCATAGTGGTCATCGAAAAAAACTCACCTTGTATAGTGTTCGGACTAATAATAATTCTTGATTTCTTGCTTATATTTATGTCTGTTACAATCGACACCTACACGTGTTACAACTGACACCCGTTAGGTGTCGATTGTAACACTTGTCAAGCGTAGCCTTTTCATGTGGTAGAAAAAAAATCATAAATATTTTCAAAACTTCAAAAATACCAAGCGACTTCTAACATTATTAATATCTAGTGAGCCATGAACTTTTTTAAAAATCCAAAAGGGGCATTAGATTGAGCATTCAAAACTGCAATTCTTTCCAAATTTAACCTTTGTTCTAGCTCTGCTAGTTTCCGAGATCCCCATAGTGGTCATCGAAAAAAACTCACCTTGTATAGTGTTCGGACTAATAATAATTCTTGATTTCTTGCTTATATTTATGTCTGTTACAATCGACACCTACACGTGTTACAACTGACACCCGTTAGGTGTCGATTGTAACACTTGTCAAACGTAGCCTTTTCGTGTGGTAGAAAAAAAATCATAAATATTTTCAAAACTTCAAAAATACCAAGCGACTTCTAACATTATTAATATCTAGTGAGCCATGAACTTTTTTAAAAATCCAAAAGGGGCATTAGATTGAGCATTCAAAACTGCAATTCTTTCCAAATTTAACCTTTGTTCTAGCTCTGCTAGTTTCCGAGATCCCCATAGTGGTCATCGAAAAAAACTCACCTTGTATAGTGTTCGGACTAATAATAATTCTTGATTTCTTGCTTATATTTATGTCTGTTACAATCGACACCTACACGTGTTACAACTGACACCCGTTAGGTGTCGATTGTAACACTTGTCAAGCGTAGCCTTTTCATGTGGTAGAAAAAAAATCATAAATATTTTCAAAACTTCAAAAATACCAAGCGACTTCTAACATTATTAATATCTAGTGAGCCATGAACTTTTTTAAAAATCCAAAAGGGGCATTAGATTGAGCATTCAAAACTGCAATTCTTTCCAAATTTAACCTTTGTTCTAGCTCTGCTAGTTTCCGAGATCCCCATAGTGGTCATCGAAAAAAACTCACCTTGTATAGTGTTCGGACTAATAATAATTCTTGATTTCTTGCTTATATTTATGTCTGTTACAATCGACACCTACACGTGTTCCAACTGACACCCGTTAGGTGTCGATTGTAACACTTGTCAAGCGTAGCCTTTTCATGTGGTAGAAAAAAAATCATAAATATTTTCAAAACTTCAAAAATACCAAGCGACTTCTAACATTACACAGCATTCCTGAAAGCTGAATCATCCGTCTAAGACTTAACACTAGGGCTACAAAAAATCAAATCTAATTTCTGTTACAACCGTCACCGCTCTCCCCTAAGTATACCAAATTCGAAGTCTCTAATTAAAATTTTAAAAACTTGCAACTTTATAAAAACATTATAAAAACTATTTTATATCACTATCACTATAGTTGTATCATTCTCGTAAATGTTTATTACTAAATATCAATCAGAATATGTCTTTTTCAAAAGAAAGTTATATTAATTAACGCTTTAAAATATTGTTTTCTTGGATGCAAAGTTCTACATCAACTTATTTGCATCAAACTTTTTTATGGCTAAAATTAATAATTCAGGTGAAAGGTTCAACCCCCTTAATATGGGTGTCAAATAAAAGGGCTTGCAGAGTAGAAAGCGATAAAGTTAGTGATATTACACTAAATTTAATATGGCGGCCGCCCGAAGATGGCGGATTACCTATTTCTGCACAACCTACTTGACATGAAAGGGTTTGACTAGTAAAAAATAATAAGGTAAGTGACGTCATACTAAAACCAATATAGCGGATGCCCCAAGTTGGAGGACTAATTTCTTTACTCCCTTCTGATATGGGAATCAAATTAATAAAAAGCACAAAATAAAACGAGATAAAAATTTTTTAAAAACAAGCTTTTATTTAAGCCATGTAAAACGAATAAAATAAAATAAGTCTAGGTTTTCCTTAAGATAGTTCAATGCCAAATTGCGACAACTTTTTGTTAAACAAAAAGCTTGTCGCGCGAATTTTCAAGAAAATACACACTTTGGCAAGTAGGTACTTGCTTATCAAATCACTGTTCATTAAAATTAATTGGTACCTACCTACTTTTATGAACATTTCGCGCGACAAGCTTTTTGCTTAACAAAAACTTATCACAATTTGGCATTGGATTATCTAGACTTATTTTATTTTATTTGTTTTAGTACATGGCTTAAATAAAAGCTTGTTTTAAAAAGTTTTTACCTTTTATTTTTAAAAGACATATTCTTAGTAATAGTAAGCTAGTAGAATGGTAAAGCTAGAGATATAATACAGCTGTTACGATGTTACAAGTTTTTAAAATTTTTGCAAATTTCATAAATATTAAAAACTTGTAAGAAACTTATTTTTTAATCGAGCGTTAAAATTTGGCACACTAATGTAAAATTGAAAAATAAAAAACTTTTTTAAGTAGAACTTATTGAAATTTACACATGTAAGCCTATTTTTAGATATTGTATTTTTAAAATGTCATTTTGACAGACAGCAAAATTACGCGACTAATTATGAGTGGGTCATGTTTTATATTTTTTCTATCTATGACGCCAAATGTGTGGAGAACATACAGTTGTCGTTTGTTTATTGTCGTTGACGATCTATGTGTGAAGCTTCTGTAAAGTAGATTTTGGTATTATGTACAAGCTTTTGTTTGTACCTAAATACTTATAAACTTACTGAGCCTATCCTGGTTAGGTTGTTAGGTTATACTACGCCTTCATTGTTACTAATGTAGTTCCAAAAAGATACGTGTACACTACGTGTACAGGACTAGCCTCTTTTTTGCACACCCGGTAGAATGTCTGATAAGGCCTTTAAAAAGCTATTATTGTGTTGTACAACTTATATATTGAACTTTTCTCGGAAGTCAAAATTAAAAAATATATAGGATAGGTCCTTTTCGTTGGATAACCCTTTAGGTGCATATCTACTTACAAATTAACATGTAGATATCATGGAATTAGTTTTGGGAATTGATTTATTACTGCTTTTATATAACGACAATATAGCTTGCAACATACTTATAGAGGTTCTATAAAAAAATATATGATCATTTTAATATACAATTTATTTTTGTTTGTTTTTTTTAATTATTTCTTCTTTGACGTGATACGCTGGTTTTACAACTGTGGATCAAATTTAGATATACAGTGTTAGTCCAAGATATGTATGAAATGGTACACTAGAACAATTTCTATTATATTTTGATACTTTTTTTTATGTTGTGACTCTTACTTTGGAAGATAGTTCAAAAACATTATTTAGTTTGAATGGCATGCGTATTGTAAATACAAATTATGGACAAATTATTTAAAAAAAATAAACAAACTAAAAATCAAAGTACTCGGACCGATTAATTTTAAAACTAGGGACCTAACCTAAGTTTGCAAATGATGATATTTAAAAGTACTTATTCCCTATCAAACACCCTGTATAGTCCAATTCACAATATATTTCAATTTGGCCTATTTTCAAATTTCGGTTTGAGAGCAAGAACAAGCCCTGAATATCAAGATCCAACTAGCTTTTTTTATTTACATTTACTGGAGACACTGAAGGAATAAATTTTGTGTTTATTTAAAGTTATATTAAATATAGGTACACCTACCAACTGTCTAGTTATAAGCACACAACACACAACCGTTGAAGAGTAGAGAAAACACTGGATATATTCCGATATATGGCGAGTCCGTCCCTGCATAGGCCTACAAAAATCACAACGGATCGCCAACATCCTCCTCCGTTACTTGTCCCGAATTTATTAAAGGAGGGGAGAAAGTTCGGCTTCCTGCATCTCTGACGGGATTGATTCCGTTTCGATGAAATGTCCACAAAATAAATAATTTGGGAGGTCGGCTTCGTTCACACCCGGCGGTTTAATTTCTTTTATTGAAGGTCGCCGAACTTCGGCCAATCAGCTCGTGCCATATCCTCCCGAACTCGGAGTCTATCGAAATGCGAATTCCCAAATTACTTCGTCTGGATTTGGAAAGGTAAACACAGTATTGCTTCCTACGGTTTGTAAGCAACGTTATGTTCTAGAAACATTCGTGCGATATTTAAAGAAAGACGCATGATTCCGATTCGTGCATTTCATATTTCATTGGAAATAATAGTAATAATAATATTAATAATAAGTTACAGTTTCCTTTTTAGAACACGTTATGACAACCTGGCGCACTAAGATACAACTCAGAACCGCAAACAGTAACATCGAGACCGACACAATCAACATCCGAAGAGGGATTTTCCAAGGAGATTCACTCAGTCCACTGTGGTTCTGCATGGCGATGAACCCTCTATCACATCGGTTGAACTCTACAAAATATGGCTTCGCTATCAAAAGCAACAACGCAGAAGCGATCAAGTTGAATCACCTATTATATATGGATGATTTAAAACTGATCGCCGCAACCAAAAACCAACTAACGCAAATGCTTAAAATTGTAGAGGAGTTCTCCAGGGACGTCGGAATGCTGTTTGGACTGGACAAGTGCCGCACCCTTAATATCATAAGGGGAAAGCTCGAACAAAGTGCACACGAGATGCAGAACGGCCAGGAGATCGAAGCAATGAGCATGGGAGATACATACAAGTACCTCGGGATGAAACAAGCTCAAAGGATAGACCATCGAACAATGAAGACTGATTTAACGAATGAATTCATCAAGAGAGTAAGACAAGTAGTGCGAACTGATCTTAACAGCAGGAATTTGTTTAAGGCCCTGAACACGTATGCGTGCTCTGTACTCAGCTATTCGTTCGGAATAGTGAATTGGGCCAACACGGACATCAACAACCTGCAACGAAAAGTTAGGACACTACTGACAAAAGCTCATAAACATCATCCCCGTAGCGCCGTAGAAAGAACAACTCTGCCACGTCAACTAGGAGGAAGAGGATTGGCAGATCTCAGCAAGCAATTGGACCAACAAATATTAAATCTGCGTAATTATTTCTACAGGCAGGCCAACAGCTCCACACTACATAGGGCTATATGCGGAGCAGACGTCTCAACACCGCTACGTCTGACGAAACACGAGCGTCAAAATCACCACCGAACCGACAACGATAAACTACAGAGGTGGTTGGGGAAGCCGCTGCACGGGAGGCATCCTAATGAGGTTAACCAGGAACATGTCGACAAGTTAGCGTCGAACTATTGGCTGACCTCGGGACGAATGTTCCCCGAGACGGAAGGCTTCCTACTGGCCATACAAGATCAGGTTATACCAACTCGCAACTACCTAAAATTCATTGTAGGAGATGCATCGGTAGTGGATGACAGATGCAGATACGGGTGCCCAACTTCAGAAACAATCCAGCACATAACAGGAGGATGTCAGATGTTCGCATCAACGGAATATAAGGAACGACACGATTCGGTTGCCAAGATCTTGCACCAGGAACTGGCGGAAAAACTTCTGCTTGTGCAGGCAGAGAGGATCCCATATTACAGCTACACATCGGAGCCTGTTCTTGAGAACAGCAACTACAAGATGTACTGGGATCGTACAGTTCTGACAGATCAACGAGTTGCCCATAACAGACCGGACCTTATAATAGTTGATAAAATTTCTAGGAAGACAACTCTGATTGATGTGGCCATCCCGAACAACAACAACCTGCGTGTGAAGCAAGTCGAGAAGATCGCGAAGTACAGAGACTTAGAAGAACGAATTAGAAGGCAATGGGAAATGGACAACGTTCAGACGATTCCAATCATCGTGTCAACAACTGGTGTCATACCAAAAAGTTTGCTGAGAAACATCAAAGAGCTGGGTCTAACTGATAATCTTTACAGGTCCATGCAGAAAGCGGTACTACTTGCGACAGCCCGAACCGTCAGGAAATTCATGGGGAGTGCAGGAACGTCCAACAACATCAATGTCACCTAAGGCCCGATAACATGGCAAGGGTCTCGTCCGAGCCAGATCCTTATGGTATCCGGGATACCCGGGATCTGAGTGAATGTTCCCCAGAGAGGGAGTGCGAATGCCTTTTGGCTAAGTCGATATAATAATAATAATAATAAATCGTCTTTATTTTGTCTAAATAACAAGACAGACATGAGGCGAAGTTTAGCTGTGAGCTATTCTTACACTTAACCTAAAAAAAACACATTATTTATAACAAATAAAAATTATTTGGTATGCACACCATTACAACATAATAATTAAATAATTAAATATATTATACTACCTACCTTAAATATACAAAAACATACAACTAACTAACATTAACAAATTAACGATCACAACAACAAGGCTCATTGACTTTCCAACAGTAGTAATCTAAGTAGCTTTTTGAATGTTAGAACTGGCTTCAGTTTCCAATCGCTGGGAAGAGAGTTATACAACGTAGCAGCAGTGTACTGAAAACTCTTTCGAAATAGGTTAGTTTTAAAAGCTGATATGTGGAGAATGTGACAGTTACGAAGATTACGCGAACGAAGTATACCTCTTTCTAACATGAGTTTTTTAATATATAATGGAATTGATGTACGAATTGCTCGATAAGTGAAACTTGCCATTAAAAGCTTCCTTCTATTTTCCATGGTTAACCAGGACAGTTCTTTGATTTTGCCAGACTCATGGTCGTATTTACGGAGACCAAAAATATATCGGCAACAAGTATTTTGAACACGTTGGATTCGAGTTCTATCCACCAAATCCAAACAGGAACCATAAACAAAACAACCATAATTGAAAAGTGACAGAACAGTTGACTCTGACAGAATCGTTCTGAGGTTTGTGTTCAAAAATTGACGGCAGGAGTAGAAAAGGCGCAAAGAGAGATATGATCTTTTAATTAGCTTGTTCATGTGAGATTTAAATTTAAGCTTGTCATCGACAATAATACCAAGATTCTTTGCCTCTGATACAACCGGAAGTGCGACATGCGACACCATCAATCTTTATAAACATATCCCTCGCCATCTTAGCTTTTTGTTTACTCCCCATTATCATAAAGCATGATTTATTTGCATTAAGTTTGAGCTTGTGGGTTAGTGACGAACTATACAGATTATTTAGATCAGTGTTGATTAGTATCTCTGTGTCCTTTAGCTCAGACGTTTTGCAATGATACAATAATTGTGTATCGTCAGCGTAGGTATGGGTCATGCTATTAACCATTGACCTAACAATTTCTGCTGTGTACATAATAAATAGCAAAGGCCCAAGTATTGAACCCTGAGGTACTCCGGTAGAAACCGCAGCAAAACCAGACAAAGATCCATTGACGTTTACACATTGATGACGATCACTTAAATAATTTCGCAACATATTGCACGCATCGGAGTTAAAACCATAAAACTGAAGTAGAGAGAGCATCACCTCGTGGTTGATGGTATCAAATGCCTTTGATGAATAGTCCAGCAGCACAAGTATGGCAACATCACCCTCATCTACAATACTGATAGCACTATTTACGATATCTGCCAGAACAGCTGATGGACTATAACCCGTTCTAAAGCCAGATTGATTCTCAGGGAAAATCTCGTGTTCTGAGGCATATTCATAAATTTGTTTATACATGACCCGCTCCATTATTTTAGAGAGCACCGAGAGAACACTGATTGGCCTCAAATCAGACAATGATCTAGGGTTGGAAATCTTCGGTAATGGATTTACAACGGCTAGTTTCCAAGATAACGGAAAATAATTGATTTCAAAACAAGAGTTGATGATATTGGTAACAACAGCGTCAAGAAAGGGACTACAGGGAAACAACATGTCAGGCAGGGGCGCCGACTCCAGGGGGGTACCGGGGCGCATGCCCCCCATGAAAATTTTCATGGGGGGCTACGCCCCCCATGGGCATAGCCCCAGCCCCGGCTGCAAAAAACTTGATATTATATTCTTCTCGGGTACCTTGCCCGCAAACGATATTTACAGCAGGTGTAAAAAATCGTAGCGGACTCAGCCTACAATGTACGGTATATGTGTGACCAGGCGCCAAATGGAAACATGTTTTCAACAGAAGAAGTCTATCTCTTTGAATCGTTTGCTGTGAAACGTCGTCGTCGACATCGCCGGCTGCGTCAGATTCGTAGCCACTACTGTCACCCATGCTCCGCCACTATTACAAGACGTCTGTTGCGTCTATCCA
Source organism: Pseudeuparius sepicola (assembly GCA_963920635.1). NCBI lineage: Eukaryota > Metazoa > Arthropoda > Insecta > Coleoptera > Anthribidae > Pseudeuparius > Pseudeuparius sepicola. The sequence goes on from OY987305.1 coordinate 10,063,938, forward strand.
AGAGTCGTGGGTCTTATCGAACCCCCCCAACGGACCAAAATCTTCTTTCCTTTTCTACGCAACACCTTTTCTACCAAATAGACGTCCGGATCAGCTGTTTTTTGCAATTCCTCGGCGTAAAAGCCCCCCCTGGATAGGTCTTCCGTTCAAATCTTCTAAGAGATATGTGGGAGGGTTCGTAATTTGGACTTTTGAGATTTTAAACACTTCAGTCGTCCAGTTGGGCGTGTAACCCTTCTGAAAGACGTGCTTGACTTTGCTGACCCTAACTATGTCACCTAGTTTAAACTTTTGTTTATCAAAAGTCTTTAGGTGATTGAAAGATGCGTTAAGGACGATCCGTTCGTTTGTTTTGTTCACATCTTTAGGTTTCATGCCTATGGTTTTATGTCTCCTATCATTGTATTCATCAACTAGCGTCGGTAAAATATCGATCCACTTGTATGTGCCGCTTAAACTGAAATACTTGAACAGTTGTTCTTTCAAGGTGCGGATCACTCTCTCTACTATCGTCGCTTTCGTGTCGCTAAACGTGCTATAGTGGTTAACGTTGAAAGTATTCAATAACTTCTTAAAATGACAGTTGTAAAATTCCTTGCCTTGATCGGTCTGCAGATTTCGAGGTCGACGCCCCCCGGAATTTTTGATAAGATCGGCGAAAGCCTTCGTCACTTCTTCTCCCGACTTGGATTTTAACGGTTTGCACCAGACAAATTTGGAAAAGCAGTCGATTACGACTAGCATGAATTTAGAGTTTTTATTGCGGCTGGCGTACTGATCCAACTGCCCTAGGTCGGCTTGCCAAAGATCATCCAAACCTTTAATAATAGTTCTACGTCTAGGGTAATTTTTTCGTATCGGTTTATGTAATTCCCTAATCAGCTGAACTTTTTCCTTGGTATACTTGGAGTTCATATCGAAATTTGTGACCCGCTTTCTTCACCGCGACTAAGTTATCTGATAACTTTAGCTTCCATCAGTTCATTTATAATAGCTACGATTTCGTTGTCGTGGGACGTGTTGCAGGCGTTTTTGGATGCCACCAGTAATCGCAATCTGTCAACTAATTCGTTGACGTCGTCCCAAAACATGTACTCCACCGGTTTTTCGTTGTAAGTGAGATGCATACCTTTACCGCTTGCCCCCTCATCATCTCCGCGTTTTAGTAACGGTTTAATGACATTCGTGTACTTAGATCGAGATGAACCTCTAAATTCACCCGCGCTATTCAGATGTACCTACGTTTCAGTTAGAATTTTACTATAATTTTTCATCTCCACCAAATTGGCTCGAGGATCGTTATAAAAAATCAATTGAAAAAGTCTTTTGGTACCTTTATACCTCTTCCTACCCACTATTATCTCCGACGTTTTTCTATCGAAATCTAAATTTTCTTTTCCCAAGGTCCATTTTGATTCGCTTGCGCTATACTTGGGTCCGTATACAAAATCGATTTCGGGTGACTTTGCGTTATATTTTTGAATATACGGTCGAGCTATTTCCGGATATGCTTCTAGGTAGTCCTTACAACGGTAGGAGAATACTGAGATACATCTTCAAAAATCTCCTCTTCCTCTTCATTTTTCTCTTCGACTGATGGCAGTGTCGGACTAAAATCTGCCGTTGCCTTTTCGGCGTGTGGTGGAAGTTTCGGGGTAAAATCTCCTTTTAACTTTTCAATCCGTTGCTTTAATGTTTCTACTTTTTTCTGTATTCTTGTATCACTGCTTTCCCCAATTTCTTCGTCTTTTTAGGTTCCACCTTAGTTTTTTCTTTCTTCGGTTCGATGTCTAGAATGTATTTTTTTATTTGTAACGTTTTGATAGATTGCGTCACTGGTTTGAATATTTTTTCCAGCGTCTCGTCTTCCTCGAATTTCCCCAACTTCAAAGCCGTGTGTTTTTTTCTAATCGCTCGTGCAAGTTCACTGATTTTCCTTGCGCGGTGCGCTTTTAGAATTTGATCCTCTGACATCAGCGACATATTAAATACATTTATAAATAAATCAGAACAAAGAAAAAATATATTTTCCCTCGAGGTTGTTTCAATGTGATATAGCGTGATATGGCTATGCAGGGCCGTATCTGAGGGGGGGTTTTGGGTGTTCAAACCCCCCGAAATACCACCATTTTATAAGCTTTTGCACCACCACTAGAACGAGCTCCCCGAGCATCAGTGAGTTTAATAATTTAATAAACTAGTTTTCCACTAGAGCATGGAAACCCGCCCGAAAACTGCCAACAAAACATAATTTTTGGACCAGTGCAGTACCGAGTTTTATCATCAAAATATGGTCTCAAATAAAATAGAACATAACTGGCAACACAACAATAAACGGTGAACGGTGCTACATGGCTTGAGTGCGCCATGGATTAGGAGAATAGGGGATTCCCAGAGTCTCTTTTATGAATAGATTAGTACTAATTTGTATTTGAAGATTTATTTATTATTTTTATAAAAGGTTCAGTTAGGCAAGTGGGGCGAAGAAATTTTTTACCATACCTACTGGCAATTCTAAAGGTGTCGTCAGGCCAGGCGAAGAATGTGTAGGAATATATCCGTAATAATGAGAAATCAAATAAGTAGAAAAGGGATAGGTATAAATGCGAGAAAAAATATTCGGCTATTATTATAATTAATATTTAATATTTTTAAACTTTTAATGTTAAACTTGTTCAACTTAAACCTGTTTCAGTTTTTTATTAAAAACCATTTAAAAATAGTAGTTTTTTTAAACCTTAAAGCTATTACAACTTCAACAGCCACTGGTATAACCCCTCCAGGGCCGGCTCTAGGCGGGTGCGAACGGTGCGGCGTACGCGGCCTGCGTTTTGAGAATTTCAGAATTTGAAAATATTCACTGCAGCTTGAAAATATAAAGATATTGGGATTTCCTAAGACTAATTTTAAGTAATTTTCCTTAACATTTCTAAAAAATTTCGCCCGCGGCGCATTTTACAGAATTATTTTAAATGCACTTGTTTGAAAGAAATTCACAAAAATTATCCCTCCCCACCCGAAATTAATTTCTATATACGTCACTGAAGTGGTCTAAACTTATCGCCCCGGCCTACTTTTTTAAAAAGTGACATGCAAAAAATATACCATTCTAGTGGCGTATCAATTTTCAAAAATTTGTTCTTAATGGATTAAGTAATTCCTTGCCGGGGCCCCGCACTTTCATCCAGCATTCAGCCCCACAAAAGCTTGAGCCAATCCTGAACCCCCCCCCAAATTTTCGCTAGAGACGGCCCTGTGGCTATGTATATAGGTACCTGGCATTAGTGGTGACTTTGTTTTTTGTTTTTTAATTTATTTGTGAGTTTTTTTACAATTTTAATTATTTTTATTGTTTTGTTAAAACAGAAAGTTGTTTTGTTTTTGTAACAACTTTTTTATTTTATATTAAATATTTACTTATTTATTTGTTTTTATTAAAAACAAATGGTAAAAAATGTCTGTATATTTTTTGCCCTCCATGGAATTCTGAAAACCCCCTGTGTCAGAGTATAACAGGAACAGGTACACAGCAAGTGAATTTATAGATAATGTATCAACTTTCCTTAAACCATGACAAGAGTCCAATAGCTGTGCGAATTCAGGCAGGCGAGTGCAGATGTTATCTAGCTGACAGCCTCTACTGGTTTATCATGGCATCCCTTTTTAGTCTCAATAGCTAATTAAAGAAAGAGCACAAAATCCGATTATACCCTGTTTTCCCGATATAATCTTGAGTAGAGCCTCTAGAGAAGCGCGTCTAAAAATATCAAGGCAGTCATTGAAAGATGTTCTGTCTCATTTAGACACTTCGTTACTTCAAATGTACAACACAGGGAACGATATAAATATATTTTTTGCAAGTTTCAACTATACACCACTGTCTAGAAAGATAAATATAATATAGGTTTTCAAATTGAGCGTAACATACAACACGTTCTTTAATTTTCTGACTATTATTAGCGCCGACGTTTCTCGGGAACCATAATATATTCCGGAACAAACGAAACGGAAATAAAGGCGACTTATCCCTTTATTTTAGGGCTTGTACTTGTACCTCGCAATATCGAGTGCGTTGCGATTCCAGTGGAACTGCACAGGGCCTGCATGGACCATTTGTTCGAAAATAAAAATAAAATATAACAAAATAAAACATAAAGTGAACGGGAACTGGAATTCTGGACGTTTCCTGCAAAATTGCTAAAGAGGAGCAAATTAAAAAAAAATCTTTTCAAAACTAATACAGTGTGTCCCAGCATGGACTTAACTATATACTTGTAAAATTTATAGGATTATCATGGAAAAAGTTAACATTACTGATACTGGGTGACCAGAAAATTGAAAAAACTTTGATTAGCATAAGACTGCCTCTATTTGTACAGGTTTTTTATTCTATTCTCTTTTTTTTTCAAATAAATGGTTTTCTGTAAATAGTAAGACAAAACTCTATTAACGAAACTTACCCAGAATGGAAAACTGCGCATGATGACAAAATTTAACAATTCTAGGCCCACTTTGTGTATTTTGGAAAATATTGGAGGACTCTCAAAGAAGGCCAGGATTGTCAAAAAAATTCATCATTACACAGTTTCCTACTCCGAGTAAAATTTATTTATACAGTTTTGTCGTACTACCCACAGAAAATTATTTACATTATGTTTATGATTTAATAGAAAAAATAACACCAATAACAGTTTTTCTTAAAAAGGCGTTCATAATAATAATAATAATACAATTTTAATACTTCTTCCATAATACATCTGTCCGAGCATCTGTCAATTATTTCTTTCAAAAATATACCTTCATAAGTCATGGCAAACTCGATTTTCATTAAAAAATATCATGGCATATTTTTCATATTTTTATAAATATGTAATAGGTACGCATTACAACTTTTTAATGAAACAAGATATATGAAAAAAATAGATTTACAAAAGTTTATCAGAAGAACGTGCTCTTTCTAAATATAACGAGAAACAGGTATGGTCCTGGGAAAAATATATTTGATGACGTCATAACCTATACAGTGCCCTCCAAAAAGTTCGCACCATAGGGGGGAAATTTTTAATTAATGTTTTATTTTAAAATTTCATTTTGGGGTTACCTTTTGCTTAAAAAAAGATGAAAAACGACCAACTCAAACGTGGTCATGTGATTTTCGTCATCTGTCAAAATGACATTTAAAAAAATATATCGCCAAAAATGGGTTTATTTGTTTAAATATCAAAAAGGATTTACTTGAAAAAGTTGTTCCTTTTCCAATTGTACCTAAGTGTGCCAAATTTGAACGCTCTAATAAAAGATTTGTTTTTTGCCAATTTTTAATATTATTTATGAAATTTCTGAAAATTTTAAAAACTTGTAACTTCGTAAAAACTATTTTATATCACTAGCTTTATCATTCTATTAACTTTTTATTTATTAGTAAATACCGATAAAGAATAGTATTTTTCAAAAGGAAATAATATTAACGCTTTAAAATTATGTTATGTTTGCGGAAAAGTTGATGTACCCTCTAGCATTTAGGGTATAAATTTAGTTACATTACGTTTTCCAGTTTCAAATGGATGCCAAAATAATAATAAATTAAAATATCATTACGTATCTAAGCAAAATTCTTGACTTTATGGAACAAATAAATATTACCTTTAAGTTTAATTTGACATTTACCGAGAGAATTAAAGCAATTGTTTTTATTTGAGAGTTTGATAACTGTCAAATAAAAACATATTATGTTATTGTGATGGTTGTAGAAAAAATAGTGTACGCAATTCACATTCAATGCCTATTAGGATACACTTAGTCACTATACGATACGAGTCGAAGGTTCATACTCATGTCTTATATGTAATTAAATGCTCACTGCGTAATATACCTACACTATTATACAACTTTTAACTCGTGTTTTTGTACCTTTAGAAGAGAAGTACGATGTAGATATTTGCATAAAGCGATTACTAGATATAAGCCATTCCAAGAATTTTTAATGCAAATGTAAGCCTTAAAAGCTCATGTGAAATTTCTTTCTGGAAAATAAGTACCCCGTAAACCTTAGTATTGGTAATAAATTTTAACACTTCTATAAAACGGTTGTTAGCAATCTTTGTAAAATTTTCCCTCAATATCACGCCATAATAGGTAACTATAACGGGGTGTAAAAGAAATCAGGCTTACTGCCCATAACTTTTTTAATTTTTGCGTTATCGGCTTGAAATTTCATGAAAGTACGTAATAAATAAATTTGAACTGACTGATTTATTAAAAGTTTTGTCAGCAATGTTTAACTTAAAAATATGTTTCTTGGTGGTCGGCTATACCAAAAATACCAAAAACTTAATTCATTTTCACGTAATCGAAATAACATATATTTTCTGTTAATAAAAAGAAATCCACATCACGTAATTTGAGAAACAACTAACCGCACTTTCTTCTATAATGTATATCATTTTAAAGACTTATAAAAAAGTTACAGGGTGTTAAATTTGTGAGAAATATGTGGACTTTATTGAATATTTACCAAACTAATTAAGATATTTAAGTCATATTAATTTGGTACACGTTATATATTATTACAAGAAAAGGTGATAATGGGCAAACACTCAAAGTTAACAAAAAGAAAAAACTAGTAACCGCAAACACGTGTTTCATGCTATTTGGCAATCATCAGTACGGTGTAACATTAACCAAATCAAAAGTTAGGCATGATTTGGGAAGCAACAAATGAAGTCCAGGCAGGAGCCAAAAGCTAATCTTACATCCTTATTGTCGTTATATATTATATTTGGTACATATTGTCTCTTGGAAAAAAATGACCACCTTGTATAGCAATAAATGTATTCAATATTCTTATGTCAATTTTAATTGTAAACAAAAACGTTCTCTTAGCATTTTTCATGTGGTTTCATAGCAAATTTGATTTTTTTCGTATTATTTCGAGGTATTTCTGAAAAATTAAATTAAAAATTCGCTCCATAAGTAAGACTCAAAGTAGAAAAAAATGTGTTTCTTACTTGAAATACGGTAACTTTTCCCAATAAACTTACCCATTCGATTTTTTACTTTTGAAGATACAAAGCGTAACATTAATTGTATCTTTCTTAAATGTTTTAGACCCCAAAGTATAGCCTTAAATAAGTAAGTTTATTGGAAAAAGTTACTTTATTTAAAGTAGAAAACACATTATTTATACTTTAAGTGTTACTTATGGAGCAATTTTTCAGATAATTTTTCAGAAATACCCCGAAATAATACAAAAAAATCAAATTTGTCATGAGACCATGACACCTACGAAAAATTACCAAGACGAAATTTTTGTTTACAATTAAAATTTACACAAGAAATACAAGGTGGTTAATTTTTTTCTAAAAACAATTAAGTATATTAATTACCCACTTCTACGCCACTGGCTGTTGTTTGATATTAACAGGTTTTATGCTAACCCATGCCGTTATAACGTGTACCAATTATGACTTAAATGTCTCAACTAGTTCGGTAAATATTCAATAAAGTCCACATATTTCTTACAACTTTAACACCCAGTAACTTTTTTATAAAGTCTTACAATGATATAGTTTATAGAAGAAAGTGCGGTTATTTTGCAGTTGAAGTGTCGCAGAATAAAACTGAACCACCCTGTATGTTAAATGTACCACGAAATTTTTGTATCCAATGGGAATAGCCCTTGTTGCTGCGATTTCTCTGTCTGCGAACTAATCAATGTCGGCCATGCGCAGATATCTTCGTTTAGGCGGGGAATTCAAAATATAATCCAATAATACTGGCGTTTTCGCCAACATTCAAAATTGTCGGCACTCCGCTTAAACGTTAACCAAATCGACACGACAACAATATTTCAGCTAATCACTGCTCTACGGCCATGACGTGACGGCCCTAGCCGGAGTTTGAATATTAATTTTTGCAAATCCCGACCGAAAAAAATCGAAGAAAAATTTAATGGGCTTAATGGACCCCTACATTCCGTAAATAATAATAAAACAAAATATTAAGGGCCCTATTGTTTCTCACGGTGTTAATTTTTCTAAAACTATAATTTTTAGACGTTTCACATATTTCGATTTTAATTGAGCCACCGCGTACGTAGCGTATGGGCCCGACGCGCCGTGCAAAAATTAATTAAAGCGCGGTTCTCGAAAAACAAAAAAAGCGCCGCAAATTTTCCGCGAAATAATTGCTATGGAGAAAATATGTGCCTGTATGTAGCACCCCCATTTACCGCCTCACCGCTCATTCAATTCGTTTTTGCCCCGGCCCCTAACCAAAGGTTAGTATACGGCGCGCCAGCGCCAACTTGAAAATTTCCTTCAGATTTTTATGAGCCTTTATGCGCGTCTAGCCCTATTCGGCGTCTCGGATAAATACAGTGAGGCGGATAAAGAATATGCGTCATTGCCTCTAATTAAGAAACGGCGGCGCATAAAAAAGACAATCCGGTTATATTCTATCGCACATCGATACGAGTGGCTATGACAGGGAAGCGAAGTTCACCTTGTTAAATGTCGATCCTGCAGTGTTGCCACATCTCAACTGATGCGCTGCAAATTTTGTCCGGTGAGGTCAGAGATATAGAGGAGCAGAATGCGCTTCGACCTACTGCGCAGCCGATTTTTCGGTGACACATTGGGAGCCAGACGGCCTCCATTTTAACCCAGTCTTGTCTTGTAGTTTATTTTTTGTTTACGTTTTGACGTGCTTACTTCTTACTTGCTTTTTTAAGGTCTTTTTCTTGTGTTCAGCGTTTTTGCTGGCGTGTTTTTGTAATCGTGTTGTGTTCATTAACCGGATCTCGCTCTGTAAGACCTAAAGGTATATCTTTCCATTGGTATGTTGCATTATTTAGGATAAAATGTATTGGTGGTGCTTATTCTAGAAATTCTAAGTTTACCAAAGACGGGAACCTCTATTTGGAATGGTTAAAATCTTTAAATTTGCTCAGCAATGTATACTGTGTCCATTTATAATACCTTTCAGATCTGAAGTTCTTTCTATGCTTTTCTTACCTGTAGTTATGAATGGAAATTTTCTATTATTTTTACAGTCCTTCACCGCACAACATGCCGTAACTAATAAACTATACAGGATGATTTTTTAGGTCTACCACCGCCATTTTCTCGCTTATTTTACGCCCTACAAAAAAAGCGTAAGAAACAAAAATGTTGCAATTTTGGACAGCTAAGTGATTCTGCAAAATAAATCGGCATCCATGGCCAACTTGTCGCGCAATATTAAAAAAACCTCAAATTGAGCAAAACTATTAATAGCCGTGGAATGTTTATTTTAAGAGACAGAGGAAAACTTTTATATTGAAAATTGATAGCACTGAGAAGCTTTATCAATCCACATAGTCAGATAGTTTCAGCAAATTACACAGGGTCTTCGGCTCTCTTGAGGCGATGCAAATTTTTTTGTTTATTTCTTATTAAGCGATTTTCTCGCTTGTTCTAGGCCGCAAACAAAATATGGCAATTTTGGTCAGCGAGGTGACTTTAAAAAATGAATGGGCCTCCATCCCAACTTTTTGCACTGTACTAAGAAAATTTAGAATCGACAAAAATGTTCATGGTCTCAAGAGAGCCGAAGACCCTGTGTAATTTGCTGAAACTATCTGACTACGTGGATGGATAAAGCTTCTCAGTGCCATCAGTTTTCAGTATAAAAGTTTTCCTCTGTCTCTTAAAATAAACATTAAATGTCTATTAATAGTTTTGCTCAATTTGAGGTTTTTTTAATATTGCGCGACAAGTTGGCCATGGATGCCGATCTCTTTCGCAGCACCACTTAGCTGTCCAAAATTGCAACACTTTTGTTTCTTACGCTTTTTTGTAGGGCGCAAAATAAGCGAGAAAATCGCGGTGGTAGAACTAAAAAATCATCCTGTATATCTACTATCACTTAATGTCACTAACCACTCATAAACTATACTATCACTTAACAAAAAAAACTCAAATCATTAAATTATTATACAAAAATGCCGTAACCAACCACTTCAACCAGTCGTAAACAAGGAGAACGAGAGGAATCTTTTGACGTTAGTACTCGAAAATGGCGGACGTATAGAGTCGGGAAGAATTAGGCTGCGCACTCGTCTAGGCGTTTTCTCCTCACCTCCATATCTCTGAGTGAGATTTGTAGGTCAAGATATAATGTTTTGTGCCAAGAAATATTTCACACCGTGCTGTGCAAATCAAATCTCTAGTCATCAATAGGTCGGTTATAGAACTTATAACTTTTAAATAATTGTCCAACCAGTGTTGAAACCACGCCTGATAATAACATGTATTTCGGTACAAAATTACATGCTCAAATAAAGTAGATTTATCGTATATAGTATAAAATGTAATCCAACATGGCTGATCCAAATTGATATTTTGATTCGGGAAAATATTGTATCACCGACCGATCATAGGATTTCGCTACGTTGTTTTGCATATAAATTGTCAAACACTATTTCGCGCTGGTTATTTTAAACAATTTTTGCATGCAAAGATGAGTACAAACAAAATCTATTTAATCGATATTTACCAAAATCGTTTTTATTTTTTTACTAGGCGAAGCTGCCAACATAACATTTACCTGTGACCATTAAAAATAATAGAACGCCACAGGGAAAACAATTTGTTGTTGTTGTTTAAATACATGTTGCAATTTTTCCTATTTTATCTCAACGAACTAAAGAATATATATATTTAGCCCAAGAAAAATAATAATTTTATCAAGTTTATATACTCTTTCCTCTGAAACAGCTTTATTCCAAAGTAAACTAAATAGTTTCCAATAGCGATGCTATAACACAAAATTCCTGTTTAAACACCATAAAAATAAATAATAAATATAAAACCTTTTTAAAAACAAGGTTTTATTTAAGCCATGTACTAAAACGAATAAAATAAGAACCTATAGGTTTTCAAAATTTGTTTCAAAAAGCGTATCGCGCGAACTGTAAAGAAAATACATACTACGGCAAGGCCTTGCTTTACCTAACAACCAATCACTGTCCAATGAAATTAATTGGCTTTATAGGTACCTACTTTCATGAATATACCTATTTCTCTCGACAAGCCATCATGATTACAACTATTACAAGGTCTTTTCCTGTGACTTTTGATCTATCTAGCTATTTAATGACGCGTCTTGGGGCGTCCGCCATTTTGGGACATCCGCCATCTCGGCTCGTCGAACCCTTTCATTTGATACTCATGTCCAGAAGCTTGTGAAGAAATAAGTAATCCGCCGTCTTGGGGCGGCCGCCATATTGGATTTAGTACGACGTCATTGAGCTTACAGTTTTCTACATGACAAACCTTTTAATTTCATATCCATATCAAGAGGGTTGTAAAGAAATTAAGTAGGTAATCCGCCACCTTGGTACGGCGGCCATTTTGAAGAAATTACAATATTAGATTGTATTGTCACCAGCACCAAAATTGTGTGCCAAATTTTAGCTCAATCGGTTGGGTGAAACCGGTTTAAAATTCAGTTTCAAGATTGGACCCACACATACTAACATCTAACAGGTGAAAGTAATAAATTGTCTCTATTTTCTGTGTTCCCCAATAATATGCGCTGTTAAACTGCGGATGATAGCGACTGTACGTCGCTTGTCGTGTGCGGCAGTGACGTGTAACTCGCCTTAGCGGTTTTATAGAAACGCCAAAGTCGCTGTTCCCATTTTGCATTTATTTCGGCGAGAATTTTGTTTACAATATTAGATTGTATTGTCACCAGCACTAAAATTGTGTGCCAAATTTTAGCTCAATCGGTTGGGTGAAACCGGTTTAAAATTCAGTTTCAAGATCGGACCCACACATACTAACATCTAACAGGTGAAAGTAATAAATTGTCTCTATTTTCTGTGTTCCCCAATAATATGCGCTGTTAAACTGCGGATGATAGCGACTGTACGTCGCTTGTCGTGTGCGGCAGTGACGTGTAACTCGCCTTAGCGGTTTTATAGAAACGCCAAAGTCGCTGTTCCCATTTTGCATTTATTTCGGCGAGAATTTTGTTTACAATATTAGATTGTATTGTCACCAGCACCAAAATTGTGTGCCAAATTTTAGCTCAATCGGTTGGGTGAAACCGGTTTAAAATTCAGTTTCAAGATTGGACCCACACATACTAACATCTAACAGGTGAAAGTAATAAATTGTCTCTATTTTCTGTGTTCCCCAATAATATGCGCTGTTAAACTGCGGATGATAGCGACTGTACGTCGCTTGTCGTGTGCGGCAGTGACGTGTAACTCGCCTTAGCGGTTTTATAGAAACGCCAAAGTCGCTGTTCCCATTTTGCATTTATTTCGGCGAGAATTTTGTTTACAATATTAGATTGTATTGTCACCAGCACCAAAATTGTGTGCCAAATTTTAGCTCAATCGGTTGGGTGAAACCGGTTTAAAATTCAGTTTCAAGATTGGACCCACACATACTAACATCTAACAGGTGAAAGTAATAAATTGTCTCTATTTTCTGTGTTCCCCAATAATATGCGCTGTTAAACTGCGGATGATAGCGACTGTACGTCGCTTGTCGTGTGCGGCAGTGACGTGTAACTCGCCTTAGCGGTTTTATAGAAACGCCAAAGTAGCTGTTCCCATTTTGCATTTATTTCGGCGAGAATTTTGTTTAAAGCGACTTTATATGACTGATATATTTCTATAGGCTTAGATCTATCGATTTGGCTGAAAATGTTAAATCAATACGAATAAAAATGCTTTGATATTTGTATTTATATTTGGGCTACGATATGGACAACTACTATTAGTAAAGCCCAATAGATTTGGGGATATAACTTCAATGTTCTCAGGTATAATCCTAGGAATCTTTTGATCTGCCGTAACCGAGAGAACCGATTGAAAGCTTTAAGGTTTTGCGCTAACCCTCTTGTGAGCGCTGACATTCAGTCGCATTTGTCGCCCAGGGCCAGAGACCATTAAACAAAGCTTACCTGCATAATGCAAATTTTTAACATCGTTATACCTCTCCAGAGAGGCGCAGCTGCCGGCAGTATTAATTTTCAAAACGAAATAACCCAAAAGTGTAACAGTGAAATTGCCGCCTCACATGGAGACCGAGCAAAAATTTTATATTTAATAAAAGGGTAGTGGAAATGTGGAAGGTCACTAGAAAATGCCCAAGTTTGTCGTTGTTATGTCAGTAATACATATTATTAACTAAGTAGATCAATAATAAATATATAACAAATTAATGGCATTGTAATTATTATATACAATACAAAATCAAAAAAAATGTTTTCTTACATACATGTTTCGTGTCCCATTGTTTAAAATTATTAGGTACACTAATACACAACTATAAACTTTATATATACTCGACAAAATTGATTGTATATTTCATGAATCGAACCTATAATTTAAATGCACACGTGGCAATCCCGTCAAATTTATCAAACAGTAAACAGGTTGATTTCACGATTCCAAGAAAAATGTGACACTAAATGCAAGTGGCGCGTACACATTTACATGATGGAAGCACGTGAACAATTCTGAGGGCTAATACGAGGCAGGGCCGCATTAAGGACGATCTCTATATGAGTTTTATAATATAAAATCTTAAAATAATATGCCCCAGTATTAAGAACTTTAAAAACAAACTTTTATGGCGCACCTAGTCATTCACTTACCTGCAAATTTCGACTGTTAACACAAATCGTAGCTCCAACAATTAATAAACAGCGAAAGAATTATATCGAAAAAATTAAGGTCCACTTGCAACTCAATACACCTCTGTAAGAAACACCGACTCGCTGCACTCGCCCGTCGGGCCAGACTTTATTATTGTCGGCTGGCCAATAGCAAGCCGATCACGTTCGTATCACGCTCTAGCCATGCCACAACTATTGTTTATGTTTCACTTGCGTTTAGTTTGAATAGAGTTTAGTTATATTTTGTCTGATGGGATTCAGACTAAAAGTATTGTTCTCTAGGTATAGATTGCTCAAGATTTAATGAAAATCTACTAATGTATTTGATTATGAAGATTTTTCCACAGAAATGAAAAATGTGGTGGTAGTATTTCTAAAGTCCAGACTACATGTTCTCTAGCGCACCCCTCTAGCTTCCTCGCATATATTAATAAATTCTACAATATTACTCCAATATCGTTACAGAGAGTGCATCGTTTGAAGGTATATGTGTAGCTCGATGCATATATTATTATTCCGGATTGAATCTCGTGGATATAGGTACCAGTCAAGTAACGTTGGACGATGCCTTGTTATTGGGATTTCGGAGGTTGCGAAGCTTCCACAACGTAATATTAATTAAAGCGATTTGAGGGTAAACTGCGAACAGTGCAGGCCTCCACTAGGTTTTTGTCTTCTCGCGTTACACTGCAAAATTAAGCAGAATATGTAGGGAAAGCGGCTAGGGTATGGGAAAAAGGTAAATTACCGCGCAGATATGGACGCGGGCTTGCTACCAAAGAATAACTAAGCACCCAAGGCAGAAAGTTTCCTCTAATACATGTATAGGATCACCAAATTACACTACCAACATACCTATACAAGGTGTCCTATTTATGCTTACAAAAACTGTGTGCGGGTACACAAAGTCACGTTCTTTTTAGCACGCAGTACTCGCACACGGATTTTTTTAAGCATAAATTAATAATTTGAAAATAAAATGTGGATTTTGTATATCTTCGTTTGTTTAGCCGATGTGAGTTTCTACGTTACAATAATTTCCGAATGTTGCCGAACGCTTGGCTAAGAAGAAGAAGAAGAATTCATAAAATAATTGTTCAATGTAATGTATCCTTCAGCTGATAGCTTAACCAAACTGTCATCAAATTTTGTTAGTTTAGTTGTCAGATTTAATCAAGTCTACTTATTGCAACCATTCTTTAAGTTTTAATTTTTACTATACTAAAATCGAGCAACTCTTACGCCTGGCGTAAACAAGAGCACGTGACTTGAGATATTGGCCAGGGCCGCACTTCGGGAAAAAATTCTCAATATCAACATCGAAAAATTGAAAAATCTAATTTTTTTCAAATGGAACCCATATTTTTTATTGCACCATTGAAATGCTTGTGAAAAGACAGTTCAAAAAGATATAACACACTATATGTCTAAATGAAGCGGTTGCTTCGTTATTACGCAAAATACGTATTTTTGCTGCTCCATATCAAGAAACAACGGACCTTTTCTAATAGGCGGCCATGGATTTTTCATTTGTGATTGTCATTTATTGTGTTCCAAACAATAAAATATTAGGTAACTGTTGACAAGAATGGCTCAAATTAACTATTCTACCGAAGATATTTGGAATATGTTTTACACTCATGGAGAGTGTAAAAGAATTTGAGAAAGAACAATTAGAGTTTTTATGGAAGGCATTTACATTTACCACCTTTGACAAAAAGAAAATTCAGAAAGTTCGAACGAAATTTCATAGTCCATGGCAAGGTCCAAACAAAGAGAAGAAAATGTAAATACGTAACAGGTAAATAGCATAATATGAATAAAGTGTTTTACTTATACCTATATAGTTTCTTGTTTTTTCTTCTAGTACCTATTATCATGTAATTGTTAGTATTATTTAATTTTGTATTGTTGCTTCTCAGGGAAAAAATATTATTAAATAGCCCTTAACCTTGTCATATAATTGCGTTATTTCATTTTCCATGGCCCCCTATAATGTGACGCTCCTTGAGAAATGGCATCTTTGTTGATACAGAGCAGCAAAAATACGTATTTTGCGTAATAACGAAGCAACCGCTTCATTTAGACGTATAGTGTACAATATTTTGAAATGGCATACAGACCATTTAATAAAGTTGACTTTCGCCTACGACAGTCCAAAATTTCAGTTTTCCAGATTCATAAATTTCATCACTATCGTCGATGGCTGCAACACTCAAAAAATCACAAATTTGCGAATATCTCGAAAAGGGTTAGGAATAGGGTACACATTACACATTATATTCAGAAAAAAAATTTGGAATTTAATAGGGAACCAAATGGTGTAATAACATATAGGGTGTTCTATTTGAAATAACAAAGTTGCTATCGACTACCGGTATAACGTGTGACGAAGTGATCGGAAGTTGAAAATATTTTAGAAAGAAAGTTTACAACCTGTTATATAAGTAAACACAATTTCAAATCAAAATTCGCACTCCTTCCCCGTAAAATTCTAATGAACCACTTACGTGAATCACATACAATATAAAAAACAGAAATAAATTTTAAAAAATTAGGCTACAAAATAATTATTTTCTCGTTTTTACAAGCTTTTATTTAACTTGCAATGTATGTATGTATGTAGGTATGTATGTTTGACCCTACCTATTTAAAACGCCCTGTATGTTTCTTGTGGAGCGTTTGTGCACCCATGTTTATTGACAGGTTTCGAAAAAATTGTGTAGGTATACAGAGCGCACAGTTTATAAACTTGAGACCGAACTGCCCGAGTTAGAAAACTAATTCGGTTTGGGACAGTAGCGACTATAAATAACTTATTGTACTAGGGTGTTCTGAAGTATATACTATAAAAAACAGAAATAAATTTTAAAAAATTAGGCTACAAAATAATTATTTTCTCGTTTTACAACCTTTTATTTAACTTGCAATGTATGTATGTATGTATGTTTGGGTCAAATATTGCAAGCTGAATTAGAACCACTTCCTGCCGATTGAACTGAAATTTTGCATACACCTTTAGTTCCGGTGACAATACATATACAATACTCAATATTGCAATACTTTCAAAATGGCCGCCGCTCCAAGATGGCGGATGATGTATTTTTTGTCAACCCCCTTAATATGGGTATCAAATAAAAGGGCTTGAAGAATATAAAACGATAGAATTAGTGACAACACGCTAAATTCAATATGGCCGCCGCTCCAAGATGGCGGATAATGTATTTTTTGTAAACCCCCTTAATATGGGTATCCAATGAAAGAGCTTGAAGAGTATAAAACGATAAAGTTAGTGACATCACACTAAATTCGATATGGCCGCCCCTCTAAGATGGCGGATAATGTAGTTTTTTGTCAACCCCCTTTATGTAGATATCAAATGAAAGGGCTTGAAGAGTAGGAAATGATAGGGTTAGTGGCATCACACTAAATTCAATATGGCTGTCGCTCCAAGATGGCGGGTGATGTATTTTTTGTCAACCTCCTTAATATGGGTATCAAATGAAAGGGCTTGAAGAGTAGAAAACGATAAAGCTAGTGACATCACACTAAATTCAACAAAAAGTTGAAAATAAAATTAATAGTAAAAAAATATTTTTATAAACAAGCTTTTATTTAAATGCTCTGAAAACAAGAAAATAAACTTTATAATAAATAAAACCAAGGCAAACTTATAATTTTGTTACATTATACAACTGTATATGATATAAAAGCTTGTCGCGAGATTTTCGTGTGTAAATTTCTTTTATAGAAAAATACATTTTCTCGCGACAAGCTTTTATATCATATACAGTTGTATAATGTAACAAAATTGTGGGTTTGCCTTGGTTTGATTTATTATAAAGTTTATTTTCTTCTTTTCAGAGCATTTAAATAAAAGCTTGTTTTTAAAAATATTTTTTTACTATTAATTTTTTTATATATTTTTGCATTACTACTAATCTGTACTCAATACTGTTTTTTCATAAATTGGCCTCGTAGACCGACCCATCTACTCCACTATTATATAGTGTCGCGCCCTGTTCGGGTCGCGTAGGACCCTTCAGGATCGGCTGCAGGTGCCAGCGGGCGCTGGTAGTTCGTTGTCGCACACTGAACGCAGGTAAGGTAGTCCAGAATTGAAGAAAACGGGCATCGGGTTCGTAACAAGGCTTTATTCACCATAGAGACAACATCTCGGCGGTGGTGACCCACGCTTGGCCGTGGGTCCGTGATTCGCGAGGGGTTCTGAGTTATAAGTCAGAATTCTGAGTTATACCCTTGTTTATGGAGGTTCTAAACAAGGGTTATACCTAACTCAGAATGACCGAATAAGGAACTCAGGTCATGGGTAAACCTATATGTCCTTAATGCAGTCAGCCAGTGGCGTATCCAGGATTAACGTCTGGGAGGGGCAATCAGTTATAAATAACAAAACTCTGTCGATAATTTTAATGAATAAAAACAGAACAAAAACATATTTTCTAAAATAAATAAATACAGGGTGTAAATGCACCAACTTGAAAAACATGGAAAATATGACGAAAAGATCATATGAACATGGGTCTGCAGATGTTTGGTTTTCGAGATGCAGGGTGTTGAAATTGAAATTTTGTTTTAAATTTTTTTAAGTAACTTTTTGAGACGACAAAATTTTCTTGCAAAGTTTGGTAGCCGGATTTTTTTTTGGGGAAGGGAAGTCATAATTTGGTATTATTTTTGGTGCAATCCGTAGAGGGCTATACGCTATCATTATTTAATTTAATTTGCCCTAACTATTTTGACATTAAATTTTTACTACATTTTGTGGATGTATCCTCTTCCCAAACGTTTTCTAAGCAAAAAAGGAATACTTGGTGAATAACGCCAAAGGTGACTGTTTTCGAGAAATTTTCAAATTTCTGCATCAATGCAGGTGCATATCGACACTCGTATGCAATTAAATTCAAAATAAAATTTAAATAAACAAGCACATTTATTTTTTGACAGTTTAATTAACTTGTTTTTTTCATATGAACTATTCGTCATATTTTCCAATTTTTTTTTAATTTTTTAAGTTATTACCGAACACCCTGTATAACATAAAAATAATTTTTCTTCGAACCAGTAAAATCTATATCAGAAAATCAAGTATTCTTTTTTTGGTCTTGAGCTCGTCAAATATCTCCTCTGGAAATATGGGTATTTCAGGGTACACATAAAGGAATGTTAACCCATTCAGTGGGTTTTCGCTAATATTGTTTCTAATAAAAATGTTTAAAATTTTCAGTTTTGAAAACGTTCTTTCTGGCGTGGCGGTGCACACTGTAATTGTGCAAAATATGTTTAGTAGGTTATTTTGCTTAATAATTTACGGTTACCTACCCGCTGCACAGAATATCTAGCTAGGGTATACGGAGCGGCAGCGCGTTCTCAAATCTGCTGCACAGGTTTTAATTTCGAGAAGACAAGATGAAACAAATAACAAATTGTAGATTCACTGCATTTTCAGATTAGGCCAGGAGTATATAATTTTTGGTATTATTAATTTTGATATTATCAATCTCGTTTATCTCGACAGGTCTGGGGGGGGGGCAATTGCCCCCTTTCCCCCCCCTGAATACGCCACTGCAGCCAGCGAGTAGCTAGTTGGTTGATTAATTTCTTAATTTATTCTAAGTTGGCATGTGTTTGCCAATAAATGCTTTCTGTAAAATTATTAGTTTAATTATTTAGTTAATAGATGTCCTTACTTTTCAGCTTATTGCAGAGATGTCGCTTTCCTCTTATAAATTCAAACTTTAATTTTAATTACTTCTACAAACTGTCACTTCGTGACAATAGAAATGTTGGGGTGCGATAAAATGATTAAGAATGGAAACGGAGATTCAGGATATTAAAGTTATTAGTATCAATAATAAGCCTTATATCCAATCCCATAAAGACTATACGAAGACAACCCCAGTTACTGCCACTAAATTTGAAAAACTATCAAACCTTTGTCATGGAATCATCTTCGAAGAAAATTATCCTATTTCTGTTCTTTATCCCCGAAGATTTCAAGATTAATGAGTATAATTTCGACAATAGGGAAGTTAATAACAATCGATAGAGGGGAACGGAAGGTCAAACGGACCCTGCGGGAAAATGGTCCATTTATTTATTTCGTGTGGCTACAGCGCCATCTGTCGCTTGATAGTGTATAGAGATTACACTACCAATAGGTAATCTTGGACAGTAAACCAGTGGTCGACGAAAGCAAAGGGTGCTCTGTTAGCAAAGCAAATCATTTCTAATAAAAATTTAATGTAAAATTAGGCATTTTCAAGTCACCTGCAGTTTCCTTTGTTATACACAAACAGGATTAGTGAAGTTATCCTTAGAGAGAGTACTATATTTCCGTTATCCAAGACATTCTTTTGTTATTTAATTTTGAGTTGTCATAACCTTGAAACGCACCTGTTTTCTTCGAGACTATACATAAAGGCAAAACGGACCGGGCAAAATGGACCACCTGGGCCGTTTTGCCTTCTAGCGGTCCACTCTTTCTCCCTGATACATTTAGGGTGATCAGTAACTACAAGGGAAAGTCATAGAGGCAGAAATAGAGTAATGGCCATGAGACACGCCGTACAAAAGATGTTTGCTGGGATGGGGCTTACAAAAGCCTCTGAAACATATAACGAGCACAAAACAACTCTGAAGTATGTTGTGGTGTGTTAATGTGGTGACGGGGCCTGGATATGATGTCAAAAGGAGTAGGGATCAGGGATGGTCCAGAACTCTCTAAACTTAACTACGTCCAGTGGGGATAGTTAGAGAGTTCTGGAACACACTCCCCACTCATTTTGCACCCCTCCACCTTTGTGTTTAGGTCACGCCCCCTTTTACCGCCATCTGACCTACCCGTATGTGTCTTATACCCCCGTATAACCTAACCTTATGTGTTTTATATCCTCGTCTAACTTGCCCTTTTGTGTTTTGTACCTCATGGTAATCTACCCTTGTGTGTGTCTAACCTACCCTTGTGTGTTTCTACCTTTGTCTAATATACCCTTGTGCGTTTTATACCCCTTGTATCCTACCCTTTTGTATTTATAGCACATTATTCTTGCTCTGGGGTCGAAGACAAACAGGATGAAGCAATTTTTTCATGTGAAATGTGTTCAAATTAAGCACTTTTAACCAGGTCCGTTTTACTTTCATAGAGGTGCCGTTTTGCCTTCGGAAGCAGGCAAAATGGACCAAGCGAGTTATTTTTCTTTTATTTTTTTGTGTCTGGTGACGTTAACTTTTAGCTAATTTGAGGTATACATACATTGGAGAACATGTTATGTTATAACGTTTTAATTTGATTTTGTTCATATAGTCTGAAAAACTGACCAACTTTCTTAAAGGTGCCATTTTACCTCCCGTTCCCCTACCTGTGTTTCACGAAACCTCTAATTCATTCTTCTAAAAATGTCGTGCAAAGACAGCGCTAGGTCAGAAGTTTATAGTTGCTGCAGGTTATTAGTAAATTGGGTTAATATATCCATTAACGGAGGTAATTATTTACGTTCGACGGCGATAAAATTCTCGACCCCGTAACCCATCAAACTATTTCTTTGATGTATCGACCGTCGCTAAAAGAGTAAATTTCCTTTTTCACCAGATAAAAAAACCGATACTCGGGGGCCATAGATGGGATCCGGGATATAGTTATTACTGATCTTTTTAGGTAAGAAACGGCTTTTATAGTCGAGGTGGCGTCGTATCTGCCGAGTCCGAGGCCGGCTTATGTGACCAGGAAACAATAAAACTTGGCCACTCGATCATCGTTTATCACATACGTATTCGAGCGTCTTGGTGCTATCGCTAATTTTAAAACAAAGTCTGGTTGCGCTTATTTTCTGATGGCGCTGTTGTCAATTCTAATTAATATTAATGGCGGCTGCTTTCGGGGGTACGCAAACGTATCCTCGTTTATCATTTAAATTTCTGGGAATCGGGAAGAAGTATGGAGTGAGACCGACGCTTGTAACGTCGAGATATTAACCTCGGCACGCAAGCTGGCATATTTGGATTTTTAGCTATATCGATTTTCAATAAAATGGTGGCCTATAATACCAACTACGTGGAAAATCCGAAGAATTTTTTAGTGCTTAGGTACTTTTTCTCAATGTAATTTCTAGTTTTTAGAAAATTAGGGTAGGTGTACTTACCGGTTTCGGTATTTCATACTTTCTAAAGGTATAGTAGGTATATTCAAACCTCCTTGAGAAATTCCAGATAACATGGTAGCAGCTGTACAGGGTGTCCCATTTTGGGTGTTTTTGGGTGTTTTTCTCAAAAATCTCGGTTATTATTAAAGCTAGAGGGTTGCGGTTTTCACGTCACTGTACTACTTTTTGAGAGGAATTTGGTGGACCATTTAAAAATATATATAACTTTGGTTCATATCTCAAAAACTATTAACGCTACCAAAAAACTAATTCGATGTTCCATTCGATTCTACGCCAAAAAATCTATAAAAATAGTTGATTAAATTTGTCGATATATATAAGTTGTAGCCAGGAGAGAGGTTTCCAAAAAATCGAAAATTTCAGTCCTGCGCCAATGCGCGGAAACTATAAAACTTATCTAAAATCTGATTGGTCCACCAAATTCCTCTCAAAAAAGTAGTACAGTGACGTGAAAACCGCAACCCTCTAGCTTTAATAATAACCGAGATTTTTGAGAAAAACACCCAAAATGGGTGTAATAAATTATTTATTTGTTTCTTTACTTTTAGCCGATACCGTATATGTTTTCTTTACTTTTGGCCGATACCGTATATGTACATATACTGTATCGGCCAAAAGTAAAGGAACAAATAAATAATTTATTACACCCATTTTGGGGTGTCGAACATGGATAAAACGCGACAGGATTCCGTTTTTGCTAAATACATTTTTTCCCTTGATTGTTGTGGGACAAAAGTAAAGGAACAATTAAGTATAGTCTCATTTATTATGGTACTAGAGTTACTAGTAACAAAATTGTGTGGTTCTGAGAACAATTGTACTAACATGCCTAAAGGGAAAAGTTTGTCAGAAGACATAAGAAAATCAATTATCGAAAAATTTCGATGTGGCGAGAAAAAGGTTGAAATTGCAGGGCAATTAAAATCAAACCGCTGTGTTATCACAATCAACGAAGAAGCTTAAGTAGATAATGCTCTAAAATCAGGAAGGCCGCGTAAAACAGATAAAACTACCCATGGCAGACATGGCAGTATAAGACTGATTTCTTCAAGAAATCCATTTTGGCATGCAGGGAGAATAAAAAGGGAAATTCCACAAGTGAGTTTATCTGTAAGATCTATTAGGAGTTGGTTGAATGAATTCGGTCTTTATGTGCGAAAACCAGCGAAGAAGCCTTTTGTTTCTGCTAAAAACAGACGAGCCAGGATAGAATTTGCAAGGAATCATATTAACTGAGAAGTTCGTCAATGGAAAAACGTTTTATTTCCTGATGAAACAAAGTTTCTGATCGAATGGTTAAGAATGTCTAAGACGTCTGAAGAGGGAAAGGTTTAACCCTAAATACACTTAGGGTAGATACAATTGAACATGGCGGTGGAATTGTGATGTTGCGGGGTTGTGTTTCTGGACACGGAGTGTGTCCCTTATTTCATATCGATGGCATAATGGGCAAATTTGTTTATCTAGACATCTTAAAGGACCAAATGCTTCCATTTGCTGAGGAGAATTTGCCCTTACGGTGGATTTTTTCATCATGACAACGATCGGAAGCATACCGCCAGTATAATAAAAGAATGGTTTACAATTGAAAAAATAAATGTAATGAAGTGGCCTGCTCAAAGTCCTGATCTTAACCCTGTTGAGAACCTCTATGGGATTATATTGATAGCAAAATAAGAGAAGAAAACTATGGCAAATATGAATCTAAAGAAGAACTATTAGAAGCTGTCATGAGAGCATGGAATAATGTTTCGCAAGAATATAGTGATAAAATATTATCCTCTCTATCTAGAAAATGCCCAGAAGTTATAAAAAACCATGGACTCGTTAATAAAATA
The DNA here is from genome assembly GCA_963920635.1 of Pseudeuparius sepicola. Taxonomy (NCBI): domain Eukaryota; kingdom Metazoa; phylum Arthropoda; class Insecta; order Coleoptera; family Anthribidae; genus Pseudeuparius; species Pseudeuparius sepicola. The sequence goes on from OY987305.1 coordinate 10,087,636, forward strand.
TCCCTTGTTAATTAATTTTTAAAAATTGTTCCTTTACTTATGTCCGTCCAAATATTAATAGAAAAATACTGACCCTAAACGTATTGCTTTTTATTACTAAAATTACTATACACTGTGTCCCGGATAAGAATGAACAGCATGGGGATATTGCAAACGGTGAGAGATAGGGCAATGGTTAAATGGGGAAAAAGTTGCGCAATTTTGAGGTCAATAAAATGGCAGAAACAGATTTTTAATTTCTTTTTTCGTTTTTGAGTTATTTTGAAAAAAGTAAAATTTTGCGTTTTCGATTTTATTTTTTTCTGAAGTTGTTATCACAGATAGAGAAAAAAGAAAAACACTTTCTTATGGCACTTTTTAACGGGCCTTAAGATGGCGTTTTTAGATTTGTTCTACAACGTTTCGTTTTTGAGAAACCATCTTCAACTTTATTTTTTTAAATACGGGCCTGGATTTTTTTTGTAGATTTTGAAAGCACTTTTCATTGCAAATACCATGATGTATGACACGAAATATTTTTAAAATGTTTTGAGACAATTATACTGAAAATTCCTTTTTTTTCCATTCATTTTTGTCTAATGCGGCCCTGTATTTAATAATAAGGAGTCTAAATATTAATCAGTATTGACAACAATTTAACATGCAGTTTATTTTTACTTCGAAAACTTAATATTTTTAAATTTTACGGCCCTGCGTCTGGTAAAGTGTTTTCCTCTGTTGTTGTACAGCAAACAGTGTCGCATTGTGTTTTGGAGCAAATTCTTCCCTTTTCCTAATTGCGAGAAGAAAGCTTTAAGCCAACGTAATCAATAACTTTTGCCATTCATTAATTGCAAAAATACATTCGTTCGGCCTCTATACTATTTCTGTGACACAAGATATAACATGCTGACATGTTAAATTTGTCGTCATTTAAAAAAGCACCCTCCATTTGTAATGAAATAAATTGTTAACTAAATGATACAATGGGAGTTATAACAAATGACAAGGGATTGGTTTCGTTGTTTCAAAGCCTTCTAGGTGGAGGATTTTTATTTATTTTTTATTATCGTAGGTGTCGTCCTTTTTTTAGTTCTCCAATTGAAAGATAAGTTGTAAGTTAAATTGTTGACAATACTGATTAATATTTAGACTTCTTATTATTAAATACAGGGCCGCATTAGACAAAAATGAATGGAAAAAAGGAATTTTCAGTATAATTGTCTCAAAACATTTTAAAAATATTTCTTGTCATACATCATGGTATTTGCAATGAAAAGTGCTTTCAAAATCTGAAAAAAAAGTCCAGGTCCGTATTTAAAAAAATTAAGTTGAAGATGGTTTCTCAAAAACGAAACGTTGTAGAACAAATCTAAAAACGCCATCTTAAGGCCCGTTAAAAAGTGCCATAAGAAAGTGCTTTTCTTTTTTCTCTATCTGTGATAGCAACTTCAGAAAAAAATAAAATCGAAAACGCAAAATTTTATTTTTTTCAAAATAACTCAAAAACGAAAAAAGATATTAGAAATCTGTTTGTGCCATTTTATTGACCTCGAAATTGCGCAACTTTTTCCCCATTTAACCGTTGCCCTATCTCTCACCGTTTGCAATATCCCCATGCTGTTCATTCTTATCGGGGACACAGTGTATACTATCTTATAACATAGGTATAAAATTGCTTTCCAAAGTTTAATAAAAATTGAAAATTTAAGTAAAATTAACAGAATGATATATTACAGAAGTTTCTTTACTGATGGCCGGTACTGTATGTAGAATAATAGTAACTTCTGTATATTTTTTAAATCTTTATTTTTTTATATAATCACCTGACCTTTTTTGTCCGAAAGGTCTTTAAAAACCGGTTCTTTTGACCTTTCTACCATTTGGAAAAAGCAAATCCAGAGTCGGCTACGATTTTTTATACCCCCTTTTTTAACGAAAACCATTTAGCGATTTTTTATTTAAAATTTGACACCACAGCTTTAATGAGATGCCTTTAAAATTCCTATTTTGCTCAGTTTTACCCCTCTGTAGAATAGACCTTCCTGTATGCTTTTCTTCAAATTTGGTATGTGGGGGTTTTCGGGTATCCAAATATTAAATAAAAAAATCGCTAAATGGTTTTCGTGAAAATGGGGGGTATAGAAAAATGGTAGCCGGCCCTGGATTTGCATTTTGAAAATGGTAGGAAGGTCGAAAGAAGCAGCTATTGAAGCCCTTTCAAACAAAAAAAGTTCAGGCGATTATCTCCAAAAATAAAGATTATGCAGAATAATACAAAACTTTGTCGGTGACATACAATCCAAACGAACTAGTAATGAAAATGATACGGAAAACTCACTCGTTGCCCTTTGGCAAAATAAATCATAGCATCAAATTTGATTAATGATTAGATTTGATTCACAAGCAATTACAGTTCTTTATTATTTTTTCTATTAAATAGTTGTAAATATACCTACCTGGAATATATTACCAAGATAAGTAACTAGCTAGGACACAACTTAACTTGTAGATTTCATCCAAAATTTGTGTGTTATTATGTCCTTAGATGGCAAATGCGAAACCTTAAAAATTCTCATCTCAAGCACGTCACGATTAAGGTAGGTACTCAGAAACCACTTAAGTGGAACACCCTCTATAATGTACAATGCAGCAACAATATCCACGCTGTAAGCGAATTTGCTGTGTATATATCCCTCCGTTTAAACATTACAAGTTTAATTACTTAGGCACGATAAATGGTACTTGAGCAGGGCTGACGTCCGGACTGTCATCTCGTAGATAGCGCTACAACTAACAATATTATAAATAACGACTTTCGCCTGATGCCATCAACGATCCCAGCGTATAATCTCAGGCTCCATCCGTCCCGCAGAAATATTCCAAACAGTAATTACGGTGTAAAGCATTTATCAGGACTTATGTTTCGCTTCTCATTTTCGAATTAAGAGATTTATCAGGGGACTAGCTTCCGGAGTAAGACGCGACTAAAACAGATCTGCTCCGAAGCACGCTGAGGTGTTTTATAGTGTCCTGTTAAGCTTCCGTTGTAAATCACGGCAAATTTACCCTGATTTGGGAAAAAAAGATATCTCCAGAAATTATTTCTAAGAAAGAAGGCTCCCGAATTCCCGGACTGGTAAAAAACCCAAATTAGATTTTTATTCCTCCTTTGAATAGCAGGGGTTTTGTCTAACTTTTTTAGCCAGAGGAAACAGATTCACACATAGAATATCGCTTTGCTGTGAGAAAATCAAACCGAACATGTTAGACCACATTGTTATCGCCCAGTTCAAAAACTGTATGAAAATAATAATTATTATATAGAAGGCGAGAATATTGTCGCTTAGTGTTGGAGAGGCAAGCAGAAAATGGCCAGTTTATAAGTGCGCATTTTTATCACTTTCACAATTATCACTATAAATATTACACTATACTACTATTAACTAACTACTACCAAGCATTACTATTCTATTACTACTCCTACGCTTATTACTATTACAGATTCTATATTGTGTACTGATGAAGCCACTTTTACAACGTGGCGTTTTTAATAGAAGAACTATTGGTCATCAGAAAATACAGGACTGTTTATTTCACCTCAACGACAAGGTCGAACTTCAATAAATGTTGTGGTATTTTTCGGAATCACATAATTGATCCAGATTTTTTTGAAAGTGGTTTACCTGGACTAAAATGTTTACAGCTCTTAAGAGGAGAAATTTCTGATCTATTGAATCAAGTTAATGAGCCAAATATTGTTTAACAAGACGGTGCTCCAGCACACAAATCAAATGCCGTCAAGAGGCATTTAGATAACACTTTTGTAGAGTGGATTGGTCAAATAATATCGACCAAGATAAAGAAAAATTCTCAGAAGATCAGAGAGATGATAACGAGGCAGGTATTGTGGCTAACTACAAGAGAAGTTTATTAAGAAGGTATGTTCTGTGTTGCACAAAATGGAAGCATTATAAAACTCCTTCTATAATTTAATTTAATTCATAATCTAGTATCACGTTCCATTCATAAATATGCCTTTTATTATGTCTAAAATGACAGAAAAAATAAAATATAACTTTGTAATATAACTGTGGAAAATTTCCACAGCAGTATTGGCTTTGTTGAATTTTGAATATATTATTGTGTGGAATTGTGGGAATACAACAATTAATGTAAACTGTCAAATCTCCATTTATAATATTCTCGTAATAACTGTTTTCAATTTGACAAAGATGCAAATAATTCGGTACAATGATATTATATGACGTAGGTATAAATACCGGCACATTTACAATCTATATTTTTGATATTCAAACAGTAACCAGGTACATTTTGTCTGGGCCTTTCACAGAAACAGCAACTATACGAATCTACTTTTGCTATGTTTGGTTTAGGTTTTCCTGATTATTCTGAATGCTGAAAATTAAAATAAGTTTATTTTGTAACTATCATTGATTGAAAATACTATTCGCATTGTTCTCGTTTTAAAGCCCGAATGCAGAAGCAAACTTTCTGGAGAAAGTAAAATAGCAATGAACAGAGAGTTACTTAAACTCTTCATATCGAGCTTCATATTACCGACGGAGATTTAGCTGTTAGACGCCAGCTCCATTAACCCAGCTAAAGAACATATTGAGAAAATTTTACTTAGCATGAAAGAACGAAATTGAGGAGGAAGGATAACAAGAACGAGTATAGTATAATACGCCACATCCTTTAATCTTTATGGTGTTCTTTCGCAGAGATGATTTTAAAAAGTGGAAACGGGAAACTAAAACACGCATGGAATCTTGACACAGCTATCTAGTTGTAATAGTGTATGTAACCTTAGGGCCTTAGATAATATTTCAATCAACGTGTTAAGACGCTGAGTGCGGAGCTTACACTACAGATGGAAATCGTAGACCTTGTGCATACAATCTGTATAATTTAAATAAGAAATGCAGCTAAGTATTAAATTACTTGCTCACTGAGAACATGTAAATTCAACAGTTGAGATCCTGTCCCCATTAGTTTGCATGAGGTATACTAGTTTATCTTGTATTAAATTAGTAATTATAGTATCGAAGCATGAGAATTCATTTGAGCTGTAACCCAATGCTCAAAAGCAACTAGATAAAACATAAATATATTTTTTCAAATTTTAGTCGATTATTATAATTAAAATAATAGAATAATAAAGATTTCGGGCAACAGAGGTGCTGTCAAAAGTACATATTGGTTTTTGTAACCTATAATCTGTTTTGTTTATAACTTCAGAAACCCACAAACAGCTCTTTAAGAGTAGAAAGTATAACTAGTTACAATCTTTTGAGTTTTATTAAGCGATAATAATTATTTATAATGTATTTCATCTTTGGACTTAATTAAGAGGAAAAAACAAACTAGCCATAGCTCTTTGGGACCTTAAAGAGCCCTTACTTACGTTAGGCACGTAAAAAGGGGATTTTTTACTGTGTCAGTTGTCAGTCCATTTCCCGCTTATTATATGTGGATAGATGAACTTTTAACCATTGCGTGTTCTATCAATCACGAATCACGTGTTTATTTCTCCTCCAACTTCGCTGCAATCGGAAATTATTCCGTGTCAATCGGATCAATGAAAGTGATCCTCGCAAAAAATGCAACGATACTTTGACAACCTAATTGGGCGCGAAGATAGTCTTTTTATTTGCTCAATTTCGGCTCGTGTTTTGGGTAGCTTTCAAATGAATTATCATTTGCACCTCAAACACTGCTCATTTCAAACAGTCTAACTCAATTAAAAGCTTGTTTGTTCGGCCTTTTCAACGGGAAGCTCGACCAATGAGGCGAGGGCAGTGAGCTGCATAGAAAATCTTCCTTCGCACTACTTTCGTTAATTTCACTAACATTTGTTCTTGCCTGTCTACCAAAAAGTCCGTTTTACCCTGGATCGTGTATACAGAGTTTGATGTAAAAATACTGAAATTCCGCTATATAGATACAGTTATTGCATCGGTATAGGAAATATTATCAAGAGGAAACTTTCATTTCTTGAAGAGGTAGAGAAATGACTCGTATTTAGAAAAATACCTACAGAGAATAAAAAATACGCAGAGATATTAGGTAATTTAAAGATTTCTATCTCGAAAAGTGATATTTGACTTCTTCAACCTCCCCTTTAGACAAATAATGACACAAATAAAATTCATTTTCTTTAAATCAACAGTGAAGTGTCTCAAAGTCGTCATTAAAAGCTCAGAAATCAGCACTGATGTAGCCCATTACACAGTAAAAAAAAAATTGTGTAAATCCTCTTCGTGTAAGTGTTGAAAGAAATTTGGTGAAAATTTGACACGAAAATTGGTGAATTCCAAATATCTTAACCAAACCTCACTTGGTAAAATTCACACTACAACAAATTCGTATTTTTTTTTCATATTTCTAACACGGCTTCGTGTTTGTTCACACCACGCGGTGTTCCTTAACACCATTCGGTGTCCCTTAGCACTAAGCTGTGTCAAATTGAACGTATTAACACAAGTTCGTGTTAGGTAGATGAGAGGGGGAAGGTATTTCACCAGTTATAGGTGTAAAATCTTAGGCAATCGAAACCATGGCATCAGTTGTTTGTCGAACGAGTTGCGCGACGGATTTTATCAGTTTGTGTGACTTGTGACCCGACCGCATGGCGCGTATAATAGTTATAAAAGAGATTCTACCGACCGCTAGTGCAAAAATGGTGTTGTTATGTAAAGTAAAATTATATAGTGAGTCAGATGGATTAAAACGACAGGCTAATATGCAGATGTGACGACGAAAGGTACTATGTGATAGCCGAGGTGATAGCCCCTAACCTATACTCATCGACTGTGTTGATATGAGTGTGTTCTCACCGAAATGAGAAACCAGTCGCGAATCTGATTGACGGATTTTAAATTATCTGACTGTTCTGATTGTTTTGATTCCTGCTGATTGGCTCCGACTTAGTTCGGACCTGCTTGTGCTTGTGAGAACAGGCCTATCTAACTAAATCGCTGTGTCGCAACGTTTGAAGTTTCTTTTTGTCTCACACGAACAATTCTGTAAGGCAACAGTTACTTAAGTACATTGTATGAGAATTTGTACGAAATAATTTGGTCGCATCAAAATGTCCGAATTTGAAAGAAAATGCTCTTTTGCAATATAAGTATAAATAACCTCCTAACATAAAGCATTTCTTGTGTTTGTGGTTAGGTACAGTTTTCTTACGAATTCGTACGATATTATATATATATAACTTTTTCATAACCAAATATGTTTGGCTGTGAGAATGAATATTTATTTATAGCTTTAAGAAAGAAAATGTTGATATTTTTATACCTATTTGTAAGGAGTCGTTCATATATTTTGGAACTAAAATAAAGTATTTTCTTTACTTATTACCGTTTATTATTTCTTACAAATAATTTAAATTGAAGACCAAGCATATATTGTGCCTGGTTCATACAGCTTCTTTATCTTTTAGTTTTATTTTATTTTTACAAGTAACAAATTTCCTTAATTTGAACTTATCAATGAAATTTCTTTTAAATAATAAAGTACATGTAAATCTATAAGAGAGAAAGAAGAAGAAAAGGGGAATACCAAATAAATTAAATTACACCATTTTGACCAAATTGCGGGTAAAGTTACACAACACGGTGTTAATCTTACATAACGCCGCGTTAAATATTCACACCAGCATAGTTCTTATTGACACCATTGTACGATTTTTTCAATAAGTAGGCCTTGACGACATGTAAACATCAAACGTCAGACGCGGAGCCACCGCCCTTCAAAAATGACCAAATATTCAAAACTCGGCCAATAAAGGCCCATTTAACTCTTCGCACGCTTCGCACACATTGCGAAATTGTTACCTAGGGCAGCGCAATCTTTCAGTATACATATTTTAGTATGTTTGAATATCAATCTATTTTTCATGGCGGCTGCACAACAGGCAGCAGTTTGGAGTTTCTGTTGGGAAGCGCCGTGCCTCGACAGACTTGACCTAGGTAGAGCGATCGTCAAAGTCAAGCAACGCCGCGCGCAGTCGGTTCATGGACGGGTGATCCCTTATGTAAATATATAGTATGAAGTACTGAAGTTCTTTGAAGTGCCTTGGTACATAAGTAACTATTAATGTATTTCGAAATTAGGTACCTCACGGACACTGTATGTGGTAAATTGGATCACTAAAGTTCGCTCGAATTTTGTTTTGAACCCATTTTAGAGATATTTTCCTATGATGGGAAAGTAATATGAAGGTTTGGGCGTATATTCTAGGGATGTCAAGAAACGGTCCGAGGATTAAGGAAACGGAAGTTGGGCAACCCATGTAAATCGCAGCAACTGAACAGAAACGGCAGAGTTATTTTACTGGAGTTGTTTCTGAACTTGATAAACTTCTATCTCGGGTAATTTATTAAGTGTCCCCTAAAACGGTTTAGTTTTATATTTACTTCCTGTGGGCTGGAAATCAGACACCGGCGGGAACGTGAGGCTCTCCTATAGCCAGAATTTTCATCATACAAATGCATTTGACAACGGCCAGGAAAAATACTCGGCGCGAGCTACGTGAAAAATAAAGAGTAATTTGTTTTGTGGCAGTTCTGCTAAGAATTCCAATTTTTCTTTTCACAGAATATGCTCAAGTTATAATTGAAAACACCGAGGAAAACACCTCCGCATAACGGATGTTTCACTACTTTTTCTGGGCAATTTAATCTCGTTTTATGCAAGAAAAATCGCGAGATTTTACATAGCAGAGAGTACCTGCGATAATCGTATGGTATAATCAATATTTTTCGAATTTCAAGAAAAATTTACCAATCATCGTTTGACCAAACTAAAATACATATTATTATTATTAAATGCGTCTTTAGTGTTTAATGCTCGATTTTTTAATACACGCTTGAAAACAATCTAAGGGACAAATATAAAAATGAGCATATTTTCTTAATTTATTTCGTATTTAAATATTACCTAAAAAATAATACGACTATGAGCAATGCAAACGTATAAATGTTTTTTAGATTAAGAAACATTGCAGATCTTTTTAAATTCAAACGAAAGGTATCTGTCATTTAGTGCTGGGCAAGTTTAGTTTGATTTTAAACATTTTATCATGCAGATACATCATTTGGAACGTGAAACGATGTTACGTGCTATTAACATGTTGTAGGCTGGAATTTCACAAAGGGCTGTGGCAGAAGCTCTTAACACATCCAAGAGTGTTATTAATCGTTTATGGATACCGAGAAACAGAAGACGCAGGAATGGACTCCTAATATTTTATTTTTTGATGAGTTCCGATTTGGACTTCGGTGAGATTCAAGGAGGCATCGCATGAAGAGATGTTTTTTTTTAAATGCAGAACGCATTGCAGCTGTTTGAGCGGTCCACACCTTTCAAGGAGGTACGATCATGGCATGAGACGGTATCAACATCGGCGGAAGAACTCATCTTGTTTGGTTGGAGAGGTGTCTGAATGTCAATGACTATCAAAACATTATTCTTCGGCCTATTGTTGTTCCATGTGTTGAGAGAATTGGACCAAAATTTCAACTAATGCACGACAATGCACGTTCCCATGCGGCAAGAGTCGTGCGCGAATTTCTGCAGGAACTGGCCAACAACGATTCGAGTGCCTTTCAAATGAATGGAACGCCATCGAACAACATGACATTGGCAACCTACTTCTGAGTATGCCTCGTATAGATGCAGAGCGGTTGTTAGCAGTAGTGGTGGTAATACTCTGTATTAACTATTATTTAATGTTGCTTTATTGTTGTTAATTATGTGTGCATATTTTTTTTCTGAAAACTGTAAATTTGTCCCAATTTGATTCTGGACACCTCAGAACTATATGAAGGACAAGGAAATCAAATGCTCTCTATTTTTTTATTGGTAGTCCCAAGGGAAAGTATCTCGTAGGCGGTGGTATTTGGATAGGGTAATTATTTTTTGATGGCCTGCTATGATTTTTTAAAATAGCTAATTTTCAAGAAACCCTATTAGGGATTTTTACGACAAAATGTTATTAAGAAAACTTATTCAGAATGAAAAACTGGGCAGAATTGCAAAATTTCAAAAGTCTAGGCCTACTTTGAATTTTAGCTTTTTTGCATTTTTCTCCCACTTTTTTGTTAGAAATGTGTCTTTTCTGGAGCTTTCACGTCAAAATATTATTAAGGAAACTTGATCATCGTGAAAAAATAAAATTTTGACGTGAAAGTTCCAGAAAGGACTTTTCTAAGAAAAAAAGTGGGAGATAAATCTAAAACTCAGTTTTTGATTCTGAACAAGTTTTCTTAATAACATTTTTGGTAAAAAAATCCCTAATGGGGTTTCTTCAAAATTTGCTATTTTAAAAAATCATAGCAGGCCATGAAATAATTACCCCATCCAAATACCACCGCCTATGAGATACTCTAACTTGGTACTACCAATAAAAAAATAGAGACCATTTGTTTTCCTTGCCCTTCATATATTTCTGAGGTCTACAGTATCAAATTGGGACACACTGTTTAATATACAAAAAAATATGGCAGGAAATTGTGTTTTATTTCCCTTAGATTCTTTTGAGGTGTGTACTTTAAAATGGCGGGAACAAAATTAAGCATATATTAAGCTCTTTTTCGTCAACCTTGTCAATTGATAGCGAGCTTTGTAAACTTAGATGGCAACGCTTATAAAACGACTTTTGTTTGTAAATGGAATGGGCGTTCGTTTGTATACATTTTTGTCCTTTTTTCTTCGAGAATCCTGTTTCCCACAATATTCAAACAAAGTCACAGTGACGTAGGCGTGTAACTTCAAAACCGGGACATATTGTACCCAAATAAACACCAACATACCTCGAGGCTCCCGGCTCCCGTTCTAATGCGCAATCGTATAAACTCTCTTTGAGAATGGCACGAAGCTTAATAACGCCCATCTCGGGGGCGGGTTTTCATCTGTTCGGAAGTATGCAGATTGTTAAAAAGCATTTTAGCAGATGTGCCCACAAATTTCCGACGACTTAGCTCGAAAACTAATGCAGCTCGATCCTTTATGAGAAGTGATTTTTAGTCCCAGGAGGCACTTTTTTCGACCCGGGCCGTTAGAAAAACGTAAACACACTCCTAAAATATGGGTTTCATCAACCCGTCGGAAAGCCAGAGAGAAGGTCTAGCTGACCGCACTGTTATCTAATTGAAAAAAAGGAGCCCGCTTGGTTTTTGTCGGGACAAGAAACTTAAAGATTTTTTACATCTGCGTTGTACACAAGACAAAAACAAAGTAGGTATCATTAAAATACCACTTCAAAATTTCAAAATGCACAATATGCAATATAATACAATATAATTGATGTCTACATAATTTTGTGTTATTTAACTTAATTATAACATTACATAATTTATCGTATCTATAGATTGTGTTGCTCGACTCTGACGAAAACAGGACGACGTTATCCTGGCTGCAACGGAACTCTGATGTCACCAAGCGAGCCAACGATAGGTAGTAACCTTGTTTATACCTCTGTATAAATAAGGGTAGTAATAATATGTAGATCGAGCTAGACTTTAGCAGTGGCGCCTGGTGAGTATTTAAACAGGTGGGGTGAAATATCAGAAGACATTATAATAAAATTAATAGTAAAAAATATTTTTAAAAACAAGCTTTTATTTAAATGCTCTGAAAAGAAGAAAATAAACTTTATAATAAATCAAACCAAGGCAAACCCATAATTTTGTTACATTATACAACTGTATATAATATAAAAGCTTGTTGAGATTTTCATGTGTAAATTTCTTTTATAGAAAAATACATTTTCTACTTAAAATTACTTTCAAGATATATATATTTTCGCGACAAGCTTTTATATCACATACAGTTGTATAATGTAACAAAATTTTGGGTTTGCCTTGGTTTGATTTATTATAAAGTTTATTTTCTTCTTTTCAGAGCATTTAAATAAAAGCTTGTTTTTAAAAATGTTTTTTTGCTATTAATTTTATTTTCAACTTTTTAGTTCTACTCTTTAAGCCCTTTCATTTTAATGCCCATATTAAGGGAAAAGAAAATGTAATCCGCCGTGTTGGAGCGGCGGCCATATTGAATTTAGTGTGATGTCACTAACTTTATCGTTTTCTACTCTTCAAGCCCTCTCATTTGATACCCATATTAAGGGGGTTGACAAAAAAATACATCATCCGCCATCTTGGAGCGACGGCCATATTGAATTTAGTGTGATGTCACTAACTCTATCGTTTCTACTCTTCAAGCTCTTTCATTTGATACCTATACTAAGGGGGTTGACAAAAAAAAATACATTATCCGCCATCTTGGAGCGGCGGCCATATTGAATTTAGTGCGATGTCACTAACTCTATCGTTTTCTATTCTTCAAGCCCTTTTATTAAGGGGGTTGACAAAAACTACATCATCCGCCATCTTGTGGCGACGGCCATTTTGAAAGTATTACAATATTGAGTATTGTATATTGTATTGTCACCGGAACTAAAGGTGTAAGGCAAAATTTCAGCTCAATCGGATGTCAGAAAGTGGTTCTAATTCAGCTTGCAAGATTTGACCTAAACATACATACATTGCAAGTTAAATAAAAGCTTGTAAAAATCAACGTGCCTAACTAAACCGGTGTGAAGTTAGCAGCCGATTTTCTGGCAGCAAAAAATTTTCCGCCCCCGCCTTATTTCTATAGATTTATTTTGATAAAACCTTCTAAGCAGATTAAACTGGAAAATGAAGAAATATTAATCAAAAAATAAACCTTAAAATTTTTGGTTGCCAGAAAATTGGCTGCTAAATTCACACCGCCTAACTAATACAGGAAAACTTACCAAAGTTTTCCAGTAGCATTTATTTCCATGGGCATCTGACGTCTCAGAAAAAATGGACATCAGACACCATCACAAAACGTAGACTATTAAAGTTAGATTTAAACGAATTTTAGAATTGAACCAATTTGCTTTTGAATAAATAACCATAGAACACAAACTGAGACACAATTTTAAAAGTTCACCAATTTTCGAAAAATGCCCTTATTTTCGGAAGCCTCTGCCTCATTGTGTCTTCTTAGTGCAAATTCGAAAGTCCCACAAAAACGAACACAGTTAATTATTTGATTTAAAACGTAGCGATTTTTCAGTTCATTATGTTTAAGCAGTGTATCGGGATAATATGCTGAATTTAGCTGTGTTTTTCAATTTATTTTACCCAGCATACTAAAAACTAAAAATGTTATTCATGTGTATCTTTTGATTTTTCGTGTGTCTTCATTTGATCCCAAATGTGCACAACATCGTTGGTTCTCTTTTTTGACCAAGTTTATTTACCGCCGAAAAAACACAAACAAAACAACTTGTTTGTTTCTTCACAACCACACAACCAATTATTTTTTATGATGGCATAAACACTAAATACTACCAACCCAAGTGAGTTTTTTGTGTTTATTTTGAAAACCATTATGTTTTTAAAAAACCAATGCTCAACTCAAATATTGCATTAAATTGCGCATATTTGGACAAAAAAAACAGCCAAATGTGATGTCTCGTTTGAAAAAACAATATACCTACCTACCTAAAGTTTCTGGTAGTTTTATATTAGAGAAGAAGAAAAAAATACATTTCAGGTATATTGTTTTCGCAAACGAGACATTTTTGATTTTTTGTTTAAATATGCGCAATATAATGTAGTATTTGAGTTGAGCATTGGTTATTTGAAAACCTGGTAATTTTAAAAACAAACACCAAAAACACACTTGGGTTGGCACTATGTGTGATAATACAACCTTAAGTAGACACTTTTGTTGAATTTACGTGATCGCGTTCTTTGTCCTGCTGTTTGATTTTTCTCTATAGTTAAATCGGGTAACGGCTTGCCCAACTCTTTAATTTGCAGTTTTTGCTCAAATTCCATTGACGAAAATTTCTTATTAAAAAAACTTACACTGTTCATTTTGAAAACGTTATAAACAAACTACTTAACTAGCGCAAGCAACACGTAAAATAAGCACCACGGTTTGTCCGCCCGCGAAAGCCAAATATACAACAAAGTTTAGAGTATTGTGAGGGTGAGAATTATGATTATTATTATTATAACATATTATGATCGGTGCCTGGCCCGAAAAATCGCGGTTTATGGGTATTTAAAGCAATGTAACTACATTTCCAATTATCGTCGATCTCACCTTTTCGCCGGACCGCTTTCGGCCTCTCTCTACAATGCTGTCCAAATGGAAGGTGGCTCGGGGTATATTTAGCAGAGCTCCCGCCTCCCGGCCGGCTTTAGCTTTATCAGGAAGTTTATTTTAGAAGTGCAAAATTGTTAAAATGAATTTGTGTAAACTAGGGTCGATGACGTGACATGGTCGGTGGTAGGGCCATGGCACCGTGGCCCCATTGCACGAGCCTGTCCATTTAACAACAATCTGAAAACTGCTACAGCTTTGCAGCTCTCATTGAAAAGCCAGTAACCTATATCCGCGGAAGAAGTAAACAAATTTATTTATTCATCCAAACTTCTCAGCGTTATGGGTCAACATTTTTCAAAGCACCAACAGAAAATCAGACTTTCTAATTCTGCACATGCGGACGAACGTTCAACGCAAAAAGCTGAAATATTATGTGCAGTCTACAGTTTGAGTTACGAGATATCGTTTCTTTGTTGTTGTTTACAATTTCTCGTTCTCGTTGCTTTCTTATCTCTGTGCTAGGGTGAATTATTTCTTATGCAAAAAAACTGCATAAATACGTTTGTCAAAACCTCCTCTGTAATCTCTTGAAAAGTGAAACGCCCAGTGAAACATTGGGAACAGGAACAGGGGGATTATATCACTCTCTTTTGAATTTTTTCGCAATAATTTATAAGGACACAACCATAATAGTAGTTTCTAGCCTATCCAACGCAAGAATCTTAGTAGTTGTAGTAGTTGATAAATTTGGCAAAAATCATCTTTATTAAGTGTTTATTTGTAAGTATAGGTGCAAACTGTGATCATATTAATTGGGATTTGTTTCAGTATGCGGATAAAACTGCTAAGTCTCATGTAATCGCATATTCCCCAAGGGAGATTGAACGGTATTACACTTTCCATCCCAATTTTTTGACGCACCTACCTTCACTTTGGCCTCTCTTTTTTTCATTGGTTAGTCTATAGAAAAGTAAATGTGTTCTATCATAGTTAATCGTTTGTTATTATTCGAAACAAATATCATGCATTAGTGCCAAACTTAACATCCTTAGACGCAGGTAAAAATTCAAGAAAATTAACTCCATACTGATGTTCAAAACAAATAGGTATACTTATTACCTTAGCCAGCTTCCTTTACTGCATTCTAAAATATTACATTGGATCAGAGCTATGTTGCGCAACTAAAAAACAAACGAAAGATTTACAGTTTTCTTTTGTAATTTTAAAAGTTGTCCTAAGCTGGCCTCTGAATAATTCTTGGAAGCACGTTGTTATGTTCGTAAGTGTTTGCTTCAACTTACAAAATTATATGTCATTTTTAAAATATTATCCTCAAAGTTATACTGTAAAGAGATAACCTCGCGGAGATAACAGATTACATTCCAGACCATGCAATTAGTTTTAGTAACAAGGAGAAAAATGAAGTAAATGACCCGTGAAACTGAAAATTTTGATTGCTTAACTGTTATGACCTATTTAATTGTGTTTAGTGCTTTTAAATGTATTTTACAGCCTCAGTAACGGCTAAATTATTGCCACAATTACAAGGTTTTAACTACTATTGATATTTTACGTCCCAGGGAAAACATAACTGAAAGAAAACATGAACAACCAGGATTCTTCGCATTCTTTTTGAGTATTATGCTCCCGAAATTAGCTGTGGATGTAGCCTCGTTTTAATATTTAACCAGAAGTGATTTAGCGAGAATTAATGTTGAAAATGATTGCTACCTTGATCATATCTCTGGTCACGTCAACGAAAACGGATAACATTGCGGCGAAAATTCCATGTCATTATCTAGAATTATCGTTCGAAATAAATGACTGGAGATAGGCAATTAAATATTATTTTCGCTCGCATTAATCAAAATATGCTTTATTTCAAGAAAACAAATATTTGTTTTGGTTAGAAACTGAAAGGTGCTTGCGCTTAACATTTGGTTCATACAAATAAGCTTTACCACCTAATTATAAATTAAGAGGGGTATTTTTGTGGCAAAGGAAAATCCGTTGAAAAGAATTCATTCCAGTCAGGATTCGAACCCGGGATAAAAGAATCCCTATTGATTTAATTTACAATAACTATTTATTGTCAAAATCTAAAATGTACAAGAAGTCCCAAAGTTGGCGCTTGGAGGCTGTTATAAACAACAGAAAAACGAAAAACAACACCAACCGTTACTGTTTTCAATGATGAACTTCATCGAGCCAAGGCTAACTTTTTTTTTACAGTCATTTGAGAGCATATTGGCTTGAAGATTTTAAAAGAGAGCAGATAGAGACAACTTTCTTTAAAAATTATTCAGAAAAATACAGGCTTTGGAAATATCAAGAAAGTCGGGTATTTTTCTGGGAAAATTATAATTGATGACATCATCACTTCTACTTTCGAAATTGTCTAAAACAACCCTAAGGCGCCAACTCACCCTGTACAATATCTCCATAAAACTCCATACTGACTGTACGTCGATGAACCTATTATAGAGTTTTTTAGGTGGACTAATTACGCTGTACCATAAATTATTACACTAACCTTGTTGGATTCGGTCATAGCACGGCGATTATCTTTTAATTATTCGAGCAAAATAATCGATTAATCAAAAAGTAATTAATTAATCGATTCTGCGACCTCTCTATTATCCGTCGAAAACTTAACTATCAATCAAGCCACCGAATAATAATGATGCAGACACAATCAGGAGTCATAAGTGATGTCCGTCCATTTCCTTGCACATTTTTGTATTCTTATTTGGAATAGAAATCAATACACAGAAGCTCCTGACTGGTATATGAAACGATAAAAGGTAGCTGCAGCCGTGGGGTGCAGCTAGAATGTCCAATCCACCCTAGCGGTTCAACGTTGAACACATAAATAATATACACTGTGTTTATTTGAAAACAGTCCACCCTTAATATTTTTAAAACTACGAAAAAAATCAGAAATCGCCGGGACCCGTCCATTTTTGTTCGGAGGGGGAACTTCTTTGACGTACAGGTCAGGTTGACAAATTCACCCCCCTAACCCCCACCACCCCTAACTTTAAAATTTCAAATGGAAATACCCCCTTTGTGATACATCATTTTAAAGCTGATGTTATTGCGAATACAACTCATATTTATTTTTTGAAATCCGATGATGTTTGGAGAAGTTATGGGTAAAAAACGGTTTTTTCATAGTTTAAAATAAATTACTTTTTACCCCAGAGTTTCAACAGCATTCACATGGGGAAATAATACACAATGATTGTGTGGCTACTTATTTTATTAAATTTTCAAAATGAGCTCCATTAGTCGCCAGTAGTACACATTCCGCTCTTACTTTAACAAATGTGTCGCGAGAAATACGTTGGCATTGTTCGGTTATTCTGTTCGTCACATCCTCAATTTTTGTGGGAGGGGTTTTATACACGTTTGTTTTATTTCCCCATGTCAATGCTGTTGAAAATCTAGGGTAAAAAGTAATTTATTTTAAATTATGAAAAAAACGTTTTTTACCCATAACTTCTTCAAACATCATCGGATTTCAAAAAATAAAAATGAGTTGTATTCGCAATAACATCAGCTTTAAAATGATGTATCACAAAGGGGGTATTCCCATTTGAAATTTTAAAGTTAGGGGTGGTGGGGGTTACAGGGGTGAATTTGTCAACATGACCTGTACGTCAAAGAAGTTCCTCCTCCTAACAAAAATTGACGGGTCCCGGCGATTTCTGATTTTTTTGTAGTTTTAAAAATATGAAGGGTGGACTGTTTCCAAATGAACACAGTGTATAAAGTTGATAGCTGGGTATATGCAAAGCTTTACGTATCACTGATTTATTTCAAACAATATTTTGTTGTACTGTTTGATCAAGGCTTTCTCATAACATTGTTGATGAGAGAAACAAGAGTGACATATCAATAGCAATTTTGTTCCGAATATAGACCTGCCAAAAATAATTACTCTCTTATTTTTATGCGAGTATGGTAATATTTCACGGATAGGAGCGATTCGTGTTGTATGCGTGGCGTAAAAATTTGAATTAATCATACGCTGATAAATATTATGAAATTTGTAAATTTCAATACCTGGTTTATGTAAAAACACCTTTTCTGATAATACAAAAAATGGCATTGCATCTCTGCTATATAAATCATATTGTGGTCTGCATTCATTTTTATGTCTATGAACAATAGGGATGTTAAATAGCCATCAAATTAAATTTATGAAATACATATAAAAAGAAATTGAATATTCAATTCTAGAAAACAAAATAGCGAGAAGCATCTGCATTTATTTGAATTAAGTGAATTAATACAATTGAAAACATAATATTTAATTTGAAAGAATTAACAGAAATACAGGGTTCGCCGCGAAGACCATGCATTAAAAATATCTGGAGAACCAAACGGAATAAAAATCTGAAAATTTGTACTTATACCTAGGTTATCGGACACGGCCACTTGAAATAAAGTATTGTCAACTTTCTGCAACTTCCGCTTATACCGGAAGTTGACGGCAACTTCCGTATTTCAAATAGAACACCCTGCATATTGTTACATTTCCAGGTTCCTTGCTAAATTTTAATGTCAGTTTGTCTAATAGACTGCATACTTAAAACTCAAAGTTTCTGAGATATTCAACCTTTTTTGAAATTTTTGACATTTGCGGGAGTTGCTAAAATTCTCCCTAGCTTCAAGACAGCTGCAAAAGTTCAAATTTTGTCCACGCCTTAATTTAGCTGAAGGGTTGGTTGCTATTAAGAAGGCAGTCGTTTTTATATTGATTATACAGGGTGATCGAAGATTAGTCTCCAACGCTCTTATGAAAAAATATCAAAAATTAAATACTTAATATTTGGGTACTTATGAGATAGATCTTTTCTTCGTAAACGTAAATAAAAACGACAGTTGCGAAAGTTGAAATTTTATCAACGCTTTATTATAGTTGGAAGGTTGGTTGCTACTAAGAAGGCAGTCATTTTCATATTGATTATACAGGGTGATCTAAGATTAGTCTCCAAGTCTCTTATGAAAAAATATCAAAAACTATTTTTTTTTTCAAATTTAACGCCTTATAAATAGTAGATATTGAAATTGAACACCCTACTAAATCTTATGTCGACATTGTCTAAACAACTACATACCTAAAATCAATGGTTTTGCCTCCAATTGCATTTTTCCAATTATTATTCTTGGCTGAAGCATACCATCCAGAGTGCTTTGGAAATTAAATAACGAATATTTTGGTAAACACGTTTTTATTTACGTTTACGAAGAAAAGATCTCTCTCATACGTACCCAAATATTATTTAATTTTTGATATTTTTTCATAAGAGCGTTGGAGACTAATCTTCGATCACCCTGTATAATCAATATAAAAACGACCGCCTTCTTAATAGCAACCAACCCTTCAGCTAAATTAGGGCGTGGACAACATTTGAACTTTTGCAGCTGTCTTGAAGCTAGGGAGAATTTTAACAACTCCCGCAAATGTCAGAAATTTCAAAAAAGGTTGAATATCTCAGAAACTATGATGTTTAAGTATGCAGTTTATTAGACAAACTAGCATTAAAATTTAGCAATAAATCCGATTATTTAATAATATACAGGGTGTTTTATTTGATATAAGGAAGTTACAGAAAGTTGAAAATATTTTAGTTAAAGTGGCCGGGTCTGATAACCTAAGTACGCAAATTTTCATATGTTTAATCCGTTTGGTTCTCCAGTTATATTTTTAATGCACGGTCTTCGCGCCGCACCCTGTATGTTGAGGTTATGTTTTTGAGCACGCGGCTACTGAAATAAATTCACGAAATTTGCTATCGTAATAAAATTGAGGTAGTTGCTTCCGTGTATACTCGTTGTTACTTCTTTCGTATGCCTCACCGCATAAAACGCTAATAATATTTGGATCGCATTAGCCCTATAGAAATATTTTGAGCGAGGCATAATTAATACATAATAGCGAATCCAGCTGGTAATAATTATAATTCACGCCTCCTACAATGATTGCATTCTCTTGGGTTTTTCATAATAATCATTATTGTTTAGCACGCGACTACGATAAGCTGCAGCCCAGCCAAAGGCTTTAAATCAGACTGTAAATAAATATTTCTGCTAATTCTGTCCATACACGTGAGCGATAAAACAAAGACTAAAAGCGTACAAAATCTTTTTAGGTTTATCCCAAAACGTGTCATTTTCGCCAGGCCGTTTTATCGGAGGGTGGGTCTCGTTTTGTTCTTTGCGGGTTGTATTGTAGCATTGTGCAAGGTTAATATAATAAATACCAGTTCAAACAGTTTTCCAAAACATCAGTTTTCGCGATATAAGAATATTTAGTTGGAGGGGTATATTTTCATGACGTCAGACTTAAATCAAACGAAACCTGCCTAAACCTAAACCCTGCTCACGAAAATACTGCTTAAATTACATTCTCAGAATGACGTAGCCCGACTTAAATAATATAAATGGACTCTAACTAAAGAGTCCTGGAGAAACAACTAAGGAAACTTCCTAAGTTCGCCTCTATAAATACTTTGGATCTTCTGACTGGTAAATGCGTACCAATTTTGTGAGAGAGAGCGAATTATACGTTTCTCTTGCAACTTTATGCAGAATAAGCAAACTATCTCCCAGTTCGTATATAGAGCGGCGATGCGTTTTATCTTAATTAAAGAGTGAATCATATATTCAAAAATGGTAACCTATTTTATTCTGTAACATGAAATGATTATAATACGTGCACATAAATGCTTCTATATAATAATATGGTTAGTTAGAACAACGTGAAATATTAAAATTATTACACTACATTTTCAAACCTGCAGGAGAGAATGGCAGATAATACATTGTGCAACTTTGTGCAACATTACTTGCTCCTCTAGCGTTTGATTTGATTTAAAATATTTATTGCTTTCGCATCCGAAATTTCAATGAGACACGTAGGTATGAAGTTTCACCTTAGTGAGAAATATATACCTATCTAAGAAATTAGATTTAAATTTTTATGACCCTCTTCAGGCAGCTGTATGAAGGATGGGAATTTTCTGAAATAAACACAACAATCCATTAAGCTTGCAAAGAATATCAGTAAGCAAGAAGATTGAAAAAATGTCGAAAAGCCATCGTCAGCGTTTATTATACAGACAATATTCGTAAGGAATTTGGGCCGAATGATTTAAGTATCCTAATTAAAATTAAACTATTTAGCAGTAAACACTTCGGCTTAATTACCTGTCTTGATAGCGTTCTTCAAAAGAAAAGTTGGCAAAATGGTTTCAATTTAATTAATATTTTTTAATTAAAGTAATTAAACTTTACATTTCGTCCTCATTTCCATTAGGGGTCCAACCTCAAATGTATTTTTCTGGACTCACGACTAAATTGAAAAAATCCGCCAGGCAATTGCTTTAATCCCTAACAATTAGCTGCAAACACTTTCCTAAATAAGTTTTTTCCAGGGCTAATTCGATGTACACTATTGGACAAAAGTAAGGGAACAAAGCAGATCTTTGTACCGCTAGTTATTATTGCTGTTTATCTAGAAAATATTTCTGATTTGAGGAAGTTTTGGTTTGGCAGTGTATTATGAATAACTATATTAAATTTGTGAAAGTTATAAGTATGTAAAATTGCTTAAATAACTCTGCTTAAGATAAATGACGCTTATTGTTACAAATAGTTTACCTAAAGGCGTTATTATAGTTTTATTCCAGATTTTATCTACCTTTATCGATCGCTTTTAATTACTCAAATTTATTTTACTTTTGGAAACTTCCTTGTGTCAGTGGCATTACTTAGTCACAAAAGATTTATTTTGCTCAGCTCTACTAAACTCCTAAGGATTTTTATCTTCGACCAACTTTGTAATTACAAAAAAAAAGAAATCTAAATCTATCAAAAAAAATTGTAACGCCTCATGTTACACGATATAAATATGTTATATAGTAGATTTAATAATAGGATTTTTACTCACAAGTCTCTGACTTTAGATGTAAATCTTATACACTGTGTTCATTTGAAAACAGTCCACCCTTAATATTTTTAAAACTACGAAAAAAATCAGAAATCGCCGGGACTCGTCAATTTTTGTTCGGAGGGGGAACTTCTTTGACGTACAGGTCATGTTGACAAATTCACCCCTGTAACCCCCCCTACCCCTAACTTTAAAATTTCAAATGGGAATACCCCCTTTGTGATACATCATTTTAAAGCTGATGTTCTTGCGAATACAACTCATTTTTATTTTTTAAACTCCGATGATGTTTGGAGAAGTTATGGGTAAAAAACGGTTTTTTCATAATTTAAAATAAATTACTTTTTACCCTAGATTTTCAACAGCATTGACGTGGGGAAATAAAACAAACGTGTATAAAACCTCAACCACAAAAATTGAAGATCTGAAGAACAGAACAGAGTAACAGAAGAATGCCAACGTATTTCTGGCGACACATTTGTTAAAGTAAGAGCGGAATGTGAACAGAGATTGTACTACTGTCTAGCGACTAACGGAGCTCATTTTGAAAATTTAATAAAATAAGTAGCAACACAATCATTGTGTATTATATCCCCATGCGAATGCTGTTGAAAATCTAGGGTAAAAAGTAATTTATTTTAAACTATGAAAAACCGTTTTTACCCATAACTTCTCCAAACATCATCGGATTTAAAAAAATTAAAATCAGTTGTATTCACAATAACATCAGCTTTAAAATGATGTATCACAAAGGGGGTATTCCCATTTGAAATTTTAAAGTTAGGGGTGGGGGGGGGTTACAGGGGTGAATTTGTCAACATGACCTGTACGTCAAAGAAGTTCCCCCTCCGAACAAAAGTTGACGGGTCCCGGCGATTTCTAATTTTTTTCGTAGTTTTAAAAATATTAAGGGTGGACTGTTTTCAAATGAACACAGTGTATATAATATAACAACATCGTTTTAAACGTTCATGTAAAATATTTTTGTATGAATTGTATGAATTGCTGTAATATATTATTATTATTATTATTATCTAAACTTCGTACTAACAAGTCCGAAACAGGTTGCTGACGTGATCTGCACACCTCCCAAAGACCCATACTAAATTTCCATTAGATATATGGAAACTAGTTTGGGGTTGCCAAGAACCAAAATATTTTGCGCCATATGCCACGAGCCATTTCTTTTTAATTATTACTGGGGACGTTAAATATTCATTTTGTTTGTAATTACAACTTAATTTAACGGAAAAAGACACATATAAATGAAATTTAAGAGCAAATACCAGCATAAAAAATTCAGTTAATAAAAGGTGAGAATAAACTGTTTAAAATTTTGAAATGCGAGAAGATAGATCATATTTGGCTGATTTATAACGTTTGACACCGTTAAAGGTCTTTAGAATATAGAGGAAGTATAGAGAGGCATAGTTATAGGCTGTTATATCGACAGAATGTATAGAATATCTCGTAAAAAGTTTCTCAGTTAAGTGCATTGGGACGAAAGTTTGAAGAAGTTCATCTATAAATTTTAGAAGAGATAATTTAAAGAGATCCTTAGCTACCGTCAAACTAAATTTTAAGAAAGCTGGAGAGATGTATTGTTATATTGTAGCAGAATTTTGTACACTTGCAGTAAATATTTCAGAATATCCCTGTTAGAAGATATTACTTTTTTTATACTGTGCTTATTTTCCTGCGTGATTTTTTTTCTAGATTCTCGGTTAAATTCCCAACTAGACAACGCAAGTTTAGTTACATAAAATTGATTATATGCACGTTAAAGTGCTTCCGAAATCAAAAGTTTGCACAGTCATTCTCTTGTACGGCGTAAATTATTTACACAGAGTTAAATTTTCAGAGTACTGCGTTATGTTCATTTAAGCTGGGGTGATAGCATCGAAAAAACGAAAAAATAAGAGCAAGTGGAGGCGACCATCCCAACATTTAATTAAAAATTCGGGGGTAGGTTTGTTTAACTCCTAAATACCGTTTAACAACATACATAATACCACAGACTAACGAGTAATCTATTTATTCTGTGATAATACCCAGTTTCTGAACAGTCCACTTCTCCTCCTCTTTTCCAACTTGTCGGGGCCATGTCGAACCGTTTTTAATAAGGGAAAATAAAAAAATTAATAATGCTACAGAACTAGCAATTTTAGGCAAGGTTATCCAAGTATTGCCGCTCAGTTAAAGTCCACATACCGGCAAAACAATATTAAACCTAGCGAAGCCGTGGATAAAAAAATATATTTTTTAAACAGAATAATAAACTGCATAAAAATTTGGACAAACTAGAATAAATTATCGTCCAGAGGGCATGACGAAAACGAAGACATGGAATTTATCGACAATTAAACGTTTTTACATCCGCATTAGATTCTATTATGAAATAGCATTTAAAAAGTTCTAGAGTATTCAAGGGTTTTTGCGTTATCAACATCTTAAAAAACATGAATTATTGTTTTATGCATTTTTATACTAATTATGCAAAAATATGTAATTTCTACTAAAAATAAGAAATAAAAAAGCCCATGCCCAAAGTTGGTAAGTAGTAAAAAATAAAAAAATATATAGATAATGAATAACCATCCCTACTCCCTACGTCACAAAAAATGAAGAAATCACGGACGTATCTTGTTTAGTTACAACGTATCCTACTCAAAGGAACTACCGTATTTGTCTAAAAGCGCACGTTGTAACCTTCCACAATGCTGCCTTTGTTATATCTTTTATGTGCGTGACAAAGACAGAGAATTCCGGTCATGTCTGTGACCTCCGAAGCGTCGTGTTGGAGTTTTCCGGATTAGCAGATTTATTATTTGTAGATAGGCAACTAAAACAACACCGCTGCCAGCGAACGTCAGTTCTATTTCAAAGTGCTTCAAGACGTTTGCTTGCAAAACAGCTTGTAAATTAATTAAATTAATAATCAATTCGACGTGACTGCGAAGTTTCACCTAGGGAAGTATAAACTATTTTCTGTAACCAGTCTATACTCGGAATTTTTGTAGGAAAAACAATGGTTGGCAGAAGGTTAGGTGTTAGAGGCAAGGATCTTGTAAGGAATTTGTTGAAGTATTTTACGCGGGAAAAAGAAAACATGGGGCCTTTGTTGCCTTTAAACGCTATCCAGGAGATATGAAAAATCACAGAAGTGGATTTTAAAAACATTTCATATTTTAGCGTGTTTGTAATGCCCTAAAAATCGGAATCTTTACAGTGAAGGAAGTGACAAAACAGATGAAAGAACCGATGGAAGAAGAAGGCACATCCAACAGCAAGCCTAAATAATATACGCCTCGAAAGAAGATTAAAACGGGTGATATGCCAGAACCGATAAAAATGGAGATCAGAGACAGTATTTACACTATGTATGCCGAGAGTAAGTTCAAAGATTTTGTTGTTTTCAGTCGTCAATTGGGTTGAATTTATCTACAATTTTATGCTTAAAGCTAAAAGTGAAATACCTGCTTCAGCTCGTGTTGACTTGTCGAATTGTGCTATTTAGGTATTCCGATATTTTCTGGTGCTTTAATTAAACATTATACTAAATTTTATTCATGTCACTCTGAAAGAATTAAAAAGGGAACTACACAAACTTTCAGAAAAATAAAATGTTTATTTATATATCGTGTACTAATTATTGTAGACAAGCCATAACGGAAAAACCAAATATTGTCAGACAAAGGGCACAGTTTCTAAGGGAGTATCGACAAAACTTGAATTCTGGGTTAAGACAAGTTGTATTTTAAGATGAGACATGGATTTTTGCTAAAGGCAGCTAGAGAAGGTTAATACGAGTACCTGTGCTATTTCAATCCTAACTATACATCATCCTCATTTCTGTAGATCTTGGCAGGATGATTCGAAGAAAAGTGTAAAGAAGGTAGTTTGCGAGGGCAAGAGTTTCATTGTTTCGCATGCTGGAAATAAGGATGGTTTTATTGATAATGCTTCTCTTGTATACGGTATACCAAATCAAAGTTGGCGGACTATCACGGACTATGTGGTCGATGAGTACCTACCTACAAGAGAATATGGGCACGAAGTACTGTGGCTTCCACCTTATCATTGCCAATTCAATGCTATCGAGCTGGTATGGGCCGAAAGGAAGCAGTGTTACAATGCTCATATTGGTGAAGATTGCTACGGCGATGATAAGGTATTCTCTAAGTAAATTTAACAACAATTAGAATAAATTGCATTAAATTTTGTGCTTTCTATGTGGGAGAAAGCCTTAGAGATTTGCACACCATAAAGATGGTCATCAGTAGTGAAACACAATAGAAAACAAGTTTTAGACGAAGAACCAGAAATTATTATTAACATTAACGACTTAGATAGTAGTTCAGAAGATGCCGAGTAACCGTGTTATATAGGTGACTGAGTTGCTCGCTAAAAAAACTTAATACATAAACTATATACTTATTATGTTTTCAGGATTAGAAATTTTTTTTATATTTTAACTTTGTTGTTAACCCTTTATCAGTTTATTGTTAGGCAAATTTTGATCAAATTAAAAACCATTGAATTTTTTTTATATAATCAAATAAATTTTACTAAAAATTGTTTTTAATCTATAGTGTTTTTTACGATAAATTGAAAAATTTATAAAATCTTAATCAGTCTGTTAATTTATTTTATTTTCTTGTTTACTCTTTCTTTTTATTGATTTGTTTTTGTATATTTGAATTTTGTTTATTATTATTTTATGTTGCCTGTTTCTGTTTAATTAAATTATTAAACACTGAAATTCTGTATTGAAATTTATAGGTACTTATTTACTTTGTACTTTATACCTAAAATAAATTATTAATATTTTTACGGTTCATTATTAACAATGCCAAGATAATATCCTGAATAAAGGGGCAATTCTCCCTGATTTGACAGTAAACACAGTATTTTTTCTACTTCTATTAAAAAATAAACCCGAAGTATTCACAATTTTTGGAATCTACTCGTGTTTAGGCAACCTAATTTACACGTTCATTCATTTCTAAAAATAACGACGCCAATGACTTTCTGACAGTGCACTAGAGTTGTAGTTTTGGACAAGGAGGGCGTAGGGATGGTAATTCATTACACATACTTTAGGTGCATGGGTACCGAGTATTTTTTAATTGGCCACGTGTGTGTTCTTTTCAAAACGTAGCCCCCCTGTAGCATTAACTCACGAGCCGCCACTGAAATATATAATAATAATAATAATAATAATAATAATACGTCTTTATTAAGGCGGGGCTCAGTCATAGACTGCTTTGGCCCAACCTGAAAAGACATTACACTACATATTTAGTATAATAATTACAATGTGATAGAAACATGGAAAAGAATATACATATACATACACATACATACATACATACATACATACATACATACATACATACATACATACATACATACATACATACATACATACATATATATACACATATACATACACATATACATATATATATATATATATATATATATATATATATATATATATATATATATATACATATAAATATATATTATACAAACCAATGCGGTACATGCCCAACAATAATTAAATTAACAGGTAGAGAACGACAACACCGTCACATGCATTATACATTCATAGTAAAATATAACTTTGCCTTGTTTTTGAATTTCCATTGACTGGATGCCAATTTGAGATCCAGTGGTAAAGAATTAAAAAGTGATGGAGCAAAATAAGCAAGGGATCTCTTCTGGGCCTATTCTGGACAGTATCTTACAAAGTAAGTTTAGTTCGTAGGTAAGGCGGTTTGCCTGTAGACAAAATTTTATATACGAAACAGGCATAATGGAGACGTCTCCTAGTAAACAATTTTCCTTGATTATGCCGTTGATAATAAGGTGTAATATGGTCCCTTTTCCGCACATTTACAGCATAACGCATACAGGTTTTGTATAAGTTGCAATCTCTGTGCATTTTGAGCAGATAGACAAGGGCCATATACAACGTCACAATAATCAAATTTTGATAAAATCAGGGATTCGACAAGTTTTAACTTAACATTTGCATCAAGCACAAATTTAAATTGGTATATAGATCTTAAAGTAGAGAAAGCTTTTTTTATAAGATCACTAACATGTGATTGAAAAGACATATTTGAATCTAAAACCACACCCAGATTTTTGCACTCATTTTTTTGTTCCAACTTGACTCCATTTAAAGAAAGCCTATTCGTCATATCTACCTTATAGCGCTGCACTTCAGTCCCCACTATCATGGAGACGGTTTTATTAGGATTAAGGTTTAGAGCGTTTTTGTTTGACCACTCAGAAATCAGCAGGAGGTCACGATTTAATTGAACGATTGACCTCTCCTGTTCATCAGGCAGAAAAGAAAGATACAACTGACTGTCGTCAGCATAAAGGTGTAACTTGCTCTGAATAAGAGAAGGCAGATCAGATGTATAAATAACAAAGAGCAAGGGACCCAATATAGATCCCTGCGGGACTCCCGAGGAGACCCCAATTAGATCAGAGATTGCATATTCGGAATCCACATTGAGTTTTACCCGCTGCCTCCGCCCCTGAAGGTACATAGCGAACCAATCCAAGGCACCCCCTACAACCCCGTAGTAATTAAGTTTAGCTAACAACAACCTATGGTCCAGAGAGTCAAATGCCTTAGAGTAATCCAACATAACAACAGCAGTCACCATTCGCCGGTCAACAGCCCCCAAGATGTCATCCACCAAATCAGCCAAAACCGTTGATGTAATCCACGATTAATGTCTTAAGAAAAATATAGTCTGGGAGTTAAACCGTTAAAGCAAAAACTCGTTCAGTAAATGTCGTCATTTCTTACCCAAATAACTACACTCGAGATGCAGTAAAATTCTCCAGTAGTGAGTGATAAATCAAATTTTGCCTGTTGCCCGCACTACGGCGTCTATACTAAATTTATTTTGGAATACCTAAAGATATGTACGTTCCCTGAGGAAGTCTGGGCGTGCGGCTTTAAAATTTACAAGTGGGGCTGGAGCGATTTTTGTTTCAAAGGTGAATATGCGAAACGCGCCAGCGAAAGTGCCTTCTGCCGGGCGTATACGTGAATATGTTATGGATAGATGGATACACAGTTTGATGGATTGCTCCAGCTACTGAAGTTTACTCTGTGTATATAGACCCGTTATCGCCAAAACTCCATTGATTTTCAACGCGCTTCCCCGACTATAAACTACACGGAATAAAAAGCAGGGTATCCACGAGGTCCCCAACATTTTAGCGTTGCAGTAAAAAAATCGCTTTGGGTGCTCTTTGAAAAAATGTCGAATACCCTCTTGAATGAATATGTTTCACATATGTGAGGCACAAGATATCGAATCGAAAAAATATATACTGTCATTACTATACGCGTATGAGCAAGGAAGTCTTAATTCTAGCCTTTTAAATTATTGCCAATATAATCAAAACTTCCACATCACAGTTTCTAACAATTATATATTTCTTCTATTTAACGTTGTCACTTCTCTCAAAAAAAAAACGTGGTTAAATGAAACGTTGCCAAACTGTGTTCATCTGTGCAAGAAGTTCCGCTAGTTCGAGGTATTTCCCAAATATTTTTTTTTGTTTTATAAGTGTCGCGGAGAAGCAACCGTTACTAATATTATAAAACTTGAAGCCACTTAAGAAGTGTCGAGAACTTTCCCGTTACAATTAAGAAACCCTTATATGCCTTAAAGCGTCCAATTTATAACTGCGTCCTTAGTTCTTCTGGTTACTTAAGTTTCTTCTCAAGCGCTTTCGGACACCCTTATAAAACTTCTCCTTTATTCGTACTACGCATGTCTTACAACATATTACTTGTCTCTCTTTATTCCAATGTGATATTAAATAATTTCATCTTTATCGTTTGAAACGAATTGGACAGTTCGTCTTTTTCAAAGTTGACATATCATGCGTCCTTAAACATCTTTGTTTGCTATTTTGATCAGAGAAAAAAAGACTCGATATTAGGACAGCAGTAAATTCACTTGCAACTTTTTCTGCATTTTCTATAAATATGATACATAATGATTAATTCATAAGTTTATGTCGAGAAGTAACGGAATATATCATAAAATTACCTTGTAGTTAATTTTCTTTGACGAATTTAAACCTAACTTATAACAGTAAAAAGCTTAAAATGGCAGCCCTTAACCTTTGCTAATAGATTTCACCACCATAGGTTTTATAATGTACCCCACAACTGTTATAAAAATGTGGTTGCTGAAAGTTACATAGTAATAACTCTAGGTAACTCTAATCACTAATTTTAGTTTCATCTGGAAATCTAAGAGTTCGAGCGATACTTTAATAAAACTAAAAGTACATTTTGCAACTATTGACAATACAGTAACCCTTATACCATCCAGAGTAGCACGCGCACGCGCATATTCTGTAATAACGAATATATTATGACATAACCTCTAATTTTGTTTTATGCTACCTGCATCACAGAAACATTATTAATAATTGTGATTAGGTATTGTGTGTGTTTAACGAGCAAAATGTCATTTAAAATTGTACGGTACAACCACACGAACCTGGCAAAAATACTTCCAGTTTATCAGTTGTACCGAGCGCATGGGCAAATTGCAGAAGGAAATGGAAATTCAGACAAAGATACCAGTAATAAAGTCGAAATAGGGAAGAAAATATAAGTGACAGAGAATAAAATGAATAACCATTATTCAACGCTTGTTTTGTGTTTTTATTTACTTATTGTTATTTTGTTTTACCGTATTAGTTTTTGAAGTTAAGTTATTTTATGGTCTTATAAGAGGCTAGGACTACAGAAGAATTTATGTAATGTATAATGTATAACAAGAGTATAGTTAGAATGTATTCATAAGCTATAAATAACCCCCATGTTATGGGGCATGCGTAGATTGAAATCGTTTTTTTCGGTTGCATAAGAGGTTTGATATTACTTGAGGTTTTTTAATTGATTTGGAGAAGACCATTATAGAACTATAGCTCTTAGAAATTATATAGCAGTCTCTTAATTTCCCCGAAGGAACAAAAAGGTGTTTAGAGTTACCTCTATAAAACCTAGCCCTACAGGTTTTATAAAGTAGTTTCCAAGACCATTATATAACTCGGTTATAAAACTTTTGGTAACAGGAGCTCGAGGTTTGTTTTATTAAAAAGTTTGCGAAAAATATTTCGTGACCTTATTATAAATCTGTCAGTAACCGGTCACCTAGAAGACACTTATAAAACTTTAGAAACCTTTAGTTGCTCTTGTTACTATTAAAAAGCTGGTATAAAACTAATGGTTATGGTTACTAAAGGTAATCGAAAATGTTACTTGGGAATTGTCACGTAATTATCTCATATATTTTCTATTAATAACAAAGAAATACACATCACGTAATTTAAGAGACAACTATTGTTTTTGAATAAGGAACATTATTAAGTAAACTCTTTTCAGTATACATG
The DNA here is from genome assembly GCA_963920635.1 of Pseudeuparius sepicola. Classification (NCBI taxonomy): domain Eukaryota; kingdom Metazoa; phylum Arthropoda; class Insecta; order Coleoptera; family Anthribidae; genus Pseudeuparius; species Pseudeuparius sepicola. The sequence goes on from OY987305.1 coordinate 10,119,209, forward strand.
TATTAAATTATACAGCGAAATTCTAATCAATATCGGCCATAGGCTCGGAATTAAAAATGCAATCCCATAATACTCGTACTGGCATTTTCGCCAACATTCAGAATTGTCGGATCTCCGTTTAAAGGTTAAAACTAAATCGATATTTTCTCAATACAGCTTGTAGAAACACGGCAACTCTGCACCTATCGCCTATTGCAAATTACGTCCATATGTTGAAAATAAAATCGTCAAAAAGGCTTATGTTTCTCTAATTTTATAAATACGAAAATTACTTCAACTTCACTTCAACAATAAAGATAAAATTGCTGATAAACTATCATCACTATCTTTTATATTGAACGTAAGAACTATCATCAGAAGGGACATTTGCCCCGTTTGATAATTAAATTCGTTGGAAGGTATTCTAATTACCTGAGTGTGAAAATAAATATGAAACAAATGGAAGTAAAACTGGAGCACAACAAAGTAATAACTGTACCGCCGCGAAGTTACTTGAACCAATTTTCATTAGCCTCCTTGCATTTTTAAAATTCATGACTGAATCTACATCATTAACATTCATGACTTCCCATTCCTTCGAAACTCTAGAAAATAAACTGCACTCTCAGAATTATTGTACAAATTTTCTTTAATAAAGTCTTACAGCCTCGATTCGAATAAAGTAGCTCCCCTTGTTTCAGTAACCAGGATATACAAAATTTATAGCATTTTCTTAGGTTCCAGTAACAACGACGTTATTAAAAGAGATTTTTGTGTGGAAATGTGGGAAAAACTAGTCCACAAATGTTTGAAACCTAGTTTCCTTTAGAACGGTGACAATATCTGGTTATTACGATTCGATTCGGATGGAAATCAACGCGGTGACGTCACGGCGAACCAATAACATTTTAGTGCTTGATTCCGTATATCCAATAGGAGGTTCGCCCCACGTCCGATTATTTTATATTGGTTCGTTCGGGTTAAACTGATAAAATGGATTTTCAATTTCTGTAAGCAGCCGAATGGGATTTGCTTTTTCGCGCGTAAACTGTCGCTCTTCAATTGAAAAAAACCGTACGTCCAGATTGTGTCGAGCAACAATAACCGCTTTATCGATTTAAGAGATTTATTCGGCTAAAGGTATCAAAAAGCATCCATTTGTGTGGTGTATTTGTGAAGATTTTATTATTTAGATTAAAAAATGCCCAATTAGTTTTTCGAAATATTTTCTAAAATTTATTTGTGGCGCAAACAGATCCATTCAATTTTTAATTGGGTTTTTCGCCACCAAACTGATCGAAAGACAACTTTTTCAAGTTTCCTGGAAAATTCTTAAATTCTTAACAGTGAATGAACGAAACTTTAAACGTGCGACTCAAAAAATAACTTCAACAAATTTGTTTTCTGAGCTTTCCGAGAATAAATCTTCCTCCTTTCTCAAAGATCATGCCACGTCAAAGTGAAGTGACAGATTAATAAATTTAAGGTTAAAATGTCATGACAACGGAAAAAATAGCCTAGCCACCTGCCTGATATTGTACCCTGTGTTCTATCTAATTATCTATACTAACTTGAACTTGAATAAGTGGCAATATTATTTTACTGAGTTCCACTGAACACTCAGCAACACAGTTGTCCGTATTTCCTAGAATAAATGCAGATTCTTTAATTTTTCGTCTATTTCCTACTTCTTCTTTGAGAATTGGTTTGGACCTATCGACCTATCCCACAATATCCTATGATTGTTATTAAAAGAATGTTCACATATTTTTGACTTAGAAATTTGATTTTGCCTGATATAATTTTTATGTTCTTCTAAAAAACGTTAAATGGCCTAAGAGTCTCCCCAACATAGAACTTTCCACATTCACAAGGAATTTTATAAATGCAATTTTTTGAACTTTGTACCTCATTACTTTACTTTTTTTAACTAGCATCGATCTAATGTATTTTTGATTTTAAATACTGTTCTAACGATTGCCTATGCGTTTTAGCTTATCTGATAGTCCAGGAATATAAGGAATAATTAAATTTACTGGTCGGTCCACCAGATTTGTTTCTCTAATTCTATTAGCATTGTTATTTTGTTGGCAATCCTGAAAAACTTGCTCAACAAATTCAATAGGATAACTATTCTTCTCAAGAACATATGTTATATGTTTAATTTCTTCTTCAAATTTTGTGTTATTAGAATAAATTGTTCTAGCCCTGTCATACAAACTTTTAATTACTCCTTTTTTAACACTAATATGATGATTGGAGTTGAAATGGAGAGTATGTGTTGGTTTTCTATAGACACTAGTTTCTATCTATCTGATTTCAGTATAGAAACATCTAAGAAAGGTAATTGATTATTATTTTTCAATTTCCAAGGTAAACTTAATAGAAGGTTCTTGTGAGTTTAGAAAATTTAATATTGAATTTAAATCATCTACTCCGTGTTCCCATATAATAAATATGTCATCTACATATCTCCACCAAACATTAGGTTGGTGAACATATCTAGTCAATTTATTTTGTTCAAAATCTTCCATGAATAAATTGCTTATGAATGGTGATAAAGGAGACCTCATAGCATTCCAAATTCCTGCTGGTAAAATTCGTTTCCTAGTTGAAAATAAGTGGTTCTAACACAATGTTGCTAGTTCTAATATTGCATCTATATTCAAATTCGTCCTTTCTACTAAAGTCAGATCATTTTCTAACTTTCTGCGTAAAATGTTCAATGATTTGTCAACAGGGACATTTGTAAAAAGACTAACCACATCAAAGCTAGCTAATATAATTATAATGATCGGGAAATTCATGTTCCCTAATTTTTTCTAGAAAATGATTACTGTTTCTGATAAATGAATTTGAATGTCCCACTAACGGATTAACAATTTTAAGTAAATATTTTGCTAACGAATGACATGGCGAATTTATTGAACTTACAATGGGGGAAGAGGAATGTAATAGTTTTGTGTATTTTTGGTAATCCGTATAAGTGTGGAGGTCTTTCGATCAGTTTGGTGGCGAAAAACCCGATTAAAATTTAAATAGTTTTTCGAAAATTGCACCTCTTTAAAAATTGGCTTTCGTGGCAATGCCAAACCAATATTTCGCAAACGACGACCTTTCAGTCAGTGCTAAATAACCGTAGACTCCACCAAAATGTTTACCCAAACCAAATAAAAAACAAACTTAAATAATAAATATAACAAAACAAAATCACAAAAATAAACAATAATCCTTTAGGTTTAAAAAAAATTGTACTTATCACAAAATAAAATCATATTTTCTCTTCTTTCGGACAAACTGACCTTTTCTTTACTTATGGGTACATTGCGGTGTATATTTAATAGGGCTAAATTACTTAGTCTGTCTTGGACCATATTGGTACGTAACCAAGTTTTAATTCTTTTAAGTGATGAAAAATTTATTTCCGCCGATGCATTGCGTATCGGGAAATTGGCAAGTTTACTCAAAAATTTTCTTGCCGTTGTCGTGATGCGACTTCGTACTGGTGTTGCCAGAACAAGCTTTATTGAGAAACTGAGGAAAATATCCTAAAAACGTTCTTTAATTGTACACTAGATTGTACACTAGATTGTGCTAAATACGTCCCTGTCGGCGCCGAAAACATTGCTGCCAACCTTGCATTACCAAATTAAGAAATGTCATTTCTATTGTACATAAAATTAAAGAGCGTTTTTTAGATTACCTATAATAATAATACTCCGGTTTTAATAATACTTGCAGAAAAAGGGGGGCGGTTGCCCCCCCCCCCCGCCCCCCTCCCTGAATCCGCCACTGTTGTTGACTGAAGGTGGTAGACAAGGTGGATTCTTGAGTAATATTCTGTTGTTGGACTTCCATTGTCTTTATTTGTTTGAAAGCACACGACGTTTAGGACAGTTGTTATCTCTGACCGTACTCAAGTGTAATGAGTGTAATTAAATTACACTTGAGAACTGTCAGAGATAACCACTGTCCGAAACGTCGTGTAATTTCAAACAAATAAAGACAATGGAAGTCCGACAACAGAATATTACTCTACATTCAGTTTGTTCCAAACACGTTTTTTTGGGTCACTGTATATCGAGTCAGTACACGTCACGTACATGATATATGTGAGCTTGCTGCATTTGTCATATATTAAGTGTAAAATTGAGTTAAGTGACAATAAATATTCTGTGTGTCAGCTCGTGGGACGATGACAAAATACTTCCATCAGTTTCATTTTATTGTTCCGGGAGCTGATGGTGTTTTGCAGATATTTCAAATGACGATGGAAAGTACGTCGACATAAATTTCAATGTATTTGGCACAGCAGGTAAAGGAGAATCAGTTGCACTCCAGCCGTTATTCGAACCCGGGACTCCTATTGGTGTCGTAGGCACTTAACCAACTAAGCCACCGGAGACACGGGTTCCATCGGCTAGGTGTTATTTATTCCAACACTTTATAACTACAGGTACAAAAATCCATCGCTTTATAAATATCAATGTTCAAATGTAAAACAGGAAGGAACTAGACTTAAAAAGATCGAAAGACCTCCTCCAAAGTTTACCTAGCTAATGTTGACAAACTCAAAGGCGCATACACATTACGAAATGTAGATATCTCGGTTATATTTGCTCTGCTCGTGATGTCTAGAGGTGTAAACATAGCTGAGAGTGTTACATTCATGTTAACTTGCATATCTAGAATAATCGCGGCAGCTTTTAGTTCTAGGTATGTTCCCAGAAATTCCCTGCACAAAAGTAATAAAGAATACAACTATTTTAGTGCACCCAGTTCTTTAAATAAAGCTAGAAATATGTAGGTGGGTCTCTATTAATGGTTTAGCTCCCAAACAGGGCCATAGATAAGCGAGGGGTCAACTTTAACTAACGCTGAGCACAGAAAAAAAACAGTACTTACCTTTCCCATCCTACTCCAGCAGTCTACTAAATATAGGCAAATTACAGGTTGACGAAATAACTGAAATTCCTACAGCTGAAAATTAACAATATTGTAAAAAAGATTATACCACTTATATCACGGCTCTATCATTTAAGATCTTTCTTGAGCAAACGTCATTTAAAACTTTTTTTATTTGGCACTCCATTTGCATAAATATGTCATTGAGACACTTGGTTGGGGAGGGGTGAATGCTGCTGAAATGGTTCTTAAAAATCATTGAAACAAACAAAATCATATAGGGAATAAAAAAGGGAAAATTCTAGTTTGTAATCATACTTACCGTACCAGAATTAAAGAAAAACAAAACAAAAATATTACGGGTATGTGTTCTTGGGACACCACTGCGTCGTTTTATTTGGATAAGAAACGAAAACGTCGACTTTAAGTTTATTTTGATCCGAGTTTAAAACAAACCCCAAACTCGGCACAATCCCCATTACAGAGGTAAGTGAACACCTCCCTCTAAAATATAAATGGCATTGAATTTTGGAATCGACAAGTTTTCAGGAAGTTTCGCCATAACGAGCTAAGTTTGGGACAAAAATATTGCCCTCGGCCAGAGTGTTTTAATGCGGAGAAGTAATTAATTTTGTTGTTATTAGACCCGCCGTAGAAATAGCAGCGGTGCTTCTATTCAACAACGAAGGCGTTTAGAAACTGTCGTAAAAGGTTAAATTCGTGTTATTCCTTGCAAAAGGAAATGCGCGACGCATTTCTCAAGCGGAAATGCTTTTAATTGTATTGACAAAATTCCTCTTACAGTCACTAATCTATAACAACCTGTACTTTACATCTACTAATTCCAGAAGTTCTTTGACAATCCTTTGAGACATGAGAAACATGAGCAGAAAACCGCTTTAAATAAAATTCTTAGGGCAATAAATGTAAAATAGAAACAGCGAATTTAGCGCGGTTATAAAATAGCTAGGACGAGTGACCCGTCACCGCTTTTCTCATCACGTGCATACATACACATCCTATCATCCACAGTTTTACAGCGCGTATTGTGAGAACATATACACAGAAAATATAGCTTTATTTATATTGCAAGAGTTAAGTTTCTACTGTGGTAATGTGTACAAAGGACAGCAGCTCGAAGGACACACACACACACACACACACACCCAGACGCACACAAGCGCGCGCGTGCGCGCTTCCCAATTGAGGCAGTGACGTCAAGTTAATGAGACAGCTTTCTGCGAATTCAAAGGAATACTAGTACTTCCCGCTATTTTTTTTCTACAGGAAATATTGTGTGATTTTTTATTTCACATATTTAATTTGAAGGCTATTTATGCCGCTAGATAAACAAGTACAGGGTGTCCCATTTTGGGTGTTTTTGGGTGTTTTTCTCAAAAATCTCGGTTATTATTAAAGCTAGAGGGTTGCGGTTTTCACGTCACTGCACTACTTTTTTGAGAGGAATTTGGTGAACCAATCAGATTTTAGATAAGTTTTATAGTTTCCGCGCATTGGCGCAGGACTGAAATTTTCGATTTTTTTGGAAACCTCTCTACTGGCTACAACTTATATATATCGACAAATTTAATCAACTATTTTTATAGATTTTTTGGCGTAGAATCGAATGGAATAATAAGTTTTTTGGTAGCGTTAATAGTTTTTGAGATATGAACCAAAGTTATATTTTTTTTTAAATGGAAACCATAGTTCATATCTCAAAAAATATTAACGCTACCAAAAAACTAATTAATCCATTCGATTCTACGCCAAAAAATCTATAGAAATAGTTGATTAAATTTGTCGATATATACAGGGTGTTCCTTAATGACATGCTAATACTTAAAGGGGTTATTCTTGGGCACATTTTAAGAAAAAAACTTCATATGAACGTATGTCGTAAACGTCCTAACTTTTGAGATACAGGGCGTTAAAGTTCATTTTTTTAAATTGAATTTTGGCTACATCTCCCGAAATAATCAAGCTGCTGAACTGAAATTTGGCACTGCTATGTTTTTGGGGATGGATAATAAGCTGAAAATGTCAATTTCACCGTATCTCACAGAGGGCGCCACTTGCGCTGTTTTTTGATCACGCTTTTACGCGTAACTTTTTTAAGGTTATCTTTTTGGTCCTGCAGGTCCATCATTTTAGGGCATCTTTTCATTATGCAACAAAAAGGTTCTCTTGTTTCATAACGATAAAATCAACCGTTTGCGTTGAAATTGCCAAAACGTTCTCCAAAACACCTGTAGACTTCAATATTCGAAACATAAAATTTTCACCTACCACCTTCAAGTGTTACAGATCAACTGTACCATTTAAACTGAGAAAAAAATCCCTATGAACAATGTACCAAAAATTATTCGCTTTCAAAATGGAAAGGATTGAATTTGACAAAATTTGGACACTCTATTTCAAGAAAACCAATGGTGTTTTGACCAATGCCCATTTGGCATTTTTTTCATCATTTTGAATGTATAGTTGATCTGTAACATTTGAAAGCAGTAGGTGAAAATTTTATGTTTCGAATATTGGAATCAACAGGTGTTTTGGTGCATGTTTTGGTAATTTCAACGCAAACGGTTGATTTAATCGTTATGAAACAAGAGTACATTTTTCTTGCAGAATGAAAAGATGCACTAAAATCATGAACCTGTAAGACCAAAAAGATAACCTCAAAAAAGTTACGCGTAAAGGCGTGATCAAAAAACAGCGCAAGTGGCGCCCTCTGTCAGATACGGTGAAATTGACATTTTCAGCTTCTTCTCCATAACCAAAAACATAGCAGTGCCAAATTTCAGTTCAGTAGCTTGATTATTTCGGGAGATGTAGCCAAAATTCAATTTAAAAAAATGAACTTCAACGCCCTGTATCTCAAAAGTTAGGACGTTTACGACATACGTTCATATGAAGTTTTTTTCTTAAAATGGGCCCAAGAATAACCCCCTTAAGTATTAGCATGTCATTAAGGAACACCCTGTATACAGGGTGGTTCACTTTTATGTGGTAGGACTTTAACATTAGATAGAAAAAGATAATCTAAAATGATAATTTTATATCAACATATATCGGGGAAAGCTTAGTTTCCGAGATACAGGGCGTTGAAGTGTTGGAAAAAATATGAAGTATTTTTTACACTGTCCGAACCAGTGGAGATATTTAAACCAAATTTGATGTGTAGTACCACCTTTTTGACTACGATATTTAGTGATAATATGAAGGTCCTGAAATAACCAGTGGTGGAGTTATGGGTTTTCACTATCACTAAATTTAAAAAGTAATTAGTACGGACCTGTCTCACATCAACGTAAATTTTTTTTTCGTAAAGTTCTTTCAATTCTCTACAAAAAGTGTATCTTGACATTTTTTTGTATCTGCCACGGTTGTGTAGTAAATAAATTATTTCGTTTCCATCTCAGCCTTTTTTGCCTAAAAATGTGTTTTCTAAGATTATTGATAAATATCGCAAATAACAGAAATTAATTATGGAACACTTATCGGATTCAGCTATTTTATTTTTAATTTTATGGAAACAATTTTAAAAATAAACTGGCACTTGGTTTGAGGTACATTACTTTATTATCATTTTAACATTTTTATCAAATCTGTATTATTTCTTAATAATTTTTATAATTCTAAATTTGTAGAATTCTAAATTATACCACGACGAGTAAAACATGATTCTTCCGCCCATAAAATGTTATTTAAAAATTGTCTTATTTCCTTTGACTACAAAATCCATCGGCAAAATACTAATGTCCTTTCTGCATCGCCGTACTGGTGAAGATAAGTGTGCCATGGAAAAGAAAATCTTATTGACAGTTAATAATACAATAATCTGTCATCCAGTAGATGAACGTAGCAGCGCCGCAGTTTGTCTTTGTTAATAATTAAAATGCCGTTCCAATTTACAAATGAAGAGCAGGCTGACATCCATTTCTGCTATGGAGTTGCAAATGGGAACTCTGCGGAAGCAGCCAGAGAATACCGGAGGCGATTTCCAAATAGGCGCCATCCGCGTCCCTCGGTGTTTGTTAACATGCACCGGCAATTCAGAACTCGCGGTCTGAGAACTAGAATCGTCGAACGAGGAAATGAAAACAATATCCAACAAGTCAGACGCAACAATGAGATTCTTCGTGAATTCGATAGGAATCCTACAACAAGTAGCAGAAGAGTGTCAGTGGCCCTACGTGTTTCAAAGTCTGCAATTTTGCGAGCTTTAAAAAGAGATCACAGGCATGCGTATCATCTACAACCCGTACAAGGTTTAAGGCCCGGCGATGCAGAAAGAAGATTAGTGTTTTGCCGATGGATTTTGGAGTCAATTGAAGGAAATAGACAATTTTTAAATAACATTTTATGGACGGACGAGTCGTGTTTTACTCGTCGTGGAGTAGTAAACTTTCATAATCAGCATATTTGGGCACAAGAAAACCCACATGCAATCCGGCCAAGAAATTTTCAGGTCGAATTTAGTGTCAATGTTTGGATTGGACTGTACAACCATCATCTGTTTGGACCCTTTTTTTTGCCACAGCGAGTGAATGGTGACAATTTTTTGGAGTTTTTAGTAGCTGAGCATAATAATATGTGGGAAGACATTCCTTTAAACTTAAGATTGTTGGCTTGGTTCCAACTTGACGGCTGTCCTGCACATTTTCACCGAAATGTGAGGAACTGGTTAAATAATAACTTTCCAAATAGGTGGATCGGACGAGGGGGACCGGTCGCTTGGCCACCACGTTCTCCGGACATAATAACTCTGGACTTCTTCGTATGGGGATTTTTAAAAGAACAAGTCTATGCGACTCCTGTAGAAACAAGGGAACAACTTATTGATCGTATCAGAAATGCGTGCGATGAATTGAGAAATGGCAATTTAATCGATGCTGTTCAATCCGTTAGGCGTCGAAGTGAATTATGTGTGCAACAGAATGGATCACATTTTGAACAATTGTTGAATGTTGTACAAATTTAGAATTATAAAAATTATTAAGAAATAATACTAGATTTGATAAAAATGTTAAAATGATAATAAAGTAATGTACCTCAAACCAAGTGCCAGTTTATTTTTAAAATTGTTTCCATAAAATTAAAAATAAAATAGCTGAATCCGATAAGTGTTCCATAATTAATTTCTGTTATTTGCGATATTTATCAATAAACTTAGAAAACACATTTTTAGGCAAAAAAGGCTGAGATAGAAACGAAATAATTTATTTACTACACAACCGTGGCAGATACAAAAAAATGTCAAGATACACTTTTTGTAGAGAATTGAAAGAACTTTACGAAAAAAATGTGAGACAGGTCCGTACTAATTACTTTTTAAATTTAGTGATAGTGAAAACCCATAACTCCACCACTGGTTATTTCAGGACCTTCATATTATCACTAAATATCGTAGTCAAAAAGGTGGTACTATACATCAAATTTGGTTTAAATATCTCCACTGGTTCGGACAGTGTAAAAAATACTTCATATTTTTTCCAACACTTCAACGCCCTGTATCTCGGAAACTAAGCTTTCCCCGATATATGTTGATATAAAATTTTCATTTTAGATTATCTTTTTCTATCTAATGTTAAAGTCCTACCACATAAAAGTGAACCACCCTGTATAAGTTGTAGCCAGGAGAGAGGTTTCCAAGAAATCGAAAATTGCAGTCCTGCGCCAATGCGCGGAAACTATAAAACTTAATCAAACTTCAATCAAATATTGAAAAAATTGAAAACATCTGCGCAGATTGCAACATACTGAACAAACGTTCAGTGTGCTGAAAATTGTAACAATATTCATCTATTCAATCCGTTTTTGAAATAACTCGGTACTTCAGGTCGCTAATACCCAAAAAATTTTAGCAGATGTTGACAAAAAATGCTGGTGAATAATGCTCTACAAATGAAAATATAGCTCGAGGACTAAGCCACGTTAAGCCAATAATCTACACACAGTGAAATAAATAAAAACAGTTTATGTGTTTACTTTTTAATAAAAATAGGAATTTAACTGTTTAAGTGCCGCTTTCGGTATGATGAAAAATAACAATACGTTTATCTTAATGGACTTTAAAGGAAGGGCTCTTGGAACTTAGGTCTTATTCACGTATAACTGAAATAACATATTTTCTATTAATAAAAAAGAAATACACATCCCATCATTTAAGAAACAACTATTGGTTTTGAATTTTTGAAAAAGAAACAATTTCAATTTTTTATTAATAAAACATGAAAAGAACCTCTTGCATTAATTTAAAAATTCTGGCAGGTTAATTAATTTTATGACATGATAACATTTTAATTTTCACAGTTTTTTAGATCTTTCATTATAGGAAAATACTTCACTGGGGCCTTTAAAACGACTATCAAGAAAACTCTTCAATTTTTCCTTGGATTAAACATCATAATCTGTCAATATTTATTATGTTCGCGGACAGAAGCAAAATACTGGATATATTTCAAAAACATAGCGTAGAAAACCCCCTAAAACCCCGTGAAAATTTCAGGATAATTCTGCTTCTATGAAAACGCCACCTGCCACTGGGGTTTCCCGGTGAAAAAAGCCCGAAAATCCGTTTCCCCAGCTCTTTGTATTAATTAATGGGCTGGGGAGATTCAGTTAGGGTGCCGTCCGATTTTTGCCATATAAAAGGTTGTCAAATATAAACCTGACAACGTTTCACACTTTATACGAAATCGATATACCTATGCGCCGAAATTATGAAGTTCCCGTTAAATTTTGTCAAGCGAAATATAATACTTCGGTGGGGTACCCATTACAGTGTAATTACTGTAAAACAAGTTCTGATGGTTAGTGTCTAGCTAGAGTATCTTAAGCATGTGGGATTTATTTCTCATATAAAGCTCGTAATTATCAATGCCAAGTAAATTAAATTAATACATATCGGTTTGTGGTATCTCTGAAATACAGCGCCGGTTTTAGCTTGACTACCGCCGGGTACTAAGTTTACAAAACGCATTATCTTTACTCTCAATTTTTTACTTTTGCCCAAAAAGCTAAACTTTTTAGTTGGGGGGTGGTCAGAAATTTAAAAAAAATTGAATCTTTGTGGTATAAAATTGCACCGCAGGAGAAAATTTTTCAAATATTCAAGGTCAAACAGTTTAAATTAACGAAAAGAAATTCCTAGCAAAACATATTCTTGTTAACTGGTGGTATTTTTTTTTGTTCACTATGACTCATAACATTTGTAGCCAAGAAGTCCTACTCAGTCTTCTTTTATAGAACAACTGTGACCAATAGAAATTTCGAAATTTGTTTTAGTGTGAGCCCATAAAAATCATTGCTTTTTAAACCGGCTATACAAAAGAAAGCAGAAAGCAGAGGTGTTTGGTTACTAAAATGCGCCGTAGGCAAAAATTTTTAGAAATATAAAGCACAGATCGTTTAAAAGAGGTATAGGAAATTACAAAATCATAACAGTATAATGTATTTTTAGTCCTTCCTCAATGTAGGGGGCTTGAACCCCCAAACTATATATACAGCCCTGGGCTTATGTATAGGAAAAGCCAGGTCTCGTAGAATCGGTAGTTAGCTACTTGACAATAATAAGTATAATTTTTCAATAAATGTATCTATATGTTACACTTTATTACATCATAATTTTCCAATTTATATGCAATCAATGAATCAATGTTGTATATTCTGCGCGTTTAGGATATTTTCACTTAGAAATTTCCATTTTCGCCCAAAAATCCAGGGGGGGAGTAAAATCTTCAACGTACAGATGAATAAGATGATGAATAGGAGAACGTTTCAGATCTTATGTTTGCAGACGACGATCAAAATGAAGGTGTCGCGTCGTGAGCGACATAACAGCAAAATGATATTTATTTTGAGTTATCAGACCAGCAGCTTATACCGCCTCCTAAAATTAACCGCCGGATACTATTAGCGCCCTAGCACCCCCCTAAAACCGGCGCTGCTGAAATAGGTAATAGTATATTGTGCAACAAGTTAAGGAATGGGGCATATTGCATTTGAGTGCATACGAGCATGCAATATGCATTGCTTAACGAGTTGTGTTGTACGCTATGCGTATGACAATATTAAAAAAAAATGTTCATGCCTACATTGTTTTTGCTACCTTTGCTAATACTTGACACAAGCACACTTGATAAAAAAGTGTAAATTTTTTTATTGACATTCGTTAGATTAGTATATAGCCATTGTCTATAGTGACGAAGTATCGATATGTTCGATATCGAAACTATTAAATTAAGATAAAATTATTGTCATTCATATATTCATAATACTTAATTAAATCTGGCTTGAGATTATATTTTTAATGTTAACACATTGCGAGTATAATTGCCTTCTTGATTGGAAACCAAATATGTACTAGGTATCAAATTTAATTTTATGCAATGCCGCAGGCACAATTTCGTTCCAATTAATGATATGCAATAGCTAATTTAGAAGCTTTATTGCATTTAATGATAATTTGTACTTAAATACAGGGTATTTCAGTTTTAAGTTGACAAACTTAAAGAAACAATACAACTTAATGTCTGTGGGGTTACAGGCTGTTAAATTTTGCAAGAAACGAAATATATTTTTAATATCCCCGAAACTAATAAACCTATTCTAACCGAATATGGTACACTTATTACTGATATAGGTTGATAGGAAATGGTGACATTCTAAGCTCCATTAATTTCAGAAGTCCCTTTTTTTTCCAGAAAGTTATCTTCATAAATATGTTGTCGTACCTGCTACGGTTTCGTGGGAATTTCAAGTTTTTAAATTTAATACACATATAGAATGATATGAAAACTAAATCTGTTCCTGTTTTTTTTTTAAAGGAGGTCCAATATCTAATGTTGCTAAAACCAAACTGTAAAACTATTAAAGTAAAAATAATGTTGCTTTCCATTTTCTACTCTACTAAATACATACTCTTATTAAAATTCCGTCCCTTTTTTCTAAAAACAAGTGTTCATTTCATATCATTTTATGTGTAATAAATTTAAAAAATTGAAATTACCATAAAACCGTAGCAGATACATAAATCACTCTTATATTTACTTGATTTCTTATTATGGCTATATTCCAGGGCCGTACATAGACTTTTCTACAGGGTATGAGTTTTTTTTATGTTCAGTATGGGGATCTCGGAAACTAGCGGAGATAGAGGGAAGGTTAAATGGGAAAGGAACTGCAGTTTTGCGGGCCCAATTTAACGCGACTTGTGGATTTTTGAAAAAGTTATGGCTTACCAGATATTGTGAAAAACCAAATTTTGGCGATTTATTCTAAACCATCTAGCTTAGTTGTTTCTGATTTTAGATATAAAGTGCGAATACCAAAGTTGGAGGGAATTGTGTCCCCAATACGGCTATCATGTCCTACTTTCCGTGACATCTGCCATTTTCGAGATATGACACAAACTTTTGTTTTTTTTTTTTAAATTAAAACCATAGTTGGCCATGGTCTCAAAAAATCGGGCATTTTTAGAGCTTTCCTACGAAATAATACTCGATATGGTTATTCAGAAAAATAACAGAAATAATTATGGTTTCCATTTAAAAAAAAAACACAAGTTTGTGTCTTATTTCGAAAATGGCAGCTATCCCGGAAATAAGGACATGATAGTCGCATTGGGGACATAATTTCCTCCAACTTTGGTATTTGCATTTTTTATCTAAAATCAGAAACAACGAAGCTAGATGGATTAGAATAAATCGCCAAAATATCGGTTTTTTCAAAATATCTAGTAAGACACGACTTTTTTCAAAAAACCACATGGCACGTTAAATTGGGCCCACAAAACTGCAATTCTTTCCTCATTTGACCTTCCCTCTATCTCCGCTAATTTCCGAGATCCCCATACTGATCATCAAAAAAACTCACCCTGTAGATAGATTTAAAAAATAAATTTATTGTTGTTAAGAATTGAGCCACAGGCGAAAATTTTTGAAGGTCACACAGTTTAAATGAATGGAACAATTGTAAGTAACCTAATATTTTAAAAAATATATTAAGTACGTAAGTCAAGTGGTGAACATTTTTTTCTTGGTTAACTGTGGAACAATAATGATTTAAGTATGTAGTACTTAACTATAAGAAGTATGTACCCTTTTTTATAGAAAAGACAGGCAGACATTTAGAACTCTTTGAATGAAGTGGAAGTAAAAATAGGTAGGTATAAGTTAGTACCTCTCAAAGAGCGACATTATTTCTATAGAATATTGGACATTTACTTCCTGGTGAGCCCATAAGTAAGATTATTGATTTTTTAAAGCAGATATTAAAAGGAGGTGTTTTTTAGGCATTTTAAGGGCAAGTAGTTTAACTGAAACATAGAAAATTGTAAAATAACATCACCTTGATCTATTTCCGCCTCCTTTTTCTCAAGGGTGGGGGTGGAACCTCAACCCCCCCCCCCCCCTTATCTATGGCCCTGCTATGTTTTTACCCCTTCCCCAGGCGACACTTAGATTTTTCATACCAGTAGACCATATATATCTTATAAGAATAAATCGACTGGATCCTTTGTTCTTCACCTTGTGACCCAGTCGCTCGGCTGTGTTCTGTGTTGCTATGGTAACGCGGTGATCGGAGATTGAAGCGAAGCCTAACACCACACGTGATCCTCTCCCATCTAGATTTGATTTTGTTTTGAGATTTCTGTGCAGTGCCGACGAGCTCCTGTACTAATAATGCCATCTACCCTGCCATTCGGCGAAAGCGTGGGGTCCTGCAGCACAGCAGCACATAACTTTTGAGCCCATTATACGTCCGAATCGGACACGGCCTGCTACGGGAATTCGCAGTGCGCGGGACGCGCCGCTATAAATGCTACATCGGGCGAAGCGCGGCATTCCGTAAAACAAAGGTATAAATGTCAACGATAAAGCGTTGGCCGGCGTTTGCAATGTCTTTTTGTAAACGTGGCTCTTTGTGCGCCCGCCGACGGGTCCTAGATTTAGTGGGCAGTGGGCAGAACGCGGCAATATCACTGCATTCGACAGCCAGAACGCCACCAAAGATCTAACTGACAACTGACTTGCGACCGGTTATTTACTAGCCAAGACGCGACCAACGGGAGCGGCTAAATCTGAGATCTTGACCGCGCTCTTAGCACTGAGGCTTTAAAAACGTAACTTTTATGTTCAGGTTCGCTTCGATTAGATGGACCGACACCGTGTTGTTGTTAAACTTTAAGTTACTTCCTCTAATATACTCTACAATATTTTAAACTAAGAGTTACGCATGTTTGTGCGAGGGAATAGTGGCAATTGCTATACAGGGTTTCCCAACGAAAACTTGACCCCTCAAAAATTAGAAAACCGAAAAATTCGCCGAGACCCGTCGATTTTTGTTTTTTGAGGGAGCTTTTTTGACAGTTAAGAAAACCCGATATGTTCATCCCCCTAATCCCTAGCAACCCCAACTTTAAAATTTGAAATGTAACTACATACCCCCTTGTGGCGCATCATTTTAAAGCCCTTTTTATTGCAAATACAGTGATGTATCGTTTTTAGAATTCTGTTGAGATTTGACAGAATTATTGGCTAAAAACGGAAAGTTGACAATCCACTGTACGCGTAGTAATTTTTACACAAATGCCCGCCACTATAATAAGTTTTTTGTCTACTACACACGACCAAATTACCTAGTTTTTATTGACGTGTCAATCAGTTTACCAAAAAGTCACAAATGACAAAGCTGAAGCAAAACAAAAAAAGTTCATACGAATACAAACTTTATATATTTTTAAAATATGTAACAAAAAGTCACTGTCACAAAAAAAATCCAGTTTTTTTGCTTGTAATCACGAAATCGTTGGTTTAAGCCTGCTATTGAAAGTGTAAACGTGTTTTTGAAATGGTTTATTCTATCACGAAAGGTTAGAAATTGTTGCAATTCGTGCTGTAGCTTTAGCGCAATCATGATTTCTGGGAAATGTGCCAACAATAACATCTTATCAAAATCATGAAACAAAACAAGTTGCCTTTGGTAATGTATATATTCTATATATTGTTGGAGATTTCCGTCATTATTTAATCCTGGAGGGATTAACTGTGACACTTTAGTCCCTATCAAAACGGAGTGAAGTTGTTACTTTAGTTCCGGAGTTACGAAAATGTAATTTTCAACTAGGTACCTACTCCATGTTTTTTTAATCATCCTACTGTTATAATGGGGTAGTTGCACTTAGTTAAAATCAAAGTGGAAATCTCTTTTTTAGAACAAAAAAAACATTTTTATTTCCTATAATTCAAGTTTCAATCGAATATAGTTTGCAACAAAGCCGTTATTGCATTTTAAAACATAATTTTTCAACATTAACGTCATCAAGGGGTAACTAGGAATTTTCGTATAGTTGCACCTTCAGGTTGGAAGCGACGCGTCATCAGCGCATGCGTCTATCCTCTAATAGTAATAGCTTTGCTCGCGGAGCAGTTCGGAACAGTTCTGAACCAGTAACTATCAATGTGAAAATCTAAAATTTGAATTAATCAATCACAGCGACAGTTACTAGTTCACAACTGGTTACAAACTGCTCCGCGAACAAAGCTAATATGTGCGTCTGTCAGTGTCATCAGTTGTCAGCCTAACCTTGATTTTTGTAGTTGTCAGTTTGTATTTTTCAAGCAGCTGAGGTGGCAAAGCAATTTTTTGATGTTGATTTTTATTGTGTTTAAAAATTAAAATGGTAGGTGGATATTTAGAGGCAAAATCCGATAATTTACCATTTATAGATGCTTATGCATATTACTATACAAAATAAATTCATATTTTCCTGTTACCTCTGAAGAGAAAGAGAAATAGGTAATAAAATGCTGGCTTACGTTTTTGAATAGTATATCTGGCTTATCCGCAAATAAATAAGTAAGTATGAAGCCAAAATATTTTCAGTGAAGAAGTTCAGTCATAATTTCACAAAAAACTCCATAAAACCTCGAAAATCACATAATAAACGCCGAAACCGATTGACACGAGAAGACAAAATTTATAGTTTAGAACCAGATAACCCAGGGTGGTTGACAATCCCAACATTTTGAACTAAAAATCACTAGCTTGCGCGCCACTTTCAAATAGCCGCTTGATTACGTCACGTAAATAGAAAAACATTATTTTTTAGCTTAAATAAACTCGAAATGAAAAAACAAAAATACGTGTCTAGTGTTTTTGTTCCTAGTTTTCATTTTCATTGTCATTAAAAAGAGTACAACTTCCCCATTGCTTCAAATTCATTGCACTGACGTACATCTCAGTCTCCAGTTCTCCGTCCAACCGCCTGACCACGGCGTCCATATCGTTCCCGGTCGTTGGCCAGTGCATTCGACAGCGGCGGCGGCCGCCCTGACCAGCCGTTGTTTTTGTTGCAGATCGAGCGGAAGGCGTCTCGGACCACGTGATCCCCTACTGGGACCAGCCCTTCTCGCAGCCATATTTTGATAACACCACGAGAAGGGAGTACACCACCACAGTCGGCCAAACTGCCCATCTGCATTGCCGTGTCAGAAATCTAGGCGACAGAGCGGTAAGCGGTTAGAAGATAAGGTATCGGGATAAGGTATACGGGGAGACCCGTCGATTTTTGTTCTTGGGGGGAGCATTTTTTACAGTCAAGCCAACTCGATATGTTCATCCCCCTAATCCCTAGCAACCCCAACTTTAAAATTTCAAATTGGACTACCCCACTTGTGGCGCAACATTTTAAAGCCCTTTTAATTGCGAATACAGTGATGCATCGTTTTTAGAAATCTGTTGAGATTTGACAGAATTTTTGGCTAAAAACGGAAAGTTGACAATCCACTGTACGCATAGTAATTTCTTACACAAATTTTAATGCTCGCAACTAATAAGTTTTTTATCTACTACACACGACCAAATTACCTAGTTTTTATTGACGTGTCGATCAGTTTACAAAAAAGTCACAAATGAAAAAGCTGAAGCAAAACAAAAAAATTGTTCATACGAATTCAAACCTTATATCTTTTTAAAATAACAAAAAGTCACTGTCACAAAAAGTTCCCCGGTTTTTTTGCTTGTAACTACGAAATCGTTAGTTTCAGCCTGCTATTGAAAGTGTAAACGTGTTTTTGAAATGGTTTATTCTACCACGGAAAATTTAGAAATTGTTGCAATTCGTGCTGTAGCTTTAGCGCAATCATGATTTCGATAACAAATTGCAACAATTTCTACCATTTCAGAAAGCAAAAAAACGGGAACTTTTTTTGTGTCAGTGACCTTTTGTTCTATATTATTTTAAAAAGATATAAGGTTTAAATTCGTATGAACTTTTTTTGTTTTGCTTCAGCTTTTTCATTTGTGACTTTTTTGTAAACTGATCGACACGTCAACAAAAACTAGGTAATTTGGTCGTCTATAGTAGATAAAAAACTTATTAGTGGTGGACATTTGTGTAAAAATTACTACGCGTACAGTGGATTGTCAACTTTCCGTTTTTAGCCAATAATTCTGTCAAATCTCAAAAGAATTCTAAAAACGATATATCACTGTATTCGCAATAAACAGGGCTTTAAAATGATGCGCCACAAAAAAATCGACGGGTCTCGGCGAATTTTCAAATATTTTTCGATTTTCTAATTTTGGGGGGGGGTCAAGTTTTGTTTGGGAAACCCTGTTACCGAGTGATTTAGAAAGAAAACTAGGCTTTTAGTTTAGAGTATTGTGAGGGCGAGAATTAGTACTATTATTATTATTTGGCTGCGAAGCTGTCTACTTTTACACCTATACAAATCTATAACAACTTTCCTATCGGTGTAAAAACACAAACCGGGATACGATTTTTTTATACCCCCTATTTTTACAAAACCATTAAGCGATTTTATGTTTAAAATCTGACAACACAGTGTTAATCACAAAAACCTGTATATACCAAATTTGAACAAAAAAAAACAGGGAGTTCCATTCTACAAGGTGCCAAATTTGAGCGTATAATAGGAAAGTTAAAGGCATCTGGCAAGTCAAGAAGTATACCATGGAATTGCTTCAAAACAGTCAAACTGTCAACAGGACCACTCAAAGTGTTGGTGTGCAAAGATCTGATGAAAAATATACAGGGTGTTTTTCTCCGTGCCATTTCAAAATACCGAATTTATGAAAACTTTATACAGGTCAAAAGTCAATATATATATATATATATATATCAAAACAAAAAAAAAATATATATATATATATATCAAAACAAAATATATATATATATATATCAAAACCGTATATATATATATATATATATCAAAACCGTATATATATATATATATATATATATATATATATATATATATCAAAACCGTCCTAGACATTATAAAGGAACTAAGTTTAAAAGTTACAAAAGCCTGCCGGTCAGTGAGTCCAAATGAGGGAAATGCACGAAAACTGTATCATCTTAGACAGTGACTTTGTTGAGAAAGATACAATAATTTAAAATAAATATTTTTTTATTTAATTATGTGTGGTCAAAAACCGCGAAAGTGGATTGATTCAATATTAATTTGTTGAATTTATAAGAATTAAAATTAGAATGATTTTGTTTGTTGCATTTCCTGACGTGAAATCAGGGTAATACGCTAATTCTCGATTTCTTTTAAAGTACCTCTAATGCCTGGAAGCATAGATTAGTATGTTACTAACGAAAATACTAACCACCCATTTTCTTTGGTTACTAGGGGTATTGTAAATAAATATATTTACTAGATAACATACAGTATAATTATTCTTAAATAATCGTTTATATTTATGCTCATGTTTTAAAAATCAATATTATTAGTCACCTGCATTAATTATTTCTCTTATTAAAATTTTCCAGAAATTCTGATTGCAGATAATGATTTTTGCAAGATTTCTTGCAAAATTGCAAGTCTTACATAATAATTTCTTGTCTTAAGCCATTTAAAAGAGCTATGTTTTATTCTTGCAGCAAGAACAAGATAAGAACAAGAAATTTGAAAGAGTCTTGTGAAACACTATTCCAGAGCCCTCTTGAATAAAGTTTCATAAAAATTCACCGTTTTTGAGATCACTCAGAGAGAAATACCGTGTAAATTTTTTTATTTAATTTTTACACAGCAATATTTTAAGTGGTCCTGTTGACCATTCAACTGTTTTGAGGTAAGTCCATGGGCACACTTGACTCGTCAGATATACAATTCCTATTTTGCTCAACCTCGGCACCTTGTAATGGAACACCCTGTATATTTGTTGTTAAAATTTTGTATATTGGGTTTTTTAGGTGTCCGGTTAACGCCAGTATGTCGTCTAAAATTTTGAGTTTTCGGGTAATACCTACCCCCAACCCCAATATTTGGCTTTATCTCACCGTGTAGTTACGAAATACACTGCAGTGATGGGTCAGGGACTCGCCATAGGTGTTCGATGAGGTCTGCACTAACAGGATAACCACAGGGTGTAAATTTCGAGGGCAGTCACAGGGGGACTCCGGTGACCCGCGATGTGGGACAAGGATCTAAATAGAAACTTCATATAACGGCTATGTGCAACAAATTTAACCGTACCTATTAAGGCAACTAAGTCATGTGTTAAATACAGATGTTCTAATTATTGCCTATTTTGCTTTGTTCCACTCCCGTCTCTGTTATGCCCAATAATTCTACGTGTAATGCTGAGGGGGCAGTTAAAATCAAAAAGTATATCGTTCGGGGTTAGTAACGGGCGACTTTGGGTTCCTCACTCTCATACAACGAGGTTACTAAAACTACTCTCGTAACGAAGAATTTAGTTTATAACAGAAAGAACGATGTGTCATGGATTTTCTATTAAAAGTTGTTTGCCGATAAACCAATATAAAGAATCGTTCTCCGTTCATCACGGGCAGGCGAAAACCACAATTGCTGCAATAAAGTGAGCGTAATAAATAACCCATACCTATGTAAAATAAAGGCAAACAAAAGATTTCCTCATACCGCTCCAATTTCATGAGAAACAAACCGAGTCTAAATAGCCGATTTTCTTACTTTTTGTGTTAGCTTTTGAAAGCTACTTGCAAAACGGTTAGAGTTACGAACTAAAGTCTGGTGATTTCAGAAAAAAAATGGCCGGATGCAGAGTAGAAAGAATTTCATTTAATTGATTAATACATGATGATAATAATAATAATAATAAAACCAGAAGTACCCCAAAAGCATCTGAATGCTTGTGCGGGGAGAGGGGGAAATTATAAAACACGCTCAAGTACTACGGAAAATCCTAGAAAACCGTTAATCAAAGTGAGTTTAGTACAGTTTAGTTTAGTACATATCTAGACCTGGAGATGACAGATTTTACTCAGTATGCCTTTCACAGGGCATTGTGTTGCGTAGGGTATATTGTCACGTTAATAAGTTATGAATCAGAGAGTCATCCCGGGTTCTTCATATAGAAAAGTGAGTTTTCATTTATTCGAAAAATATGCGTTTTAATATGATTTTAGTCAGGCTGTCATGTGTTTTATAATGAAAACCATAGGCATACCGTTAACGTGGGTCCAAAGGGCTACCATTGTCACGTGAATTTGTATTTTAATACTTAATTTTTTCACGTTTCTGAACAGGCTGCATGCCAATAAGTATGCAAGTTCTTGTCATAAAACCACATCGAATAAATCGTTTAGGTACATGATTAAATAACATTCAATTCAAACTGTAGTTTGACTTGCGCAAACGGTATGCCATCCTTTTTTCAACAGTTGCATGACAAAAACTTGCATACTTCTCATTGGCAGCCTGTTCAGAAACGTGGAAAAATTAATTATTAATTAGTTCACATGACAATAATAGCCCTTTGAGCACCCATATTTTTCGAATAAATGAAAACTCAGTTTTTCATATGAAGAACCCAGGATGATTCTCTGATTCATACCTTATTATTGTGAGAATATAAGCAACACAATGCCCTTTGAAAGGCATACTGAGTACTGAGTAAAACCACGTCCAATAATCTGTCACTATCTCCCGGTCTATTTTGTCCAGCGCTCTTGGCCATCAGCGGTGTTTTTATACAAAGACATGTGCATTGTGCATGCAGTCTGCCTCGATCTCGATTCGAACCAAGGTCGATCGAGGGCAGAAAAACATGCAGTCTAAATAGTTAGCAATGCTCCGAACATCGCCACTGCGGCCCCCATATTTGTATAGACTTAAGATTTATCGATTCCGGTTACAATAATAATTGGCGTACACAGTTTTGAAACTCTCAAAAGTGGCCCTCGATTAATGAAATTAAATAGTGTGGGCCAGCTTGGTAGGTATAAGCCGTTCGCTTTGAATCTCCTGAATCCAGTGGATTTAGTATGGCATAGAGAAAAGTTGCAACAATATATTTAGCAAAAATTCTCAAGCTGTCAGCTACTTAAGCGTTTATCCGGATTTAAATTAGGCTTATGTATGCGGCACTGGCTGCAGCGTTTCTGATGCCATCTGCAACAGAAACCAAGATTCGCGGCAATCGCACAAATTGTCGGAAATCGAGATCAACCAGGGAAATGATGTTTGCCATATAATAGATTTTGTCGACAGCGTGTTATCCGCAGAACGTGCACCGAAATGATCGCGCTGATAATGTTGGCAATTAAAAGCTGTTCAGTTTGCGGAATTTGAAATTCCGCACTAGGAGCGAAAAATTAATTTGTTCCGTCGAAATGCGTTTAAAACTTTCATTAAAATGCGGCCATTTCAAAACCAAACGCTTCACCTATCGAATATACAATTAGCTAATGACGTAGGCGTTACGTTACATTTACATTACACAGATCTAATGCATGTATACAGTTTTCACGAATAATAATTGTTCTTTATTCGTTCGGGTGTCAGGCTATAACCCTCAAATCGGAATCAGCGGAACTATTGAAAAACTAACTTTATCAGCAGTTTTTCCTAGTAAAAAAAATGACGTATCCAACAGCAGTCAGTCACGTGACTTGCAGTAAATAACTGACAAATTCGCCATAAAAAGTTACTTATTTGTCAAAAAAGTATTTTCCTTTGCAATTTTTTATCCGTATATTTATGTATCTCACGAACTTACAATCGCATTCATATTTTGGGGAAAAATACAATTATTTTCTTTTGTTCTTCTTTTATCGATTTTACTCACATAAGGTTCTTTATTTTAAAGAAACACAGAGTTAAAATACCGCAGCATGGTCATTTTGAGATTCTAATGTAAATGTTCTTTCAAAAAATGGTACAATTGATATTTAAGAAAATAATAACAATGCCTTTTTGTGCAAAAATAATATCATCGCAACTCTACTTTGAGTTAAATAAGATCGCATCTTGACTTACGATGAAATTTACTCTTATAATAATGTTTCCTATGATGCTAGCGTATACGATGTTATACCTAAATGTTTATGAAACTTGTAAATACAATGATATTCGATAAGTTTAGTTTTCTTTTCTTATACCGATCTCTCTCGGTATATTAATTATTGTATTTATTTCTGCCCTTGTTTTGTGCATAAAATGGCAAAAAAGGCGTATGGTGAAGAAAATGTAAATAAAAGTTTATTTTTGATCTTTTGTATCTAAATCTTAAATTAATATTAAGAAATTATTATTTGAATAGATCTTGAGGCTCAACCGAGTATTGGTCAATGGCAACCACGATGCACCAACAATAAATTATTACCTACAAAAAAATATATTAAAAAAATTGTTGTTTATAATGCAGTTGTATACCTTCATACCAAATGTCACGAATATAAAATTATTTTTTAATCATTCGTTTTTTCAATAAATTAGTATGAAAATTAAGAAAAAAAGAAAATTGTAGATAGCAGTTCATTTTTTTATTTACATGTCTCTGAATGTAGGAAGAACTTTATTCCTACCGCGATCGAAAACAGTAAAATACGAATGCGACAAAAAGCTTACAAAAAGTGCTGTTAAAAATTATAAATAAGAATAATAGGTGTTTGGGGTTTCTACCCTTAGGTTGTATAGGGAGCGAAAAATAATTATACCGTCTTAATTTCAACTTGCTAGTAAAGTATCAAAATATTGAAATTTCTAGATTTGCGAAAAAATCAAAACCAAAATTTTCCACTTCAGGCTGGAATTTTGCAGGGGAGGGTTAATTCAAACATTTTTACCTGAAATACCCTCCTTAAAATCACTTGTAGAACACTTTCTCTAAATATTTGCACATCATTACGCAACACCCTGTATATAATTTATTTCATAAGGTATCTATCGATTCACCTGTCCAGTAATCACTTTTGCTAGGAGAAGTGAAAAAGAAATTATACAGACAACCAGGAACAAAGAGAAACGAGTAATCTTGGAAATTTAATATTGGAAGAAAGAATATAAATTTGGGCGAAATAAAAATGTTTCTAATCTTCATTTAATTGTTTAAAATGTTTATTTTGAAATATAAATTTAGAAGCATTTTTTTTAATTTGTATAATAGGTATATGTCAATAACAATAATTTAAATCTGTTAAACTTCATCGTATCTAAAGAGAACGATTAGAGCGTCCAATACGAATTTTACAGAAAGATAATATCGTACCCAACTCGTCAAAAAGCAGTTCGGCGTATTTTTCCGCTTCAAAATCCAAATTCAAAAACTTGAAAGAGCAACAATTTCAAATGAAATTCTGATTTTTAATAGGTACCTACATATTTTATACCTTAAACTTGTTTATTGTAAAATGTATGGATTTGGGTTACTATATTATCAGATGTGCATGTTGCACGTCGATATTTTATAGCAAAAATCTATTTTTAAGCTTTTCCTATTTATGAAATGTTGTCGTACATCTATTCTAACCCTAGACAAAATATAACTAGACCAGTAATAACAAATGGCATTGCAATCATTCAACATATACAGCGCCAAATCTCCAAATCAAAACAAATATTTGTTTAGGTTTAGAAAATTTGGTCTAGTTACATGTTGTCTGGGATTATAATCAAATCAAATTAGCAGGAAATCCCAAAAAACACCTTTAATATAGGCATTTATTCCCTCTCTCCTCTGAGAATTATGGAAGTATACAAACATGTTAATTGTTAGAGGCATAACAGGGCGTAATATATTCTGTTTTGTAATTTAACATTGTCCCTTTAACGCATGTAAGACTAAAATATATCCTATTGTAGGACGTGAATCCGGAGATAGCAGATGTACAAAGATAAAATATGTGACACAAAACTTTTTAAATATATGGCGCAGCAAAACGGGCTAACGTTACACGAGGAATAACGCGAAATAAAAGCTAGATGGAATTCTCTGGGACTGAGAAGTATCTAATTGTAACAGTGAAACCCTTCAAAGAAGTTACTGATTAACTGACAGTGATTTTGTCACTTCTTTTAATTGTTTTTGTATTAGTAAACATGATACAACAATTTCAAAACATCATAACCTAATTTATCCCGATCTAACCTAACATAACTTGACATAACATGGCTGTAACCTTACAAAACTGGAACCTGACTAACAAAAATCAGATGTTTAAAATTTAATCGACTGAATTAATTACAATACACTCAATTTGGCTTTTTCGAAATAAAAAATAAATGTCCGAAGTATATAAAAATCGCGTTAAAGTTGCATTCGCTATACTGTTTTAAAAATTCAACATAGAATACACGAGAACACCACCGACATAATAACCGGCTGTAAAACTTTCTGTTTACATTGAAAAATTAAAATAAAAACAATGCGAGTGTTGTAAAAAGTTCTTTTTACGGGTGCTTTGTATACCTCACAAATTAATGGATGCAGCGGTAAAAAGAGCCCAGTATAAATCAAAGGACTCAATCCGCCGAGTAAGATTAAAATGGAAACTCATCTTTTTATAAAGAATTATTTATTTTAGCATTGCAGACATTTTATTGATTACAAAATGTTAAATATCGGCAACTTTGACAGCTATTTTGACACGTTTGCAAATATTTTGCCCATAATATTTTCTCTTGCAATGGATTCCTAAGCAGCCGAGGCATTTCGGTACCCCTTCGTATAGACTTACAAGCACGTGGCCGGTCATTGGGATGAATATGTTTTGTATAACTGCATTTGTAGCAAAGTAGGTAAATCATGCGATTTTTTGGTGGGAGATACTACCGTATTTGCATATAAACGCTTGGCCAACGCCTCGAAATTTAAAAAGCATCCAGAAGTCGTGAAGCAACAGTCAATTATTATTTTCAGTATAGATAACTGCATAAACCAGATATTTCATCCAAAATGTCACAAATGGAATTGCAGATTCTGAACGCATTACATATGGAGGTTCAAGCTAAATCCCTAATAGCAATCTCGCTCTAAACATGCCCTATGCAATAAAAACATATATCTAACCAGCGGTATCACAAAATATGAGTTCTTTCTAACCATGCATTCATTAACAACGACACCTGCTATAAATATTTTAACTTGTTTCGACCTCTCGCTAAAATGTGCACGGGAAATGTGCAAAATTAATTATTAACAGCCATTTTTACAGCAATATATATAAATTTTTGTAAAGTTGATTAAACACGGGGAATTTAAGGTTTTAATTTTATTAGTTTTGTTATGGGTAAACATAAAGTAATAACCATGAAAAAAAAACAATAGATGTTAAAATTTATGTGCCAGTAGTCGATGTAATTTTTTCTTCTTAAAATATACCGATGTTTGATAGAACACCGTATTTGTACCTTATGCCAAGTATTAACCAAGATGTGTATTATTCTTATCAATTTTACCCCAATAGGCAACCCTCTTTATGCTGTCAACCCAACAAATTTAGTTGCTGTCAGTGGCGGCTCGTAACCATATCAGCAGTGGAGGCAGCCATGTGCCATACTACTAAATTATACAAGATATATATACCTACTTTTAAACCTATACAAATTCATAAAAAAAATATTTTTGGAGATAATCGCATGAGCTCAAAAAAACGCTTTTTTTTACCTTCTTTCCATTTTCAAAATGCAAATCCCGAGCCGGCTATGATTTTATTATCCCCCAATTGTTACAAAAACCATTTCGCGTTTTTTTTTATTTAAAATCTGACACCAAAGCGTAAATCAAGACACCACAAAACCTCCATAAATCAAATTTGAAAAACATATACTGGTATGAATCTGAGTTTCTTCCGGATGGATCCTGCGTCAGCGAAACTTCTCGTACCGAATCTTTCGTCCTCGATTGCACGGGACATCCTCAGGGTGCGACGATCATACTGAGACTGGTGTTGGTGTGCAGAGATCCAATAAAAAATATAAGTACAGGGTGTTTTTCTCTGTGCTATCTTTTGAAACATTATACAGGTCAAAATCAGTCTTAGTGTGATCGTTGCGCCCTGAGGATGCCCCGTGCCATCGAGGACGAAAGCTTGGAACTAGAAGTTTCTCTGACGCATAGGATCCATCCGGAAGTTTCCAATCAAGATCGTATACAGGGAGTTCTATTGTACGGGGTGCCCAAGGTGTTCAAAAAAGAATTTTTAACGGCATCTGTCGAGTCAAGTGTGCCATGGAATTCCTTTGAAACACTTGAATAGTCAACAGAACCACTCAAAATGTTGATGTGCAAAGATTCAATACAAAAATATACAGAGGATGTATTTTTCTCTGGGCTATCTCAACATGCTGATTTTTTATGAAACTTTATGCGGATCAAGAGTAACCTGGAATTATTGAAAAAATATTAATAAACATAAAAGTAATTTATTTCTTTACAAAATGCCAACCAACAAATAAAAATAATTTATATTATAGGTCCTTTCTCAACAAAGTCACTAAGATAATACATTTTTTGTGCGTTTCCTGTTGTGGCGCACCAACCACCTTAACTCGTATATGACTGGCAGACTTCTGTGTTTTTTAGACTTTTCTTGGGCGGTTTACTCGATTTTTTGGCCCGTAGAAAGTTTCAAAAAATTCAGTACCTACTTTGACATGGCACAACTAAAAACACCCTATATATTTTGCATTGGATCTTTGATCTTTGCTCACCAACACTTTGAATGGTTCTGTTGAATATTCAACTGTTTTGATGGGATTCCATGGCACACTTGACTTACCAGAATTCCTATTTTGTTCATTTTTGACAACCTGCAGAATGGAACCTTGTCCTACCTTGCGGCAGTCGACGCAGACCTATCCAACGCAGTTTGACCCGTAGAAACCAAGAACCAAAATTGAATTTCGAAATTTCCAAACGCCCGACCAGTGCACTTTTTTGAAAAACATCTAAGGTAGCTACTTTTTAAACGATCTCAAAATTACTTGAAAACCAGTCTATTCGACGTAAATTGACCCGTAGGATCCGAAACCAGTCTCTAAATTCAGTTAAATATTTTCTAAATAGTCGACCAGTGCATTTTTTATTTTGAAAAGCGAAGATGGCTGTTTCAGCTGTACTTCGACCCAAAGATGTCAGAACTGAAGCTTAAATTCGATTCCGTCCAGTATATTGCCGGCCGAAGTTCAAAATACACCCTTCGGTGAAGTCCTAGGGCACGAGTAAACGTGTAACAATTCACTCAAGTGCCTTCCCTGACGAGCCGCTACTAGTTGTTGTTTTAAAGAAGAAAATTACTAGGTTAAGTATATATTAATGGTGCAAGTTAGAAACCAACCAAACACGCGCCCTAATACAAAACTGTAAACTCCACTGGCGTCGCTTTATACGAACTATAATATAATGGTAATGTTTTACCAGATATCATTTGAAATACATCACTTCTCCTTATACGCAATAAATCATTCTTACCCGACGTTTACGTTACCGTCACATGACACACGCCTATTTATTTTACTCGTTTTTCTGCATTTCAATGGCGGAACTTTTATCTTCTGTCCCACATAACTCCAAAACCTCTATCTCAGTATACCGCTACCAAAACCGTATTTACATTTTCTTAGCATTGTATTCTACTTAGGCAATGTTCAAACGTCCATACTAAGAATGGCCCACTTTCCTGGCATTATGATTTGTACATTTAGGTATATATATCGAATCTACTTGCTGCATGGTCTTATTATTATTTGGGATTTTTTTGACAAAAATGTCAATCATAGTAGCACTTGCCTTGGTAAAGAAGCAAAACAATATCAGGCACGAGAGACACGAGTGAATGAAAAATGCGATGCGATTATAAAAAATATATAAATATAAATAAAGTAGTGGGAGGTGGTGGAGTGAAGCACGGGCAAATAGGATATTATCTATCCCTTCATCCCTTCACAGAGAGTCTCCCCACCTAATCTATATAAGAGTAGGGAGAAAACATGTACTCCCAGGAGGCAACAAAAATCGTACTGACCTTCCACTTCACTTATTATGGCCATATTCTTACAACACAATTCTGGACCTGATTAGTATATTGTCTAATGCTGTATCTACACTAACCTAATATTACTTATATGTATGCTTCGTATGGTTTTATATAAATTTGTTCGCTATTGTGTCTGTTTTAGACTTTGTAGATAATATTTCCTTTAACTACATATATCTAAATAAAGAACAAAACATTCCTTGGTGTATTTGGATGTGTTTGTAAGATTCCCTTTCCCACGAAGTTCGTGGAGGGGTGGATAGGACGCGGATTTTTTCTCCTGAAGGTTTTTTAAACGACTTGGGAAATCTCTTTCTATTCCAACAGGTGTATGTGAGGCAATAATACCGTTGTTTTTATTTTTCCAGTTTTTTCGCTGCCATAAATTATTTTCTCCTGGAATTGGAGCGAACCTCCGCACAGATCTGGATCGAACCCCAGGCTCTGTGTAAAGCAAATGTTGCATTTTTCATACGTAAGCCGTCAGCATTGAACCTAAAATGTCTTGACTAGTCGGCCATAAATCACAGCACGTACGAGAGGAATATCCTGCGGAATAATTGGATTCGTGTTTTGCGGGTAGCTTACATTTTTTCCAGGCGTACAGGTTTCAATTCTCAATAAATATGCGACATAATTTATCGTATATCTCGCCAATAGTATTATTTGGGTGTAAATACACGTGGCAATCCCGTCAAATTTACCAAACAGTATACAGGTTAATGCATAAATTTGTCTATAGTAAAATCGAGCAATCCGTACGCCTGGCGTAAATAAAACCACATGTTCAATGACGATCCGCGATTGGTCGGTAGGCTATAAATTTTCACCCGACTCGGCAACAGGGACATGCTAGATCGCAAAAGTGTAGATATTTGGTTTTATCTTGTTGTTTTCAGCTATTTAGACACTGCCACAAATAATTTTATCGATGTTTTGAACCGTTTTAATTAAGCCAATAATTCTTGTCTGAAATATTTTGATGTACACAATTGTAAGACTAAAATTAAATAAAGGTCGTACCTCCGTGGGGCTATGGCGGATATTTCAACGCACGTGCTCTTGTTTACGCCAGGCGTAAGAGTTGCTCGATTTTAGTATAGTTATATTTTGTCTGTAGATATATACTATACCATTACCAAAAGTATGTTCATCCAAAAGTTTTCCCTGGAACGATTTTACCAAGAAGCAATTAGTACCTATATTAATTATACATTGATTATTTGCGAGATCAAACGATTATTATTGTTTTCTGTGCCATTGTGGAAGCTCGTCAATGAACAGTTTACTACAATTATTGGAGTAAGTAAAGTAGAATGTTTACGTATCTATTAATATTAAAAACTTTGTCGATATTATAGTTCTCAAAGTCTCACAAAAAGTTCATCTTAACTTCCTTAATTTAGTTATAATCACTCAATCTTTAGTCGTATTTATAACAGAGTTGTTCGTTCAGAACTAACTGGGAAACATAAAACTTTTTAACAATGCTATACATGGTCGCACAAATTCCTTTCAAAAGAAAACAGAAAAGTTATTTCTACACAACTTGTAAGTATGGCCATAACTTATCACTTTATTGACAAGATAAGAAGCCATTAGGCATTAATACTATCACCACTAGCTAATTATACAGGGTGTCCCCGCATTGAATATGGGTGAATTTGAACAAATTATTGTCTGGCATAGTAGAGGTATAATGTTATATTCAGAACAACTTTTGCTAATGACATTTTTCGATATTTCATACAGAAAAGGTACTTTACTTAAACTAAAAATAAGTTTTTTACCCTTGTCAAGACCTGTTTGAAGCAGGCCTGAATCTCCCAACGCAAATTCCAAATATACGCCCAAGTTCAGATAGAAATAATTGTGTTGTGTATAATATAAAAAGATTAGGTTTTGTCTAGAAGGCTCAATAGAAACTTTCCAAATGCAGACAAATAACATATAAAGTACCTTTTAATGTGGCCACAGAACCACTAGGTAGGTCTTGCTTTTGGTCGCATGTAACATCTTGCAATATCCCCGACCAAATACTACAACTGACTAGAGTGTGCGAAAGGGGGTTGTTGCCCGCGTTCAAATGATGATTATACCGAATTAAACTGCGACCACATTTCACAACCTGCCCCCCTATATTGCTCGACATAACAACCCGAATAAACGCGGAGCCTGCGAGCGATAAATTTTTCCCCAATTAATCCCAAAATTGGAGGTGGGCGGGTGTGGATATGGTGTCGTTACCGAGGGTTAGTCTTGCAATTTAACCTGTAACTTTCGGATGCTTGTTCACTTGAAAGCTGGAGGCTTGCGTGACAACTAAGTTATCTAAATCTAATCTAAATACTGACACTAGGATTTAGGGCATAAATTGCAGGACTGATTGATTGTCTGTTTCATAAAATACCATATACTTACTCAATTTTAAGTTGGAGTGAATAGCCGTATTTTCGCGAGCAGGGTTTTTTAGGTTTAGGCAGGTTTGTTTGATTTCAGTTTGACGTCTCCAAGTAAATTTTCAGAAAACGGATATTTTTCGAAAGCTATTTTAACTAGTATTGATTACATACAAAACAATCCGTAAAGAACAAAACGAGACCTTCTATATGATAAAACTGCCTCGCAAAAAAGACAGTTTTTGGGTTAAACCTAAAAAGATTTTAAAAGTACATAGGTAGTTCTACTGCATAGGGCTAGCTCAGATTAATCAGGAATAGCTACAATTATCGTTTTTTTTTCGATTTACAGGGTGATTTATCGATTTTGATCAATATTTTTGCAGGCAATAACTATTTTTTATTACACTGACAAATTTCAATATATACAGAGTGAGGTTTTTTTGATGACCAGTATGGGGATCTTGGAAACTAGCGGACATAGAAGGAAGGTTAAATGGTGAAAGAATTGCAGTTTGTGGGCCCAATTTAATGCGCCTTGTGGATTTTTGAAAAAAGTAATGGCTTAAAAGATATCTATAAAAAGAGGAAATTTTAGCCATTTATTCTAATCCATCTAGCTTCGTTGTTTCTGATTTTAGATAAAAAATGTAAATACCAAAGTTGGAGGGAATTGTGTCCTCAATGCGGTTATCATGTCCTACTTTCTGTGACAGCTGCTATTATTGAGATATGAAACAAACTTTGGTTTTTTTAAATGGAAACCAGAGTTATTTCCGTTATTCTCCTGAATATATGGAGTATTATATCTTTAGAAAGCTCTAAAAATGTCTGTTTTTTTGACACCATGGCCAACTAAGCTTTCTCTTTAAAAAACACAAGTTGGTGTCATATCTTGAAAATGGCAGCGGTCACGGAAAGTAGGACATGATAACCGCATTGGGGAGACAACTTTGGTATTTACACTTTTTATCTTAAATCAAAAACAACGAAGCTAAAGATGGATTAAAATTAATCGCCAAAATTTCGTTTTTTCAAAGTATCTAGTAAGCCACGACTTTTTCAAAAATTAACAAGGCGCGTTAAGTTGGTCCCACAAAACTGCAATTCATTCCCCATTCCTTCAATCTCCGCTAGTTTCCGAGATCCCCATACTGATCATAAAAAATACTCACCCTGTATGTACAATAAACCCTCTATACGACTTTTTTATAATCCAATGCGGGGATAAAACTGCATAAAATAGTATCGAATGCCATGTATTCGTTTTTTGCCACACTTTCAAAAGGTTTGAAATAAATTATTATCGAATGTGACCAAAGAAAAACCAAAGTCACAATTTGCTACAGATACACAGATTGTTTCAGTTTTAAACTCACAAACTCTGGGAAAGAATAAATATTTGAAAAATAATGCCACACCCTCATATAAACCTAATATCTTTGGGGCTCTCTAAGGAAGTTACAGGGTGTTAAATTTCGAGGAAAAAGAAAGGTATTTAATTTCTCTGAAACTAATAAAGCTAAATTTGGCACACTTATTACTGGTATAGGTTGTTGACACAAAAACTAGTGCCGGAGATATGTGTAATTAGTGATTCTAATTTAAGAAAAATTTAATTCAGCTCTGCAATGTACAGGGCTGCATTAATCTCGAATGAGCACTTTCATTTCCCACAAAAAATATTCTTCATCTTTTTTCGTATCTGCTACGGTTTCGTGGTAATTTCAATTTTTTTTATTTAATACACATAAAATTATTTGAAAAAAAAACTTGTTTTTGGAAAAATGAGGAGCCAAATCTAATGGACTGTTTTTAGTACAGTAGAAAGTAAAAGCAAAATTAGTTTTACTTTAGCAGTTCACTATACTATAAGTTTTTAGGTCCTCCTTTTCCAAAAAATAGGTTTACTTTTCATATCATTTTTCGTGTATTCAACTAAAAAATTGAAATTACCATGAAACCGCAGCAAACACGAAAAATATGAAGAATACTTTTTTGTGGTAAATTGTTAAAATTGTGATATGGTTCTTTCCGTTTGCACAGGAGACATATCTCCTCCACTGGTTTTTAGATCAGGTGGATACCTACTTGAAAATAGCTGTATTTCTTTGCGAAATTTAACACCTTGTAACTTTTTAGGGAGCTTTTAGCGAAAGTGGCAGTATTTTTCAAAGTTCCATTATTTCCCAAATTTTGCCAATCTAAACGGAAACAACCTGTATCTCGTCAGCAATGTGTGACTTTGGTTTTGCCACATAGAATTTTGGTTAATTTCTGGATTTGCCTAATTTATTTGAAGCATGTTTGAAGCATGCCAAAAAACAAATACATGGCATTCAATACTATTGTATTGTATTGTATTGTATTGCATTGCATTGCATTGCATTGCATTGTATTGCATTGCATTGCATTGCATTGCATTGCATTGCATTGCATTGCATTGCATTGCATTGCATTGCATTGCATTGCATTGCATTGCATTGCATTGCATTGCATTGCATTGCATTGCATTGCATTGCATTGCATTGTATTGCATTGCATTGCATTGCATTGTATTGTATTGTATTGTATTGTATATTATCATAAAATCGTATAGGAGGTGAACTTTTCTTATGGAGCCCAAAAATTAAATGTGCTAAATCGGGAACTCGAATTTTTGAATTTTTATTATACGGATACATTGACATTTTTTGCTAGTATAATAAACCCCTAAAATATTGCGAGATTTTAACAATCCGTGCAGTACTTATTTCCTGCGAAAATATTAGTCCAAATTGATAAATCACCCTGTAAATCCGTGAAAAAGGAAAATTGAAAGTTTTTAATAGCCATTTCTGATTCATCTGAGCTAGCCCTATCCACGACAGTAGTATGTCCCTTTTCTTTTCAGAACACCCTGTATATTGAGAAACAACAAGGAATAAAACGTAAATAATTGAATAAACATTAATCATGAATAATAATAAATACAATAATAGCTATGATAATGTACGGAAAGTAACCAATAGTAACTCTAGCACTGGCTCGATGACCAAGACGATTGAAGGTGGTAACTATATGGAATTGGAACTATTTAAAAAATACGTTATATATATAACAAATATCAATATGAAAAGCCAGCTGTGAGAGGAAATCGATACAAACCGGTTACAGCCTCCAGAAAATACCACCTAAGCCAAAACGGTCGGACCCCTGCGTAAACATAGTTAGTTATAAATACAGGACTTTTACATAGCAATGAAACGAGTATGTTTTCCCTTCATTTTCTGTACTGGAATTATTATAAACAGAATTAATCTCAATCTATATTTCAACTATTGTACCACAGCAACGAATGGATGATCTTATCTAGGATACCTCTAGGCTAATTTGATTTCCAACTATGAAATGGAAACCCTACTTTCTCACAGATTGAAGATTGGTTCGCTTGAAAATTGTATGAAACAATCCAGACTTACTTGGGACCTCTGAAAACATGAGCGGGCCTTCTAAGCAACTTCAAAGTATATTTCGATTATATGCGAATTTGATATGATGGGCCCTTTAATTTGAAGAACTTTGATACCCTAACGTAATCACTTTAACTCTGCACTAACAGCTATTACCACGTAGCTATTACCCACAAGACATCTAGAGCGAGCCCTTTATGTAACCTCATTTTATGATGTATGATTTATTATAATCTATCTATACCAATGGAATAGGTTAGGTATGTCCTTTGGTTATACAAAATACAATAGGTCCAATATTATGTCGCCAGTATATTATATTGTACTTTCCTCGAGGAAAATACAAATACAATATGTCTGGCATCACAACATATTTATGAACATGAACTTTGATATCATTAACGGATGCTACGAACACAGTAAAATATCCATATCTGGTAAATTTTACACCTTCTTTTTTGGTAAATTTCACCACATGTTCTGGAGTCAATAAGAACTATGCTGGTGTGAATATTTAACACGGCGTTTTGTAAGATTAACACCGTATTGTGTAACTTTTACACGCAAATTGGTTAAAATGGTGTCATTTAATTTATTTGGTATTAGTTCCCCTTTTCTTCTTATTTCTCTCTCATAGTTTTACAGAAGAAATTTCAAATGTCATTGAGGAAATGTGTTACTTGTAAAGATAAAACAAAACTAAAAGATAAAGAAGCTGTATGAACCAGGCATAATATGTACTTGGTCTCCAATGTAAATTATTTGTAAGAATTAATAAACGGTAATAAGTAAAGAAAATACTTTATTTCAGTTCCAAAATATATGAACGATTCCTTACAAATAGGTATAAAAATATCAACATTTTCTTTCTTAAAGCTATAAATAAATATTGATTCTCACAGCCAAACATATTTGGTTATAAAAAAGTTATATATAAATTATCGTAGGAATTCGTGTAGTGTACCTAACCACAAACACAAGAAATGTTAGGAGGTTATTTGTACTTATACTGCAAAAGAGCATTTTCCTTCAAATTCGTACATTTTGATGCGACCAAACTATTTCGTACAAATTCACATACAATGTACTTAAGTAACTGTTGCCTTACAGAATTGTCCGTGTGAGACAATAAGAAACTTCAAACGTTGCGACACAGCGATTTAGTTAGATAGGCCTATTCTCACAAGCATAAGCAGGTCCCAACTAAGTCGGAGCCAATCAGCGGGCATCAAAATAATCAGAACAGTCAGATCATTTAAAATGCGTCAATCAGATTCGCGACTGGTTTCTGATTTCGGTGAGAACAAACTCATATCAACACAGTCGATGAGTATAGGTTAGGGGCTATCACCTCGGCTATCACACAGTACCTTTCGTCGTCACATCTGCATATTCGGTTGTCGTTTTAATCCATCTGACTCACTATGAAATTTTACTCTACATAACAACACCATTTTTGCACTAGCGGTCGGTAGAATCACTTTTATAACTATTATACGCGCCACGCGGTCGGGTCACATGTCACACAAACTGATAAGCGCCGTCGCGCCACACGTTCGACAAACAACTGATGCCATGGCTTCGATTGCCTCAGATTTTACACCCATAACTGGTGAAATAACTTCCCCCTCTCATCTACCTAACACGAACTTGTGTTAATATGTTCAATTTGACACAGCTTAGTGCTAAAGGACACCGAAGTTAGAAATATAAAAAATTACACCCCTAAGTGTTAAATTAACGAATTTGTTGTAGTGTGAATTTTCCACCAATTTCCGTATAAAATTTTCTCGAAATTTCTTTCACCACTTACACGAAGAGGATTTACACCGATTTTTTTTACTGTGAATGAATCCGAAAATATTCTAGTTGGCGAGAATTAAAAAAATTAAAGATATAATCGAAATTTAAAGTCGTAAGGATCCGTGGGAGTCGACGAATGGCACCATTCGGTAAATTCCGGAAACTCTTTTCAATTATTGTCAAAATTGCCGTGCAGGATTTATGTTTGCTCAAACGCTCGAAGCCCGGGTTCTTCGCCGTACCCGGCTATTGACCACTGTGTGTTCCCCCATTTATTTTGATTAAACGCTAAATTTGACGTTATTGACTCATATCAGTTAAGTTTAATTAAAGACTGCCACTAACTTTCGTCCTCGACCGTCATGTTCAACTAACGGCTTCATTTCGGCGAACAGCCTCCAACAATACTCGGCAAATCTGGAGGGGATTGGCGTCCGACACTCCAAAATCTTACTAAGTAAATACCGAGATTTACCCTGCGGATATCTGAAACAAAATAGCGTACTGCGTTGTTGTTGCGAAGCAAACTAATAATCATCAATTTGAGGTGTTTCTAAAACACACTCAATAAATGAAATTTTATTTGGCAATAGGTCGTTTTCATGTAGGGCGTAGAAATGCCTAAAAACGTGCCTAAAAATTAATTATTCATATTTTGAATGTTGGCGAAAACCAGTATTATTTGGTTGTATTTTGAATTCCCCGCATAAAAGAATATATTTGCGCATGACCGATACTGATTAGTTTAGTATTGCTAGTCACTTGAAACAAGATAAAAAACTATAATTGGCATCACAAAAATAATATAGGACATATAAGCGTCAAGCAGTTTTCAAAAATATACATATTCTACAAGCAACATAATACAATTTTAAGTTGTTTTTAAGGTTGTCGTCAACCACAACGTAAAGGTTAATGTACCATATAATATTGTCAAAAAGTCTCTAAAAAGCCATATCCTAAGATCTGTGAAATTATGGCACGCCTATCCACCGCATTTCGCTGCACAAGTGGCCAGCCGTCGAACATTGCAAGTATTGGTGATATTATATTAGGCGAGCATGCAGTCACTTGTTTTTACTACAATATCTATCTTCTCTGTAGCCTTCATCTCTTTTTACTACTAATACCAGGTTCGGTTTAAAATGGTTAAAAAAGTGGTTCGTATTTTATGGCGGAGGCGCCTGTGAATGAACCCACTTGGCACACAGTGATATACGGGGCGCGATCTATTTCATAACATTTACCACTCTGCTACTGGTAAAAATACCAGACCTATCAGCAGAAATCACCCGTATAAAATTCAAAGGTTTTTATGCGGCCGACGTCGACCTAGTCAAGGAGGCAGCCAATAATATTAATAGTCGTTTCTTAAATTACGGGATGTGTAAATATTTTATTTAAAATGGTTTTATGACACATTTTTCTTAGATCTTAGATAGATTGTTAGGCGAACACGTCTTTGGTAGGTTATTCTATGGCAAAATCTGGAACAATCTCTACAACAATCAAATTTGTTGCGAAGTACGAATAAAATAAAAATGCAGTTTTGGTTTCAAATCCAAAGTTTCCAATTGATCGGTAATAATATGTTTGAAAAATCGATCCGGACTTTTTTAATATTATCTACCTAAGAGATGTGTTCCTGGATTTTGTTGTCCCATAAACTTCACAAACTTAAATATTATAAAATGCCCCCTTGCCGATAAACGTCCATGGCGAATATTTGGAGTGTAATAAAAAAACTAAATATGGAAATTTCCGCCCGAGAAACCAAAATTATACCTACTTTGTCGCTGAAAGAATTCTCGGAGACAAGGGAGGAATCCGTATATAACTTTACGAAAACTGGAAAGTATTAATTTACTATTTTCCTAATTTTAAACTAACTTACCGTTATTGGAAAAGTTTTGTAATTTAATATGTGCCCATCTCATAACAAGCAGGGCAGGTCAGTCAAAACTTTTGCTATCGTTATCAGGTAACAGAATGATTTTACTCTACCATGCCACTGATAAAATAACAAACTTTTGGTGAAATGGATTCAATACAAAATATCTACTAACTCAATATTTTAATGAGATGCCATGTTAAATTTTAGACGGTGGTCCTCCCAAAGACTAGCGGACAACCGCACAAAACCCTTGAAATCAGTTGGTTTAAATTGATTTAGCTTCTCCAATATGTTTAGAATTGGTGCAATAGGATTTGAACTTTTTCTTTCGGGCCGTAAAGTTTTCTTTGCTTTATTGAATAGTGTCAGATGGAGTTATAAGAGAAAATAGCAGATGCCGGCTTCCAACGCTTTGGTATTCACATTCGCCATTTCACTTCACCTACGAAAATATCCCCGCCACTTATTTCTGATAAATATTTTATTACTTTTAAATATTTACAAAGAAAATGATATATTTGCTCGCATCGAGAATTCAATAACTTTTACAGTTTATAGAGTTATTAATAAAGTATTTAGAAAATATTCTCCGATCTGCAACTGTAATAGGAATAGGCGTGTCCACTAAAAACACATAAAACCGATTTAAATAAAGTGCTTACCCAAATAAATGCAAAACAAAAACAGCGAATTTGGCGCCTCTATGAAACGGATAGGACGAGTGAGACGTCACCGTCTTTCGCAATATGCTGCGTACAGCCACTATCGCCTGCTATTTTACGGGGCTTATTGTGGGAACACAGCAGATATAGCCTTATACCGTTGGTTGAGTGAATTATTCCTTCATTCAACGCTTAGGCTTATTATGCGATAGTTAAATCTCGACTGTGGGTAATGTGCATAAAGGACAGCAGCTCGAGGGACACTCGCGCCCCCTAATTGTGGCAGTGACGTCAAGCTAATGAGGGCGTTCCTCCTGGATGAAATAAAAATCCTTCCTCGCGTGCTTTTACTTTAATCAAAATCCTAAATGAAATTGTGGAAAGTTTTGGAACAGTGTTGTAATTCAATTAAACCTTTAATACCTAATTGTTGGAAACTTCGAAAATAATATACAGAGCGCATATTTGATTTTAATTGTTGTGTTCAGTTCGCATCCCAATCAATTTGTTCCCCCGAACGTTGAAAATAGTCGAATAAATAAATTACGAACTTCTACGTGACTTCGTCAACATAAATTTGAAACTGTAAATACTTGACGGAATATATTCTGGTAACTCGTAAAGGCGGGACCTCGCGGAAATCGATAATTTCCAAATTGACAGTATTAAAAAAAGTTTCACGGTTCGTATTTTGATAAATTAAACCGTTTCTCGGGAGATTGCCAAGGCGCTGTTCAGCTTTGTTTTTTGCTAATTCTGATTTCGTTGCCTGCCTTACTTCTGACGTCTGATATTAAATAGATGGCGAAATTAAAGGCATATGAACACAAATAAAAGATGAAAGGAGAGCTCCTCGAATTTTGATTAGATAAATGACAAACAACTTATTCATCTCAGCCACTGTTTGTATAGCTGTACCAAAAATATATCATCCAAACTGAAGGGATTAGACTGTTATTAGATGCTGGATATTTAATTAGCTAACAAAACACAGAGTGAAAGTGGCACTTTGTATGAGAATATCCCAGTAGAAGTTATCCCCAGATTTAAAATTTCAATTCTGTTTCTGCCAACCTAATCTGTTTATTCTGTATAGGAACCTGCCTCTAGTGTTATTTGAACGCTAATTATTAGTTGTCAACATAGGATTATTATACAGGGTGAGTTTTTTCGATGCCCACCATGGGGATCTCGAAAACTAGCAGAGCTAGAACAAAAGTTAAATGGAGAAAGAATTGCAGTTTTGAATGCTCAATCTAATGCCCCTTTTGGATTTCTAAAAAAGTTCATGGCTCGCTAGATATTTTGAAAAGAGTGATTTTTCGCTATTTCATCAGATCTCTGTAGCTCCGTCATTTCTGATTATACAGAAAAACTGTAGAGAAAAAATTTGTAGATAATTTTGGGCTTATAAGACAACCTGATCCAATTTTTTACGTTGTTTGTGATTTATGAGATATGACATAAACTTGTGTTTTTTTTTTAAATGTAAATCATAGTTGGCTGTGGCCTTATCAAATCGGCCATTTTTTGAGCTTTCCAAAAATATAATACTCGGCATAGTTATTACAAAAAAATAAAATAGCTATGGCTAATTTTCTGATTTTTTTTTAATTTTCACGTAGCCATGGAATATTTTCATAATGACGTTCTATTGTATAATAAGACATACATCAAACTTTTAAATACTTTATTTTTAGCTGGTGACAAAATGTAACAAAATAAAACAAAAATTATCATGATGGAGCTCCACCACATAATTATTTGCCCGCAAGAAATTACCTACATCAGCTCAAATAGTTGGATAGGGAGAAATAGACCTATTTCCTTTCAGCCCCGATCCCTCGATTTGTCTGTTTTGGATTTCTTTTTGTGGGGAACAGTACAAAATAAAGTATGAGAGTATGAGTTGAATTAAGAGCAGCTGTTTTAGAAGCAATTGCCAGTATTGACAGGCGCTCTCTAAGAAAGGCGACAAATTCAGCTTTAAAAAGATGCAATATTTGCATAAATAATAATGGTGGATTGTTTGAACACCTTTTTTATTTTAAAAGGTGACCTTTTAAAATAATATTAATTTGAATTTGAGTTTTTTTATTTTTGTTTTATTTTGATACATTTTGTTACCAGCTAAAAACAAAATATTAGAAAGTTTGAAGTATGTCTAATTATAAAATAGAACGCAATTATGAAAATATTCCATGGCTGACTATGTGAAAATTAAAAAAAAATCAGAAAATTAGCCATAGCTCTTTCATTTTTTATAATAACTATGCCGAGTATTATATCTTTGGAAAGCTCAAAAAATGGCCGATTTTATAAGGCCACAGCCAACTATGATTTACATTTAAAAAAACACAAGTTTATGTCATATCTCAAAAATCACAAACAACATAAAAAATTGGATAAGAATGCCTTATTAAGCCCAAAATTATCTACAATTTTTGTCTCAACAGTTTTTCTGTATAATCAGAAATAACGGAGCTACAGAGATCTGATGAAATGGCAAAAAATCACTCTTTCCAAAATATTTAGTAAGCCATGAACTTTTTTAAAAATCCAAAAGGGGGCATTAGATTGAGCATTCAAAACTGCAATTCTTTCCCCATTTAACCTTTGTTCTAGCTCTGCTAGTTTCCGAGATCCCCATGGTGGGCATCGAAAAAACTCAC
This sequence comes from Pseudeuparius sepicola, assembly GCA_963920635.1. NCBI lineage: Eukaryota > Metazoa > Arthropoda > Insecta > Coleoptera > Anthribidae > Pseudeuparius > Pseudeuparius sepicola. The sequence goes on from OY987305.1 coordinate 10,162,257, forward strand.
CCTGTATATGTGTCTTTGATATTTTAGGATAATCTTTGTATACATTCGTAGAAAAAGTATGGTACCTATATGCAACACGTTTTACAAAATCGCATAATATATAGGTACCCACTATTTAAAAACTCCAGTTCCACTTGGGGTAAATTTAAGGCATTCCGCGTAAAGCTTCCACTTAACTGGCATATTAGGTACCTAGCAACGACTTTTATTAGACTCGGTTATTTACTATCAATATGCCATGTCTGAAGTTGTTTTGTGGGAGAAAGGGAAACACATTTCCGTGACACTTCATTAGTTATATAGGGAATCTCACTTTTATTTTAATTAGTTTGGAGCATGCGGTTTGGGCTGAAATATTAATGGCAATACCAAATGAATTAATGAACACTCACTTTCGCAATATTAAAAATCTCAGGACAGCGATATAAAAGTGCACTCCATTTTTAAATTTAGTAATCTCTACCGCGATGGTATTAATTTCGAAAACTGTGATCCTTAATTTAGAGTAGCTGTGTTGACGCCTCGAATCGAATATAACTCGGTCATAAAATAAGTTTTGTAGCGCGGCTAAACCAATATTTAACCGCTATAACAGATTTTTATGGAAACGGAACACACATTTTTATTAGCCTGAAAATTCTATGGAAACTCTAAGAACGACGGAGGTTCAAGCCAAAAACCCGATAAGTTTCAAATTTTATCTTTCGTACATGTACCAATTTTGCCCATAAAAAACATGCGACATAGATCTAAAATATTTTCCTGCTTAGTGCTTTTAAGTGTTTTTTTTCTACGTGTACCCCAATGTCCAATCTTGATACAGAGTTATTCATATGTTTGCCCTAGTAGTTTGCATAAATTCGTCGTTTGAATAATTATTGAATGTCGGACAAAATCAAAATTACCATGAAAATTCAAAACAACTATTATGAGAAACAGAGCTTGACTCTAACATAGATAGACAAGGCTCCAACAGTTTATATAAGGTGTTAATTGTTGTGTTATCACATCGTGCTGTGAAAATTGTATATTATTGTTATGATATTAGTGGAAAAAAAACGACATTGTCGAATGTTATGTTTCTTGCGAAAAAATGCGAAGCGTGCAAAGCGTGAATACGCACGAATGTACGAATATAAGTTTAAAAATAAAAAATAAAGAAAATATAAATAAACCACGACATGCTTTAACTGAGAATGTTCAGGAAGCAGTCTTATTATACTGTATGAAAATGATAATTATAGAAGGCGAGAATATTGCCGCTTAGTGTTGGAGAGGCAAGCGGGAAATGATCTATCGCTTGTAAATGATCACTATAAAGATTACACTATACTACCATTAACTACTACTAGACATTACTACTCTATTACTACTCCTAATAGAAGAAACACTCACTATTGGTCATCAGAAAATACACGACAGTTTATTTCAATTCAACGACAAGATCGAACTTCAATAAATGTTTGGTGTGGTATTTTTCGGAATCGCATGATTGGTCCAGTATTTTTTGAAGGTGGTTTAACTGGGTTAAAATATTTACAGCTGTTAAGAAGAGACATTTCTGATCTATTGAATCAAGTTAATAAGCCGAATATTGTTTGGCAACAAGAGTGTGCTCCAGCACATAAATCAAATGCGGTCGAGAGGCATTTAGATGACACTTTTGTAGAGTGGATTGGTTCAAATGGAACTATTTTATGGCCTGCCAGAAGCCCAGACTTGACCCTACTCGATTTCTTTCTGTGGGGTACTTTGAAGGACCGGGTATATGCGGAGAGGTTAAATAATATGGACCAAGTTAAAGAAAAAAATATCTCAGGAGATCAGAGATAACCAACGCAGGTACCGTGTATATAACTACAAGAGAAGTTTGTTAAAAAGGTATGCTCTCTGTGTTGCATAAAATGGAAGCATTATAGAGCACTTTCTATAATTTAATTTAATTCATAATAAAGTATCACGTTTCATCCGCAACAAAGGACGATTTTGTGCCAAATACTATAGAGCAAACACGCGACATTCGTTTGTTTTTCTGAATACACAATTCAAATCGCAAGAAAATTTTATACAGTTTTCGCGTATTTACATTTTTTTCAAAATTAAAAACAAAAAAGTTAAGGGGGTAAAATGATATATGATATACAGGATGTAACTGAACTGATGGTCAGAAATGAAACCACGTATTCTTGGAGTCAAAATAAGGACACTTCTTCATATATTTTTTTCTCCTACGGGCCATAGTTTTTTTTTTATACCGAGCGTAGAAATTTAGAGAAAAATACACATATTTCTTAGTATCTCTAGAAGTATACGAGATATTTCCTTCAAACTTGGCGTGTCACATGAGCGGATGAGCTGTCAAATTTAAGGTTAATATGAACCTTCTGAGGCCTCCAGTTGGGGAGATACAGGGTGCTATTAAAATTAATTAGTTCAGAAAAATATGAATACCCTGTATAATCGCATTTTTTAAATCTGTTTTGAATTGTAAATTTAATGGTTAACAAAAAGTATCTCTTAGTCATTTCTTAATTATTTTCAAAGAACGGCAATGCTGCAATAAAAAAGTCATTTTATGAATAAATCTAACAATCTGTGGATGTGAATTAAACTTGGCATTATTTGAATCATTTGGCTGCCAACTTTGCACTTTAGTATCATTATTTTCAAAAATTATATTTTCATTCGAAGAATTGACTGATATGCACTTTTGCTATGGACTTGCGAATGGCAATAATAAACATGCGGAAACGCATAGTTGCGTGTATTGAAAGAGATGGCGATCATTTCGAACATTTAATAATTTAATTTTCTAATAGCATTACGTTTCTTTTATTATCGTTTTTGCTTTTGTATTTTGTTAAATAAAGTTTAATTGACATCCACAGATTGCTAGATTTATTCTTAAAGTGACTATTGTTCATTGCAGCGTTGCCGTTCCTTGAAAATAATTAAGAAACGGCTGCGAATATGAAAAAATACTAAGAGATACTTTTTGTTAACCATTCTATTCACCACTCAAAACAAATTTTAAAAATGCGATTATATAGGGTATTCATATTTTTCTGAACTAATTAATTTTAATAACACCCTGTATCTCCGCAACTGGGAGCCTCAGAAGCTTCATGTCAACCTTAAGTTTGACGGCTCATCTGCTCATGTGACACGCCACGTTTGAAGAAAATATCTCGTATACTTCTAGAGATACTAAGAAATATGTGTATTTTCTCCAAACTTCTACGTTCTGTATAAAAAAAACTATGGCCCGTAGGAGAAAAAATTTTTTGAAGTGCCTTTGTTTTGACTCCAAGAATACGTGGTTTCATTTTTGACCATCAGTTCAGTTACACCCATATAGACATACCTACATTTTGGATGTTCTTTGTTGAACACAGGATGCGTCTGGTGAAATGTTCAATAAAATTTCGAATTACGTCTGAAAAAAATTGTTCTTGGATAAGTAACTTTAGTTTGGACAATCTTTCGTGTGTTGTTAACTAAATGGTTAGCGCAAAAAGAGCGGGGCTGCCCTTCGGCTTGTCTGGATACCCCCTGTCCCTATTTTTGCCCTCTGCCTACTATTAATAATGGTAAAGTTCTTCGATCGTTAAAGATCCCAGTGATTAATAGAGGTTCATTCATTTTTTCCTGGGAGCTTCGTTAGGCATTGACGACGTGACGTATTTCCTGGAATAATAAAAAGTTCTTGCTTTTGTCCGCGTCGACCCTTCAAGAAGTGTTTAGTCGAAGATCAGATAAATATAGGAAAGTCGATAACTCGTGAAGAACTTCAGGTTATGTTGCAAAAACGAAGAACGGTATGTTCGTAAATACAGCGGGCACTCTAAAAAGATGACAAGCCTGAGAATCTTAAGCTGTTTTTGTAGACATCTAATAATGTCCCACCATATAGAGGCATTAATTTCAGTTCTTATTCTCTACAGGAATACAACTGCTTTATTTTTGCTGCCAGCCCCCCCTCCAGAGTTATTGATTTGAAATAATGCGGACGCTAAATAACCCACAACCACCGGAAACTGGAAGTCGTTCTTTCTAACCCTGGTTTTTCTATAATATATATACTCTATAACGTATATGCTTTCTCCGCGCGGTTGAAAGAAAAGAAGCAACGATTTTAACGTTTTGTGATTTATAGGAATATAAAGTGAACATGTGAAGTTATTGTCTGTAATTCTTGCAGAACATAAGCCTCTATGTAGCCTGAAGGCAAAATAGATTCCATTTGCCGTTGCTTAAACTTCCCCTTTTGTCTATATGAAGTGTAAAATAAATCGAGACGCCTTTGTTTGTAATAAAGAAAATAAAGCAAACATTTCTTAAGTCGCTCACCGAAGTGAAGTGTTTATATTATTTTGCATTAAAATATTCTCTTTAGCGCAAATACAAGCAAAATTCGGCATAATGTGAAAAGTACTGGATTGCAACACTTTTCATTCGAATTAAACGCACCGTTGTAGCGCCCATCGCATCAGTGAAAGTAAAAATGCGGAGAAATTTACTTTTCGGAGCCCGCAAACGTACCTACTCTTTTTGTCACTGGATAATTATGTCAAAGAAGTAAAAATTCAGTTTCCAGGGAAATAAGAGTTAAATATTGTTAAAATTTGTTTTGGTCAATATTTGTTTAATCATATCTTAATATTATAACACTTTTAACACTACTTTTCTTATAAAGCCTCCATGTAAAAAATAGAACAAACTGGAAATATTCTGTGGTATTCTACTGATACTATAGGACTTTGTGCTGAATCACCCAGTAGATATACCATGACATTCATTTCTGGTTCAACATGGGGTACATTGACATAGTTTTTCGCCAAAAAAATATCATATTAAAATAAAATTAGAAATAATAATTTAGAATATGTTCTAAATTTTGTAAGACGATTTTAGGTAAAATATTTCTGGAGAAAATAATTATTATTTACAAAAATAATAATACTCACAGTTATAGAATAATGACAGAGTAAATTGACATATATAGACAGTCAGATAGCGACAGATTTAGGTGCCCCATTTTCGCATTCAAGCCTCGAAGAGGGTTAAAAAGTACATGATGTTGAGTAGAATGAAGGGAAATTTACGAGTTTCCCCTGGGGATAACATATTAAAAATTCGATTTTCCTATACAGGGTGGCCCACCACGAACTGCATCGATCTGTATATGGAAAACTAAAGGTAGGAAAATTCTGAAAATTTGGCACCTCACCAATGCGGATGGGCGCTGCTCAACTAAAATATTTTGGTGAATCTGGCACTTCCGGTTATACCGGAAGTCGATATCAACTTTCTTATCTCAAATGGAACACCCTGTATATTATTGCATTTTTGGATGCTAGGCATCATTTTGGAACAAAAACATGCCTGTATAGTATAATACATACCTATAATATGTTAATTGTGTATTGATGGGCTTGTGTGGAAAAATCTGTCAAAATCTCGATTTTTTCTTACAAGATTACGCCCTTATTTCAAACCTTTAGCCACCTGCAACACTCAAGCTTTGGTTTTCCGAAGCCAGATTCTATTAATTAATCATTTAGTGAACACGGCTTGCGTGAAAATATGGGCAGCAGACACCTTTCTTTTTATTTCTGTTAAGGAAAATCGAATTTTCCATATGTTATCCCCAGGGACCACTCGTAAATTTCCCTTCATTCTACTCAACATCGATGTACTTTTCAACCCTCTTCGAGGCTTGTATGCGAAAATGGGGCACCTAAATCTGTCACTATCTGACTTTCTAATATGTCTACTTACTTGGGTAATTAGGTACCTTATAATTAGTTGATCAGCTGATCTGCATTTGATATTCTAAAATTACCATGCTTGTCTAAGTCATTTTAATATAGTTTCAGAATTATACATATCCTAATGAATAAAAAAAATTACGTTATTTTAGTATATAACAGCGTCTTATACCAGGAATCATAATAAAATTTCACATTTTTCAGAATTATAATGAGAATATCTAGATAATTCTGCAGAGATTTCTGTAGAAAAATCTTTGTAGGAAGTATCATGTGTAATATATATGTCCTTAATTTTAAAAATGTCAATAATTGCTTCATGTTCGTCATAACATAATATTATAGTACTTAATAGTTTGGTTCTGTTAGGTTTTGTAACATTGTTCAACCAGATTTAAAGAATGTTCATTCCGTTTTTTTTTTTAGAAGAACAAGACTGAAAATACGCGTCTCATTATTTATGCTCTGTAGCCCGTTCTTGAGGCAAAATATATTCCGTTTGCTGTCATTTAAACTTCCTCCTCTGTCTATATGAAGTGCAAAATAAATCGAGATGCTTTTGTTTGCAAACGAAATAAAGTAGTCATTTTATAGCTGAAATAATAATACCATGGGGACGGGGCAAACGTTGTTTATATTCTTTTGCTATTTAAAGCATTGCCTTTTCCGTAAATGCCAGCAAATTCGTTTTAATGTGAAAAGTACTGGATTGCGGAACTTTTCTTTCGAATTAAATGCACCGTTGAACTTATATCCTGCTTAAAAATAGCGGCCTGGCAGTAAAATAAAAACACTGGGAATTGTAATTTTTGATACCTATACTGACTAAAATGGGTATGCGGTTGTTCTCAGACAAAACAATATATTTAAAGAAGTAAATCTCTAACCAAGTCATATGTTAAAATTCATGATTGGTTTACTTGGAAATCGTGTTAACAAAAGATTTGTACAAAAAAGTGGAAGGATTCGAATGCGAAACTTTAAATTCGAACTCAAAATTGTGTTTTACTACAGAGAAGGATAAGGGGAGAACACCTGACAAACCAGAATAATTAAAACAAAATGACATTTTAAAGTCATGGACATGGTTAAAAACCCCTGAAGCTACGAACTGAAGTTGGTAAAGGATTTTTAATCACGGGCTGAAGTTAGCCGCATTTGTCGACTTTTCAGCAGTGTTGCCAAAGTTAGTATAAAAAAATATACAAATCTAGTAAATCTCAGGTTATATATTTGTTTGTGTACGGTCTATAGATTTGTTTTGTGGATTTGATCAGCCACAAAATATTAAAACCAAATTTTAATGTTTTATGTGTAGGTATATGACAAATGTTTTGGTGATCGCATAATCTTTATGAGCATTTAATAAAACGCTACATACTAAAAATATACGTTTTATAAACCCATATACAGGGTGTAACTTCGATTAGTACATACATTAATTACACCCTGTATATAGACATACTCGTTCCGCTCGTGCCTTATAAAACTCATGATTAAGATGACTTTTATAAAATTTGTTGCATATTGTACTATAATATGCACAATATTTAGCAAAGTAACATTAAGTATTATAATAGCACAAATTCTTAATACATTCTAATAAAGTAGGTAACTTCTTTACCAAATGTACAACAAAACAATGCCGCGAACTTTTTAATAGCTCCAGCTTCTGTTATTGCCGAGAAAAATTCAACGATATATTCAGATAAAAATGAAGTTCTTCCAGGAATTTCGGAATTGAGTTTCCCATTTTGCCTTTTAATCACCCCTTCCAGGTAAAATTAATTTATGCATAAATTTCTGGGGGTTCCTCGCTCCCATCATCAATTCTAAACATTTTTGCGTCAAGATGACAACTTACAACCTGGGTAGGGTTAGTGGTATTGCCTAAACAGAATCTTGGAATTTAATTATGAAAATTGAGATTTATGCCGTAAAGCTATTGTGACGCAATAAGCGTCTTCTAAATTCCAGGCACGTTTCCGTATCTCTAGCATTGTCTCTCCATAGTAAATTGCAGATAGTGTTTATCGCATCCTCGTTTTTTAATTACGTCCTCATATATCCTTCAAAGGACGAGCGGCGTAAAGGGAAATAGTTAATTATGTACGCCCTTGTGAAAGCTCTAGGATCGCCTCATAATTAATTATATTATCAACTAAAAGTAAAAATTGCTACAACACAGTGCAACTGCTTCCTATAGTTTATTGGTTCAGAGTGAATCACAATGACAATACTAACGAGTTAAGACAGTAATAAAAAACAATTATATTAAGGTTAATGGTATTTATAGAAAGCATCAATGTTTGACGAGTTTAAATATTGCAGAAATTCTGCAATATCCCGACCATGTCCTCAAAGCTTTTTCCTTGTGTACAGGCGACTTAGCCTGCATATAACGTTATTATATTATAGCAAGCTCAAGTCCCCTTTGGGAGATTCAATCCTTCCTGCTTCCCGTCTAGGAGGAAGATAAGTATACTTTAATTATATGCTTAATTGCGTTAACGTCTTATAAAATGGTTAAAATAGCAAAACTGTGTTCTATACATTACGCTCGCCTAAAAGCACCTACCTAGAAAACTGTTAGGGAATAGAACAGAATAAACCGTAAAGCCAAATTTTATTTATAGAACAAAAATTCTGACCTATGAAATGCATTTTTATATCCTGGAAACTTCGCCAAACTATATAAAGCAAATATTTCGGAATTTATTCAGACGTCATCAATCACGGTCAAAATTAGTGGGTCTTTCAGGACTGGCTAGCTGATATATTTTATTTTTTTGCCATTGTTATCGTTTTATAAATATTATGGAGCCCTATTTTATCCATTAAGTCGTCAAAAATATTCTATAAGCTGACTTTTGGCTCCCTATATAAAAAATCTATTTGTGTACTATCTACGTCAACTATCATGTATATCAACACAATTAATGCTTCGTAGCCATTTTTGGGCATTATAGGACAGATAATACAAGTAAAATGTAACACTACTGGATATTTTCAGAAGAAACGTTTGATCAAACTTACAAACCAAATTTCACAAATAACCTGATAGTATCGGTAAGAAAAATATTCAAGAAAATTATTTCTCGGCTGTTACTTTTGTGAATCAATATTTTGAATTGGTTTCGCCCGTATCTTTTCAACAAAATTCTTTAATCCGCCTAGGAAATTAAAAACTAGATCGATACTTAGGAGAAGGCCGGCGCGAAAAATTCAATTTACCTAATTATTTCAAGAGAATATTCCAAGGAGGAGGTCAAATTGGAAAATTAGTTGTCATACATAAGAGGGTTAATTTGATTACTGTAATTAGGCCCCTTTTGATCAAACCTAACTGGATGGAAAACGTGTTATTGAATTATCATTTAATTCCTTTCATTAAGAAATAATTAAGCATTGCTCTTTCGACATGTACACTGATATAAGTGGAGGGGAGATTCGAGTTCAGAGCGCTAATGAAAAAATTATCCAATTAGAGGGCATTGTCTTGTATTGGGGAAACACAGCTACATCTTTAGATGCTATAAGGTCAGGTCGCGGCACTATCTTAGATTATCATCATTATTATTGTTGTTTAAGTATACAGGATGATCCCGTCATGATGTAAAAAATGTTAACCTCAGGTGGAAAAAAATAGCTAAATGGCGCTCTGCGCTTTTTGCTGCCACTTACGAGTATTTCTGTGCCTGGCTGTTCTTAGTAGACCGAGGCCACAGACCTATACAGGATGTTAGTAAATAAGTGCGACATTCGTTTCCGATATACAAGGAGTCAAAGTTTTTAAGAAAAAAGATAATTTATTTATTGCGCTGAAACGGATTAAGATATTCAAATGAAGTTTGGTGGGTTTTAAGAGGACTAGAAAGCGCATTTTTTGACACCCGATTAAAAATTTTAGGTTAATCAGTGGCGTGCAGAGGGGTAATGGCCTCGATATTTTTAAGAAAATAAATGATACGCCACTGAGATAATTTAAAATAAAAATTATTTTTAAAATCCTCGTTTAATTGGTGACAAAAAAGCTCTCTTACCTTTTTTTCACAGGGGCCGCCATTTTTATGCAAAAAAATAAAACAACATAACGCGTATTTTTAATTTCTATTACAACAATATCAAAAACCTATCCTATACAGCAACAATAAATCAAAACAACAAATGAAAATAAAAATATCTCGAATAAAACATTTTTAGTTAGGTGCGCATAGCTATAACAATAAATAAATTTATTTATTTTTTAACCCGGTATATCGGAAACGAAGCATTTGCATTTGCATATAGCAAACTGTCATTATTTTTTCATGTAGAATCACCCCTTAAAGTTTGTCGCACTTATTTACTAACACCCTGTATAGCTCGCGAAGCTATATAGGTCTGTGCCGAGGCCAACGATAAAGACAGGCCACGGCGCTAACGCATAATCGCGTAGTCTCGTGACCAACTTAGTCCTATATAATGAAGGGCATTTTTGGAGATAAGTAGAAAAAACAAATTTCGTAACAATTTGGCAAGTTTTCTTTCATTTATTACATTATTGGTTTTGTGCATCCAAGCTTTCTCTAATTGTTTTTTCAAAATTTTCAACCTGCCTCAGCTGTTTTAGGCTGAGAGTTAAACGGCACTGCTCTCACAATATTTTGGCACATTCTCAAAAATTGTTCCTTTAGCTTAGGTGATATTCTCTGCTATAGGTATTTTCCTCCCACAACACATTTGTCCACTTTAATTGTTTCACTTTCTTGAAAATGTGTTAGCCACACATACTTAAGGGTTTTTTAGAAATTAAATCTCAGTTGGAATTTGACGAATCCATTTTTGGCGGAAATTTTCATCCCGAGGCAAAACAAATGTTTGTTATGGCGACACTTCCTGGCTTTTGTAATATGTATAAATATAATATAAACAGACCCAATATTTGGTATTTAGGATATTTTTTACGAAATAAAAATGAAAACTAACCTCAGTAGATATACTGTAAATATTGATCGGCAGCGTGAAAGACCGAATAGAAACCGTATTAAGGCGTGGGTCGACAACGAAAATCCTCGAGTACGTTACAACACTGATTTATTTTGCACAAGGTGAATGGTGAATACAATAAATACACAAACCCGAACGTGGTCAACGGGAACGGCTTCCAGCCACCCGGAACGTCTGAACTCGCGGATCTCCCGTAAGCAGTTCACCCCTCTGTGTCTCAGGCTCCACTGTCCAATACTGTCCATGTCCATAATAGTCCATTCCGGATTCCCTATTCTGTGGTTCGGGGGAGAATTCCCCTTTACAGCGCTCACGCGTCGGTGCGAGCGGCACCAATACTCTTGGACGGCACGACTCCCACCCAGAGGCCATAATAACACGTGGGTGGTTCCCCTCCGCCAGGACACACGCGCACTAGACACAAACTTGTTTCTAAAATATAAACTAAGGCGTTTAAAAACACTTTAAACATTTAAAACTTCTCAAAACCCAAGCTCCCGCTTTCAGTTATGTGACAAATGACATGTAACGTCGGACTAAGATGGTCACGTGATTTTTGTGCGCCAGGGCCTGTCTTTATAGTAGGCTTTGCTAGTAGACATGGTGACATCATAACCATCTGATTTATTTTCTTACGTAAGAAAACAAGAAAAAAAAGGAAGCTTACAAAACGCTGTGTAGACGTTGTTACGACTTTGTATTGAAACTAGTGTTTTACTGTTAGCAATATTATGCTGTAATTTAAAAATTACAAAAAATGTGTGCGCGAAAATTCGAAAAAATCTTCAAGGGAGTGCTACAGCTTGTGATGTGAATACAACAATACAACGCTTGCCATTTGTAGAATCACGACTGACAACACGGATAGAATGCAGATGAGAGATTAATAGTTTTTTTATTTCTTCAAAACCTTCAACGTTGATTAACATTGCACAGTGAAATGTGTCAACAGAGCTCATCTTCCAACCATGAGCGTCGATTGCTAAAGTTGATTTGCCCCACGTTTTAAACTTCACCATTTTTTTTGTATTTCCCATTTTATAGAGCCCCACTGTGTGGTTAAATTTTTTACATCAATACTGAATCTCCCCGTATACATGGAGAAGGGTGTTATTGTAGCGACGACAATCTCAATGAATTCACAATATTATTTTTATTACCACAGACTGAAGCTAGAAGAGTGCCTTGTATTGGGATATAAAGAGATTTTTTTTATCCCGATCGCCATTCTACTTTCCTGCGATAGATAGAGCTTTGGGCATAATTTGTAACATAGAAGATATACAGGGTGAGTTAACGTAGGCCGCGGTGGTCTATATATTCTACATTGTTGTTGCTAGAAAAAAAAAGTATACTTAGACAATTTTAGAATGCTCTTAAAGAGTATGTTCTTTTTGGTACAGGGTATTAGAGTTATTTAATTTTAAATGAAAAAAGGGTCAACTTTGGAAACGTATTACTTAAAAACCAAATAAGACTGGAGATTGACAAATAAGATATTGGACTGATATTGAGATAAAGTTCTGAAGAACATTCCGAGCGATTCACTTACGCAAATCCTAAGTTTACGCGCTAATTTTAAATGGAACGCCCTATATTTTATTACATGTTTGGAAAGCCCTTAATAAGTAGATACTTGTTGGTATAGGGCATTATGGGTCTAACTTTAAAGCTGTAAAAAATAAAAAGACATATTCTTGTCAATTTTTGGTGTATTGGAAATAGTTGAAAACCTACCTGTAACGCCATCAATAAACAACATAAGCCGATGTCATAATTTATTATTATGCGCGGTAACTTTATTTCTTCATGTGCAGTAGGTTTTTTATTATTGATGGCGTTACAGGTAGGTTTTCAACTACTAAAATTAAATTTCAAAATAAAACATTAATTAAAAATTTCCTCCTATGGTGCGAACTTTTTGGAGGACACTGTATGAATGGAACACGAGGCTATTGGATTTAGTGTTAGTCTGTTATTGTTTTTTTTCTTTTGTTTGCTCTTTTTATGCCCGATGTATTTTCTTTATTCGTTCTTTAATTTGATATTTGATAATATATTACCATTTTTACATAATGTATTTTTCTTGAAATCGGCATTAAAGTGTCCCAAAATCGTCATTAAAAGCTCAGAAATCGGCATTAAAGTAGCCCATTATTGTACGATTTTTTCAATAAGTAGGCCTTGACGAGATGTAAACATCAAATGTCAGACGCTGATCCATCGCGCGTCAAAAGTGACCATTTAACTTTTCGTACACATTGCGAAATTGTTACCTATACCAGCGCAATCTTTCAGTATACATATTTTAGTAGGTTTGAATATCAAGAGATTTGCTGTGGAGGCTGCACAACAGGCAGCAATTTGGTTTATTTGAAGTCTTATCTTACTTGACCTAGGTAGAGCGATCGTCAAAGTCAAGCAATGCCGCGCGCAGTTGATTCATGGACGGGTGATCCCTTATGATTATTTTCTTGCCTAATAAAACATTTTTTTTCCGATTTCAAAAAAAATATAATATGTACCTCGGCACTGAAGTTCTTTTTATGACTCATGTGGTTTATTTGCCTCAGCCAGAGGCCTCGGCAACTAAATTCCACATGAGTCATAAAAAGTTGAACTTCAGTGCCTTGGTACATAAATAACTATTAGATTTATGTTACTCCGTTTTCTCTCTCTTTTTGATTTTCAGTTACTTCAATCGCTATAGCTACTATTATTATTAAATTGTTAACTAATGCAGGAGTTGTTGCTTCGGTTTATATACATTATATCTATTTACATTTTGAACATGTTTAAGAATGAATATACCTAATATTTGTACAGTGAATAAATCAATAGGCAAACTCAAATTATTATATTTATATAAAGACATTCTCAATCCAAATATCAAGTTGAAGCTTTGTGAGCCCTGACTGCTTGCAGTAAATATTTCCTACAAAAAATACAGAACAATTGTGTAAGATATACAGGGTGTTTCTAAATTATGGTGCCAACGTAATATGACAGATAGAAAATGTCATTTTGAACAAAAAGTTTCTAAAATGGGTTCTAAAATGCATAATAAGAAAGTTACAGGGTGATGAAAGTATAGTTTGAAAAACAACTTTATCGCAAGAACTTCTACAGAAGCTATACAATTTTGTGTAAAAACGATTTATTCCCATCGACCAGAGGCGGAGGGGCGGGGTAGCACAATGGGTTTTCTACTCATAACTTTTTCGAGGTCATCTTTTTGGTCTCGCAGGTTCATCATTTTTGTGCAACAAAAGGGTACTCTTGTTTCAGAACGATAAAATCCTGTTAACTCCAAAATTCGGAAAATAAAATTTTCAACTACCATTTAAAGTCACAAAAAATTGTTGCACTTCAGTTAATAAAGAATTGCACCAAGTTTAATTTAAATTGCATAAGTTCTGTAGAAGTTATTGTGATGAAGATGTTTTTCAATCCTTTTACTTATGAACGGTTTTTAAAATGTACCATGAGCGTCCATAGGTAAAATTATTCCTATAATTAAAAGGAACCAACAAAAAAAATTAAAACTAGATTGATTGCGCTATATGAAAAGGATATAGGAGTAACCTTCTAGAAATTATATGACCATGGGCGTACCTAAACTGTCTTTTTTGGTAATATCAGATTTTTTGTATTCTAGGTTATAGTTTTTATGTTATGAACAGAGAATTTTACTACTATCTATCACTCAATGAATTGTTATTAGGTAATGTTTGAAATTTTTATTTCTTTATTATTATTTTCTGAGATATCTTGTACAAGATCAAACATTATTTTCACTCCTACTTTATTCTGAATATTTCTCAGGCCGGAGGAAACTCAAACAACTAGAGGAGAGGTCATAATCATGTCTCTGTTTACTGGCCTCGCCTTAAATAAAGCTGGCAGTATTATTATTCATTTGTGAAGTCAACAAACTTCGCCTCAAAACAAAGACAAGAAATAATTCACTAAGGGCCAAATTATGATGCAACTAACAATATATCATGTCGAATTACTTATTTTTACATTCAATCATAAAGTACCTATAAGCATAGTAATTTTTTAGTGGGTGCTTTAAGCATTCTAAAAGGATATCCTCTACCTAGTTGTTACTCCAATATTCAAATATGTCAGTACCTGCTATTAGTTCCTAACGGTAGGTAGGTACTGACTGCGAATAATTCCAAATAAGGGGCTAAGAAAAATCTTGACTGGATTGGTAATAACAAATGTCATATGCGGGAAATTATGTTTAAAATGTAAAATTTTGGTCGTAAAAGCTGGAAACCCGCCAGGCCGTCGTAAAAAACGGTTATTATAATCAGCAATCCCGAAGTTTTAAATAGTTTCATTCGACAGTTAACTCCGATCATTAATCCAAAGAAGTTAAATCGGTTAAATCATTTGGAACTTATTAGCGAATTAAGACAACGAGTTTCGGCCATTTAATTCATTTTCTAAAGATGGTCTCATTTTAAAGTTTCTGGATAAATTCCGTGGGTTTGTCAGCCAGCGTCAAAGAAAAACCGGAACTGTTTTGCAGATAAATAGTTTCCCTGCTTTATAGGTTTGTTTGTTTGAACACACGCAGGTAAGGTAATAATGATAATACGACCGGAAATTGCCAGATAGACATCTGTGAGAGGATCGGTTTATCAAGATATCCTGTTTATACTTTTTTATGGTTCTGTGTCATTTGTGTTAAAGCCATTCCAACAGACGAACAGACCTTTGTAAAAAGTTTGCTAGCGACAGCTATACATAGTTCTTCCGTGACTCTACAAATAGCAGTTTTTTAATTATTTCTCTATGGAGACATTTTTCATGTATACAGGACGTGCCTAATAACCGGCCCACTTGCCTCCGTCAACTGTTCGGGCGCATGACCAGCCGAATCAAAGACGGGGGGGAAGTACTCTTCGATACCATAATATGGTATATTATACTGGTATATAATATGGTATATTATACTGGTATATAATATGGTATATTATACTACCATAATATGGTATATTATACTCGCAATACTCGTGCTCGTTCTCCCACATACCTGTACAACAGCGCAGGTAGAATCGGCCAGCTACACGAGAAAATTGGCAACGATACCTACAATCTTTTGGAAATATCTCATCATGGATTCGCACTTTTATTATACACCAGTGAGCTTACTACCGTACCATAACAGATTTATTATGCACGGTTAAAATTTTCTACATCATATATACTAAACGAAAAGAGTCAACATTTCTGTTCAGTATGTTACTCAGCAAATTCTGCAACTTAGCCCAAACTTAACCAACTTCAACTTAGTATCTCTTAAGATAATCGAAATCATTAGGCTTGAAATATAACTATAAAGGAAAAAAAAGGTATACATTATTAAATATAAATATACTTAGTTGTAATGATGATTAAGTGCCTACTTAAAATTGATATTCTGGGTGCTGTAGACGTAGTAAAAGATAAACATGACGTTGTTAGCTTTAAACCTGTCTTTCTGGTTGTACGTTTTATTTTCGTCGGAAATAACACAAAACAATTCCAAGAAATCCCCCATACATCTTACATATTCCTTTTTTATCCTTCCCCCAATATATTTCCCCGATAATTGAGATATTTTTGTGTGTTCTGGGGAGGCAGGAAGGATATCGGGAAGTATTATAGCGATTTAAATTTCAGAGGTTGTGAATGTTATAATATGTTCGTTCCTACCATCTATCTTCCAGAATGCCGTTTGTGATTTATATCCTTGTTCGCGGAATTCGGTCGCCCAACACATAAATATTGAAATTATTTAATATAAATAGATAATGCAGTAAAGTAAACGGGATACATTTTCATAAGTACATGTGAGAATGACCAGGCATATAGTACATCTATTATGAAAACTATAAAAAGCTTTTGGTGCTTCTAGTGAAATAATCCACAAAACCACAATATTTTCATAAATCCCTTATAGGTAGTAGATAGTAAAATTAGATTTCTGGGTCCGTTAAATAATATCCAAACGAAAGCAACTGCACTTTAAAAATATGTGTGCATAAACTATATTCCTGTCTGGAAAGTGATTCAAACTATACAATCTCACTGACGATATATTTAGAAACTCTTGGTAAAGTTAGGGAACTACAATATACATTTATTTTGCAATGCCCTCTGAAATTTCTCGAATTTATGTTGGAAGTAGGTTAAGAATTCCATTGAAGAAATTAGTTCGGAGAGTAACAATTAATATTTTGCTATGTTAGAAATTGTACGTTTCGAATATGTGCAGTATGGTATGCAATAGTTATACTTGATGATTCCTTTGGCTCTATTACTCCAATAAACCAGTACAGAAGGTGATTGATAAACGACCAATATTTGAGAAATTTTCAATAAATGCCGTAGTTTTCGTCCTTATAGGAGGAATTGAATTTGAATAGCTGTAAAGTGGGGCAGTAAAAGAAAAATCATATGGGATAAAATTTCATCGCATTCGACGAAAACTCCACGAATGAATAATAAAAAAGTAATAACTGTGTAAATTTCAACGAATAAAAATATTCCGGCATCGAAATATATGATCGACTTCGTGGGAGAAACATTAGGATTCGGAATGGCAAAGAATACCTTCTACCCCTCAATATCCACCTTTTAGGATCAATAATTGTAATTCTTATCCAACATTCTGTTCTCAATGATTACCTACCCTTCTTTTCGGATCGAATATTAACAATTATACCATCATAAAAAAAACTTGCTACGTTGTATTTAGAATTTCCGAAGAATTGCTTATTAGAAAGCAGCATCAGGCTTTGATACGAGTTGCTCTCCTGCCAAAAGCTCCGAGGAATATACTTGAAAGCTTTCCAGCAAAAAACAACCTATCCACATAAATGCATTCCGCAAGATTTTGTAAGAATACTTATAGTGTTGATGGAAAAGATGTGTCTGAGGAAATTGGGATTCCACGGCGTACGGAAGCGTCACACAATAGTCTGGATGAAACTCGACACTATTAGCAAAATGCAAAGTTTATGTTTCCTGGCTTTACGCTCATAGTTACAGTTGTTTCTAAATTTGTTACAAGCTTCTGAAACTGAAACATTTCCCAGCCTGTTAAAATCAAAAGTGGCGATCGTGTAGTGCGAGTTGCCTGCTATAGTCGAGACTTCAAAACCATAACATAAAAAAATAATATTAATAGACTTTAGTGGAAAGGACAAATTTGAATATAGATGCAATATTAGAACTAACAACACTCTGTGTTAAAACCACTTATTTTCAACTAGGAAATGAATTTTACCAGCAGGAATTTGGAATGGCTATGGAGTCTCCTTTATCGCCATTCATAAGCAATTTATTTATGGAAGATTTTGACCAAAATGAGTTGACTAGATATGTTCACCAACCTAATGTTTGGTGGAGATGTAGATGACATATTTGTTATATGGGAACATGGAATAGATGATTTAAATTCATTATTAAATTTTATAAACTCGCAAGAACCTTCTATTAAGTTTACCTTAGAAATTGAAAATAATAATCAATTACCTTTCTTAGATGTTTCTATACTGAAATCAGATAGTATAGAAACTAGTGTCCATAGAAAACCAACACATAGTAATAGATATTTCCATTTTAATTCAAATCATCATATTAGTGTTAAAAAATGAGTAATTAAAAGTTTGTATGACAGGGCTAAAGAGATTTGTTCTAATAACACAAAATTTGAGGAGGAAATTAAACATATAAAACATGTTCTTGAGAAGAATAGTTATCCTACTGAATTTATTAAGCAAGGTTTTCAGGGTTGCCAACAAAATAACAATGCTAATAGAATTAGAGAAATAAATCTGGTGGACCGACCAGTAAATTTAATTATTCCTTATATTCCTGGACTATCAGATAAGCTAAAACGCATAGGCAATCGTTTTAATGTCAGAACAGTATTTAAAACCAAAAATACATTAAGCTCGATGCTAGTTAAAACGAAACCATTTAATGAGGTACAAAGTTCAAAAAATTCCATTTATAAAATTCCTTGCGAATGTCGAAAGTTCTATTTTGGGGAGACTTGTAGGCCATTTAACGTTCGTTTAAAAGAACATAAAAATTATATCAGGCAAAATCAAATTTCGAAGTCGAAAATATGTGAACACTCTTTTAATAACAATCATAGGATTTTGTGGGATAGTTCCAAACCAATTCTCAAAGAAGAAGTAGGAAATAGACGAAAAATTAAAGAATCAGCATTTATTCCAGGATATACAGACAACTGTGTTGCGCTGAATGTTCAGTGGAATTCAGTAAAATATTATTGCCACTTATTCAAAGAGAAGTTAGTATAAATAATTAGGTAGAACACAGGGTACAATATCAGACAGGTGGCTAGGCTATTGTTTCTGTTGTCATGACATTTTAATTTGAAATTGATTAATCTGTCATTTCACTTTGACGTGACATGATCTTTGAGAAAGGAGGAAGATATATTCTCCGAAAGCTCAGGAAACAAATTTGTTGAAGATATTTTTTGAGTTACAAGTTCAAAGTTTAGTTCATTTACTGTTAAGAATTTATTAATTTTCCAGGCAACTTGAAAAAGTTGTCTTTTAACCAGTTTGGTGGCGAAAAACCCAATTAAAATTCAATGGATCTGTTTACGCCACAAATAAATTTTAGAAAATATTAATAGAAAACTTAATAATCGTTCATGTATTTTAGTTGTTTCAATATATTCGTACTGAGAAATAGTATACCTATATTAATGATTAAATCACTAACTAAACAACCCTTACACGATTTAAACGGACCATTCTGAACGTGTTTCTAGTAAATTTATTGGCCAAATATTGATGGTTTCCAACAATGCCTACGGTTGTTAACTAATGTTTACTAGCTTATCCATCGCGTTGGGTGTTCTGCAGTAATGAAACATTATTGAGTGTTAAAATTATTGTAAACTGAAAGTACGATTATATAGCTACGGAATATCTATATCCGCCCTTCTTGAGGGAACAAGATTTAACCACAGCTTGGTTCATCTAGTAGTGTATACTTTGTGGTATTTAGGTCAGTAGCTGGACATTACGATTTAGTGAAAACCAACGCTATAGATAAATCGTCCATTCTATAATGGTTATATATTTGCTAGCACTTTCAACAATACACAACTTTGACGATAAACTTCGGTTATTTGATTCGAAGTCGGTAATAAACCCTCGCTTTTATTAGTTCTTTTCATGGGGGAGAGTGACTTTAATAAAAATATTTCCGCAAGAAATATTGCCCTGTCCAAAATAAGAAACACCAGGATTTAAGTTGCTGCATTAAAACGCTGTTATTAAATCCGAATGGAAAGCCAGGCAGCAATTATTTTACTTATGAAATTCTCGGAGCATAAATTATTTAATAAAAGTGTTAGGATGGCGAAATCAGAACATATAATAATAGGACTGTGGAAATACCAGAAACCTTCCTTGAACTAACTTCTCAGTCGAACTGATTATCTGATAAAAAACTAAATTTTTCCTATACTCCAATATCAATATTTGTGTCTGCATTTTCAAGTCGCGCAGGTTTTCATAACCCAGCAATTTGTAGGTTTAAATTTTATGGACTGCAGAGGCTCCCCCACAGGTGATATCTTAATCCATAAAAATACACCTCCCTCCAGCCCCTTCGGCCAAAATAAAGGGGTTGCACCCTGACTTTCATTTACAATAAAAAGCCAATCTATACCCAGTACGGGAATTCACGTACTGATTGTTTTTCGTGTCACGTCTGGTAGTAGATAGTGAGGAAATATCTATCTTTCGGTTTTCGATTATCTAAAATATTCCGTGAGAATTTCTATTTGATGTACCTACGGCATCAATTATTATACCCATTCGCACGGGAAACATTGTTTTTACATTCATCGTCTACATTTTATTTAGTTTACCTGTAATGCGTTACGTGGAATTTAGCGACACCATAATATTCAATGCTTAGTGGTTTGCAAGGAAGGTGGAAATTGTTGTGAGTTGTGACCCTGAAGTTTTCTTCATTCTTACACCCAAATCTTTTATACATAGCAAAGAAATATTTTAGAAAACCCTACCCTGACATTTTCTTAAACCTTCGTTGCCTGGAAAATATTTCAGGTCAAATTCCTTCAGAATGCAGCTAAGTACCTAATTAAGCCCCACAATCTCATAATTCCCATTTGCTATAAAATTTCCTGTTAATAAAATGCCGAATAAAGTGTGTGCTAGGAAGTCGGATCCTAGCACCTCCAAATTAAATAAAGTAAAAATAAATCGTAGATTGCCTCATTTATCTTGCCGTGCTTACACCTAAAAATATTAGCCGTGTTTAAAGGAGTGTGGTTAAAGGCAGCATATGCTCTAATTCGCCAATCTCGACTTTCGTTTAATGAATAAAAAATGTTTTTTACGTGCAGTAGCTGCGCTCAGAAGCTGCCACATAACAGCGGATTACGGCAGACTAATGATTGCATTTTTAACACTAACAGGGCTGGAAGCCGCTAAACGAAGACTAGATATTATTATATTGTCTACTTAGTATTTATATTTATATAAACGTGGTAGCTCTTGAGTAAATATGGATTTCAAACTTTCAATAGCGGTCTTATACAAACAAGTAAACGTTTAACCACAGTATCAAAAACAGAACAAACCTTAATAACTTTTAGTTAACTTTAAGTATAAATTAATATTATGTTTACTTCGTTAAAATTTTGTTTAATTCTAGGAAACTGGGAAATAAAATATAATAAAATACATAAAAAAAATATATTTTCGTAACATAAAAATTGAATAAATATTTATTTTTATTTAATAGTACCTACTATGGACCTGTAGCACCCAAATCGATTATACAGGAAGGTTAAATGGAGAATGAATTGCAGTTTTGTAGGCTCAATTTAAGGCGCCTTGTGAATTTTTGAAAAAAACATAACTTTTTACTAGATATTTTGATTGGCGATTTATTCTAATTTATTCTAATCCATCTAGCTTCGTTGTTTCTGATTTTAGATAAAAAGTGTAAATACCGAAGTCGGAGGGAATTGTGTCCCCAATGCGGTTATTATGTCTTACTTTCCATGACAGCTGTCATTTTAGAGATATGACACAAACTGGTCTTTTTTAAAATGGAAACCATTGTTATTTCCTTGGTTTTTCCGAACAACCATATCGAGTATTATATCGTTGGGAAGCTCTAAAAATGCCTGATTTTTCTAGACCACGGCCAACTATGGTTTCCATTAAAAAAAAACAACAAAAGTTTGTGTCATATATCAAAAATGGCAGCTGTCATGGAAAGTAGGACATGACAGCCGCATTGGGGACATAATTCCCTCTAACTTGTGTATTTACACTTTTTATCTAAAATCATAAACAACGAAGCTAGATGGATTAGAATAAATCGACAAAATTTGTTTTTTTCAAAATATCTAGTAAGCCACGACGTTTTCAAAAATCCACAAGGTATATTAAATTGGGCATACAAAACTGCAATTCTTTCCCCATTTAACCTTCCTTCTAGCTCCGCTAGTTTCCGAGATCCCCATATTGATCATCAAAAAAAACTCACCCTGTATGTATACAAAAACGAAACGTTTTAAAAAACTAACCCAAAGAATGTCGTTTCACATTTTCAGAACCCTGCTACCTGGAAAATACCTAATTCAGTGTTGCCGAGTGCCTTCGAAGTGCAACTAGGTAATTAAGTCCCACAATCTCATAATTCGCATTTGCTCTGAAATTGCCTTTATTAACAAATCCCGAATAAAGTGCGTGCCGGTGCAGTCGGTTCCTAGCACCTAGCGAATTAAATCAGGCAAAAATAAATCGTAGATTGACTAACTTATCCTGAATACACGACTATGCCATGTTTGCACATAAAAATATTCAGCATGTAATTCCCCAATCTCGACCTACGTATAATGAATAAAAAATGTTTATTGCGCGGAGTAGCTGCGTTCAGCAGCTGCCACATAATAGCAGATTAAGGCAGACTAATGATTGCATTTTTAAAATAACAGGGCTGTAACCAGCTTAGCGAGAATTACATCCAATGATAGAAAGAAGAATATTTAATATATATAATAAACATGTTTATAGATCTTTCGAAAATATGGTATTCGGGATTTTTAAAAGATATTCTCGAAAATTTCTTTGAAGCTAAAACACATCCATATAATTTTTAATTAGGTTTTTGACCACACAACCTGAACCAAACTGAACTTTTTCAAGTTGCCAGAAAAATTCATAAATGCTTTTAACTCAAAAAATAGTTTCAACAACTCTGTTTCCTAAGTTTTCGGAGAATAAATCTTCCTTCTTTATCAAAGATAATGTCACCACAAAGTGAAATGACATAATAATAAATGTCAAGTTAAAGTGTCATGTCAACAGAACACAGTTTTCCTAGAATAAATGTTGATTCCTTAATTTGTCGGCTGTCCGCTATTCCCACTTCTTTGAGAATTGGTTGGCACATATCCCACGAAATTCTATGATTATTATTAAAAGAGTGTTCACATATTTTTGACTTTGATATTTGATTTTGTCTGCTATAATTTTTAACCCAACCCAACATAGAACTTTCCACATTCACAAGGACTTTTTAAATGCAATTTTTTGAACTTTGTACCTCATTAAATGGTTTCGTTTTAACTAGCATCGATCTTAATTTGTTTTTGGTTTCAAATAGCGTTCGGACATTAAAAATATTGCCTATGCGTTTTACTTTATCTGATATAAGGAATATAAGGAATAATTAAATTTTCTACACTATCTGATTAAAATAAAAACATCTAATAATAATAATAATTCTCACCCTCACAATACTCCAAACTAGGAGTACCCCAGAAGTACCCCTAAGAAAGACAATATTGATTATTATTTTCTATTTATAGAGTAAAATTAATAGAAGGTTCTTGTGAGTTTATAATAATATTATTATTAAATATTATTTAATAATAAAGTGAAAAAATCCACTTTATTTCACAATAACGACCAGGAAATGAAAATAAAAACAATATTTAATAATGATTTTAATATTTATCTACTCCATGTTTCCATATAATATAATAAATATGTCATCTACATATCTCCACCAAACATTAGGTTGGTGAACAAATCTAGTCAACTTATTTTGTTCAAAATCTTACATGAATACATTGCTATGAATGGGGATAAATGAGATTTCATAGCCATTCCAAATTCCTGCTAGTAAAATTAATTTCCTAGTTGAAAGTAAGTGGTTTTAACATATAGTGTTGTTAGTTCTAATATTGCATATATACTCAAATTTGTCCTTTCTGTTAGTCTGATAATTTTCTAACTTTCTTCGTAAAATATTCATTGATTTGTCAACAGGGACATTTGTAAAAAGACGACTACATCAAAGTTAGCTAATATATGACGATCCGTAAATTGATGTTTTGTAATTTTTTATAAAAAAATTATTTCTGTTTGATAAATGAATTTGGGTTTCCTACTAACGGATTAACAATCTTTTTGCTAACGAATCGCATGGTGAATTTGTTGAACTTACAATAAGGCGAAGAGGAATGTTAGTTTTGTGTAACTTGGGTAAAACATATAATTGTGGAGGTTTTGAATGATGCCGAGTTAAAAGTGTCCTTTGTCTTTCTGTGATTTGTTCGCGGTATTTATAGAGTGTTTTTTTTTTCAAGTTTAACGTTCGAAGTTTCGTTCTTTTACTGTTTAAGCATTTATAAGTTTTCCTGGCGAATTGAAAAAGTTGTCTTTTAATTAGTTTGGTTCGGATTCTGTGGTGAAAACCCCAATTAAAAATTAAATGAAGAGGATATCTTAGTATGTGAAGGAGCAGTGTTATGTAGATTTTATTTATCGAAAATATTTAGTTCTACTTTGTGGACTTAATAATTGTATGGAGAATCACTGAAAGCTACCAAACTATGTGAATTATCTAAAGCCAATCTTGTTCGTTCTAATTATAGTTGTGCGTCGCTGTCGTGATGGCGTTTCAAAAGCTAAACAAGAGCAAGCTACGGGTCTCGTCAAGTACAGAAACAATTAAAATATCTGATTGAAATAAATAGGGCGCTCGTAATTAGAATTTTAAAAGAGATCTGGCTATGTAATTGAAACAACTGTTTAATAAGTACTTCGCTTTTCATAAACAAGAAATCGTTATTCCGGGACAAGTGCCCGGATCACACTTCGAATCTTAGTGGAAAGCCGAATATAGGTCAAACTCATTTTGTTTTTCCACTGGCTTCAAAAGTATTTATACAATGTTTACCTACCTGTCAGTTACTGTATTTCATTTCGTTACAATAAGAAAGTGGGTGGACGAAATATTTTCCCAATGTTACGCAAAGTTTAGTGAGTAAACTAACCCTATTTCTATAGCAAAATTACCAGGGTATGAGATATTTATAATATGTTCACGTCTCGAGCAAATTCTTTTGGGAAAAATATCCGGAATGTTTTATTTATGTGAAACGGAGTTTTTCAATTTTTACAAGAAACTTTTTCGCAACTTTAATTCATTGTAATAGTTGTTAAACTACTCCCGGCACATTTTAAGATTTATTAAGACATTAATTATCTTCAGCGTTATTTCACTTCGGGGAAGAGCTGAGGTATGACCGTTTTTAAGTTGTAGTAAGAAACAGATGATGCCGATAAATCCTCTAAAGCGTGAGAAGCAGAAATATCTCCTACAATATTGTTTTGGTTTCAGGTATCTTGGATACGGAAAAGAGATCTACACATTCTGACCGTCGGAATTCTGACCTACACGAATGACCAACGGTTTCAATCGCTCCATACCGATGGGTCGGATGAGTGGACTTTGAAAGTGACCTCACCTCAGACTAGAGATACTGGAGTCTACGAATGTCAGGTCAGCACGGAACCCAAGATTAGTCAAGCGTTCAAACTCAGCGTAGTAGGTAAGTACCTAGTTTGCCTACAAATCTCATACCAGGATACATGAGGTTTCACGTTTCACGCAAGGGTTTATCTTCCGCATTTGAATCTAAGGGTTACTTGTCTTTATACGATGCAGGTTAGCACAAAAGTTGTCGTCATCATCTGGTTGCTGAATCATACCACAGAAGGAAACGCTCCATTTCCGTTGCCTTCGCCATTAGCTATTAACTCCCGCCGATTATAGATGAACCGCGTCTTACATTGCTTTCAGCAGTGGACGAGATTGAAGGAGTAACGGTGGTTGGACTGCTCGAAGTGACCCTTCTAATGTGTTACATATTCGGTGGTAATATTGCAGGTTATTTTAGTAACACAAATCTTTAGTGCAGAATCCGTAATATGGAAAGTCCGTGGCACCCCTTACATAACAAATGGGGGAAGTTTTCAACCGAAGTACGGACCAACTTTCGTAAGCCCCAAACCCTAAATCGAGTCCCCCGAAGAGACCGGGTTTTTACGTGGTGTTTACTTTAATTTCCCATTAAGGAAACGGACTACATTGTACCTACCGCCACTTAATCGGTCGCAGAAGTTCGTCGGGACTTAGGGTGTTTTTCCGCCAGGGCAGCACGGGGGCCGAACTAGAGCGTGAGCGTGACGCCCCGAGTTTTCTACTTACCGGCCTGAACGCTCGGCTAATTTTGGGGCCTCGACCGCTTGGCACCCGTGCCTAAGCTAAGAGAACTTCTGCAAACAACGAACGAATGCTAAAACATAGATCGTGTGATGAAATCGTACGAACGGACATTCTCTACTGGCTTATTAAATGAATACACTTCTACTTCTAGGGTCGGTAGCAGTGGCGTACGACATGTTTAAGTGAACGTGAACATTTAGAAATCACCCTGGATAGCTAACAAAGTTCGAACAAAGACACGCTAAAGAATCGCAGGTGGTCTCCGAATGACGCAAAAAAGGCAGTAATTTTCAGACTTCCTCTTTAATTCTGCTTATAACATATCTCTTTACTTAATTATTTTCATTACAGCTGCCATGAAAACAACATATTAAGCGAATTCCACATGGACCAATTTGGTGTATTTGCTTCTCAATCTGATAGCCCTGGATCAAATTACCTCATTTTTTGTGAATGTGGTAAGATAATTTTTAACTTTAAAGTAATAATAAATAAAAAAACAAACAGATATGTAGATGACATATTTGTTATATACAAGAACCTTCTATTAACTTTACCCTGGAAATTGAAAATAATAATCAATTACCTTTCTTAGATGTTTCTACAGTGTGTCCACGGATAGAGTTCGGATAGGGAGCAAATGACAAAAAATTTTCGAGTTGAAATTTGATCTTCTGAGGATAAGCCCTGCTTGGTTTGAAACTAATTTGTGACGTAATTTTACTTTCGAAAAATCACGTATGCCTTGGGAATTTTGAAAAAACTAATTTTCCACATCAGTAAAGTGCCCTTTCTGTAGGTTTTACGACAAAATGTTATTAAAGAAACTTGTTCAGAATGAAGAACTGAGTAGGTTTGCGAAAGTCTAGGCCTACTTTGATTTTTGGCATTTTTTCCCACTTTTCTTTAGAAAAGTGCACTTTTTGTAGCTTTCACATCAAAATGTTATTAAGAAAACTGGATGAAAAACTGGATAGGTGGGAGAAAATTGAAAAGCCTAGGTCTAGTTTGATTTTTGTGCGTTTTAATTTTTTAGCAGCAAACAAATCAAAGTCGACCTAGACTTTCGAATTTTTTCACACCTATCCAGTTTTTCATTGTGAACAAGTTTTCTTAATAATATTTTGATGTGAAAGCTACACAAAGTGCACTTTTCTAAAGAAAAGTGGGAAAATGCCAAAAAATCAAAGTAGGCCTAGACTTTCGAAATTTCGCAAACCTACTCAGTTCTTCATTCTGAATAAGTTTCCTTAATAACATTTTGTTGTGAAACCTACAGAAAGGGCACTCGAAAATTTTTTGTCATTTACACCCTATCCGAACTCTATCCGTGGACACACTGTATACTGAAATCAGATAGTATAGAAACTATATAGAAAACCAACACATACTAATAGATATCTCCACTTTAACTCCAGTCGTCATATATATTAGTGTTACAGGACTAAAACGATTTATTCTAATAACAAGAACTTGAGGAGGAAATTAAACATGTAAAACATGTTCTTGAGAAGAATAGTTACCCTGTTGAATTTGTTGAGCAAGTTTTGCAAGATTGCCAACAAAATAACAATGCTAATAGAATTAAAGAAATAAATCTGGTGGACCGCCGACCAATAAATTTAATTATTTCTTATATTCCTGGACTGGATAAGCTAAAACGCATAGTAAATCGTTTTAATGCTAGAACAGTATTTAAAACCAAAAATACATTAAGATCGATGCTAGTTGAAACGAAACCATTTAATGAGGTACAAAGTTCCAAAAAATGCTTTTATAAAATTCTTTGTGAATGTGGAAAGTTCTATGTTGGGAGACTTGTAGACCGTTCGTTTAAACGAATATAAAAATTATATCAGGTAAAATCAAATTTCGAAATCAAAAATATATAAACACTCTTTTAATAACAATTATATGATTTTGTGGGATAGGTCCAAACCAGTTCTCAAAGAAGAAGTAGTAAATAGACGAAAAATTAAAGAATCAGCATTTAATCTAGAAAATACTGACAACTTTGGTGCTGAATGTTCAGTGGAATTCAGTAAAATATTGCCAGTTATAAAGAGAAGTTGGTACAATAACAGACCAGGTGGCTAGGCTATTATTTCTGTTGTCATGACATGTTAACTTGACATTTATTCTGTCTGTCATTTCACTTTGACGTGACACGATCTTTGAGAAAGGAGGAAGACTTATTCTCCGAATGCAGCTCAGAAAACAAAGTTGTTGAAGTTATTTTTTGAGTTAAATGATAAAAGTTTCGTTCTTTTAGTGTTGTAGTTGATCTAGGTAAGTTGTTTATACGACCACAAGAAGAAATCGCAAAGTTTTATATCGCAAGATCTCAGAGAAAATTCGTGTTCGGAGTCGACTCACCAAGTGATTTTGAAAAATGTTCAATAATCATTGATTCACCTGCAATATGTGCTCGAGCACAATCTTGTTGAAAATAAACTCTACCAATTTCTTCATTGTCAAGCTGAAGAGGACACTTAAATAAAAAACGTGTTGTATCCAACGTTATTGTGGTCCCCAAGAAACTGTTGTTGACATTCCTGATAGCAATCTTCCACAGAATACGTCCACTGTCCGTCAACTTTCCGTCCGTTTCTAAAATATGATTCGACCATAAAAATGCTTTTTGTTTTTGTGTAAACACTATTTTAACGCAGGATATTTGAAACAACGAAATACGCACGTGAATTTCACTAACACTGTTTGACTTTGACAGTTGTTAAAAGGTTAGATCGCAAAACATCGGAACCTATCAACGCCAACTTAAGGTTGAATTTAGAAGAACGCTTGTTATTATTATCGATTCGCCAAATTCCTTAAACTTAAAATAAATTCCCCGAGAAGAATGTCACATTTACATCACCTTTCCCTCACTTTTCCATCATGTTCCTGCCACTGGTTAGGTCTCTAGGGATAATTAGATGACTGCCTTTAGATATTAGAAAGCGTATTACCCTCAGTTTGAATTGCAACTTTTTGTTTTTGGAAGGATACATTTAGCATAGCCCTCCAAATAATAAGTTCAAACAATTTCCTATGTATAGAATAGTACTATGGTACTAGTATTGAGGTTGCTGTTAAGAGTAAGAATAGCTTATAGCTATAAACTTCGCCTCATGTCTGTCTTGTTATCTAGACAGAATAAAGACGATTTGCTATTATTGTTATCATTATCATTGCCATTATTGATGGAAAAAACTAGCCTTGCCCTAGAATATTCAAAATATTTCTTTGATCGGATAGGTATGTCAAATATTTCAAAAAGAGGGCTATATAACCGTTATTTAATACAACAAGCGACAAAAATATATTAAACACTTACCACGTTATTCACGGTAACCGAAACCCTTTAAAAGTTTGTGCACGTACGGTTGAAGTAAACAATGCCGTTCTTAACCTAAAAATTTAGATGAGCTAGACAGTGCACATGTGGCGACTTATACCATTAGTGATTATTTGAGACATTGCCAACTAGATGGAGACTCTTACTTTAGGAGTTATTGTGGGGTCTCATATTGCAAACTGTCTCATTAGGGTACTTTCCTCTACGCTGGCTAAAAACATATTGAAACAAATAAACGTCCCATCATTTAAAAATAGACGCGAAACAATACCAAACGAGAATCAAAAAAATATCCATTTTTCGACGTCGCCACATTTCCCTGTCCCTCGGCTGAAATTCTCAGAAATACATATGCTTAAACTATCTAAGTCACTTCTTGTTTTGTTATTAGTCTGTCGGCCATCCAATTTCTACCAACTACCGCATTTTTATGTCATGTTAGAGTCATGGAAAATAAAGCACAGATGATACAATTCCGGGCCACATTTTTCTGGGTATACTCTGCGGTTTATGCACAGATTTTTATGTTCTGTCCGACCCACATGCATTAAAGAAATAATTCTGAGGAAGGGGACAGATAATTTATTACCAATCTGGCTGTGTTGACTTTGAAATTTATTATATAGTTTCCATGATAGCATACTGAGTTATTAGTTTTATTGCAATCAACTTCGGTGTCTTGTTACCGCGAAAAATAATTAGTATGTTGGTATACTATATTCCTTTGCAAGTTTACTGTCTTGCAACTCGATCGTTCATAATTTCCAACGATATAAACGAATAGATGACTCACGGTAATACAAATACCTAATAGCAGTGACTATACTATAGTCACTGCTAATAGGCGAGATAATTTGTTTACATTGGCATTTCTTAAATTCAGTCTTTCCTATTTTGTAATGCATAATAAATAGCTTTTTGATAGATTGTATGTCGTATATATGCTTTGAGATGCTTATATTTACAAAATAACCTAAATCGCATCAAAAAACTTGAAACCAAAACTTGAATGTGCCAACAATAACATCCTTTTAAAATCATGAAACAAAACAAGTTGCCTTTGGTAATGTATCTATCTATATATCATTGATAATTTCTAACATAGGTAATCTATCCGAGACAGTTGTACATTGTGGAAATCCTTTGTTGAAGTAACTTTTTTGCAGCGTACACTGTTTGAAGCCAAAATATCTACGCGATCCTGGGAGAATGCGGGTGTAGTCTCTTGAAAATTTCAGCACGTCCTCATTTCCAGAGACAAATAGTTTGGCGTTCGATGATTTTGATAATGGTGCGGCGACCACAGTTGGCCATAATTATATTACGTCTTGAGTATTAAAAGTTGCCTAGTTTAATTGCTAGGCAAAGTTTGCTCTCCTTGTTAGGTGCTCGTTATAGTCGGGAAGTTAGTCTAGCCAGTAAGCATTTTTTCCATTTCAAATAGAAATAGCTGAATGGGCCTTTTTAGTAGAATTTATGTGCATTTAGCGGTTTCCCTATCCCCTTACAACATAATTTCCCTTTAGAGCTGAGGGTGTGTTAAAATTTTAATAAAATGCGACAACTGCAGCTAAATTCAGCCCTCGGTTAAAAATCTCCCAAAATCACAAGCTGAAGTTGGCAACCGATTTTTATTCACGGGCTGAAGTTACCTCGGCTTTCCAGTCCCAGTCACTTCAAACATACCTACTTCTTGACTTTTACTTAAGGCTGATAGTGAAAAAATAAGTACCCGATAATAATTCGCTTGTTCACGCACACTCGTATAAAAAGTATAGTATGCAACACGTTTTACAAACTCCTTTAGACACTCACACATAATAATATACTAGCACCTCATTAATAGGTACGGCATCAGACATTCTAAGAAAATACGCATTATACCTATTTCTATTGTTTTTTGTTTTAACTTGGTAGACTTGATATCACGAGAGTGTGCAGAGGAAGAAAGCAGGTTTGCATAATCTAACTAAGTATAACTAATAATAAGGAAACTAGTTTGAATTCGTTTTACCACCAGGAAACACGAATTTTACCATTTTACTTAGAGAATTAAAGAAGTTTTCTCGCATGACTTGGTTTTAGATTTGCAACACTAGTTTCAGAGCAATAACTGGAATTGGGTTTGTCTCTTTCATGTTAAACTTTTAAGTATTGGACATCATGCACCCATCAGTGGCGCTACCAAAAATTTTGCTCTTACTCATTGATCTCAGTACACTTCGTCAGTACAAAAACAGCACCACCCTGCGATTCAGTTCGAGAGGACAATTTTATTTATGTCCTTCTATAGGTCATTAAATAGCTTGAAATACTGTTCCACTAAACTTTAGATATATATACAATACTTAGACGTTGTCTCCACGATTGGAATTTTATTTCCACTCCATAAAGAATTCCAATTATTTTGAACAACTACCAATAAGGGACATTAAACCATAAAATTTATTCGAGTGGATGTATCGAATGGTGTCGCAAAAGTTACTAAATTATAAACCCTTTGACATTGTAAAAAGAGACTGAGCTGACCAAAATTTCTGGTAAATTGCTTTAGTTTATAGGTGTTCGCTTTATGGCAAACAGAATCGTTTTACTTATATAAAGTAGAACTTCTGCAGTTTTATTGAGTAGTATTTTCTCTGCTGCATTATTGATCCTATACGGTTTCCTGTAAATAAACATAGCCTGACATCGAATTAATTCATTACATTACTCCAGTATCTAAAAATATACTACTGTCTTTCAATAGGTTTAGTCGACCTTCTTTTGGAAATTTACTTGAATCATTTTTTATTGTATGGTACAATCGTATTCATATGTTATGTCGTCAGATCTCTAACATTTGTATTTTCCTCAACAACAATTATTACTGACAACGAACTACAACTTTGGACCGCCGTTTAATGAGGTTTCGAAGTTGCAGTTCCCACCAGGTTGCCAAATATTGTCCTCGAGGTAAATACAAAGGCTACAACCGGGTACAAACCCGAAACACCGAGTCGTCTTTTTTACAGAACTTTTTTGTATGTTGGTTTAGCTGAAAATATTTTATAGCCCGATTAATTTAGAAACTTTTTTATTCTTGTTCTTTTTTTCATTCTTGATAGTCTTCCTGAAAAAATAAAATTACTTTCTTGTTCCGTATTTAAATACAGTTATTGACACTGCGTAAAAACATAGGCGGGTTTAAATTTTGTAACTTTCGTGTTTTACTCTTTACGAGCGCGGTAGGAAATACTGTTTTCTAAATTCAAAGACATCTATTTTTAATTTGATATGGCTGGTTTTGAGGGATGCTGTGGCGTGCACAGATCTTTTCTAAAAAAGTTGCTAATGCGATTTATTAAAATTTTGCTCCTACAGGAAGTGGCATAGTAGACCTTGGATTTTGTATGAAAGAGACAATTTTTGCTCAAAAAATGCAGTTTCTCAAGCTCTAAAATGAAATAAAAACGGGTCAAATTGCACAATCAATAAACTTTTTACAGGGTGACCCGAAAACAAATGGGTCACACTGTAAGTAGATTTAGAAAAAAGTGTTTTGGAGGTATTCTCGGAGGTGTTTCAAGATATTTCGAGGTATTTCGAGGCATTTTAAAGTAGATGGAAACATTTTGGAGATATTTCGAGGTATTCTTTGAGTCGGACTTCGACTTTCAAAGTCTAAATTTCGAGTTCAAAGTCGGAATGTCGACATTTAGAGTCGAAAGTCGAACTTCGACTTTGAAAGTCGAAATTTCGAGTTCAAAGTCGAATTTCGACTTTGAAAGTCGGACTTCGACTTTGAAAGTCGGACTTCGACTTTGACAGTCGGAATTTCGAGTTCGATAAAAATAAGATAATGGTGTGGCCGTTCTACGCTTCCGTAGGCAGCAGTTTTTCAACTCATGGTATTTCAATAAATCCATTGAAAACTGATATTCAATTTTTAAATTTAAAATAACATGTAATATGTTGTTCCGCTCTAACGTGTGATTTGATGTGAAAGTATTAGATAATTTTATTGGTAGCAATTTCTCCCTACCCCCACGAGACATCAACTGATACCAGGGCAGGCATTAGCGACATCACTCTCCCTTGCTCTATATATAGCTGATTAACATAGCGAATCCTTA
The DNA here is from genome assembly GCA_963920635.1 of Pseudeuparius sepicola. Taxonomy (NCBI): domain Eukaryota; kingdom Metazoa; phylum Arthropoda; class Insecta; order Coleoptera; family Anthribidae; genus Pseudeuparius; species Pseudeuparius sepicola. The sequence goes on from OY987305.1 coordinate 10,196,105, forward strand.
CACGTAAAGTGCTTTTTCGCATTTGAGCGTAAATAGTGTCACTTTCTGGATATCTGGAGCGAAGTCAAACCTAATTTAGAACTTGGCAAGTGCTGCTGCAAAGGCACCGGTGAATTTTATGCAGGTAAGACCTGGAAAATTACTACGAAATGGAATTAAGGCGACCGCCCCGAGATATGCGAAAAACACCTGCAGATACAGGACCTTTGCATAAAACTGGTCAGGCTTGAAATATTGTATGCTCGAGCTAATGGTCCATGGAAACTTCATGGGTTCTTAAACGTTCTAAAGCAAATCAAGTGATCAATCTTGGAATAAAGAAGATGGTTTTACCTGTGGAGATGCAAGGCTACGTATCAAAGAATAAGAATTGATCTCTAATAAAGTTATTGGTGTATACACTGTGTCCCGGATAAGAATGAACAGCATGGGGATATTGCAAACGGTGAGAGATACGGCAACGGTTAAATGGGGAAAAAGTTGCGCAATTTTGAGGTCAATAAAATGGCAGAAACAGATTTCTAATATCTTTTTTCGTTTCTGAGTTATTTTGAAAAAAGTAAAATTTTCCGTTTTGGATTTTATCTTTTTCTGAAGTTGTTATCACAGATAGAAAAAAAAGAAAAACACTTTCTTGTGGCACTTTTTAACGGACTTTAAGGTGGAGTTTTTAGATTTGTTCTACGACGTTTCGTTTTTGAGAAACCATCTCCAACTTTATTTTTTTAAATACGGACCTGGATTTTTTTTGCAGATTTTGAAAGCACTTTTCATTGCAAATACCATGATGTATGACTCGAAATATTTTTAAAATGTTTTGAGACAATTATATTGAAAATTCCTTTTTTTCATTCATTTTTTCTATTGCGGCCCTGTATTTAATAATAAGAAGTCGAAATATTAATCAGTATTGACAACAATTTAACTTACAGTTTATTTTGACTTCGAAAACTTAATATTTTTAAATACCCCTGTCTGGTGTTTTCCTCTGTTCAGTGTCGCATTGTGTTTTGGAGTAAATTCTTCGCTTTTTCTAGTTGTGAGAAGAAAGCTTTAAGCCAACGAAACCAGTAACTTTTGGCATTTATTAATTGCAACAATACATTCGTTCGGCCTCTACACTATTTCTGTGACACAAGTTATACCATGCTGACATGTTAAATTTGTCGTCATTTGAAAAAGCACCCTCCATTTCTAATGATACAAATTGTTAACTAAATGATACAGTGGGAGTTATGACAAATAAATGACAAGGGGTTGGTTTCGTTGTTTCAAAGCCTTCTAGGTGGAGGATTTTTATTAAATTTTTATTATCGTATGTGACTGTTATTAGTCTTTGCCGTCCTTTTTTAGTTCTCCAATTGAAAGATAAGTTGTAAGTTAAATTGTTGACAATACTGATTAATATATAGACTTCTTATTATTAAATACAGGGCCGCATTAGAAAAAAATGAATAGAAAAAAGGAATTTTCAGTATAATCGTCTAAAAACATTTTAAAAATATTTTGGGTCATACATCATTGTATTTGCAATGAAAAGTGCTTTCAAAATCTGAAAAAAAAATCCAGGTCCGTATTTAAAAAAATTAAGTTGAAGATGGTTTCTCAAGAACGAAACGTTGTAGAACAAATCTAAACACGCCATCTTAAATCCCGTTAAAAAGTGCCATGAGAAAGTGTTTTTCTTTTTTTCCTATCTGTAATAACAACTTGAGAAAAAAATAAAATCGAAAACGCAAAATTTTACTTTTTTCAAAATAACTCAAAAACTGAAAAAGATATTAGAAATCTGCTTGTGCCATTTTATTGACCTCAAAATTGCTCAACTTTTTCCCCATTTAACCGTTGCTCTATCTCTCACCGTTTGCAATATCCCCATGCTGTTCATTCTTATCCGGGACACAGTGTATACTAATCGCCCTCCACTCACTGGAATAATTTTGTAAGATTTTCCTTATAATAGATATTAAGCAAATAAATATGATCACGTAGAGAAAAAGTAGCACTAGTAACTCAAGATAACAGAATTGCTACTCTGATTGCTACTCTGATTGCTACTGTGATTGCTTCTAGGTTAGAGTATTGTATTTTAAAAGAATAATTTTTTGTAAAGCGGTTCTGCCTTAAAATTGAATTTTGTGGATTTATATAAGTTAGAATAATCTGGTTTTATTAATTAACTTAAAACTGAATTTACGCCATATAAACCATCAGCCGGAAAATAAAATATTTAGTAATAATTTTATTATTTGGCCTGTAACCCCATTTGCTGCTTTATTTTCAGCTGCACAGCTACAGCTGGCAGCAATTATTTCGCTATGTTGAATGTCACGTACTTTCCGCCGCGACTTTTTTGCATTATTTTCTAACACAAATATCACGTAATCTGGTATACCTATATTATACCGACCGCTCTCTGCTTCGAATAATTAAGTATTTCGGTTATTATTTAGCTCTACAACCCTTCTAAGGAATGGAATATACATGAGGTGAGGAAACATCGGTAGCTTCTTAATTATTCTCATTCATTAACGTTCATTTTATACCTTAATAATTTACGGATTTAGCTTGAGAAGATGGCTGGGTTCGAAGTTCATTTAATCTAATAGGGTGTTGTTTTACTAAAACTAATATCTCAACATTTTAAAGTGTCGCCATCAAAACCTTTATTAAATTCAATTAGGTATATACGGTATACACCTGTTGTTGTTTATTCCAAATGCATGTTGATATGAAACACCAAATATTTTGGGACTTAATTAAGCTAAAAGTCAGTATGGTGCTGTCATATAGAAACTTCAACTTTTGTCCAACTTTTAGTGACAAAACTCTAGGAATCTATAGAAAACATCAAAATAAGTAGATTTTTTCTTATAAACTTGTATAGAAACCTAACGGTTTTCGATATTTTTCATTTTTGTATTGTTTCTTAGGGAAGACGGCTAAGGCAAACATATTTGGTACAGTTTAGACAGACATCAAATACTATAAACTAAAAATAATTCCACCAGTGCCGGAGAGATTGGGTCAACCATAATATTTTTTAATAAAAAATGATATGCCACCGGAAAAGTAATCTTTTTTGTCTTCACTAAATGTCCCAATTAATTCTAAGAAAAAACTATTCGTGACTTTTTCGAAAAATGTACCGTTTTAAAAAAAAATCAGTCTTATGCATTTTAATTTTTTAGCAGAAGAAAATCAAAGTAGCAGAAGAAAATCAAAGTAGGTGTAGGCTTTCGAAATTATGCAACCTACTGAGTTATTAATTCCGAACAACTTTCCTAAAACCTACAAAAAAGTTTCTAGATTCGAAAAATCATGTGTCCTGGGAATTAAAAAAAACTAATATTTGGTATGTAGGTTTTACGGCAAAATGTTTCTTAGAATTAATTGGGAAATTTAGTGAAGGCAAAAACATTACTTTTCCAGTGGCATATCACTTTTTTTATTAGAAAATATGATGGTTGAACCTCGTGGGCTGGATTATTTTTAATTTATAGTATTTAATGTGTGTCTAAACTGTTGCAAATATGTTTGCCTTAGTTGTCTTCCCTTATGAAAATAAAGGAAAATTTGAAAAAAAATTGAAACCGTTTGGATTTATAAGGAAACATTTACTTATTTTGACGTTTTCTATAGATTCCTAAAGATTTGCCACTAAAAGTTGGACCACCCTGTATAATGAAAACGAAAATGATCATCAACCCAAAATGAATCAGTCGATAATGCCATAAATATATGTATATCCTATAGTATTAGCGCAAATCGTAATAAACTGTTTTCAGTTAACCTTTATTAATTTAGTTTAAGTGTTTTAACATTAATTGGACGCCGTTGTAAAATTCCAATATATATCTAAAATGCTAGTAATTGCTTTCACGTTATAATTTTCATTTTTTGAATCATATGCACTAAGTCTACAAAGTGTCTTTAGTGGGTGTTTCTAAATTATGGTGCCAACGTAATATGACAGGTAGAAAAAGTCATTTTGAACGTAAACGTTTCCAGGATGATAAAGATACCGTACATATTTCTCTCAATAACTTCTACAGAAGTTACGCCAATTGAAATGAAACTTGGGGAAGTTCTTTAATCGCTGAAGTGCAACAATTTCATGTAAAAAATTTATTTCCATCGCTCAGAGGCAGAGGGGCGGGGTAGCACAATAGATTTTACTCATAACTTTTTTGAGGTTATCTTTTTGGTCCTGCAGGTTCATCATTTTAGTGCAATAAAACTGTATACTTGTTCTAGGTATAACGATAAAATCAACCATTTGTGTTGAAATCGTCAAAAGGTGCCCCAAAACAACCTGTTAATCGCATTTACATGTTACATTCAAAATTAATAAAAAAATGCCAAATGAGCATTGGATAAAACATCTTTGATTTTCTTGAAATAAGGTGTCACAATTTTGTCGAGTTCAATGTGTTCCATTTTGAAAGCGAACATTTTTTGGTATATTGAGATATGACAGTATGTCTAATTATAAAATAGAACGTAATAATTGTGAAAATATTCCATGGCAGAAAATTAGTCATAGCTCTTTTATTTTTTATAATAACTATGCCGAGTATTATATCTTTGGAAAGCTCAAAAAATTGCCAATTTTATAAGGCCACAGCCATCTATGATTTACATTTAAAAAACCCAAGTTTATGTCATATCTCAAAAATCACAAACAACATAAAAATTGGATCAGATTATCTTATTAAGCCCAAAATTATCTACAATTTTTGTCTCTACAGTTTTTCTGTATAATCAGAAATAACGGAGCTACAGAGATCTGAATAAATAGCAAAAAACCACTCTTTTCAAAATATCTAGTGACCCATGAACTTTTTTAAAAATCCAAAAATGGCATTAGATTGAGCATTTAAAACTGCAAATCTTTCCCCATTTAACCTTTGTTCTAGCTCTGCTAGTTTCCGAGATCCCCATAGTGGGCATCGAAAAAACTCACCTTGTATAAAAAAAGAAGGGTAATTCACTACGATTGCACATACAGTCTGAATGTCAATAGTTCGTATGTTAACGGTCTAGTCCGTATATACGGTCTGCACCATTTAGGCCGTATAGATACAGCCTAGACCGTATACATATACGGTCTGTTTTCATATACGGGCTGTAACATATACAAAATATCCCTCACACTAGTGCCGAAAAGCCGCAGCACTGAATCCGCATTCAGAAAGTCTACTCTTCTCTAACATAAGTGAAACTCTTCCCAAAAGATTTAACTTGATTAATAATTCGTTGATTATAAATTCAATAAATTTGAAGGTTTAACTTCGAACCTCGAATGTTTTATGCAATTCAGGCGAGGAAATTCGAAAAGCCCCCCGGGCAGGCAGCACCCTCATTCATGTTTATCGATCTGTATAAGATAAATATTGTCGTATAAAGTATTAGCAGGACATCACCAGCATATAAAAGCTACGGGGATCAAGATCACATCCTTTGTCAATTGATTGATGACTGAAGTATAGCTTTTCGCCTGCCGTATCGCGCGTTCCCTCCATAGATTGTGTTTGGGGACAATGATTGTGAAAGAATGCCCTTTACAGGGGTTTGTAAAACAAGTACCGACCTCGGAGCGAGTCCAAGTTGAGGGGTGGCAAATTGGCCAGGCCTTGCTGAAACTGCGACAGAATAAACGCCTCCACCTATTTGTTGTGTTTCCATCCTTCTGACATATTGAATGTCAAAATTTGTCCATATTTCGCCAAATATAATCTCTAAGAAAAGGTATTTAATATTTATTTTAGCTAACTCTGCTAACATTATGCCAACTCGCGTTTTATTAAGTAATCAGGGTCTCTGCAATCCACCTTACAAAATTTGATATTTGAGAGGTTGACCCAAGGAAGTTGAGCCCCAATTTATGTCCATTAATTTTAGATGTACAGTTGGGGTTGAACTGCCAGGAATTTCGGTGGACATTTCTAATTTCTGTTTTTCCCCTTACTTGAAATTCTATAATTCAAAAGGCAGACGGTACGTAAAATTTAATTTTCTTATTAATTCGCAGCAAAATGCCACCGGCCCGACCAGTAATAAACTTTTCTCGTCAATCTTCGGCCGGTCCCCCTTCCAATTTGGGCACAATCTAAATACAAATGGGGGGACGCCTCTCAGATTTGCAGGACGACTCTCGCATTTCGTTGGACAGAGCAACGACACAGGTATTTGGTTTTATGATAACGAGTGCTGTGACCGAATGACTGAAATAGATCGTACCATCAAAAGACTTGTTCTGGCGTCACTCTATACATACACTCTATGTATTATCACATCATAGTTTTTGTAAAATATTCACAGAACAAAATCGTTTATTTATTCTTTTTTCGATCACTATGTGTTGTAAATTGTTTTATGGCGCTATAATATTAATACGAAATAATTGAAGATTTGTATACTGAAAGTGAATAATAATAATTCTAATAATAATTCTCAGCCTCACAATACTCCAAACTAGGAGTACCCCAGAAGCAACCACATGCTTTTGCGGGGGAGGGGGGCAATTACTATTAATTTGTCTTCGTTGTCATTTGCGGTTAGGGCCATCTTTTTCCCTATAGAACTATAGGATAGCATTCGCTCAAGTACTACGGAAAACACTAGAAAACCTTAGTAATCCCAGTGAGTGTAGGGCAATTAGTAAATCACAGGGATAAAGCTATTTAGGAGCAATACCGTGCATGATAGAGGCGGATCCAGGCAAATCTAAACGGGGGGGCGGGGTGGTAAATTTTTTTCCTGAGGGGCCGGAGTAAGGGAAATTTTTAGAATATAATATGTATTTTTGTGAAAAATAAAATTATTTATTTCTCTAGAAAAAACAGAAACAAAAAAATGTTTACCCAAACAAAATAAAAATCAAACTTAATTAATAAACATAACAAAACAAAATCACAAAATAAAATCATATTTTCTTTTCTTTCGCGCAAACTGATCTTTTCTTCATTTATGGGTACGTTACGGTGTATATTTAATAGGGCTAAATTACTTAGTCTGTCTTGGACCATATTGGTACCTAACCAAGTTTTAATTATTTCAAGTAAAGAAAAATTTATTTCCGCCGAGACATTGCTTATTTTCTTGCCGTTGTCGCGATGCGACTTCGTACTGGTGTTGCCAGAACAAGCTTTATTAAGAAACTGAGGAAAATATACTAAAACGCTCTTTAATTGTACACTATAGATTGTGACAGGTAAATATTTTATGTCCCTACACCTAGAATTCCCTAAAAGGCTGCCATATTGATATTATTGATAGGTAACGGAGGACAGGGCCGTAATCAACAGAATTTACATTTTACACACACGAATCCTAAATTTAAATAGATAGAAATTAACATCAAACTCTGTTCTTTGAAGCATATAAAAAGGCTATAGTTTCTGTGTTTGAAGTTAGGTTAGAGCCACAGACACAGAGATCGAATATCAAGGTTAAAGTTAAGCATCTGTCACAAGTTATGACATTTCTGCCGGACGTGCTAAATACGTCCCTGTAGGCGCCCAAAACATTGCTGCCAACCTTGTATTACCAAATTAAAAAATGCAATTTCTAGTGTATAATTAAAGAGCGTTTTTAGATTACCTAATAATACTCCGGTTGTAATAATGGTTGTAGAAAAAGGGGGGGCGGCACTAAAATGTTTTATCCTGTTAATACAGGGTGCCCGCAAACATTGTTATTTTTCTAAATTTGCACCTAATTTCAGATAGTATAGAAACTAGTATCATAGAAAACCAACACATACTAATAGATATCTCCATTTTAATTCCAATCATCATATCAGTGTTAAAAAAGGAGTAATTAAAAGTTTGTATGACAGGGCTAAAGAGATTTGTTCCAATAACACAAAATTTGAGGAGGAAATTAAACATATAAAACATGTTCTTGAGAAGAATAGTTATCCTACTGAATTTAATGAGCAAGTTTTTCAGGATTGCCAACAAAATAACAATGCTAATAGAATTAGAGAAATAAATCTGGTGGACCGACCAGTAAATTTAATTATTCCTTATATTCCTGGACTATCAGATAAGCTAAAACGCATAGGCAATCGTTTTAATGTCAGAACAGTATTTAAAACCAAAAATACATTAAGATCGATGCTAGTTAAAACGAAACCATTTAATGAGGTACAAAGTGCAAAAAATTGCATTTATAAAATTCCTTGCGAATGTGGAAAGTTCTATGTTGGGGAGACTTGTAGGCCATTTAACGTTTGTTTAAAAGAACATAAAAATTATATCAGGCAAAATCAAATTTCGAAGTCGAAAATATGTGAATACTCTTTTATAATAACAATCATAGGATTTTGTGGGATAGTTCCAAACCAATTCTCAAAGAAGAAGTAGGAAATAGACGAAAAATTAAAGAATCAGCATTTATTCTAGGAAATACAGACAACTGTGTTGCTGAATGTTCAGTGGAATTCAGTAAAATATTATTGCCACTTATTCAAAGAGAAGTTAGTATAAATAATTAGGTAGAACACAGGTGGCTAGGCTATTATTGTTTCTGTTGTCATGACATTTTAATCTGAAATTTATTAATCTGTCATTTCACTTTGACGTGATATGATCTTTGAGAAAGGAGGAAGATATATTCTCCGAAAGCTCAGGAAACAAATTTGTTGAAGATATTTTTTGAGTTACAAATTCATAGTTTAGTTCATTTACTGTTAGGAATTTATTAATTTTCCAGGCAACTTGAAAAAGTTGTCTTTTAACCAGTTTGGTGGCGAAAGCCCAATTAAAATTCAATTGATCTGTTTACGCCACAAATAAATTTTAGAAAATACACTATGTATAAGATGCAACTTTGAAACTTGTCATGAAGCATGGCTGAATCGATTGGAAGATTAGTTTCTTTTTTTCATTTAAAAAATGCTATTTTCGACATTTTTGGGTTACATTTTATATCATAGCAGGCCATGCAAAAGACCTAAATAAAAAAATCCCCATCACGGAGTAGATCTCCTTAAGTGCAATATATCTACTAAAAAAGAAAAAAAATTAAATCGGTTGTTCTATTAAAAAATACCGATTTTTCAAGTATGATACTGAATCACACCGTATATAAATTTGAAGTGTGAACAATATTTTAAATTTTAAGTTGAATTAAATCAATCTACAACTGAACTATTAAAAGCAGCTAAGAAGACTTTTCGGATAGGTCAATCATTATCACCTCTAAAAGTAAATGACGTAGGTATAATACTTTCCAACTTTATTTGGATAGAATATCACAGTATGATTGTGAATAAAAATGTTATGACCTGTTTGTTTGCTTAAAGCACAGACCTATATAGCTTCGCTACTATATAGGTCTGTGCTTAAGTAAGTACCTATATAGCTTCGCTACTATATAGGTCTGTGCTTAAAGTAAAATGTTCGGGTCTTCTTCAATTTTGAATATTCCAAGTGGAACAACCTATATATGTAGATCTGTATAAATATGTTGTGTAGTTGACAATGGTTATTACCTCCGCTGTATCTGAGACCCTGGTTAATGATTTATTGAAGTTCTAAACGTATGGCGGGACGACCCCGAAATAAAAAATCCCATCCGTCCGGCCTTATGTGTGTGCAACCTATCACGTCCCTTTTTTGGATTTAACCCGAATATTATTCATGCAAGCAAAAGGTCCGGCCCCGGGGATTCGTTCATATGCAACGCTCATCTGGCGCGGCGCACTACGTCGCGATGCTGTAAAATGTGATCGTATCGTGAAAGCATACATATGCCTGTGCACATAAAATCTTGTGTAACATGCCCGATTCGAAAAAACGCCTGACGCGCCGGGCCGAAGTTATGGAACTACATAAATACACCGCGCGTAATGCCTACGATCCACGGATAACGACAGATTGCCATGGTAGTCTAAGATAAAAAAAATCTATTCGTTACTGGCTCAGAGAAATAACCAAGGATATAGAGGGAGTAAGAACAAAAAGTAAACAGAGCCAACATCTTTTTGAGTGATGCCACGTACTTTATTGTTTACAGCATTTCATTTCAAAATAGAATGATTTAGTAATGGGATTAAATGAAGGCACACGTCTCATAACGCTAAACTAACAAATGTAGTTATTAATTTCTTGTATATAACAATTTTAAACTAAAATTAAATTGAACTGTAATTATAGTTGCTAATTATCGCTTTAATGAAATCGTCAACAGATACATCAAACCGCCCGACATGGCAACGCCGCCGTTGTCACCGCGGACGCCCGGTTCGTTTCTCGGCGGTATTTGTTTTGTGTATGGCCAGCAAGTCAAGTTTTCCGATTGTTTACGTATGCATTTTTGGTTTTTTCAATTGTTTTTCTGTTAATTTATAGGCTTTTTTAGTATTTAGGATATAGTGACTGATTTTATATATAATGGGACGCAGAAAGTGTGTGGTGTGTGGCCAAATTGATATTTCTCAGGATAAAACCTATCACAAGTAAACGTTGTACACACGCGCCTAATGTTTGTTTACTTCGGTAAATTTGCATAAGATGTTGGTTAACTACAAACGTGTGTATTTTGATGCTGTTGCTCCCTCTATTCTTGGTTATTTCTCTGAGGTTATTGGTATGCCTACTCCCTGTGAATACACGTGATTTAGACTCCAGGGATAGTATCCCTGAGAGAATCAGAAACTAGGCAAGCAACAAATGGTAACGTAGATAAAAAAATAGTAATTGCCCCCTCCCCCGCACAAGCATGTGGTTGCTTCTGGGGTATTGCGAGGGTGAGAATTATTATTATAGTTATTATTATAATAAAGACTTCTTCCGGAGAAGAGTTCTTCTAGAAAAGAGTTCTCCCGGAGAAGAGTTCTCTTGGATAAGATTTCTCCTCGATAAGAGTTCTCCTAGATAATAGTTCTTCTGGAGAAGAGCTGAGTTCTCCTTTGAGTTCTTCTGACGAAGAGTTCTCCTGAAGAAGAGTTCTCATGGAGAAGAGTTGTCCTGCAAGAGTTCTCTTGAAGACTTGTCCTCTTGGAGAAGAGTTATCTTTAAGAAGAATTCTCTTGGAGAATTGTTCTCTTATAAAAAGCTCTCCCGGTGAAGAGTTCTCATGGCGAAGAGTGTTCTCGGCAAAAATAATTTTTATATTTGCACGCAACGTGTACCTAATTGCATATCTTGGTCTTATTTCGCATCGTGTCGAAACATTTTATTAACCCGTGCCTGATTTAACAATATCGATTTTTAGATTTACAATACTCCATCGATTCGTCAAAGCTCTTGTTTCGCAATCTGCGAAGAAACGATCCGAAAATAAGTGTATCTGGAGACTTTCCCGTTCTCTCCCTCATGTTAACATATTTATGTCTCGTTGATTTTATATCTTCTCTCGTTTGTCGCTTAACAAAATAAGGCATGCGGAATTGGAGCAACAAATCGGATATGTACCGAATTGTTTGATACGCTTTTGGAAAAAGAAATCAACTAAATATGTAAGTATTTCAAATGCCGTAATCTGGCCTTTGAAAGACGCGCAATTTTTGTAGGGTATTCAGAGCCATTCCGCAACCTAATTTTTTCCGATTAAACTGGAAAAGGAATGTACGCAACGAAAAGCTAACGAAATAACCGCGGATGCACGCGAATATTTTTCAGATCAAAATCCATAAGACTAATCCGAACTTCCCTACTTCAATTTTAAATGTGAAGCGAAGGGGAATGGTAAGCGGGATTACGAAATTAATTCCCAATATTTTCTACCTCTTCCTGTTTTTAAGCTATTTTTTGGACGATCGATCTCCGGCCGAATTGAAAGTTCTGTAATTCGACTTGAGATATATAATGAACGTAAAACTTTATTAAAAAACTTGTAGAGAAGATGGGCAAGCATTATAGGGTACAAAAGAATTATCACCACCATCTGAGTGTGATATACGTTTCGTTCATAAATCTAACCACAAAAAAGGTAACAAAGGATAACAACAATAACTTCTCTCGTTTTGGAACAAATAATAATTGCCACTAGAAATCATCAAGTAAATCTAACATACCTACACAAATATGCAGTAAGTATTTGTATAGATTATGAATGAGGAATAAGATAGTCGAAGCATTGTTGAAACCTTCCGCGCAAAACATCCTGGCACACTAACTTTCAAACTATAATTCTGGAACGAACGAGATGAATTGTAATGTCTTACAATTCTTAGGATATAATACTAATTTTGGGTCGGTATAGATATTTTAATTTATTTATTAGTTTTTATAGAAAATTGTATGGAAAATCCATTTAATTTTTAATTGGGTTTTTCACCACCAAACGTTTAATTCAAAACATAACTTCAACAAATTTGTTTTCTGAGCTTTCGGAGAATAAATCTTCCTCCTTTCTCAAAGATCATGTCGCGTCAAAGTAGACTGACAGATTAATGAATGTCAAGTTAAAATGCCATGACAACAGTAACAATAGCCTATCCACCTGCCTGATATTGTACCCTGCGTTTTATCTAATTATCTATACTAACTTCTCTTTGAATAATTGGCAATAATATTTTACTGAATTCCACTGAACATTCAACAACACAGTTATCGGTGTTTCCTAGAATAAATGCTGATTCTTTAGTTTTTTGTCTATTTCCTTCTTCTTTGAGATCTGGTTTGGACCTATCCCACAAAATCCTATGATTGTTACTATAAAGAGTGTATTTTTGACTTCGAAATTCGATTTTGCCTGATATGATTTTTGTGTTCTTTTAAACGAACGTAACGTTAAAAGCCTAGAAGTCTCCCAACTCTCACATAGAACTTTCTAAATTCACAAGGAATTTTATAAATGCATTTTTTTAACTTTTTATCTCACTAAATGGTTTCTTTTTAACTAGCATCGATCTTAATGTGGGTATTTTTGGTTTTAACTACTGTTCTGCCATTAAAACGAAGCGTGCCACTTATTCAAATAGAAGTTAGTATAGATAATTAGATAAAACACAGGGTACAATATCAGACAGGTGGATAGGCTATTGTTTCTGTTGTGATGACATTTTAACTTGACATTTATTAATCTGTCATTTCACTTTGACGTGAAATGGTCTTTGAGAATGGAGAAAGATTTATTCTCCAAAGTTCGGAAAACAAATTTGTTGAAGTTATTTTTTGAGTTATACGTTCAAAGTTTCGTTCATTTACTTTGAAGAATTTTTGAATTTTCGAGGCAACTTAAAAAAATTGTCTTTTAATCAGTTTGGTGGACCCAATTAAAAATTAAATGCATGGATCTGTTTACGCCACAAATAAATTTTCCACAATATTGTATGGAAAATATTGGTGAGCGTCGCGGAAATTTCAACAATGGTTCTGACAGCCCATATATATAGACTTTTCTATAGTATTCGTAAAAGAAAATTTTAAATTTCTAAAGCAGCCGCATGTCAGAAACTGTAAAGTAAAAGACATAAAACGCTTGGAAACTGATTCTGACCACATTACATAGATATATTATAAGCATTAAAGTTTCTCAGCTTCTATGGTCCTCAAAAAGATTTATACAGAAATCGATTGAAGTGAAATGAAATATTAGGAAATAAAATAGGGAAATATGCAAATTATATTTAAACACGCATATATTATCAAATCTTTCCACAAGGTCATGGTAGAGTGGTTCAACCACAAAATATATAGGTTAGGTTCAACTGCTTATAATTTGTATATTTACTGTGGTCTGACCAAGACTTTATAATTTCCAACAGTTTATACTTAGTAGTCCCAAATCTGCTTCTTTGCGAACCGCCTTGCCTAGGGGTTGCGGAACTTAAGAAGGTAAACAAAACTAGCAAAAAATCCGTCCCTTCCTCAGGTCCCTCGGACCCTCCTTGCTACCTCACAGGCCATAATCCGTCAGCAAGCAACGTAAGCAATCACTCAAGTTGAACGGATCTGGCCGGTTATCGACTACCCCCAATAAATACCAAGCTTTTAATGGTCAAGTTCTATTTCCGTTAAAATCCGTTGTCCGCGGCCAGCGAGGCAAACAAAACAATTCTTGACCTTTAGCCAGATAAGCGATTCGGGTATATATCTCATTGGGTGCCGTGTAGTGTCCTAGGTCGCTATTTCCAGGCCGGATAATTCTGGAGAAGATTTATTGCCACCGGGAGGTTCAATCAAGAAATAATAAAACTCATTAGGTCAGAAAGAAATATACGTAAGTTAACCCAGTTGAAGATTTGATATTATATTTTTAAAGTTCGCTCTAATAGAGCAAAATGTGTGCGTAAAGCATATAGAGATTTTTATCCTGGATATAAAATCTGTATAGACCACTAGCAGGAAAGTAATAAAGATAAGTTTACATGGACACGAATGGTCTAGTTCGTTTATAGGATGTGGAAGAATTTTAAGCAATTTCCTTTGGGAATACTTCGGAAAAGAATACATTGTAGATAATATCTAAATGTGGGTGTTTTAAGAGAGAAATTTTAATATGTTAATGGACGAGCGGTTTAAAATAACGTTAGTCATCTCACTCTAATATCGATCAATCAAAACTTCTACTTTCGAGTGTTCCAACCATCAGATCAATCTTCTAACATATAATTTCCAATTCAACTTACTTTTGCTATTCTATCCTAAAATTAATTTTAATTTTGCTATCTGGCTCACTCAATATAGGTATCTCCGGTATATTTTTGACAGAATAAAATCGGTGGCGGGTCATTTGGGGCGAGTTTTCAAAGTCAACACAAATATGCGATGGAATCCACAAGCCAATCACAAGTGCAGAAATTTTTGAATTATCAAATCACATTGCTTTGATGGATTCCATCACATATTTGTGATGACTTTAAAAACTCGCCACCTATGAAAACTATGGCCAAAAATAAGAAAAAATCAAAATTTTAACACAAAAATGTTCAACATAAAAATTGTTTGCAATAACTGACAGAATCTTAGTATTAAATCAGTTTTAAAACATTCGATATGATTCAATTTGGACTTTCTTGGGTCAAAAATAAAATTATCTGGAAAAAAAATGTTGGCGCATTTTTTATAAAGCGAAATATCCCACTTAGTTTCATGTGTCACATTTACCAGTCTGTTCTGCATTTACCAGAAGAATTTGAGAAATATTATTGGTAAAATTTGTGATTGGCATAAGATCTAGTTACCCATGAAAATAAATAATCGATTATGACGTTAAATTAAAGTAGACATAGTAGGCTTTAAACATTTAAAAATAAAGTGGTTTACATGCATTTAATATAATGTCGAATTGTTATTTTAAATAATAAGAAAATACTCAACTATCAAACATTCTTTTAACTTATGAAAATAAATTGAAAGTACTTAATATTTTCAATTTAACGTAACACTTAGCAGATACCTAATGCCATAGCAATTGTCTTAGAAATGAAAATAACAAAATATTGTACTATAACAACAATCCTACTTTTCCCAACAAACAACACCTATTCTTCGACATTTCATCTTTTCATTTTCAGCATTTCGGCTGCCGCTTACTTTATGTATTTTCAATTTTTACAAGCTTTTATTTAACCTCACCTGTTATTTGTATGTATCTGTGAGACTGTGGGTCGAACCTTGCAAACTGAATTATAATAGAACCACTTCGTGACATCCGATTGAGCTGAAATTTTGCATACACCGTTAGTTCCGGTTACAATACAGTATGCAATACTCAATATTGTAATACTTTCAAAATGGCCGTCGCCACAAGATGGCGGATGATGTATTTTTGTCAACCCCCTTTATGTGGATATCAAATGAAAGGGCTCGAAGAGTAGAAAACGAAAAAGTTAGTGACATCACTTCGAATTCAATATGGCCGCCGCTCCAAGATGGCGGATTACATTTTCTTTTCAACCCCCTTAATATGGGTATCAAATGAAAGGGCTTGAAGAGTAAAAAACAATAAAGTTAGTGACTTCACACTAAATTCAATATGGCCGCCGCTCCAAGATGGCGGATTACCTACTTGATACCCAACATGGGTATCAAATGAAAGAGCTCGACGGGTAGAAAACAATAAGGTGAATGACTTCATATGAAATCCAATGTGGCGGCCGCCCCAAGATGGCGGACTAAATTTCTTTACCACCCTCCTGACATGGGAATCAAATATAGGTACTAAAATTGTAAATAAATAAAAACCTTTTTAAAAACAAGCTTTTATTTAAGCCATGTAGTAAAACGAATAAAATTAAGTTTAGGTTTTCGTTAAGATAATTCAATTCCAAATTTCGACAAGTTTTTGCAAATTGAAAAGCGAATTGTAAAGAAAAAAATGCATACTTTGGCAAATAGGTACTGGCTTATCAACCAATCACTGTTAATTAAAATTAATTGGCATTTCGCGCGACAAGCTTGTCAATTGGAAAAAACTTGTCGCAATTTGGAATTGAATTATCTTAACGAAAACCTAAACTTATTTTATTCGTTTTAGTACATGGTTTAAATAAAAGCTTGTTTTTAAAAAGGTTTTTTTTTTGTTTTTAATTTTGTTAATATTACATTTTGTGGAGCTGTAGAGTAAACTTTTCTGTTCAGATAACCTCATATGAAAAATTCCATTATTAAGTGTCATTATTAACATCATTACTCTATCATTGTCAACCACAAATATTACCAATATTTTTTCTTAATTTTTTGTTGTAAATACTGAATACATAGACAGGTGTGACTCATCAAATTGAATGGGACATTTTGCTTTACAGAACACACATAATTAAATATTTTTAAAAATAATTTATTTAATTTTCGAGAGGGTCCAAATTTTAAGGTAATCCAACAAAACAAATGGTATATAATTAAATTCTCTGAGTTCTTACAAACAACTTTTTTCCGTATGTCAAAAATAAAAAAGTTGCAGCGGTTTAACAATTTTGTTTTTTTTTTAGATTTTTGCCACAGTTTCCTTAGGTGGTTATGGACAGCAACTTTCATTATGATAAAAGAAGGCCGTCTGGAAGGGCTATCGATCGCACCCGCCACTGATTTTTTTCTGTCAAAAAACAGCCGATATATTTTGAGTGAGCCACTTATATTACCCACCCTGTATTATGTTTATTTCACATTTTACTCCCCTTTATGATGATAATAATATATTATGCAAAGAGTTTTATGAACGTGTCATTTTACTGTAATATATAATTTATTAGATGTTTATAAACTGTCACCACAAAACATTCAAAATTTGTTATTTGACATTTCTCACCACAAAATATCACTGTCACTGGTTTTGCGGTTGATCCCACCACAGAAACAAATAAATCGAAAAAATATATATAACCTTGAACATTGCAAAATGTACTAGAAAGATTAAAAATGTATTTTTTTAAGAAATCCAAGAATGTACTAGATTTGTATATTTGAACTAGCTATGGTAACACTGCTGAAAAGCCGACAACTGCAGCTAACAGCTAACTTCATCCCTTAATTAAAAATCTGTTGCCAACTTCAGCTAGTAGCTTCAGGGATTTCTAACCACGAGTACCCTAAATGTAATTTTAGAAAAAAATCGTAGAAAAAATATCTTATGTATGTCTGGGACAATTTCAACTGCTGATAACTGAAAACATCGACTTATTTTACAGCTGTAACATTTACCGTCTCTCATTATGAAAGTGACGACATACAGCAGGTTGATGTGTTCTGAATTTACCTGATATTATTTCTGAAAGAGACATACTCTCCGCTTTTAAAATTTAAAGGCGGCATAATAGTTCGAATCTGAGGACGCCGTATACTTTCACGAGGTGCTAAAACAGGCGTAGGAATTATTTTAAAAATTCATATATTTCAGCTGGTGAAAACAGTTACATTTTGCGAGTGTTATTTTTGCGAGTTGCACTAAAACTATACTGCAATAAAACTATAGAACAACTAGAACATTTTAATTCTCGCAAAACGTGAGACAATATGGACAATACCGCCCCATCGAAATTGTTATTAAAATAATGAACGTTCGGATGCAATATGTTTGTTATTATTTTAAAACGGTGGGTTGTGCAATCTGCGATTTTAAGAGATTCTGGTCCATGCAAATTGGCGCTTAAACAATTTATTTTCAATTGTGTTAAGGTAAAATATTATCTAAACCATTTCTATTATGAATAATATAAAATCTTACATAAGAACAATTTTTTAATGCTAATATCCATTGTGTAAACCTCATTAGTTTACTTTATCAAAATTTCTCAATCAGAAATTTTTTTGTATGGTTTCCTATTTATTAATGGGCTGGTACGATTAAATTTTAAAAATTAATTTGATGATTGCAATGGTGAACTACGGTCATCTAGTTCCCTAAAAGGGGGCCCCTTGTCGAATATAAATATCCAAAATATTAAAAATTTGAAAATACCTTAAGATATTTGGGTACCTAATTGGTTAGTGATTTGTGGGCTGACGGCATATGACAGCATGACAGCTTAAAGTATGGTTATATCCTGGATGGGGCTGGATTCAAGTGTCCCTGTTGTTAGATACAAAGGCATGGAGGGTAGGTACCTATAGGTACCCATTAATACCTTTTATAAATAAATAATGTAAGTACTTAAATCCCACAGTATTTCCGTATTCCTACATATTTTGCTTATTTGAAAACATATTTTCCATTCAGTGCTTGTGAAAGTGACCTATTGAAGTTTAATAATAGGCTGCAGAAAGTATGGAGTGGGGCTTTGAAAAAGCTTATTCCAACAATCTTCCTATTATGGTGACAATAGAGGTGTTGAAATGGTATTATATAAACAATTTACATCTATTTTCACCATAAAATAGAACAGTGAAAGTACAAGGGTGGGTAAATTGATATATTTTTAATATTATATTAGGTAGTAAATATTCTTGCTTACAAGTTATGTAAACATAGACATTTGCCATGATACTTAGTATCATGGATATTTGATCTATCTATGTATTTGCCCTCGTTATTATGTTCTTCCTCGATAAATTCCTGTTTTTTTTCCTCTTTTTTTGGAATTTGGGATGCTAGTTTTGGTGAAAAAATATGGGGCAGAATATCAGGTTTTAATCGAAGGCGAATACGTGGACCTTGTAAGAATTTTCCCCAATTTATTGTGTCTTCTTCATTTTTTTTTAGGAAAGAAATACGTTGAAATAAAATTATAGCTTGGTATTTAAATAAGTACTTACATTAAAAGTAAATATTTAAAAAGTAAAAATAAAAATTATTTCAGTTTGAACTGTTTGAAGTTTGAAGTATACCAAGGATAGGTAGTTAGGTTAGATTTGTAAAAAATCGACAATTCACAAATAATAACTAGGAAGATTGTGTGAACTTAGAAGGACTTTCAGCACATCGATTATCTAGCGCCATATTTTGAGAGCAAAAAGAGCAAACTGGCAAAAATGAAATATTCCAGAGGAGTCTACTAAACTTCTATTATCCGCCTGCGTGCAGTTTTCTATATGACCAGACTAGCCCATTATAGTATATATTTTGTTTATGTGGAATTAAATACCTTGAGTGTGACCCATTTGTTTTCACCCTGTAGAAAGTTTATTAATTGTTTGATTTGACCCGGATTTTTTAAAAATGGTAGAGCTTGTTAAACTACATTTATTGAGCAAAAATGATATCTTTCATACAAAATCCAAGACCTACTATGCCAGTTTCTTAGAGCAAAATTTTAATAAATCACGTTACTGATTTTTATAGAAAAAATCTGTGCACGTCCACGTCACTGGATTCAGCATTCCTCAAAATGGGTCTGTATCAAATTTTACCAACAAATTGTAATAACGATTTTGTAAGAAAATTATAAATGCACATTAGGTATTTTCTAAAATTTATTTGTGGCGCAAACAGATCCATTTAATTTTTAATTGGGTTTTTCGCCACCAATCTGATCGAAAGACAACTTTTTCAAGTTGCCTGGAAAATTCATAAATTCTTAACAGTAAATGAACGCAACTTTAAACGTGTAACTCAAAAAATAACTTCAACAAATTTGTTTTCTGAGCTTTCGGAGAATAAATCTTCCTCCTTTCTCAAAGATCATGCCACGTCACTAGTGACGTCACTCATAATTATTAGCTAAAAAAAACTCTAAAAACTTGATGAAAACTACTAAATTTCTTAAAAATTTATTTTCTTTACTTTGGTGATGAACCCAGAGGCTTGTACAGTTTTTTTCTAAAAAAATCGCTTCCGTGTTTGATTAAAATTTTGCTCCTAAGTAACTGGCATAGTAGGCGGTGGATTTTGTATGAAAGAAAGAGGTCATTTTGTTCAAAAAATTCAGTTTAACAAACTATTGAATTTAATAAAAATCCGGGTCAAATCGCATAATTAACAAATTTTTTACAGGGTGACCCGAAAACAAATGGGTCACACCTATAAAACTGAATAAGTTGTACGGAAATTCGTTTTATATTTTTCCTCGCCTTTATAAAATATCGCATCTATGTCTCCCTTGGGGACAATTTCGTCCACTCATAGCTAAAAACGTGGGATTTTTTGCAGCTGTAACATTTACTGCCTCGCATTATGAAAGTGGCAACATATAGCTGCGTAAATGTGTTCCTAGAAGTCCCGGATTAATAAATTTCTCAGTATTATTGCAGAAAGAGGCATATTGCCCCGTTTTAAAATTTAAAGGCGGCATAATAGTTCGAATTTGAGGACGTCGTATATTTTCACGAGGTGCTAAAAAAGGCGGTAGGAAATTATTTTAAAAATTCATACATTTGAGCTAGTTACGTTTTGCATGTTATTTTTGCCAGTCGCAAACTATGGAACAACTGTAACATTTTAATTCTTGGATAACGAGTTCGTATATTTACTCATTTACCTACAATGCCCAACCGACAAAATAATTAGATATGATTGTTCGACTGCAATATGCTTTGATATTATTTTAAAACTGGGATATGGGCTTCTTGCGATTTTTGATAACATGCGCGATGCAAATTGGCCATTTAAAATTTCATTTTGCAAAAGCATATTGCTCGATCTATTGAAAAAACGTGTTGGGTACCACTATAGACCGTCAGATAGTGACAGATTTAGGTGCCCCATTTTCACATACAAGCCTCGAAGATGGTTGAAAAGTAGGTAGGTACACACATCGATGTTGAGTAGAATGAAGGGAAATTTACGAATGGCCTGCCCCTGGGGATAACATTATGGAAAATTCCATTTTCCTATATAATATCATATAATATGTTAATTATGTATAATATGTTTTTTTTATGTTTTTCGGGCTAGTGACGATTACATTTTCATACTTTCGATGGACTTGTGTGGAAAAATCCGTCAAAATCTCGATTTTTTCCTTACAAGATTACGCCGTTATTTCAACCCTTTAGCCACCTGCAACACTCAAGCCTTTGGTTTCTGAAGCCAGGTTCTATTGATTAATCATTTAGTGAACACGGTTTGCGTGAAAATATGGACAACAGCCACCTTTTATTTCTGTTGAGAAAAATCGAATTTTCCATATGTTATCCCCAGGGGTCACTCCTAAATTTCCCTTCATCTTACTCAACATCGATGCACTTTTCAACCCTCTTCTAGGCTTGTATAAGAAAATGGGGCACCTAAATCTGTCACTATCTGACGGTTTACTAGGGAAGTTGGCGGTTTGTCTTCAATATTATTCTAATATGCAATATGCTATTTTACTGCTGTGTCAAAGAAAAAACTTTCTATTTTCCCGCGAATTTGAGCACTTTCAAAAAGTTACCTCACAATAATAGTTTTTTTGTTTTGGTGCTATGTAATCCGTACGCACGATATCTTCTAATAATGTAGCTATAACCACAAAATGTAAAAGGTTAGGTTTCTATGACACATTGTCGAACGCCCCAATTATAATTATCTATTATGTTTTTATACCTAATTGCAGGTTTAGGTTATTTGATTATTTTTGTTTCATAAAGGTGAAGTTAGTTAGGACTAGTAAAAATGAAAACTGAAAGAATGTTTGCAATAAATAGACCTCATTAAATCTGACAACTAAGCTAAGTAACCTTGATGAGAGTTTGGTTAGTGTGTTAGCTGAAGGATATTTTACATTGTACAATTATTGTATTAATTCTTCTTCTCCAAGCCGGCAACTTTCGGAAACTATTGTGTCGCAGAAACCCACCTCTGCTAAACGAATGGAGATTTAAAGAAATACAAATTTTGTTTTCAAATTATTAGATAATGTATGTAACACTGATTTGCATTTTATTTGGAAATTAAATTATTAGAGGAAACTTCTCTATTGGAATGTTACAGGGTAATTTTTGTGCCTAACTTGCGGTGTAAATAGAATTTCCATTCCAGCACTCTTTAAATAATCCACTACAAACATATTTCTTGGAAGTGACATCTTTTATATAAAAGAATAAAAGCGTTAAAATGCCGTGCTGCTGATTCAGTGTAATGTTCCTTCGTGGACTATTATTTTTTGGGCTTTTCAATCATTCTTCATTTTTTGTCGGACGGCTTTTAATGCAGTTTCAGTAATGGAGTGCGGGGGTGCTATTACGTCATACATTGTATTTCGCTTTAGGGCCGCGTAAAAAATGAAAAATATGATTTTTATTACCTACAATACCTGGACAGCCACGTCTCATACAATTTAGACTGTTTTGTTCCTTGGACTGGAATCGATTACGACATGGTCGCTAGTGATTTATGAATATTAAAATTTAATTGGTTATCAAGCTGATAACGTCACTGGAGCAATTAAACATTTTATAGAATTATAACTGGTGTTTTTATTACCCCAGGGGTAATGAGACGCAATTAAATCTTAATGATGAAATTTAAACTACTGCGATCATTTCTCATGTTTTATTGCTGGCGTTGTGTTTCGTCTGAATATGCACCTATTCAATTCCTTCCATATAAAGACTGGAACACTTTTTGCTCGAACTTACCAGGCGTTTGCTCGAACTTACCTACCAGGCGTTTGTTAAAATGTTGTGTTACATTTTTTACATGTTTCTGGTTATTGTCATACAAGCGTTTCTAATTTTTTGTTTTAAATGACTGAGATTCCTTGTTTTATAGACCTCTTTTTTTAATTTCCGCATAAGAAATAGTCTAGTGGCGTAAAGTCCGGAGACTTATTAGAAGTCCGCCTGTAGACACTGTAAATAATCGAATGAATTAAAGTAAAAGTATTTGTTTTATGTGTTTAAATATATTTAACCCGCAAGGGTGCCTTCAAAAAAATGTTGACCAATCAAAGTTTCACTAATTATTCCGTATTAAACATTAACAACAAAATGCTCTTAGTTCTCTATGGGATAAACTTTATGCAATTTTTCGTGGCCCCAGTGATGGTTATTTTTGCTTATATTATATTCTATTCTATCCTATCCTAATCTATCCTATCCTATCCTGTACTGTACTGTACCGTACCGTACCGTACCGTACCGTACCGTACCGTACCGTACCGTACCGTACCGTACCGTACTGTGTACCGTACTGTGTCCGTACTGTGTACCGTACTGTGTACCGTACTGTGTACCGTACTGTGTACCGTACTGTGTACCGTACTGTGTACCGTACTGTGTACCGTACTGTGTACCGTACTGTGTACCGTACTGTGTACCGTACTGTGTACCGTACTGTGTACCGTACTGTGTACCGTACTGTGTACCGTACTGTGTACCGTACTGTGTACCGTACTGTGTACCGTACTGTGTACCGTACTGTGTACCGTACTGTGTACCGTACTGTGTACCGTACTGTGTACTGTACTGTACTGTACCGTGTACTGTACTGTATTGTGTACTGTACTGTACTGTACTGTTGTACTATACTATACGAACCTACTTTTGTCAGTAGATAAAATATGTTTGAAAATCCTGTTATCATCTTGCTTTAGAATAGCCATCTGCGCAATGAAATTTAAACTGCTATAAGTAATGTAGCTTGAAATAAGACGATTGCCACATTTTCATTATTTCTCGCTATCCTCCTTATTGTTTTGCCTTTGTTAACGTTAAATGCATATACATTATTTCATAATGTATGTTCTAAACCTTGGAACATTTTGTAGCTAGGGGCATATCGTTTAGGATATCGTTGCATTCCAGCCTAGAATTTTTTCTGGCTTCCTCATAAATAAATAGCATGTCCACTTTTTCTACATGACTAGGCATTGCACTTAAGCGACTCTTTGGGTTAATCACTTCTACCACTGGTAATGTCGAACTTGACACTTTAAGATAAACCAAACAAAAACAACAATATATCGTTCAGGATATTTTTATAATAAGGAAGCTGCGAAGTGGACGAAAATGTGACAATGGTGTTAAACTATGCAATGCATGGAGGTTTTCGTATTCAATGATTCAAAAAATTTATTTAGAACAGCTGTAGCCCATTAATAGTGGAGAAAAAATGGGGACGTTTATATGACAATAACCAGAAACCTGTTAAAAAAATGCAACGCAACATTTTAAAAAACGCCTGGAGATGTGTTTACCGAATCACGGAGGACGCGATGAAAATTTGTTGTAAATATGTTACTTATTTCATTTGTTGTAGTAAATAGTTATTAGTATATTATATTGTTAGCTTTAAAGTAATATATAGAAAACAAATGACAGTTGCCCGTCGCCCATTTCATGGGTGAGTCAATCAATTGTAAACGAAAAAAAAACAATAAAACGTTCAAAACAAAAGTTACTTAGAAAGAATAGGGCTACCTAAATATCTAAAAAGGGTATGTTCTCTACAAAAAAAATATACCAGGCGTCGCGACTCCCAGCGTCGATTGTCGAAAATTTTAAATTAAGTTGCGGTCTCGATCTGATCTTTATTTGGTCCCATTTAACGCCACGAAACACGTTTTTTTTTTCGCTTTTCTTCTGCCCATAATAATTGGCCTGGGACGCCGAGTTTTAATGACCCTGTACACTCTATATAGAGGGTGGTCCAACGTTTAGTGACAAAACTTTAGGAACCTATAAAAAAAACGACAAAATATGTATAATTTTCTTCAAACATGTATACCGACATCCTTCGACATACTTACAGGTCGTCAAAGTCAATTTTTGTTTTAAGTTTTCTTTTATTTTTCTTAAAGGAATACATTTTTTAAGGCAAACAATATTTGGTACAGTTTAAATACTATAAATTAAAAATAATTCAACCCATCTACTTCCACCATAGTATTTAATGAGTGTATAAACTGTACCAAATATTTTTGCCGTAAATGCGTCTTCCTTTGGGAAAAATAAAAGAAAACTTGAAAACAATCGAACTTTGACGTCCTGTATATCGAAAACCGTTAGGATTTCGATACACGTTTATAAGAAAAAATCGACTTCATTTAATTTTTAATTGGGTTTTTCGCCACCAAACTGATTGAAAGACAACTTTTTCAAGTTGCCTCGAAAATTCATAAATTCTTAACACTGAATGAACGAAACTTTAAACGTGTAACTCAAAAAATAATTTCAACAAATTTGTTTTCTGAGCTTTCGGAGAATAAATCTTCCTCCTTTCTCAAAGATCATGTCACGTCAAAGTGAAGTGACAGATTCACTACACAAATTTTCAATCTTCACTACACAAATTTTCAATCTGTCACTTCACTTTGACGTGACATGATCTTTGAGAAAGGAGGAAGATTTATTCTCCGAAAGCTCAGAAAACAAATTTGTTGAAGTTATTTTTTGAGTTACACGTTTAAAGTTTCGTTCACTCAGTGTTAAGAATTTATGAATTTTCGAGGCAACTTGAAAAAGTTGTCTTTCAATCAGTTTGGTGGCGAAAAACCCAATTAAAAATTAAATGGATCTGTTTGCGCCACAAATAAATTTTAGAAAATATAAAAAATCGACTTATTTTGACGTTTTCTATAGTTTCCTAAAATTTGGCTATTAAAAGTTGGATCACCCTGTAGATCTCCAACAAAGGAAATACAACGTTTTTAAAAAATATGCCAATTAGGGTTTTGGGTAAAATATACTTCTAGATTTCTCCAAGGGATTTCATTATAGATCGATATTTTCCCGGGTATATACCCTATTTCCCCAGAATTCTCCGGATCCGCTTTCTTGGCTCCCCTTATTCCAGATTTCGACAAAACATGATTTATGCTCATTTCGGTTGTAGTATCCGTTCCCGTTAGGAATTCCTATATTTTCTCATTCGCCGTCGATATTTCAGATCACACCTGCATAGAATTTGTCGGTGTTTACCTACCCCTAACGCGCCATTCGGCTCGCCTTGCGCCCCTTGCTCCGAGCCAACTTCTAAATGAAGTTCGACTCCGCTCCGTCGACTCCAAAAGCGGCAACTATTTATATTTTCCCGGCAAAAAGTACTGCGCCGCGGTGGAAAGTAATTTTCCAGAAATATGCCTGAATTAATACCGCAACTTCGCAACGAGAATAGCGAAAAAGGGTTGGAAAATGGAACGAAAATTGCTGCGGGCTTATCAGTCACTATGAACATTCAAATTCATTCGCATATACCCAGTTACGATTACAACGATTAGTTAAGGTGGTTTCTATTTAACTTTGTGGTACCATAACCATAGTAACTTTTAACAGTCATTGGCAGTGATATATGACAATTTGAGATATCATGAAAGACTACATGAAAGTTTTTACTACGTACAAACTGTTCTGTTGGATTAAGCTGCAAACATCTGTTGTTAATCCAAATTAAATCTATGGAAAAAAATAACGAGAAGTTACTGCATTCGTTTGAATTGGCCCTAGCGCTTTTATAGCCCCGCAAAATTTGCTGTTTCTATTTTGCATTTATGTGTTTCGGCAAGAAGCGGTTTTATGATTGATATATTATGTTTTGGTTAAAATTAAATTTTCGTCTATGGAAGAAACGATTGTCAAAAGGTCTCTAAAAAGCCATACCTATCGATTATAACTATTTACGCAAGTATATCCTAAGATCTGTGAACTTATGGCACGCCTATCCACCGCACTTCGCTGCACAAGTGGCCAGCCGTCGAACAGTGTAACCCATGCAAGTATTGGTGATATTATATTAGGCGAGCATGCAGTACTTGTTTTTACTACAATATCTATCGTCTCTGTCTCCTTCATCTCTTTTTACTACTCAGGTATACCAGGTGTGGTTTAATATGGGCAAAAAAGTGTTTTGCCTCGTATTTTATTGCCGAGGTGCCTGTCCTCGAGCTACCCTGGTAAAAGTATAAATGAACTCACTTGGAACACATATACGGGGCGCGATCTATTTCATAGCATTTACCACGCTTTGCTACTGGTTAAAACACCAGAATTATCAGCAGAAATCACCCGTATAAAATTCAAAGGTTTTTATGCCGTTCCAAGTAACTTCATTTAAAGCATACACTGTGTATCAAATTTGATTAAAAAAGCTCCAAAAAAGTTATGGGGAAAAGACGATTTATTTTAGAGAATTTTAACATTCCGTATATAGAAAACGAAAAATTTTTGGACACATATTTATATGAACTATTTTCTCAGTAGTGGCTGAGGATCACCACCCTGAAATATTTTAACGTATTTAAGTTACACCCTATATACTTCCTTAGGATTGTTATTTAGAACAAACTTTCACAGATGATAGAAAAGTAATTTTAAGGCGGGTTGCTTATAAAACACAGGACGTAAAGTTCTTCGTTTCTAAGATACAGGGCGTTAAAAATTTCGAAAAACTATGTTTTAATTTTTTAGTTTTATAAACATAATATGTATATTCAAACCAAATTTGGCACACAGGATGTATCTATGAATTTGATGGACATAACAATGTATGTATAATACCTACCAAGTTTGTAAATTAACCAGTGGTGAAGATACGAGTAATCGGTACCACTAATTTGATAACAAATTTAGTACAGTTCTGAACACAATACAAAAAGAATATCATTTTCAGGCAGAGGATTCTATTTCGAACAAAAATACAGAATTTATTGTTAATATTACGGTATATTTATATGGTGGTAAAATAAAATACTAAACAATAAAAACCGTATTTTTGTTGAGAAAAGGCATTTTTTAATGTTTTGTGGTGAATTTTGTAAACAGATTTGTATACAGGGTAGTTCAGTTTTCAGGGACCAAACTGTACCGGGTGATAGACCTTCAAAAAATAACCGCACTTTCTCGTATAAGTAAACTGTATCTGTTTATGGCCTTATGAAAAAGTTACAGGGTGTTAAAGTTTTAAAAAACATGGGGACTTTATAGAATATTTACGAAACTAGTTGAGATATTTAAGTCAAATTTGGTACACGTTATAACGGCATGGGTTAGCATAAAACCCATTAACATCAAACACCTTGAACAACCAGTGGCGTAGAAGTGGGTAATTAGTACAATTGCTTGTATAGTAATAAAATATATTGATTTTTAAGTAGATTTTAATAATAATTGTAAACAAAAATGTCATCTTGGCAATTTTAAATAAAATTACTTTTTCCAATAAACCGCCTATGAAATCACTTTCTGGTATTTTTTTGTGGTTATTGTCTGCCTGTATGCTATAAAAAGACGCATTTAAACTGTTTCTAGGCAGAAACATATATGCATATAATACAAAAAAATACCATTCGAGGTTTTAAATTTAGCTTTTTGAAGCTTTTTTAGTATCAAACGATGGGTTTGAATTACATTATGTCATTCAG
Source organism: Pseudeuparius sepicola (assembly GCA_963920635.1). Taxonomy (NCBI): domain Eukaryota; kingdom Metazoa; phylum Arthropoda; class Insecta; order Coleoptera; family Anthribidae; genus Pseudeuparius; species Pseudeuparius sepicola. The sequence continues at coordinate 10,224,717 of OY987305.1, forward strand.
GTGTTAAAGTGCCGCTTACTTGATGTTTACTTAATGTCGAATTTAAATTGAGCACGTCTTGTTTCTTGTTTCGCTGAAGGGCTAACTACTAGAAAATGCCGTAAAATATTAAACACTCATGCAGTATGAAGTACTCTGAAAGAATTTTGCATGTACGTCAGTCTAATGTCCATAAAGCCAGAGCGCTAGTCGTCTTTTCAAATTTCCAACTTTACGGCTTGTGTTGTAATTCAGATTTTCCACTAACGGCAAATACGGGTTCAAATAATGTTTGGAGATATTTCCTGTCTATTCTATATCCTATATGTATTCGATGTGAACAGTAATTTATCGTTTTTTGTTATGTCTTTCAAGTTGTTTGTCAGTTTAATAACATAAGAAGTTGAACAAACATCTAAATGAGTTCACCCAAGAATATAACGGTATTGCTAACATTCATTATCCTACGTCATTGCAACAATACGGTTTTTAATGCTTTAGTGAGGGCGATTAAATAATTATGGCACTATTGATGGTAGTTTCCACCAAGGTATTCGTGAGCAAACTCAGCTAGAACTATTAATTCTTATTTAAATACCAGCACCAAGTATTATAATAGTCTACGAAAGTTCGTGAGCAATAAATTCGAGCTGCATTATTGAAGTCTTTGTACCGTCTAAAATTAATGTGCAAAGTATCTAGGGCTGTTGTTATCGAAGCAACTATAAATATACATAATACGTTTAACTTATCAATTCCATAGTGCGCCTCGAGTCAAGTATTGAAGAAGGAAAATTCGACCTTTTTTCCTCGAAAAATACACCCCCGTTATAACGTTACCGTAACACCTGGCTGTCGGTCGGTAATATCCACAAAATACAAAAATATCCAGATTTTTTAAACTCGCTAGGAAATGTTTTTTTACCAGACCGCTGCACGAAAAAGTGAACTATGTGTTTATCACTATAATATGTAATGTATACCCTAAGAAGTATAGTATAACTTGGAACACAGTGATATACGGGGCGCGATCTATTTCATAGCATTTACCACGCTCTGCTACTGGTAAAAATACCAGACTTATCAGCCAAAATCACCCCTATAAAATTCAAAGGTTTTTATGCTGTCGACGTCGACCTAGTCAAGGAGGCAACCAATAAGAAAGAGAGCGTAGCGATTTGAGTGGTCGGCGTTTCGGAGATCTATGAAGCAGGTGTCGACGTGGGCCAGTTAGGCCAGCATAGCCAGTGCCGTGCACGGAAATAAGGATTGCGCTTTATTTTACGGATTTTGGTTTTGTGTATAGATTTTTGGTTGGGTGTTGTTTCGTGTGTAACAAAATTATTTGTTTGGTTTGAATTATTTCAAAGTTTATTTTATTCTTTTTAGAGCTTTTAAATAAAATTTGTATACCTAATATTATTAAGGGCCGCGCGCCGCCTATGACTCGGTCTTGTTTTACAAAGCAAACGCCGTATAAGCGTTTTTATGCTCCAAGTGATTTCATGTATACTATACCTCCTGACATGTACAGGAAAGAACTGAACTATAAGCAAACTATGATAATATTATGATAATCTTAATATAATGTGAGGCCGAGGTGGCGATGTTCGAAGCATTACTAACTATTTAGACTGCATGTTTTTCTGCCTTCGATCGACCTTGGTTCGAATCGAAATCGAGGCAAAAAACACCTTTGATGGTCAAGAGCGATGCACAAAAATGTGGATTCACGGTATTGGCCTTTAATATAATTCACTAATAATAATTCTCACAATATAATCCAAACCCGGAAGCAACTGAGTGCTTGTGAAGGGGAGGGGGGCAATTACTCTTATTTTGTCTTCGTTGCCATTTGCGACTAGGGCCGTAGTAAGCCCAGTGAGTATAGGACAATAATAATAAGTAGATTAGTAGAATTAGTAAATTCCTCAAATATAGTTAGCCACATACCACTCACACTATAGATCTTTACCCAATACAGTGTACAGCGTGTCCCAAATAGTTTGTCCTACCCCCTTTATCTCAGGAACCGTAAGAGATACGAAAAAAACTTGAATACAAAAGTTGTAAGGTTGGCAGTGGACGTAACTTCTCTTTTATTTTCACATATACGGGGCGATTCGTATTTGCAGGACAAAAATAAAATATTTAGATTTTGACAATTGCATTAATCCTTTGAAATATTTGCATTCTCTATGAAATTTTCTACAGAACCGTTTTTTTTGTTTTGTATTTTGGATGCAGCGTTGCCAAGATATCGAATTTTTCTTGGAATTTAGGGACTTCGTGGAGGTTATGGAAACTGGATGCTGTATCTTTATTTTAATAGACATCAAAGATATCTTTAAGCCGAAGTATGACAGCACAACTGTGTGTGTGGTGTGGTATGTCGAAATTGGTTTTTGCATATACAGTGTGTTCATAACAGGCTTTCAAAATCGGATAATTTCAAACAGCAATAACTTATTTTTTTCAAATGGAATGACCCATATTTCAATAGTTTGTTGGATGCCGGCGTCCAAGCCCCACATTTTATGTAAATAACATTCATACCAAAAACTACCCGTTTTCTAGATATTTAGTATTTAAGAAAATTTCTTTGCATTTTTCATTCAGGTGAGAAGGTTTTATCAAGCAAGCCATAACTATTTTTCCAGACAGTGGCAGAAATAATTGTCATTTTAGATAATACGGGAAATAAAATTCCTTTACCCGTATACAGTATGTCCACGGACATCCCAAGAGGACAAATGGACCAAAAATTTCATTTTTCGGCAAAAAGTCATTCTTGATAAAAGTTTCTGCTTCTCGAAAAAATATGGTCCACGAAGAGAATTTTCGATTTTTTTATACAGGGTGTCCAAAAAATACAAAACATGAAATGCGATCAAGGATAAACTGCCTTTATTTTTAAAAATATCTAAAACTTTTACTTAGAAAAATTGTTTAGAATTAAAAGATGTGTCCGATTGTCACTTTTCAAACAAATCAGCCAACTCCGTTTTTTTTATTTCCAAGTGTGAAACTCCTTTGTGTTTAAAATTATCAAAAATATTTATTTAGAAAAGTTGTTTAGAAACTATTTGGGACACGTTGTACACTACAAATTATAACCAAAGAATATTTTGTCCGTGGCTTGCTTTGGTTGAATGGAAGAATGTGACAGTATATTACGACACATTATTGAATTCGTGATAGCCTTGTGTTCTGGCGAAGTAGCATCAAACGAGATAGAAACGATGGAAACCTTTTCGGGATATATTGTAAAATTTAAGAGGGTCAATTGCATAGCCCCGGACGAGTCTGGTCCCCAACATTAATTATCTAAAGGGCTTAATAATCTGAAGTTGTCTCATAGTGTGCGTAGGGGAAATATATTATAGGGTGCGGTCCCTCGGGAACCGTCAGAATGAGCGATAATGGAAACCGAGCGAAAGAAAATTTGTTAACTAGGAATTCACGGTCGCCTCCATATACATCTGATTTAAGTAACTTTGCAAGTTCAAAGTCGCGTTAATATTTTATATTCGTTATTTATGGTGCATGGCCCCCCCTTGAAGAACTTTCCTATCAGCATCTCATATTCAGAGGGCGTACGGACGTCCTCCCCAATTTCCAAAATGGAAAACATCGGGGAATTACCTTTAAAGTGATCATTAATTCTTCAGACCAATATACCGTATCGAAAAACAACCGTGTAGGTATAGGGAAGAGGTGCACAAAATGGAAAATAACAACAAATATACAGGGTGAGTTTTTTTTATGATCAGTATAGGAATCTCGGAAACTAGCGGAGAAGAAGAAAGGTTAAATGGGGAAATAATTGCAGTTGGGCCCAATTTAAAGCGCCTTGTGGATTTTGGCGATTTATTCTAATCCATCGACCTTCGTTGTTTCTAGATAAAAAGTGTAAATACCAAAGTTGGAGGGAATTGTGTCCCCAATGCGGTTATCATGTCCTAATTTCCGCGACAGCTGCCATTTTCGAGATATGACACAAACTTTTTTTTTATGGAAACCATAGTTATTTCCATTGTGTTTGTGAATAACCATATCGAGTATTAATGTAATGTAATTTAAAGTCATGATATTTGTTTTCTTTCATAATTTGTTGTATGGAAGACTTCTTCAAATTTAATTCTCTACTGGCTTGTCTAATTGAGTTTGTCGGGTAATCTATAAAATATAACTTGGACTGTTGCATCATTGTTGCGAACTATTATTTTAATCGATTTGCCTTTGCGGGTAGAAAATGCATTTTGGTTCTCCCTTATTTATAATAAACATTTTGTGATCAGGATATTTTCCCTATAAATTTTTAAGGCTCTTCTAGCGTTTTTTTCAGCTTCTCCACTAATAACGTATCAACATTTTCATTGTGTGTTTCCATTATTGGAGTTTTATGATACGTTCGATGACTGTATGCAATTGGAAAATGTGCCATTGCATTTAATAAGAAACATGTAGTTTCAACACGGCGGAGCTCCAGCACACAAAACCAACATTGTAAAATAATTTCTAAATAAAGAGTTTGGAAACAAATGGATTGGTATAAATGGCCTCATAAAATGGCCAGAAAAGTCGCCAGACCTAACTCTATTAGGTTTTTATCCATGAAAATTTCTGAAAAACCTTGTTTAAAAAATTCAATCCCGGAATATTGATGATTTAATAGAAAAAATAACAGTTTTTCTCAAAAAGGCATTCATACAGTTATATATTTTCATAACTAATAATTCAACTTTAATACCTTTTCAATAATACATCTGTCCGAGCATCTGTCAATTGTTTCTGTCAAAAATCAAGGCTAACTCGATTTTCATTAAAAAAAAATACCATGGCATCTTTTTCATATTTTTACAAATAATACGCGCATATCACTTTTTAATGAAACAAGATATCAAAAAAAATATTTACAAAAGTTTATTTATCAGAAAACGTGCTCTTTCCAAATATTATATGAGAGAAACAGCTATGGTCCTGGGAAAAATATATTTGGTGACGTCATAACCTATATTTTCCAAATTCCTAAAAACTATCTTTTTGGCCCAAAAGCAAGCTTGAGTGGTCCTACAAGAAACCCACAAGTCAAATTTGTACTGGCTGTTTTTGTTTACCTATAATAACCCTGTGGAGTCGAGTTTGGGACACCCTGTACACAATACACTTTTTATAAGTGTATGCTAATGTAAATTGTAAATCATATTTTTAGAAGCTTACAGAGCACTGCCTCCCCTAAATCAAAGTTTAGAAATTATTTAAAACACCCCGTATACACTCTTGGTTTATCTACTTAGTGCCTCTGCTTGGTAGAACTACACACTTATCAAACTAAATGCAAGTGGCGCGTAAAAATTTACACGATGGAAGCACGTGAACAATTCTGAGGGCTAATACGAATCAGGGCCGCATTAAGGACGATCTCTATGAATTTTATAATATAAAATATTAAAATAATATGCCCCAGTATTAAGAACTTTAAAAACAAACTTGTATGGCACACCTAGTCATTCACTTACCTGCAAATGTTTACTATTAATACAAATCGTAGCTCCAACAATTAATAAACAGCGAAAGAATTATATCTGAAAAAAATAAAGGTCCACTTGCAACTCAGTAGGGGAAATCCGGCTGTGATGGCATACTGGCTATGATGGCATACTGTCATTTTCTCAAATCCTATTGCGTTAGGAACGACACAATAGGCAACCAACAATTCATTTGGTTAGTTTCTATTCAATGTTCAACGGGTTCGTGTCGTTGCCCCTGTTTTTTTGAAGGTAAACTAAAAAACGTATTTATCAGTGATTGGAAAACATATTTTTGGGTAAGTAAATATCCTATTATTTGATATAGCAATGGAAAAATTTGAAGTTTTCGTGATATACGGGGAAAGTGATATCCTAACCTCAAATTGCCATGTGGCAGCAAGCGTTAGGTGTGTTCCATTTTTTTGTTTGGTGTGGTTTGTTCAGGCATGTGGATTTGGTTATGATGGCACACTATACCAACAGATATGATGGCATATAGACGAGTGTGCCATCATACACGGAATAATATATTTTTTAAATTTATTCTTTTTTTTTTCAGATAAAAGCTTCAAGCTATGGATTCCCGTGACGGGCAAAGTCGAGGACAACGTCAAACGTGGTCTCAATTAGATATGCAGCATGCCATCGAAGCAGTGGTGTCAAAACAAATGGGTTGGCTCAAAGCTGCAAAAACATTTAATGTCCCAAAAAATACGCTAAGAAGACGGGTGCAAAATAAAAATAAAATATTAAAAGGAAATAACGTCGGTTTTTTGGGAGGTTCTGTACCGGTATTTTCAGAAGATATCGAAGCTGAGCTTGTTGGGCATGTTAAAGCTCTAGAAACTCGTTTTTTTGGGCTGACTTCCCGGGATCTAAGAAAACTTGCTTACCAATTGGCCAATAAATTGAATTTAAAGCACAAATTCAATAAAGAAAGTCAAATGGCGGGATGGGATTGGTTGCAGGGATTTCTAAAGCGAAATCCTACTATTAGTATTAGAACGCCAGAAGCAACGTCGTTGGCAAGAGCCCAGGCGTTTAACAAAGTTCAAATAACAACCTACTTTAACAAACTTGAACAAGTCCTAAACGAATTCAACGAACACCGTGCAGTCCAAAATGGAGAAAATCTTGGCAACAAAGGGTCGAAAACAAGTGGGTACTTTGACAGCTGCAGAAAGAGGACAACATTTTACTATTGTGTGCTGCATGAATGCAATAGGCAATTTTCTTCCGTCGGCTCTTATTTTTCCCCGGAAAAACATGAAGGCTGAATTACTAGATAAGGCTCCAACTAGTTCTGTGGGCTTTGCCCAAGATAAAGGCTATATGAATGGAGACACATTTTTATTGTGGGTCAAGCATTTCGTGAAGTATGCCAATCCAAGTCCTGATAACAAAATTCTGCTATTATTGGATGGTCATGGTAGCCATAAACAATTAGTTAATTAATTTTGTTTTGCTTTCCACCACACTGTACTCACCGAGTACAGCCATTGGATATAGCATTTTATGGACCTTTGAGAACCTATTACAACCAGGCAGTGCGAAGATGGTTATCGGCTCATCCAGGACGTGGAATTACTCATTATCAAGTCGGTGAATTATTTAACGAAGCTTACTCTAAGGCCGCTAGTGTTTCCAACGCTCAAAGTGGCTTTTCAAAAACAGGAATGTCCTTTTAATAGTGATATTTTCATTATTTGCGAAATATGCGTTTAGGTATTTATGATTCTATTAGGTTGTTAAATAAAAATATTGGAAAATTTTAAAATAATTTTAATTAGCATATTTTCTTAGGACCTACAGAACTAAGATGGCGTACTAAAATACAGTATGCCATCATAAACAGACGTGCATGCCATCATACCCGAAGGTCTGGTATGATGGCACACTAAGGTAAAAAAAAATATATGTTGTTTTTGCAGTTCAAGTTTATAAGTAGCGTATTTATAAACGCTACACATAAATAGTACAGTAAGGTTCTATCACTATGTTGTTTTAAAAGTTTCTATCTTTACTTGTTTTTAAATTATCGGCTGTTAAAAAAATGTATGCCATCACAGCCGGATCTCCCCTACACCTCTGTAAGAAACATCGACTCGCTGCACTCGCCCGCCGGGTCAGATTTTATTGCCGGGTAGCCAATAGCAAGACGATCACGTGCGTAACACGCTCTAGCCATGCAACAACTTGTGTTTATGTTTCACTTGCGTTTAGTTTGAATAGAGTTTAGGCATTTATTGTAGATATTGTTCGGCGTCATCGCCAGTGAAACTTTTGTACCTCGGTATGGCAACTGCATTCGTGGTTGACCGCAAACAGGAAATTCTTCGTCCACGAATTACTTCCCCCGTGTTTGGCCACGTATTACTTAGCGTCTTCATTCGTGCAGAAGATTAGCGATGCGTTGAACGGTTTCGGCCCAACGGGCCGTCGCCAGAAATGAATTGTGGGGGAGGGGGAAGGGCTGATGGATATGGGCGGCGATTTCGAATTTTTGACGGGCTAGCGGAGCGGTGCGCGATGGGGGAATTATTCACCTCTGCCTGGTGGCTTATCGGCGAAATTGATGTTTCGGCGAACAGATGAATAGATAATGTTTATGTATTCGTATTGTACAAGCTGCGTAGCGGAACGAGAGCGAGTGGGTAGCGTTTAATATTTTAAATTTCGGGAACGCCACAAACTTGCTCATTCTCATATAATTTAGTTTTCTACATTATTTAGCAACAACTGCTGATTTACGGCTTTTTAAACTCGGATGAGGTTTTTATCGACGGAAGTTGGAAGCGTATATGCATCGCCAAACAGAATCGCGGAGATTTGCATTTTAAAATATTATCAAATTTAATATTTGATACTGCCATAAATTTATTTTACGGCGTATTTGATTTGATTAAAATAGTAGTTAAAAACATTAATGGAATATGGCAAAAAATTAAAAAGTTTGAACAAACGCGTGGAATTAAAACTACACATTCAAAAACAACTATTTGGTAATCATCTCTCTTTAGGAACTGAAATTTGGCGATTTCGCAAAATATTGACCGGAAACAGACCGACGCAGTTCACCTGTAGAAACCGGAAATCTCTTCTAAATTGAACTTGAACCGTCTAGAGACTTTGCTTGAACGGTCAGTTAACTTTATCGAATTTGAAAACAATATAACCAGCCTCGGAAATTTTTGTTTTTCTACAACTGTAAACATAAATGGCCTCATTGTATGTTTGTTTAAATTGGGAAGTGTACCTACGTCCTACTTCATTGTACAGGGTGGTCAGATATAAGAATGCAAAGTGCTGTATCTCGGAAACTATTCGTCGTAGAGACTTGCGGTAAATTTTTTTTAGAATAAAGTGGCCAAAAGAAAAACCTGGAAATTATTTTCAGATTTCCAAGATAGTCACCAGGGGGCGTAACCGCCATCTTAAACTTTTAAAGTGATTTTTCACTGAAATCCACCTAGTAATGTTATCAAAATAATATATGCTTTTTAAAGGTAAGCTTTATTCGAGTAATTTTTGTTAACACTTTTTGACATATCTATTAAAAGAAAGTGATGGGGAGTGATTTAATGTTTTTTAAATAAACAACTGTAACTCCTAAATGACTGAACGGATTTTAACAAACTTGGTCTCGTTGAAAAAAGCATTTATTGGTCCATCAAACCCATCTTACTCAGTGATGCCGCTAGAGCGCGTTTTTTGATATAATAACAGAAAATTTGAAAAGAATTAAATGCAATAATATTACTTTTTTTCGTAAAAATGTAGTGAAATGATACCTAAATAGGCTAGTGAAAACCGTATCTAGATACCCTATTCCTATCTGAAAATATCAAAGAAAGAAAATTTAGTTTTATCATAAAATTTCAAAAAGACGCTGTTACACCGGTATTTTTTGTATTTTTTAAAGATTTAATGATAAACTTTCATAATTTTATCATTTTTTAATTATAAAAGTATACTTACTTCAAAAAATTAAAAAAAAACGTGTAGGGGCATAATAACCAATGCATTTAATATGCAAGTGCAAGGTAACTAGGCAAAATACGAAGGGTAGGCCATGGAGGAAAAACAAATGCCTAACATCAACTTGTCAACAAATATTAAAATCCTATTCCTAACTGAAAATGTTTTTTTTTTTAATAAAACTAATGCTTCCTTAAATGCTCGAACTATCTTCCATCACAGTCAATGCATTGTTGGAGCCGCTGATGCGTGGACATTACAGCAGATCTAATGCTGACAAGTTGATTTTAGGCATTTGTTCTTCCTCCATGGCCTACCCTTCGTATTTTGCCTACCTTGCACTTGCATATTAAATGCATTGATTATTATGCCCCTACAGATTTTTTTTTTTAAATTTTTTGAACTAAGTATACTTTTATAATTAAAAAATGATAAAATTATGAAAGTTTATCATTAAATCTTAAAAACAGGCAAATAAGAATAAATCCCGGTGTAACAACGTCTTTTTAAAATTTTATGATAAAACTAAATTTTCTTTCTTTGATATTTTCAGGTAATAGGAATGGGATATCGAGATACGGTTTTCACTAGCCTATTTAGGTATCATTTCACTACATTTTTATGAAAAAAAAAGTAATATTATTGCATTTAATTTTCTGGAGAATTTTGCAATTTTCTATTATTATATCAAAAAGCGCGCTCTAGCGGCATCACTGAGACTTATACATATCACGGGTAACATGGGTTTGATGGACCAATAAATTCTTTTTCCAACGAGATCAAGTTTGTTAAAATCCGTTCAGCCATTTAGGAGTTACAGCTGTTTATTTAAAAAAACATTGAATCACTCCCCGTCCCCACCACTTTATTTTAATAGATATGTCAAAAAGTGTTAAACAAAAATTACTCGAATAAAGCTTACCTTTAAAAAGCATATATTATTTTGGTAACATTACTAGGTCGATTTCAGTGAAAAATCACTTTAAAAGTTTAAGATGGCGGTTACGGTACTGGTTACTATCTTGGAAATCTGAAAATAATTTCCAGGTTTTTCTGTTGGCCACTTTATTCTAAAAATTTTTTACCGCAAGTCTCTACGACGAATAGTTTCCGAGATACAGCACTTTGCATTCTTATCTGACCACCCTGTACAAGGTTTTTAGCAACCGGTGCGGAAATGTTATTGTGCACGGGTTGCCACAGCATGCAAATTAATTTGAGTGAAATAGTAGGAAGCCATGGAAAACAAACGCGACTATACATTCGCGCTGGTGCGCATGTCTATTTATTTATTTTATTTATTTATAAGTTCATTGCCTTACAGGAAAAAAAAACCAATTACAAGACAGGATACAGTGTAGTATACTTATAACTAAAGGTAACTTATAGGCCTAAACCATTATCAATAAGGAAAAAAAACGGGAAAGGGAACAAAAAAAAGAAATAGAAAATCAAGGCACAATAATACGTACAATAGAGGATAATATTACAAATACTATTCAACCCCAAAAAATATTTGCGAATAGTTTTAAATTAAAAAATAGTTCATTACTTATAACATAACAAAAGTGGACAGTTCCAGCGGCAACTATAACATTAGTTTGGCAGCTAAAAATAATGAGACGGCAGAAAATTTATTTCCAGAAATGTTTTCAATGATTTTTTATAACTGTAAGTATAAGTACTAATATATCATTTTAATGTAAATAAGTATAAATAAGCAATATTTTATTAAAATTGGTCTCAAATTTAATACGTCTTGTTCATGTCCAAAATATGTCGCAGAAACTCTTAACACATTCAAGAGTGTTATTAATCGTTTTTGGATAAGATACCAAAAAAACAGGAGAGGCCAGAGAACCGCATACAGGCCGTACAAGGGTATAACTACCCCATAATTCAGGATACATTTCTAAAATTGCTATCCTTGCGAGAGCGCAGTATCACTGCGTCGCACTTGGTTATTCAGCTGCACAATACACACAATGTACACTTAGTGACCAAACTGTCCGAAACAGGCTCCACGAAGATCACATTAATGGCCGCCGGCCTGTAAGAGTTCCAGCATTATCACGAGGAAATCGCACAACCAGTTTACAGTGGGTACAAGAACATTTAAATTGGCACCTATCCACTAATATTAATTTTTGCAAAATATTAACACTATTAGGCTGAAAATCGTTGTCGACCAAACGACTTAGAAGATTTTTATTTCAGGGAACAATTATCAGATTATGAGGAAATTATTAAAACTCCCCGAAAAACACGAAAAAAATGCAATTTTTTGTCAAATTTTGTGCGCTTATTTGAAGTGCCTTTAGTTTCTCTTTTAAACTCGTATAGAGGTAATTATTACGAAAAATATCCACTTCTATTGTTGAGTACTTTTGTACACTCTGTTACTGCGAATTAAGATTTGTGATTTTTTGTATTAACCTATTATGAGCCAAGTTTTTTATCTTCCCTGCATATTTGACCAATTTTTACGGCTTTTGCCGGCCGGTTGTGTGTTTGTAGCATATAGCGTCAATTAACTTTATTTAGATCAATTTTTTTGAAATTAATTTATACTTAATTCAACACTAGTAAAAGTGCTATTTTTTTCAATTTATTTCTTCTTCCAAGTTACGGGCCATTTTGAGATTAGGGGGTTTAGTATGCCGTCCGTCCCTGCGTTGGTAGCTCCGTTTTAGCACAGAATAAATAGCGCTTTGCAGTAGGCTATATATTCTGTGCGGTTTTAGCTTGCGTATTATTGGGACAAATTGCAGAATTTTGAATTTTTATATACAACCAATACATCAATTCTGCGACGTCACGTGATGTTTTTTTTTACTAAGCACCAGACAGATTTTAGCAATGGTAAGATCTTATATTTGACAAATAATAGATAAGGCTATTTGTATTATTCGGAGTGGCGGAGCCCCTTTTATTATATTTAATAAATATTTTTGTTTGGAAAATATTTTGTAACATAAATATCCAGATAAATGTATTATTATGTAATATTAAATCATGTCCCATTTATAAAATAAAATGTGAGACCTTAGACACGCCCAGTTTTTATTAAACTACGCTATAATAAAGAACATTTCACGGGTAGGTAGAAAAACTTAAAATAAAATTTATTATCCGAGCTTTTTTCTTATAATTCAGCATCTTAGACAAAATTTCGGTATTTCCATATTTTATTACCACATGTATGCATCCTGGCAAAATTTGGCGGGGGGGGGGGGGGAGCGAATCCGTATCGCCGCTACTGCTGAATTCCAATGATTATCAAAACATTATTCTTCGGCCATATGCTGAGAGAATTGGACCAAAAGTTCAACTAATGCACGACACCGTGTGTCCCCATGCAGCAAGTGTCGTGCGCGAATTTCTGCAGGACAATGAAATTAATGTTTTGCCTTGGCTTTCTGAATCCTCTGACCTTAATACCATCGAGCATTTATGAGCTATGCTCGGACGAAGACTTTTGGTGCAAAATATTGTGTTTCAAACTGACCAACAACTATTCGAGTGCCTTTCAAATGAATGGAATGCCATCGAACAACATGACATTGACAACCTAATTCTGAGTATGCCTAGATGTAGAGCTTTTGTTAACAGTCGTGGTGGTTGCTTTATTGTTGTTAATTATGTGTTGCAAAAACATGCATATTTTTTTCCTGGAAACTATGTAAGTTTGACGAATTTCTTAATTATTTTGTGAATTTTGACACATTTAAGTCTATTTAGAGTACTTACAGCTATAATATAAAAAAATATGGCAGTAAATTGTTTTATTTCATAATTTTTATACTTGTCCCTTATAGATTCTTTTGATGTGTGTAATTAAATTATAAAAAAATAAAAAGCCAACATTTTAACTCGGACACATATAGATAATAACAGTCGTAGAAAAAGTATAGTGTATAACTTGCTAGGAATGTTCATTCCTCAAACTGCTATTCTCGTAGTTTGACCCGCGTAGATATCAGAAATGAAGCTTAAAGTTGTTTTCGAGAATTCACATTGAATATCCAAAGTTGGCTAAAATCGTGGGGTCGAAAAAACCATTTGCGCCATATCGATGGGCTCTATGCCTTCGGAACCATGCTAAATCGATTGACTATACGTACGCGTGAAAACCGTTCTGATCGATGAAAAAGTTTTAAACTGTTCTTAAACGTCGAAAAACAAAGTTTGATCAAAAAATCGATGACTTAATTATCTGGCTTCAAATTTTTACATTTAAACTTGCTTTTGAACCGTTTGCACGGAAAGAGGTGGGTAAACATGTTTGTTATTCAATTGTTTATAATACAGTAGTTTTTAGGGAACGAAATTAGTACCTTACTCTGTTTTTTTACAACTAGGTACATATATTGTTTTGACATTTGCGGGAAACTTTGGAATGTTATTACCTTATGGATTTCAAAGATGTAAATGTAAATTCCATTGGCAACGTTTTTTTATAGAAGGCTATTCAGAAAAATGAGTTCATTAAGGACAAATAAAGCACAAAGCCCGGGGACTTTTTGTTACGCTTTATTTCGGGGCATTATTAGTGAAACTCCGGTGAATATGTATGACGAAGTTCATCGTCCCCTGCTGTGGCTTCGGAAACATTAGAATTCCGCCTTTTTTAACATTCAGAATACACGCGGGGAAGTTTTGCAACTTTTACCTATACCCTTAGTAGCTGGGGATTAGGCTCGGTCGGTTGTAGTCCTTTTAGTGGTAAAGTTCATCTCAAGCCCAGGTGCTGGGCAAACTTTCTTGTGATTAAACATGTTTGGAAGATTGCTAGTCTCCGTATATGGCTGCCACCGTCCGAGGGAAATTAATTTTATTTAGATTTTATTCGAAATTTTTCACGAAGAATTTTCATTTTGCGCTTCATTGATTTTTTAAAGTCTCCCACATTTTGGTTGGCGTCAGATGAAACCGAACGCTAAAAATTCATTTCCTTGGGATTCTTGGATTCTGTGCTGACATTTGGCAACGTCGCGTTCGTCGACCGCTTCGACCCTCGGTGTGAGCTTGAATCCGGTGTTTGTTGAATGGATTTTGGGTATTATAACTCCAAAAGTCTGAAGAAAATGGCTTTACGTCGTTCGGTTTCATCTGACACCAACTATACCTTTAAAACTCATCACTATAGTTCAACGCAGGAAAGAAAACGTTTCTAAAGAATGCGGGCAGCGTTGCGAGATTTCCTATACGAGTAGTCGTTATTTAGTGGCGAATACAAGTTTTAGCATATTGAAGCCGAATTTCTGAACTCTGTAATACCGAAAGAAATAAAGCTCGCATCACGCGACCACTTACTCTTTTTTGTTTATCATTTATTGTTAACGCGGTGTAATAAAACACCTATTATATTTTTTTCAACATCGTCGCGTCTACCATCGCCTTTGAAATACGGCAACAAAGCACTTCTGCCAGCGAACCGGCCGACAAAACCAGTTAGCCAACGCGTTTTGTGCCTGTTTCTATAGTACCTTAAGTTAACTGCGTATTTGGGCTACCACACAGCGCTCACTTTTTCGGCCGCCGGCAAGCTTGGCTGAGAGCTCAGTGGCGTTTCGTATGTTCGGGAGTTAACGTGCGCAAAATGAGTAAACAGGGAATAACTTTGCATTCTCAAGCACGAGAAATAATTGCCAATGTTATAAGGGTTTGCCTTCCTCCATAGTCTAAGGCATAATATCAATTATAAATTAAATAACAATTATATTAAAATTAAGTCAGTGTGTTCACAAAATTGAGCTACGCCCCTGAACTGTGACTAATTCTATAATATTTACGATCCTTTCCCCTTGCGTCGCACGAATTTTGCCATAAGGAGGACTATACATCTTATTGCGGAACATAGGTCACACCAAACTTACATAAAGTGATTTGTGAGACTCAAAACTCTTCATCTTTCCTACCTTTGGATCTAGAAAACAGTAACATGAGGCAGCATCTTCTAATTTGTAGTAATCTCGGAGAAATAACCAAAGATGGAGGAAGCAACAATATTAAAATACACACATTTGTAGTCAACATCTAACGGAAATTTACCGAAGTAAACAAACATTACCCGTACGTAACCTACAATGTTTACCTGCGATAGGTTATATCCTGAGAAATATCAATTTGACCACACACCACACACTTCCTGCGTCCCATTGTACATAAAATCAGTCACTATACCCTAAATACTAAAAAATAGTTTTAAATTAACAGAAAAACAACCGAAAACACGAAAAATACATATGTAAACAATCGGAATACCGCCGAGTAATGAACGCGGCGGCAAAGGCGGCGTTGCCGTGTTGGGCGGTTTGAGGTATCTGTTGACGATTTTACCTTCTATAATTAATATTGTTACATAAGTACAAGAAATTAATAGCTGCATTTGTTAATTTAGCGTTATGGGAGGTGTGTCTTCATTTAATCCCATTATTAAACCGTCTATTTTGAAATGAAATGCTGTAAACAATGGAGTACGTCGTGGCATCACTCAAAAAGATGTTGGCTCTGCTTACTTTTTGTTCTTACTCCCTCTATCCTTGATTATTTTTCTGAGGTAGTAATCAACAATCAACAAAATATGAAACATATTATCAAACCAATGCTTTTTTACTCCGTAGCCAACAACAAAAGCGTGTTATTGACTTTCTTAAACTATTAATTTATTAATTATTATTATTATTATTATTAATTTATTATTTATTTATTAATCTTTAACGGCCGTCGTTGATATGGAACTGAATTCAATTTGTTCACATAACCCCAATACATTTCAGATACAATGCATTAGTTCTTTAGAACGTGTAACAAAAATAAAAATAATTCTACTCGATCGCTCGTTCGTAAAAAGAAGCTTCATTGGTCAATATTTAGCGCTCGGAAGTGCATTTGAAATGTAAATTGAGTCTTGCCAGAGAAATAATAGATAACATTTTGAACAGCTCGCTGAAATGAGCTTCATAGTGAAATGCACGGCAACAACAGATGCTGAACGCTGACGAATTCAAACGATATTTCAGCGAGACACTTAGGATGCTAATGCGACGTTTGTTATAAATTTCTGTGTTCGTGTGAAGAAGAGGTTCGAAGATTTTTCGTTATACTTCCGGTAAACAACATTTCACGTGGTTTTACCAAATAAACATAAAGCCCATCTTATAATGGCAACGATATATGGGAATAAATGACTTACGCTGATATAAATAGCACGGTTTTATTTTGCTTCTCATTAGCTGGTCGGGGGGAAGAAGACGAGGTAATTTGTTTACATTGGCATTTCTTAAACTCAGCCTTTCCTATTTGGTAATGCATAATAAATAGTTTTTTGATAGACTTGTATATCGTTGGCGTTAGATACTTATACTTACAAAATAACCTAAATCGTATAAAAAAAAATGGAAACCTTGAATGTGCCAACAATAACTCTTTTTAAATCATGAAACAAAACAAGTTGTCTGTGGTAATGTGTCTAATACACCCTGTATATCGTTGTATAATAGTGTTCACAAAAATTTTCTATGTCCTACAAAATAACTTTACATGGTACTTCCTTAAAGATCGTGTACAAAATAATTTTGGTTGACATAAGAGCACAAAGGAATAAAGCATTTAAGTTTTAAAGCTTTCGCGGTTCATTTCATCGTTGCTAAAGTTTCCTCCTAAAACCACCATAACAGCCATTAAGGGTAAAATGAACGTCCACACATATTTCTTGCAGTCTGAGTTCTGGGTCTGTGATTTTATTTTCTCTTTTTGGGAACATATTTTCAGCATGTTCTTATATCCACAAATTGACCATTGTTTTTGTTTCTTTAAATTAAACCCATTCAACTTTTAAAAATGCTTTCCATTGAAACGCATATATTTAAAATTAAAAAAAATGCAGCCAAAATTCCAAACGACAAATTTAGAGCAATTTTGCTCTAAATAGCGTAATCAAAAGTTGACAGGGTTGTAGATTTTGAAGTAAAAATGGTGACAATTAGTCCTGTCCTAGATCATTTGAATTTTGATATCCACGTCAAGTAGATTGTGAAGAAAAAGGTAATCCTCCATCTTTGAGCTGCGGCCATTTTGAATAAATTACAATATTGAGTATACTGGATTGTTACCAGCACCAAAAGTGTGTGCAAAATTTCAGCTCAATCGGTTGGGTGGAACTGGTTTAAAATTCAGTTGCAAGATTTGACCACATACACACACTAACATATGAAGTTAATATATATATATATATATATATATATATATATATATATATATAAGCCACGTTCAAAAAATCATCTTTTAAGTAAATTATAAGTATAAACATTCCACAACGTTTATAAAACAAAGTAGAATACCAAAACCTAAAATTTATCTGCCAAATCTACAGGGTTATTCAAAAACAAATGCCACTCGTAGCACAGCGATATTCTACTCCAAAAATAAAGTGACCCGTGTTTTCTCTTTTTGTTCAAAGCTCTATATTAAGGGCCCCACGGGCCCTTAAAAGGGGCCCTAAAATTTCGTTTTTTCGCTATATCTTTTAAACGGCTTGATCGATTTTAATGATCTTTTGCACACGTTCATAGATAATTATGTCTCATAATTATGTTATAGTGCAGTATCCGCAACCGTCAGAGGGCGCCACTTGTGCCAACCCGTTTCATTTATTATGCTCAGAACTTTTTTGCCCACAGTTAACTTGTAAATTAATTCGAACCACTTTGTAAAAAATTCCATGCTCTACAAAAAATTATTCTAGTATTTTTTCCATAAATTATGCCATTTCGGAGATAACGCCCAAAATTCAGCCATCATGCACGTATACCTTGTACCCACGCATATTAAACATTAGTGGCATAACGATCTAGTTACCTTTGGAAACAATCACACTTAAGAGAACTTATTAAGAGGGGGTTGCCGACAGCGAAAGTGACGTTAGATTTCGTATTTTTTTAAGTTGTATAGCATAAAATCAATAACATTTTTCCTGGCAAAAATTTAATACAAACATCTATGTCTTCATATTAATCATAAGATCTTAAAAGCATATGCACTGAAATTATTATTTTTCCCAAGGTTTTCATAACCTATAAAACAAAACACTGCTTTTAAGATCTTATGATTAAAATGAAGACAGATGTTTGTACTAAATTTTTGCCAGGTAAAATGTTATTAGATTTTATGCTATACAACTTAAAAAATACGAAATCTAACGTCACTTTCGCTGTTGACAACCCCCTCTTAAGTATTTGACATTTTGTTTCAAGCAAATGCTAAGAATTTGAAAGTTTTTGAACATATGCTGTTGTTATTTCAATATTAGTATTTGTATCATTATTTTATTAGGGAAACTTAATGTATTAAATTACAACAAAACTGTATTTGAATTTTAGAAAACATGGTCAAAAGGTAAAGGTGATTGTTTCATTGTTTGTTTCCAAAAATAACTAGATCATTATGCCACTAATGTTTAATATGAGTGGGTACGTGGTACGTGCATGATGGCTGAATTTTGGGCGTTATCTCCAAAACGGTAAAATTCATGAAAAAACAGTAGAACCATTTTTTGTAGAGAATTGAATTTTTAACAAAGTGGTTCAATTAATTTGCAAGTTAACTGTGGGAAAAAAAGTTCTGAGCATAATAAATGAAACTGGTTGGCACAAGTGGCGCCCTCTGGCGGTTGTGGATACTGCACTATAACATAATTATGTGACATAATTAACTATGACCGTGTGCAAAAGATCATTAAAATCGATCAAGCCGTTTAAAAGATATAGCGAAAAAACGAAATTTTAGGGCCCCTTTTAAGGGCCCGTGGAGCCCTTAATATAGTGCTTAGAACAAAAAGAAAAAACAGGGGTCACTTTATTTTTAGAGTAGAATACCGCTGTGTTACGGGTGGCATTTGTTTTTAAATAACCCTGTATATCGAAAGGTTAGAAAGCAGTGCAAACGTGTTCATTAAAAGCTGATATAACAACTTTAGAGGAATTTTTCGTTAGTAGATACAATATTCTGAAATAATAATTATGAAGTTTGATTTCAACGTAACCTGAAGAGATTTCGTACGTTTTGGGAACGGCGTATAGCTATAAAGATTTCAACTAAATCTAATTGCATCTAACTATGAGCCTAGTTGCAATAATACTAGGTAGAATGCAATTTGCGCTGCGAACTACTCGTATTTCACCGTGAGGTCTACATTTTTCATTAGTACAGCGCGGAGATGTAACATTTTTGCTGTTTTCTTGCCGACGCGGCGACCATTATAGCCCGCACAGTTTCGAATGTGCCGCCGGAAAATATACAGAGAAAAGTTCGCCGGTTGATAAATGAGTTTGCCGCATTCTTTATAACCGGTAGCGCTGGTGATTGACGTGTCGTTACCAGGACTTTGACATCATATCACTCGAAATTAATGAAAATGGTCGATACACTTCTTTATTATGCAGCCGCGCTCGCCCAACTGAATACGTTAGAGACACTGGTCCGCCGCTATGGGGCCGACGTTGGCCCATTCAAAGCTCGCATGCAATACGCGTCGGAATGCCGAAAGGCAGCCGATTTTACGATTTTATCTCGAATGATTCATGACAACACACGTTTTGAATTCCTAGTGGAGACACCTCCGCGACCGTGCCACGATTTATTCTCATATATCTCTATCAAACTTGCGAGAACACGTTAAGGAACACGTTCTAAATTTTGGCAGAATCGGCGCGAGAACGTGTGCCGCACCACGATTTTTGGTCAAATATTTCTGATACAAATAATTTAACCCTTTAAGTCAAGATTTTACTTTTTGCAAGAAATTTTATTCCAAATACAGAATATACAGTCCAGAAGTACATAAAAAACATAAAATACATTATTTAAAAAAACTCACAATATTTAATTAACTCAAAAAAATGGTGGTTACACTAATCGACCAGTAGGACTTATTCGCTACTATGATAAATTAAAAAACAATTTCTCCTATCATTCAGGCATAACCCTACACCACATGTTGAACAGCCCCACATACTCCTATGTGCGTCCTTCTTTGTGCTGCATACTGCACAACGTCTTGATATACTGTATAGAGGCATATGGGCCACATTTTTAGTTCTTTTTTCTAACGGGACATATTTTTATTAATGATTTATATTATCATTAGATTTTTAGTACCTGTAATTATAAATAATAAAGGATGTTTTTAGTGGCATATCAGGTAAAGGATATCAATTGAAAAAGGCACTTTAACCAACTAAGCTACCGGGGATACGGGTTCCATCGGCTACAGGTGTTATTTATTTCAATTGATATATAGTTAGTAGCGGTGAGATGTAGAATACTACTGCGTCTTCTACAGCTACTAGAAGGGGTTAGAGGGTGTAGGGTGACCATTCATGATCGTTGGTTATGTGAACTTCCTGGCTTTGACATTGTAGGTTAGAATTTCCACGTTCGATGCATACATACTACAAGTCGCTATATGTCGAATTTTGTGGGTTGATGAACAAATAGGAAGTTCACATAACCAACAATCATGAATGGTTACCCTACACCCTCTAACCCCTTCTAGTAGCTGTAGAAGACGCAGTAGTCTTCTACATCTCACCGCTACTATATATCAATTGGAATAAATAACACCTAGCCGATGGAACCCGTATCTCAGTTAGCTTAGTTGGTTAAAGTGCCTACGGCCACAGTAGGAGTCCCGGATTCGAGTCTCGGCTGGAGTGCATTTTTTCAATTGATATCCTTTACCTGACATGTAACTAAAAACATCCCTTATTATTATCATTAGACTTGCGTCCGTTCTTCTTAGGTAAACATCCTGTGCCAATCAATCCTGAAGCAACATTAATTCTAAATTGTTTCAAATCTAGACATGAGCCACTGGATCTTTGTTGAAACAGAATGTATGCGTTGACTACTGTTGTGTCCACAAAATGCCAGGTACCATTTTTTACTTTTCCTGTCTATGGAGCAAATTTTTTTTAACATATCAGCTTTATCAACTGACCCCATATGTTTATTGTAATCCACAACTAATTTTGGACAATCTATTTCTTGTAATGTGCCATCTTTATGTCGTCGGTTAGTGGTGATAGTCGGGATCGTGATAATGCGACAAGAAATATACGGGCTTCTTATATTTCCATTTTAGGCACGCTAACGTATCGTTGGCCATTCGCCAATCATATATTGACCCCTGGAAAGTCAAAATGACCGCCGCTCCTAGATGGCGGATGATATTTTGTCAACCCCTTCAGTGTGGGTATCAAATAAAAGGGCTTGAAGAGTAGAAAACGATAAAGTTAGTGACATCGCACTAAATTCAATATGGCCGCCGCTCCAAGATGGCGGATGATGTATTTTTTGTCTACCTCCTTAATATGGGTATCAAATGAAAGGGCTTGAATAGTAGAAAACGAAAAAGTTAATTACATCCCACTAAATTCAATATGGCCGCCGCTCCAATATGGCGGATGATGTATTTTTGTCAACCCCCTTTATGTGGATATCAAATGAAAGGGCTCGAAGAGTAGAAAACGATAAAGTTAGTGACATCACACTGAATTCAATATGGCCGCCGCTCCAAGATGGCGGATTACATTTTCTTAGTGACATCACACTGAATTCAATATGGCCGCCGCTCCAAGATGGCGGATTACATTTTCTTTTCAACCCCCTTAATATGGGTATCAAATGAAAGGGCTTGAAGAGTAAAAAACAATAAAGTTAGTGACTTCACACTAAATTCAATATGGCCGCCGCTCCAAGATGGCGGATTACCTATTTGATACCCAAAATGGGTATCAAATGAAAGGGCTCGAAGGGTAGAAAACAATAAGGTGAATGACTTCAAACGAAATCCAATATGGCGGCCATCCCAAGATGGCGGACTAAATTTCTTTACCACCCTCCTGATATGAGAATCAAATAGGTACTAAAAAGCACAAAATAAAATAGAAAATAAAAAAAAGCTTTTATTTAAGCCATGTACTAAAACGAATGAAATAAGTTTAGGTTTTAGTTAAAAAATGCATTCTTGGGCAAATAGGTACTTGCTTATCAACCAATCACAGTCCAATAAAATTAATTGGTACCTACTTTCATCAACATTTCGCGCAGCGAGCTTTTCAATTTGCAATTGAATTATCTTAACGAAAACCTAAACTTATTTTATTCATTTTAGTACCTACATGGCTGAAATGAAAGCTTGTTTTTAAAAATATTTTTTTTATTTTCAATTTTATTTACCCATAACTTCTTCAAACATCAGCGGATTTAAAAAAATAAAAATGAGTTGTATTCGCAATAACATCAGCTTTAAAATGATGTATCACAAAGGGGGTATTCCCATTTGAAATTTTAAAGTTAGGGGTGGTGGGGGTTACAGGGGTGAATTTGTCAACATGACCTGTCCGTCAAAGAAGTTCGCCCTCCGAACAAAAATTGACGGGTCCCGGCGATTTCTGATTTTTTCGTAGTTTTAAAAATATTAAAGGTGGACTGTTTTCAAATGAACACAGTGCATATAATATGTTTTACTTGGCAATCGCGATAAATTTTCAATTACGGGTCAATGAATACCTAGAATAATTATTTCCCCCTGCACTAATAATCTTTAATAGGAGTTGAATATTTAAAACACCGCGAATTAACATATTTGCCGAAACGATATGCTCGAAAATTTGTTTTGTGTGTTTGGTTTTTGTGCCACGAAAGCCTCTTAATTGCGCGTACGCTTTAATTCGCTTTTTGCGCTATTTATCGAAATCTCGATTGAATGGGCCGCTTCGAAATGGACAAATCCTCATTAAAATAAATGAGTGAACAACTAGGCTGTTTGCCGTCGTCCCAAATTTGATAACACCGGTAAATAAACAATACTGGTTCGAGCGTGTGACGTTGCGTTTGAAGGCCACTTTGTATGCGTTTGACTCCACTTTTATAATGAGGCGGAAAAATACGGGTTTACATTCGGATATAATCTGCGCAAGGCGAGGGCGACGAGCGGGAAGGGATGCCGCAGGCAGCCTTGGGGTGTGTTTCCCTTAAACGAGGCCAGACATGGCGAATCCAAATAGAGCTGCATTTGAAGGTTTATTTACTTATGCCCAGAATTGATGTTTATATTTCCTGGCTATTACGCTTACGGCATTTTTTCCTTCCGCCGTTCCCGAGTCCTCACTACCAGACAATATTTCAAATTGATAGATTACCTAATAGTTCGATAAACGTCCCGACATAAATTTCCCCTTCTAGCCCATGTTGTTTTTCCATGAAACAATAACTTCAAAAATCGATGTTAAATTCCTGTAGTATTTTACTTACAAGCTTTTATTTAACTTGCAATGTATGTAACTATGTATGTTTAGGTCAAATATTGCAAAGCTGAATTAGCATACATCTTTAGTTCCGGTGACAATACAATATACAATACTCAATATTGTAATACTTTCAAAATGGCCGTCGCCACAAAATGGCGGATGATGTATTTTTTGTCTACCCCCTTAATATGGGTATCAAATTAAAGGGCTTGAAGAGTAGAACTAAAAAGTTGAAAATAAAATTAATAGTAAAAAAATATTTTTAAAAACAAGCTTTTATTTAAATTCTCTGAAAAGAAGAAAATAAACTTTATAGTAAATCAAACCAAGGCAAACCCATAATTTTGTTACATTATACAACTCTATATGATATAAAAGCTTGTCGCGAGATTTTCCTGTGTATATTTCTTTTATAGAAAAATTGAATTTCTACTTATAATAATTACTTTCGTCAAGATATATATTATTTGGTCGCGAGATTCTCGTTGTAAATTTCTTTTATAGAAAAATACATTTCTACTTAAAATTACTTTCAAGATATATATATTCTCGCGACAAGCTTTTATATCATATACAGTTGTATAATGTAACAAAATTATGGGTGCCTTGGTTTGATTTATTATAAAGTTTATTTTCTTCTTTTCAGAGCATTTAAATAAAAGCTTGTTTTTTAAAAAAAATTTACTATTAATTTTGTTAAGTTTATGCTCTACAAGAGTAAGATCACGATTTGGAAATTACACTAAAATTTTTTGCATACTCTTTTTTTCATTAAAATTAATTACATATTAATTAAAATGAACACTAGTAACTAAAATGAGGTTTATAAAATTTGTCGCATATGCATAATATACATATGCATAGCATACGCATGTCTAAAAACACTTGAGTGATTGCACGATTTCCTTGCAGTTATTGGAGTTTACGCAGAATATATTGTTATTTATAAACTATTACAACTACAAACACGAATAAATTATCATCCGATTCAAATCAATAATAATCGATTACAATAATAGTTACTATTATTAACTGTTACAATTATTATCATCTGATTCAAATCAATGCATTATCATTATGTCTGCGCCCCAAGGGGAACGTTAATATTATTTGTTGGTTTGCGTTCATATTAAATTCGTAGCGTAAGTTCGCGTCAGTTTACATAATTCGACTCTGTCAATTTCGAAAACGCACGGGGGTAGGGCCGCCACATGAAATTTGCCAATGCTGCGCAACTGCACGCATAATTTAATGAGAGGTACCACTGAGTCGGTTTATTCTGGCAGCAGCATCCCAGGCGATGCACCTTCAAACGTTATCGGCTCAAAAGCACACCTATGAAGTTTATTTTTGATTTTTTTTAAATGACCAAAATATACAGGGTAGTCCAAACTTTATCAGCAATTCTTTAAAAACTGCTAGAAAAATTCAAAAAAGGAGATTGTTTCACATATGTATCGAAATCCTAGAGGTTTTCGTTATACAGGGCGTCGAAATTCATTTTTTTTCAAGTTTTATTTTATTTTTCCTAAAGGACGACAGCTATGGCAGATATATTTGGAACAGTTTAGACACAAATTAAATGCTATAAATTAAAAATAATTCGGCTTGTCTACTTCCACCAGTGCTTGAGAGGCGGGGTCAACCATCGTATTTTTCAATAAAAAAAAACTGGTACGCCACTGGAAAAGTAATCTTTTCCTGCCTTAACTAAATTTTCCAATCAATTCTAAGAAAAAAATTATTCTTGACTTTTCTCGAAAAATGTAAATAAATTTTTCTGTGTATTAAATTTTTTCCTTTATAGCATTTTGTCATAAAACCTACATAAAGGACACTATACTAGTGCGAAAAATTATTTTTTTTTTTCCAAATTCCCATGACAAAATGTTATTAAGGAAAGTTGTTCAGAGTTAAAAACTGAGTAGGAGTGCAAAATTTCAAAAACCTAGACTAATTTGATTTTCTTCTGCTAAAAAATTAAAACGCTCGAAAATGAATTTTTCAAAAACGGAAAATTTTTCGCTAGAAAGTCAAGAATACTTTTTTCCTAGAATTGGTTGTGAAGTTTAGTGGAAGCGAAAAAAGATTACTTTTCCAGTGGCGTAACATTTTTTTATTAAAAAATATGATGGTTGATCCCCGTGTCTCCGGCACTGGTGGAAGTAGAGAGGTTAAATTATTTTTAATTTATAGAACTTTATGTGTGTCTAAACTGTACTAAATATGTCTGCCATAGCTGTAGTCCTTTAGAAAAAAATAAAAGAAAAACTTAAAAAAAAATGAACTTTGACGCTCTGTACAGGGTGTTCCCGTATATTTTGACCCACCCCTAGAGCCTATATTTTTCGAGTTCGAAAAGAATTACTTAAATGAAATTTGTAGGGTTTTTTCTGAACCGCTAGGATCTGTTACTAGATAAAACAAATCAGCATCCCAAATTTATGAAAAAATATAAACTTACTTTTTTTAATGGAACACTCTGTATATTTGTGGATTTTTGAATTGCACGCATTTTTCTGATTCCAACAATATAAATATGTTATATGTTTGCTCTAAGCATTCGCATGATATTCCAAATTGCAGATAAATACGATCTTTATATTTAATCAAGGTTGACATGGAAAACATTTCAACTTAGGCAAGGGCATTCCCGTCAATCCATTATTTTTGGGACACTACACCTTGGTACCCTATAACTTTCATTTAAGTAATTTTTTTCTAACTCGAAAAATAGAGCCTCTAGGGCTGGGTCAAAATATACGGGAACACCCTGTACAACGAAAACCGCTAAGATTTCGATTCATGTTTATATGAAAAAAATCTATTTTTTTGGAAATTTTCTAGCAGTTTTTAAAGTATTGCCGATAAAGTTTGGACCACCCTGTATAACTTGCATTAGATCGATAATAGGTTTTTGGACACTGTTGCCACTAGACGAGCTCGTGTAGAACCCGCTACGTATGAAATGAAAAATAGCCTCGATACATAATTTAATAAATCTATAAGAAAAAGGGAATAAAATTTGCTAAAATTAAAACACTAAAAGTGGTCACATCAAGTCCACATGGATTCTGGTTAAATTAACCACTTTCGTTTTGGTACAATTTGAATTTTTACACGAATATTTACACGGGCGTGTGTACACGCCTTTAGTGCAAAATTTACCATTTTCCGTGTACAAATTTTACGACATCTGGTGTTTCATAATACGGTTTTTACCCATATACGGGGTATTTACTAAACATATGACAAAATTATTCTAGTTGTTATTCCCTGGGTTATTTTAAGTATATATTTTGTTACATTGTTGCCATCATTCAAAATATTGTTATTGTCGACAAACCTTTAAGAATAGCGGTTTTCAGAAAACCATCAAAAGACAAAATATTTTTAAATAACGCATCGAACAACCCCTTGAATTTTTGCCTTATATGTACTAAGCACCCTGTATACATTAAAAAAATCGAAACTTGGAAAAGAAGTAAACCTACCATGTTGTAGCGGGTGCTTTTTGGGCTAGTCAGTAGTAAGGTAATAGGTAGGAATTTTTAAAAATATACAGGCAATTATTAAATACATAACTAACATTTGATATTTACCTTATTTACTTGGTAGCGGCTAATCACTCGATCTGTAAAAATCGAAGAATAGTGAATAATCTTTTAGTTATTGGGCTAGATAATTGCTTACATTTAGGTGTAGGTAGCGTTGAGGGAAGGAATATATTCTCCACTCAACGGGTACAGTCAGCACATCTGAACAAGTCCCAGTGGTGTCACACAACAGATATTTAATAAGGTTTTTGATTTAAATTTGATTAGAACTATAATTTTCTTTCGGACCTATAGACAGAACACGACGCGCAGAAATCCAACAAGAATCCAAATTCCAAATATTCCGTTTTGATCTTGATCACAACTCGGGCGATGTTTAAAAAACACAGGAAGGATGTAAATGAAACAGGAGCGATATTAAAAAGACACGACCCGTGTTAAAATTAGCATCCATGATTAGCACTAAAATTACACTTTAAGATATGAAACACACACCGTGTATTTTCAACACTCGCTCGTCTAATTTTTACATCACAATTCATTTTCTGTTGAAAAAATAGAATTACCAGAAGTAAGTTGGTAAAATTAATCCATTTTAATGAAATTTGGTGTATAAATTTACACGATAAAGTTTTACCATCATTTTTTCTGCTTTACACGGACAATTTTTTTACTGGGTAGGTTATGATGAATGCTATATCATTCAGAAGTGGTGTGTCGTGTCGTGAAAGTATAGTGAAAAGTGAAAACAAATTACACTGTATTCAAACTAAATGCAAGTGGCGCGTAAACAATTACACGATGGAAGCACGTAAACAATTCTGAGGGCTAATACGAGGCAGGGCCGCATTACGGTCAATCTTTGATGGATTGGAAACATATTGGACATCCAAAAATTGTATGTATATTATAAATTTTATTGCATATGTCATTCACTTACCTGCAAATTTCTGCTATTAACACAAATCGTAGCTCCAACAATTAATAAACAGCGAAAGAATTATATCCGAAAAAAATAAAGGTCCACTTTCAACTCAAAACACCTCTGTAAGAAACACCGACTCGCCGGGTCAGACTTTATTGCCTTCTAGCCAATAGCAAGCCGATCACGTGCGTATCACGCTCTAGCCATGCAACAACTTGTGTTTATGTTTCACTTGCGTTTAGTTTGAATAGAGTTTAGTCAGGTGGTAAATGTGATTACTACTAAGTTATTGTGAGTGATTCTATACTAGGTGAGTCTTGATATTATTATTCTTTAAGCGGGACGATAGGGTTACATTCGCTAAAAAAGTAATGCGCCGCTGCTATACCCCAAGGAAGGTGTGGAAATTTGCAAATTTTTGCAGATTTTCAAGGAATTATCTGACGATATGGCAACGCTGTAGGAGGAAGCCATCGCTTCAATAATGAAGGGACGTTGCGACCAGTGTCTCTCAAACTGTCTCTAAAATTCGGAAAATTTTTTGAAAGGTCATTTTTTTTTCTGCAAATACCCCCACTTAAAATCTATGTACTATTCAAAGTTACACCCTGTATTTCGATTTTGTAAAAGCCTTATGTTTTAATTTTCTTTTTGCGCTATAATTGAATGCAGATCGAATGGCTCGGTTTAAAATTTGCGAATCCTCATTAAAGTAAATAAAACAGGCAAGCTGTCTGCTAACTTACTAAATTTTATAATACAAATCTAAAATGCCCGTTTTCTATTTCCCAATCCAGTCATAGTGCGCGAGTTTGAAGTTAAAATAACAAACTAAGGAGATGGAATGAAAAAAACACCTTTAAGGTTGTTTTTTTTTTTTTAATTGTTACAATAATAAAATTGTTGGAAACGAAGCTGCAGCCATTTTTCTTTTATAATACACAATAAGTGGTACATACCTTTAGTTTTCTTTTTGTGGAACGTTTAAGACTTCTGCGATCAATAGTGTATGATGTGGATAAAATGTGGCAAATCTAGGGAGAATATCCAAGATACTCCGCATCTGGAACCCCGCAAAGACCTTGATAAGTGAACATACGTTGATTCATTAGTTCTGGACTAATGTAATCGCACGCTTGCATTTACATCTCAAGGAATCATGTCAATCGGTAGGGACGTATTTCCTCTCAGGATTGCATTGCAAATTTCTTACAAAAAATTAGGATCTCCGGAGTCGCATCTCATTTCACCCATGAAAGTCGAGGGTTTTTGGGGGCTTTAGGAGCTTCAGATGCTGCCACAAACAGGAATGTAGAGAAGGGGTTCGAATTAACCTCTCCAGAACACATTTACATGTTTCCAACGAGACTGTTTGCTATTTTAAGGGATTGGAGAATACGCTGAAATATGTTTGCAAAGAAAATTTTCGTCGCATTAATTACCTATGATATGCATTATTCCTGTTCAATTTATTGCAACGGCAATGCAATAAACTATTTGGTATTTGGTTCTCTCAAAGCTAGCATTTACGGGGATATAGAATAATGACCAAAAAAATATAATTTTGTCGACTGAAAAACCTTTTCGGTAGTTGAAAGAGCTATATAGTTTCTATAGGGGTAACCCCTTAAAACTTTGATAGGTGAACACGCATGCAGCTGGATTTATTCGATGCAACCCTCTCGGAACTAATCTAATCGCGTGCCCTAGTATTTGCATCTCAAGGGATCATGTCAATCGCGCAGGACGTATTTCCTTCTTGGAATGCATTGCAAATTTCGTTCTGCAGCGAAAATTAGGACCTCCGGAGTCGCAATTCATTTCGACCTATAAAAGTCAGGGGTTTACTGGGGATTCTGGAGGTTTAAACGCCGCCATGAACAGGAAAGCCTTCGAAGGAATAGTTTGAATCGCCGCGTCGCATCGTGGTACAGTCGTTTGTTAGTTTCACAGAAAATCCACTCCGCTAGATTCAGATAGCCAGAAAACAGCACTTTTCCGGACAGTTTGATCGGTTTTCTAACCATTTCTATGTTGAAGACCAAGGTCTCTAGAGGATAGAAGGTTGCCTGTTAACTTGTGGCCAATCAGAGTTAACGCGGGAATGACGTCACGCGGTATGTAAATTCAAATATTGCAATGTCTTGAATAGCCCAAAAGATGGAAGTTGTAATTAAATTGAATTAAATGCAGGTACAGGAAATAAATTTTTAAATTTTCGTTATTGTAGGTAATAATATTGTAAAAAAACTAAATGTCAGAGAGTTAGCAAAATATAATTTGCAAATATTTTTATAATGCACAGTAAAAAATCCGGTGTTAAATTTGACACGAAAAGTGATCTATAATAAGTCCACACCATATCTGATAAATTTTACAACTTATTTTTTGGTCAATTTCACCAAATGTTCTGGTGTGAATATTTAACACGGCGTTGTGTAAGATTAACACCGTGATGTGTAACTTTTACACTCAATTTGGTCAAAATGGTGTAATTTAATTTATTTGGTATTCCCTTTTCTTCTTCTTCTTTCTCTCTTATAGTTTTACATGTACTTTATTTTAAAGAAATTTCAAATGTCATTGATAAATAAATTCTTCTCAAGAACATATAGAATAGTTATCCTATTAAAATTGTTGAGCAAGTTTTTCAGGATTGCCAACAAAATAACAACGCTAATAGAATTAGAGAAATAAATCTGGTGGACCGACCAGTAAATTTAATTATTCCTTATATTCCTGGACTATCAGATAAGCTAAAACGCATAGGCAATCGTTTTAATGTCAGAACAGTATTTAAAACCAAAAATACACTAAGATCGATATGCTAGTTAAAACGAAACCATTTAATTAGGTACAAAGTTCAAAAAATTGCATTTATAAAATTCCTTGTGAATGTGGAAAGTTCTATGTTGGGGAGACTTGTAGGCCATTTAACTTTCATTTAAAAGAACATAAAAATTATATCAGGCAAAATCAAATTTCTAAGTCAAAAATATGTTAATAACAATCATAGGATATTGTGGGATAGGTCCAAACCAATTCTCAAAGAAGTAGGAATTAGACGAAAAATTAAAGAATCTGCATTTATTCTAGGAAATACGGACAACTGTGTTGCTGAATGTTCAGTGAAATTCAGTAAAATATTATTGCCACTTATTCAAAGAGAAGTTAGTATAGATAATTAGATAGAACACAGGGTACAATATCAGGCAGGTGGCAACACAGGGTACAATATCAGGCAGGTGGCTAGGCTATTGTTTCTGTTGTCATGACATTTTAACCTGAAATTTATTAATCTGTCACTTCACTTTGACGTGACATGATCTTTAAGAAAGGAGGAAGATTTATTCTCCGAAAGCTCAGAAAACAAATTTGTTGAAGTTATTTTTTGAGTTACACGTTTAAAGTTTCGTTCATTCAGAATTTATGAATTTTTCAGGCAACTTGAAAAAGTTGTCTTTCGATCAGTTTGGTGGCGAAAAACCCAATTAAAAATTAAATGGAGTAATTTACAGGACTGCAGGGTAAACAAACGGGAACAGCTGGGAATTATATACCAGATGACGCTCAACATGGCGGCGATTTTGACCTTGAGTTTTAAAGAGGCAACCTCCTACTCAATAAACCTTGGTTGAAGACTAATAGTTAGCAATCGCATAAGACATACACAGCAGAAAACAAGTTAGGTTAGCAGAAATAGAATTGAAATTTTAAATCTGGAACTAACAATATTCAAAAGCCTGGTTTTAGATTATGGCTTTGCCAACAAGTAGGTATTATCGCTTGCCTATTTCTATGTCTCTATAAGCCTTAGGTAAAAATCAGAAGCTAACTGCAGTCCGTTTGTTGCCAACTTCAGCTGGTGGCTTCGGGGGATTTTTAACCGCAGGCTGAAATTTACTGAAGTTGTCTGCTTTCAAGTGTGTCATTTAGCGCTATGCATAATTTGGTGACGCCCTGTATCAAAGTACAAGTTAAGTCCTAATGGAATTCTTTTTTTGACAATTCAATCTCTATTTCCTTAGTTACTCTATCCCCAAATTGGGCCATTCAAAGTTAGTTTCCGAACTAATTTTTGCAGCTATATGGAGGTCTGAGAACTGTTAAGTACACGTGTTGTAAACGAACACTGGCCCATGACCATTCTCGTAGATATTGTTATTGGCCGTAGTGGTTATAGAGTCTATTACCCAGTTCAGCGCCGAGATATAGTTATTTTCGTCCTTCCTATAATATAATGAATGTTTACAGCGAGTCGTATAAGGAGGAATAACTTCGTATATTTTGATGACGGCGTTACCATATACCTTTGAGTAATAATGATAAAAAATATATAGGGCAGTTTTGCCAGATTTACTTTTTGGTTTACAAATAATAGTTACAGTGTCACCATTAAAAATAGATATGGGATTTTTTATTAATTCACTCAGAATAATTTCTGTTTAGAAAGTAATGCAGAAAGGTGTTCCAAAGCAAACTTGATGCAAAATTGTTCTAGTTTCAACATACAGTGTGTCCCAGGATAAGTGAAACGAGAGGTATAGAAGACCAAAAATTTTCGAGTTCGAATTTGGCCATTTGGGGCCCAGGCCTGCTTGCCTAGAAAATAATTTTCACCATATTTTTCATTTTGAAAAATAAAGTAGGCCGTCAGGAACGATTTATTTATTTTCTGTGTAGGTTAAGTGCCCTTTCTCGACAAGATATCGAAAAATTTCATTAGAAAAAGTTGCAGAGAATTGAAAATTATGTCCCTGGGATAATTTTCAAAATAATTGGCCTACTTTGATTTTCGTCCATTTTATTTCCTATAGGTAGGTGAACTATCCTTGCCGTTTAAAATATCGAAAAATTTCATTAGAAAAAGTTATTCAGAATAAAAAAGTATGCGAAATTTGGACTCAATCGGCCTACTATGATTTGTTTGAAATAATGTCTTTAAGAAAATGAAAATCAAAGTAGGCCAATTATTTTGAAAATTGACCCAGGGTCATAGTTTTCAATTCTAAGCAACTTTTTGTAATGAAATTTTTCGATATTTTAAATGACAGGATAGTTCACCTACCTATAGGAAATAAAATGGACGAAAATCAAAGTAGGCCAATTATTTTGAAAATTGGCACAGGGACATAATTTTCAATTATCAGCAACTTTTTTTAATGAAATTTTTCGATATGTTGTCGAGACAGGGCACTTAACCTACACAGAAAATAAATAAATCGTTCCTGTCAGGGCCAACTTTATTTTTCAAAATTAAAAATATGATGAAAATTATTTTCTAGGCAAGCAGGCCTGGACCCCAAATAGCCAAATTCGAACTCGAAAATTTTTGGTCTTTTACACCTCTCGTTTCACTTATCCTGGGACACACTGTATATAGAAACACTTGTATAGACGCTGAATTTAGTGACAAGAAGCACTTTTAGAAAGGCTAAATTATAATTAATAAAAACAATAGCATACATAGGGAAATTATATTATTTCTCCTGTTGGAATGCCAAAACTGAAGTATCAAAATTTGATATCGAATAAGCACCCGACTTTGCGAGGCCGGTGAAACATCGAATAATAATTTTGTTATTATTAGGGTTTGACGTAAAGTTTTTTCAGATGACACAATGCGTAGATTATTGTTTATTCTATTGTCTATTTATGTTTTACGTGAACTGATCCATTCAAATCATATTTGAATTAAATCCCTCTAGGAGGCACCAAAAATGCTGTTATCGAGCACTCCATCTATCCTTCATATTAACCTTTAGTTATGCAAAAGAGCACAAATAAAAATACCCTGGAATATGAAAGCCTCAAGACGCTATCCATGCGAACAAATATTGACTGACCGTAGCGGGATTTCTAGAAGGTAATGCATCATACTCTATGAAGGGATAGTTCAATGGTGCAAGAGAAAATAGGTAATAATCTTTTATGATGTCAGTAGAGATATCACTACTAATGGCTATAAAAGTATGATTTTTCTTAATCGCGGTAGAAAAAAATTAGAAGACTGGACTATATTTATAAGTATTTTCAACAAACCTACCGTGTTAAAACATAAGGTATTTATTTAAAAAACCGACATATTATTGGCATTCTCAATTACAACGGTAAATGGCAAATAAATATACATTAAAACGTCTCTAAAAGACACACCTCTACGGTGCTTCCTTCGCGCACATTAAATAATTCCACAGCAAATTAATTAGCCATTCATTTAGTTTTTATCTCGCTTATTCAGCGAATTTGCAAGTTAAAAAATAATAACACTGCATAAATTCACGAGCTCCCACCACTTTTGACATTTCTGGGATGCTATCTGTGTCCGGTCTTCCTGGTTTATAGTAAGTATTAAGGAATGATAACCTTCCTGTTGCGTGTAACGCTCATGGCTTGCAGTGGCGTGTAGTTTTGGCATTTCTTATGCCCGCGATTACGATTTACTTTTCGACGCTAAATTGGTATTAGCAGAGTATGCACCACTAAAAACTTTATATAAAGCGGTTTTATGATTGATCCATGTTTCTATAATATATGATGATAATACTCACCGTCACAATACTCCAAACTATACTCGAATCAAGTAACTCTGACGCCTGGCGTAAATAAAAGCACGTGTTCGATAACGAAATAAGGCGATTGATCTATAGGCCACAAAATATCACGCGCGCCTGACAACAGGGATGTACAGGGTGTCCCATTTTGGGTGTTTTTGGGTGTTTTTCTCAAAAATCTCGGTTATTATTAAAGCTAGAGGGTTGCGGTTTTCACGTCACTGTACTACTTTTTTGAGAGGAATTTGGTGGACCAATCAGATTTTAGATAAGTTTTATAGTTTCCGCGCATTGGCGCAGGACTGAAATTTTCGATTTTTTGGAAACCTCTCTACTGGCTACAACTTATATATATATATATTAGAAACTCTTATTATGACGGTATACAATGAATAGTATTACTTACTTTGTAAGGTGAGTTAATAAATGGAGAAATGCATCTTTTTGATTGACATACAATCACTAAATTATAAAAAATGTCTTTAGAAATTTCAAATTTTTTGTATGTCAATCAAAAAGATGCATTTCTCCATTTATTAAGTCACCTTACAAAGTAAGTAATACTATTCATTGTATACCATCATAATAAGAGTTTCTAATTGTTATAGCCTTGATAAAGGGAATAAATATTTCCGAAAGCTTGGTGCAGTAAACAAGAGTTTTAATCTTATAGCCCTATTTGAGACGGTCACCCCAAAAAAAAAGTTTATATATATATATACAGGGTGAGTCACATCTAAAGTCAGAGCCGAAAACACAAGGTAGAACTCGCTAAAATAAGCACATATGCTTAATAAACATTAGCCCAAAAAAGCTTGGTTCTCCATATACAGCGTGTTGAAAATTTTTAAAAAATAATATATTTTTTTAATTTCTTTCGATCCCATTTAGGAATTCCAACCAAATTTGGTACACATTATACACTGGACGGTTGCCATTTTGTGGAATAATTTGACACCGTTCCGATCACCAGCGGCGTAGGTACAAATAGTTACTGTAAATAATTGTAGAAAAAAAGTAGTACGGCCCTGTGCAAAAACAAAAATTTTGCCTTTTTTGGATAGCCCATTTAATTTGGAACAAAAAGTGCCTCTTGGTATTTTTTTTATTTCTGGTACAGTTTCTTAGTAATTTCGGATTTTTTAAACTAGTGTCAAGGTGATTATGCTGGCATTTTAAATAAAATTATTTGTATCTACGCCGCTGCTCATCTGAACAGGGCCAAATTATTGCACAAAATGACAACCCATAATATGTATAAAATAATTCCTAAACGGGCTAGAAAAAAATTAAAAAATATTTGGAAAAGTTTCAACACTTTGTATATGGAGAACCAAGCGTTTTTGAGCTAATGTTTATTAAGCATATGTGCTTATTTTAGCGAATTCTACCTTGTGTTTTCGGTTCTGCCTTTAGATGTGACTCACCCTGTATATATATATATATGTATCGACAAATTTAATCAACTATTTTTATAGACTTTTTGGCGTAGAATCGAATGGAATAATTAGTTTTTTGGTAGCGTTAATAGATTTTGAGATATGAACTATGTTTTCCATTTAAAAAAAATATAACTTTGGTTCATATCTCAAAAACTATTAACGCTACCAAAAAAACTGATTATTCCATTCGATTCTACGCCAAAAAATCTATAAAAATAGTTGATTAAATTTGTTGATATACTTATATAAGTTGTAGCCAGGAGAGAGGTTTCCAAAAAATCGAAAATTTCAGTCCTGCGCCAATGCGCGGAAACTATAAAACTTATCTAAAATCTGATTGGTCCACCAAATTCATCTCAAAAAGTAGTACAGTGACGTGAAAACCGCAACCCTCTAGCTTTAATAATAACCGAGATTTTTGAGAAAAACACCCAAAAACACCCAAAATGGGACACCCTGTACTGTACTCGATCGCAAGTGTATTTATGCGGTTTTATCTTGTTGTTTTCACATGCGTCAACGTCTAAGCTATACTGCCACAAATAATGTTGTCGATGTTTTGAACTATTTTAATGCAGTCAATAATTTTTCTCCGAAATATTTTGACGTGAACAATTGCAATAGTAAAATTAAATAAAGGTTGTGCCTGACGGTGGCTCTGGCGAATATTTCAACACCACTTCAATTACTATTATTTGCGGCTAGGGCCGACTTTTCCCGTTAGAACTAGGATAGTATTCGCTCAAGTAGGTACTACGGAAAGACTTAGAAAACCGCAATAATCCTAGTTAGTGTAAGACAATAATTGTTAAATCACACATAAAGCTATTAAGGAGCAATACCGTGAAAGACTGATGGGTCCTATGCCTTAGGAACTGGGAGAAACTGAAAAAAATACTATATACCGTCCAGTGAGAAATTCTGATTTTCAGTTGGCCAACCCATTTGATATCTAAAATGTGACAATTTTGGGGAAGAATTAAAATGGACCTATCACTAAATCATATTGTAAATATCGCTAAGTTTTACTTAGAAGTGTCTGAATAGCCAGATCGCGCAGCGACCGGTCGTAATCACTTCTCTATCAATTATTATTGTAGGGCCATTCATCAAGAATATCAGCTTTATTAATTCCCCTTCCCCCTTCTACAAATCACACCTCACACTCATTGGTGTCGATTAATTGGGGGCGTCGAATTTCCCTTTCCCTTCGGTAACCCCCTGCGAAGGCGGGGGGTACGGTAATCCCTCAATTAATAACTCCCCCCTGCAGGATGTGTGCTTATAGCAAATATTACTGCAGAAATTGAATGTAAACAACGGGCGAGAAGAACCACAATCGAGGAAATATCCTCTCGTGAGATAATTGACCGTGAGGGATTACCAACACGGGATCTGAAATATCAGCGGGATCTAAAATGATGCATAGGTGCGGGAATAAATATTAAGTATATAAATAATAAATAACTTAAGGTTGGAAATAAATGTCATCAAAAGTATGTTGGATTGCCTGTATCAATAGAAGTTTATTTACATCTACACTATATTCAAACTAAATGCAAGTGGCGCGTAAACGTTTACACGATGGAAGCACGTGAACAATTCTCAGGCCTAATACGAGGCAGGGCCGCATTAAGGACGATCTCTATGAATTTTATAATATAAAATATTAAAATAATATGCCCCAGTATTAAGAACTTTAAGAACAAACTTTCATGGCACACCTTGTCATTCGCTTACCTGCAAATTTCTACTATTAACACAAATCATAGCTCCAACAGTTGATTTCCAGCGAAAGAATTATATCGGAAAAAAATAAAAGTCCACTTGCAAGTCAATACGCCTCTGTAAGAAACACAGACTCGCTGCACTCGTCCGCCGGGTCAGACTTTATTGCCGGCTAGCCAATAGCAAGCCGATCACGTGCGTATCACGCTCTAGCCATGCAACAACTTGTGTTTATGTTTCACTTGCGTTTAGTTTGAATAGAGTTTAGCTGGAAAAGCTAGTTTAAAAGGTTTATTTATAAAACATGCATATACATACTAAATGACCCCATTTTAAAAGTCATACCTGCTAAATTATTTATATATTTTTTTTACTTTCTAGCAGCTATAACTTTTAAAATAGTGTCATTAGTATCTACGAGTATTTTAAAAAGCCCCATATTTTGCTGAACTTTTCAAATTCACTAGTTTTCCAGCTAGTAAATAAAATTCTATTGATACAGGCAACCAAACATACTTTTGATGAAGTTTTATTTCCATCCTTAACTTTCGTGGCACGGAAAAAATTTTAACAAAAAAATTAAAACCGACTTCAAAAATTTGCCCGTATGCACACTCCACTAAAAATTAAAAAAATATATCAAAAAATAACACCGACTTCACAGCACATTTCAACTAAAATTTTAGAAATATTTTTCTCTTTCTAAATTGAGTTATCTTTGGATTTGGTGACAGTCAAGGCAAGGAATTTAAATCTATTTAGATATAAATACATCATACCCTACATACATCATAACTTATGTCACCGACTCCAAAGATAACTCAATTTAGAAAGAGAAAAATATTTCTAAAATTTTAGTTGAAATGTGCATACGGGCAAATTTGTGAAGTCGGTGTTATTTTTTGTTATTTTTTTTTAAATTTGTTAGTGGAGTGTGCATACGGGCAAATTTTTGAAGTCGGTTTTAATTTTCTTGTTAAAAATTTTTTATTTCTTATTTTTTGGGGAATTAGTAAGAATTAGCGAAATCGGTCCAATATTAAGTTCCATTCCCTATTTGTCCACCCTTAGGATTGAAATTTTTCTCTTCAAATTTAATTTCTCTTCAAATTTAAATGTGACCACCCCTAAGGCAACCCCTTTCTAATAAAATAAGAATCATCCAAATCGGTCCAATATGAACTTTCATCCCCTACTTATCTACCCTTAGGGGTGGAATTTTTTCTTTAAATTTAAATGGGACCACACCAAAGGTACCCCCTTTCCAATAAAGAAAGAATCATCGAAATCGGTCCAATATGAAATTTCATCCCCTATTTTCCACCCTTACGGGTGGAATTTTTTCTTCAAATTTAAATGGGGCCACCTCTAATGTACTCTCTTCCTATTTCACTCTTGGGGTTGAATTTTTTTTTCAAATTTAAATGGGACCATTCTGTAGGTATACCCTTTCAAATAAAAAAAGAATTGTCCAAATCGGTTTATAAATGACGGAGTTCTGAGGTAACAAACATAAAAAAACATACAACCGAATTGATAACCTCCTCCTCTTTTGAAGTCGGTTAAAAACTACGAATTATTTCAAAGTGAATACTGCGCTCGACGGTACCAGCGTCCAGAGAGACTTTGACGGTACTCCGGGTCGGCAGCACTTGCCAACTTAGCAGTTCCATGGGAAAGGGCCACATCACATAACTTATATTTATATTCCCAACGTATATTAGAACATGACTGAGGTGCCCGAATTTCCAGCCTGACTATATACATCTCGTTTATCTTAAGAGATAAGTAGTCGGTCTTGGGAAAAGTTGAAAAATTTAATACCCAGTAATATGCTGAAAAGAATTCCTTGTAGGTACAGGGTGTCCCAGATAAGCTCGATTATCTCAGTAATTTTTAAGATAAGTTTACGATTCAAAAAATAAATTTGTATAGAATTTTCCGATGAATTCTAATATGAAATCAAACTTAGTATACAGGGTATTATGTAGTGGTAGTAGTAGCAATTTTCTAAGTACCGCTGGAAAGAGCACATAAAAAGCTTTCCAACGCTACTACATTGCATGGGTTTATTTTTCAGCATTTTCTCCGGATTTTTTTTTTTTTCAAAAGGCGCAATTCACAAAAAAAAGGTTAACATCAAAAGACCTTTCCAAAGGTACATTCTATGGGTTTATTTTCATTATTTTCTCCGGAAACTTATATTCAAATGCAAAAATATTCGGTTTTATTTTTGCTTGAATTATTTTAAATAAAATTTTCCGGAGAATAACACACTGAAAATAAACCCATAGCATAGGACCTAACTTCACCTGACTTGCAGTAACTGTCAAATTTAAATTTAACAAAAACTTCAAAAACGTCACTTATTTGTCGAAATATCGAAAAGAACTTATAACAGACCAAAGTTCATGAAAATTAATATACGAATGAAGAATTGCAAGGGAAACGTGTTTTCGAGTGACAAATTTTAAATACAGTTCTGCAAACAGATTTCTATTATTTTTATCTACTTTTAAGCAACTACCAGGTATTCGGAATTTTGACCTCTTTGTTAAATTTATTGTTTTGTCAAATACTGAGAACATTCTGTCGTAGTTCGTCGACAAATTGGGTCTCGCCAAAAAACGCAACCTGTCTTCACTTCGGCGCTGATTTCAAAGTACATGCAAATGCGATTATCCGAAGAAATTCGAGCAATTAGTTTTGACTATCCGGGGACGTGCGAAATTTTCTTCGCATTCGGAGGATTTAATTAAAGTCGTTTACGTGCCGATGGCGCCGAAATAGACAGCATAAAGTGCAAAATTTCATGGGTGACCCTTCCCAGTTATACCTTCATTTTGTCTTTCTGTCACATGTAATATAGCCTGGGGGAATAGCTTGGGCTCATCGCCCTTTTTGGACCACCGGAACATATTTTCGGAGAGGATGTAGTGTATTTTCAATTTCACCCTGAGACCCAAACAATTGCTTTCTATACTGTCAATCAATTCCAATTGGTATATTTCCTGAAGGCATTTCGGCACATCAATTTTTTTCTATCTTACTCCAATCACCTTTGATTATATGTGCTCTAATTTGAAAAGCAACAGCTTTTTTGTGTCGTATGTTTTTTGTCTAAAATATTAGAAAAACACAAAAATGGGTGAGCTAAATGGCTTGCAACATTACCAGGATCCGGTATCGTCAAAATAAAATGAGATAACTGCAGCCTACGTTTCTGTGTCGTATGTTATTACACCCTTAGGTATATTGAGACGCGGGCAACACACGAATGTGTCGGTCAAGCCGTGTGTAATTGGAGAAGGCACAGTTTCGTGTGCGCGCGGTACAAGCTCGATAGAGATCATTATGTAGACAGTAGAGTACTGGACTAATAGAGTGCTGGACTAGGATTTTTATAATTACATACGATGCGCCGAACATAGTTAACGAATTTAAACTAATAAATAGGCCTAGTGATCATGCGCGTTTGCAATTTGAGTGTTTGACAGCGCATGCGCAGGACTGCCCTAGGCCATAGTTTTAGGCCGAACTTGAACAAACCAAAATTGTTTATAGCTTCGTCTTCGTGATTTTGTCATTATGTTAGGAATTTTTCCGATTTTCAGTAGTTTCTTCGCGTTCTAGTTTTTTTGTTTCAGTATTTAATAGTTCGTGTTTTTAATTTGTTACGCGTTGTTGTTTTTATATTGGTAACTACAAAAGCCAGATCGGTTTTTTAATTATTTTAAGTGTATTGTTAGTTTTAGTTTATTATGCACTTCATAAAATATTATTATTATTACTGTATACAAGCTGCAGGCAAAGCCATATTTTGAATAGTTCCGCAAAAAAATTCACTTATGACGTGGACTATTATTGCTTACGCTCGCACTGTATATTGAAATTGTATTCTGTTTAAGTCAGATATTGCAACAATGTGCTCTAATTCATTACGTAAAAGAGCGGCGTATGCCCGAATTTTAATTTTCCCCTGGAAAAAAAAAAACGCAATAATTTAAACTGATTTATTAAGAGCATAAAATGACATCGGTTTATGTGGCCCAAATTTGTCTTGGATTAAAAACGGCTACAAAGTGTTTAAGCTTCCGTTATATATGTCTCCCCCATTAAAATTACCAAACTTTCCATGTTGCTCCTTTTTATCTTACAGGGTGCTTCAATTTGTTCTACAGGGTGTTTCTAAGTTATGGTGCCAACGTAATATGATAAATAGAAAATGTCATTTTGAACAAAAAGTTTCCTATAAAGATAGGTCCTAAAATGCATATTAAGAAAGTTACAGGGTGATAAAAGTATAGTTTGAAAACATCTTTATCGCAATAACTTCTACAGAAGTTATGCAATTTAAATAAAACTTAGTGCAATTCTTTAGTAACTGAAGTGCAATAATTTTGTGTAAAAACAATTTATTCCCATCGACCAGAGGCGGAGGGGCGGGGCAGCACAATGGGTTTTCTACTCATAACTTTTTTGAGGTTATCTTTTTGGTCTCGCAGGTTCATCGTTTTAGTGCGTGTTTTTATTTTGCAACAAAAGGATATACTCTTGTTCCATAACGATAAAATCAACCGTTTGCGTTGAAATTGGCAAAATGTGCAAAACACCTGTTAAATCCAAAATTCGAAAAATAAAATTATCAACTACCTACCGCTTTTAATACTTACCAAATAATTGTACCATTTAAAGTGACAAAAAATTCCCTATGAACTATGTATCAAAAATTTTTCGCTTTCAAAATGGAATGGATTGAACTCAACAAAATTTTGAAAACCAGTCATGTTTTACTCAATATCCTTTGACATTTTTTCTTAATTTTGAACGTACAATTCAACAACTATAAAACATTTAAATACGGTAGGCGATAATTTTAGTGTCAACAGGTGTTTTGGAGCACACTTTGCCGATTTCAACGCAAACGGTTGATTTTATCGTTATGAAACAAGAGTACCCTTATGTTGCAAAATAAAAAGATGCACTAAACTGATCAACCTGCAAGACCAAAAAAATAACCTCAAAAAATTTATGAGTAGAAAACTCATTGTGCTACCCCGCCCCTCCGCCTCTGGTTGATGGGAATAAATTGTTTTTACACAAAATTGTTGCACTTCAGTTACTAAAGAATTGCACCAAGTTTCATTTAAATTGCGTAACTTCTGTAGAAGTTA
This sequence comes from Pseudeuparius sepicola, assembly GCA_963920635.1. Taxonomy (NCBI): domain Eukaryota; kingdom Metazoa; phylum Arthropoda; class Insecta; order Coleoptera; family Anthribidae; genus Pseudeuparius; species Pseudeuparius sepicola. The sequence continues at coordinate 10,267,903 of OY987305.1, forward strand.
TTGCGATAAAGATGTTTTTCAAACTATACCTTTATCACCCTGTAACATTCTTATTATGCATTTCAGGACCCATGTCTATAGGAAACTTTTTGTTCAAAATGACATTTTCTATCTGTCGTATTACGTTGGCACCATAATTTAGAAACAGCCTGTATAATGTTTTTTATGGAAACCGCTAAACTAGTTCTGTTTAAAAATGTACATATTTTACTTTGCGAGTGTTTTTCCGGTCTGATCTTTGTGATTAATAAGTATTGTCCTACATTCACTGGGAATCTTTACTTTTCTAGGGTGTGCTTCCTAGTGCTATCCTGTGTAGTTCAGTCATTCACGTGATTTTATTTACACTTACTGTCTCTTAGTCTATATGTTTGGTATATTATAAGGGCAAGGGTAATACTTGATATTATATAACAGGAAGAAGTGCGCCTTATTCCAAAAATAAATCCACGAAGATTCGCCGTCACGAGCAATTAACGAAAATCAAAGTTTTAAATCTGCCACTACTTGACAGCGAAAATGAACTTCGTTAGAATAATCACCCGGGCAAACTCTTAACGAGCCATCGTGGAAACCTAGAAAAAAGAAACCATTATTAATCCAGTTGTTCCAAGCCCGGATACAAATTTTACAATTACGGGAATAAACCGCCACACAGCTTACCAAGACGTAGCCGGCAAATAAAGGAGCAATGAGAAAATGTAGTCGGAAAAAGGATTTCTTTAAATGACGCAAGAAATTAAGCATTATTTCTGTTTTAAAATAATTTCGCTCATCTGCGCTTGACATTCCTCTGGCCCTGTAGCTGAAAATCTGATGTATAAAATAACGTCCTAATCTATAAACTGACAGTAATAGCCAAATAACCCTCCACACATAACATATTGGTTGGAGTTCGTTTAATACCTAATATATTACGATATTATACATAATGTAGTACGATTACTCGTTGGAATCCCAGACAATATATAACTAGACCAATAATAACAAATAGCATTCTAATCGTTCAACATACAATACCAAATAAAAACCAATTTTTGTTTGAAAAATTGGTTGAAATCGATTGTTTCAGTATCCTTCGTGGTCGCTAAAGAAACACTTAAGTGTAGACCAATCATCAGAGGTACAAAGCAATTTGAGGTAATGAAATAGTTGTAAAGCAAATAATAAATATTCTACATAACGAAATGTAGCCGTTGCAGTTTTCCTCTGTTGGTCCTCTTCATTAAAGTAGGTTCGACTGTAGCAGCATATAATGCCGGAAAACTATTTCATTATACCGGGCAGTAACGTGAGACGGAAAAGTTGTGAGTAATACAATTTCCTCATTACGAACTACTTTTAATGAGTTCCGGGATAGCAACGCTGCATCTGGATATACATTTTTGCGCAGTTCGGTGGACTGTACTAAAGTATGCCAGGCGCGTTGAATAATGTTGTTTGCGAACTGCCAGTCGCGTAATAAGTCAAAATTACGTCGTTGCGCCATGTTGTAACGTCTGGACATAATATTTTACGTCGCCATCTTGCAAAACACGACGTATTATAGCTCATGCATATCTACCAGGCAAATATAGTCTATTTATTCTGCGACAGATAAATTTCTATTTTGGTAATATTGACAAAGGACAACAGCTGAAGGGGTTCTCAATTGAGGCAATGACGTCAAGCTAATTTGACAGCTTTCTGCGAATTCAAACAAGTGCAGGTACTTCTCGCTATTTTTTCTACAGAAAATATTTTTTTTATTTTTTGACAATATAATATTATGGTACCGTCGAGCTTTTATGATCATAGAGGAAAGAGAGATGCGGAGAAAATGTAAATTCCTTGATTAGTATACCTCCAGGACCAGATAAGCACCTATAATAATAGATCTACTGACCGGCCCAAAAATTGGGTACTCCGATGGGAAGTTCTATTTCACGAAAAATAGCTCAATATACAGGGTGTTCCTTAATGACATGCTAATACTTAAGGGGGTTATTTTTGGGCCCATTTTATGAAAAAAACTTCATATGAACGTATGTCGTATACGTCCTAACTTTTGAGATACAGGGCGTTAAAGTTCATTTTTAAAATTGAATTTTGGCTACATCTCCCGAAATAATCAAGCTGCTGAACTGAAATTTGGCACTGCTATGTTTTTGGGGATGGAGAATAAGCTGAAAATGTCAATTTCACCGTATCTCACAGAGGGCGCCACTTGCGCTGTTTTTTGATCACGCTTTTACGCGTAACTTTTTTGAGGTTATCTTTTTGGTCCTGCAGGTCCATCATTTTAGTGCATATTTTCAATTCTGCAAGAAAAAGGTACTCGTGTTTCAGAACGATTAAGTCAACCGTTTGCTTTGAAATTGCCAGAACGTTCTCCAAAACACCTGTTGACTTCAATATTCGAAACATAAAATTTTCACCTACCACCTTCAAGTTTTACAGATCAACTGTACCATTTAAACTGAGAAAAAAATTCCTATGGACAATGTATCAAAAATTATTCGCTTTCAAAATGGAAAGGATTGAATTTGACAAAATTTGGACACTCTATTTCAAGAAAACCAATGGTGTTTTGACCAATCCCCATTTGGCATTTTTTTCATCATTTTGAATGTACAGTTTGTTGATCTGTAACATTTGAAAGCAGTAGGTGAAAATTTTATGTTTCGAATATTGGAATAAACAGGTGTTTTGGGGCACGTTTTGGTAATTTCAACGCAAACGGTCGATTTAATCGTTATGAAACAAGAGTACCTTTTTCTTGCAGAATGAAAAGATGCACTAAGTTACGCGTAAAAGCGTGATTCAGCAGCTTGATTATTTCGGGAGATGTAGCCAAAATTCAATTTAAAAAAATGAACTTTAAAGCCCTATATCTCAAAAGTTAGGACGTTTACGACATACGTTCATATGAATGGGCCCAAAAATAACCCCTTTAAGTATTAGCATGTCATTAAGGAACACCCTGTATAATGGATGACTTATTAGAAGTTTCTTTATCTAAAGTTTCCTTCAATGTGTTTTTTATTAAAAACTTTGTAAATGATATTGTTTTCTCTATCCCTTTTGATACAATTGATGAAGTTTAAGATGTATTTAATAATTATAAAAAAGAAATTAATAAAATTCCTTGACATTTTTAGATTCTAAAATTATTAAACGTAAAGATAATTCCTTAATTAATTCCTGATTGGTCTACTAATTCTAAAAGTTACATAAATTTTTTCTCTCACCATAGTCATAAAATGAAAATAAATTTTAATTTAAAAAATTTAGAATTGAAAAACTTGTTCACGTTCACCTTACCATAAACCATTTAAATGTACTAAGACTGAAAGAAATTTTAATTTCTAACTCTTTTCCAATTAAAATTATTAATAAAATTTTATTTAACACAAGAATCGCATAATAAATTCAAAATAATTCTAGTATTCCACGGGAATTAACTAGTAATGGTGATCATAGAATTTTATATCATTATTTTCCTTATAATATTGAAGACTTAACACCTAAAATAAAAAATTGTTTTGTTGGTGAGGATAAAAAATTTGCACTATTTCTAAATTATACACAAAATTAAAAGATAATGCACCAAAATAAAATAAATCTATAGTAAAATCGCGCAATCCGTACGCCTGGCGTAAATAAAACCACGTGTTCAATGACGATCCGCGATTGGTCGGTAGGCTATAAAATTTCACCCGACTCGGCAACAGGGACGTGCTCGATCGCAAAAACGTAGATATTCGGTTTTACCTTGTTGTTTTTAGCTATTTAGACACTGCCACAAATAATTTTATCGATGTTTTGAACCATTTTAATTAAGCCAATAATTCTTGTCTAAAATATTTTGATGTACACAATTGTAAGACTAAAATTAAATAAAGGTCGTACCTCCGTGGGGCTATGGCGGATATTTCAACGCACGTGCTCTTGAGAGTTGCTCGATTTTAGTATAATGTTGTTTATTGTTTTCCTTGTTACAATTGTAATAAAAAGTACATCGGACAAACTTCACAATTATCAAAAAGCGTATTTCTGGCCATAAAAGTGATTGCAAATTAAATAAAAATCCTTCTGCACTTTCTGACCATGTTCTTAATACTGGACACATATACCTAATTAATTTTGATAATGTTAAAATTCTTCAGCTAGAAAAAAATTACTCTCAAACGATTTTTTTTGGAAATGGGTGAAATTCAAAAGGTAGAAAAAACAATGAATTAAAGAACAGATATTCAAGATTTAAGCTCTTATATTTTATTTTTGGGTAAAAAAATAAATAAATATATGACATTTTTTTTAATGTAATCCTCAGTATATTGAAGCCATCTGATATTTTCCTAACCTATAACTTTAACATTACTTCATTGTTTTAATTGATAACTGTATAACCCAGAGGTATTTATATCACTTGTTGATTACAACCCGTAAATGTTATCTAAGCTTTCATGTCAAAAATGTCTAGTAAGCCATTTAAACAAAAAAAAACTAATCAAACATGCCAAATATTTTCTAAATTTTTTTATTGACAACTATTACTAAAAATATTTATGAATTTATACTAAAACAATATAACTATACTTTGTTTATAATAATTTTTACATTTTCGAAATTAACTTCACTATTGTATTAATGTAAGTATTCAACTGAATAATGAATGTAGAAAATGTAATTACAATTTTACTGTCTAGCACTGATGAAGTTCTTAAACTAAGAACGAAAGCTTGGAATTTATTAAGAATGATGTAGTTTTTGAAAAATATATTTGCCGAAAGGACCCACGATTTTTATTTACATAATTTGGGTAACACATCTGTGAAATTTTTTACTTTAAATTGTTATAAAACAAGTATACACTTTTATGGCAAAATGAAAAGATGCACTAAAATGATTAACCAGCAAGATTTTTTTTTTGTCAACAATAAAAGTGTTTTTTTAGTTTCTTAAACTGTTAATGTTATTTTCTTATGATTTGTCACACTGTGTAGCGAAATTCATATGACATGCCTGTTTTTGGGAGCGTATTACATCATGGCTCATCCTTAAAACAATATACATACTTTGTCTTAGTAATAATTTTAACGCTGGACCGAGGAGCCCTATTTCGAGGTGTATATAAGACCCCCGGTTTTAATATCTCTTGGCAAAATAATTCGCATTCATCATAACTTCACTTCATCCAACATTATCACCATAACATTTAAGCCTAATAATGCCCTTCCTCCATTATTTGCGTGCCTAAGATTCCTGAGTGGAATTATTGAAATTAACGAAGGAGTGCTTATAGTTATGTATCTCTAACGTTTTAGAGGCCCTAAATACCTACTCAGAAGCCACCACGCCTGGGTTATACAGTGTAATAGCCTAACTCCGTTTTTAGGTGTTCTTACTAATTTGAAATGTGTTCTGTGTTCTTACGTCAGCTTAACAATGGAGTGGGCGATTTAAAACCAACAAACTTTGGAGTCCCTCAATTTTTTCTTTCGTTGCCTGGCGCAGAATTACGATGACATACGATTAATGAGAAAAAAACAACTGCGAATGTTCCGTTGAATTTTCACTGCTTTAATTCGTTTCATTTTATCTCTGACGCAGAAGTTGTTTGTTCGGAGCGGGTAAGATACAGAAATAGATAATTTACTTTTAATACCGACGGATTTTAATAATTCAGCGATAAATTGGTCGGCAACAAGCCGGAGAAATCTCTTATTAGGCGGGATTTTCAATTTTTAATTATCATTCGAAAACAGCAATATCGGGCCAGAGCGGCGTGCAAAAAATTTGCATTCTAATTAACTAAAGGACGCCCGATGCCCGGTTTCGAAAACTTCTCGAACAATTAATGAGTTGCGGCCATCAATTAAAATATTAGCCAGTTAACCTCATTATTCCCGAAGATATTCTTTATACCAGGAATTTGAATTAGTGTAATCGGTTTAAGTGCTGGACTCTGTGAACAGCCTTTTCCCCCAAAAAAGCCAGCAACTCTATAAGCTCTTCTTCAAAGCTATAAAGATGCAGTTGTCTAAGTATTATTTTCGTATATACATACACCAGTAAGCAGGGGCGGACTAAGGGGCGGCCCGCCCCGGGCCTCTGGTTCTAGCTAGAGGCATCCCAAGTTGTAGTAAAAATTAAGGGGAATTGAAAAGTGTACTCGGAGGTTTTATACGGGGTCGATAAAAAAGTTACCGCCACAAATCTTTGCAAAATAATAAAATCTAATTTTTTACTTACACAACTATTAGAGAACAATTTAATAGTACCTTTAATTTTATTTTTTGAAATTACTACCGGTTTTTACTGGAAATTGATACGATTTTCTGTATTTTACAACTCACACATTTCATTTAATCATTATAGGATTCCTTCTTTAATTCTGAATCCAACGATATATAATTTAACCAGTTTATCTCCAACCAGTACTGACATATTTACCAAAGAAGCTCGACCAAACTATTATATAACACGGTCTCTTACGAGTCAGTGTTTGATGTTCAATCCAAGTAGGCCAAACATTAGAAACAGATTTATGAAAATAAAGTCAGCCATGCTAATAAAACTGGCAATCAAGTATAGGCTGTCAATTCAACATTTCTACTTACCTGTCATATTAGTTATTTCAGTCGATCTAAATCTTCTATACACGAGACAGAATCCGTAAGATTTTTTTAATCTGTAACTAGTAACTATAACTATGAAATTAATCCGACAGGTAAGTAGAAATTAATATTTAATTCACAGCCTACTTGATTGTCAGTTATATTGTCATGGCTGACTTGATTTTTCATAAATTTGGTTCTAATGTTTAGACTACTTGGATCGAACATCAGACACTGACACAAGAAAAAATGTTATCAAGTTTCTTTAGTTAATATCTCGGAAATGGTGGAACACAAATAGGTCAAATTAAATATCGTTGGATTCAGAATGAAAAAAGGAATCCTATAATAGTTAGATGTTGTAAAATACAGAAAATAACTTTCATTTCCACTAAAACCGGAAGTTACTTTTTCAAAAAACTGAATATTCAGGAATGCTACTTAAACGTTCTCTAATAGTTGTGTAGGTAAAAAATTAGATTTTATTATTTTGTAAAAAAAGATTTTCGGAGATAATTTTTTTTATCTGCCCCCTTGTAACTATACAAATTCAATTTTTGAATGATGATTTTATGTTAACCTGTCTCCACGTAACACATTTGTTCCGCTTGGATTTTTTCAATTGGGCACTTTTAAAGGGAAATTCCTAGTCAGTAACTCTTAAACGGTTGATTTTAAAAAATCACTTACACCATTGGATCTACTTTAAAAAGTTGTGCACGACTTTTATGCGGTTTTATCTTGTTGTTTTTACATGATTCTAAGCTATTTAGACACTGCCACAAATAATTTTATGGACGTTTTGAACTATGTTAATGAAGCCAATATTTTTTCCGAATTATTTTGACGTAAACAATTGTAAAAGTAAAATTAAATAAAGGTTGTGCTAAGTAAAGATTCTACCTAAGCTACCAAAGTAGGTAATTTTCAAAATCGGAAATGCTCATTTCACGCAATGCAGAATGTAATGATAAATTTTGATATATGAGCTTTATTTTTTTATAATTATTATCGGTATCACCTATGCTAACCTAGTTTTGAAAAATTACCGAATTAATATAATAAACGCGCATTTTCGATGAGAAAATCCCCATTTTAAAATGGCTTTATTGTTATGGCGACCGCCCTACAATAATAAATTATGCAAACATAAAATTCGAATCTTTATTATCTCGAAAAACTAATAGATAACGAAGAGCCCTCATAAAATGCTGTATGGTTGAATTTTTTTGAAAAGTATAATGGCAGCCGTTATTTCTGTCCCGGTGAAGTGTAGCTAAGCCCTCTTTAGCTCGCAGAGCTCTTTAAGTACAGATTAATTGGGAAATATCGCTGTTTTTAATCATTTGTTGTTTCCGTATTTTCTGCAGTAGAGGCAACAATTTCACATGAATTAATAAACCTAAATTGGTATTGCGGTAAAGTAAACCTTAAATTTAGAAGCAGCACAAGAAATTTTTTTTTGAGGAACAGTATGCTTTTTAAATTAATTTTTTCGATTGAGTCTACTGTTTAAACTTCCACAAAAAAACTCACATGGATATAGATACTTAGCAAATTTTTTTGCTTTTTATTAATTTAAAAATGTGCTTGTTTTTAGGCTGTAGTCGGATTTAAATAATGGCAACCGTATTATGTACAGGGTGTCCCAGTTGACGTGATAAACCTGATTTTCTCGGTAATTTTAAATTGATGGTTTAAAAACTTAACTTGTGTAGAATGTTCCGAGGAATTCGAATATCTTCGAATTTAATATACTGGGTATTGTTAAAAAGTTATTTAAAAAACACCCTATCCACAAAATTGTGAAGTTGGATTTTAACACGGAATATTAGTAATAAGTATACGGGAATTAACAAAAGTATCGGTTTTCATTTATAACTTCCGGTTTGACCGGAAGTGAGCATCACTTGGTCAGATTTTTGAAACACCCTGGATATTTTGGGATTTTTAAGTTCATTTTCTTCTCCCAATTCTAACCACATATAGTTTTATATAGTTATCGCCGAACATAACCAAGCAGCAAATTTTTATTTTTTGATAAATTTCGTCAAATATGATAAATTCATATCTTTGCATGGAATGCTATAAAAAATATATTTACGATATTTTAATTCCTCGGAAAATTCTACACAAGTTAGTTAAATTACAGAGAAAATGGGGTTTATCACGTTAACTGGGACACCCTGTACTTGTATAATTACTACTCTGTATATACAGAGTGTTTGAGGGAATTAATTTTTATGTTTTACTTGTAAAATTATTGCTACGGTTTTCTGAAACACCCTGTATATTGGCATACAAAGACTACTACTTTGTCTTTTTTTTCGATATTTAGATTAATTATATACTCATTACTAGTTATATTATTATTACTATAAAATTTTGGAGCTTTCAACAAGGAAAATGTTTAAATGAGTAAATTCATTTTCATGATGTAATGAATGTATACAAATACACGCAAGCACAAGTGGGCCCTCTAGTTGCACACGACCGGACGACTTTGCATATACCTAAATATAATTTATATTCCAACATATATTTAAAAACAAAAGGAATAGAGCGTATATAAGTGCATAAAGATTAATTACTAATAAGAAAGACAATAATATCTATAATTACCAATGGAATATAATATTTTCAAAACTCGAATCATAATGATATACCTACGTGTGAACGGTCCAAACCTGTTAAAAAAGATTTGCTAGCCAATAGCAACTTTATCATTGACCGACAACGTGCATATCGATATTTATGTGAACTGCATCGTGGAAATGAATTTACCTTAGATATTTTATATTTCTGTTATAGTTGGTGGGCCTTGTATTTGTATAATACAGTAGTAAAAACCCGTCCGTAACAACCCCACAGGGTTTCGGAGAATAAAATGTAAAAGGTGAACTCCCCACGGAGAAAGATGCACGGGACTGTCCCTGCCAATTATTCACCCCTGTAAGTCAGAAAAAAACAAGTTGCCTGCCCCTAAATGGTGCTATTCCAGTTTATAGCGGGATTTAAATAAAACTTCTGGACGTTAGGAACAATAAAAGCAAGCCAATTCGTAGTGGCGCCTAGTCGAGAGCGTAAAAAAGTAAATAAAATGCAAAACATAAAAACAACCCGCATCCATATAACCGAAGGGTTACTGTAACAATTTAACTTTTACACTCTAAACCTCGCCGCCAAGATTCAGATCTCCTGAAATATTTTGCTACTTCCGATATTACGTATCACCTTCAAGTTGCCCTGCCAATTTATAGTAGTTAGTCGTACCTAACAAGTTATTGTGGTAAGACTACTAATTACTTTCCGAACTTTTCCATAGTAGAAAGCTGCGAATATCCCGGTATGATGAATCAGGTTCTAGTCGCAGCTCCGCTGCCTCACGGAGACGAATTATTAATGACCCCAGGAGAGGCAAAGCAGCCAAGCGTTTCTCCCAGATGGCCGCGTTTCTGCAATTGAACCAATATTGGCACTGACGGTTGAAAGTGCAGCTGGCTTGCCTTTGACAGAGTAAACAACCAGCTTGCTGCTTCATTAAAAAATGAGGTCAGGAAAGTTATACCATATCTGCAAATTCCACTGATTTAATCGTTTTAGAAATACCTACATTATTTCTTAATTACCTTAATTACCTTATCTGTTAGTCTTTAAAAGCTTCGAATAATATGACCTACGTGTCCAACTGAACGCTCGTGATGACTCAAGTTCCCGCTTCGCTGGGACGAATTATTACTCTGAGAGGTAAGGGTGCCGCCTCTGCCAAATGGTCTACTAATTGCCGCAATCGAACCAATAATGGCATCCCCAGTTGAAGGTGCAGCTGGACTGCCCTTGCCGAGGCGAGCACTAGCCTTGGCGTTTCATTAAACTATGCGGCAAGTTATGCCGCTCCTTTCTCGCCTCTCTCGACAAAGATATGACGATCAACTTTTGTTTTTCTTATGGGCGCCATATTGGATTTTTGCATTTTTGAAAAGAGGATTTTTTTCTGGTTAAAATGATATGTCACACATTATGCTTTACTTTGTTTTTCTTGCCGTAATATCAAATTACTCGTTTTTGCATAGAGCGCCTTGGAAACGTAAGCCCCATAATGTTTGACGTTTTTGCATGGAGTGCTTTGGAAACATAAGCCTAGTTACCCATTGTTGCGAAGTGTGCTTTGGAATATTGTTTAAATGAACGTTTAACTAAAAAAATAACTTCAACAATTTTGTTTTCTGAGCTTCCTCCTTTCTCAAAGATAATGGCACGTCAAAGTGAAACGACAGAATAAAAAATATAAAAAATGAAATTAGACGTTCAAAGCTTCCTTCTTTTACTGTTAAGAATTTATGAATTTTCCTGGCAACTTAAAAAAGTTGTGTGGTTCTGGTTTCTCGGGCGAAAAACACAACTAAAAATTAAATGGATCTGTTTGCATCACAAAGAAATGACAATAAACCAGATTACTTTAACATCAAAACGTAATAATTTAATTTATACCGGATGTATGTGATTTATTATAAGAAATTGGAATATTAAATAATGCTTCACCTTCAAGTTGTACTGTCAATTTATAGTAGGATGTACCTAGCAAGTTATTGTGGGAAGAAACTACGAATTAGTTTCCATACTTTTCCAAACTAGAGAGCCACGAATTACTCCCAAATTGTCACATTTCTGATATTGAACCAATATTAGCACTAACGTTTGAAGGAGAAGCTGGCTTTGAGTAAACAGACTGCACTATTTAACATACAAAAACTTTGGACACACTGTGTACTTGAACCAAAAAAACATGCATTTTGTAAAATACGTACAGTGGCTTTCACCATTGTTGTACAATTAAAATTCTCAAACTTATCCCTTCTAGAATCTTTAAAATCTTGCTAAGTAGAACATATCAGGTCAAAGTTTCGAACAAACTACTAATGATCCCCGTAGAAACAAAGCAGCCAACTGCCCCCACCAAATAGTCGCGTAGTTCTGGCATTTGAAATTTGAACCAATATTGGCACTTGTTGAAAGTGCAGCCTCGGGTAAACAGCCGCCTTGATGCTTCATGCCTCATTAAACTATGAGCTCAGGAAAGTTATTCCATATCTCCGCATCCCAGGTGCCCCGCCTGCTTTATGAGTTTTAGAGTGTGATAGAAATAACAAAATACTATCGATGTTTTTGTAGTTACTCTATCGCTGACAAACAAAACAGCACTTACTAATATAAATACAATACAAATATAATACAAATAGAGTACAGTGACATTTGTGTCTTGGGGTAGATATCCAAACTTCTAGAAGCGTTAAAATCTTTTTAACTAGAAATAACAGCTGATAAGTTAGATATCCCCGAACGACCAATAAAATAAGGCCAAAGTTTCGCAGATTCGCAATTCGCATATAGGAACGAATCATTAAGGATCCGCACGATTGCCGCAATCGAACGGATAACGTTTGGAGATGGGACCTGGCTGCCTCTGCCAAATCAAACGGGCTCAGTGGTATAGTATTTTTAAAGTCACTTGAAACAGCATAAAAAAACTCTAATTGGCGTCACAAAAAGAATATAGGACATATAAGCGTCACGCAGTTTTCAAAAATATACATATTCTACAAGCAACATAATATTTCACTTTTATAAGTTTTTTTTTAAGGTTTTCGTCAAACACAACGTAAAGGTTAATGCACCATATAATATTGTCAAAAGGTCTCGAAAATGCCATATCGATTATAACTATTTACGCAAGTATATCCTAAGATCTGTGAAATTATATATGGCACGCCTATCCACCGCATTTCGCTGCTCAAGTGGCCAGCCGTCGAACAGTGCAACCCATGCAAGTATTGGTGATATTATATGAGGCGAGCATGCAGTCAGTTGTTTTTACTACAATATCTATATTCTCTATCTCCTTCATCTCTTTTTACTACTAATACCAGGTGCGGTTTAATATGGTTAGAAAAGTGTTTTGTCTCGTATTTTATTGCCGAGGCGCCTGTTCTCGAGCTACCCTGGTAAAATAAAAATGAACTCACTTGGAATACAGTGATATACGGGGCGCGATCTATTTTATAACATTTACCACGCTCTGCTACTGGTTAAAATACCAGACTTATCAGCAGAAATCACCCGTATAAAATTCAAAAGTTTTTATGCGGTCGACGTCGACCTATTCAAGGATGCAGCCAATAAGAAAGCGAGCGTAGCGTAGCGATTCGATTGGTCGGCGTTTCGGAAATCCATCGAGCAGATGTCGACGAAGCCAAAGTTTACAGAATAAAATAATTCTGTAAACTTTGACGAAATGGCCGCGCGCCGCCTATGACTTGGTGTCTTCTTTTTCAAAGCAAACGCCGCCCAAGCATTTTTATGCTGTTCCAAGTGACTTCATTTATACCATACCTCTCATTATGTTTTCGAAATTGACAGAGACGAATTATGTAAAATAACGCGAACTTGCACTCCGAATTTAATATCAACGGAAAACAACAAATCATGTTAACGTGCCCTTTGCGGTGTAGATAATGATAACGAATTGATTTGAATCAGACGATAATTTATTCGTGTTTCTAGTAGTTAATAATAGTTGTATTAGTTTATTAATAACAATATCTTCTCCGTAAATTCCAATAACTGCAGCGTGATTGTGCATTAACTCAATAATTGCTTTAGACAGGAGTATGCAATGACGAAAGTTATTTTCAATTTATACATTTAGTACAGTGATTTTAGTCTCGATTATCTTAAAGTATCAAATTGAACACATAATAACCACACCTTGTCAACTAATAATTTGCAGTCACAAAATACTAAAGGTAGGTAAAGAGAAAACCTCTTACGAGTAGGTTATCTGAAACGGACTTGAAAATTTTAATTTGGAGCTAACATTATTTAAAAGCCTTGTTTTAGATTGTGATTTTGCCAACAATTGTAGATATTATCTTTTGCCTGTACAGGGTGACCGTATTTCGAGTCTATGCATGGGGATCTTGGTTATCTTAAGAGATACGAGGTCGGTTAAATTGGGGCAGAGTTGCGGAATTCGATGCCGAGTAACATGGTAAAAAGAAATTTTGGCTGGCACTTTTCGTTTTGAAAATAATGCGAAAAACTGAAAATTGTCGTTTTCGTTTTTATTTTTTTAAGCGAAAACGAATAGCGCTGGACATTTCTAAGTCAAACATTATTAAGGCACTTTTTTACAAGGAATCTAAATATGGCCTCAAATTTTTTTTCTCGCCTCCCTGGACAAGGATATGACGACCAACTTTTATTTTTCTTATGAGCGCCATATTGGATTTTTGCATTTTTGAAAAGAGGATTTTTTTCTGGTTAAAATGATATATCACACATTATGCTTTACTTTGTTTTTCTTGTCGTAATATCAAATTAATCGTTTTTGCATAGAGTGCCTTGGAAACGTAAGCCCCATAATGTTTGACGTTTTTGCATCGAGTGCCTTGGAAACATAAGCCCCATAATGTTTGACATTTCTGCATAGAATGCCTTGGAAACATAAGCCCCATATAATAACGTTTGATGGTTTGGTACAATTTTAAGTGTCACTGATACTTTATTTTAATGAAAAAATGTCATTTTCACATGAAGAAAAGCGTGACATGATTCAAATTTATTATTTCTCAAATATAAATGACGTCGAAGGGATATTGGACGAGACATAAACAATTTAAGGAAACATGCTGCATTGTGCCTTGAGGAACAAGGAGGACAAATTGAACATTTATTGTAAAATAGGATTGTCTACTCGTCTAGGTTTTTGTTGTTCTTGTGTTTCCAATTTGACTCTTTTAGTGTTAATGTGCTATATGGCAAATGACAAATAAATAACAAGATCTCAGATCATACTCTGGTGGTACATTTATGATTTATTTAATCAATAAACTTAATATTAACTTAATTTTTACTGAACCGTTAAACAATATTCCAAAGCACACTTCGCAACAATGGGTAACTAGGCTTATGTTTCCAAGGCACTCTATGCAAAAACATCAAACATTATGGGGCTTATGTTTCCAAGGTACTCTATGCAAAAACGTCAAGCAATGTGGAGTTTACGTTTCCAAGGCACTCTATGCAAAAACGATTAATTTGATATTACAAGAAAAACAAAGTAAAGCATAATGTGTGACATATCATTTTAACCAGAAAAAAATCCTCTTTTCAAAAATGTGAAAATCCAATATGGCGCCCATAAGAAAAATAAAAGTTGATCGTCATATCTTTGTCCAGGGAGGCGAGAAAAAAAATGCGAGGCCAAATTTAGATTCTTTGTAAAAACGTGCCTTAATAATGTTTAACTCAGAAATGTCCAGCGCCATTCGTTTTCGTTTAAAAAAATAAAAACAAAAACGACAATTTTCAGTTTTTTCGCATTATTTTCAAAACGAAAAGGCCAGCCAAAATTTCTTTTTACCATGTTACTCGGCATCAAATTCCGCAACTTTGCCCCAATTTAACCGACCTCGTATCTCTTAAGATAACCAAGATCCCCATGCCTAGACTCGAAATACGGTCACCCTGTATATTTCTATTGCACTATGAGCCTTATCATAATGTGCCTGTCAGATAATGTGATAGACTGAAAAGTTTTTAACCACGGGCTGAAGTTTTATAGGTGTAGCTGTCGGCTTTCAAGCGAGTTTTACCTAAATGAATGGAATATTAGTTATGCTCCAAGAAAAAAATATTAGTAGAGGCAAAGATCATAATATGATCTTTGGTAGAGGCAAGGCAGCTTCTTGATTTTGATTTTAAACGTGACTTGCCAAAAATAATGAACATCTACACTTTTGTCTCGAAACGTCAACAAGAAACTTTTAACATACCTGTTCCCTGCTTCCCGCTAAGCACCCTTAGCAAAGTGTCAATATTTAATTATTTTTAAGGGTTGCTCGAGCTTGGCGCCCCCACTCGGAGAACTTTAACAATGTTTAAGACTTCAAATAGTGTTGAAAAGTATTTCGGAACGCTCGAACAACATTTATCTCTTTATTATCACCTCATTAGGCCTTTAAGCAACGAGTGATTCATTAAATTTCCAATTAGGGGATCTGAACAGCCAAGATCATGTCCAAATGAATATTTGTCACTACGTAAGATTGATTCGGCGTCCTTTGTAAGAAACGCCTTCATTCAGTTTTTATTAGGGCGTAGGGAAATCGGAGGGGGAACATCACTTTGTTATGCTACGAATATAATGCACCGATATTGCTTGTCCCAGGCTATTAATTTTCTCGAGTTTATTTTAAGTACAAGGGTATTGTTTATTGTTTTCATTTATAAGACTCGCTTTATTATAAGTCACAACCTTGGTAGGTACGTTATATACATCTAATCTACATGGTTTCTTTACTTACCAAAAATCTACATAATATGACATATTACGCTACATATAACTACTAGATAACCTGTCTATAATAATAATACAGGGTGCGGCGGGAAGACCCTTCATTAAATGTATTTGGAGAACCAAACGGAATAAAAATTTGAACATTTGCAATTGAAAAAAAATGCAAATAGAGGCAAAACTATTGGTTTTAGGCACGTAGTTCTTTAGAGAAAGTCAACATACACAATTTAGTAGGTAGTTCAATTTTAATAATATTTATAGGGCGTTCCATTTGAAAAAAAAAAAGAGTTTTTGATATTTTTTCATAAGAGAGTTGGAGACTGATCTTTGATCACGCTGTATGATCAATATGAAAATGACAGACTCCTTAGTAGTAACCAACCTTCCAACTATAATAAAGCGTGGACAAAATTTGAAATTTTATAACTGTCTTGAAGTTAAGGAGAATTTTAACAACTGTCAAAAATTTAAAAAAGTTGAATATCTCAGAAACTATGAGGTTTAAGTATGCAGTTCATTAGACCAGCTGGCAATAAAATTTAGCAAGGAATCCTAATATGTAATAATATACAGGGTGTTCTATTTAAAATAAGGAAGTTGCAGAAAGTTGAAAATATTTTAGTTCCAGTGGCCGGGTCCGATAACCTAAGTATACAGATTTTCAGATTTTTATTCCGTTTGGTTCTTCAGATACTTTTAATCCACGGTCTTCGTGCCGCACCCTTTATATTGTTTCTGATCGTATGTGACACCTAACCATTTCTAATTATGGGAAATGCATAGGGAACATACACCTACCTAGTGCTAATTGTAATATACGATCTTCAAGGCCTGTTCTAACGAACAGTGGTATCGAGCAACTCTTACGGCTGGCGTAAACAAGAGCACGTGTGTCGAGAAATTCGCCAGGGCCGCACTGAGGCACGACCTTTATTTAATTTTAGTTTTACAATTATTTACATCAAAATATTTCGGAAAAGAATTATTGGCTTAATTAAAATAGTTCAAAACATCGATACAATTATTTGTGGCATAGTGTCTAAATAGCTGAAAACAACAAGATAAAACCGCATAACTACACTTTTGCGATCGAGTACGTCCCTGTTGCCGACTCGGATGAAACTTTATAGCCTACCGACCAATCGCGGATAGTCATTGAACACGTGGTTTTATTTACGCCAGGCGTACGGATTGCTCGATTTTAGTTATAGAAGTAGTTTCTTTAGTCTTTTTTTAGACGATATTACTGCGATTCGTAAAAAATGCAGAAATAGTATCCAAAAGCAATCCATAGAAAAGTAGAATACCAATGGAAATAAATTGTATTGTATATTTTATATTTTATATTAGATTCCGGAGAAAAGGTGTAGATGATTTTGTTTGAAGAAACCCTTTGGCCCGACCTATCAACAAGCACGTTCTCCAACTCCGGAACTATTTATTTGTATTTTTCGAATCCCGGCTCTAGATAGCTTTGGATCCCCTAAATAAGGACTAAAGATTGTCCTGAGACCTTTTCGGGCCCTGAGGCTACAGACTGTAGACCTCCTCCATCGGTAAACTATATATACAATGCAAATATTTTTCCTTTTCACAAAAACGCATCAACCAATAACGCGTTTGATAAACTGGATATGCGGTAGGCTTTCTGTTAGAAACTCTTTTCAATTTTCATTTCTAAAGCTGGTATCTAATATTGTTCTTCTAACCCCCTCCTCTAAACGCTCATGATCAGTAAACTGTCAAATGTTATACATAATATACAGGGTGGAACGGAATCATGGTACACCCCTCTTTTTCCCCTGTTTTTTGAGATACAATTTTGAAATTTGCCACGTTGATGTCACTTTATAATGTCACTTTTTTTCTGCTTTCGGTTTTATCGGAAGTAACATTGGAACCCTTTGCCCTTTGTATATTATTTAAGTTTCGGATCCTCCTCGATTCACTAAAACCAACGATGCCTCACAAGTGACATTTTGACTGACAGAAAGTGGTTTTTCTTCAAGTTATTTGGATTTGTAATAATAAACTAAAGATGGCTATGAAACAAAATGAACTTCGACAAACTGGATATTTTTAACGAACAGTCAAACCGTCTGTCTACGGAAAAATACTTCTCTTATAATACGCTACGGTATCAATGTCAAATATAACAATTTCAAAAATAGTGCTTGTAAAATGCCGCAAACTTGCACAAGATCGAAAAAAATTTTCGGCTTCATTTGGCTCTATTCTAAATTACGTTTCCAGGCGGTGAAAATAATTTCTTGCAGGACATTGTCTTTCAGGATATCGTTGGGCGTACAAGTTTTTAGCACAACGGCATTTTCTGCCACTCTCCATAAATCAGCAACATATCCACTTTTCATCTTTTGTAACTTTAAGGCATTTTGCAAGCACTATTTTTGAAATTGTTGAGTTGACAACACATTTATACCGTAGTGTAGGTATATAATAAGAGAAGTACTTTTCTGTAGACAGTCGGTTTGAAAGTTCATTAAAAATGACCCGTTTGTAGAAGATTATTTGTTTCATAGCCACTCTAGTAACTCTAGTTTATTATTACAAATCCAAATACCTTAAAGAAAGACTACTTTCTGACAGTCAAAATGTCACGTGTAAGGCATCGTTGTTTCAGTAAATCGAGGAGAATCCGAAACATAAATAATAAATAATATATGACGTGTAACATTTAAAAAACAAATGTGACTGTCACTTAAGGTAAAACCGGAAGCGGACAAAAATGCATTTATACGTCAAAAAGTGACATTAATAAAGTAACATCGACATGTCAAATTTCAAAATTGTATCCCAAAAAAACAAGGAGAAAAAGTGGAGTGAACCGTGGTTCAGTTCTATCCTGTATACTTAATGTGGGCTTTTGAAAGAACTTGCTAGAATTTATAGGGTGCGACAAAAGTTTTATAGGAAACTTATATTTTTACTTTCACCAATAACAATAACTGAATTGTATGTGTATGCTAATTAAAAAATTTACAGTATCTGTATTAACACTGTTGTATTTTCTATAGTCACCCTCAACCCAATTTTTTACAAGCTTTTATTTAACTTCACCTATTAGTGTGGGTCGAATCTTGCAAGCTGAATTAGAACCACTTCCTGACATCCGATTGAGCTTAAATTTTGCATACACCTTTAGTTCCGGTGACAATACAATATGTAATACTTAATATTGTAATACTTTCAAAATGGCCGCCGGTCCAAGATGGCGGATGATGTATTTTTTGTCAACCCCTTAATATGGGTATCAAATAAAAGGGCTTGAAGGGTAGAAAACGATAAAGTTAGTGACATCACACTAAATTCAATATGGCCGCCGCTCCAAGATGGCGGATTACCTATTTTGATACCCAACATGGGTATCAAATGAAAGAGCTCGACGGGTAGAACACAATAAGGTAAATGACTTCATACGAAATCCAATATGGCGGCCGCCCCAAGATGGCGGACTAAATTTTTTTACCACTCTCCTGGCATAGGAATCAAATAGGTACTAAAAAGCACAAAATAAAATCGAAAATAACAAAAAACCTTTTTAAAAACAAGCTTTTATTTAAGCCATGTACTAAAACGAATAAAATAAAAAAAATTGAAAATGAAGAAAACCTTTTTAAAAACAAGCTTTTATATAAGCCATGTACTAAGATAAATAAAATAAAAAATAAAATAAGTCTAGGTTTCCGTTAAGATAATTCAATGCCAAATTGCGACAAGTTTTTACCAATTGAAAAGCTTGTCGCGCGAAATGTTCATAAAAGTAGGTACCAATTAGTTTTATTGGACAGTGATTGGTTGATAAGCAAGTACCTACTTGCCAAAGTATGTATTTTCTTTAGAATTCGCGCGACAAGCTTTATTATTTACAAAAACTTGTCGCAATTTGGCATTGAATTATCTTAACGAAAACCAAGACTTATTTTATTTTTTATTTTATTCGTTTTAGTACATGGCTTATTTAAAAGCTTGTTTTTAAAAAGGTTTTTTTTTCTAATCCGACTGTTATTTTGTGAAACTAAGTAATAAATTCACTTAATAAATAGTTGAAATAATACGTGATATTAGTCCAAACTTACGAATTTCCCAAATTAATAAACAAATAACAGAAACATAGCCTCACATTCCCAGATCGCTGCCAATTTACTAGATTTAAGACGTCCTTATTTCAGAAAATATACGGCTTGATTGCGGTTGCCCTTACACTCAGATAATAGTGGAAATCGTCTGGATTTAGGTCCTTTTAAACGGTGTTTATCTAGTTACCTGCTGCCCGTAGTTCAATCTCTATATTGGGGCCATTCGCGTAATGGCCCGGATAAACGTGAAACATCCTTTTTGTTAAGCCTGTCACTTGGAAAAAGTTTACTCATTTAGGGCGGATATCTCACGAGAGATGGGGCCGAGGCAACAAAAATGTATTTGCATATATAGGTACGGGAAAAGCAACGAAACATGGAGTCAGCTGAAATGCGGATCCGCTGTATATGGGAAAAAAGAACTGGTAATGTTCGTTGAGGCAGAATTTGATGCAAAACAATACCTGACTTTACAGAAAATGTGCTGTCTCTATAAATAATTGTACAGCAGTCTACATAATAATACATTTACTCTGTAAGAAATGTCATGGTGCCCTAAATTTCACAAAAAGGCTCTCGAGATATTATCAAAAATTCTTATACACATACTTATGCAGGTTGTTTAAAGGTATGGAAATGTGCTTATATTTCATTCAATTTTTCTTTACTTAAACAATTCCGTTGCTATGGCAACCAACTTAATTTTTTTATTAAAATGGCATATTAGTACCTAGTTAGTGATATTCATGATAATATTATCGGTTTTGGTTGATAGTAATATTATAATAATCAGCCACTTCAGCACTCGAAGCAAAAATCTCTTGTTCAGAGAGGTTTCTGCAAAAATGATCTTGAAAACTTCAAACACGACCTTATGGATCAGGATCGGAGTACCTACCTTGTATGCACTGAATGAAATTGATCCAGCATTTTACAAATTTAATAGCGTTTTTGGGCACTTCTTTTAGATGCACTTTGTCATATCGTACCTACTCATTATGAGAAAATAGAGTTCAATGATTCTGACAGCACTAGGGAGGTAAGTCTTCGAAAGCCGACGTAAAAGTGGAAGTGCCACATGATATAAATGATCATTCTACGCGAAATAAACATAATTTTAGACTCCCCTATAGAATATTAAATATTGGCAAAAAGTTGACAAATACAGTTTTTAAGGAAATTTATAATAAACCCCCAGTCCAGCCCAGATAAAAAACCTTAGAACTAGAACACAATCCTTAAAACACCTTAAACTGTTTCTGGTCGAAAATGTCCCTACAGCCTGGACGAATTTTATATAAGTTCTTATCAAATTATTTTATTGATATACAGGGTGAGTTTTTTTCGATGCCCACTATGGGGATCTCGGAAACTAGCAGAGCTAGAACAAAGGTTAAACGGGGAAAGAATTGCAGTTTTGAATGCTCCATCTAATGCCCCTTTTGGATTTTTAAAAAAGTTCATGGCTCACTAGATATTTTGAAAAGAGTGATTTTTTTGCTATTTCATCAGATCTCTGTAGCTCCGTTATTTCTGATTATACAGAAAAACTGTGGAGACAAAAATTGTAGATAATTTTGGGCTTAATAAGACAATCTGATCCAATTTTTTATGTTGTTTGTGATTTTTGAGATATGACATAAACTTGTGTTTTTTAAATGTAAATCATAGTTGGCTGTGGCCTTATAAAATCGGCCATTTTTTGAGCTTTCCAAAGATATAATACTCGGCATAGTTATTATAAAAAATAAAGGAGCTATGGCTAATTTTCTGATTTTTTTTAAATTTTCACATAGTCAGCCATGGAATATTTTCATAATTACGTTCTATTTTATAATTAGACATACTTCAAACTTTCTAATATTTTGTTTTTAGCTGGTAACAAAATGTTAACAAAATGAAACAAAAAATAAAAAACTCAAATTCAAAGGTCACCTTTTAAAATAAAAAAGGTGTTCAAACAATCCACCATTATTATTTATGCAAATATTGCATCTCTTTAAAACTGAATTTGTCGCCTTTCTTAGAGAGCGCCTGTCAATACTGGCAATTGCTTCTAAAACAGCTGCTCTTAATTCAACAATTGTCTTATACTTTATTTTGTACTGTTCCCCACAAAAAGAAATCCAAAACTATTTGGATAAAGCTGATCTAGGTAATTTCTTACGGGCAAATAATTATGTGGTGGCGCTGCATCATGATAATTTTCGTTTTATTTTGTTACATTTTCTTAACAGCTAAAAATAAAATATTTGAAAGTTTGAAGTATATCTTATTATAAAATAGAACGTAATTATGAAAATATTCCATGGCTGACTATGTGAAAATTTAAAAAAAATCAGAAAATTAGCCATAGCTATTTAATTTTTTAAAATAACTATGCCGAATATAATATTTCTGGAAAGCTCAAAAAATTACCGATTTGATAAGGCCACAGCCAACTATGATTTACATTTAAAAAAACAAAAGTTTGTCATATATCTCAAAAATCACAAACAACATAAAAATTGGATTAGATTATCTCATTAAGCCCAAAATTATCTACAATTTTTGTCTCTACAGTTTTTCTGTATAATCAGAAATAACGGAGCTACAGAGATCTGATGAAATAGCAAAAAATCACTCTTTTCAAAATATCTAGTGAGCCATGAACTTTTTTAAAAATCCAAAAGGGACATTAGATTGAGCGTTCAAAACTGCAATACTTTCCCCAATTAACCTTTGTTCTAGCTCTGCTAGTTTCCGAGATCCCCATAGTGGGCATCGAAAAAAACTCACCCTGTATAAATATATAATATTATACAATACTTAAACCCTATATAGTTCGAATTTTAATGGAAAATTGTATTACATGGATACACAGTAAAAAATCCGGTGTTAAATTTGACACGAAAAGTGGTTATATAAGTCCACACCATATCTGGTTAATTTTACACCTTCTTTTTTGGTAAATTTCACCAAATGTTCTGGTGAAAATAAGAACTATGCTGGTGTGAATATTTAACACGGCGTTGTGTAAGATTAACACCGTGTTGTGTAACTTTAACACGCAATTTGGTCAAAATGGTGTAATTTAATTTATTTGGTATTCCCATTTTCTTCTTCTTTCCCTCTTACAATTTTACATATACTTTATTTTAAAGAACTTTCAAATGTCATTGATAAGTTCAAATTAAGGAAATGTGTTATTTGTAAAAATAAAATAAAACTAAAAGATAAAGAAGCTGTATATGAACCAGGCATATACTATGTGCTCGGTCTTCAATTTAAATTATATTTGTAGGAAATAATAAACAGCAATAAGTAAAGGAAAGACTTTATTTTAGTTCCTTTTGATGCCTTACAAATAGGTATATAAAAATATCAACATTTTCTTTCTTAAAGCTTTAAATAAATATTCATTCTCACAACCACAATTATTTGGTTAATATAAGTATATATATTATAATATTCGTAAGAAAAGTGTATACCTAACCACAAACACAAGAAATGCTTTATGCTATAGGATGCGACCAAACTATATTTCGTACAAATTCTCATACAATGTACTTAAGTAACTGTCGTCTTACAGAATTGTCTGTGTGAGATAAAAAGAAACTTCAAACGTTGCGACACAGCGATTTAGTTAGATAGGCCTGTTCTCACAAGCACAAGCAGGTCCCAACTAAGTCGGAGCCAATCAGCAGGCATCAAAACAATCAGAACAGTTAGATAACTTAAAATCCTTCACTTATATTCACGACTGGTTCCTTATTCCGTAGAACAAACTCATATTAACACAGTCGATGAGTATAGGTTATATAGGGTCTATCACACAGTACCTTTCGTCGTCGCATCTGTCGTTTTAATCCATCTGACTTCACTTTGAAATTTTACTTCACATAACAACACCATTTTTGCACTATCGGCCTGTAGAATCACTTTTATATTTTATACCTATTATACGCGCCACGCGGTCGGGTCACACGTCACACAAACTGATAAGCTCCGTCGCGCAACACATTCGACAAACAACTGATGCGATGGCTTCGAGTACCTAAGATTTTACACCCATAACTGGTGAAACCACTCCCCCTCTCCTCTATTTAACACGAACTTGTGTTAATACGTTCAAAACACCGGTTAGTGTTAAAGAACACCGAATGGTGTTAAAGAACACCGCGTGGTGTGAACAAACACGAAGCCGTGTTAAAAATATAAAAAAATTACACCCCTAAGTGTTAAAATTAACGAATTTGTTGTAGTGTGAATTTCACCAAATGAGGTTTGGTTAAGATATTTGGAATCCACCAATTTTCGTGTCAATTTTTCACCAAATTTCTTTCACCACTTACACGAAGAGGATTTACACCGATTTTTTTTACTGTGTGATTATAAGATCAACTGACTTACTTGTAAGGAAGCTTGAGCTGAATTATACCTCAGTATCATCCGACATTATATCTCATTACATTACATAAAATGGCTTTTTTCGATCTGTAGCGAGCAACATGCATAATTTTAAACTTTTGATCAATACAAATTTTAATCTAAGTAATTACTCACACTTTGAGACAAAAATTATTTAAAAATATTTATCACAATGGCCGTCATTAGCAGTTTCGCAAAAAGTCTAATGACGGTCATTGTGATAAATATTTTATTATCACTATACAGAAACAAATTTACTTATTCAGATAGGTACATTATTAAACTGTTATGGACTATTTACCTTTTTAAAAGGAAAATGATGCCAGGAGTTTTAAGTGACGGACCTATACTTTGTGATAAAGTGCTGTAAAACATATATCACTTACTGTTTTTGTTATTTATTTTATTGCTTTATTGATAATATAATTTATAGAAAAGTTTTAATGGAGTGTCCAAATTCATTACACTTATGTAAAACTGAAAAAATATTTTTTTGAAATTTTAACAAATAAATCCATTTGTAGCGATTTTAAATTTGAAATGTCATTTTTGACAGATAGCGTAGTCACGTGTCTACATTTTAGTGGTTAATTTTTTTTAGAAAAAGGTAACTGCAAAGTTGAATTTCACAATAAGTCATTAATTAAAACTGTATATTTTCCTTTCAAAATAACAATTTTTTATCAGTGGGTTTTTATTTACGGAAATTTTAACTCTTTAAAAGTGACTCTGAAACGGAAGAGCAAAAGATATAGATACTGTCTGGAGGATTTATATACCTCTGAATATTTTTTAGCGGTAAACTCACTGAACCGAATAAAAAGAAAGTTTACTTCCTAACTTTGAAAAACTACCGTAATTATCTGGGAAAAATAAGACGTCCCAAGCTGTAAAACTCATAGAAGTTGACTTACTCAAACTGTGACAACTTGGACGCAGTGTTTCTTCTTCCCAAGTATCCTGATAATAAAATAATACTGTAATTCTCATTAGGCATGGCAACCGAAATGGAAGATCCGTATCCAAACCCGAGAGAAGTTTAGTATAAACAGATCGGTTCGAGCCGAGAGTTACATTTTTAACCTACCCCTTTTTATTTGCTTATCCAGCGCAACAAAAAAAAGGGTAAATACAAAAGTTCTTCTCACTGCCATTGTTTTTTTTTGATAGAATAATTAAAATCTGAAAACCTTTACGTTTGTTCTGAGCCGCTGCCGCCCATTGGACAAACAATTTAACGAACGAACTTCGTAAATTTCTGGGAAGGGTCCGTGTTTCAAACACTGCGCGGAATAATTCCTAAATTACATCCGAAAGAAAAAATGAGGCCGAATATGAGGTCCCTAAAAAGGCTTTTTATTTTACTTTTCTCTCTCATAACTCTTTTGCCAGGACGGCGCAAAAAGTAATAAGTAGCTACGTATTTGTTTAAGCAAAAAATGTAAAATATTTACTGCCGTAAATTGGCCAGTAAAAGCAAATTTAATAATAATTGGCATTAGGGGTTTCTCTCTTCGAATTTAGTAATGCATCTGATCAGTTTTATTCTAGGAGATTTCAATAGGTGGTAGAAAAAATAACATTAGATAATTGGTATAGTATAAATTAACTCGCTTGGAACACAGTGATATACGGGGCGCGATCTATTTCATAGCATTTACCACGCTCTGCTACTGGTAAAAATACCAGACTTATCAGCAGAAATCACCCGTATAATTTCAAAGGTTTTTATGCGGTCGACGTCGACCTAGTAGGAGGCAGCCAATAAGAAAGCGAGCGTAGCGATTTGATTGGTCGGCGTTTCGAAGATCCATGGAGCAGGTGGCAGGTGTCGACGTGGGCCAGTTAGGCCAGTATAACCAGTGCCGTGCACTGCGCTTTATGCTTTATTTTACGGATTTTGGTTTTCTGTATAGTGGTACTGTTATGTGTGTAACAAAATTATTGGTTTGCTTTGGTTTGAATTATTTCAAAGTTTGTTTTATTCTTTTTTAGAGCATTTGAATGAAATTTGTATATTAATTATTAATAATTTTTAATTTATTATTATTAAATTAATTTAAATTTTTGATTAAAAAAATTATTATTAAGGGCCGCGCGCCGCCTATGACTCGGTCTTGTTTTACAAAGCAAACGCCGCCCAAGCGTTTTTATGCTGTTCCAAGTGAGTTCATTTATGCTATACTATAACCAAAGTCTAGAGAATACTATCTAGACTTTGCTATAACTTTTTCCACCACTGCATCGTTTTCTTCCATACTT
The DNA here is from genome assembly GCA_963920635.1 of Pseudeuparius sepicola. Taxonomy (NCBI): domain Eukaryota; kingdom Metazoa; phylum Arthropoda; class Insecta; order Coleoptera; family Anthribidae; genus Pseudeuparius; species Pseudeuparius sepicola. The sequence goes on from OY987305.1 coordinate 10,294,632, forward strand.
ATTCATAGTGTCTACATTCCCAGAAATTTTAACGATTTATTTTTTATTTTTCTATCGTTAAAGATATTCTTCTAATGGTAATTTGTGCACTGATTAAATAAATGCCACAAACTATGATAATGATAATATAAAGTTCTCCAGTATCCGCCCGTTTCGTCCCATCCAAGTAGCAAAGACAAGCGTAACTAATACGCAGTAAAAAATTTCTCGGTAACTTTACCATGTCTGCCTCTGGAAATAAAATGCTGGAAATAAAAATATAATAAAATTCCTGGTAAAAACATGTAATAATTTTCCAAACATTTAATTATTGTAAAGATAAAATTTAAATGTAAAAATATGTAATAATACGTTACTTTTCATTAACTTGCTGAGTTTTACATGGCATTACGAGGAAATAATTATTTATGTACCAAGGCACTGAAGTTCAACTTTTTATGACTCATGTGGAGTTTAGTTGCTGAGGCCTCTGGCCGAGGCAAATAAACCACATGTTTTAAATGTTTTATTAGGCAAGAAATGTTTTATTAGGCAAGAAAATAATAATAAGGGATCACCCGTCCATCATCCGACTATGCGCGGCGTTGCTTGACTTTAACGATCGCTCTATCTAGGTCAAGTAAGACAATACACGGCATCTTCGTACAGAAAAACCAAACTGCTGCTTCTTGTGCAGCCTACACAACAAATCTATTGATATTCAAATTTACTAAAATATGTATACTGAAGGAATGCGCTTCTATAGGAAACAATTTCGCAATGTGTACGAAAAGTTAAATGGGCCTTTATCGGCCGGGTTTTGACGGCCGATTTCTCCGCTTCTGACGTTTGATGTTTACATCTCGCCAAGGCCTGAAAAAAATCGTACAATAATGTAGCCCATTATTGTACGATTTCTGTGCTTTTAATGACGATTTTGGGACACTTTACTGCCGATTTCAAGAAAAATCTATTTTCTACACAGCAATTTTACTTTAAAAATAATGAAAATAAACTTGAACGTACATGTATTTTTAGCGATATTCACAGTAGGTAGTAGGTTCCCATTGTCTTTGGTTCCCAGTAGTTAATTCATTATTCAAGAAAATATCATTGATTGCAATAGTAAATTTACATAAACCTATAAATAAAAAAGCTGATGGCAACCCTACAGGTTTTTAATAGTTTTTTTCTTAAAAAAATATAATTCTCTAAATAAAAGCCGACGTGTTTAGGTTTTCTTTCTTTCTTCTTCCAGTATTTCGTAATAAATTCTAAAGCTGTACTTATCTCAGGCAGATACCTTGCGTTCAGGTTAAAATATAGGCAGAATGCTGCTAAAAAGTTTTTTCAGCCAGTCGAACTGTATAATTTTGGGTTTTCCATGACTAGAGCATTTTTTGTTTTCGTTCCCACCTGAAACAAGTAGGTACTCTGTTTATAAAATCCCATTTTTAGAAATAGGCATGCACTGGGCACTTTTTGCCCGCGCATACAGAAAGTGTCAGTAAGAATGTGTTAGATAGGTTATAATTTCGTTTAAGATTATGGAATATCTTAGGAGATATAATTAATCAAATGACACAGTAATTTTTTAGTTGTAAATGTACCTAGAAGTAAAAAATACATACTGTACTGGCAGCTCTAAAGGTGTCGTCTGGCGTTCAATGTGTAAGAATATATCCATAATGAGAAATCAAATAAGTAAAAAAAAAGATAGATATAAATGCGACGTTGTAAATAATTGAAAGCAATAAAATATTACAACCAGGGTATAGAGAGGCACCGGCGAATAGCAAATGAGATTTGAATATAATAAAATATTATAACGAGGGAATTAAGTAGTGAGAGGTGGTGGGATGAAGCACGGTCAAATTAGATAGTAGAGGCGGCGCGGCGCCAGGCCTCCACTGAGGGTTAGTGCAGCGTCCAGAGATATACTAATAAGTCCGGGCACTCGGTCTTGTGTAAACAAACGTTTCCCTCTTGCCCTCTCCCGCTCCCCTCCTCATCGAGCCGATCGATATCTTATAATATAAGAAAATAAGCTATACACAGTGTAGCTGAGAGCGGTTCGTTCGCATTCTACCGAGTGCGCGCAAAATATTACCGCAAAATATTACCGACCGACCGTGACTGTAGTGATGCCTAGTAACGCTTTTTACTGCAGTGCGGATGGCTGTAAAACCAGTTCAAAAGACTATATTACCTTTTTTCATTTCCTAAAGACCCTGAATGGTAAGAATGAGTTTTAGGTACCTACCTACAAAAATTAAGACATTTTTATGGGACATTTGAATACTTAGGTATTAATTGAAGAATAATAGAGATATAATATTAAAATATTGAAAATTTGAAGGTGCTAGCAATGGAAGAATGACTTAGGGTTCATCGGTGAAGATAAATTTGCGAGTATTCCACCTAAAGAGGCATATAAACCTATAAGAATTTGCAAGGCACATTTTGATGATCAGTCATTCACTTCGTCCGGAAAACGTTTAGTAAAAACTGCTGCCCCCTCGGCTGTCCTATTAAGATTATTGCCAGAAGCTTATGGTAAGACGCATGCTTGTGTATAGGTACGTATGCGTAATATTTTGTCCTGTATTGTTTATGGCAATTTAAATATCAAAATATTTACTACAGGATGAAAATGTAGAGATGATTAGTTTAACTCTTTGTCGTTAAATATTTATTTGTTATTTATGTTTTTGTCTGCTCTATGTTTTGTTAGGCGTTATTAAAAATGAACGTAAAACATAAAAAATTGCATTTTTATTCATGTTCCAACCAAAGTCTACAGATATTACTAATTATGTAGATTCTGGTAATAGCTACCTTGTATTTTAATTTAACTGTACCTACCAAAAACTGACGGTACACTTACCTACACATATAATGTTGTACTAAAGTCTACAAATAGGTATACTAATATTTGTAGACTTTGGTAAATAATGGAAAGTCAATATGAACCTGCCCCCGTATAACTATCTTGACGGGGATTTCGTTTAGTCGCCCTCGTAAACGCTGATTTACGACCGGTCGCAAAAAATTGTCGGCTTTTCCGAGAGCAAAGAAGTGAGCGGACTTTAGTATTTCTAGACTTTGGTTAGTGGCAACGGCGCGCGGCTGCTGGGTCGTATTTAGGTATACCTATCTTTTTTCTACTTATTCGATTTCTCATTCCTTACACATTGAACGGCAGACGACACCTCTAGAGCTGCCAACACAGTATAAGAACTAGTAAAAACAATTATTGAAAAATTCAGGTCTCGTTTTTATTGTGTAGTATTGTGGAGTATCATTTTCTTTGATTCGACGCGAGAAAAACGACAAGGAATAGAACGCCGTGCTGTTACTGTGCGCGTCGATGTCACTCAGCGTTGTTATATGTCTGGAATTACAAATTAACAAACAACACCCATGCCCGAGGTAGGACTCGAACCCTCGACCACGGCGCTTGGATCGTGGGTCACCCGCCACCGCAGCTGCACCGAGGTGCAGTTATTTAAAGGTTTATCTATAATGAACGGAAATAATAAACGGCGTGAAACGTTTTTTCTGTTTGAACAACTGACCGGGTCTCCCCGGAAAACCTATACAGCGGGCATCAGTTAATTCGCTGTTCAAAAAGGGAATGCTTGTTAGTTTTTCGGCCCCCTAGGCAATTCGTGTGTAATTTAAAAACTTTCCAACTACTGGGCCGATCCGAATCAAATCGGCCAAAATATTTAAAGGGGATACCTGGTATTTCAAGCAGAGAAATACCACGGCAAAATAAATTCAAACTGTAGTTTGAAGTGTTGGATAGGTATTTCATAATTAAATTCCTTAAATAACAAAACAATAACAATTTACACACCGATCGAACCATAGGTCTGCGTTATGTGGTGACAACTCACTATAGTCCCTGTCAGCTTAGAGTATACAAGCCCAGAAAAGGACGAATCAGAAGTGGCACTTGCTTTCGGCGCCTTTGATGTCGCGGTTCCAATTTCCCCTCTCGCGCATAGGAAATGAACTCTCCGCCGTTGACATCTGCGCATTGGCCACGCCCACCGTAGTTTGGACAGAGTAGAACTTGCCCATTGCACGGCCAGGTCCGGGCTATAGAAAATTTTGTTTTATATAGCAAAATTAATTTTTAGAATAGTAAAGTTTTTCTGGGATTAGATCTAGTTAAATTTGAATCTTTAGAAGTGATTTTAAGTAGGTATTTTACTGAAGAAAAAAATATAAATATTAATATTTTACTAAAGAGAAAAATACATTTTTTTATTGTACATGGAAATTTCACAATACTTCCTCTTTATTATTTTATACTTACCTATATTAATTAGAAACAACTATGATTTAGGTTCAAGTGAACTATTCTACTTGGGTGGTTGAAATATTACAATATTTCAATCGACTTGCGTCCAAACTCATAGCTTGGCAATTAATTTGTTTTTTTTATATGTATAGATCCATAACAATTATTATTTGCAAAATTGGTTAACCTTCGTATCACTGGTAGTAAAAAAAGGTTATTTATCAAAAATGTTTATTACTAAAATCTATAAAAAAAATTCAAAAACAATAGCACATATAAAATATAATACCTATAAATACAAAAGATATTATAAACTACTTACGTACATATTATGCACATGCACACTATACATTATCAACTTAGCCTAATTTTTAAAAATAATGACCCCTGGCAGCACTTATAAATGTAAATTTCGAAGTTTATAATTTTTATTAGTTTTATTAGAAACAATATCACGATTTAAAAATTTTAAAGAAGAATAGATTCTAAATCTTACATAAAGGGATAATAAATAGGCATGATTAAAACTAGGGCATGGATGTTGATATGAAATGTTTTGCAGCTTATTTTTTAATTTCACACCAACATTTTCTTCTAAAGCAAACTTTGGAAAGAGGGTACAAAAATTAACTTCGAGAGTTTTAATATAATTTAGGAAATTATCAGGAGGTGAAAATAAATGTCCAAAGGTTTCGTTACCACTTGATTTGTATGCTTTAAAATAAGTAAACAAATCAGTATCCCCTAATGTATGACGTTTACAATATTTAATACAAACTTCACATGAATGTTGTTCCAAGCACTTTCTTAATAAATATCCACAAACATATGATATACTATTTGATTCATGTAGTTCGAAATCAATATAATCTGGTGCCACCGAACTTAAATCAGAAAAAATAGATCTTGCATTTCCCACAACAACTTTGTTGTAAATTTGTGTATGTTCGGTGGTTACGTATGACAATAATGAATCAAAATCCTCAATACAATTAGCCCCATCCGCGTGTTGGAAATAATTTAAACAAAATGATTTTTTGAAAGCCCTTTCGCATTGGATGGGGGTTGGATTCAAGCAATTTCCCCCTTGCTGCCTAATAGTGCCGAAAAAATTTTCGAGACAATCTTGATTTAAGCGTCGAGTGTATAAGGAACTAAACTCTAAACAATGAAATTTTTCCCAAAGACCTAAAAATGAATTTATTGTGATTTGCCACCCTTTCAAAAATTTAACTTTATTGGTAACCTCTATATTTTGTTTTAAAATTTTAATATTCTCAAAATATGTAAACATTTCCTTTAAAAAATCGACTTGGTAATCTGCTCCTTTGAAAGGTCTATTGTACTTGTATTACTGCCTGATATTTTTGAGGAATTTAAGATATCAAATAACTTATCAATTTTTTCTACAAATGACACTGTAGCGTTTGCCGAAGGGGGGAATTGTCCGAATTCAATAAAGGAATTAAGTGCCGCAGCTACCATTGCGCTGAAAACTTGGACGGCTAAACTAACCTTCAGTTTTTTAAAAGGATTCGAATTAATGTGTTCATCTGTAAATTTTGGACACAGCCGAAGAGCCAAAGGCTTATGTTTTTGTTTATTATAAATTTGGTCAATACCTATACGTTTTATTTGTACATCCTTCAGAGGTTTCGAATGTGTAATTGAAAAAATTATTTCGTGTTGATTTTAAGAGATGCGGCACATAAAAAATATAAAATATTTTTTCGCTATCGACATAAAAATGTGAAGAGTTTGGAGAGATACCAACTGATTTTGAAAATTGTACAAAATTTGATCCTTGATCAGACACTAACGCACTTACTAGTAATCCTACAGATTTAAGTTTCCTTATTGCTTCAAAAATAATAAATTTTAATTCCTCCCCTGAACAAGTATCAATAAAGAAATAAGCAACTGGTTGCTTCCACTTAGCAAATATTGCTCTAGCCATAATAGCTAAAACATATTTAGCAGGAGCATATCTTTTTTCCTTCAATGTAATGAAAGCCAACAATGGTATCGGAAGATCTATTGTAAAATAAAAACATTTTTAATGACATTTCGTCAATACAAAGAATGCACTGTTTTGGAGAACCCTCCAAATTTGTAGCTTTTGATTTAATAACCTCAAAAATTAAACTGTTAAGACCTGCAGTTATATGCCATTTGCTAGTTATTCTTTGAAGAGTGCTTTTAGATGGCAAATAAAGTGGTTTCATTAAAAATCTATAAGCATTTGGGCTTAGAAAATAAATTGTTAAGGAAAATTGTTTCATATCTGAAGAGTAACGATATCCCTGTGGATCTTTTTTGGGATTTTCTAAATAATGCCTTACAAATAGTAGCATTGAAGCAGACAGTTTTTTCTCACAAATGGCAAGAAATTGTTCGTCATTTATTTCAGTGTCGGCACTGTCGACAGCTTGCTCCAACTTCGGATGCAACTTTCTTTGGAGTTTTTTTATTTGTAACTTTAATGAATGCTTTCTCGGACTATGTGCACTCAAACTAAGAGAAGTTTGTTGACTAGCATCTAAAAATAGAATTATTCAATAACAAAATAAGTAATACAAAAAATTAAAATATATGTACACACACCCAAACTTATAATATGGAATCACTTAATATTTATTACAATTTATATTGTCGGGTTTTTCACATTTAACTGTTTTTGTTAGTAAACACTTTTGACTTTCCATGACATATAATTTTTTTTGACAAAAAAAATTATCGCAAATAATGCGTGATGTCATATAAGTTTGGGTGTGTATACTATAATAACAGTTTGTGAATATATATCATTACCTTTTGATGCAACTGAAAATTCGGTAATGCTGTGGAGATCGCCTATAGGTGACTGTGACAGATGGGGTGTACTTGGTTGATCCAAAGGTTGAGCGATCGAGACTGGTTGATCAAGTTCTCGTTGAGGTTCTAACAAAGTCAAATTGCTGCATACAGACACAGAAGGACTCTGTATTTTCAAAGTGCATTGAACAAACTTTATAATTAATAAAAAGCTGTGTGGGTGTTTTTTCTAACAAATCCTGCCTTCCACACTTTCTCGTCCATGCATAACACCTTGAAAAAAAAATTAAAAACCATAGTTAGGTAGGTATTATCAGTAGGAAACCATTTGTGGGTTTTCTGGGGTAGGTAATACTCCAGTAAAAGGGGTAGTACCTACGTAGGACATAAAATTTATAATACCTAAAGATATAATAATGTGGTAACAAGGTAGGGACAAACTACACATAGGTACCTACCTGTTTTCATCAGCAGGTATTTTGAAAAAACTTATCCCAACATTCCTCGTGTTGTTAGAACATCCACGAACACAGCAATAATTGCGGGGCCATTTCGTCACAAAACCTAAGCACAAAGTGGGTTTTCTGGGGCACAATGCACTAGTGTAAATACAGCAACGAAGTATTCGAAGTAACAACACAAGCAGTCAAGTTGAGCTGAATACATATTGTACACCTTATCTGGTCCCTGTTTTGGATACTTTTATCACAGTCATGATAATAATACTGGGCTTTTTTACTTAGAAATTGGTAATCGTTTTTCGTTTTATTGTTTACGTTTTATAAGGAGTTTAACCTCAATTGAACATACTGACGCTGTCTGGCGTCTGGCGTTAGGTGGCGCGTCAGTCGTAGGCCACGAACGACGTTGCCGGACTTCGTCAGCTTTTATGCCTGACAATTTCCTTAAATTCATTTAGCTATTTTTATCGCCTTCAATTTAATATCAACCAAAATACTATCAAGGACTAACATTTTTATAAGTAAATTATCATCGATTTCATTTTATACTAAATTAATTTGCATTATATTTTTGTGGGTTGCCTTGGTTACCGGCTCCCGACTGGACGATCTGGCAGTACTGCAAGAACGGAATCTGTGGCGCCGCGCCGCGCTGTTGTCAAGCATTCCGCTTTCATAATCAAGTCCCAGAAAACAGGGGTCAGGTTGTGGGTTTTCTGGGCTCAGATAAATAGAATAAATGGTTCGTAAAACATTATAATTTTACTACCGGCACACATTAGATAATATTAATTGCTTTCATATTAATTTTATTGGTATACCTACCCAAAATGAATAAATGATAGTGAAAAATATGTTGACATGTTTTAACCTTTCTAAGGATCTGGCGGCCTAGCAATACTCTCCGTCCCCACCACCTCATAAAAATACCCCTCTGCCCTCTTAAATTAGCCAAGTGCCACTTCTGATTCGTCCTTTTCTGGGATACAAGGTTATAGACCTATAATAGTAACATTATGTAATGTGCATCGCTTTAACAACTCATTACTCATTAAATATAGAATGTATTTTATTAGTTTATTCTAGATATTTTAGGACCTAAATTCTCTTATTTGTGAAGTGTGGCAGTTCCCGTAGTATAATACCAATGACTCTGAAGTCTGTACGTTTCTCTGTTGATTAAACAGAGTAAGGTGTTTGCACTATCTATATTTATTTATCGCCACTTTCAGGAACTACGAGAAGGTAAATATTTATCCGGAAGTTACGTCACATAGGTACATACCTTTAGAAACAACAACGTATGATACGCTATACCCCAGAACGAAATTATACATGATGCTGTATAGTTTTCTTTTTCAATATCGTATCCAATCACGTGTTTACAATGTATTCTCTTTTTCTTTCGATATAAAAACTGCGAGAGCGTATACCTTCGGAATTTAATATTATCAAAAACGGCTGTATTAGATTTATATAAAAATGCGATAGCAGGGTGGTGTACCTTTAAGAATATCCATCCACTTTCCAGTCTGAATAGGCTCGTGAAAATATGATTTTCTGAATTGAGCTCTACGTTTAAACCTTTTTCCGTTGTCCCGTTTAATGGAAATTTCTAGCCAACTACAATGTTTACAAAGCATTGTTGCTGTCAATTATGTTAAAGGTTATAATATTAAACATTCAGATAATGCAAGAAAAATCGTTTAAGAAATTATAAGGAAAATACTTCAACTTTTATTTTATCGAAGTTTTAAAGCTATAGTGAAAACTGTATAATATTATACGAATTCATGCGGGAGATTGGATGAATCCTACTAAGTTGTAAAACTCTTTTCAGATTGTATGGATAGCATATTTCTTAAAGCTATTGTAGGATTGAAAATTTGTTATTCACAATCACGCCTAGTGTGTAGGTAGGTACATTGTTGGCTAAAACTTATTCTATTTCGACATTTTATATATTTTACAAAATCTACAGTGCCCGCTAAAAATTATAACCATAAGGGATTTTTTTTATTTTTGGGCTAAGATGAAACAGCTCTGTTTCCAAACTATTCGAAAAGACACCAATAAAAAGTTACATTTAATTAAAATAAATGGCCAAAATAGGCCCGTTATTTTCTCAAAAAAAAATTATTTGAAAAGTTGCTTGGAATTTTATTATATCCCTATATGCAAAAATTCTGAAAATTATATTTCTATTTTTTGAAAAAATTTAAAAATTAATAAATTTAATTTTTTTATATATGTGCTATGCTATGATTGACTTTAAACTTATTTTCTATCATCCAAACGTGATATTTTTTTAGTTACGGGCCCTTTTTGGGTCGTAATCGGCCAGTTTCAAGGAAAATGCAACTAACAATTTGCAATTTTGGACGATTTTCCTATTTCTGAACATCCGTTGACAATTTTTTTATGTTAGATGATCCACATTTCTTTCGCTAGTTTGCAACTGTTGATCATCTTGTTAGTTGAGTTTTCCTAGTTGAGTTTTCCTTGAAACTAGCCGACTACCCGACCAAAAAGAGCCCGTAACTGAAAATATCACCTAAAGTGAAAGTAAAAAGTTACATAGGTAGTGAGAAACTTAGCCTGTACCTAATTGAAGTAACATATTTTCTATTAATAAAAATGATATACATATCCCGTAATTTAAGAAACAACTATTTTTTGAAAAAGATAAAATCAATATTTTATTAAGTAAACTTTTTTGCAATTTACATAAATTTGTATCCAATGAGAATAGCCCCAATTTCTTTATGTGCGAACTAATCAAGATCGGCCATGCGCAGATATATTTTTTTAGGCGGAAAATTCAATATACAACGCGATAATAATTGCGTTTTCGCATTCAAAATTGTGACGGCTCTCCGTTTAAACGTTAAATCCAAATCGATATTTTCTCAATGCAGCTTGTAGAAACACGGCAACTCCGTACTACTGTATAGTTTTTTTGCAGGTATTTCCCTGCCGAAAATTTCGAAAAAAATGTTAAGCCTAATGGACTCCTTACATTCCAAAAAATAAATAAATAGTTTCATGAAAAACACCTGTGTTCTTTCACACCTGTTGCAATAACTATCCAGAAACTCGCTTCCATCTATCGAAATGGAAACAGTGTTTCTGTTACTTGTAATATTGTCGTGAAAGATTCTCTGCACTTATTTTTTAGAAAATGCTTAATATCAAAGTTATGGGCAGTCATCTAAAATAACCCAATAACGTATGACGTTCTGTTTTGTTTCAGTGTCCAAAGCGAAGATAATAGGCAACCCGGAACTTCATATCAAGAGCGGCAGCGACATAAACCTAACCTGCGTTGTACTCCAGACACCGGACCCCCCAAGCTTCATATACTGGTAAATTACTATTATTATTATCTAGTTTGGAGGTTCGAATGCACGGCTATCGATATTTCGCGCCCCTAGCCCCAATTTTCTTCTGGAAACGGAAGCCGAAGCCCATAATTGCACAATTTATAGGCTACAAAATGGTGTATACGTTCCGTTCCTGGATAATAGCTGATCCACGTAAATGTGGATTTAGCTGAAAAAGCTGTTTACCAGCGAAAATTCTATGGGGTTATCGAAATGCGCGATGTAGGCACAGAAAAACTATACCTTTTCAACTTCAAATTGGGAATAATCAATTTCAAATTGGGAATAAACAACTTCAAATTCAGAATAGTCAACTTCAAATTGGGATTAATCAATTTCAAATTGGGAATAGACAACTTCAAATTGGGAATAGTCAATATCAAATTGAGAATAAAAAATTTCAAATTGGGAATATTCAATATTAAATTGAAAATCAATAACTTCATGAAATAAAAACACTTATCAACAAGAACAACTGAATTTGTTAACTAAAGTTTATAATATTAAGCAAAATTTCGACTGCCTGGTAAGGATCAAAAAGACTTGGCCAGAAATCTTAGAAAGAAGACAAGGACCAAATCATTTATCATTATCATTTATAACTAAAGTTAGCTTATAGAAATTAGAAAGTATAAGTAGTGCAAAATAACATAAATAACAAATTAACTGTAGCGAGTTGCACCAGATTTATAGGAAATATACATAGATAGACAAGGATTAAATATAAGTGTGCAACATATGGGACTTTTTTTATTAATTGCACAACCAAAATACAGACATTGCCGAAAGTTGATGCATGTTCAATAATCATATTAGGTGCACTTAGAAAAGTTGCAAGTTAAACAGCATACAGGGTAGGTCAAAAAATATAAAAATTGTACGACAGTAAAATACCCTTATTTCAAAAAATTCAGCCAAAGGTTATTAAGAAAAGTGGTTTAGAATTAAAAGCTATGCCTAAATACCAAAACATAACCACCTAACAAAAAAAATTTTTCGTCAATAATTAATTTCCAGTTTCTTAATAAACAATTAAAATAAAAATTTTGCACGTTAAATGAGAGTTTTTTAATACGCACATTATCTTAACTAATGTTTTACCTTGTTCCGAAGAATTTTTGCGAAATTTTAAAGTTTTGTTTAATATCGTTGCAACAAACATGAAATTTGTGATTCCCTAAAAAATTAAAAATCTAAGTAAATTTTAGAAATATGCTTGAATTTGAACGAAGTTATGCGAAATTGATTTAATTTTGATTGATTTATGAAATTGTCTAGGGTGAATATTAATAAAAAAAATTTTTAGAAAATTATGAATGTTTTTCAAAAAAATATATTTTTTTCTTCTTAGAAGGCCATGTTTCGGTATTTAGGCTTTCAACTTTTAATTCTATATAGACAACTTTTCTCAATAACATTTTGCTAAATGTTCTGAAATAGGGGTACTTTACTCTTGTACAATTTTTGTATTTTTTGACCTACCCTGTACGCTGTTTGATTTGCAACCACAACCACACTGTATTGCAAAAATATGATATTTTAAATTCAATAAGTAGGCACATATTGTGTGTTTATTTAGATACTTATAAGTAATTAAAATATTGTTTAATATGAAGTTGTTGATTTTCAATTTAATATTTAATATTCCCAATTTGAAATTGTTTATTCTCAATTTGATATTGACTATTCCCAATTTGAAGTTGTCTATTCCCAATTTGAAATTGATTAATCCCAATTTGAAGTTGACTATTCTCAATTTGAAGTTGTTTATTCCCAATTTGAAATTGATTATTCCCAATTTGAAGTTGAAAAGGTATAGTTCGATACCGTCAAATAGCTAATTTGTGCAAGCAAGCACCTAAAGTCTAAACTCTGTTCAACGAATGTTCATATCTACGTCGCAACTCCCGTCCTTGTCTGACTCGTGAATATACGACTGATATCCATCGTATAATCATGAGTAAGACAAGGACGGGAGTTGTGACGTAGAATGATAGTAGATAAGATAGTAACGGATATTTTTTAAATATTTTTGTTTTGAGACAGTCCCGGTCGACATTTTTTTTAAATACCACAGTCCCCCCTTCCCCCAGTCGGATAAACAACTAAAAAGAGTGGTGTTCTTATCCAATTTCAGTGTCCAGTGCCATGTTAACATTTACATTAAATCGATTAGGTGTAATGTTACTGCTCCTGTGCATTGTATATACTGCCGAAATTGTGTACAGCCAATTCGGATACGTATAGCTAAATGCCAATAATAGATCCAATAATCTGTATATTAAAGGATCATGTTTGTATCAACGGATGGTGGGTAATTAATTAGCTAATGTCACTAGGTTTGGATCCTATTTTTAATAAGTGGGCTTTCAGCAAATGCATCTATAGGGTTAGGGCAGATTATATGTATTCGGTCAGAAACTGAAGAGACATCGACCATAGATTAAATGATGGTATATTTATGCATCTACCAACTTTGGGAATATACACTGCATGTATTGACCCAGTTTCGTCTCGTAGACGTTTTTAAAAGTTAAAACAAGTTAAAATAATTTTCAGTTTCGTGATCTTTTGAATCTAACAGAAATTCCCACATAGCCGAATACCTTCCTGGCATAATTCCACCAAACTTTAGAATCACAATCTTAACAATGTAGAGGTGGCAGAAATAAAAAAGTGGCCAAACTCTGTGTACTCCTAACGATAGTTGGGCCGCAATTTTGCACATGCATCATGTTCACGAAACTTCAATAAAACAAATATCTTCCTGGAATGGTTGTTCCGAACAGAACGTACATAAGTTTTATTTCACGTTCATGCGGCAGTTGCAGTTGCAGAAAGTCTCCGACCCTAATAATTTTATTTCGCCAAGATTGGCATGGCAGCAAAACGTGGCTCAGTTTAAAAATTTATGCCGCTGTTTGCGTTGTGGTTTTTGTGTCGAACGTTGTTATTTCGGAAGAAATTCTGGGCCACTCGAGACCAGCAAAACAAGTTACAAAACTTACATGGTATAGTATAAATGAACTCGCTTTGAATACAGTGATATGCGGGGCGCGATCTATTTCATAGCATTTACCACGCTCTGCTACTGGTACAAAATACCAGACTTATCAGCAGAAATCACCCATATAAAATTCAAAGGTTTTTATGCGGTCGACGTCGACCTAGTCAAGGAGGCAGCCAATAAGAAAGCGAGCGTAGCGATTTGATTCGTCGGCGTTTCGGAGATCCACGGAGCAGGACAGGTGTCGACGTAGGCCAGTTAGGACAGTATAACCAGTGCCATGCACGGATATAAGGATTGCACTTTATTTTAGGGATTTTGGTTTTGTGTATAGATTTTTGTGTGGTGTTGTTTTGTGTGTAACAAAATTATTGGTTTGCTTTGGTTTAAATTATTTCAAAGTTTATTTCATTCTTTTTTAGAGCTTTAAATAAAAATTTTATAATATTATTAAGGGCCGCGTGCCGCCTATGTCTCGGTCTTGTTTTACAAAGCAAAGGCCGCCCCAACGTTTTTATTCTGTTCCAAGTGAGTTCATTTAAACTATACCAGGTGGTCAAGTTATATGGATCACCCCCAATACCTTTCTTATTTTGTACCTAGAAATAAATTAAAATAGAAAGATTGTAGGGTTCCAACATGGTTATTTGATTGCCTTTTCAGAAAAGCAATTGAACATCGAGTGTCAGAGATATACAGTGCTATTCTTAAAGTTTGCACCAAAGGGGAAAAAATTATTACTATTATAGATTTTTTGAAAATCTGATTTCGGGCTATGTTGGTGCATGTTTTGGGTATACTATTGCGCCTAGAGAGAGTCGTGACGTCACAACTCATGCCTGTCAAATATGACATTTAAAATTAAAAATTGGGAAAATCTGTTCGTATTGTATTTTAAAAAGGTATCAGGAAATTCGTTTTAAAAATTTATTGGCAGTGCCCTCTTTTGGAGAATGAAAATCGTTTTTAAAGATCGTGTTTCGACCGCCTGATTCCGAAAACTTGGATATACTTTTAAGTCTGATCGAGAGATATAGCCGAAAAACGGAGCTTGGAGCTGTTACGAAAAATGGGAAAATTCCTTGCGGATTTTGGTATTTTGGAATTTAATATGGCTATATTATCTCTCCGATTATTCTATTTGCAGCAGTATTTTCCTCCACTTTAATAGATAGTAAACTTGGCAAAACTGCAGCTAGCCATTGGACGGTATTGGCCTTGTTAAAAATATTCTGAAGCGGAATATCAAATTTAGTGCTGTGGATCTTGCTTTGGTAAAATCGGATAGTTCTTTTCTCCGATTGAGCTGAAATTTTGCATACACCTTTAGTTCCGGTGACAATGCAATATGCAATACTCAATATTGTAATACTTTCTACTTTCTAATACTTAATATGGGCATCAAATGAAAGGGGTTGACGAGTACAAAATAATAAGATAAGTGACGTCATACTAAATCCAATATAGCGGACTAAATTTCTTTACCACTCTCCTGATATGGGAATGAAATATGTACTAAAAGCACAAAATAAAATAAAAGATAAAAACCTTTTTAAAAACAAGCTTTTATTTAAGCCATGTACTAAAACGAATAAAATGAAATAAATCATGTACTACATCGAATAAAATAAAATAAAATAAATCTAGGTTTTTGTTAGAATAATTCAGTGCCAAATTGCGCCAAGTCGTTTTTGTGATTTAAAAAGCTTGTCGCAAGAAATGCTCATAGAAAGTAGGTACCAATTAATTTTAATATACAGTGATTGGTTAATTTTTACTGGTCTTTCAGTATGATGTGTAACTAATACGCAAAGCTGCCGTACCGAAAGCAGGATATAATTTCGAAATTAATATGTTTAGCTTACATAGGAAGGCTTATGCATATATTATGCCAATTTTCAAACCCCCCCGGGGCGTGATTTAATTTGTACTCATGACATTATAACGAGTTTCATTATTCCTGTGTTGAAATATAAACCTATCCAGATTTTGATTTCAGTTTTGGTAATGAATCTCTTTGTATAAGAGGGATGTATTTCATAATGACGTGTCCGTCCCGCATTATGTAGTCATAAAGGGATATTTAATGCTTACAACGCTCGCACAAATTTTTATACCCTTTTGTACTACCTATCTGGGCTTCCAGACGAATGGAATATTTTTTGAAATTTACTCACTGGGCGTTATGGATTTAGGGTATTATTATATTATTTGCCGCGTATCAGATTATACAGTTCCACATACAACATAGTAAACTACAGGTCATAATAATTGATGCCATAATCAATTATGCAAAAAAACTATACGGTATCCTTCAAAAAGTTCACACATTTTTTATTAATAATTTATTTTTAAGTTTGTTTAAAAAAGATGCAAAAAGACTCGTTAAAATGTGGTCATGTGAATTTCGCTATCTGTCAAAAATAGAATTGAAAAATCGCTTAACATGGGCTTATTTGTTAAAATATCAAATAGTTCCACTAGACAAAGTAGTTTCTATTCTATTTTACATAATATACTAAATTTGAACACTATTTACAAACAAAATTTGTTTGGACTTATTTGAATTTTTCAATAGGACCTTTTCACTTAATCGAAATAACTCGACTATCGACTAATATTTTTGTAAAAGAAACCATTTCAATTTTTTATTAAGTACCTAATAGTTACTTACAAGATGCGTAAGTGCACTTTTTTGGCGGAGGCATCGCTCCTTAAAAGTACCTCCGAGGCCAAAAAGGGGCTTACGCTTCCTGAAGTAGTTATACTATGAGAGTTCTTGCCCCATATGTTAATCTCCATAAGATCAGAAATACCTGCATTTTGGTGAAGTCACACCCGAGGTCATGACTTGACCTTGGGGCCACATGTGACCCCCAGTTGACCCTCTATTCTTAGAATTTCTCAGTTGCCGGTTACGGCTTGTTACACCATTCTTAAGCCACTTGAGTAATATACAAAAAAATGCAGTCAGTCAGTCAGTCTTGTTTGAACAAGAATTGGGGTTTGAAGACATTTGAGATTGTGCAGAATTTGTCTGAAAAATTTCAACTAAAGATGGTGGACAAAGTATGAGCACGCATTATGGTGAAAAAATCTTCGTGCAGTTCGGCGAATTTAAGACAACTCTACACTGAAGATGAATGGTGAAATTGCTTTTGGGATAAGGTATTTTCGGCGATGTTTGGGACCAGTCTAACTTATTGTAGAACCTTGAATGCTCGAAGAATGGATACGTTGTATTACAAAAGAAAACTGGAGCAATATTTGAAAAATTTTGCAACTTTGAAGCATGAAATACTTCCGTAGAAATCCTAAAACATGTCGGAACAAATTCAACGCAAGACTAATCACGCTCTCGTCGGGAGGCGACGACCAAGTAAGCGGCCAACCAAAAATTCGTGGCCCAGCAACGGCGGTTGTTGCACCTGCCACTAAATGACCTACTTTGAATGAATCTTGCAGGCCACCTGTCATAATGCAGCTTTTGGAGAATGGAGATTAACATGGAGACCTGAGTTCGAACTCTATCGGGATCTAGGGGTCAATTGGGGGTCGGACGTATCAGGCATTTCTGGTCTTAACATGAGGGTCGTGGTCGGGAACTCTCATACTATATCTACTTACCGGCAATTTTATATTATAGATACTTTGAATTAAACTTTAAAATGAAGTAGATTGTGACTAATAATCTTCAACATAACCATTATTCGATTACTAAAAATGATAATCAGTGATAAGTATAAGAGGCCGAATGCAGGATGACAAAAAAAATAAAAAAAAGTTGGGATTTGTGAGGGGCTTGAACCAGGGTCTTACGATTTGCTTGTCGCGTACATTTATTATGCATTAAACGTTAACAAATTTATTTACAATATTTACAATTATTTACAGGAAAAAACAACGTGAATTAAATAGCGGCTCCTGCTCGATGTGAGCTTATCCTGCACATAAGAGGAAGGTATAAATGAGCGCTGATGCCTATTTTTCAAGTTTGTTATTTTTGCTGTGGAAATTAGCGAGTATTTGATGATGCATTGAGGGAAAAACTCTGGGAGAGTAGAAAAAACCCTCTTAAAAGTTAGTTGCATGCTCTCGTTCTGAGGTAAACAAGTGCTATTAGGCGGCTCTTATTTGACACCGAGGACATTAATACTTTTTCTTTCTCATAATTTGTGTTCTTTCTGATCAAAACCAGTTTATAACACGATCCTTGTGAAACCTATTAAAATTGATTGAAGTTTCGCGTTGCTACACATATTTTATTAATGGTTTTTAATGTCCTTGCTGCGTAAGAGTTGCTAGGCAATACTTTTTGTACCTAGCAGTAGCAGTAGTATCAAAAATGTCGATGGTAATATTGGACAGGTTATAAAACCTTCTTAAAGCCCTTAAATTAAATGCGTTGCAGAGGAAGAAATCCACTTCCAGATATTCCGGTTAATTTCAGTTCGCGACAGTCCTAAATCGCGAATCAATTAAAACGGAAGGTAATTAAATAGGCTCTATCAAAAGATTGCATTCCACGGAAGAATTTTTAAGTGCGCTCCGTTAATTTGATAACCTTTAAGTTACGCAGGGTGTTCACAAACTCCGAAAAATTGCTAGGAAACCTGGAAACGCTTAGGAAGAACTTCAGAATATCCGGAGGCATTACGTTATGGATTTTATTTTCTTGAATTTTAGTTTGTTAATATGATTCATAAGATAATCTATATTAAGATAACATTAAAGAAAATCCGCGTATAGGTACATCAACAGTTCAAAAAAACAGTCGATATTTATTTGTAAATTACAAATAAATATCAAATAAATATAATATAATATAATATAATATAATAATAAATTACAAATAAATATTCTGGAATAAATGACTTTTTCTATTTAGATTTTTGGTCATATTTAAATTTCACATATTTATCCATGTCACTAAGTATAAGAGTTGAATTTTGAATAATACTATACCCAAGTGCCTGGCGACACACTTTCTTATGTTGTTCCAATACCACCTACCACCTACAGTATTTTCGTGTCCAATAATCCTTCGTTGACAAAAAAAGTACTTGGGAAATTTTTAATATTGCCGGAGAGTAAACGGCTGACCTTAATGCTCAAAGTAGCTTTGTAGGGCTTTATATTCGCTACACACGATTCGGAGAGCCTAATAAAAAATTACGAGAGGAAAAAATTAACAAAAGTATCCAATTTCGCTGCTAACCTCCTTTTCAATTCGTGGATTCGTAATTTGATGCCAAGCATTTTAATTTTCAGGAATTATATGATATTTTGCCGTCCTGACAGTAATTTCTTTGGGGCTCCGTTGAATTGAGATACGAAGCTTCGTGGCTCTCGGCTTGTCGCTATGTTTAGGGTTCCACGTTTTTTGTCCAACTTTTGGGGAAAAAGTTAAATCACACATTATATTCTCATAACTTATGCGTATATAAAATAGTTAGTTGCTTTTTCGATGGATTCACAACAAAAAAGTACAGCCAATCGCAGAACACCAAGGCCAATAATAGGAATATAAGATTTTTCTACGATTGTAAAGCAATGACCTCATTCCTTGTTTATGGAGGTTCAACAAGGCCTCATTGTATGTTCTTTTTTAATTGGGAAATGTACTTCATTGTCACAGTTTTTAGCAACCCGTGCGGAAATGTTATTGTGCACGGGTTGTCACAGCAAACGGTGCGGGAATATCATCGTGCACGGGTCTGGTATGCAAGTATGAGTTAAGTAGTAGCAGGCCATGGAAAACAAAGACCACCATACATGCGCGCTTATGCGAATGTAGAATTGACACGATCGTATATTTTGGAAGCTGCAAATGGAAGTACTAATACTGACAATTTCGATGCCCATCATTGGTATCTCGGCAGTGGTTGCCCGAAATTTAGGGGGACTAGAAAAATTCTGAAGCCGACATCGAGTTGGCCATGACCAAGAACCCAGAACTGCCAAGTTTAATTAAATTCCGTTAACCGATTTGGAACATACAAAGTTTTGAAAAATCTAATTTTGCCGTTTTGTGAGTATAAATCACGAACGAATCAAGATATCTGAGATTTAATAGAAGAATATTGTATGTGGGTATGATACCGCAACTTTTGTCTAATTTGACCGATGTTTCATAGTTTCCGAGATGCCAATGGTGGGCATCGAAATTGTCACCACCGTGTACATAATTTTAATACTGTAAATAAGTATAAATAAGCAATATTTTGTTAAAATTGTTCTTAAGTTTAATACCTCTTTTTCATGTTAAAAATAATTAAATTATAAAAAACTAATACAAAGCCAAAATTTCAACTCAAACACACTCGTAGAAAAAGTATAGTGTATAACTTGCATGGAATGTTCGTTTCATTCCGTATGGGAATTCAAATTAAGAGCGCAGCGCCAAGTGGCCATTACTTGAACTAACGTCGATGACATTGTTTCATAACCTCACTCTTTCGGTCGACGATTTTTAACAATTTATTTTGTTTTCCTGTGTATCTTTGTAATTGTCTTGTGTGTTTATTGTTTACATGTTGTTATTTTATAATTGTATATATTTGTTGTTGTTAATTTTGTTGAGATAGGTTCATAAGTCCAACAGTGGTTATAGGTTGTTTCTAGGGCAGGTGGGTGCTCAATTTTCGTAATTCTTCCTATCTACGAGAATTTTTAGAACAAAAATGGCTCGGATGACCCTTAGCCTTGTGGATTGTGGCAATATTACCTAACAATATTAACTCTAGATCAGTAGTTGAAGGGGAGAAAGACGGAGAAAGTGTTTGCTGTAGGGCACATTTTGCATGGCATAAACGAATGGGATACCGACTTTTATTAAACTCTTGCCTTTTGCCTGCAAACAAGTGCTTTGCAGTCAGATTTCTATAAGATAATTAGTTACTTGACTCTATGACTACTATGACTACTATGACTCATGTGATTTATTTGCCTCGGCCAGAGGCCTCAGCAACTAAACTCCACATGAGTCATAAAAAGTTGAACTTCAGTGCCTTGGTACATAAATAACTATTATTGACCAGGTGTAGGTATAAGGTTTCTAAGAAAAAAAGGCATTATAACGAGCCATGTCCATTGAAAAATGAATAATACTACTTGTTTGTTTTGTGTGTTTTGTTTTTAGAAAAAATCTGCCTGAGTTAACTCTCTTATCCCATTATTAGTCTCAAGTCTCAACATAAACTTTTCCTGCGTTTTTCCTAGGAAACGCATATACAATAACTTGCTCCAGTGACTATAGAAGGAATATAGTCACTGCTTGCTCTCAGTATTCTTTTTGGCCCAGGAATTGCACCGGGGCACACAATAACCGTTGTTGGAAGCCATGTTCCTTAGCTTGGTCTTCTTTACTCTCCAGATGAAACCAACGTCCTATCACATAGATATTGAATATAATAACAATAAACAAAAATGTAAGACATATCAACAAAAAAATAACAATAAAAATGGCTGCGGTGGCGTCGCTCGTACCGGCGCTGACTTTTTAGGCTGCATGTTTTTCTGCCTTCGATCGACCTTAGTTCGAGGCAGGCACATGCACATGTCTTTAAAGAAAAACACCGCTATGGCCAAGAGCGCTGGATAAATGTGGATTCACGGTATTGCTCCTAAATAGCTTTATCCGTGTGATTTACTAATTGTAATACACTCACTGGGATTACTACGGTTTTCTAGAGTTTTCCGTAGTACTTGAGCGAATGCTATCCTAGTTCTATCGGGAAAAAGTCGACCCTAGCCGCAAATGGCAACGAAGACCAAATAATAGTAATTGCCCCCCTCTCCCGCACAAGCATGTAGTTGCTTCTGGGGTACTCCTAGTTTGGAGTATTGTGAGGATGAGAATTATTAATTATTATTATTATAGAAAACTAACACATACTAATAGATATCGCCATTTTAATTGCAATCATATTAGTGCTAAAAAAGGAGTAATTAAAAGTTTATATGACAGGGCTAAAACTATTTGTTCTAATAACACAAAATTTGAGGAGGAAATAAAACACATCAAATAGATATGTTCTTACGAAGAACAGTTATCCTTTTGAAGTTTTTAAGCACAACAATGCGAATGGAATTAGAGAAATAAATCTGGCGGACCGATCGGTAAATGTAATTATTCCTTATATTCCTGGACTATCAGATAAACTAAAACGCATAGGCAATCGTTTTAATGTCATAACAGCATTTAAAACCAAACAATCGTTGTTTTAATGTTAGACATTTATGAATTTTCAAAGTTAAAATTGAACTAACCTCTGATAAGAGCTTATTTAATAGATCCAGTTAAAAAACCCAATTAAAAATTAAAATAATCTATGGTCATTGGGCTGGCCTTTCTGGAACACTCTGTATAATAAATCGGTATACTACGGTTTTCTAGGGTTTTCCGTAGTACTTGAGCGAATGCTATCCTAGTTCTATCGGGAAAAAAGTCGGCCCTAGCCGCAAATGGCAACGAAGACAAAATAATAGTAATTGCCCCCCTTCCCCGCACAAGCATGTGGTTGCTTCTGGGGTACTCCTAGTTTGGAGTATTGTGAGGGTGAGAATTATTATTATTATTATGTGATAAAAATTGTGAAATTCACGGCCGGCAAGAAAACGAATGTCATCGAGACTAGTTCTACATTTGGCCACCAGGTGGCGTATCCCTTAGCTTTAATTCCCAATAGAGAAATGTAGAAGCTACTAAATACACGGCTATGTACCTAGTTCTAATAATCAAGTATAAAACGGCGCTGGGACTAGTCATCTTCGTACAGCAGACCTCTGGTTTACCATTTAATAATTGTCAGAATAGAATAGTTCCAATATATCCCGCTTCCGACGAATTTATGTCATTCATAATCCCCCCTCTCCATAAATCTGGGGCACAAAGACAACAAAATGAAACAGGGTGGCACCATAGAGGCGAGGGGGAGCATTTCGGCTTCATCGGAAGCCCGTCCTGAAGATTAGGCAATTCGGGAATAAATTCGGGGTGAGAATTCGTTAAAAGAAACGTCGAAAATATTCCCGAGAAGAAACAGAAGCGAAAGGAAAATACACCGGCCCTCGGCTTTATACAACTTTTTTTCTGCTAGCTGCTTCGATTCACTTCAAAAACAAAAGCGAGGGGGAGCATTGCTGAATGTGTGCTTTCCTTGGATTTAGGGGAGCCTTAAAAGATATTGTAGTATTTATCGTCGGGTATTTTCAGTCAATAAATATATGATTTTGTTGTAAAATTCGACCACTAAAGTATACAGGGTGAGTTTTTTTATGATCAGTATATGGGGATCTCGGAAACTAGCGGAGATAGAAGGAAGGTTAAATGGGGAAAGAATTTTAGTTTTGTGGGCTCAATTTAACGCGCCTTGTGGATTACATGGCTTACTAGATATTTTGAAAAAACGAAATATTGGCTATTTATTCTAATCCGTCTAGCTTCCTTGTTTCTGATTTTATATAAAATTGTAAATATCAAAGTTGGGGGGATTTGTGTGAACAATGCGGTTATCATGTCCTAATTTCCGTGGCAGATGTCATTTCAAGATATGACACAAACTTGTGTTTTTTGAAATGACGAACTTTAACTGTTTTATAATAATTGTTGACAATGAATTCAAACGTTTTGCTAGAAAAGCTCGATTTTTGTTGGAGACGGCTTTTTACAAAGTAAAACAGCGCATCTAAGTTCCCCAATACATTCTAGACAGGTATACGTGTATACGTTGAATTTTTTATAATCTTCAGCATAAACCCCTGTAGTAGTAAACTGTTGGGGAGTTGCTGACAGGTCTAGAGAGTTTCCCTACTTGGCACCGCTTTGTTTACTTGGCACACATTTCAGGAAAACCAGTGCGTCACCGAGGCCACACATAATAATTCTCAACACAGACGAAATTCGGGGGTATGAAATTAATTCTTCGTGTGTGGGAATAAAATAATTGCGTCCAGCCGTACAGAAGGCGGAGTACAGCCCCAAAAAAACAGGCCGGCATTGTGCTCGAGCAGAAGCATTGTAGCGTTGACTTCACCCAACGATTGTAGCAACAAAATTGCGTGATAAAAATAAGTGTATTAGCTTTCCGTAAAAAAACTTCTTTGATCGCACATCCCTAAAATTTGCCGTATAGCCCATTATATAAATTACTTCTTGGGCAGCAATATACGGATCATTAATGTCTTGGTAATGCTTCGATAAAAAAGGGATTTTAAATATTTAGATCAATGACCACCTAATGGTACCTGCCTGAAATGCAATATTATATAGCATATCTACAGTGTGTCCCCGGATAAGTGAACAACGAGGTGTAAAAGACAAAAAGTTTTCTCGTTGAAATTTGATCATTTGGAAATAATACCTGTTTGAGTCGAAACTAATTTGTGACATAATTTTAGTTTCGAAAAATCAAGTATGCTAAGTATGGAAATTTCCAAAAACTGATATTTCCCACCTGCAAAGGACCGTTTCTGTATGGTTTACGACATGTTATAAAGGAAAGTTGTTGAGAATGAAACACTGAGTCATTGACTGAAATTTTAAAAGCCTAAGCTTACTTTCATTTTTGCATTTAAAATTGAATATTGAACCCAAAACATTATACAGTTTGTTCAGCGAATGTTCGGCCCTACGTCACAACTCCCGTCCTTGTCTTACTCGTGAATATACGATGGATATCGATGGATGGATATCGATATCCATCGTATATCTCCGCCTGTGCCTAATAAAACTCTTTACTAATAATTGTTTAAGTTAAATTTTATCTGTAGGTATGATTTGTTGGCATTACGTCCGGTAATGTTTTTCTCTAATTATTATATAAATTTCCTTAGCATTGTTGTAGTTCTTCCTTTTTTTATACACATTTTTATAATGTTTCTTCTTGCTTATTGTCTATACTGTGATTTTTGTCTACTATGGTGTTTTTCCGAAGTAAAATAAACGGTATGTTCGCTTTTGCGGTGCACGCGCCGTAGTAAACCTTAATTTAAATTGTGCGGTGCCCTGGCGAAAAAATAACAAAATAGTCATTGAATTTTATGGCCCGTGCTGGGCCGGTAGTTTAGCGGAATTTTCTAGAATAAGCCCTATAAACGCTTGTAATATTTTATGTAATTGCGGAGACTAGACGTGAGAGTCCTCTTAATGGCACTTTTAACCATCCAAGGGTAGCTTTTCACTTTCGGTTGGTAGTTTGCACGACCATATCCCCTGGCATTCATCCTTCTGGTACATTCTCTAGGATGTTATATGCCCGGAGGTTTCCATTTGCTCCAGTGGCGTGGTGCGTGACAACATCAAACGATACCATTTCCACATAAAGCACATAGCTCTTGAAAATCCGTTACAGTGATATCTAATTAGGGTACATTTGGCACGGTAATAGCAACTTATTTAACAACAATTTTGAAAAAATCCCCACAAGTTTACTCGAAAAAATAGTTTTCATTTGCATTACCTCATTTCAATAGACGGTCTTATTATTGTTAAATAAGTTGCTATACTGAACGAAATGTACCTTAATTTGGCATAACGGTAACGCATTTTTCAAATCTTTTGAACGCGGAGGGTGTTGCCCATTTAAGATTTTGAATTTGCATGGGGTTCAAGTGGTTTTTATCCTACTACTGAAACTGGTTTAATTGATTTTTGATATACCTTTTATTTTCTGAGATATACAGGGTGTCCAACTTTAAAACTGTACAAATGGGTAAAATCTTAATTTTTGGAGATAATCGCCTAATTTTTGTTTGTTTGAAAGACCTTTAAAAACCGCTTCTTTTGACTTTCCTGCCATTTTCAAAATGCAAATCCAGGACCGGCTACGATTTTTTTATACCCTCGATTTTCACGAAAACCATTTAGCGATTTTTTTTTTATTTAAAATCTGACTCCACAGAGTTAATCAAAACACCCCAAAACCCCCACATACCAAATTTGAATAAAAAATATACAAGGAGTTCCATTTTGCAGGGTGTCAAAGTTGAGCAAAATAGGAATTTTAAAGGCATCTTTCGAGTCAAGTTTGCCATGGAATCCTTTAAAACAGTTGAATAGTCAACAGGACCACGCAAAATGTTGGTGTGAAAATATTTACTACAAAAATATACAGGGTATTTTTCTCTGAGCCATCTCAAAATTCTGAAATTTTATGAAACTTATGTATACGGATCAAGAGTGCTCTGGAATCATTGAAAAAATATTGATAAATACAAAAGTAATGTATTTCATTACAAAATGCCAACTAACAAATAAAAACAATTTAAATTAGTGCACCTTTCTCAACAAAGTCACTGTCTAAGATGATACATTTTCTGAGCGTTTCCTGTTGTGGCACACCAGCCACCTTAACTGATATGGACTTACTGACTGGCAGGCTTCTGTATTTTTTAGATTTAGTTCATTTATAGTGTGTAGAGCGGTTTTGATATACTCGATTTTTGACCCGTATAAAGTTCCAAAAATTCAGTAATTTGAGATGGCACAGATAAGAACACTGTCTATATTTTGTATTAGACCTTTTTACACCAACACCTTGAGTGGTCATATTGACCATTCAACTGTTTTGAGGGGATTCCACGGCACACTTGACTCGGCAGATGCCTTTAAAATTCCTATTTTGCTCAACTTTGATACCCTGCAGAATGGAACTCCCTGTATATTTTTTGTTCGAATTTGGTATATGGAGGTTTTTGGGTGTTCTGATTAAAGCTGTGAGGTCAGATTTTAAATAAAAAAATCGCTCAATGGCGGATTTGCATTTTGAAAATGGCAGGAAAATCAAAAGAATCTGCTTTTGAAGGCTTTCCAAACCAAAAAAAGTTTAACCGAGTATCTCCAAAATTGAAGATTTTACGGATTTGTACAGTTTTAAAGTTGGACACCCTGTATATCTAGATACTTGTATTCCCCTGTTATAGGCTACGAAACTAATAATTTTGCAAATAAAATATGTGAGGAGGTATACAGAAATGAACAAGGAAACCAACTCGGAACGAGAAAAATGTAGTTCTTATTACGAGGGCTTAATATAAATATTGCGTGATGGCAGTATGCAAGAAATGAAAATTGTATTTTAATGACTTATTGACATATTTAATTCGCCAAAAATAAACTTAGCAAGGGGCAGTTATTCGATTTAGATAATTCACGGCAATTTCTAAGTGCTCTTACTCACAAATTTTACATTGCATGATAACTTCATAAACTTGAACAAATACACCGTAAGCACACATAAAGTTAATTATGGGGTTGAAAAAAAATGGACGAGGACCGCCACTGGCGGTTTATTTTTGTGCTAGAATTCGGGGCCGTTAATTTTCGGAAATTGAGATGCGTTAATTTTGCATACCATTTGTCTCGTTTCTCTCGCCGTTATTAAATATTTTTCCAGTTGACTGCAGAACGGCTGCTTCAAGTGAAAAAAACAAAGATTGGGGAAAGGGAAATCGAAAGCTAACGCAAACAGCTCAGTAGCGCGCGCTTTAGGAATGTATTTTTGATAAAAAAAAATCGATAATTATTTTATTAATAATGCTTTTGCAGAACTTTATTTACAAGTGGGTCCTACGGAGAGACGTAGGTATAGTATTTCTAAAGTCACTTGGAACAGCATAAAAACCTGTGAATTTTATACGGGTGATTTCGGCTGATAAGTCTGGTATTTTAACCAGTAGCAGAGCCTGGTAAAAGCTATGAAATAGATCGCGCCTCGTATATCACTGTGTTCCAAGTGAGTTCATTTATATTTTACCAGGGTAGCTCGAGAACAGGCTCTTCCGGCAATAAAATACGAGTCAAAACACTTTTTTAACCATATTAAACCACACCTGGTATTATAAGTAAAAGAAGATGAAGGAGACAGAGACGATAGATATTGTAGTAAAAACAATTAACTGCATATGCTCGCCTAATATAATATATCACCAATTCTTGCATGGGCTACACTGTTCGACGGCCGGCCACTTGTACAGCGTAATGCGGTGGATAGGCGTGCGATAATTTCACAGATTTTAGGATATACTTGCGTAAATAGTTGTAATCGATATGGCTTTTTAGAGACCTTTTGACAATATTGTATGGGGCATTAACCTTTACGTTGTGTTTGACGACAACCTTGAAAAAAATCCTTAAAAGTGAAATATTATGTTGCTTTTAGAATATGTATATCTTTAAAAAACTGCGTGATGCTTATGTCCTATATTGAGTTTTTTTATGCAATTAGAGTTTTTTTATGCTGTTTCAAGTGACTTTAAAAATACTATACCTACATACTTTGAAGACTTTGTCGTTGTAATCTTTTTAATTCTTAAAAAAGGCGACGATGTATTTCTTCCATTTAAGTTCATGGGAGTTTTCGGGATGCATATTGCCATGGATATTTTAAATTCCTTCGGATATCGGTGACTCCCGTCAGTTTGCAAAATTGCTATAAGCTCGTGCGTTCTAAATTTTAGGAGGCGCGTAAAATTTGAAAAGAACGCCGCGCGTGTAATGTGAAGAAATTTTTCTTTTGTAGAATGCAAATCTACAGGGTAAGTCCCAGAACGTCTTCACTTTAGAATGAACTTAACCTCAAAGTGGCAAGCATTCTTCTGCTAGTTCATCAGTGCGCTGTGTTGCCATGTTTTATACACCCAAAATCTGCGGCTGGACGCTTCATTTTGGTTTGAATGAATCATACAGAATTTTGTCCTTGGCCCACCCGGATTTTTCAGAGGTGAACAACTTTTTTATTAGTGGAGATATAGAGGCCTCCGGTTTTTTGTTCGGCTCCAAACGGAAAATTATCGAGATAAAATTGATTTCATTGCGCTCTCAGTTTTTCCAGAACAAAAATAGCTTTTTTGTTTGGCGAGATAAAAGTTTCGTTTTGGAAAAAATACGCGCAACTTTTTTCTAATATTTCTAGAAATGTGCACTGTCACTTTTTCGAAACACACTGTATATTCTTCGTGAAAGAAAATTCTCTTCGGCTTACTGGATTTTTGCGAAAACGCGTGCGACTTTTTCGTTTTCAAAGAGAGAAACTTGGTTCCTTTGGGTATGTGCAGAGCACACGAAAGTAAAAAAAAAGTTACTTGAAATTTTTGCTCACGACCGCCTTGGCTCACGACCGCAGAGCCGTTTACTCGAAAGATTTTCGCGTTCAGACTCGCGCCTCCAAAAAAAAATTCCCTGTCTACTTCATCTTAGAGAACTTTTTATTTTCTGTGATAGGAAAAATCGGAAGACCGCACGCTTGCTTTCCAATTTTTAAAACACTCTGTATATTTTACCCGAATAGAATTTTCTTCGGCCTATTGGATTTTAGAGAAAACTTGGTTCCTTCGGGTATGTAAAGAGCACAGGAAAGTAAAAAGAAAGTTACTTGAAAAAATTTGTTCCCAGCCTAATTGATTTTCAAGAAAACATTCAAATAAATTCACGGGACAGGCGTTTTTGAGCGGATTTTTTTCAGAGCTCTCAAGTTTAGACTTTCATCAAATAATGTTAAAAATCATGGCTAACCTATTTTCAGGTTAGGTTCTTATGTCACTATGCGACTTGGGATAGCGTACCTGACGTCGATATAATAATTTTTGCACTTGAAACTGGACGATGGGGAAGTTATAATTCGCCGCCACGTTACTTCCAAATAGAAAACACCTTTGAGGTTACGGAGAACCTTCAAACTCAGAACGAGTACGTACCAAGTGGCTCTTTCTGGAAAATGTGAAACTGGGAGTTTTTCGATACATAACCTCAAAATTTTTAAGCGGCCGTAATTTTCTTGCTATTCGAGACACAGGGTTTCCGTTTGCTTTGATTGTAAACAGATTGCGAGAGTAAAAAATGGACGAAAAAATTATTGCATGGCACCACCGATTTTTCTCGAAAGAGGTGCAACTTTTTTATTTCCGGAGATAGCAAAAATCGGAAAAGCTCAGGCTCAGGCTTATTATCATTATTGTTATTATATGTTATTATATGTTATTATATGTTATTATATGTTATTATATGTTATTATATGTTATTATATGTTATTATATGTTATTATATGTTATTATATGTTATTATATGTTATTATATGTTATTATATGTTATTATATGTTATTATATGTTATTATATGTTATTATATGTTATTATATGTTATTATATGTTATTATATGTTATTATATGTTATTATATGTTATTATATGTTATTATATGTTATTATATGTTATTATATGTCACTACCAGCATTACCAGCATAATTGTCATTATCATTATAATTATAATTATTATTATTAAAACCATTCATAAAGGTATTTTTATGTTGGGTTATAGAGAACAAATAAATGTAGCTATTCGAACCCACGTTGTAGAAACGGTAAGGAAACGAGATGTACGCTATAATATATTATGTTGAATGCAATTTGGTTACCGTTCCACTCGTTGCTTGCTAAGACTGGCGGTTATTTGAAATTCTTTGAAGAATATAATTTTCCACCTTTACGTGAAACGAATTCACGCTATCCTAGCGTAATTTATACTATGAGTAAGCCAACTTTCTTTGGATGTTGTAAGCTATCCGAACTACCATTAGTATTCATTACTGGATTCTCCTCCCAGCTAACCTAGTGATCACGGAATCGACGGTATTTAAGATTTCCCGCAATTAGCCTCGTTCCTTTCGGTTTTTGGCCGGTAGAATTTTTTCCTTTTCTTGTTGCAGACTTGAAAAAAGCGGTAATAATGCACGAGGCAGACGGGCAAAGGCCGATGACGATGTCTGATAAGATCCCCGTTGGGTTTCTAATGTAATTCAGGTTTTGCATGCTTCGGGAACGAAGCAAAAAATATTGATGGATTCTTTTAACTACCCTACACAAAAAACGAGCAAAAGAATATGCCTACGTTTAGTTTTGCGTTACAGCTCTCAATATAAAATAAAACTTGGTTTACCGCCAGGTACATGCTTTTAACCCACGAAACCATATTGGCAAAACCCTTTGAACTGCAAAAGAATGTATTATTAATCGCAGTAGGTGAAACTTTTATTTTTCGAATATTGAAGTCAATAGGTGTTTTGGGGCACGTTTTGGCAATTTCAACACAAACGGTTGATTTGATCGTTATAAAACAAGAGTACCTCTTTATTGCAGAATAAAGATATGCACTAAAATGATGGACCTGCAAGACCAAAAATATAACCTCAAAAAAGTTACGAGTAAAAGCACGATCCAAGAACAGTGGCTCCCTCTGTGAGATACGTAGAAATTAATATCTTTAGCTTATTCTCCATCCCCAAAAACATAGCAGTGCGAAATTTCAGTTCAGCAGCTTGATTATTTCGGGAGATGTGGCCATAATTCAATTTCAAAAAATGAATTCCAACGCCGTGCATCAACAAACAACATTTTTATAAGGCATATTGGTCTCGATCGTAATATTTTGGCGCAAAATATATGCGACTGCACTATGTGCCATTATTAATGACTCACCCTGTATACTCGTGAAGTACCTATATTATTTGTGGGAAACAAGTTTGTAGTGTATTTATTGTACAGGGTGTTCCCGTATATTTTGACCCACCCCTAGAGCTTTATTTTTCAAGTTAGAAAAAAATTACTTAAATGAAAGTTGTATGGTACCAAGCATAGTCCAAAAAATAACGGAATGATAGGAATGCTCTTGCCTAAGTTGAAATGATTTTCCATGGCAACCTTGATTAAATAATATAAAGATCGTATTTATCTGCAATTTGGAATATCATGCGAATGCTTAGAGCAAACATACAATAACTATATTTATATTGTTGGAATCGGAAAAATGCGTGCAATTCAAAAATTCACAAATATACAAGGTGTTCCATTAAAAAAAGTAAGTTTATATTTTTTCATAAACTTGCGACCCTTATTTGTTTTATCTAGTAACAGATCCTAGCGGTTCAGAAAAAACCCTACAACTTTCATTTAAGTAATTTTTTTCTAACTCAAAAAATAAAGTTGAGCTGGGTCAAAATATACGGGAACACCCTGTACAACGTCTTAATATCAAATTATGTGGGGGGGGGGTATTTAAAAAGGGAAGGTAAGTAATTGTGGAAACTGGATTATTATTTTTGAACATAATATTTTGAGCATCACTCCATACCAGGAGAGAATATTCATTTTGTAAGAATTTTTGCAGTCGCCAAAATAAATTCATCTTTCTCGAACAATTTCAATTTTCTCGAGATATTGCTAGCAACTTTAATTCGGAAGGTACAAGGCGGGTTTTAGGCTTACTATATTGTTCAAGTATCTGAAAACTTATGTCGACTTCTTCTATGCCTTTAATTTGTTCCCTAATTGGTTTAATAGACTGTTTTTCATGAAACACAACCATGGCCATACCATATTGTTACTTTTCCATCTAGGATTTCTTCGTTGAGGTAAAAATTGTCAATATTTGCTCGGATGGAATTTGTGTCTCCCAAAATACGTTTGCTTGAAATGTGGTGGTACAAAATGTAATCTAAGACCGACTTGAAAAGATTTTTTTCTACGAGATTTATCAAAAAGCGCCATTATGGCATTACTTGGAAATACTGCTAATTTACTAGTTTTCCCAGGTTCATCCTTAAAATAAGTACAGGATATAAACGAATCGAAAAGATTAAGGTTATTAATTGTTTTCTGTGAAAAAATGGCTATAGATTCGTATATGTACATTTAAAATTATTTTATAGAAAACATGTATTTTGGTTTCGTTTTTGTCCATTTCTGACATTAATTTGGTACACTCCATCACCATGAAATCTACACCAGGTTAGTCAAGTTTTTTCAGATTTGTGGGATAAACTGGATCAGCAACTTTTTTACAATTTAATTTTAAGTATATGGCATGCAGACTGCAGACAGTACACAAGTTGTTATTAAAAATAGGGGTTGAATCACACGTTATTAATCAATGATATCAATAATTCGATATTTCATTACATATGTATTTTTAATGGTCAAATCATTGTAATATTACTTATGTTTTTTTATAACTTTTAGTTTTAACATTTTTGGTTCAATATTCATAAGTGGTGCAAATTTCACTAAGCTCTTGGGAATTTCAAACCCTATTTACAGCTTTATTTCAATATAATAATTATGCTTTGGAACATATTGTAAGATTATTTTTATTAATATTATTATTTATTGACTGCAGCTACAAATGTGCTATTGGCTCTTGCCTGGACTTCATTTTGTTGCTTCCCAATTCATGCCTATCTTTTTGATTTGGTTAAAGTTACACAGCACTGAAATAGCATGTAACACGTGTATGCGGTTACTACTTTTTTGTTAATTTTTGCCCATTATTGCTTTTCTTGTAAATACTTTTACACTCGTTAATCTTACATACTTATTATTATTTTTAAACGTGATGGTTTTAAATATTTGACCAGTTTTGGATTAATTTGATATCAATACTATGTATTTGAACATTTTGTGAAAGGGAGGCGAGTTACGAGGGTGTGTAAAATGAGGGTGAAATTTGAAAAATCGATTGACAAATAATTCTGGGGTTTTCGAGTCAACGAATTCAATTTTTACTATCTATTTTCAAATAGGTAAGTTTCGATGGTACATTTGAATTTGAAAAATCTAGAACGGACAATCCAGAAAAGAAAACAGCTAGGTATAAAAACAAGTAAACAAGTGTAATATTTAATATATAAATATACATAAATATATAGTTATTGAAGAGTTTTTATAATTTTTTATGCATTTTACGCCTTTTATCTGACAGATTTGTCTTAGTTTTTTACCAAAAATATTATTTTCTGTTTTCTTAACGTATTCGGGTATTTAATTCTAATAAATATTCGTTGTTTTACATATTCATCGACTAATTTTATATCAATAGTCGTCAGTTGATTTTGCAGTAAAATTATGTATTGTATTGTATTATTATATTATATGAAAAACGATATGTTTTCACCACTTGTTTGCCTGTTTGGAATTGCTTTGGTAAATAGCTACACTGCATGTTGTTACAGTCATGTTCATATTCCCTAAGGCATTAATTATCAAATGAATATTATAAAAAATGAAATACTACTCACCAAAATATACACCTTAGTTCCAAAGAAAGCCACTTTAAAGGGCAACTAGTAGACGAAAAACACACTTTCTAAAGTAAAAAATCTCTAATAACACTTCACAGCCACTACTACAGCTAGTCACAGGTTCATTTAAATTGCGAAACGCGTTAAAATAAACACTATTTTTCACACAAAAGAGCCTGTCTTCGATCGCTTCCAATGTTGTTTACATGGCGCCGCTGGGTCTCCGGCATACTGAGTGACGTCACCCCCTCTCGCCTGCTGCGCACTTCGTCTTCGCAAAGTGAGATAAGCTATCCTCTATAGACCTTGAAATACTTACTAGATGTGTGACCATTTAAACATTTCCATGGTTTACTGCATCGTGATGCCTGAAAAGGATATTTTGATGACAAATTCAAATTTTGAGTTTTCTTAGCTGCTACAAAAAGGGCAATCGGAGAAGTCTAGCAAGTGGTATTTGAGTCTATCGTCCATCAACGGATTTAGTTTCACAAATTG